>CM057455.1:1683607500-1684857500 GCA_016271365.2 Neoceratodus forsteri | reverse complement strand
TGAAATTGTTTAACCAGGAAAGGCACACTAAGCCGGAGCTTGTTTCTAGCTGCGACCTGGAAGCACAAGGAAGTTAGGTAATTTGCTCAGAGACACACAGTATGCAAGTGGGGGATGATGGGATTCAAACCCAGGTCTCCAGGTTTGCAGCTCAGTGCCCTTAACCACTACACTATACTGCCTCCCTGGTCCTCTTTATCCACTGATGCACATGCAAAAATGTTCTGGGGGGCCCGGTGGCACTGAGGGTTGAGGCGCTGGATGCCACACCGGCGACCCGGGTTCGGGAACGAGCCGGGAGTCGTCGGGGGGGGGGGGAGAGAGATTGAGCGTCCGGAGAACTGCTCTCTCTTCCCAGGGGTGGGAGTGGGAAATGCTCGCTCACGGAGCGACCTCTGGTGGTGGCTGGGAGTTTGCCGACTGAGCAGCATGGTATATGCCAGGGGGGGAGGGCGGAGCTACGGCGCTACGTTGCCCTGCTAAGCTGAGCGCCACGGAGGTGGGGAAAAGCAAGGAAAAAGCCGCCTACTCGCTGGTGAGATGACGGTGGCCCCTGTGAACCCTCCCACATCCCAAATACCGGGCCAGACGCGCCCAAGAACCCCTCCGGAGGACCCGACGAACTCACGGGTAAGACCCTTCACACTTAGGAGTAGCCGCCGAGGGGAGGGCAGAATCAGCCCCGGAGATGGTACCAGGGGTCGGGTCTGCCAGTGGTCGTTCGGGGGAGGGAGTTAGGGAGATGCGAGGGGTTCAGGTTGGGAGTAGGGTGGAGATCCGTGTGGGCACTCCTGAAGGTTGCCCGGGGTGTAGGTTGAATAAAAAAAAAAAAAAAAATGTTCTGGGGTACCTCGTGCCCACCTTCTGAAAATTGTGGCTCTGGACACGGCCTACCTAGATTTTAGCAAGGCATTTGATACAGTCCCACACAAAAGATTAATACACAAGTTAGCCAGCCTTGAAGTGGGTCCCAAGGTGGTAGCCTGGATAAAAAACTGGCTAGACAACAGGACGCAAAGGGTAGTAGTAAATGGAGTACACAGTGAAGAAGGCAGGGTTACTAGCAGGGTACCGCAGGGTTCAGTACTGGGACCGGTCCTTTTTAATGTCTTTGTAAGTGACATTGCAGAGGAACTGGAAGGAAAAGTATGTCTCTTTGCAGACGACACAAATATCTGCAACAGGGTTGATACACAAGATGGAGTGGAAAGGATGAGAAGGGACTTGGCAACGTTGGAGGAATGGTCAAATGTATGGCAGCTCAGATTCAATGCAAAGAAGTGCAAGGTAATGCACATGGGAAACAAAAACCCAGGGGAAGAGTACACAATGGGGGAGTGAGATACTGACAACAGTAAAAATGGAAAGGGACCTGGGGGTAATTATATCAGATGACCTAAAAGTGGGCAAGCAATGTGAGAAGGCAGTAAGGAAGGCTGGGGGGGATACTGGGATGCATAGGAAGAGGCATCAATAGTAGAAAACAGGAAGTTGTTATCCCTCTGTACAGACAGTTGGTGAGACCCCATCCGGAGTACTGTGTGCAGTTCTGGAGACCCCATCTCCGCAAAGACACAGACAGAGTGCAGGCTGTCCAGAGGACAGCAACCAAAATGGTGCAGGGTCTGCACCAGAAAACATACGAAGAAAGACTAAAGGAGCTTAATATGTATACCCTTGAGGAAAGAAGGGAGAGGGGGGACATGATAGAAACTTTCAAGTACCTCAAGGGAATCAACAAAGTCCAAGAGGGTAGCATCTTTCAGAAAAAGAGATGTGCAAGAACAAGGGGGCACAATTTGAAGATAGAGGGGGGACGGCTCAGGGGTAATGTGAGGAAGTATATTTTCATGGAGATGGTTGTGGATGCATGAAACAGCCTCCCTGAGGAGGTCGTGGAGTCAAGAACAGTAGGGGAATTCAAGAATGCATGGGACAGACATAAGGCAGTCCTAGTGGGGGGTAGGAGGAAGTAAGCTGTTGGTTAACTAGGATCTGCAGCTTATTTGTTGGGTAGGAAAATGGGCAGACTAGGTGGGCCAAGCGGTCCTTATCTGCGTCAAATTCTATGTTTATATGTTTCCTCCAGGCCTACTGGGGCCAGCAGGGTACTTTTGAAAAAAGTGCCCAGGCACAGGACTTCATATATCTAGCTCTAGCGGGTCAGGTTTCAACATCTGTTCTCAACTTTCTGTGGTGAAAACATGTACCTACAGTACTTTCTTTCACCTGACAAGCACTAAAGTCACTGAGACCATGCACCACGTGGTAATTCTCAACCAAAAAGACAATATTTTTTGAGGTTAGCATAATCAAGGAATATGCTTGGAGAACTAAATTTATCAAATGGGGAGAACTCCCTGATTGAGACAGACCACTTTTCCATCAGTCACTATTAATATCTATATATCTCATTTAAACTACAAAGTAAAAGCTTTGAAATGAGGTTTACATATTCTGCCCACGATTTTTACTGACATGCAACTTGTAAAGGGAAAAGGCCAAGTAACTTTATCTATTTGTTCCAAAGTCAATGCAACTCTTGGCTGACACTCATGCACATACTTTAATACAAGGATAAATCTAGCATACCAGCCTGGTTATATTTTTCTTACAAATAACAAAGGCATCAAGAAAAAACTATTCTGCATGGACTAATTATCACAAAATATACTTCTTTACATGGAAACACTGCTAAGCCACCCCATGGAGAGCCAAGTAATGTGCGACTAAAACTGAAGATATTTAAGAAGATGAGGAACTCTGACTTGCACACTCTCCTTAGTGCTGTGAGAATCTGTCAGTTTTTATTTAGGTTTTTCTCTTTCTGCCCTTCCATCAGTCACTTTCATGCCAGAAACATCTCAACTTGACAGACACTAGCTGGCCCGCGGGTGCAGTGATAGCACTACCGCTTGCACTGCAATGACCCGAGGTCAGGAGTGACCTCCGGGAGTCTGAGGTCGGGCCGGGAGGAATCAGTGGTCAGCATTAGCATGGCCCCAAGTGGTGGCTGGGGCTGGCACACCAACACGGTTCAATTGGGGGGGAAGCAGATGCCTGGTGTGCTGCGTTGGGGAGTGTGGGCTGGCATCCCTGCATGCTGCTTCCTCCGCACCAGGGAGAAAACAGAAAAACTACCAACTGCCAGCACGACACCGGTCTCCCGTAGGCCCCACACTCGGCTATCTGGGCTGGACAAGGTAAGTCTCGGAGGATGTTGGGGTGGTGGGACTGGGGGGGTACCAGTGGAAAGGGGCCGGTTGGCATGAGGGAGCATAAAAAGATATCTAAAAAACTTGACAGACACTAACCTGTAGCCTGGTTCCTCTGTCTAGTGGTAGAATCAAAGGAAATTCTGAATTCCCATCTGAAGTCCACAGCTGGTAGGGCTGAGGCTTCATGGTGTGTGCCCAAGGGTATCAGCAGTCAGCCGATCAAGGTCAGGTAGGGTTTTTCTCCCCTGGAGACCCATGACTCACACTCCGCTAACAGTGTCCTACACAGCAACTTCAGGGTCTTGCTGCATGCAGAAGCAGCACCAGGATCTGCCCTTCTTAAGAGAGAGGGCTTCCTACACCACTGAAAGGGGATGCTTGCAGCGGCGAGAAGTGGAATCCCCCTCCCTGGGGCTGGGACACACAATCAGAGGCAGCACTTGTCCCAGTCCTCATTGCGAGGCTGAAGGTACCTCAATCAGTTTCCAAACCTGGGTTGTTTAAAGGGAAGAATGACACACTTTCACTGCGCTAAAGAGAGTGACTTAAGAACTTGTATTTAATGTTCAAATAACTGCTGTTTTTTTGAAATCATAATAGATAGCAACAAATATCAAACATAGTGTATTAACACATATCGAGTAAAAATGATCAACAAATATACCTTTGAAAGGTACAAAGTTGATCAGATTGAAGCAACAAGGGAGTGCTACTGCAGTAAACAGAAACAGGCCAGCAATACATTGAGGAGTGCCAAAGTAGAGGCACAGCAGAAAGGTGAAGGAGAATGACAAAGTCTTTTTTGGTATGTCATGGAAAAAATGAAGAACAAGGGAGAATTGAAAGATTGAAAAGTGGGGGGAAGAAGACAGTCAGAAATCATATGTATTAAATTCACACTTCTGTTCAGATTTCACAGTTGAGGAAGGAGTCCCATTGCTGGAGTGCAGCATCAAAGTTGGGAGGGAGCCTAGGATGGCAATGGGGATCATCACTGAGGACAGAGTGCTCAAGGGTTCAATGGCTTGAAAGTGGGGAAATCACTGGGCCAGATGGGCTGCATCCCAAGGTGCTCAGAGAGGCAGGGCAGGCTTTAGCAGAACCTATGGCATACCTGTTCAACTGCTTACTAGTGACAGCTGTGGTCCCCATGGAGTGGAGGGTGGCAGATGTTGTTCCTCTACTCAAGAGTGGGGACAAGGGAGACCCAAGCAACAACAGACTGGTCAGCCTGACATCCACTGTAGGGAAGTTCCTTGAGACGATGATCACAGAATTCTTCAACACAGTGTCTCAGGCTTTGGACAAGGGCCAGGCGCTAGGTGTCATATATCTGGATTTCAGCAAGGCCTTTGACCAAGAGCCCCACCGATACTTGTGAAGAAGTTTGGGAAATGGGGCAGAGAAAGACATAATGTGGGCATAAGAACTCCAAAAACTCAGTATTAGATGGGGGTAGGATGGACCAGACCTCAGAAAAAAGGGACTCAGGAGTTACCATAAACAAAAGCATCAACACCACAGCTAAATGTGCTCCAGTGACCAATCTCTCTTGGAGGTCCCTCGGTTTTCCACAAGAATGGGTGAGCAAGCTTTTACCACTTTGGCCCCCAGAATCTAGAAAGCCCTCCCATTCCACCTCCGAGCAGCACAGGCTCATTTCTGTTTCAAGCAAGCACTTTTCAAGTACTTAAGAAAGACTGATGTCTGCACCTGTATCAGACTCTCAGTTTCTCCTATCTAATTTCTCTTTATTCTTTGAATGCCTTTTGTCTCTATATCTCCTCTTGCTTACAACTCTGCTTTAATGTGCCCCCCCCCCCCAATCGCTCTTGCACCACCACTGCAAATGTCTCCCCCTCGGACATCCAACTTATTATATCATTAGCTGCTACTCTCTTCTGTACTTGCTATCTTATTATCCCACTGGTATCTGAACTATGCTCACTATGAGATGCTATTTCCTCCTGGAATTGTATTGTGAAGTAATTATGCTTTATCCACTGTACAGTATACTAATATGTGTTGTTCTATTGTTGTACTATTGTTTTGTAACCTCTCGGATTGGGCCTGAATATAGGCAAAGTTTTGTCTAGTGCACTTACCCAATCAACAAAAACTAAATAAATAAATGCAATGAGGCATACAGGAAAGCCAGCAGAATGTTAGGTTGCATAGATAGGGCCTTCGCTAAGAAAAAGAAGAAGTAATCCTGCCCTTCTATAGGTCCTTTGTAAGGCTGCACCTAGAGTACTGTGTGCAAGTCTGAAATCCTCTCTTCAAAAAAAGACAAAAAAAGTCCAGAAGAGGGCAAATAAATGGTATGTGAGGAGCAGAGGAAAACCTATGGTGAAAGACTGGCTGACCTGAATATGTACGCTGTGAATGCCAGGCGGGAAAGAAGGGATATGACTGAAACTTATCTGAATGGAATAAGCAGAGTAGACTGCCAGCAGCAGTTCAGGCAATGTGGAGAGGACTGAGAGAAGAGGACATAATTTATAGCTGGTGGTGATGGGGGCAGAATTCAAGGATTCAAGGGGTGAGGAAACACTTCTTCATGTAGAGGGAGGGGAAAGGTAGAACTATCCAGCTGGGAGGTAGTTATCATCAAAATGATTATAGATTTCAACAGAGGGTGGAACAGAATCATGGCTACTGTGAAAATAATGGTGTGGGGGAGAGTGAAGGTCACATGACTAACTTGTGGGTGGAGCTACAAGTGGGGGTGTCATGAGTGGCCTACTAGTACTAGACTGGTAGGGCCTAAGGTAGGGACTGGGCAGAATTAATGGAACGATAGTTTTTTAATGTCTGTAAAATTCTAATTGTAGAGCACAGTGAGTTGGTCCTTGGAGTGGGGCAGGCAGGACTGGTAAGACTAAGAGTGATCCCACAATACTGACCATAGTTATAAGGCTCCACTCCAAACTGAACGTAGCATGGTGCACTCCATGTAATCTGATGAGTCAGGCGGAGGATATGCCACAACCAGATCTATGGTGATGATGCCCGATAAAGAAACAGCAGCCCTCCATATGCAGACAGCAAGAAGGGGCAGATGCACTCAAGGCTTCAAACAGTAACACTTTGACTGGAGGCATGTGTCAGAGCACGGAGAAATGTGGATAGGTGCAGGAGTGAGTACAATAAATACAGGTTACTCACCTGTAACAGGAGTTCTAGGAATGGTATATGTTGTTCATCCACACTCATTGGCAGGTATCCTTGCCGCTTTAAATCTTGCCGGAAGGTCTTCAAGCTTGCTCCTCCCAACCCCCCGGGTGGTATAACTCTCGGCTCCGCCCCATGACGCCAGATCTGGCCCGCTGGAAGCTCAGGTTGTGCGTCGAAGCCGGGGAGGTCGGGTGGGTCGTGGGATGAACAACATATACCATTCCTAGAACTCCTGTTACAGGTGAGGTAACCTGTATTTAGGGACATGGATATGTTGTTCATCCACACTCATTGGCAGACTCCTAGCAGTTCTCCGGGAGGAGGGAGGCAAGACGCACACCCCCAATACTTACTTGGGAAAGAGAGACTGGAGAACCGAGGCCCCAAAACCAGCATCCCAGCGTGACTCAAGGTCGATGTGGTAATGGGTAATGGGTAATGAAGGTGTTTGCTGACTTCCAGGTAGCAGCCCTGCAGATTTCCTGGATAGGGACGTCCCTGGAAGCAGCCACCGTTGCAGCAGTATGGCGGGTAGAATGAGCTCTTATCCCTCTGGGAGGCTCCATGCCCGCCAACTTATAGCAGAGATCTATGCAGGAAGTGACCCACCTGCTTATCGTCCGCTTGGCTGCAGGTCTGCCAGGTGCGGCTTCAGCGTAGGTGACAAACAGCTGGCGAACCTCTCCCCGAATTTCAGCCGTGCGCTCCTTATAATAAGCGAGCGCCCTTCTAGGGTCCAGTATGGAGCCTATATTCGGCCTCCGAGGTGTGATTGGGGTAGAACACCGGCAGAGTCAACACCTGGTTAAGGTGAAACTCCGACACCACCTTCGGAAGGAATTTCGGGTGGGGGCGCAGGACAACCTTGTCCCTGTGGAAGACCAGGTAAGGAGACTCGATGGAAGCGCCTGGAGCTCTCCCATCCTTCTGGCTGACGTGATAGCCACCAAGAAGGCGGTCTCCACGACAGGTGAGAGAGAGCACACCTGTGCATAGGTTCGAATGGCTTGCCCATGAGCTTTGCCAGTACCAGCAGTAGATCCCACGGAGGTGGGGGTTCCCAGACTGGAGGGAAATGTGATCAAGGCCTTTGAAAGCGCCAGACCACCTTCTCCTCGCCACATCGACTGCTTCCGCCCGCGCCCGTAAGCAGAGATGGCTGCCAGGTGCACCCTTAGGTCGCCGACCTAAGCCCTTGATTAGAAAGGGACCATAAATAGTCCAAGATGCTTGCCAAGGAACAGGAGGAAGGGTCAAGCCCTTGCCCTGACACCAAATGGAAAACCTTTTCCATTTGAAGGCATAGCATTTTCTGGTCGACTCACGGGACGCCTCAACTACATTGAGGACCTCGTCGAGAAGACCCAAGGCCTGGAACTCTAGCCAGGAACCAGGCCGTCAGGTGCAGGGATTGAAGGTCCGGATGGAACACCTTCCCTGATTGACTGAGAGCAGGTCCGGCGAGCTGGAAGCTGCCATGAGTCCTGGAGCTGAGACTGAGGAGATCTGGTACCAGAACTGGCGAGGCCAGTCTGTGGCTATCAGAATCACCTGCCTTGTCCCTCCTCGCCTTGAGAAGCACCTTGTGGATCAAGGGAAATGGGGAAAGGCGAAAAGAGGCCGGGGTCCACTGCCTCGAGAAGGCATCCCCTGCAGCGAGCCCTGCTGAGGGGGGCGGGCATGGAACAGTCTCAACCTGCGTTCTCCTGGAGGCGAACAGGTCCACCTGAGGTGTGCCCCAATGGGAGAACAGATGCTGTACTACCTCCGGCGGGAGAGACCACTCGTGGGATGCAGCCCCTATCCGGCTCAGGGCATTGGCCAGGGTGTTGGAGGCTCCTGCCACATGAATGGCTGGAGATCCGCCTCCAAGCTGCACCACAGTGACCAAATGTGGAGAGCTTCCTTGCATAGAAGCATGGGAGCGTCCCGCCCTGGCGGTTTAGATAGAACATGGTGCGTGGTATTGTCCGTCTGGACTCGGACCACTTGACCCGGAGGAACGGAGCAAAGGCGGTGAGAGCTAGGCGGACTGCTCGGAGCTCCAGCAGGTTGATGTGGCATCGGGACTCCCGCGGGGACCAGAGGCCATGAGCCCGGTGTTCCCCCAGATGGGCACCCCAACCCATCAGAGAGGCATCGGTCGATAGAGAGACCGTCGGCTCGGGGCGGACGAACGGGATGCCCTCCTGCAAATGATCTGGAACGGTCCACCACTGGAGAGCGTTCCACATCCCCTGAGTCAGTGACACAAGCTGGTCCAAAGGATCGCAGCGTTGTGACCACTGGCTGGCCAGTCCCCACTGAAGGGGCGCATGTTCCAGCAGGCCCAACGGACCACGCTGGTGCAGGCCGCCATGAGACCCAGGAGCGCAGGAAGTCCCGGCAGGCGCGACTGCCCAACCAGAAATGATCGGGCAAGGAGGAAAGAACCCGGCCCTGTCCGCCGGGAGCAGCTCTGGCTCGAAGAGTCGAGCTGTGCCCGATGAATAGAATCACCTGCTTTGGCTCGAGTTCCGACTTGGCCTCGTTGATAAGGAGGCCCAGTTGAGAGCAGACCTGGAGGGCCAGATCTCTGGACCACTCCGCCTCCTTCCTGGGAGGAGCTGCTATCAGCCAGTCGTCCAGGTAAGGGTACACCCGGACCCCTTGCGCCGCGAGGAATGCTGTCACCACTGCCATGCATTTGGTGAAGACCCTGGGAGCTGGAGACAAGCCGAAGGGCATGGCTTGGAACTCGAAAGGGATCCTCCGCCGGAAGCGAAGGAATCTCTGGTGAGATGGACGGATAGGGACGTGGAAAAACGCTGCCCTGCAAGTCCAGAGAGCAGAACCACACACCGCTGCCCAAGGATGGTATTATCTGAGCCAGAGGACCATCCTGAAGGTTCGAGACCTTAGGAACTTGTTTAGGTTGTGTAGGTCGAGAATGGGGCGCCAGCCCCGTCCGCTTCGGAACCAGGAAGTACCTGGACACAAACCCTGGGTCTGAAGGAGGGTCCCAACTCTCTTATCACCTCCTTCTGGAGGAGGAGGCGTCTCGGCTCGATGAGCCGCCAGTGAGGCTGGGGACTGGAACTTCCCGGGGCGACGGCTCTGAAGGGTGGTGCCTGCTCAATTCCAGAGGCAGGCCTCTTCCCACCACCTCCAAGACCCACCTGTCCGGTGGTAACAGCGACCAGGCGAACGTGAAGTGCTGGAGCTGCCCCCACGGGGGACCCAGGGTAGGTGACGGAATGGGGCGACACCCCTCAGCCCGCCACTGGGCAGGCTTGGAGGAGGGACCGCCGAGGGACCTCCTGGGCCTTTCCTCCCTGCCTCCTGTTAGAGGAAGCCGGCTTGGGTTTGGGATGCAGGTCGAGCCTGCTGGCCCTGACGTTGCTGGGCCGGGCGCGCTGGGGCACAGAAGGACGAAAGGGGCTTAGGCTGTGGCTTGCGGCCTTAGCCTTCTGAGCTGAAGAGACCGAGTCCAAGGTAGCATTGGACTCTCGATCCTCTGCAGGTGACCTTCCACCCCAGGGTCAAGAGGTCAGTCCCCAAAAGGGAACATCCGCCAACTTGTGCTGGGTATCCGGCAAAGGTGGATATCCTCAGCCAAGCCCGCCGACGCATAGCCACTGCGGCCGCCACCGATCTGGCACATGAGTCCCCTATATCCAAAGCAGTCTGGAGCTGCTGTTTGGCCACTGCCCTGCCCTGGTCCCGCACCTGCTTAACCGTAGTCTGCAGATCGGCGGGAAGATGAGGGATGACCTCATCCAGGGAGCCCAATAGGGCATGAGAAAAATGTGCCATGAGGACGGCCGAACTGGCCTGACGAAGGCCGAGAGAGGACGCAGCGTAGACTTTTCGCCCGACATAGTCCAATTTCTTGGACTCCTTGTCAGGAGGTTTGTCCACATCCCTGGCGTTGCCGGCGCGCCGGAAAACGCTGTCGGTAACCAACCCCTCAGCAGAGGGGTGTTCCGAAAAACCGGACAAGGAACCGGTAGGGACCGCATACTTCCTGGCCATCCTGGCCGAAGGCGCAGGGCAGGAAGCAGGGCGCTGCCACAGCTCCAGTGCCGGACCCACTATGGCCTCGGCCACCGGAAAGGCCTCCGTCGGAGAATCCCCTCGGTCCAGAATCTCCGTGAGGGGATACCTGGCCCGTTTGGAAACGGGTTCGAGCTCCATCCCGGTGGACTCCGAGATGAGCCGAAGCAGTCCTAGGAAGGACGACGGGCTATCGTCCATTGACTGACCTCCTGAAGACTCCAAGTCCAGTCGCTTGGAGAAAAAGGAGGAATCATCTTCGGACTCGGAAGAGTCCTCGAAGAGCTGCCTCTGGCCTGAGCCACCCTTCACCTGCCGAGGTCGGTCGGGAGTGAGGGTAACTGACAGCCGATGGGGTAGACCCTTAGCCGACCGAGAATCCTTGGTCGGAGCCCCAATAGGTGGCTGTGGAGGCGGAGGTTCCACCGGAATCGGTGGAGCAGCTGGTTTTGGCTGAACAACCGGCCTGGGTATAGGCTCCTCGGATAAGTCGAGGGGTTGTGTCGGCCGCCCGTGACAGCCACTTAATGGCCGGGGAAGGCGACGGGGTCGGCTTACTCCCGGCCAGGAGGAGCTGTTGCAACATGAGGTCCTCGTACCGTCGACGTAATTTACGCCGAAGCCTCCCCTCGTCCGAGGAGGAGGACGAGGACGACAGCCAGCGGCGGCTTACCCGCGTGCCGACCGAGACCGCCTATGACGGGTGGGATCGGGCGGGACTGCCGAAGAACCGAGACCGGTGACCGGTGAGTCCCGGAATTCTGAGGTCGGTGCGCCGGAGGTGTCGGCCGGAACCGCACTCCTTCGGCTCGGATGGTCCATCCGAGGGCCTCGGAACCGGAGGCACAGGCGAGCCCACGGGATCCCCAACTCCTCCCGGGAACCGGGAGAGGGAATTCGCCGCTAGCAAGCGATAGCCCGCCCAACGGGTCGAGAAAATCTCGATTGGCCGGTGGGAGTCTCGGTCAACTGACCTGACGGGACACCGTGAGGCCAGTGGTCGGCCGGAGCGGTCGACCGAGCCGACTGTCGACGACTCGGGGAGAGGGACCTTTCCCGCTCCCAAGAGCGTCGACGGAGGGACTTACCCCTGTCCTTCTTTTTGGACCGAGAATAAGGTCCAGCAGACGTAGGCCCTTCTCCCTTAGTGGAGAGGGACAGACAAAGCTCCTTAAAAGAAGCCGTGTAGGAAGAACCCAGAGAGAGCGGGATAAATGCCGCGGCCGAGGAAGATACGGCCCGCGCCGCCTCCTCTTCGAGGGCGACCATCCGCTCGAGCTGATCCGCCGAGCCCGCCGCCGCGGACACCGCCAACCGGGCCTCCTTGGACTTCACCGGAGGGAACGCTTCGGGACGCCCAGTTGCAATCGGGCAGCACGTGGTCTTCGAGGACGAGGCTTGGAAAGATGAGCACATTTCAAGCTCAGGGTCGTGCTCGCTGCCCAACAGTAGACACACGTGGAGTGTGGATCCGTCCGAGACATCTTCTGCCCGCATGGGCATCTCCGAAATCCGGGAGTCGATTTGTCCATCGCAGCCGCGAGGGATCGAAGACTGAAGTCTTTTTCGCAAAATTTATTTTTAAATCCGCAAAACGGAGAAATAGGAACCAATCTCAAATGCAGAGCGTTAAGGAGGGAACCTGAGCTTCCAAGCGGTAAGGAAGATCTGGCGTCATGGGGCGGAGCCGAGAGTTATACCACCCGGGTGGGTGGGAGGAGCAAGCTTGAAGACCTTCCGGCAAGATTTAAAGCGGCAAGGATACCTGCCAATGAGTGTGGATGAACAACATATCCATGTCCCTAGAAGTACCTATTTACTTATTTATTGAAATGTTTCACTAGGAAGGCACACTGAATAACAAGTTGCTCGTCTCCCGGTGCGACCTGGGGGAGAGGGTACATATGGAAGGCTAACTGTGGTAATACAGTTACACAAGTTACATTGTTGGCATGGTAAACAGTTAATGAACAGTAAAGGGACGCAGCATACAAACGGTTGAGTACATCAAGCTGGGTAAACAACAATACAGACAGTGCGATAAGCTGCAGTGATGAGCAGGAAAGCAACAATACAATCAAAGCTATTTGTTCATAAGCAGGAAAGCATAGATACATAGATACGTAGACAGTGACGGCAGATAAGGGCCTATGGCCCACCCAGTCTGCCCATTTGAGCTTGTAAGTTCAGTTTGTTTTCCTAGTAGTCCGTTGCCCCTTGCCCCTGACCTCCAGAATTCCTTTATGTCTATCCCATGCATTCTTAAATCCCGTGATTGTTTCAGCCCCCACCACTTCCTCTGGCAGGGTGTTCCACTTGTCCACCACCCGTTCTGTGAAGAAATTCTTTCTCATGTTTCCTCTGAATCGTCCTCCTTCCAACTTCATCCCATGCTCTAGTCCTGGAACATCTTTTTCGCTTAAAAATAGTGTTTTCCTGCACCCTGTTCCTCCCTGTAAGATATTTGTATGTCTCTATCATATCCCCTCTCTCCATCCTCTCCTCCAGGGAGTACATGTTCAGTTCCTTCAACCTGTCTTCTTAGGACTTGTGATGCAATCCATGCACCATCTTTGTTGCCCTCCTCTGAACCTTCTCTACCCTGTCTATGTCCTTACGTAGGTATGGTCTCCAGAACTGTACACTGTACTCCAGGTGGGGCCTTACTAGTGTCTTGTATAGCGGAATTATGACCTCCCTTTTCCTGCTGGTGATGCCCCTGCCTATGCATCCCAGCATCCTATCTGCTTTACTTGCTGCCTTGTCACACTGCTTCCCTACCTTGAGGTCATCAGAGATGATAACCCCAAGATCCCTTTCCTGCTTGGTGCATGCTATATCCTCACCCCCCAACTGATATATTGTGCCAGGGTTTTGTGCCCCATATGCATTATCTTGCACTTCTTTGCATTGAATTTCAACTGCCAAACCCTGACCATTCTTCAAGTTTCTGCAGGTCCTTCTCATTCTGTCTACACCCTCTGGTGTGTCTACTCTGTTACAGAGCTTTGTGTCATCAGCGAACAGTGAAATTCTGCCTTCTAGGTCCAAGCAATGTCACTGATGAAGATGTTGAATAGGACCGTCCCAGCACTGATCCCTGTGGTACCCCACTGGTCACTCTTCCCTCTGTGGAGTGACAGCCATTTACCACCACCCTCCAGCCAGTTACCTACCCACCACACTACTGTCCTGCCAACACCCATATTCCCCAGTTTGTGTAATAGTCTTCCATGTGGCACAGTGTCAAAGGCCTTGCTGAAGTCCAGATAGGCCATGTCCACCGCCTTCCCCTGATCCACCTCCCTAGTCACCCAGTCAAAAAATTCAACGAGGTTGGTCTGACATGACCTCCCCCTGGTGAAACCATGCTGCCTTGGGTCCTGTAGTCCATTGACAACCAGATGTTCTACCAATCTCTCCTTCAGTAGTGCTTCCATGATCTTCCCCACTACCGAGGTGAGGCTGACTGGTCTGTAGTTCCCTGCTTCCTCTTTGTTCCCACTTTTGTATAAGCAACAATACAGTCAAAGCTACTTGTTCATAAGGAGCAATGCAGTTCATCGGAAGTGCAACTAAAGTAAGTGCAAAATAGGCACAAGGTCAAATCAAATCAAAATGTATTTATAATGCGCTTTTTTGCATATCAAAGTGCAATTACATATCAAAATAACATCAAACATAATAAATGGCAGCATAAAAACAATAAAAGGAGCAGTAAACTTATTCAAACGCTAATTCAAGCAGATAACTTTTTAGAGACGCCTTAAATGACTCCGTCACAGATAAGTGCAGTGGAAGAGGGGTGAAGAAAAGAAGGAGGAGGGGTGGGTGGAGTGAAGTGGTGTGGAGGGAGGGAGGGATGGGGTCTGGATCAACAACCCTACAGGATGCTGAGAACCCTGCTAGAGGGCTGGACCAGACAAGGATGGAAATAAGGGGGAGAGGGTGTAGTAAAAGACGAGGGGGTGAAGTGAAGTGGTATGAGGGGAGGGATGGGGCAAGCCTGGGATCAGCTCAGGGGGAGGAGAAGAAGGTGAACGGGCAGTAAAAGGGGAAAGGAAGGAAGGGGCGAGACTGGAACAGCACCCCTTCAGGATGCTGAGAACCCTACCAGAGCGCTGAACCAGGCAAAGGTGGTGGCAAGAGAATGGAAATAGATTGGGAGTGGATGGGGGGGATAGGAGCAGGAACAGAGTAAGTAGGATAGTGTGGAGGTAGGAGTTAGGGAGGATTAAAGCAGGAGCAGCTAGAGGAGGGTAGTTGTGTAAGGCAGAGGCAAGGGAGTTCAATGAGGAGGAGTGTTAAATTTGCAGGGGGAGGGAGTTCTGTAGCCAAGGGAAGCAATAAGCAAATCCGGACTGGCTGATGAGAGTGGAGCGACGGGGGACCAGCAAGGTGCATATATCAGTGGATCTGAGGGAGGGGGAGGGGATGAGAGGGATAAGGTGAGGTAAGGCAGGAGTTCCCCGAGCCAATATTTTGAGGTGAGTCTGGCACAACGGGAGAGGCGCCTGTTGCCAAGCGGGGAAAAGGACAGTTTGTGATAGAGATCACAGTGATGAGTGCTGGAGGGTGTGGCAAGACTGAAGTGGCAGAAGGAGTTAAAGAGAGTGTCCAGTCTGGTCAGGGAGGACTTGGGAGCAGCACCATAGACTACATTGCAGTAACTGAAAATGGGGAGTATCATCTTCTGGACAAGTTCACGCCTAGCCGTAGGAGGGATGCAACTATGGTTCCTGTATAAGGCGCCAAGTCTGGGGCACAGTTTTTGCTGGATGGCATCAATTTGCCAGAGGAGTTGAGGTGTTAGTCCAAGAGGAGGTGTCCTCAAGGATAGTCCCATCCAGGATGTGGAAAGGTCAGAAAGCCTAGAGAGTGTCTGCCTGGTGCCAAAGGTCATGGAGACTGTCTTCTTGGCATTTAGGAAAAGCTGGTGTGAGGCGAACCAAAGCTGTACCTAGTGGAAGTCATGCTGCAGGGTGGTTGCTACATCAGCAGGGTTTTTGCCGGAAGCATACAAGAATGTATCATTGGCGTACATGTGAATAGAGGAGGATAGGGAACCTGTTTCATAGTGGTGTCTCCAGTAAGGATCTTCAGTGCTTAAGAGTGTTAACTCATGTAGGGATTACTCGTTATGTTCATTAACGGAACAGGAGGATGTGAGAGCAGAATTTTTTTTTAATGGTGCAGATCCTCTTCCCTTAATTCCAGGATTTTTCAGTGCGCTTGGTATGTATTGTGAAGCCCAAAAACTATGGTACGTAATTAAGCCACTGCATGATAATGTGCTAAATCTGATAGTGCACCCACCCAAATATTTTGGAAGTTGCAAACAAGAGAACTGAATACGTGGTCATTGCCCCCACCACCACCACCATTCAGTTCCCCAAAAAGTTCTCGGAGGGGTGATCGGTAATGTTTGTGCAAAACAGAGAAACCTATGGAGTAGGTTCATACAGATAGCATCTGTTTAGTTGGATCAAGGATAGGGGAATATTCTTCCATGACTCCAGATCCTTGGTAAACTGCCATAGTAAAGGATCATAAATACAGGATGATAATAGGTGAAAATCTCCCATGAGCTGTACCTCTAAGTATTTTAACGAGGGAAGATCCCACTAAAAGTGATGTGTGTCGTACATGCAAATACGGGGAGTAAGGGATCCGCAGAACCTCCATTTTTGTCACATTAAGCTTACATCCGGCTAGGTGTCCAAAAGCAATACAGTAAGAGTATTCCACAGATGGGGCAAAGATAGGTCAGGAGAGGTAAGATGGATCAGTAGGACATCGGCATAAAGCACCAATTTTTGATGTCTACCCCCCAGATTAATTCCAAAAATCATGTCATTTCGTCTGATGGCTTGGGTAAGTGGTTCCACGTGTACTGCAAATAACAAGGGGGGAGAGAGGGCATCCCTGCTGAGTGCCCCGGAGAAGAGGGAAAGGGTCAGAGATACAGCCACTGATTTTAACATATGACAAGGGGTTATCATATAAATGTTTAAGAAGTTTCCCAAATTGATGAGAAAAGCTCATCCTCCCCAGAGTGGCCACCAGGAATGACCATGCCACCGGTAGAAACCCTTCTCAGCATCCAAACTAAGTATAAGAAAGGGTATTTCCAACTGGATGGCATTGTGGAGAACATAGAGGGGATATTTTATGTTGTCCTGAGTTTGCCTAGCTGTTATAAATCCAGTCTGATCACCATCTATGAGAAAAGGAAGTAAGCCCTCCATGCTCTTAGCAATGACCATCGTAAATAACTTCCACCTCTTTTCAATGCTCCTATTCCATCCCCCTTCATTTTTACCACCCTGCTTCCTTTATTAATTTGCATCCTGAGAGATTCCTCTCCCCTCGGGTTCTCCTTACTTTCTACTTCAGCTTGGGGGCAGTTACTACCTCTCCAGTTCCTTGTGCCACCCCCTTCGGCTGGTTTAAATGTTCAAAGTAACATTTAAGCCATTCATTGAGGACTGCAGTTGCCCTCCAAGATGGGTTCAGGCCATCACCTCTGCATAAGCCCTTATCCCTCCAGGTGGGTTCTCAGTCCCCAATGTAACCAAACATCTCCTCTCTGCACCATTCCTTCAACATGACTTACAGCTCCTGGTGTGGAGATTCCTCTCCTCACTCCTGTCATAGACCATCAGCACCTCAGCGAAAGCCACTGAGTGCATTACCTATGACCACTCCCCAGCTCCCTAAACTCCCCTTACACTATCCCAGCCCTGTCCCAAGCCAGGTTATTAGTCCTCAGGTGGACAGTGACATCCAGCTCTCCCTCCTGTCCTGCTGCCATGATCCGCTTCCCATCCCTCTGGTCCATGATGCTGCATAGGCACCTAACCTCCCTCTCTCCTTCCTGTTCCCAGATCTAGCCCCCTCACAGTCGAATCCCCCACCAGAAGTTACTTCCTCCTCCTCTGGATCCTCTGTCACTCTCCTTGGGAGTCTCCACTACAGCAGACCACCACATCCTCCCTGTTCACTGCCATGAGTGCCTCCTCCTGGTAGTACCGCCCTGCCAGAATGGCATAGGAATTACATAGTGATATTTGTTGCGCATCTTGCCTGCCTTGTCTGCAAATTCCACTTCATGCTCTTTGCACACTGAACATGTCTAAGACAACATACTGCAGCTTCTTCAGGTATTACATGGCACACAGACAGCAAGAAGGTAAGACACACTCAGAGCTAAAAACAGTAGTTAATTTAGAAAAAATGCTCACACAGGTACAAAAACTGTCCATGAAGGTACAGAGGCAGCCAACCCCTGGGGATGTGTCCCCATCCAAAATGTCTGTGAGTGGGTAGGTAGACCTCTTCTGGACAGGTTCTAACTGGACACCCATCAACTTGGAGATGAGGCGAAGCAACACCCCGAACAACACTGACCCTTGGTTAGTAGCAGGCTCGTCGACCATATCCCAGGTGAAGAGTGGTGCCCCAGAGGTGGCCATGAATTCTTGGTCAGAGTCGACGGAGGACTCCTCAAAAATGACCTTCAGCCACACATCAACACGAACTTCCCAGGATTCCACATGCAGGGTGATCCTAACAGACAAGAAGTCTGGCAAGCTGGGTGCTAAGCGGCCGGCCTCCTTGGATGGAGCACGGGTCGGTAGCTGTCGGGTTGGTGACTGCACCGTAATTGGAGAAGTAGGTGTTGGCAGCAACTGCAGAACCTGGGCCAATGGGGTAATCACTGGTGGCTGCCAGGAGAGAAGGGGACACCCTACCCCGCTTATGGCCCACTGCTGCCAGAGGAACTCCTCGTAGCACTGCCATATTTTGTGGCAGTGTATCTCCTCTATGGAGGATGAGGAGGATGAGGAACACCAATGGTGGCCACTCCCAGTCTATCAGGATCAAGAGTGTGAATGCCTTGACCGCAACCTCGACCCTAAACTGCCCAGTTGACAGCAGGCTGGGTTGTCCTGCGGCTGCCCATAAATGACATGCCAGCCCACATTCAACAACATGGGTGTGGAAAACCCAACCTCGGCTAGAGGTGGATCCCAAGCAGGGTCGATCGTGGACACCGACTGAGCCACATCCTCCTGGGTAACGACCAGCAGCACCAAGGTCTGCGAGACCAGCTCTTCGGCCTCATTCAACAGCAGATTGACTGGGTTGTAAAAAATCCTGGCAGGCTGATTAACCAAAGTCGAGGTCAACTGACTCACTGGCTGGGCCAAACAGTCCTCGACCTGCCTGATGTGCCTCTTGACTGAGGGATGTTCGACCTCCGCCGAGTGATCAGGTGAGTTTAGGGTCTGGGAGGACCAAGATCTCTCCCCGTCCCATGACAAGCAGCAATGGTGAGAAGACTTCTTCAACTTGAGAGACTTGTTCTTCAAATGGTGTCTGTGGAGGGTGGGGCTCTGCCCCATGCTGTGGAGGGACCAGAACAAATCACCAAACTGGTCTGTGAAGGCTCCTATGACTTTGGACTCAGCTGGAAGCAGTGCCGAGGTAAAAGAGGTGCCCGCTGTGGTCACTGCCACCTCCACTTCTAGGGTGGCAAGCTGAGTTGCAGATCCAGCATCTGCCAAGGCCTTTTTGCTGTCCTTCGGTTCCCATTCCAAAGGCCTGCACATAGGAAGCTAGAACTTCTTGTCCTTGAGGGACTCAGGAAGCATGGAGAGACAAAAGCCGAACCCAGCCATGTTGTGTTGCTCGGATGGCCAGTACAAGCACAAGTCATGCAGATCGATGGCTAACATTTTCTGGTGGCACCAAACATAAAACTTAAATCCAGGAGTCTTGCGATTCATACTGCAGACGAGACGGAGCTGAGGAAACCTAAAATGACTTTGAAAACTTCAAAATAATTGTTCATCAATGGTGCGGAGAACATCCTTAGTGGAGCACAGAGAGGTGCCTTGTTCTTCCAGTGGATATCAAGGGGCAGAGTTGGGGGTATATCCGCCCTGGTGGTAGGAGGAGCTTAGCTTGGAAATGTTCTGGCCAATCATCACCTTCCAGTGGAACTGCCAGAGTGTGGATAGTGTACCATAGCAACGCCCTTAGAAGAACTGTTCTTCATATACTGCAACTGCTCATGACTCCTGTCAAGTACTTTACAATCTCAAGTATGTAAGCAATAGTAAACTCCCATGTGTAGAGCTATCTCATATCCTTTCAATGTTTCCTGTCCCTGCATGTCTGTTCTGAAATATATCTACAATATGATGTAATGCATTGCATGTCTATAATGGAATGTATGCATATCATTGTTGGCATTCCCCCTGGACCCCCTCATAATCGGGATGTCACAACTTGAGGGGCTAAGACTCTAGGGAGCCCAATTTCAAATTGTGAATATACATACTGCTCCAGCCTTGTGAGATGGACCCACAGCTGCTCCTGGTGTACAGCAGCAGTGGGGAAGGTTGCAACGGTATCACAGCACTACCATTACTAGCAGTGCAAGAGTGCTAGATAATACTAAGAAGATAACACGGAGAAAAAAACAAACTACAAAATCACAACCTGCTCCTGACTTTACATACAGATAAAAAAATAACTTGAATAACTGAAAAAACAGGACTGCTTTATATTATAGAAATGTAGTGAAACAGGCTCAGAAATTGAAAGAATCCTCTTTGGTATGTGTGAAATTCCTTTCATCTTTATGTAACTGCAGCAGAACATTTCTTTATGCATGTTATAGGAAAAAGTATTAGGTACCCAGGAGAATTCAGTCACTTGACTGCTGAATATCACCTTGGACTGCAGGACTGCATTTAAAAAATCTAAAAGCAGAAATATTTCAAGTTATAAGAAGGTGTTAGAACTTGAAATGTTTCTGCTTTTAGATTTCCTAAATGGTATTTTGTTTAACTGAAACTAGTACTGACACAGTAAAGAACAGTTACATAAGAACTTACCGTAACAGTAGATCTTCGGGGGATCTCAGTCATCAGGTCACACCGTAGGAACTTCACTGTTGGTGAAGCAGGATCCACACAGATTTTCCAGCAGTACAACTGGGGCTGCCCATGTTGATGTCACTTGCCAATGCCATCAACCCTATAAAGGAGTGAGTGGCCCCGGTCCCTCCTCAGTTCTTTCCCCCAGAGACCAAGGGAGAAAACTCGTGCCAAAGGGTACCGAGGAGAGAGAGAGAGGTGCCCTGGCTAAAATAAAAGGCTGGATACACCAGATAGCCAGTTCTGAGAAAAAGGACCCCCAAAAAGGGGAATGATGGGAGGGAAAGCTGACCTGATCACTGAGATCCCCTTGAAGATCTACTATTAGGTAAATTCTTACATAACTGTTCTATCTTCTTCTGGGGTATCTCAGTCATTGGGTCACACCGTAGGAATGATTCCCAATCAGTTACCAGTACAGCAGAACAGTCTGAGAGGTAGGCAAGCCTAGGCCTAAGACAAAAGGCCTTGAAGAACAGCCCGGCTGAAGCCTGCATGGGCTCTGGAAGCAATGTCCAGACTGTAGTGCTTGGTGAAAGTGTGGATGGTACTCCAGGTGGCAGCCACACAAATGTCATCGGCTGAGACCCCTTTGAAGCAAGCTACAGAGGTAGCTGTACCCCTCGTGGAGTGGGCTTTCACCACCCCTGGCAATTCTTTGCCATGTTTGTTGTAGCAGAACACAATACAACTGGCCACCCATTTGGACAAACATTGTTTGGAAACCTGAACGCCCTCTCTTCCTTGGGCGAAAGAAAAAAAACAGCTGCTTTGACTTTCTGCAGTCCTTAATTCACAGCAGAGAATACCTCAGAATTCTGCACACATCTAAAGTATGGAGCAGTGCTTCCCCTGGACTGGCACACTCTGGAAAATGCACAGGAAGGAGTACAGACTGCTTCAGGGTAAACTCAGACACTACGTTGGGGAGAAAAGTACAGTTACGTAAGAACTTATTAGATCTTCAAGAAGAGCTCTTGCAGCAGGCTACACAAATAGGACTATGCCACCAGGTACTAGGATCTCATGGAAAAATTCTAGGCAGCAGTACCCAGAGGGGACTGCCCCCAAGGTCAGCCAATGGTATAAAGGGGCGGTCCCCAGCCCAACCTCAGTTCTCCCACTGGAGACCCAGCAGATGGACGGAAAGGAGAACCGAGTAGGATCTGAAAGTTCCCAACAAGGAAAAGATAGGACCAGGGGGAAAGAGGGAGGGAAAGTAGCGCCTGCTGAAAGAGCTCTACTCGAAGATCTACTGTTATGGTAAGTTCTTATGTAACTGTACTATCATTCTTCGAGTTGGAGCTCTTGCAGCAGGCTACACAATTAGGACCAATTCCCAAGCAGTACCAAATGCAAATTACAGTAGGGAGGAAGGGAAACCATCAAAACCTAAAGAAAGGAGGCCTTGAAGAATGGCTAGGCTGAATCCCACTCTCCTCCTCCTGGAAGCTATGTCCAAACTGTAGTGCTTCACAAAGGTGTGCACTGAGTTCCAAGTTGCCGTGGCACAAATGTCAGCTGCTGAGTTATTTTGTGATGCCGCAAAAGAGATGGCCACCTCCTGGTGGCGTGCCCCTTCACCGATCCCAGTAAGGGCTTCTTGTACTTTTCATAACAGAATGTAATGCAATTAACTATCCATCTGGATAAGGTTTGCTCAGTAACTGACACTCCCACGGACCTGGTAGCAAAGGCAACAAATAATGGATCAGTTTTTCGAACTGAACAGGTGTGGTCTATATAGTACCTGAGTACACTGTGAACATCTAGCGTATGGAGAAGTGCCTCCTCCTGGTTAGAATACTCCAGGGAATAAACAGCAAGATTGATGACCTGGTTCAGGGTAAGCTCAGACACCACCTTTGGAAGAAACTTAGGATTAGTTCTCAGAGATACCCTGTCTCTGTGAAAAACTAAATAAGGCTACTTACATGAGGGCCTGGAGCTCAGAAATCCTCCGAGCAGAAATAACTGCAACTAAAAATAACGCTTTCCATGAAAGGAAGCATAGCTCATATTCTGCAGCAGATTCAAAGGCAAGCAACATGAGTTTTTCCTAGAATGAACAATCGATCCCATGAGGGAACAGGGTTCCTAATGGGAGGTTTGATGTGCAGTATCCCTCATAAGAAAGTACGGCACAAGTCCAATTGGGTGACAGCCCTTCCTTCCACCGGTGCATGATAAGCTGAGATGGCAGAAAGGTGCACCTTGATGGAGGAGTATCAGACTCCTGTATCAGAAAGAGACAGCAGATATTCCAGGGCAGAGTTCACCAGACAGGAAAAAGGATCCAGGGAACGAGCTGATGCTCATAAGCAAAAATGCTTGCACTTCATGGCATACGTAGCGTGAGTGGAAGGTTTACAGACCTCAGTGACTCTCGTAGAGACCCCATAGTGGGAAACCACTAGGTCTGTAGGAGCCAATCACGTAGATTCAGGGATTTGAGGTCCACGTGGACTAGGGTGCCCTACTCCTGGGAGAACAATCGTGAAGACAGGGCAAGGGGAATCAGAGGTTCCACCACTAGCTGCTGGAGCAGGGGGCAAGGGGAACCAAATCTGGTGCAGCCAGAGTGGGGCAACTAGAATCATCTCTGCCCCCTCCTCCTGAAGCTTGAGTAGCACCTGCTAGAGCAGAGGAATGGGAGACAAGGCATACAGGAACCTCCCTGTCTAACAAAGAGATAAAGCAACAGAAAACACCAGGCCCTGGATCTAGTCAGCACAAAATGGGCAATTTGGCATTGCACGGGGATGCAAAGAGGTCCAGCTCTGGATGACCCCATCTTTCAAAGAGGTCGTCCGCCACTTCTTGAAGCAGTTCCCACTCGTGTTTCCTGGACTGGGATCTGCTGAGTCCGTTGGCTAAGAGGTTCTGGACTCCTGGAACATGGACCACAGTCAAGGTGAGACCATGCTCTATGGCCCAGTACCATACTCTCATCACCTCTTGGCACAGAGGGTATGAATGCATCCCCCCTTGTTTGTTTATGTAGAATACTACAGACATGTTGTCTGTCTGTACAAGCAATGGTCCCTAGGTGCGCTCCGTCTGAAAGGCCTGAAGGGAGTATAGGACCGCTTGCATCTCGAGGATGTTGATGTGTAATGTCAGCTCTAGAGCTGACCAGATGCCTTGCGTTCTGCGATCTTGGAAGTGGGCTCCCCACCTGAAGCCAGAGTCATCGGTGGTCAAAACCTGTTGCGGTGAATCTGTCTGAAAAGGAACCCTCAACGTTAGATTGGGCGACGTTTACCACTAGGACCGTCTATGACACAGCTCTCGAGATTCGAATGGGTTGCTCTAGATTGTCTAATCTTTGATCCCATTGAGTCCTGAGGGTCCAATGAGGTACCTACATATACAAGCGTGCCAAGGGGACTGTCACTATGGCAGCCGCCTTGAGACTGAGCAGCTGCAGCATGGTTTGAGCCGGAACCTGGGCAGAGGAGTAGACCCGAAGAGCCAGGTTCTGAAGCTGAACACCCCTGTTTGGTGGAAGAAAGGCTCTCCCTTTCTCTGTGTCCAGAATGGCCCCTATGTACTGAAGACATTGTGAGGGCCAAAGACATGCTTTGGGGATGTTCAGTGTGATGCCCAGAGACTGAAACATCTCAAAGGTTATCTGACAGAGTGGACAGGAGTCAGTCTCTGGAAGGAGCGGTCAGGAGCAAATCGTCTAGATAAGGGTAGACGAAATGGCCTTGGCACCGCAGCCACGGCCACTACTGTGAGGCATTTTGAGAAGACTTGTGGTGCTGAAGAGAGGCCGAAGGGCAAGGCTCTGAACTGATAATGCTCCCCCTGGAATGCAAAGTGAAGGAACCTTCAGTGAGCTGGCAGGATCGGGATGTGCAGGCAGGCGTCCAGCATGTCCAGAGAGCAAAGCCAGTCCTCTTGATGCAGCATGGGGATCAGGCCTGGCAACGTCTCCATCCTGAACTTCTTGTATTCTATGAAATGGTTCAGGAGGCTGAGGTCCAAGATAGGGTGGAGGTCCCCCATCTTCTTGGGAACCAAGAAGATGTAAGAGTAGAATCCTGTCCCTCTTTGAGATGGAGGTACGTGGCTCTATGGCCCTCTTGGACAGCAAGGCTTGAATCTCTTCTGAGATGAGAGCTGCATGGGACTGGGAGCACCAAGAAGGAGCTGGGGGTTTGTCAGGAAAAATCTCCACAAACTCCAGGGTGAGTCCCTTTTTGATGATGTCTAAGACCCAAGCATCGGAGATGATGCTTGTCCACCCTTTTAGGTAAAGGGAGAACCGACCCCCTACCACCTCCCCTATGGACTCTGCTGGGGGAGGGGGGGAGGCAAGGAGTCAGGCATGGGTCCCTCAGGTGGGCAGGGAGATCTGGGAGGATTTGGCACCTCTAGGTCCCGTGGCTCCTGAGGGCTGGGAAGAAGCCTTTCACTTGAAAGGACCCCTGGGCTGCCGTCCCTTAGACTTTTGGGAGTTCGGATGCTGAAAGGGCCTTTTTTTGGATGAAAAGAGCTCTGACCTGTACATTTGGTGGACTGACTGGACAGCCTTACCAGAGTTCTGTAGGTCTGTGATAATCTTCTGTGCATCTTCCCTGAATAGGACCGACTCATTGAAGGGCATGTCCAGGATAACATCCTGGAGGTCCTGCTGGAACCCTGACACCCTCAACCAAGAGTGGCATCTGAGAAAGACTCCTGTCGCAGTGGCATGAGTGGCCGTGTTGACTGAGCCATAGGAAACCCGTAAAATGTGCTTAGCTATGTCAAGTCCTGACTGTTTTGTTGGGGGAATCCAGTTGTCTTAGGGCAAGCTCCACCGCCTTTTTCCACAGAGATTTTTGGTATTGCACCATATGGGCTAAAACATTTAGAGACCAAATGGTGCCTGTGGCTGAAGAAAAAATCTTCCTGCCAAAAGTATCCAGTTTCTTCGATTCTTTATCAGGTGGTTGCAAACTCGTATGTTTTGGCTATTTGGTTCGCCTATGAGCTGCCGTGATGACCAAAGAGTCTGCTTTGGGGTTCTCTGCCAGGAAAGGCTCATTCTTGGGAGATTTATAGAGCCGATCTGCTTTCTTTGGGACAGCTGTGGCCCTAGACGGGTGTTTCCATGCCAGTTTAGTCACGTCTTGGAAAGGCGGGACTACCACAGGTTTGGGGTCGCTCATGCCCAAAAAGTTAGCAAGCATGCGTCTCTCTGCATCCAACTCTTCAGTATCCCACTGATTGAGAAAATGAATGTGGTGCATCACGTCCATAAAAGTTGGGTCATCTGGGGGCAACCCTGGGCGAGTCCCTATGATCCTCTGGAGGAGGTGGGGAATGACCCTTCATCTGACGAGTTTGAGGATGATGATGAAGATCTTCCTCCTGAGTAATCCGAAAAGGGAGATCTGGAAACCGACCTTCTGGGTCTATGCCTAGTCTGAGCTGGAGTCAGAGCCAAGGGTGGCGCCACCGATGTGTGAGGCCTTTCCTTCGGAAGAAGGTCTCCTTTAACTGTGCTCCACCATGCAGTAAACAGCATCCCTGCATCAGCTAGGGAGACTAAAGAGGGCTGCGGATGCTCTGGTTCCTCTGGAATGTTCGCCAGGTCTGGCGTCAGGAGCAAGGGAGAACTAGGCCCTGGTGTTTCATCCGGTGCCTGAGGGTCCGGTTTGGGGGTGTCAGGTTGGTCATCGGGTCTAGTGTGTCCGGGACCTCCGACAGCCGCACCTCTGGTGTCTGGGCTAGGGAAGCCAGCTTGACTGGCATCTGATCCTCTGGCGAATGAGGTGGGGGTGTAGGCAAAGCCGGTATATGACCCCTTTGTGTCAGGGACCCCTCTAACTGCTCAGTCAGTGGCTTAGGAGGAGGCATTGCCTGAGTGGAGTCAGAGGAAGACATGGACATCAGAGTGTGATGCTTGGAGTCTGATAACCACTTCTTGTGGGAGCTGTTTCTGAGGTGGTGAGAGTGCGCCTGACGTCTATGCCTGATGACAGTGACGTCCCAGCAGGATGAACAGCAGACATTTTGCCTGAGGTGGTCTTGGCTGTATCCCTGGCCTTGGTCTCTGTGACCTGCTGCTGGAAGGGCCAAAGGCTCAGGGAAGGACCCGAAGGTCCATGCCCTGGACCCCCACCCGATGTCTGGATAAGGGCGGGGGTCTTCATCAACAGCAGGCCCGAGGAAGAGAGGCCTGCTGGTGGGCCAAGTCTGCTCTCCCATGGGACTGTGAACTCGAGGACTTACCCTTCCGGTGAGGAGACCGGGAATGGGATTTGGACCTACATTTCTCCTTCTCCCTATGGTGGTGCTTCCCGCTGGTCCTCTGGTCCTTTAGGGAAGATGGAGACTTGTGAGCGGAGGAAGAGGAGGCACCCGCTGGTGTCTGCTGGAAAGCAGTGAGTTGTTGTTCCATGAGGTAGGCCTTCAAGGTCTTTAAGCGGTGGATCCAGGTGCACTGATTAAATTTTTGGCAGTGCGAGCAGATGTCCACATCATGGGTAGGCCCCAGGCAGAAGAGGCACACTGAATGACTGTCTTTGGCTGGAATCTGTTTACCACAGGCACACTTAAGACTTCTGCCGCTGGGCTGTAGTTGAAGGAGAAGACATAAAACAGTAATCGCTGTAATAAAGAACGGTTTTAATTCAGTATGATAGCGGACCGCCTTTCACGACACAGTGGCATAGTCGAGTCTTTAGCCCACCATTCACGTCAATACGCAGACATCGACTTTCATTGTTATTGCTCAACTCTCGCTTTTGATTTATGTCACAGCACGCACGGGCCGAGAACAAAATGAGAGTTGACGGTAGCAATGAGATGTCTGTGGAGTCGATGTGCACGTGCTGACAGTGGGAACAGAAGTGAGGTGGGGCTGGGGACTCTCATTTATGCCACTGGTGGACATTGGGGGCGGTTTCCGCTGTGTACTGCTAGTTAGAATTTTTCCGTGGGACCTAGTGACTGGCGGAATAGTCCTGATTGTGTAGCCTGCAGCAAGTGCTCCAACTTGAAGAGTGATCTTAGGGTTTGCGTGCAGAGACACCCTGTCTTTGTGAAAAATTAAATAAGGCTCCTCACACCAGAGCCTGAAGCTCAGAAATCCTTTGAGCAGAAGTAATAGCAACTGAAAACAACACTTTCCATGAAAGAAAGTGTAGCTTGCAAGTCGTGGCCGGTTCAAACAGAGACAGGGTCAATTTCTCCAAAACAAAATTTAAATCCCAAGTTGGAACAGGGGTATGGATTGAAGGTTTCGGGTGCAAGATGCCCTTTAGAAAAGTAAGGGTTTGCCAGGCCCCCTGGCACAGTGACCGCTTGTGATGCTGACGCCCTGGGTTCAGGATCAGACCCAGAAATCAGAGGATCCGGGCGGAGAAGGACAGAGCACTAGAGGGGCGGCTCTCCTTCTCCATGGTGGAGGGGGTGAGTGTCCAGCTTGTTGGCAACCTCTGATGGAGGTGGGGGGATCACCACAAAAGCTAGCACCTGCTTGCGTGGTAGGTGGGATAGACGCTGGCGTCACTGCATGCCCAGCCTCCCAGAGGGACACAGTTATTCCCTGCTCCGCCATTGCTCCCACTGCCACCAGTGTCCGCCGGGGGGGTAGGCCAGAACTCACCTACACGGACTGTTGGGATGGGGTGCCCGTGCAAGCCTGGGCATGGTGGGTTGATGTGCAGGGCAGGGGACGAAGCTCCATTAGGGGCACCGAGGGGAGGAATGGAAGCAAAAAGAATTAAAAAAAAATAAGAAAAGTACAGGTCACATCTAGCTGAGCCATGGTATGACCATCCAAGGGTTCATGAAAGGCAGAGATAGCCGAAAGGTGCACTTTGAGGAAGGAATACTGGAGGCCTAAGTCTGACAGTGATATCAGGTAGTCCAGGAGCTGGCTCACCAGACAGGTGAAAGGGTCCAGATGGTGTGTGTTAGCCCAGATGGCAAACCTCTTCCACTTCATGGAATATGTGGCTCTAGTGGAAGGTTTCCTAGCAACCACCAGGATGTCAGCCACCTTCTGGGAGACTCCAAATCAGGCAATGGCTACGTCCTCAGGAGCCAGGCATGCAGAAAGAAGGGACTTGAGGTGTGGATGAACCAGGATCCCCTGAGCCTGCATCAGCAGATCCCTGCAGAGGCACCAGAGGTTCCACTGCCAACTGTTGCAGTAATGGAAACCATATCTGCCGTGGCCAGTAGGGTGTGACCAGGATCATGCTGGCCCTCCCTCCATCTGAAGCCTGATTAGCACCCTCTGAATGAGAAGATATGGAGGGAAGGCGTAAAGGAACCTCCGGCTCCAGGAGAGGGACAACATGTCTCACCAGAAAACTCCAGGCCATGGATCTAGCGAGCAGAAATTGGGCAGTTTTGTGTTGAGTGGGGATGAAAAAGGCCCATATTTGGACAACCCCATCTGTCTAACAGGTCCTCTGCAACGGATGACAAAAGCTCCCATTCGTGCATCCTGGACTGAGTCCGACTGAGGCTGTCCGCCAGAGTGTTCAGCACACCTGAGACATGGACTGCTGACAATTCCAGGCCGTGGTCCAGTGCCCAGTACCAGACTCTCATTGCCTCCCTGCAAAGGGGGTACGAATGTGTCCCACCCTGCTTGTAGATATAGTAAACCACACTGAAACTGTCTGGTTCAACAACTGGCCCGGAGAGAGATGGTTCTGAAAGGCCTGCATGGCATACAGAACCACCCACATCACAAGGACGTTTATATGGAGAGGTGTCTCGATCTGAGACCAGGTACCTCGAGTCTGGAAGGGACCCAGGTGCACTCCCCAGCTCATGCTTGAGGCATCCATAGTGAGAATCTGCTGGGGAGATGAGATCAGGAATGGGACCCATCTTAAGAGTTTTTGGGGATACAGCCCCCACTGGAGCACCTTGCGGACCGGAAAAGAGACCAGCACTAGCTGTTCCAGGTTATCTGTGCATTGGTCCCACTGCACCCAGAGGGTCCACTGGAGCACCCACATGTGAAGTCTGGCCAAGGGGACAGTGGCAATGGCCACAGCCATGAGGCCCTAGAGCCTCAAGTAAACCCTCGCAGAAACATAACAGCTCTGAGTCACCACCTAAGCCTGCAACATACGGCACTCTGCTCTGTCTGGAGGCAGAAAGGCCTTGCTCTGTGCCGAGTCCAGGGTCACCCTTATATACTGCAGCCTCTGGGATGGGATCAAAATAGATTTGGGCAGGCTGACAGTGATGCCCAGGGAATGGAAGAAAAAATTACTCACCTTAGTAATGTTGTTTCTTCTAATGGAGTCTTGCTATATTATAGACATTAGCAGTTTGTTCCAGCTCTAGAACTGCCCCGGAGTGAAATGGTTAAAACCATTCCAAAATAGAATTTTAGCACGAGCAGCTCTATCTGTGTCATTTCAAACTTGAACTGTCAGATCTTACGAGCCAAACTCACTAAGGTCTGTGTGGAAGCTGTAACCTACACTAGCCAAATGGCTACCTAAATAATAACAACCACTGATGGTCCCAACACCCAAGACTCAAGTCAGGGGACCAGAAATACTAACACCATTCTAGTAATATGAAAATGGAACATAAGTATAATAAAACACACACACACGCTGCACACACACACCCCCAAAGTCCCAAAGGGGACAAAATGCTAACAGGACATAAGTAGTGCCCACACTAAGTTGCCCGACCCACCAAGTGGAGGTTCTGAGAGAGGCAGGTTGGGGAGGTCTATAATATAAGACTCATTAGAAGAAACAACATTACTAAGGTGAGTAATTTTTCTTCAAACAACATGAAGTCTTGCTATATTATACATTAACAGATACACAGCAGTACCTCCATGGAGGAGGGCAGAACCTACTTAGGAATAGGCTCTGAAGAACAGCTGTGCCAAGCCGGCATCTCTCCTGGCCTGGACATCCAGGGAGTAATGCTTGGTAAAGTGTACCGTTTTCCAAGTAGCAGCCTGGCAAATCTCTAATAAAGGGATATCTCTGGCAGCAGCTAGAGACGCAGCTGTACCCCTGTAGAATGAGCCCTCAAACCGGGGCCCACCACTCTCTGATAACAAAGTTGGATACAAGAGACAATCCACCTGGCTATTGATCTCTCAGTGGCAGGTTTGCCTTTCCCAACTTCACCATAGGTAAGGAAAAGTTGGAGCGATTCAACCTGTGACCTTTGGTACGCTTATATAATAACTAAGAGCCTCTCTTAACATCCAGACTGTGCAACCCTCCTCACCAAGAGGAGGAGTGATCAGTGAAAAATACTGGAAGGGAGATAGATTGATTAAGATGGAAATCTGAAACCACCTTAGCAAAAACTTCCTATTAGTCCTAAGGACTACCTTATCCCTGTGGAAAGAAATAAAGTCAGTCTCCACTGACAAGGCTTGCAATTCACTTGTCGTCCTGGCAGAAGTGATAGCCACTAGAAAACAGTTTTCCAAGTTAGGTACTTAAGTTCTGCAGAAGACAGAGGTTCAAAAGGGGTTGCATTAACTGGGCAATGCAAACATTAAGGTCCCAAGCAGGGCCGGTTCCCTAAAGGGAGGATTAGTATGGAGAATCCCTTAAAAAACTTGGAAACATAGGATGAGAGGAAAGAGGGATGACTTTCCTGCTGACACAAAAAGCAGACACAGCTGCCAAATGAACTCTCAGGGTAGCTGGTCTGAGACCCAAGGAATTAAGATGTACCATGTAATCTAACAAAATGGGCAATTCAGCAGATTCTGGGGAAATATTTTCCCAGCACACCAAAATGGAAAACCTTTTCCATTTAGAACTATAAGTAGCCCTAGTGGAAGGCTTTCTGGAAGCCTTTAGGATCTCAAGAACACCTGAGAGAGGTGTAAATCAGCAACTTAACTCCTCAAGAGCCAGGCCTTGAGGTTGAGGGATTTGAGGTCCGGATACCAAACCCTTCCCTGGGCACAAGTCAACAGGATTGTGATTCCTGGGGAGGCAAGGGAAGATGGACTGTCAGAGACAGAAGGAGTGGGTACCAGGGCTGCCTGGCCCAATCCGGGCAATCAGAATCACCCTGCAAGGCTGAGATCTGATTTTGACTAGTACTTGAATAGGAGAGGAAAGGGGAGAAAGCATAGAGGAACTTCCTCCCAATCCAGAAGAAGGGCATCCAGGGGAACTGAGCCCAGCACTGGAGGCCTGCAACAGAACAGAGGAAGTTTGTGATTGTCTGGGGCTGCAAAAGATCTATCTGAGGGATGCCCCACCTGGCAAAACTATCTCAGCACTTGAGGATCCTGGGACCATTCGTGATGGCCCTGGGAAATCCTGCTGAGGGCATCCGCTAGGACATTGTCCTTCCCTGGAAGATGAACTGCTATGAGGAAGTGTTCAGGAATAGGCCAGAGACCAAACTTCATTGCCTCGGTGCACAAGGCCGAAGACCGAGTGCCCCCTGTTTTTGATGTACCACATTGTTGTGGTGTTGTCTGTTCTGACTTGTATCACCTTGTCGTGGACAGATGCAGAAAAAGCTTGAAGAGCTAAAAAGACAGCTCTGAGTTCCAGCAAATTGATGTGGAGCAGAGATTCCTGGGGGACCAAACTCCCTGAGTGGAAAGGTCGCCCATGTGGGCTCCCCAACCCAGAAGGGAAGCATCTGTAGTGAGAGTCAAGTCGTGAGAAGGGGAAATGAAGGGGACCCCTGCTCTTAAATTGCTCTGATCCTGCCACCACTGGAGAGCTAGGATCAAGGTTCGAGTCACTGGGACCAACTTGGAAAGGGGTCTCTTCTCTGAGACCAAAAGGTTCTCAAGTGAAACTGAATGTCTCTCATCTGAAATCTGGCTCCTGCACAACAGCTGTGGATGCAGCCATGTGCCCCAGGAGCTGCAGAAAGTGTCTTGCTGGTCGGAGACCTGCAGAGTGAAGGAAGAGGCCAGAGCCACTAAATTCCTTACCCTTTCTGGGGAAGAAAGGCTCTGGCTAGCTTTGTGTCCATCTGCCCTATAAAGGTGAGTACCTGGACTGGTTCCAGAACCGACTTTGGTAGGTTTAGCAGAAAACCCAGGGAGGTGAGAAGCTGCTGGGTGACCTGCAGGTGAGATTTTACCTGTTCTGGGGACTGGCCTACAATGAGCCAGTCATCTAGATAGGGAAAAACAGCAATCCTCTGCCTCCTTAAGTGGGCCACTGCCACTGCTAGACACTTTGTGAATACCCTTGGAGCAGAGGTAAGGCCGAAGGGCATTGCTCTGAACTGGTAATGACCTGAGGGCAGTTCGAATCTGAGGTACTTTCGATGGGATCTTCTGATTAGGACATGGAAATAGGCATCCTTGAGGTCCAGGGAGGCTAGCCAGTCCCTGGCCTTAGGGAAGGTAAAATCATTGCCAGAGTTACCATTTTGAACTTTGGTTCTCAAAAGATGCTTGTTCAGATATCTGAGATCTAAAATGGGCCACCATTCTCCTGTCTTTTGGGGTAAGGAAGTATCTGGAATACAGACCCCTGCCCTGATGCAGGGAGGAACCTTTCTACTGCTCTGAGAGCTAACAGGGATGAGACCTCTGTTTCCAGAGCGAGGGTCTCTGAAGCACTTGCAGGTAGAAAAGTCTGCTTCTCAACTTGGGAAACTTTTGAAGCTGAGAACCAGACCCTGGCTTACTACTTCCAGAACCCACTTGTCTGAGGTTAAAGAAGCCCATTCTGACTGAAGTGTCAGCCTGCCCCCACTGGTACAGGAGACTGGCCCTGGCACCCCATCAGGGTGCCTGTTTCTGCAGGGAGCGTTGGCTGGGGGGTGGGAGGTCTGCCCACCCCTCGCCTGCCCCTGCTCTCTGAAAAAGCCCCTCTGAGCATAGGCAGAGGAGGCCCTGAGTCTGGAGAAAGGCTCTGTGAAAAGGCCTACCCCTACCCTGGGGCATGCCTTTGAGGGAGTGGCTTGCCGCTTCCTTAGCCTGGGCACTCTTGTAAGTAGTCCCATATTCATCCATCTTCTTCATGTAATTCTCTGTCTGCTCTCCAAACAGAGAATTTCCCACCACAGGAAAATCCATAGCCTTAGTCTGGGTATCCTGTGACAAACTAGTACACCTGAGCCAGGCCAACCTACAAAAAGCTACAGATGTGGCCATGACCCTAGAGGAAACATCATTAACATCCACAGCAGCATGAAACTGAACCTTAGAGGCTTCAATGCCATCAGCAGCCACCTGTTCTAGTTCACTAGCCAGCTGGCCATGGGCCTGCTTGGCCAATTGCATAACAGTATCCCATCTAGATTTCTGATACCTAGCTACATAAGCCATATAATTTGCTTGCCTGAGTCCCAGAGAGGCTGCCATATACTGTTTTTTGCCATGGCATCAATCTTCCTGGAATCCTCCGCCAGTAGGATGTGAAGCCAAGGAATATTAGCTTTATCACAGGCAGCAGCCTGAACTACCCCAACATGACTGCATTGCTGAGAAAGGAATTCGTATCAGGGCCTGACAATGTATACCTTCTGTCCATCTTTTTATCTACAGGAGGCACAGAATTAGGAGCTTTTAAAATTTTGTTTGTTTCCTAAAAGACTTATGTAAAGGAATAGACAATCTCTAGACTCTGGAATATCCATCATTTCTACAAAATCAGGCTCCTCTTGCTCATCCACAGCCTCTTCTAAAGGAAGCTGGAGGGTTTCAGCAACTTTTTAAAAAACATAAAATGAGATGGGGACTCAGACAGCATAGGGAAGATTCTAAAGGTCTGTCTGGGAGATGTCCGTTCAATGGGCACACCCAGACCTTCCCAGCCACATTCATACTGTTCATAATCCTCCTCCCTCCTCTGGTTCATAAAATCTCAATATCATAATCCTGAACCACTGGGACCGGACGAACCGACCTTTTACCAGATAGTGGTGGTTTGGACGGACCCTGAGACAGTGACTGGACAATTTGTATGGATTTTGCTATCTCTGCAGCAGTTGGAGAAGGAATTTTGGACTCCAGACCTGATGATTTTCTTGTTTTCTTTACTGGAATTGGTTCCTCAGAACCAGCTTTCCTTTTGCCCGAGGAAGTCTGGCCCTGGTCAGAGGGCACTCCCTCTGGTTCGGTTGGCACCGAACCGGCTGGCCATCCGGTCAGCGGACTTTTGGCCTCTCGCTCCCTGAGCCTGCCCAATCTTTTTCAGGGTGGCTGCAGGGAAATTCTACATACCTGGCAGTCTGACTGAGGTGGTCAAACCCAGACAATAAACACATGGGTGTGTGGGTCAGCCTTGGCAAAGACTTCCCCACAAACATCACAGTGTTGAAACCCAGTGAGCCTGGTTTTTCTTTGGGTTTCTCAGACATAATGCCAGCCTAACCAAAAACTTGCCTTTTAATGGCAGTGCCAGGCAAGACACCCTTATCGGTTCCTAACCGTGTCACGGGTATTGGAAAAAAACGTAATAAATCCGTTTTTTTTAGAACCGATAAGAACCGGGAACCGCACTCTAAAATAGTAACTTTAGTTTTAAATGAGTTTTAAACCCACTGATCGGTTCAAAACCGAACCGATAACTTACAAGTTCCACACAGACAAAACCTTCATTTACTTACGGTTACCACAGATAGAGCTTGAACCGAACGGTTTTGCGGTTAAAATAAAACTATTCTCGGTTAAATCCAACCGAGAAAACACTTTAAACCGAGAAATGAACCGAGCAGAAGGAGAAATCTCCGGAGCGACTGTTCACTGAGGCGGAGTAAAGAATCTGACAGTTCAAGTTTGAAATGACACAGATAGAGCTGCTCTCGTGCCAAAATTCTATTTTGGAATGGTTTTAACCATTTCACTCCTGGGCAGTTCTAGAGCTGGAACAAACTGCTAATGTCTATAATATAGCAAGACTTCATGTTGTTTGAACAACTGGAGAGTCCTCTCCAGAATTCAGAGGTGCTGATCTCTGGACAGGGATTTGAGGAGCCAGTCATCCATGTAGGGGAAGATGTACAGGCGTTCTCGACAAAGGGAAGCAGCTACCACTGCTAAGCATTTTGTAAAGCGCCACAGCACAGAGGATAAGCCAAAGGGCAAGACTCTGAATTGGTAATGTTTTGCCCTGAAAAAGAAACTGGAGAAACCGCCTGTGTGATGGATACACCAAAATATGCAGATCCTCCTGCATATCAAGGGAGCACAGCCAGTCGCCCTGTTTGAGCAGGGGCAGTAGGCCTGGGAGAGTGACCATGCAGAACTTTTTGTATTGAATATAGAGGCTGAGGGCTTTGAGATCTAGAATTATTTTGGGGAACAGGAACAACCTGGAATAGAATCCTCTGTTCTTCTGCCATCTGGGCACTGGTTTGATCGCCCTTTTCCGCAGAAGGGATTGTACCCCCACCCAAAGAACCACTGTGTGACCTGGAGGGCAGGTGGGGGGAGTACCGGAGGAGTCTCTGGGGGTTGTTCCAAAAGCTCCAGAGTGTGACCCCTTTCTATAATCTGAAGAATCCAAATAGCTGAAGTTATGGTTCTCCATTGACTGAGATGGAGGGAGAACCAATCTCTGACCACCACCTCTTGGGTAACAGACCACAAAGGGGGGGGGGGTCTGTCAAGGAGTCAGGCAATGGTGGATCTGGCCGTTGGGGCTGATCCACCACCTCTGGGCCATTTCATGGCAGGACCCGAGGAGGATGAGGGGGTAGGTAAGGCAAAACTGGCCTTCCATTTACCCTGGAGACAGGAGCCTGCACCGGACTTGTGGGATACCTTGCGAAAGGATGATCACTGTCTGCTCCTGGGCTGGGTATGGTAGAGTGAATGGACAGATTTAATAGCCCTACCAGAGGCCAGGAAATCATTAATAATGTACTGGACATAAGGACCAAAGTGCTTTAAACCACTGAAGGGGCACTGAGCACCTTTTGCTGGACATCAGCCCAAAATCCGATACCTTCAGCCAGGCCTGCCTACAAAAGCAAATACCTGTGGCAGCAGTCCTGGCACCAGTGTCAGACATGTCATACTAGGCCCTGAGGAGGTGTTTGCTAATATCCTCGGCAGCCTGGAGGGACTTAAGGACCTCCTGTTTCAGGGAACATTCTGGGAATGGCTGAGCAGCTGCCCTGCCATTTTTCCATATGGTACTATGGTACCTGACCATACAGGATAAATAATTAGCAATCCAGAATCCTAGAGTAGAGGAGGCATAAACCCTCTTATCCCAAAGGTTGATCATTCTGGATTCCTGTTAGGGGGAAGGGAGCTAAGGTGTTTAGGCACTTTGGACTTGTCATGCGCCGTTTTGCTGACCAGAGGGTTGGTCTCAGGTTGGGCAGCATAATAGGGCAGGCCCTGGGGAGGCATGATAAAGCTTAACCGCCCTCCTAGCCATGGCAGTAACCATGTCAAGGCCATGCCATGCTACAGTGGTGGCATTCCCCAGAGCTGGCAATATAGGAGGAATGACCTTAGGAGGAAATTCTGGGATCTCCAAAACGTCCCCCAGGTCTCTTCTGGCGGCATCCTCTTCCTCAGTGTGGAAGCCTATAGTGGTAGACAGCTGCTTCATCATGTTACAGAAGGTAGGATCTTCAGAAGGGGATTTGGGAGTATGCTTAACAGAGTCTTTGCTCACTGAAGAAGTAGTAGTAAATCTGAGGTGAGAGGTTCCTCCTCCTCTTCTTCAGGGAAGATAAGTTCAAGGTGGTACTCTTCCTCATTGATGTCAATCCATTCCAATTAAGGGTCCAATGAACGAGGGACTGACAGTTCCCTGAAGAGCACAGGCCGACAAGGCTGAACCGGTGTCGAAGATGACTGAGCTGCCGACGGCACTGGGGGCACCAGTCTCTGTGTGCCTAACTGGTGCACCAGAGCCATGGTCAAATGGGTTAAAACAGTACTGAGGTTGACTGCCGGTAAGAGCTGCCTCAAAGGCAGAGGAGTCATCGGGACAGGGCGCGTCGAACCCTCCATCAGGTCTTGAGAGCCCGAAGGTCCCATCATCTGAGGACCTGGAGAAATGTCAGGCTTCGACGGAGGGGCTGGAGCCAATGAACCGGGGGTCCATGAATGAGGGGCCGATGACCTGAGGGTCTATGGCCAGCCTCCCTTAGAAGTGGGAGGAGGTGCTGTCGGTAGGGGCATGGTAGGAGCAGAGGCCTGGACAGCAAAGGACACTGATGCAGCCGCAGCCAACAGAGTACCCCCGGAGGAAGAGGAAAGAACTGTCGGGGAACAGGAGCACCGCCAGTGGAAGCAGTCCCGGTCACGATCTTTCTTGTGACTTTTCCCTGAGGACTTGTCCAAGGCCTTCAAGGCCTGGAAACTCGATGAACCCGCCGCCAGCTGAGAAGGAGGGACACTGGAGGCCCCCTGCCCAGAACTGGCTACCTGCTGTTCCATGAGGAGTTTCTTCAGAGCCTTATTGCGTTGCCTAAAGGTTGAATTTTTGGCAGTGCTCACAGTCTGAAATGTCATGGTCAGGCCCAAGACAGCAGACACAGAGGTGGTTGTTTGAAAAAGTAATCTTCTTTCCGCAGCGGCAGTAACGGAAGTGAGATGTGGAAGGAGTGACTCTTGACATAAATGAGGTAAACAAATCTCTTTCTAAAGAAAAAAAAAAAAAAAGAAAAGAGATTCCCAAAAGTTAACACTGAAGAAAAGAGTAGGTAAAAAAACTGCGATAGAGCTTCTGCTGAGACCCACATGAGAGGAGTCATCGGGAAAGAACTGAGTAGGTAGCGAGGCCACTGAGGCCTTTATAGGGTTGATGACGTTGACAGGTGACGTCGGCATGGGTGGCCCCAGTTGTACTGCTGAAATATCTTCTGTGTGGATCTTGCTTCACTGATGGTGAAGTTGCTATGGTGTGACCTGGTGACTGAGATACCCCTGAAGAAGATTTATCAAAACGGGACAAGGTGAAAAAATAAGAAACAAGCTATATTCCTTACGTACCATTTTTCATTCTTCTTTTGCTTATTATTATTTACCAATCAACTGTTAGTTTATATTTAATGATTTCGCCCTCCTTGACATTTCAGGCTTCACTGCCTGACATACTGTTCACCAGGTTTTAAATAAATACATACAAATTGTGACACTAGAACCTGGGCACTGATCTCCTCAGAGACATCACCAAGTCCTGCTTGTCACTCAGCCAACAGGAATGATGATGTACAGCACTGAGGCTCAGCCTTCCCTACTGATGTGCACTGCCTGTACTGCATACACACTAACACCCCCCCAGCCCACTGAGCAAGAGACCTGTGGTTGTTTCTGACCAAGTCTCTGATACATTAAGCCAACCTCAGATTTATGCTTTTCTGCCACTGCCTCCTGGCATCTCACTCCTTCAGGCCTAACTAGGCCCCTTTTGTCCATTAGGGATGCTCTGCAGACCTCACTTGACCACCCTCAAGATACACCCTGGAGTTCAAACTGCCCACATGTCCAGTCAATTCCTCATGGGAGCCCCTGCAGCCCCAGGGAAAAAGCAGGATGTGTAAGCTGAGTGGTGGCTGGGAGCGGCTGAGCATTAAAGGCATAATAATGAGGGTGGGGATGTCAGCCAAAGTTATTACCCAGCACGTCAGGTAGACCTTTTCCTTTTTTTTCCTGGAATCTCCCCAACTGTCCCTGGTAGGCAGCATGCACAGCATTACACACTATGAGTGGTCATGGCCAATGTTGTGTGGTCACCTACGGCACAAGTTCATTACACCAGCCACTCCAAGAGGTGCTGAAATGAGAGAGTGACATCCCCCCCCCTCCCAATTTGGAGCTCACTCCCTCCACAGTACATCCTATACTACAGTGGCCCATTGGTGGAGTTGAGCTCATTCACAAACCTAGGTCTGTAACATGACAGCACACGTTTCTACCGCTGGCACCCCCTGACTGGGTAATTTCATGATTTTAATCCAAATTCATCCTTGGTAGGTATTCAGACTACTTAGTCTACCATAATATTTAATAGGACATGTCAAAGCTAAATACTCCATAATTCCAAAATCTTTCATTATACTGTTGCAATACTTTGATCTGCCTATGCAAGAGAACAGAGCAGTGTCTTTCTTGTTATGTTACAGACTGCTAATCCAGCATCAAAATTGCAGCTCCCCATCAAGAAACACCTTAATCAAGTTGAAACCATTACACACTACTTCATTATAGTGCGTAGCATTATACTAACCAAACCACCGAACACATAGAGAATAAAGTATGGGTCTGGGTGCATAATGAGAATTTTCACACACCCGAGGGGTTTGATGCTACATAAACCCCAAGAGCGAAGCTTGAGGGGTTTATGCGTAGCATCTAACCCCAAGGGTATGTGTAAATTTGAGTTTACACACACCCAGACCCATACTTTATTTTATATAATTGCCGGGACGTTCTTTTCCCCACAGCAAGTATATAAATAAAAAGACATTCTTGCGCAACCGCCGGGCGTCTGTTAGTGTGAGCGCGTTTCTACAGTCTGTCAGTCACTCGCTTTTACTTTTTTTTAATTTCATTTTGTGTGAGCCAACATGTTGAGGGTATTTCCCTCATTTGGAATTAATTTCTGCCTGCCAGCACTTACTTAAGTTAGAGTAGTGGTCCAGAGGAAAGAAGCGGGGACAGTAGCTGGGAGGAGAAGACCTTCAGAGGCGGTGGCAACTGCAAGAGTGCAGGGAAACTGGGCTTGTGTTCGCAGTTATAAACGCCCTTTATAATGGCGAATTATGCCACAGTTTCCCTTTGGGAAAAAGGACGTCCCGGTTATTATAATACAACACAATGTAACATAATATAATAGGAATACAATATAGTATAGTAGAACATATAAAATAATTTGGAATAGTATAGTATATAGGTTGTATTTTTTTTTTGGGGGGGGGTCAGTTTGAACTTCATGCCCCCAATGTTGTTCTCAGTGTCAATCCTAAAGCTTAGGGCTTCTCAGTGCCAGATCCTGAGGCCCCGAGCAACACTTTGATCTTCACCACATCCAACCTGAACAGAGGACAGACCAAAGTTTGTTCAGGGAATGTCCTTAACGAGGCTTTCTATGAAAACAGGGTGACCTTGGTTGGTGGGGGTGCGTGGTACCAGTACCAGGGGGTGACTGCTGTTGGAAAATTACTGGAAAACTGTAAATAATGGAAAGAAAAGAAAAGTTTCGCACTATTTATTAGCAACAGTTTGGCCAAAGCTATGCATCACAACATAATTCAAGTTTTGTTAATTAATGAATGCATTCAATTGAACAGCTAGAGATGCCTCTGGGAAAACATGGGAAATAAATTCACTGCAAAAAACCTACGTTATAGTAGCAGTTGGGGAGAAAGCTTAACACTACCAAAGGAAGAAATTGTGATGTTGGGGTTAAAAAAAGTCCTCTTATCCTTGGTGAATCTGTGGCTTGGCGTTTGAATGATGGTGTGGTGCAGCACTGGTGATACCTAACTTTAACACCGTCTTTGTAGGCACAGAAAAATACTCACATGCCAATGACTGGAGAGTGGGTGCTGAAGTCAGGGTAATGACAACGCTGTGTAGCCCAATCTTTCATATCTCACAAAACAACATGCCACAGATTTCCCAAGCCTCAGGGGTCTTTTTTTTACTCTAACTTCACATTTCCTTCCTTTTGCAGTGCTGAGCTTCTACCTGAACAGATGCTTTAATGTAGTTTTTCTGCAATTCATTTCCTTACTTTTTAAAAGTATGTTTAATAACAGATACACATTACTTTGTATTGATACTTCAAGTTGGTCCCAGCGCCACTCCCCACACTGGCCACGCAATTCCAGTAGTACAGTGGCACATCCACCTTCAACCAACCTGGGTACCAAACAGTCTCTGGTGTCTAGTGGTTCCCACTCCGTGATCTGATAATGATGGTTGCAGGAGGGGCAGATGATTCTGCTTTTTCTTTTCTTTCATTTTAAATACTGACACCTGGGCTAGGTTCTCCGTGTCAGTTTCAGCCATTATTTGAACCCCCTTTCACAGAGGAAAGCAGGGGATTTCCAGCTGAGAAAGTGGTTTTACACTTGCAACAGTGGTTTTAAGTATGGTGCATGAATTCATTTTATTTATAACTGTGGTTTTTTTTTGTTAATTATTTTCCATTTCCAAAGCACTAATAGCACCGCCCTTGGGACAGGATCTAACAAATCTGTAAGTTTCAGGTTTCTAATTCCAGCCATTTTTAAGTTATTGATGAGCAAAAAAAAACAGACTTAATTTTCCATCTCTTTGAAACTGCTTTGGCGGATGAAAGCAGAAAGTAAAACCCTATCTAAAATCTGCAAAAGCATGTTTTACTTCCTGGTTTCCTTCTGGAAAAGCAGTTTTATACTTGTGACACTGATTTTAGGAGTGGTACATGACTTGGCCTTGTCTGAAAAAGACCTGTTATTAGCCATTCTGCACATATACAAATTATGCTTTCTATTTCGTTTACAATTATAATTATTTTGCAACTCCCCTTTCAGGCTGTGCACACACCCATCCTGTATTACTACCCTGGAATGGGGCCGGCATGGTCCAAGGAAACTCCAGTGTCTAGGGGTACCTCTGGTTGCAGGGAGCCCTCTTACTCTTAAATGTTATAGCTGCATTCCTTCTGGGGCGTAAAGGACTTTGATGGCACTCCTGAGACCCTGTTGTGATACAGTACGTAAGCACATACACACTCTCAGATACCCAAACACTTGACATATATGCTTATTGATTGACAAAGTTCATTTGTACACTTGGCCATGGATACAAGGATCCCAGCTCATTTCTTCACAATCAATATTCTATATAGCCCTGTACTAATTTCATAGGGGTCCGGGAAGCCTCCCGACACTACTCCTTGGTAGCCACAGCCAAGCTGCTTTCCTTCACAGCCTCTCTCTCAAACAAACATTAACTCTGAATCATCCCTAAAGGCATCCAGTTTCTCCAGTTTCTGCAGTGTGATACCCTCTGTCCCTTCCTTATATGCACCTGGAGCTCCATGGAGAGCTTCTCCTTGGCTGCCAGGGCATGGCTCTACAAGGGACTCCCTGCTCCCCCATCTGCCTTAATGCATTGTCTTAGCACTTTATAAAGCATAGACTCTGCTTTGAATTAAAGCTCATTATGATATGTTACATCATGCCAAGACGGCATTCAAACTACTGCATGCCAGCTCCTTTATTACCCAGGGGAGACTGTCAGGGGTTGACGTATTCCTCTCCATGCAACATGCTGAATCTCCTCCTCGTTCTCTGATCCATGTGAAGGCCCACTGTATCACATCTGCACACAGCCCCGTGTGCTTCAGTGAGACCCCCAGTCCGTAAAATTGAATTCCTTTCCTTGGCAGGTCAGAACACATGCACTTCCTTAAAAGAGACTTGACTTCCTCCATTCCTTCGGAGCTACAGATGGATCTTCTACTTTATCTTTCCACTTTTAAACTCTGTGGCAAATGTCACCTGCTGTCTTCAGATGTGATAACTCTGCATGGGCCAGTGTCCAGGGTGTCCCCCCTCCCCAACAGTATCTCCATCGATGTCTGCAGCAGAGCCCTTCACAGGCCAGTCAGCCATTGAATTGTTTCATTTCCCTCAAGGGGGCCCCCCGTCGGGTTTCCTGCACCCTCCCAGTGATCAGTATTACTCCCCTTCTAGTAGAAGTACACTGAACATGATCTTCAGATCCCCAGTCCCTCTGGATCTGTCTGACACCCCTCTCTGGTAGCCACCAGGGACTCACTGGCTTTTTCCATCAATGCCCTCGAAGTCTCAAGATGTCCTGAACCCTAGCCACTCTCAGCCCCAAGAGAGTGACTGGCACCCAGCACATGCCCATGCTCCCCCCCCCGTGCCTCCTGTGCCGCTGGCTTGCAACCTGCAGCCAACCACCATCCAGGCCAAACCCTGGGCACACCAAATTTTCCTACTTCTGTGAAGTAAGAATGGTGTAGTGAGCACTAGCCAGTGCCCACTCTTCCTAGGCATTCTAGACGGCAACCAAAAGTACCCTGGCACTACCAGTCTTCCTCCTGGCACGGCCCCCCTACTTTCAGACTGGCACTCCATGTGGAGGTGCGCAGTCTGTTCCCCGCCTAGCACCCAGAAGGCACCTGCCATATGAGGGCACCCACTGTCTAACTCCCCAACTGCTGGCACCATTAAGCAAGGCAAGGAAAGGCAATTTTATTTTATGTGGCGCTTATTCCCAAGGGCTCTGGGTGCCTCATAATACAAATGGACAATTTGGTAAAATACATTATAAAGAAAGTTACAATTAAAATATTGTCGCATGTGCTGGCTCGGTGGCGCTGAGGCGCTGGGCGCCTTAACTGACGCCATGCCGGCAACCCATGTTCAGGAACAAGCAAGAGTTGCCAGGGGTCGGCGGGCTGGGAGTGGACTGAGTGGCGCCAGGCAGTTTTCCTCTCCGAAATCGGGAGGTAGGCTCTCTCGCTTAAGACCACCACCACATGGAGGCATGGCGGTGGTGCAAGTGGAAACCGAGCCAAGGAGCATCTTGTGGCGCACCTCCACGTACCTGCCTCAACCTTTTTGGAGCTCTCGGAGAGTAAGGGGAAAGAGAATCGAAAAGTGGGGGTGGTGGCTGGATGATGCCCCAAGCTGGCTCCGGTGTTCCTGCCGGGGAAGTGGGGGTAGCCCCAAAGGGACCGCAGATGTCCGGTACGGACAGCTGACACAAGCTGCCGGCCTGCTGGGAGGATAAACACCTATATGGGGGGGTCACACAGGAATTAGACAGCAGTACCAGGCCCAAAACTCAATATAAGTAAATGGGGTTTTAAGCAAGATTTAAACATAGTCAGGGAAGGAGCACCTCTCACCTCCTAAGAACGTTCCGAAAAATTGGGGCTGCCTCACAGAATGCCCTATCTCCCAAGGACTTAAGACAGGATCTGGGTATAGACAAGAGGCTTGCCTCCGCTGACCGGAGGAGGTGGCCAGGAGTGTAAGGAGTCAGGACATCTTTCAAGTAGCCCAGAATAAACTGTGCAGAGCCTTGTAAATTAAAAAGCATACCTTGAAGCTGACATACCACAGCACTGGTGCAAAACACAGAGAACCAGAATGATGCTTGAACCAGGAAGAACCAGCAATCAGCCAGACTGTGGCATTCTGAACCAGCTGCAAGTGACGCAACAACTTAGCAAACAACCCAAGGTACAGAGCATTAACAGTAATCCAGTCTAAACGTAACCAGGATATGGTTTGATCCAGGAGATGTTCTGGAGATGGTAAAAGCCACTGCAAACAGCAGCAGACACCTGATATTCTTAAGTCAGTTTGGGGTTCACACTGCCCCCAGATTCCTCACCTTATCTATGGCTCCAAGCATTACGCCATCCAGAGATGGATGGACAGTGCCATCACTCATCATCACCAAACCAAACCAACTTGATACCACCAGCAGCACCTCTGTCTTTGATAAGTTAAATCTAAGCCACCTGGCTGCCATCCAATCCTGAATTTCCTGAAGGCATTCAGTCAGTTCCAAGGCAGCCATATTGTCATCAGGGGCACAAGACATACAGCTGGGTATCATCAGCACAGCAATGAAAACCCAAGCCATGGCATCTAATGATCTCACCCAATGCAACACATACATGGTGAACAACACTGGAGCTAAAACCAACCACTGAGGCACATCACAACAAAGCGCAGCACTCACTGCTTGAGCTGAAAGAGTGAAGTGCCATCTGCTACACCCTGCCAGAGAAGTAGAACTCGAAGGTATGACTAGGGCATCCAGCTGCCAAGGGCACCATGAGGATACCCCATTTTATCTACTCTATAGCTCCTCCCCCAGTTACACCCTCATGGAATGATTCCAGAGTGTTAAGTCTTCACTGGTCAATCTGCTGAACAACAATCTTCCCCCTACTGTAAGGACTGGGAGAGGCTGTTACAATTTGTTTTATTTCCAAAACACCCAAAGCAATTCCTTTTGGACAGGATATAACAAACTTGAAAGTTTCCCATCTCAAATCCCAGCATGTTTTTGTCATTAGTGAGCCAAACAATTGACTTTTTTTCCATATTTTTCCACTCTATAGCACGCTCACTACCTATCCGAAATTCACCAAAACGTTTTCAATCACAAGAGTGCGATGCGCACATGTATGGAACACGTACAAACAGTAGAGAGACAGAAATAAGTACCTCAGCTGTGACTTGAACCCAGGCCACCCAGAATACCGTTCCAGTTGTGCTACCAGCTGCGTCACCAAGGCAACTGGAAACTGGGCTGTTCCGGGGCACATTACTCTTTCTCTAATGCACAACCTGGTACTGTACAGATAATTACATTTTCAGTCACGAGAGTGCAGTGTTATTTATCTGTGCAGCACCAGGTTGTGCACTGGAGAAAGAGTAATGTGTTCCGGGACAACGCAGTTTCCAGTTGCCTTGGTGGCGAAGCTGGTAATGCAACCAGAACGGTATTCCGGGTGGCCTGAATTCAAGTCCCAACTGAGGCACTTATTTCTTTCTCTCTACAGTTTATATATGTTCACCAAAACTTGTAGGTATTGTGATCCTGTCCCAATGGGTGTGCACGCTAAGTTTCAGATCCCTATGTCTAAAGATAGCCGAGTTATAAGCCAACTGAAATAGAGCTTTAACAGAAAAGTGCCTTCGCAACCCTAACTATTGTGCTACTACTTAGCCACTATAATACAGGGAGTACTTGGCAAATGTTTTACATATTTTGGGGAGGGAGTATTAAAGCCTAGAGGTTAGAGCACCAACCTGTGAACCTGGAGAGCCAGTAGATCCGGCACTAATTCCCACAACTGCTGCCTGCATGCTGTGTGACCCTGAGTGCAACACTTAGCATTACTGTGCCCTCCCCCATCACATCTGGATACAAGTTTCAGCTCAATGTGCCTTTCCCAGCCAAAAATTCCAAATACATAACATTTTATGCACTTCTCTTCTCCTCATTCTCCATCACTGAGGACATCTGCAGGAATCGGAGACAGCCCTAGGTTGGGGAAAAAGGAAAACTTTCTAGCCTGCCCAGAAATGACCCTCCTTCCACTTGACAGTGGGTACATAGTGATGCACCTGTTCTGTAACAATAGCTAAAAGATGGAAAGGTGAACAATAAGAGGCGTGAGGGTCAGTGCACAACATCTTCCGATTACAGGTCACGCACCATTTAAACCCAGGATCAGCTCAAGAATCGTCATGCTTCATGGAAGCAGAGATGGAAGAACTGGCAAAAAATTGCAAAAGCGACAAAGAAATTTGCTTGATTGTGAAGGTGAAAAAAACAGGGCCTACAATGTGCACAGAGAGCTGTGAAGGAGGAGACCTGAGTCTTCTAGCAGAAAGGAAGATCTGACCTCATGGGATGGTGCAGAGGAAGATACCACCCGAGTGGGTGAAAGGAGCTTAGCTTGAAGTAGTTCTGGCTGGATTTAAAGGGGAAAGGAAGACTTCCAGAAGTGTGGATAGTGCACCATATCCACATCCACAGAAAAAAGTTTATTTTTTCTTGACAAGTTTTAGCTTCTGTACTGGTGAAATTTGCACTTTTTATAACGTTTGGATCAGTCATTTCCCATTTTCACCCACATTTATTTTTACACCAATAGGTCTAATTTGACCCAAGTTTTAAAACTCCCAGTGCAGTCCCTGACAGGAATTCAGGCCATTTACCCCATTGGTCGTGTCAGATGAATCTAATAGATTTCTTTGGCTAGGTGACCAAAGTAGTAGACCAGGAAGGGGCTGTGGACATGGCCTACCTAGATTTTAGCAAGGCATTTGATACAGTCCCACACAAAAGATTAATATACAAGTTAGCCAGCTTTGGAGTGGTCCCAAGGTGGTAGCCTGGATAAAAAATTGGCTAAACAACAGGACGCAAAGGGTAGTAGTAAATGGAGTCCACAGTGAAGAAAGGAGGGTTACTAGCGGGGTACCGCAGGGTTCAGTACTGGGACCGGTCCTTTTTAATGTCTTTATAAGTGACATTGCAGAGGAACTGGAAGGAAAAGTATGTCGCTTTGCAGATGGCACAAAGATCTGCAACAGGGCTGATACACAAGATGGAGTGGAAAGGATGAGAAGGGACTTGGCAACGTTGGAGGAATGGTCAAATGTATGGCAGCTCAGATTCAATGCAAAGAAGTGAAGGTAATGCACCTGGGAAACAAAAGCCCAGGGAAGAGTACAACAATGTGGGGTGAGATACTGACAACAGTAAAAATGGAAAGGGACCGGGGGTAATTATATCAGATAACCTTCTGGGCAAGCAATGTGAGAAGGCAGTAAGGAAGGCTGGGGGGATACTGGGATGCACAGGGACAGGCATTAATAGTAGAAAACAGGAAGTTGTTATCCCTCTGTACAGACAGTTGGTGAGACCCCATCTGGAGTACTGTGTGCAGTTCTGGAGACCCCATCTCCTCAAAGATATAGACAGAGTGGAGGCTGTCCAGAGGAGGGCAACCAAAATGGTGCAGGGTCTGCACCAGAAGACATACAAAGAAAGACTAAAGGAGCTCAATATGTATACCCTTGAGGAAAGGAGGGAGAGAGGGGACATGATAGAAACTTTTAAGTACCTCAAGGGAATCAACAAAGTCCAAGAGGGTGGCACCTTTCAGAAAAAGAGATGTGCAAGAACAAGGGGGTACAGTTTGAAGACAGAGGGGGGACGGCTCAGAGGTAATGTGAGGAAGTATTTTTTCACAGAGAAGGTTGTGGATGCATGGAACAGCCTCCCTGTGGAGGTTGTGGAGTCAAGAACAGTGGGGGAATTCAAGAATGCATGGGACAGACATAAGGCAGTCCTAGTGGGGGGTAGGAGGAAGTAAGCTGTTGGTTAACTAGGATCTGCAGCTTATCTGTTAGGTAGGAACATGGGCAGACTAGGTGGGCCAAGCGGTCCTTATCTGCCATCAAATTCTATGTTTTCTATGTTTCTGTGTTTCTATGGATGTCATTTATTCCATCTGTCATACTTCTGTGCTTGTGGCATCATTATCTGCTGTTGTGGACATAATTATGATGTCATAAGTGGAGGATTAGGACTTTACGTATAGACAAGCAACAGATGTAGACATGGAAGCACGATGGACACAAATCCTGTTCGCAGCCACGGTCTTAAATGGAAAATAAACAATGCTGTTTTCTTTTTTAACTTAATTGTAACTTTGGGCATGTATGAAGTTGTTTTTATCATCTCAGTGTACTGTTTTGTGTTTTGTTTCAAAATAGTAATTTTTTTCCTTACCAAATGTGGAGCTAGCAACACAGGTCTGGGAGTAAGGGTAGGTCAACAGGGGTTGATGGGGGGGGGGGGGCTTGACTATGCCAGAGACCACTCTGCTCCTCCACAGAAGGGAACAGTGTGCCCCACAAAGCAATCGCCACCTGGGGATCTAGAGGTGGCATCACAGTTAGAGCCACTCCAAATACAGGTGGGGGACATCACTCAACATCACATGCGAGGATGCACTGTGCATGCGTTGTGACATCTGATTCATGGGGAGTAAAGAAAGCTCCAGTGGGAAAATCGTGGCTGTGGCAAGATGATGGCTGAACCATCCGAGGCCCCACACTGATAACCAGGCACCCTATTCTGATGTTGAATCCATTCCCTGTAAGAACTGGGTAATCCTGCCAGCCCATCATGTTTGGGGGATGGGAAATTTTTATTTAATTCAAGTTTATTGAAAAACACGGGTACAGGGTTAAGTCAGCACAGGTTTCTAGCCATTTCTGACAAGAACATTCACAGCATGTTATTACAAAGTGAAGACAAATGTCATACAACACTATTCAGCATATTTCATTATAGATAATTTAACGTTTTCACTGCTAAGTACACAGCCATTTAGGAATCTTGGATGCTGCTTAAATTCCTCTGTGGTACTGAGTTTTTATCTGTCTCTGTGTGATGCAGAGTGAGAGTATGGGGCAAAGTCAAGTTCTCGCTTGCTCATTTACAGTGCCGATCTCAACCACGTGGTTGTGAAGCTAGGTATACGGTGGTTGACCTGGAACATCAAAATGGTTCCATTTGATAAATCTCCCCTACAGGGCCCACCCAGTGCTGGTGTGTCAGGGAGACCAGAGTGAGCTGGGGCATGGTTATGGCCTTTTGTGCCACTACCAATACAACATGCCACTAACAGACTGCATCTAAGCCATGGGAGAGAGATGGAGGTCGCAGTAAGTGCCTAGGGAAGTTTAATAATGGGGCTGGAGGGGCAGCCAACTGGAGGCAGGTTGGTAGATAAGGTGCAAGAAAAGTCTGATTAAAAAAAAATTAAAAACAACTCCAACACAAGTTACTTTGATGTGGTTCTATGCTTAACCATTTGAGTGAGTTTGAATTTATGGGACCAAAGACTTCTGAAATGACTTTCAGATTTGCAAGACCCTTGTAATAAGATAGCTATACACACTAGGCTTGGTAGAGCAATACAGTCAGTTTGATTCACACCATTGCTGATTAGCATTAGCAGGCAGTTTTACGGAGGGTGTGTGTGTGTAACATTTTCCTCCCAAAGCTCGGGGGCGCAAAATGAACAGGAAGAAAATTATGAGTACTGTGGCTTTAAATTGTGTTTTCTTTTTTAACTTAATTGTAACTTTGGGCATGTATGAAGTTGTTTTTATCACCTCAGTGTACTGTTTTGTTTCAAAATAGTAATTTTTTTTTTCCTTACCAAATGTGGAGCTAGCAACACAGGTCTGGGAGTAAGGGTAGGTCAACAGGGGTTGATGGGGGCTTGACTATGCCAGAGACCACTCTGCTCCTCCACAGAAGGGAACAGTGTGCCCCACAAAGCAATCGCCACCTGGGGATCTAGAGGTGGCATCACAATTAGAGTGAGAGCTACACAACAGTGTCAGTGGCTCAGCAGGTAGCACACTCGCCTCTGAGGCCGGGAGATCAGAGGGCTGTGGGTTCAGTTCCCACATCTGGCACTTGGGTTAATATCCCAGTACTGACACTGTAGTGCAGCATGAGAGGGGTACTGCACTTCTGAGGTGCCGTCTTTCGGATGAGACGTTAAACCGAGGTCCCATCTGCCTGGATTGGTGGTAGTTCAGGTGGATGTTAAAGATCCCATGGCACTTATCGAAAGAGTAGGGGAATTTCCCGTGTCCTGGCTAAATTTCCTCATTCAGTAAAAATACCACCAACAGCTTAATCCGGTTCAAGGTCAGTTGGCATTCATCTGTATTCCCCCTCCCCCGGGTCATGCCTGAAAATAGGCAGGATTTGTCTAGTGCACTTACCCGGTCAACAAAGCTAAATAAATAAATAAATAAATAAATAAAAATAGTCTCTGATGTCATAAGGAAAACACTGAAAACACAATATTTTCAGCTTACATGTTTCCTGATCTTACATTCCCCTTGCTCTTTATTACCAAGAACATTTCCTTGTAAACATGATTTCTGGTATTCGGTCATCATCTTCTCTTTTACCGTGTCTACAGCTGGCACCATAATCCTCTGCTTGTGACACCATCATCATTTCTACAGTTCCCAGCTGTGATGTCACAAGCAGAGGATTATAAGGTAATGTGTTGTCAGGTAGCCAAAGCAGATGAAGTCCAGGTGACAGAGATCCTGTTTTCATGAAAATGTCAGCATTATAAAGCAGGAGAGAAAGGTGAGTATTTGAAATATAAACTCAGTGGTGTGTCCTTATTATATTTTTATAAAGCAGTCCTTGTGATTTGGAGACACTTTAAAATACTAGATTACTGGTATTCAAATGACTGCCACAAACTGCTATGAGGAAGCTTATAGCAGAATCACAGCTTGGGGCTCTAGCTCCCACTACAGGTAGTTAATGTTGCTGGGGATGGATAACATGAGGGAAATGAAGCGGAAAGAAAGATGAAAGATACTCAGTTACCTGGGTTCACTACAGTATAATTACACAACAGACCATCACACAGTGGTGGTAGGTACCAGAGGAGGCAACCATTCCCATCTAAATATAAAAACCCAGCAGTGGATGGCTGCTGACTGCACTGCTGGGGTATGCTAAATAAAATAAATGGGGAAGTCTCTCTTTTCTGCCATATCAGAATGAAGCCCTGAATGTCTACCACTGCTACCACCACGATCAGTGACAACTGTACGGCTCATTTTGCCCACATTCCCTAGCTGGAGTTGCTATCAGGATGTAGTGGGTATTATTATTAGCAAGGAAGATTTAGGGGAAAGCTTTCAAAGGTAAAATATATTACAAAGTATAACCAGGCCTTGCAGTCAGAATGCTTTCAAGTCAGCTTTTTGAATACCTGTGGGGACCTGTGGGAACGCCAGCTGTACTGGTGACGGTGGAAGCTAGCCAGCAGAACATTTTCATCAGTATCCACCTGGCCAAACCGTAGGGTCTCCTGTGTGTCATTACAGATCATAAAATGGCTGAAGACCAATTCTTCTGCTTCAGGGTGTTGGTTCTGAAACAAAAAGAAAAGAAAACAGCATGCATTAGATTATTTGCAAGATGTTCAGCAGCTGTCTGCCAGTATAACACACTACAGCACAAAGCAAAATGTAAAGGCCTGTTTCCTTCATCACCAACATGAGCCAAGCTGGTATATTTAATATTTATATACCACTAATCTACTTTGTGACTATGGATGCGTTTCCCTGCAGACCGTGCAAGACAAAAGCTGCCAGAGAAACATTTTGGTTTATTTTCATACAGAATATTATGCATCTATTGTGCACAAGCACTGTGCTTTTTTGTGAGCTATGGATGAAAATGAGCATTTAATCCATGAATTTCAAGACAATGTGGTATAATGGTTAGAACACCAGGACTGTGAAACTAGAGACCCAGGTCTGAGTCCCAACATCATCTCTGGCTCAGGGTGTGAAGCTGAGTAAGGTACCTCATCTTCATGTGCTTCAGCCCTACAAAATGTGAAATCGGGAAGGAGTAACACCCCACTAGAAAAAAGTTGTTGTATCTCTTGTATCTCTGTTTGGGCTACTTGGAGTAAATTTATTTGTAAATTGTTTTCTTTGTCAGTCTATTATTTCTACTCCTGTACTACCAGACAATCCCACATGTGACCTGTGCACCTCAGCCTCATCTCCCAACAGGTACTTACCTTGAACTCAGATTTGACCTGTGAATTGCCCAGCCCCCAAGGTGGGGCCCGCAGGGGAGCCGGCTTTCTCTGGTGGGAGCTGGATCAAGTCCAGGGAGTGGGTACCTTATTGATGTCGTGGAGTCTGTGAGAGGCCAGTTGCCATCCTACTGCTGCGGTGGTTTTACCACCATTTTCTCCCCAGGGGACAGCCAACATGCAATGACGCGACATGGCGGCTTCTGCAGCAGTCCACAACTACTTAAGCAGACTCAGCTGAGCAGCAGTCAAACAGCGGAGGACCCAATACCCTTCCCTGAAGATGGGGAGCTGTCCAGTGAGATGCTCACTGCACCTTCCCCCAGCTGGTCCCCTGCATCCCAAGCCCATTCCCAAGCTTGGGCTGCTGGAGTAGGGAGTGGTATTTTCATATTTGACCAGGGAAGCTATGCTGGGAATAGCACTGAAAATGAGCCTGCAGCCGAATGATCATTTCCTAAATAAACTTATTGCACTACCACTGCTACTACTAGTGAGAGCTTGACCAGTGGTATACCTCAGGGATCAGTACTAGGACCAGTACTGTTCAATGTCTTTGTTAGTGACATTGCAGAGGGGCTGGAAGAAAAAGTCTGCCTGTTTGCAGATGACACAAAGATCTGCAACAGGGTGGATACTCCAGAAGGGGTGTAGAAAATGAAGAGGGACCTGGAGAAGCTTGAAAGATGGTCAGAGATGTGGCAACTGAGGTTTAATGTAAATAAGTGCAAAATAATGCACCCAGGTAGAGGGAACCCTGAGGAGAGCTACAGGTTGGGGGGGGAGCTGACTGTCACGAAGGAGGAAAGGGACCTAGGGGTTATCACCTCTGATGACCTTAAGGTATCAAAGCAGTGTACAAAGGCAGCAGGGAGGGCCAGTGGTATGCTGGGGTGCACAGGCAGCATACCTCTCAACTGTACCACATTACGAGGAACGTTCCTCTTTTTACTTCACAAAAGCTCCCTGTTCCACATTGTGAGGACTTGTTCCACATTCAGAGTCAACATTTTAAAGCAAAACTCCATAGTAAATTATGCAAAAAATATATTACTCAATTAATAACGGACGTTCTGAATGTAAATGCAACATTTTAACAGTGTTTTGAACTTCTTAGGTAAAGATTTGATCAAGTGTTCCACATTTTGCCCATTTGTTCCACATATTGACAGACAATGTTCCACATTTGGGGGACAAACGGTTGAGAGGTGTGACAGGCAGAGGTATCACTAGCAGGAGGCGGGAGGTGGTGATGCCATTGTATAAAACATTGGTAAGGCCTCACTTGGAGTACTGCGTGCAGTTCTGGAGACCACACCTGCACAAGGACATAGATAAGGTGCAGACTATCCAGAGAAGGGCAACAAAGATGGTGCAGGGCTTACACCACAAAACATATGAGGAGAGACTAAGGGACCTCAATATGTACTCACTGGAGGAGAGGAGACAGCGGGGGAACATGATTCAAACTTTCAAGTACCTTAACGGCATAAATAATGTGCAGGCAGGGGAGCTTTTCCAGTGTAGAAAACGTGCTAGAACAAGGGCGCACAATATGAAATTGAAGGGGGGTAGATTAAAAGGTAATGTGAGGATGTTTTTCTACACAGAAAGGGTAGTCGACACGTGGAATAGTCTGCCACAGGAGGTAGTGGGTGCAAGCACAGTGGAGGGGTTTAAGCATGCTTGGGATAGGCACAAGGGAAGCCTGAGTGGGGAGGGAGTGATGACAAGCCATTAATCACATAGGATAAGTGGCCACATACAATGCATAGGGCCTACGGGCAGACTGGATGAGCCTAGCGGTCCTTATCTGCCGACAATTCCTCTGTTTCTATGGTGGTCACATGACATGGAGTACTGCCCAAATTCTCCACATAACCTGAAAAACTGTGTGTGGTGGTCACATGACATGGAATACTGCCCAAATTCCTTCATTAACCTGACAAACTCTGAGTGATAGTCATATGATATGAAGCACTGCCCAACCTCTCCCATAACCTGACAAACTGTGTGTAGAGGTCACATACTTAGGAGCACTGCCTGAACTGTGCTATAACCTGATTAACTGTGTGTAGTAGTCACAGGATTTGGAACACTGTCATGAACATTGTCATAATTGTGCTATAACCTGATGAACTGTGTGGGGTGGTCACATGCTATGAAGCACTGCCAAAACTGTGCCCCAGCCTGATACACTGTGTGTGGTTGCATGATATAGAGCAGTGCCTGAACTGTGCCATGACCTAAACCGTGTGAGGGGGTTACAAGATATGGAGCATTGCCCAAATTGTGGAATAATCTGATAAACTGTGTGGTGGTCACTTGAGATGGAGTACATCAAAAACTGTTCTATAACCTATTTTGTGGGCAGTGGTCACATGATATGGAACACTGCCCATCCTGTGCTATAATGCGATAAAGTGTGTGTGGTGGTCACATGACACTGTATTAAACACTGCCCAAACTCTCCCATAACCAGACAAATGGTGTGGTTCACATGATATGGAGCAATGCCCAAACAGTGCCTATATCTAATGAACTGTGTGTGACAGTCACAAGATATGGCAATACTGCCTGAACTGAGGCCTAATCTGAAAAATTGCCTATGGTGGTCACATGATACATACAAGGCTATGCCCAAAATATGCCATAAAGCAATGAACTGTGAGTGGTGGTCATAGGTTATAGAGCACAGTCCAAATGGTGCCATTACAAAATGAACTGTATGTGGTGGTCACATGATACAAAGCGCTGTCAAAACTATGCCATAACCTGATAAACTGTGCGTGGTGGTCACATGATATAGATCACTGCCCAGACAGTACCATAACCTGATGAACTGTTTGTGGTGGTCATGATATAGAGCACTGTCCAAACTGTGCCATAACCTGATGAACTATGCGGGGTAGTCACATGATATAGAGCAATGCCTTAACTATACCATAAGCTGACAACTGTGTGTGTGTGTGTGTGTGTGCGTGTGGTGGTCCCATGATGTAGAACACCACCTGGACTGTGTCAGAAACTGACAAACTGTGTGGTGGTCACATGATATAAAGCACTGCCCAAACTATGCCATGACAGGGCAAACTATGTGTGTTTGTCAAATGATCCAGAACACTGCCCGAAGTGTGTACTAAGCTGATCAACTGTGTGAGTTGAGCGCATAATATCATTCACCACAAACTGTGCCTTAACCTAATCAATTGTGTGTGGTGACCACACATTAGAGTACTACCTGACCTAGGCATCACCTGATTACCTGTGTGGGATCCACATCTCAGAAATTAGCTAATTTCAATGGTTGAGCTTCTGATCCTGCCCCAAGAGTTGGCTACCCCTCCACAGTGTACCATTAATTATCCCTCAGCAGAGAGACTTCCATATCTCTCCTCTGGCTCACTGATGCTGTTCTCTCTGGTATGGATCAGGCCTTTGTCACCTCAGCTATTTTCATCAACTTAGTTAAAGCTGTCCAGACTGTAGCCCATACCATTTTCCTGGACAATCTTAAGGCAGCTGGACTATCAGTTTCTTCAGATGAGTGACTCCGCTCCTACCTTCAGGGCAGGTCACAAACTGTCCTTATTGGAGACACCCTTCCACCACCCCCACCCCAATCAACTCAGGTGTTCCCCAAGGGCCTGTCTTAGGCCCAGTTCTTTTCTGTTTTTCTAATGATCTCTCCAAGGTCTGCTCCTCTGGGTCAATACATATTTATGCAGATGATATGGTTATTTTTTCCTCTGGTTCCTCTGCCCCCAGTCTTACAAACCAACTCCAGCTGGACTTTAATAACATCCATCATTGGTTCCAAGTTAATCAGGTACCCCTCAGTGCTAAGAAAACAGTCTCCATGACTTTTGGCACTAGGCAGAGACTTGCTAAAGTCCTTCCACTTCCTTCCTTTTATACTCTTGATGGTGCAACTACTGAAGATGTCTCCCCATTCAAGTACCTTGGGGGTCTGGTTAGATCATCATCCAGATTTCTCTGTTCATGTGGATGCTATTCACAAGAAGCTTCACCCTTCGCTTGGGACGCTTTACAGAAAAAAAGAGAAGCGTTCTGTCTCCTGTTTGCAGAGAAATCCTCACTAAGATGATTTTGCCCATTTTTGACTATGGAGCATTGTTTATAGTGCTGATCCAAAGGCTACTTTAGCTAGACTGGATCCTCTCTTTCACTCCTTCTGTCACTTTGCCCTTGATAAACCCATGTATACTCATCACTGTACCTTGTATTCTTCCCTCTCTTGATGTCAGGTGCTTCACCCACCGTGACTCCTTTATTTCCAAATTTTGGTTTGGCTCTCTCCTCTTGTGTCTAACCTCTTTTCTCTCCTTCCCCCCTTCGTACTCTTACTCTCTTCGTAATGCCTGCTTTCACTGTTTTTCTCTCCCTCAAATGAAATCTACTGCTGGCCAGGCTGCCTTCTCATTTCTCTTCCCTAAACTCTGAGGTTCCTTTACGCTTCTATTTGTAATGCTCCTTCCTCTCCTGCTCTTAAATCTCTCTTCCGTAAGTTCTCTACTCAATCCTGCAGTTGTTTCTGATATTGGGTTTACTTCTCACCTGCAACTTACCCAATACTCTGTCCCTCAGCACTTCCCCAGTATCAATCATTACCACATATTCTTATTTTGTTAAATTGATAACTGTTTTAACTGTTCTTTTGTTCAGTTCCACAATTTATTGCATGGTAACTAACTTACTGTCAATTTATTCTTAGACATAATTGTTCTGTTTATTGTTATTATACTTATTCCATTCTATGCATTTTATATTCTGTCTTTTGTATCTGTTATATTTTCCCCTATTCCCCTACCTCCAGGACACATCTGGAAACAAGCTGTTTATTTATTAGCTTTTGGTAACCGGGTAAGTGCATTAGGCAATAATCCTGCCTATTTTCAAGCACGACCCGGGAGAGTACAGTTTACAAACAGTGAAGTCATCTCAAAACAGGTAGAAACAGTTTACAATTACAGGCTTCCAACATACAGGGTGAACACAATCTTACAAGAAATCACAGAATACTAACAACTTAATCATGGAATTAACAGTGTTGACTCCACAGAGACAGTCATGGTATAACATCAAGCATTAGCCATCCTCCAGGGATGAACAGAAATATAAAACAGTCAGGCATAACAGTAGAGTTAAGAGAAACCAGGGTAGAGCAGGGTACAGATAAGCAGGACGCAGATTTCAGGGAAAAATTAGGTACAGACACAGGAATCAAGTGCATGAAGGTGGGAAAAAAGTGCAGATTTAAAGGCAGAGTGAGATAAGGAGCCTTTTAAGCTGGCAGGTAGGGAGTTCCAGAATTTGGGGGTGAAATGGGAGAAAGCTTGCTCCCCCATTTTTGTCGAGCAGTGAGGGATGGAGAACAGAGGCGAATTAGAGGACCTCAGTATACAGGAATGAATTAGGAGGGTGAGCATGGCCCCAATACAGTTAGGGCAGGGGGTTCTGTTTATGGAGTCGATAAAACAACCCAGAGAGAAAGAGCGCTGCGATTTGGGGGACAGCCAGTGCAATGTGGAGTATAGGAGACAATGGTGGGTAGGTGAGGGGCAGAGAGGGCGAATCTACAGATGCTGTTATATGAGGTGTCCCATTTATGAAGGATACCCACATTGGCATGTGAGAGAGTGGGGAGAGCATACAAAAGCCTAAGAAGCAGTACCCCATGCGCCACAGAGATTCTGGCAGCAGGGGTAAGGGAGTGATGCACACGGTAGGCTGCTCCTAACTTGGCGTTAACAGATCTGCATACCTTATTTATATGTGCAGAGAAATAAAGTACAGGATCAAGGGTCACGCCAAGGTATTTGAAGGAGTCAGTAGACGTGACTACCGACTCATCATAGCTAAGCACATGAAGCTTAGTAGACTCTGCAAGAACTTTTCTAGCAGACCCAAAAAGTATGGCCTGAGTCTTAGGTAGATTGAGAATGAATGTGTTGGAGGAGAGCCAGTGTTAGGTCTGTTAGAATGCGGAGGATAGGTGGGCGTTAATGTCCAGGACAGAACGAGAGGCGGCGTGGAGCACGAGGTCATCAGCACACATGATAGAGTGACAGTGTGGAAGGGAGGAGGGAGTGTCATTAATAAAGATGGAGAAGAATAAAGGTCCTAGAATGGAACCTTGAGGGATGCCACAGGAGACAGGAGCAGGGGATGAAAGAACATTGCTGAAAGAGATGGATTGGGATTGGTTGGTGAGGTAGCTACTGAACCATGACATAGTAGATCCAGTGGTGCCTAATAAGTGAAATTTGTTCAGGAGCAGAGGATGATTAACCATGTCAAATGCCTTGGTGATGTCTATGAACACAGCACCGGTGAGAAGACCACTGTCCATGTTGCACTTAATCTCACTGGTGAGTAGCTTGAGGGCGGTGGTGGTGCTATGTCCTGCCCTGAAGCCGTGTTGAGCAGGCAACTGAAGATTAAAATTCAATAGGTGTGTAGAGATCTGGCGATGGATAAGTTTCTCTAAAATCTTACTGAGGGTTGGTAGTAAGGCTATGGTCCGATAATTAGCTAGGACTTTGGGGTCACCTTTCTTGAATACAGGGATAACCCTGGCAGCTTTCCATGCTGCAGGCACCGTGGAGGTGCAGATAGACAGATTAAACAGCCTAGTGATTGGGGTGACAAGGAGCTGTGCGCTAAGTCTAATTATCCAGGGTTCAATACCATTGGGCCCAGGGCTACCCCAAGGGGGAATGGACTGAAGTAACCTGAGAACATCCAACCATGCAATATTTGAGAGGATAAGTGGCAGAAGATCTGAAGAGGGGGAGATGGGACCACAGGATGCTGAAGGGGATATTTTAGGAGCCTCAGTAAAAAGGGAGTTGAAAGCATTGGTTATAGTATGGGGGTTGTTGCACAAAGTATCATTAATTAGCGTATTCATGGGAGCCAGTTGCTTGGTGTTCCCCAGTATCTCATTGATCTGGCTCCAATACTTCTTGGGGTCAGAGGCCGAGGACTGGAGGAGTTTCCGGTAGTAGTTACTCTTGGCAGCTCAAAGCTCTTTCTTGCAGGCATTGCGTAGTGAGCGATAGGCATCAAAGTCAGTTTGAACAGAGGAGGATTTCCATTTTAGCCAAAGCTTGTCATATTTCTTGATTAGTTGCAGGACAGGCCACTTCAGCCACTTGGTCGCCTGCCTTCTGACCCTCCGCATATACTGGGATATGTTTAGTCTGTAAGGCTAGCAAGTGGCGTTGAAATGGTCAGTAGCCAGGTTAATGTCATTTGTTTGAAATAGGGGGTACCAGTCAGCTTGTTTTAAATCATGTAGGAACGCTGTGGTGTCCAGATTGGAGAAGTTAGCAAAGGACAGTACTTTGGATGGAGGAGAGGCAGCGGAAGCACCCCCTTATGCAGTAGACAGGGCAGTGGTCGCTGATAGTGTCAGGTAGAACCCCAGTACAGGAGTAGCAGTCCTTGCGGTTGGTAAGGATCCAGTCAATCATAGAACGACTGAGGTTATTCTGAGTTATCTGAGTGTGGGAAGAGATGAGTTGCTCGAGGTTGTCCTTACTGGTTGTCGAAGCAAGTGAGGAGGAGTTTGGACCCAGCCAGTCCAGTTTAAAATCACCCAGACAGATCACCTTGTTGTTCTTAGTTAGGGCAGGAATCAGACCAGTAAAGTCCTCAAGGCCAAGTTTGCTATTATGGGGAGGTAAATACACCCCAAATATGTGCAACTTCTTGGTACCCCCAAAGAGCAAGAGAGAGTGCAGTACCTCACTGTTATTCAGGCAGGGGGTTGGCAGCAGCATGACGTTAAGGTGAGACTTGTAATACAGTGCCAGGCCACCCCCTTTTGGAGGAGGCCCGGTCAGCACGGTACATACTGTAGCTGGGTAGGGCACAGCTATGGTCCAGGACAGTTGGTTTTAACCATGTTTCAGATAGTACAAGGATGTCTAGGTTGTTTGCTAGAACCCATGCTTCCAACTCAGGGAGACTGGCTAGCAGACTGTGGATGTTTAGATGCACAATGGACAGGCCCAGAGCCTGAGGAAGGAGATGTGTGGTGACAGGGCTAGATAGGTTAAGGGAGGCCGAGGGGCCAGAGTTAGTTTCAATATCCCCGGCTAGAGTAAGAGTTAGGGTTATGACCCATAGAAAAGCAATGGTCGTAGCACAAGAGACAGTGGTAGGGGAGGTATTCCTCCTGTTAACCAAGTGCCTTAGTAGAGACCTGAGGAGTTTGTAGCTGAGGTAAACTATAGGAAGAGGTGAGGGGAAACCTTCAGCTATCATGCTGGAGTAGATGAAATTGCAATGTGATACCTCAGTCGGGGGGGGGGGTGCCAGTGATAAGGGATAAGGAGCTGAGGGCCAATAGGGCAAAAAATGAGGGCACAAGGAGATACAAAGCTAATCATGACACCATGGTTTAAGAGGATGCACGAGAAATGTTGACCGAAAATTGGGAGACAGCCAGAAAGGGAGATCCTAGAGAGAAAGGGGGTGGTCTAGTTAGGGAGCAGTGGAAACTGACAGGGAGGGCTACGGGATCAGGGCAGGAAGTGCAGCAAGAGACTGAACTCAACAAGCAGAAATGTGAGCTAGTCAGGATAGAGAAGGGACGACACCAAGTGGTGACAAACTATAACCTGCAGGTGAGATTACAGACAGATAAAAAAAATAAAAATAAAAAAATCGCACAGGTCACCGAGAGCAGGTGCAGTCAGAGCAGCCCTAAGGCTGAGGATCCTTCGGAGCGCTTTTATTAATTCAGTAGCCCACAGAAATTTGCCTCTTTTAGTTCCAAAATACTTTTACAGCCACAGGTGAAAATTTCAATTTAAGCCCTCTGTGTGACTGAGTGCTTGTTCCAGTTGCAGGTACAGATAGAAGTTAAGTCAGTAGCCTGCACACGTTACCTCATTCTGCTTTCAATTAATTCTACAGCCTCGAGGGGTAGGTTCCTAAATTGAGCTCTCATGGAGACAGTGCTGCTGCACTTAATGCACCAGCCACGGAGAAGAATTAAGCAGCCTTGGGGCATAAAGCAAAGTATTTCTGTTTGATACAAGACTAGTTTAAAATGAACAGATCCCTCATCGACCCAGTTGTGCTATGCTAGCGCAGTAACATGAACATCTTTACAGTGGCTACGGTAGGAATTATTGAACAAAGCCGAGTAGAAAAAGGCACCACATTTGAAAAGGGGGGGCAGACGCCGTCCGTTCTTAGTACCTGGTGGTTTACTTGGTAGGAGGTCCCACAGCAGCTCTGTGGGCACAGAGCCCTTGCGGATTAGGGGGTGCTGTGGAGAGAAATAAATAGGGAGGTGAGTGGGAGGTTTCAAGGAGAGGATCAAGGACAAGAAGATCTAGTTTCAGTGAGAGTGGGAGGCAAGAAAGCACAGGTAAAATACACAGCGAGGAAGGGGTCAGGCAAACAGAAAGGGTCAGGTAAAGTACAAGGCAGGTAGGAATAAATTCAGAAATAACACAGCAGTTTACACAGTAAATTTTAGCTTCAACAAATAAGTGTATTCGATTCAGATAAGACCACATGTAAACTACAATACAGAGCACAAGCAACAGTTCAGGCATGAGGATCCTAACCCGTCTCTAGACATAAAATGTTTGCAATTTCAGTATAAGCCCAGTGTACTTCAGAGCTCAGTGCATTTTAGAGTAACATTCCTGCTAACTCACTCAGTAGGTGTCCTCTATATCACTATTGACATGACAGTGTCCTGGCCAAATCGAATTCACTCTGCTCCCTTTTACAAATATCAAGAGCAGGCGCAGTCGGAGCAGCCCTAAGGCTGAGGATCCTTCAGAGCGCTTTTGTTAAATCAGTAGCCCATAGACATTTACTGCTTTTAGTTCCAAAATACTTCTACAGCCTCGGGGGAAATTTTCAATTTAAGCCCTCTGTGTGACCGAGTGCTCGTTCCAGTTGCAGGTACAGATAGAAGTTAAGTCAGTAGCCTGCAAACTTTACCTCATTCTGCTTTCAATTAATTCTACAGCCTTGAGGAGCAGGTTCCCAAATTAAGCTCTCAGGGAGACAGTGTTGCTGCACTTAATGCACCAGCCACGGAGAAGAATTAAGCAGCCTCGGGGCATAAAGCAAAGTATTTCTGTTTGATACAAGGCTAGTTTAAGATGAACAGATCCCTCATCGACTCAGTTGTGCTATGCTAGCGCAGTAACATGAAAAACTTTACAGTGGCTACGGTATGAATTATTTAACAAAGCCGAGTAGAAAAAAGCGCCCAATTTGAAATTGAGGGCAGACGCCGTCCGTTCTTAGTACCTGGTGGTTTACCTCGTACCTGGTGTTACCAGCTCAGTATGTCTTTTCTGGTAAAATCTTTGAAATAAATATTAAGTTTACACCACCTATTGTAAGTATGAGACAATTCAACATTATGCTGCTAAACTGAAGTTTGGTTCCAAAATTTTGGTAGGCTGCACTGCGTATGGAACCTGTGACCTATAGGTGTAAGGCAAATTTGCTCTGTGCTGTACTTGGAAACAGTTTGACTCCACTTTACTGTCTGAATCAAAAACTAAAACAGCCAAGCCCCAAAGGTAATCTGGAAACCTATTAGAGCTGGCATGGGTTGCTGCCTCTGCTGCTCCTGAACCCTTGACCTACAGGTGTAAAGCAAAGTTCCATCATGCTTCATATCTGTGCTGTCTTGCCCATCCATACTGAGTTAAACAAAAAAGAACTGTATCGGAAATGAACCCAGAAGAAACTATTCAGGGATTTCAAATGGCTCCTGATAGGAATTAATTTCTGGTTGGCAAGAATGTTGACTGCGGAATGTGAACACAACACACAAAAGAATTATTTAGCATTGCGGCAGCTCAAACTTCCACTCTAGTGAAGGGGAATTGTATGGACTTCGGTAACAACTTTAATAAGCAGTTCTGAATCTCATTCTGTGGCAAAGATCCCCGATTCCAAGGTGGTTCAGGTTCTTAAAATAGAATATGCCGGGCTTGATACCCACCACATCAGAATATGGTGGCAAGTAGCCTTGACATGAGAGGAAACAAGAAAATTACAGCAACAATTACAGAAGTATATCCTCCTGTGGTTTGTGTTAACATTGCCAAATCCTTGTATGAATCAGAACCAACTATTCACAGAATGTACCTGTCAGCAATATGCTACACGACATATGGCTCTGCTTAATCAAATATACAATTGCTTTTTTTACATAAAATATTCCTTCAAGGCACTGTGCTAGTCATTTGCACTCTTGATGTGGTTTCAGACATTTAAATATTTATTCACCATATTTTATTTATATGTACATCCATCTATGAAAGACCTTTTTTGTTGTTTTTCACTCTTAAAGCAACTCACTAACACTGGAGGTTGACTTGCAGTGGCTGCTATGTGTGTTCTTTTATCACAGATAATAACACCAAGTCAGATTTATGGCCCACCCTCCCACCCATCAGCAGAAGTAATTTTTTCAGCCTCGAATAACTGCACTTTTAGAAGAAAATGAAACATTCTAAATCCATCAGAAAACCTGAAATTTTTTTTCACACCAATATTTAATCCAGCTGTTAGAATTTACATTACATTGGCTCTTGTTATGTGAATGTCCTCTTGCAACAGCCTAAATCTCGCAAGGCCCTTAAAAAGAAGTTGGGGTTTGATCTGAAACAGATGTTTACCTCCCAATATACATCTATACAAGTACCCTGTGATAATATTAACTCCAGGTTTGCAAGGAAAGGAGTAAAACTGAATATGTTTCTAAATACTGGGTGGCATTTTTGAATACAAGGAGCTTGTTACAGCAAAAGGATACTACAGGCCCTATTCTTTGTGCAAACCGCCATGTTGCTAGTCATGTAACACCTCCACAGCTCATGAAATGTGGGATCTGGCTTATGCTGCACCCATGCCATCTTACTGCTCTCCAAAGGAGGCACACCAGAGCGAGTGAACCTGCTTACTCCCTCCAGGGTCACAGTATGATGCCTCTGCATCACGCTCCTGACCCAACTGCCCTGAAGTGGGGGAGTCGGAACAAAGAATCAAACCTTGGTCTCCCACATGATACTGCAATGCACTACCATAATTAGTGCACCTTGTGAGAGGAGGTGTACTGAATTACTTTGGTAATTCTAATCTGGACTTTCTGACAGTGACTGTCAATGGCGATTTAACATCCTTTTTGATGAGTATTTTACTTAATTTGTTTTATAAAGTATTTATTTTTTGTTTCTTAAAATAAAATGTTATTAGGTTGGGTGGGGATTTAGTTTGATTTGCTTTTCTTGTCTCCCTTCTTGGTGACAGCGTGTGAGGAATTTTGGAAAAGGGGGTATATTTTTCTTGCTCTATTTTGGCCTGAGATATGTGTTAAGGATTTATCCCCAGGTCGTGCGCTATCCAGCCTCAGCTCTCCCGCCGCCCCTTACCATTTTTACCTATCAACATTGTAGAGCATTGGGCATTGCCCCTAGGGGTGGGGCGGGGGGCAAATGGCGGAGCTCGGATGAGCGGGCACTCACATCAGGGCTGTTAAGTCCAGAAGACGCTTTTGGGGCAAATGGAGCCTGGAACGTGGCCTCCATGTCTAGTCTCCATACCCAAGGGCACCACCAGTATTGGTGGGCAGGTGGTTGGGGCGGCCCAGGAGTTCTGTCCAACTTGAGCGGTGTTATGTAACGCCAGATCTGTGAAGAACAAGACCACAATTATTGCGGATCTTGTGAGGACTGCGGATCTGGTGTGCATCACCGAGACCTGGCTAGATGGAAACGTGGGCCCCATATTGGAGGCTGTGATTCCTGCTGGGTTTTCGGTGATTCACCGACCGAGATTAGACCGCAGGGGTGGGGGGTTGAGGTCTATTTCAAGACCAAATTGGGTCTCACTAGTGTACCAATTGAGGATGCCAGGTCTTTTGAGTGTGCCGTAGTAGCAGGTGGAGGTTACAGGATAGCTCTCGTCTACTGTCCACCAGAGAATAAGAACCTATTCCTGCAGGAAGTAGCGGACTTCGTGGTCGATCTGGCATTTGAGTCGCCCAGGCTGATGGTCCTGGGCAACTTCAATGCCTGGCTCAACAACGAATTCTCGCCTTATGGTCAACACTTCCTCCAGTTGATGACATCACTGGGCCTTACACAGGTTGTTACCTCTGGTACTCATAAACACTGCCACTCTCTCGACCTGGTTTTCCTCTTGGGGATCGAGGCTTCTGACGTGGGGGTGGAACCCGTCAGATGGTCCGACCACTACGCTGTGAGATTAAATTTTTGCACCCCCTCCTCGTAGGCCTATCCCTGTGGAGATGATCAGGTACCGCCCTTTAAGGGATGTGTGCCCTGATGGCCTAGCGGCGACACTTTATCTATCGGAATTTCCTACAGCAAGCAGGGATCCAGAGGTTTTGGTTTTAGCCTATAATAAGGCTATTACTGCAGCTCTGGATTCTGTTGCTCCCGTCCACGTTCGTCCTCTCTCACTTCGCCCTCGGTCCCTATGGTTTGATGGGACTTTGAGGGAGTTGCGGCGACTAGGACGAAGGTTGGAGCGTCGTTGGCGGAAGTCCGCACTAGATGTTGACCATCTTAGACTGTAAGAACATTATCAATTCTACCAGTTAGAAATCTCCCGTAAGAAGGCAGAGTTCCTGTCTGGGGAGAATGCTACTGCTCAGAACTGACCAGCACAGCTCTTCCGAACCGTAGATAGGCTGTGCAACCCAGCCTGTCTGCAGGTTTGGAGAGCTTTTTCACAATTGGAGTGTGAGGAGCTTGCTCGGTTCTTTGCTGATAAGGTGGCCGACATCAGGGCGGAGATCCGACCGACGCACTCTATGGGAGTTGCTGATGATCAGCACTTGGTCACTGTCCCTCACTTCTCTTGGAGTACCTTCGACTGGCTGGAGATCGTGGATGTTATGCGGATTGCCCAGGGTATGCGCCCTACGTGCTGTAGTTTAGACCCAGGCCCAACTTCCCTGATTATGGGTTGTTGTGATATTATCGGCCCGGTCTTAGCACAGATAGTCTGGTGCTCCCTTGAGTCGGGTGAGTTTCCTAGCTCCCTGAAGGAGGCTGTGGTGACTCCCCTTTTGAAGAAAGCTTCTTTGGACACAGACTGTCTGGCAAACTACAGACCCATCTCTAACCTCCCTTTTGTGGGGAAGGTAATTGAGAAAGTAGTGGCTGTACAACTGGAAAACCATTTGACCATCCATGGCATCTACGAACCCTTCCAGTCCAGTTTTCGAAAGAGGCATAGTACCGAGACTGCACTGGTTTGGGTGCTCAATGATCTCCTGATGGCGAGAGATTGAAGGAACTGGTCCATCTTGGTGCTTCTGGATCTCTCTTCAGCTTTTGATGCCCTGGATCATGGGGTACTGCTTGAGCACCTGAGTTTCATCTGTGGACTGACAGGTTCAGTCCTCGGATGGTTTAAGTCCTTCCTCACTGGCAGAACTCAGAGGGTGGTGTCGGGGATATATTCCTCTGACCCCCTCTCTCTATTATACGGGGTCCCTCAGGGCTCTGTGCTGTCCCCCATGTTATTCGCGGTGTATATGCTGCCCCTCAGAGACATTGTACGACGGTATGGGCTAAGGTTTCATTGCTATGCAGATGATACCCAGCTCTACCTGTCTTTTGCACCTGACCAGGATGGAGCTCTCTCGGTTTTTAATAACTGCCTCCCTGAAATCCTGAACTGGATAAATTCCAGCTGGTTGAGGTTGAACCCAGGGAAGACTGAGGTGATGGTTGTGGATCCTGGATGCCAGATTGGGGGGTTAGGTCATCTCTCGGGACTTTTCCTGGGGGGATTTCCAGCTCCTGACCTCTGAACAGGTGCGGGACCTAGGAGTGATACTTGACGTTGGGCTGACATTTCGATCTCAGGTGTTGGCCGTCGTTAAGTCATCCTTTTACCATCTGTGGAACATTGCTAGGATCAAGCACCTTGTTCCGTCCGGTGATCTACCTACATTAATACACGCCTTTGTGACCTCGCGCCTTGATTATTGCAGCTTCCTTTACTTTGGGTTTCCAGGGGTTGATATCAGCCGCCTGCAGCTGGTGCAGAACGCTGCAGCCCGGTTGTTGACAGGGACTCCTCAGACTTCCCATATCACGCCGGTGCTGCATGAACTGCACTGGCTGCCAGTTCAGTGGCAGATCACCTTCAAAGTCGGATTACTGACTTATAAAACCCTACGTGGACTCGGCCCTGACTACCTGAAAAAGCTACTGCTTCCTTACTTCTCCGAACGATTGCACCGCTTAACAGACGAAGGGTTGCTAGAGATTGCAAGGGTAGTTTTGAAATCTTCAGGGGCCCGTGCATTTGCTATGGCCCCTACCCGCTGGAATTCTCTACCCCGTCTGATTCAGGAGTCGCGACCCGAGGGTAAAGGCACTGAAAACGATTATGGAGTAAAGCCTACTGTGATTAACTGTGTAATTTTATAGTTTTATGTATTTATTATTATTGTTTTATGAGGTTTTATTTATTTATTTAGCTTTTGTTGACCGGGTAAGTGCACTAGACAAATCCTGCCTATTTTCAGGCACGACCCGGGGGAGGGGGATACAGATGAATGCCAACTGACCTTGAACCGGATTAAGCTGTTGGTGGTATTTTTAGTGAATGAGGGAAATTTGGCCAGGACACCGGGGAAATTACCCTACTCTTTTCGATAAGTGCCATGGGATCTTTAACATCCACCTGAACTAACACCAATCCAGGCAGATGGGACCTCGGTTTAACGTCTCATCCGAAAGACGGCACCTCAGAAGTGCAGCACCCCTCTCATGCTGCACTACAGTATCAGTACTGGGATATTAACCCAAGTGCCAGATGTGGGAACTGAACCCACAGCCCTCTGATCTCCCGGCTTCAGAGGCGAGTGTGCTACCTACTGAGCCACTGACACTGCTTAAGTGTCAAGCTTTTAAGCTTTTATATTTTGTAATGCACCTTGACATTTGAAAGGCGCAAAATAAATAAAGATTATTATTATTATTACTACCAGCCAGCACCACCAGGCTAGCAGGGAATCCTTCTGAGGCAGAGAACAGGCTCTCTAGAAAACTGTGGTTCTTGAGCTCTGAATCTAGTGCAGCTCCATGTTCTGACTGAAGTAAGTTCAGCTACCCAAGGTCATGGTGGACTGCTCATCAGCTGAGTCAATATTCTAACTGCCTGAATTAGCTTTTTTTTTTTTTTTTTTTTCCAGCAATTGTTTTACCAGCTTCTTTTATATAAGGTACACTGCCTAAACTGAGCTCTGATATGAACACCAAGAGTCTCCCACTCCCACTGGAGATAAAATTAGTAGCCAGTTAAAGCAGAAAGAATCCTGGGCCGTCGAGCGGGTGAAGCCACACTGAGGGCATGTCTCCGAAGCTCCATCTTCCCTGCGATGGCAGGCCATTTTTCCTCTTTTCTCCCTCCCCAACAGCGCGAGACATCTGACATCAAGGCACAAGGCATTGACGTCGCGCTGCATAGCGGCCGCCCTTCCCCTTCCACCAGGGGCTTGCAGTACTCCGAGCCTCCGCTCAGAGTCAGGCAAGTGTGCGGGCTGTGGCCTCAACCCTCCCCGGAGTAGGTAAGCTGTCATGGGATGCTCCAGCCTATCTCCCCCTGGCAGACTTACCTGTGACCCGAGTCCACTCCCGAACCTGGGTCGCCGGCGTGGAGCGAGGTGTGGCGTCCAGCGCCTCAACCCTCAGTGCCACCGGGCTGGCTGAACTCTCTGTTTTAACTGATGTATGCAATAAATGAGTGAATGAGCAAGGGTTGAGCTGCTAATTTTACGTTTGTTTAATGCTTGGGGCATGTATGGCTCTCATAACAAGCTCCCCACCAGTTACCCACACATTGATTACATTGATTGGAGACTGCATCTTATATAAAAGAAGCCAGTTCAGACAGTTACATTTCAGAACACAGACCCAGCTGATGGGCGATCCACTATGATATTTGGTAGCTGGGCTTACTTCACTCGGAGCTCTGAAATGAACACCAAGAAAAAAATTACTTACTATAGAAATGTTGTTTCTTCTGAGGGATCCATCAATGTGATTTACAATAACCATCATCCTCAGGCCGGAGTGTGATGTGCCAAAGACACAACTTTATGCTAATTATAGACCTCAGAATACCAGCTTAAACTCTGCAGTACAGTCATGTGCCCCACAGTCAGATTTGTTTCTATAGATAGGGGAGCTGTGACCAGTAAAACTAGTTAAATGGCTACCAAGAATTTCTAATAATTTTTATTTACAATTTTAAAAAAAACACCAAGCAAATTTAGGACAGACAACAGCAGAACGAACATGTAACTGACCACATTTCAACAACTGCTAAGACTGCTGAGGACTGCAATAAAGAATGCTCAGGCAACTTTAAGAAAAGACCCGATTCTTGTGTGAACCTATGTTCAGGTTCTGAAGGGGAGGCAGGGTCAGGGATTGTAAATCCCACTGATGGATACTTGAGAAGAAACAACATTAATACAGTGACTATTTTTTTTCTTCAAACCCCAGGAATCCATCAATGATGGTTTACAAAAAGCAGACTCTACCAGTACTTGGGAGGATGGGTCCAGAACATACTTAGGAAAGAGGTTTTGAAATACAGCAATTCCAAAGCTAGTATCCCTCCTGGACTGTATGTCCACACAATAGTGTGTTGTGAAGGTGTACGTGGTCTTCCAGGTAGATGCTTTGCAAATGTCTAGAAGGGGATGCCTCTTGTAGCTGCCACAGAGGCAGAGGTGCCCCTTGTGGAATGTGCCCTTAGACCTCTGGGAAGTACTTTTCAGCTTTTTATAACAGAACTGTATGCAAGAGAGTGTCCAATGATATACAGTCCTCCTAGTTGGTTTGCTTTTGCCTGCCTCACCACAGGTAACAAAAAGCTGTGTATCCTGGGACTTGACATCCTTAGTCTAATCCAGGTAGTTGCCTAGTGCTCTTTTTTACATCCAGAAAGTGGAGATTTTGTTCACCTATACTGGAATGTTCAGGGTAGTGCACAGTGTCATTGAGGCACAGGTCAGGAAACAGGAAAACCAGAAGAACTTATAAAATTCTCAAGTGGCATTTTATTATTTTCAGTAACAATAAAATAAAAAATTAAAAATAAATACAATTGTGTAGGATAGCTCTTACAGTATACAGGCAGTTCAAATGTTCAGTTCAGTCCTTTATCTGAAGATATGTCTAAATCTCAATCTGTCCCTTCCCCCCAAACAAAAGATTGCTCTCCTTTTATGAGAAGTCTGCGTGGCAATTAATTTCTGCATTCTAAGCTCGTTAAGAGGCATCTTGTTTCTCACAAAATGTATCAGAGTTCTTGACAGTTTCTTTTATGAGCAGGCTTGCAAACAGAACACCATGCGCCAACCTGGCCTCCTGCTGACAGTTTTGCAAACAAGACTGAGGAGGTCAAACTGCATCTCAAGGTTAACCCCCTGAGTTACAAATAGCTTTACACAATCATTTTAACAATATACAGTAACTATATACATTTTCAAAGTAGAGAACCCAGTTTCACATAAAGATCCATATATATTTTTTATAACCAGATAAGCAAGGGGAAAGACAAGACAGAGACAGCAAGTGAACGCAGGGAGGTAGCAGGAGGGGGAGGATCATAAGACTGTCAAGAGTGATCAGTTCCTAGGTCTCACAAGAAATTTTTTTTTGCGCAATCACACAAATAAGAGAGACAAAAGGAGGCAACAGAAAAGATCCTTGCTTTTAACTCTTTCTGCATAACAAATGGGACAGGGTCATAGTCAACCCTGTCACACACAGGAATAAAAACTGACTGGTTTAGGTGAAATTCTGACACTATCTTAGACAGGAGCTTCCTATTAGTTCTAAGCACTACCTTATCCATGTGGAAAATAATGTAGTTTGGATCTGTACAGAGGGCTTGCAGCTCGCCTACCATCCTGGCAGATGTCATGGCAATCATGAAAACTGTTTTCCATGTGACATTTTTTAAATCAGCAGTAGCCATGGGCTCAAAGCGAGCCTCCATAAGTTGAGCTAGACAGATATTTGGGTCCCATGGAGGTACTGGGTCTCTTACAGGGGATTACAGGTGGTTGATGCCTTTAAAGAACCTTTTAAAAACAGGGTGTGAGACCAAAGACTTGCCCTTGTCTGCTGATGTGTAGGCTGACACTGCTGCCAGATGTACCTTCAGGGTTGACAGTCTCAGACCTATGGACCATCAGTACACTAGGTAGTCCAGAACTGTTAGCAGCCCTGCCTGCACTGGTGTTATCTTTCTGGGGGCACACCGGTATAAGAATCTCTTCCATTTAGAGGAGTATGCTTTCCTTATTGCTGGTTTTCTTACATAACTCTAACTTATCAAGAATCATGCCCTCAGGGGTAATATTCTGAGGTCTGGGAATGTTATTCTGTCCTGAGACAGGCTCAACAGGTTGTATCGCAGTGGCAGACTGACTGGAGACCTGATGGACAGGGTCAGGAGCAATGAGTACCATGCCTGTCTGGCCCAGTCCGGGTCTAGCAGAATCATTGTTGCTGGCTCTCTCCTGAGCTTTAAGAGCGCTCTCTATATGAGTGGTAATGGTGGAAAGGAATACAGGAACCTCCCTGTCCAATCTAACATTAGGGCGTCCTTTCAGTCTGTGCCCCTAGCTGGTGGCCTGCAGCAAAACTGTGGGAGCTGACTGTTTTCCCAAGAAGCAAAAGACTGAGGCCAGCACTTGCTGGTTCAGGATACACTTGTGGTTTCACTGGCTGATTCTGCTTAGGGAGTCTGCCAGGACATTATCCTTGGCTGGCAAACATACTACAGAAATCTTTGCATCTAGGGAATAAGCTAGATCCCAGATCCTCATGGCCTGTATGCACAGTCTTGATGCTCTTGTTCTTCCCTGCTTCTTTATGTTATATTGTTGTGGTGTTGTCCATTTGAAACTGAGCATACTGACCCTGTAGCTGGGAGCAAAAAAGACTGCACTGCCAGCAATACCGCCCTGAACTCCAGGAGCCTGCAGTGCCCCCGAGTCTCCTGTGGGCTCCAGATGCCATGAGATCCTCTAGGTGGGTGCCCCACTCTAGGAGTGAGGCATCTGTTGTGAGGATACTTTTTTTTTTTTTTTTATTCTTTGGTAACCGGGTAAGGCGCACTAGGCACAAGTGCTTGCTTTCAGGGGTGACCCAGGAGCACTGGAGTGGTTAAGTGATTTGCTCAGAGCCACACAGTATGCAAGTGGAGGTTGTGGGAATCAAACCTAGCTCTGCTGGATGTACCAAATCATTCACAGCTGATTAATTTAACCTAAACTGCCAGCCCTCATTGGAGATTGCTGGAAGAAGGGAATGCCCTCTACTTTGCTTTCATCCTTCCACCACTCCACTGCCCACACCAATGTGTTTGTGACTGGCACTAGCTTGGAGAATGGATCCCATCTTTAAGACCAGTGGATACTAAACATCCCTCATCTAAAACCTGGCTAATGGCACCACTGCTGTGGATGAGGTCATGTGACCCAGTAACTGCAGGAAATCCCTTGCAGGCCTTGGCTGGCCCGATGTGAAGGATTCTGCAGTAGCAATCAGGTTTGATGCCCTCTCTTGTGGGAGGAAAGCTTTCCCATGCAGAGTATCCTGTTCTGTGCCTGCGAAGTACAGCACACGTACAGGTTCTGTTTGAGACTTCTGCAGATTTATCAGGAATGCCAGATTTTCCAAGGTGCTTTTCACTCTCTGGATAGAGCACCTTGTCTCTTGTTCTGTTTTCCCTGAGACTAGCCAATTATCCAGGTAGGGAAAAACAACACCACCTTGTCATCTCATATGTGCTGCCACCACAGCTAGGCACTTTGTGACACCCTTGGTGCTGAAGTGAGGCCAAAGGGAAGGACTACAAATTGGTACTGGCAGTTTCCTAGCCCGAACTTGAAGTACTGTCTGTGGGAGGTCTGAATGGAATATGAAAATAGGCATCTTTGAGATTCAGTGAGCCTAGCCAATCCCTTGATTGTAAAGATGGTACCACTGTGCCCAGTATGACCATCTCAAGTTTTTCCTTTTTGATAGGCTTGTTCAGATATCTTTGATCTAAAAACGTGTCACCAATCCCCATTTTTCTTGTGGGTGAGGAAGTATCTTGTGAACAGATCCTTGCCCCTTTTTATAAGCCAGGGACCTTTTCCACTGCTTTTGCCTGTAGCAGTTTCTTTACTTCCAGTTCCAGCAGAATTATTTCTGTTGGTGAATGAGCTTGGAAGTTTTGGGGTTTCTGCAGTTCTGGAAACCTCCTGAACTGCAACGACAATCCCTGATCCAATACTTTCAGGACCAACCTGTTGGTAGTACTTCCTACCCACTCCTGGAAGTAGTGGGCCAGCCTTCCCCCAACTGGCAATGGTTGGATGACTTGGGTACAGCTGTGAGGGGTTTGGTTCTGGCTGTGGCTTGGGAGTTGGTGCTGTAGCACCCCTTGTATTCCTTCTGCCTCTACCCTATAGTACCCCATCTGAGGATTGTGCTGCAGCAGCATGTCTGGTACCCCTCCTGCCTCTACCCCTGTAATAACCTTTTACAGGAAGCATGGGGTCTTGGGTAGTATTCCCTATTCCTGCCTCCTCTTCTATAAGGCCTGTAGGAAGTGGAAGCCTTTTCTTTATCAGTATTATTTTTCTAAATGGTCTTGTATATGTCCATTTTTTCATGTATGCCTCTGTTTTGTCACCAAATACTGAATTTCCTTTAAAGAGGGAATCCATGGCCTTGGTCTAGGTGTCCTGGGAAAGAATGGCTGCCCTTAATCAGGAGAACCTCCTCAATACCACTGCATGGGCTAAGACCCTTGAAGTAGAGTCCCTGGTGCCCACAGCCATGTGGAACTGCTATTTGCCAGTGTTCAGGGCTGACTTTGCTGTGGCAGCCAGGTCCTGCGCAGCCTCTCCTTCCACCCTGTCAGTCCATATCAGCACCGTATTCCACAGTACTTTCTGCTTCTGGGCTGTATATTCCAAATAAGCTGCCCAAATAAGGAGCATGGAAGCTGCTGTATACACTTTTTTGGCCACAGTATCCAGTTTCCTGGAGTCCTTTTCAGGGGTGCTGTGCAGAGAAGGGCACTTTGGCCCTCTGGCAAGCAGCTGCAGGGACCACTCCTTCATGTTCAAGATAGGTATACAGGTATTCCACCCCCTGTCTGTCCACCTGATATTTCTTTTCAACTTTTATCTACGCCAGCAGCTGAAATGAGTGCCAACATGATTTTTGAAGTGGCTTTTTGGAGTGATCTGTGTATGGGGCTAGCAACCTTCTTGCAGGAGCTATCCCTATCATATCCATAAACTTCACTTCCTCCTCATCCTCCTCTGTTTCATGACACGGGATGCTGAGGGTGCTCACCATTTGTTGGATGAAAGAGGAGTATGAGGTATAATCCTCTGTAGACCTAGGAATCAAGCCAAACACCCATTATGATGAACCATCTGATTCAATAGGTTCACCTTCTTCCTCCTCCTCCTCCTCATAATACATCTCATCCTCCTCTGCAGCCAGATGATTTGGAGCCTGAGTTTTTTTTGGGGGGAGGGGGGTTACAAGCATATTAATAACATTTCCCATAGCCTGGAAAAACTGCCATACTTTTGCCATGTCCTCTGCTGAGGTCATTTGTCTTAGAGCCACTGTCTGCTCCTTTTCCTTTGCTGAAGGACTGGCAAGGACATTCTTTTCTTTCAGTTTGTTTCTTGGCAGATACTGTTTCCAGTGCTTGCTCTGTGTCTCTTATTTATATTTTTGCCACTACTGGACCCTTTAGGACACCCTGGTATCTTTGCCACACTTATCTGCTGGCTAAGAAGCTTTATCTTTTTTCTCTGTCCCCTTTGACAGGGATTGCTGCTGTTTATGAGGAGACCAACCCTCTGATGTCTGCTTTCCACCATCAATAGGAACTTCCTCAGAGCCTTTATTGTGTTTTTGATGACACCAAGGTAGACCGAGAAGCCACAAAATCTGCTTTTTTGGTCCTTTATTTTATTTTTGAGCTTTTGAGCAAAACTTTTTATGGAGCTCACAACTGATAACACTGTGAACTAGACCTAGGCACCTTAACAAGCTCATGGCAGGTCTGCCCTTGCCAGAAGCTGGAAGCAGTCTGTACAATTTTGAAAACCTTTGAGCCTGCCCATTTTTTGGTTCTATCAGTCATGCCAAAATACTGCAGACCTTGTGAAAATATATCCCACCAAGGTAAAAAAAAAAAAACCTGATTACTGGAAAAAAATAGTTCCAACAGGTTAAATCTAAATTTAAAAAAGTTTCTTTCCTCGAAGTAGTGAGGAACCGCTAGGGAACATACAAAGAAGCCAGCAGAAGAATGCCATTTGGTCTATCTAGTCTGCTAGTATTACAGGGTCCACAGCTTGAGCTAATGTATTTGCCCCCCACCTTCCCATCCTCCCTTCCTACCCATGCCTATATCAGCCTCTCTTGAAGCTGCCCACTTTCTTCAATGAGACCACTTCTTCTGGCAGTGCATTCCAAGTGTCCACCACTATCTCTGTGAAGAAGTGCTTCCTGATTTCCCTCCTAACCCCCCCTTTCAGCTTAAGACTGTGCCCCCTTGTGTTATGGTTGCCACTCAGCTTAAAGAGATCCTCCTTATCCACCTTATTTATCCCTTTCAAGTACTTGAAAGTCCCAATCATGTCCTGTCTTTCTCTCTCTCTCTCTCTCTCATTTCTTCCAGGGAGTATGTGTCCAGTGCCCTCAACCTCTCCTCATATGCTTTACCCTGCTGACCCGCTATCATATTTGTAGTCCTCCTTTGGACCTTCTACAGCAGGTTAATGTCCTTTTTGAGGTGTGGGCACCAGTACTGAACTCAAACTTTAGATGTGGCCTTACCAATGACCTGTCCAAGGGTAGTATAACCATAACCTCCTCTCTCCTACTACTGATCCCCCTAGCTATGCATCCCAGCATCTTGTTTGCCCTTGCTGCTGCTTTCTTGCACTGTGTGGAGTGCTTCAGGTCACTAGTGATTATCACTCCATGCATAGCTCTCAACTGTCACACATTATGAGGTACGTCACTCATTTTACCTCTCAAAAACCCTTTGTCCATCATGGGGAAGGTGATATTCCACATTCTCCACTGAGACTTTACAGCAGAAATTCATAATAATCTATTATGCTGTGTTATCAAAAAAACATTATGAACATTAGTGCACTGATAGCTATAGTGTTCTGAGCTAGCAGTGCCATGTTAGACAATATGTCACACATTTTGCTAATTTGTCACACATCGTGTCACACATTTTGGTGAAGAAAGGTTGAGAGGTACAGTAGCAGCCACAGACACTGCCAGATATTTCCCAAAATTTCTGTGATATTTCCAGAAATATCTCCTGCTTTCTGCATTTCCACAGTAGGGGCAGCAGAGAGAAACTCTTCAGAAATTTCACAAAATATCTGAAAATAGCTGGCAATGTCTCTGGCCACTACTGTATGCTCCCAGGTCCTTCTCTGCCTCAGAAAACAAGCCAAATGCATTATGATTCCCAGAGAACGGGAACCAGATTCAAAAATGGAAAAAAAAAAAAAAACCTTTTTTATAAAGATTTGGGGTTTTCTTTTTTATCCAATTTTCATTGATTCCCTAAAGTCGGGAACTGCATTGTTAAAGTAGCCTTCTGTGGTTCCTCAAACCAACCTGTAACCAGAGAAAACCACAACTTATACCAAAATAAATAAAAACAGTATGTAACTAATGCAAAGTATCGAGAAACTAACTTAGAACTAAGTAAAACAACAAACTAGAAGACTGGAGCTGTACTGCAGGGTGACTGCTCTCTTCAGGCAGAGAAACAAATATGACATTAGAACACTAGGGAGCACTTGACCACACTACAGAGTTTGAACTTGTATTCTAAGTTCTATAATTAGCATAACGTCCTATCTCTGGGGCATCACACACTCTGGGCAGAGGGTGATGCTCATTATAAAGCATCATTGATAGCCGGCCGGTGGGGCTGGGCGCTGAGTGCACAATACCAGACCTGTTTTCAGCGACTGTTTTCGAACGAAACAGCCGCCAGGGTCGGTAGGGACAGAGAAGGACTGAGTCCGACGGACTGCTCTCCTTCTCTGGGAAGGGGGAGGTTCCAGTTGTTGGTGCCCGTCTACTCCCTAGCAGAGGCTGGGAAATACGGCTTCTGCATTGAAGACAAGGGAAGGAGTCGGGGCAGACGCTTGGAGGGATCGTGTGCGGATGCGTGCATGCTCCACTCCGCAGGCATCATTGCATGCCTCGACTCCTAGGGGAGTAAAAGAGAAAAATCCCTGCTGCAGCAGAATGGTGGAGGGCGCCTCGCAGGCTCAGCTTCCGGCCAGCCACGGCACTGGCCCCTTGAATCCGATTCTCCGTGGGGGTTGGGGAACCCTGCTGGCCCCGCCAGAGGGGGTAAGCCCTGGGTCCGGGTCAGTGCTGGATGGTGGACGTCGGGGGATGGGGCTGGGGGTGCCCTCCGTATGTGAGCTGGCAGGAAAAAAGGCATAGTAAAAAAATAAATAAATAAAGCATCATTGATGAATTCCTGGGGTTTGAAGAGACCCCCACTCCCACTGGAGATAAAATAAGTATGTAGCCAATTCAGGCAGAAGGAATACTGTATTTGAAACATTTGCCATAGGGGATATACCAAACTATTTTATAAAATGGGTCAGGAGTTTTCTTCATGCTGAGAGGTGCCTCTTGCTGTGTCCTTATCAGGGCATATTGTGCCAACCGGCACCTCTTCAGTCAGTCAGGATTGATAACGGTAAAAATCACTCTGCCAAAGTCTGTCCTGTCCAAGCTGGAGCCAAGAACTCTGTCCTGTAGTGGCCGACTTGCAGGCAGCCCGCTCCCCAACCCCTGCAGCACCCAAATACAGTAAAGTAAAACACTTCATTGGAGAACTCTGACCTCCATTCCCCCTGTTTCACAAAAGAGCTGTTCAGGGTTCACGATATCCACAGAGGGCCGCCTGTGAGTCACTGAGCATCTCTGCATGCTGCCAAAAAAATCTCTTAAATCAAAGTGAGACCCACGCCTCCACCATAATGGTACAGCTCTGATACTGTGCAGCCACAAAAGTTACAGCGAGCAGAAATAAGAATCTCCAACAGCACCGTAGAGCACAAGTTACAGTTTGAGAACCGCAAACCAGGAAACAGCTCTGTATGGTGCCTGCTAAAGGACACACTCGCTATGACACTCCGATGGCTGCTCAGTGTAAATAAATGCAGATAAGATAAAATAAAAAATGCACCTCAGGACACAAAACAAAATCATTTGTTTGGGGGCGAGAGGAAGGAGGAGGGAAGAGACATTACTCTTAAGTACAGCAGCCACTCCCCTAAGTAGCAGCTTCCCGTTATACTTGCTGGTACATTCTTCTTTCTGTTAGGACACGGTCACTCCAACAGATGGTCTAAAAGAGAAAAACGCTCTGAGCTGCAAAGGGAAATGCTGGCTGGTAGCTCACTCCCTGCCAAAGCAAAACAACCACAGAAAAAGAAATTATTGTAAAACAAATACATTGTATGTCTGTGTATTTGTTTGGGGCGGTAACCTGAGCACTCTGTGTTGGGGAAACCCTCTACTGGCAACCAAGCCAATCTCAACAAACAATATCAGCACACTGTACAGTAATATGGGACTATTCTTTGTATTTATCAATTAAAACCTTTTTCTCCCATTTTTAACATCTTTTTTGATCTTTTTTTTCCTTAATTATTAAATTAGGTGACACATTTTATAAGTGGAATAAGACACTCCGAGGTGTGGTTTTTGGCTTGATAAGAGCACTTCCCAGGTGCTAAAGGCCTCATTACGCACCTGGGGTATGTTCTTATCAGCCCATAAATCACACCTCGGAGTATCTTATTCCTTACTTAACTGATGTATGCCATAAAGCAGTAGCACCCCTAATGAAAACAGCCATTTAAATTTTGTGCATGAGGAAGGGTTGAGCTGCTAATTTTGTTTGCTTCTTTGTTTCAGGTATGACACAGGGAGAGGAGGCTGCCTGAGGCCATCTTTTCTATTTAAATGTTTCACGTTAAGTTTTCTGAAACAGTGCATTCACTCTTAGTTCAAATATTTATCAGTGTAAGGATCATTGCATATAAACTGACTAATGTTTGGAGTTCTCCACTCGTATTAACTCAGATATTGCAGAATGTTTTACCAAATTGGGTGTTCTTTATACGTTACGTGGTAACTTTTCCCTGTATGTAAGGAAGTACATAGATGAACAAATGATGCTACAGACTTTCGACAATGGAGCTGTCATTTATACCATAGCCCCAAGACTGTCTCTCTCCAAAACTGACTGCCTGTGTAATGCACTGGATTCATCTTAATGTGTGCCTCTGTACTTATCACTGTACTATGTATGATAACTTAGGCCGGACAAGTTTGGACCTCAGGTGAATAAATCACATGGCCCTCCTAGGTGCAAAATTCTGGTTTAGTAAACTCCCTGACTACATCTGCAGTCAGTTTAACCCTTGGATAAAGCTGCCAAAAATCCTAAATATTAGGATTCCAAATCAGATTCAGAAACCAATATCTGATCTGATTTTGAATCTGTCACATTTACCTGTAAAAAAAAAAAAAAAAATCCCAGTCACCCTGCACGGCCCCCCATCCCAATTCTGTTAATCACCCTCCAGCCCAAATCACCCTCTAATCTTCATTCTCCCTCCCCACCAAGCACCCTGTGAGCACATACTTATTCTTATAATAAATAACACTGATGCTTTATAACAACAACAACAAAAAAAAAACTACCTGCACCAAATCAGAAGCTTTTCTCCCACCGCCCATCCTGGGACAAGCCATACACACCCCAGTTTAAAAAAAAAAAAAGCCCCAAACTCCCACTAGCTCCGACTCCCCCAGCCCTTAAATTTATTTTAGTTTTGTTTTTTTTTTATATATTTTCTTATTTAAAAAGTTTCATCAGGAAAGGCATACTGAGCTGGGAGCTTGTTTCCAGATGCGCCCTGGGGAAGGGAAATTGTACACGTGGGGTTTGGTAGCACAAGAGTACAAATACATAACAGTTTGGTATTCTTTTTGACAGTCAGATTTTGGATTAGGATAGTCTGAAATCCTAAATCAGGTTGTCATACTGGATTCTGAGCTACCAGACCAACCTTTGTACAACGCAATCTGGTGAAGCTGTGATCAGTTTTAGGCTCCCCCGACTCTCGAGTAGCTTTCCTTCTGAGATAACTTGTTCCTGAAAGCATCATTTTGTCCTTTCCTTTACTTGCTCAGAGTGAACCGATTTCTCCCTCTCAATGCCTGCAATCATGTATACTGATGATATATGCCATATGCCATCATACTGCTACTGTATGTATTCACTGACTGCACATTTTGCTGTGCTATTTCTCTTATTGCAGTGATTCATTTGCTGCTACCTATTTCTCCCTATGCTTCTTCCCCTTCCCTCTATCCTTATTCCTTCCCCTTAGTTGTATTTGTAAACAAGACTTTATGATTTTCTGTATTGCTTACCTGGTAAAATAAGTTCAATAAATAAATAATTAAAAAATACATAAATAATACATACTTATTACTTTAATAAATAGTATTACTAATTATTATTTATAGTATTACTAAAGAGATAGTACTGAAAATAGCAAGACAAATGTTACTAACTTTAATTATAAAATGGGCTTCAGGATCCTAGCAATTTCATTGGTCTAAAGACATCACCTGACCATTCATTAATCTCTGGTATGCGAACAGTTCATAACTAACCTGCCCTTATCTACCTGGCAACAAGCTAACTAAATGAAAATAAAAACTTTTTCCATTAAAATAAGAAATATTTTCACTTTGTAAACACCAAAACCCACAACAGGTCTAGGTTTCTTCAAAATAAATGCACTCATCAGGTTTGTACAAAGACCCTATACATTTGTTACCCAGCAACTACCTAACTAAATTAAAATAAAATCTTTTCCCATTTTATAAAAATGCAATAACCCACTCTAGAGCGTGGGATTACTGAGAATTAGTGCACCTTCCGGGTGCACTGAAAGTCACTCGGCCATTGGTCTTGTGCCTTCTAGTTCGGGGGGGGGGTGCATTAATTCTACAGAAAGGCATGCCCTGCTGTGGGTTACTGCTTACTTAGTAGCCAATGACTATTTGCTATTTCTGATATAACTTTTCTTCCGTTTGCTCATTCAAAGGTTTTCTGGCTGATAGCTTAGGTATGATGTGAGGGCAGTACTTTACCTGGAGACTGACATACAGTATCTAGTTAAGTTCCTCTGCATAACTCATCAGCATTGTGGCCGCACATATCTTGACATCAAAAGGGACAGATCTGGTGGCAGGTAATTGGTCGTTGTGGTCAGCTGTGATGTGTCACTGTGGTGAGGTTACAATACTGATGAGTTATAAGGACAAACAGAACTAGATATGTCTCTCCAGGTAGAGGACTATTCCACACGTCACACTAAGTACTGCCAGGTAGAAAATTTTCTTATTAGCACAAGGATAAAAAAAAAACATTACTATAAATACATAAAGTAATAGTTCACTGCTTTTAAAAATGGATAGTAATTTCTGGCAGTATGCTAGCTGCTTAATGTACCTCTGCCTGGGGCCACCTGATGATCCAATGGAAGTACCTTGTGCTTCCATGCTGGCAGCCTGGGCTTGGAAGCCACCTCTGGACACTGGATAGGGTGGCCAGGGGGGCTGGGGTAGCACTGCTGTGCAGCAGCAGTCCCAGCCAGGGGAAGGATGCATCCTGGTTCCAGCACAGCAGTGTCCACTGTGGTGGACCAAGGAGCCTGTCTCCCCTGCAGGGCGCCGCTGTATGCGTCCAACGGAATATGTGTGGGGATGCACATTCTGTGCCAGGATGCCCGGGAGAGTAAAGCAAATTAAAGACCAGAGCACAGTGGTCACTATGAATGATGGCACTGGTGCCTTGGGTCCAACCCCACTTAGATCACTGCCAGCATGAGGGAAGGGGGAGAGGCAGATGTCACTGGGCAATATGGGCGAGCACATAATGGGAGCCACTTGATGGCCCAGCAAAAACCCCACACGTTTCCCTGCCAGCGACCCGAGTTAAGGAACAGACTCAAAAGGTAGGGTTGGACGGCGAGGGCCTCAGGTGGTGTTCCCAGCCTGGGGAGGGAGGCATCCTGGTTCCAGTGCCATAGCGACCCCTGCAGCAGGCTGAGGGAGCTTCTCTCTCCCCACAGGGTGTCACTGAATGCATCTGAGGGACGTGTGTGGGAATGCACATTCTGTGCAGGGATGCTGGGGGAGGGGGAGAAACCCAAAAAACCAATGAGCACCAGTCACAATGAACGACAGCGCTGCTGTCACTACAGTACTATGTAACAACAACTTTCAGATGCCAGAATCTCATGCCACTTAAATTCCCAAGTGTCCATTTAAAAAAGCTATTAATTCAGATGAAACCACGTTTCTTTGTGTTGTTTTCTGTTGTTGTTATCATCATCTACTTTAAAAAATAAAGTATAACCAAGTTCAGCAAGGTGATGGTTTCCATCTTGAGTTCTGATGACATCAGAGACGTCTGCAGTTTCCCTCTCGAGGTCTATGATGTCATCAGAACCCCTTGATGGAAACAGAGCCTTGTTGCACATGGTTACCAATAAATTATTATATTTATATTACTTTGTGACAAGCTAACATAAGATGCCTGGAGTTACTCAAAACCTTCAATAAATTAAAACATAAATATTATAACACCATGAATTCAGTTTACTGCTAAGACTGATTTGTTGTATGAGGTTTATATGGACAGCATACAAAGTATATAGAAGATGGAATGTCTTGCAAACTAGCCCAGCTACATTCATCCGAGATCTCCTATAAAACCTTCAATAAACACGCATCAAAACCCGTGATACAATGTTTTCCCATACCTGCTGCCAAGCCAGAAGCGCTGTATGGAGTGTATGAATAGAATACTGCCCAGCACTGAGAAATATTGGATCCACAAAGATGTTGCCGTCTGCCAGCTGCTCCACAGTGCTGTTGGAAAGAGCCACTTGTCCATGGAGGAGAAAAGGCTTGACCACGCTCTGCAGTGTCAGGTTGCGGTACTCGAGAATTTTGCAGTCTGCCTCTGTTGACATCTGGAACTCCCTGCAGACAGAGCCACTGCTCCACTGCCGAAGATATACACGTGGACCTCGCAAGGAAATCAGCAGGTATTCCTGGTCATGTGGCAATTTCTTATCGGATACAAATGGCTGCAGGCGTTTCGATGGTGCTGTAGATGGGAGAAAAAAATCTTCCCACGTTAGTTATAACTCTTGTACCAGAAAATAAAAAATACTATATTATTCTGTATATGCATACAACTTCTTGATGTTGCAAAACATTTATATATCTGCAATGTTCTGTTTGCTTTAACCCACAACAGCCTATCTGTATGGATGTGTTTTGAGGTTAATGCATCAAGTAGTTATAAATCAAAAGTTACAGCTGCCTTCTAATCTGGTTGAATTTCAAGAGTACTGTACCTTTTCTTGTATGCAGAGAGTACAGTATGTTAATTAAAACTGTATTAGACTTGGAAGCTGAAGACACAAACACTAACTGCACCAGCATACCAACCCCCCCAAAAAATGTCACCATATGCTACTAAGGAACTGGGCTAATAAGAAAAATAGTTTGTATGCTGAAAATTACTCTTCATTATGCTTTTTTGGGAATCATTTGTAATGTTCATTTTCTAACTTGCGCTGACATAAAAAAATGCCTTTATCGCTGTGATGAACTGTCTATACTACCTTTAAGGCATTAGCCTGTCTTTTTAGTCCTTTTCACCTTGACTATTCTATAAAGTAACCAGAAAAGATGTGTTGTTGCTTGCTGGACCATACACTGTATTGTGGCTTTTCAAACTTCAGTACACAAAAGCCCTTTGCCCACATTTATACACTTACATGTGGCTACTTGTACAGCCATTTTAACCATGAATTCATAATTCCACAATATGCTCAGTAATATTATATTTAGCTAATACAAGAGATACTCAGACTTTTTTTTATAAGTTTTACAAAAATAAGATTCCTATCCTCTGATGCAGTAAATGTAAACAATGCTTTTATCCAGTGAATTTTAAGTGAGTACTGCATGGTTTTGAGGACTGAGGGGAAGGGCCAGGAAAAACAGAAGAGACAGGCTGCTGATTCAGATCTCCTTAGCACCTGTTGCAAGTCCACATGGTGCCATTGTCAACGCTGCAGAGGTATGAAGATAAACAGAGATTAAAAAAAAAAAAAACTAAACCTGAAGAATTGTTTTAACAAGATTTCACCTCAAGGTAGTTCATTATATTCCAGTGAAATGAACAGCACTGCCAATGGATCATGTTTCTGCCGTGCATGTGCTGTACTGCAGTAGAATTTCTGAATTCAGTATGTTATGCTACAGTACCTCTGGCACTTTCTAATTCTTTATTGCTGCTGTTTTCTGGTCATAGTGCCCATGTCTGAGTGAGTTGGGGGGATGTGTCTGTGTTATATTGTCAAAGGAGCATGCCCTACTGTACATAGCAGTCTCACTTGTGTTCACTATTCTTCCCAACTGTAAGTGAGCGGGCTTAATATTTTATATTTCAATGCATATTTATTTATTAGGATGGGTATACAGAGATATTGCTCACTGAGACAGAGATTCACTTATAGTGAGGTCTCAGAGACGATTTATACGTGTTCATGGAAGTAATAGCATCTACACAGGGCGAGCTCACGATACAAGTCAGGTCAGTGGGTACAACTGAATGGTTTTGAAAAATAATTTCACAGCCGATACTGAAGTCCTGAGTCTATTACATAACTAAATCTAGTGGTAATGCATTCCACAGAGAAGGAACATGTACACCAAAGGCTCAACTAAATGTTATCAATTGTTGCTTGTAATCTGTATAGTACTTAGGTGATACTTCTGGGTGTTTGTATTCATGCAGTTAATTAACTGTTTTTATTATTCTGTGCTGTATGGTCTGCTTTAAATATATCTGTCCGGGGGGCCTCGCATGCTTGCAGAAGTGCAGCTAATAAACAGTGAAATGAAACAAGTTTTGAAGACCCTTGACAGCTGTTGATTGATATCATGATACTGCTAACTGCACAGTGGGAGTTGATACAAGAGACTAAAGAATTTATGTAGCCAAAGGTGCTGCTTTGAATAACCTTAACAAATGAGCTGAGGACGCGGAAGGACCGCCAAGTTTTTAGTGGAAGCCAACCTAGAGTAGAAGGATGTGCATGTGTGTGTGTGCTAGCATTGCCATAGCAACATGATTTCCTCATTTAGCTCAGCTGCTTGCTTCTGAAACTTATATGACATGGTTCCTGAATGGAGGAGACTCATGAATAAATACAGAATACATTGTCAGTCCATCCGTTCATCCATCCATCGTTCTATTATTTGTCTATCTCTCTCTCTCCTATATATATATATATATATATATATATATATATATAGCTAGCTACCTGCAGTATGGCTCTACATCCAGATCTATATCTATAAGGAGGAATAGTGTTTGGCTTCACTGTTATGTGGATGATACAGAACTGAATCTTTTTTTTAATTTTATTTTTGCACCAGGTCAGGGCTTGTCTATGTTGTTTTCAAACAGTTGAAACTCCATGCCTGGATGGTCTCTACTTGGCTGATGCTGAATATAGATACATAGATACACAGACAGTGTCGGCAGATAAGGGCCTATGGCCCACCCAGTCTGCCCATTTGAGCTTGTAAGTTCAGTTTGTTTTCCTAGAAGTCTGTTGCCCCTTACCCTGACCTCCAGAATTCCTTTATGTCTATCCCATGCATTCTTAAATCCCGTGATTGTTTCAGCCCCCACCACTTCCTCTGGCAGGGTGTTCCACTTGTCCACCACCTGTTCTGTGAAGAAATTCTTTCTCATGTTTCCTCTGAATCGTCCTCCCTCCAACTTCATCCCATGTCCTCTTGTCCTGGAACATCTTTTTTCGCTTAAAAATAGTGTTTTCCTGCACCCTGTTCCTCCCTGTAAGATACTTGTATGTCTCTATCATATCCCCTCTCTCCCTCCTCTCCTCCAGGGAGTACATGTTCAGTTCCTTCAACCTGTCTTCATAGGACTTGTGATGCAATCCATGCACTATCTTTGTTGCCCTCCTCTGAACCTTCTCTACCCTGTCTATGTCCTTACGTAGGTATGGTCTCCAGAACTGTACACTGCACTCCAGGTGGGGCCTCACTAGTGTCTTATATGGCGGAATTATGACCCTCCTTTCCTGCTGGTGATGCCCTGCCTATACATCCCAGCATCCTATTTGCTTTACCTGCTGCCTTGTCACACTGTTTCCCTACCTTGAGGTCATCAGAGATGACAACCCCAAGATCCTTTCCTGCTTGGTGCATGCTATATCCTCACCCCCAACTGATATATTGTGCCAGGTTTTGTGCCCCATATGCATTATCTTGCACTTCTTTGCATTGAATTTCAACTGCCAAACCCTGACCATTCTTCAAGTTTCTGCAGGTCGCTTCTCATTCTGTCTACACCCTCTGGTGTGTCTACTCTGTTACAGAGCTTTGTGTCATCAGCAACAGTGAAATTCTGCCTTCTAGGTCCTCAAGAATGTCACTGATGAAGATGTTGAATAGGACCGTCCCAGCACTGATCCCTGTGGTACCCCACTGGTCACTCTTCCCTCTGTGGAGTGACAGCCATTTACCACCACCCTCTGTGTCCTGCCACCCAGCCAGTTACCTACCCACCACCTACTGTCCTGCCCACACCCATATTCCCCAGTTTGTGTAATAGTCTTCTATGTGGCACAGTGTCAAAGGCCTTGCTGAAGTCCAGATAGGCCATGTCCACTGCCCTCCCCTGATCCACCTCCCTAGTCACCCAGTCAAAAAATTAAACGAGGTTGGTCTGACATGACCTCCCCCTGGTGAAACCATGCTGCCTTTGGTCCTGTAGTCCATTGACAACCAGATGTTCCACCAATCTCTGAATATGGGAAACAGAGAGTTGTTACAAGTCAGATCTGATCAACAGGTCTCTGTAATGACATCAACACCTGTCTTAATTGTCCCCCCAAAAAGCCTCCATCACTTTCTCCAAATTAGCCTTTCTGAAGTCCAGGACTAAGGTCCATGATTGTACCCTCTCAGCCTTAAGTTTGACCATACTATTCTATGATACCTCCATCCAGGAGACTCTGTCATGTATAGCTCCCAAATGATATCTCTGTTTGTATGGCCCATGTCCTAGTGGGTCCAGGGACCATCTGGTGCAGGAATGCCTCATGCATTCTGTCCACCAGGGTCTGGCATCTTGCGCTTGTTGCAACTAGGGTGCCCCAGTTCACATTCAGCAGACTAAAGTCACCTAACACTAAAATCTCCCCAAGCTCTTTCATCCTATTAAATGAATTTACCAGCTCAGTTCCTGCCTCCTTCCTTGATGCTGGAGGCCTACATATAACTCCGATCCTGCCCCCCCCCCCCCGCTATGGCTTGTACCCAGACTGTCTTGGTTCCTTATATCCTGCAATCATCCTGAATCTCTGAGACCAGGCTACACTCACATTTTATGCTACTCTGCTGCCATTCCCTTTTATCCTGTCCCTCATGAGCAGTATGTATCCTGATACCTGCAGATCCCAATCATGGTGCTGTGTTGCTCATGTTTCAGTAACAACCATCATGTCCAAGTGTGCCTCTGCCATTGCTACCTGGAGGTTGCAGGTTGTTTTTCCCAGGCTTCTGGCACTGGCACACATCCCCCTCCATACCGGCTGTGTCCCACTTGATAGCTACCTTTTTTTGGATAGTTGTGCTCAATTGACCTTACTACACATTGCTTTTTTTCCCTCGTGTTCTACACAGACCCCTTCTGTTAACCCTTTTACGATTCAGTGCAGTTTGTTCAGCTGGTATGTCCCTACTCACTCCACTCCCTCACAGCTGGGTTGGCCCACAAACAGGGATGGCCCTTGACAAGCAAACGGCCCTTGAATCTTAGATGTCTGCTAAAGTCAAGAACTGCCTTTATTAGTGAAGAACAGGAGAGGCAGCTACATGAAAGACAAAACTAGAGCCACGACGAAAATGAAATCACAAACCAGCAAAGAGAGTCTGGCTGCTCAGTCCTGCCGAACAAAAGACCTTAACACTAGGTCCAGTTAATCAAACATTTATTCAAAAGTTAAAACAAATCCATTCAGATTTGCAGCACCCACACACATGTGATCATCAACGTTTCACGTCATACTGACGCTTTGTCAAGGCGTGGCTACCAGAAAGACTAGTGCACTTATATGTGAACTAATTTAAAGTGACAATAACAATCCTTGTCAATTGCACAACATAAAAAGACAAGGGGAAACAGGGAGGAGAAGAAAGGGGAGGCCCAAAAGCGTCAGTGTGACGTGAAACGGTGATCACGTGTGTGTGGGTGCTGCTGATCTGAATGGAGTTGTTTTAACTGCTGAATATATGTTTCATTAACTGGACCTAGTGTTAAGGTCTTTTGTTTGGTAGGACTGAGCAGCCCGACTCTCTTTGCTGGTTTGTAACTGCATTTATTATCTGAAAAATATTGCCAGACTGGGCCCTCTGCTGGAACCTAGCAATCTGAAGATCCTTAGATAGGTTATCATCTCTTCTCACTAGGATTTCAGTGATGCACAACATGAGGGCTTGACTTAAAGCCAAATTTGCCATCTGCAGCTCATGCAGAATGTGGCCGTAAGGTTTCTGACTTTTGTGCAGCAGTCAGACCATAGCACTCTCTTACTACAGGTTCAGTGCTGGCAGCCTGTTAGGCAGCAAACAGACTATAAGGTCCAGTTTATTTTCAATCAAGTTTTTTCTCAACCACTGCTGACCAACCCCACCCCCTCCACAATCCTCTATCCTGTAAGTGCATCCTGTGGCTGCAACCTTAACACAATCCTTAACTAGCCCTACTGCACCTCTGGCGGGGAGAGGTAGTGAAGGGAGGGGCCCCTAAGGATACTGCCAGGTATCATGCCGGCGGCAGCAGCATTTGTACCCCATTTTCCTAGCAGTGGCCTTGGATATCAAAAAAATACTCCTGAAAGGTGGGAGTAAGCTCCTTGGTCCACCTTAGAAGTCACTGTGGTGCTGAAAGTTGCCCCTCCAGCTGAAAAGTACTGCCACTGGAAGCACACTTACCCAGCCCCGGTCACCCACTCCGAGTGTTCAGTCCACTCCTGAACATGGGTCACCAACACAGCAGTGCAACACCAATGGGCAGCCCACAGTATAAAGTTCTTTTATGAAACATTTAAACCCTAAATGGATTGGTGCCTCTATATCCTCATCAAACTCCTGATTCCTATCTGCCAAGTAAGGTGACTCATTTCCAGGCTCCGGGGCTTCAGAGTGTTCCACCTTCACAGCTAAAATTTGACAATAGCTGTTGCAACAGAATCCCATCTCCTGTGGAATGCTCTCCCTAATGAGATTTGTCCAACACCGGCCCTTAGCAGTTTTAAGATGTAATTATTTAATTTATTTTTCCAATCAGGCTTTTCAGACATAGTTTATAACAGTTTAATTGCACCGTATTTGGTTTGTGGAACCTGTCTGTCGATGTATTTGTACTGCTGTGTTGTATGTAACACTCTGCTGAATGTTGGAACCTGTATACTTCTGTCATTTTGTATTGCATGCTCTAAGCCCAGAAGTATGCCAGATTTAAATAAATATCTACCTACCTATCTACCTACCAACCTTATAAAACTAAATTCTACTCCATTCTAAAAATCTAATTATGGAAGAAATAATTCCAAAACCAGGTGATGGACTATGACTTCTCACGCAGCTTTATCTATGGGTTTGAACGGTTTCAGAATTGGATCCCACACTACACACATTTACCTCACAGAATGGAATTTAACTGACCATTTTCGGGAATGTTACTTACACGATGATAGGAGAACACCTGTGAAAGTCAAAGTAATCTTCAGAATGATTTACATACTGTACTGACACAACACTTTATTGTACATTTGGATAAACAACTAATATTGCCCACTGCTAGACAGTGTGTTTACTCTGGATTCCAATAGTGTTAAGACAGGTACCTGCTCCCAGCTGATCCAGATGATGGCAGAGGCGGAGTTCTACATGTGCGAAGTGTACTGAAACGCCTAGTGAAGGCACAAACCATGGTGCGAAGCAAGAGTCCACTCTGGTACAGGCAGCCAATGCAGTTGGAGAGACTAGCTGATCACAAACACTCTGTGAGCCTGACTCACTTTCTGAGCTGCAGAGAATTTAGGAAAAAAATACAGCATTGAATATCCAGTTCACAACTCTGGTACAATTATAACTGTATTTGACCACTCGCCCACTCCACTTCCTAACAGAAGCCAAAACAGTCTGAAATTTGCATAAATGCGTCAGCAGGCAATAATCTTCTCTCCTACCTGATGTTCTTTATGGTATTAAAGATAATATTGTTATTCCAAAACAAGAATGATTGTTATTCTGAAACAAGAATGGTTTGCTCTTAAAAAATCAGTTCACAAAACGGGTTCTAAGGAAAAGGCTTTCATTAATCAGTCCATGAAGATAGGGGAGGGCTGTCCTCCTCCATCTGGGATGCAAATCAAGACTGTCCCAGACCCAGCGAGATCAGGCGGGCCAAGGCATGATGGGCAGGGCTTCCTGAAACTCGTCTTCCATTTTTCCTCCTTTTGTCCCCTGTGCTCCACGGATGTGCAGTGAGCACACTGTGTGCGCTCCACTTCTGCAGAGATTCCAGAATGGTGCTCCGAACGGTGGCCCTTCCCAGCTTGCTGACTCGCATGCACCACTACCTGGATCCCTTCAGGTGGCAGTCGAGCAGGTCCCAGTTGGAGTACTGTGTGTAGTTCTGGGCTCCACAATTCAAAAACAACAGTAAGGCAGTCAAGATGGTGCACTATCAGGCCACCAAAATGATCAGGGTATTCAGGACAAAAGCTACGGGGAAGGCTGGAGGCCCTAAACATAGTCACCTTGGAAAAAAGGAGACAGAGTCACATAATCTCAGTGTTCTGCATACTCCGGGATATTGACAACATCAAAAAGATGAAGACATTAAATTGGGCGTCCTCCAGCAGAATGCAGGACATGCTCTACAGCTCAGAAGTAGTAAAGATAAGTGTAGCTCTGGGACGCACTTCTTCTGCCCAAGGGTGGTGATCCTATGGAACAACTTAACAGCAGGAACAGTGGATGTGAAGCCAGTAAAGGTCTTCAAGGTAAGCCTGGACAAATGTTTACTTATCAAGGGAATCACAGGGTACCCTTGGATGCAGAGTGGGTAGGGACTCCCTATAAATTGGTATATGTTTCTACAGCATACTTGCTAATCACTGCTTATGAAGTTGTGGGAGGAGGAACATAATGGACCAAGAGTCCCTTCTGAGTCCTAATTACTATGTTACTATTCCTACTCAAGGAGCCATCAGTGTTCTGCCTCAGCAACTAACCTTTTCTGAACAGCCCTTCACCAGCTACTGCAGTAACCTGCAGCTTGTCTCCCATGTGAGCTACCCGTCCTGGCCAAATAATTTTTAGCCATGATGGTAGCAAATCCAGCAAGATGCAGTCCAGAATACTGGCAAAGACAGATGCCAGCTGCAGCTGCACAAGCAGAAGCATAAGAGGCTTCACATAAGGATTGCAGCAAATGCTTACCATGTGCAACACATTATATGCAAATAATCCATTATAATGGATTATTTGTTCTTTAATTTGATCTTCAGTTTGTTTAGTTAATTGTTTGGAGATTGAATTGTATTTGAATTTTTGTTGTCACTCCTCACTGGTCACTTCTTTCTGTGATAAACCAACGGGCATTTGACATGTCTTACATAGGGCCAATCTAGGCTGACTCCACCCCCTGAAGAAGCCTTCTTGCAGAGGTGATACGTAGGGATATTAGCCTTGTATTTACTGTACATGTAGTTTGTGAGTTTATAAAAGCCTAACTGAACTGGTACCTTTTGGTGCGTGCACAGCATTTTCTCATTTGCTTCACGTTGCTGTGTAGATGTAGCACATTTGTTGGCAATGGTGAGCGTTCTTTTTCCTCTGCCCAGTTGCAACACACTGCTGGACTGCAGTCTTAGCAGTGCCTTTGGGCAATTTATCCACCATAATAGATAAACACTTCTACAGGACATTCTGATATTTAATCATGTAAGCCTAGTAACTGGCAGTACGGACACCCAGTGAAGTGAACGTATAAGCACGTTTCTAATAGCATTCAATTTTCTTAATTCTTTGTCAGGAGGCAAAGAACTCATATGATGGGGAGTCCTGGACAGACCATAAGTCTCCATAATGACCACCGAGTCAGTTTCAGTCTGGGTGGTAGAAAAAGCTGTGATGCGGGGGCAGGATACTGTTTATCCATTTTGTGAGGGACAGCTGTTAAGGTACTAGGTCTGTGCCAGGCAGCTATGGTACAGAGAAGCCTGTAAGGATACAGTGCAATTCTGCAGCAGTTACTGCAGGAAACAAGGCAATTTCCATGGCAGCTAGTCCCTTTTTCCATGCAGTTTGTTTGTTTGTTGTTTGTTGAATTTTGTTGACCCGGTAAGCCCACTGGGCCTAGAAGTCCCTTTTTCAGGGGCGACCGGGGGACAGATGGTAGGCAATTGAATTTGAACCAGATTAAGCTGTTGGTGGTATTTTTAGTGAATGAGGGAAATTTGGCCAGGACACCGGGGAAATTACCCTACTCTTTTCGATAAGTGCCATGGGATCTTTAACATCCACCTGAACTACCACCAATCCAGGCAGATGGGACCTCGGTTTAACGTCTCATCCGAAAGACGGCACCTCAGAAGTACAGCACCCCTCTCATGCTGCACTACAGTGTCAGTATTGGGATATTAACCCAAGTGCCAGATGTGGGAACTGAACCCACAGCGCTCTGATCTCCCGGCCTCAGAGGCGAGTGTGCTACCTACTGAGCCACTGACACTGCTGAGACACTGTGATGCATCCTGGTGGGCTCCAGTGTAGCATTATCGAAAGCAGGATACATGGTAGGAATGATCACAGAAGAACATGTGGGGGACTTTCAGGAATTCATATAGTTTACTCTTAGTAAAAAGGTCTTTTTTCTCAGCAGTAAAGCCTAGATTTTCCTACATAAGGCATAGCAAAGTCTGAAATGGGGTATGGATATCTTCAGGGGGAGATCTGGGTATATAGACCACAGTGTCTTCACTGCAGGAGAGGGCACTGGAACTACATTCAAACCCATAAACTGGTTGCTTTTCCTTTAAATCCTCTTCCTCAACATCAAGGAGATCAGGACTATACTCATCCTCCTGCTCCTTACGCTGAGAAAGCAGCTGACAAAGAGTAGTAAAGAACACAGGGGCTGCGGGGTGCTGAGGCAGTGGGTTGGGGGAGCACAGTGGCAAGGACCGCAATTCCAGAGGCACCCACAGCTGACATTGACAAGATCAACAGGAAAGGCTGAGCCATCAACGGAGTAATCATCCATGGCAAGGATGGCAAAAGTCTTCGAAATAACTGTGCAAACAGTAGTCAAAATAACAGTGCTAGTATTTACGGCACTAGCTAGTGGAGTCAACAAAGAAAGTGAATTTGGGATAGTGACTGTTGACAGTGTACTGGGAATGGGCTGCATTGCTGACAGCAGGAAAGCCAGAGCCTATACCCGACCTTGGTGTCTGAACAGTGGTCCAGCCGGTGACAGAGACTGATGCAGTGGCCTGAGACCTACCCTCACAGGGATTCTGTGCTGACCCAGACAGGGACGGAGACTCTGAATATCTACAGTGATGCTCGGTCGAAGCGGTCTTTTTCGACTTCTACTTCAGTGAATGGTGTTTTTGCCACAAAGGCAACAGCATGGTCTCCCAGTGAGGAAACCTGTAGAATTCTCCAGCAGCAGATGCAGCAGAGCTATCTTAAAAGTTTATTTACCTAGACCAACTCAACTGAGATACGATATCTCAGTTTCAGTGGGACCCTGCTTTTTCATCCATATTTACAACTGGTGGACTGAAGCACTGAGAGGTTAACTGCCTTACTTAAGGTCACACAGCATGGAAATGGCTCTGGTGGGATCTGAACTTTGGTCTCCAGGTTTCCAAGCCTATGCTCTAACAACTAGACTATGCTGCCTCCAATATAGGCCCTTTATTGTTATCAGGCCCCCAGATTGAGAGGCAAGAGAAGTAAGTACACTGTCCTCAAAAATACAAAACATGGGTTACATTTTCTAAATGGACACTGGATATGTTCTCATCGATGAAACTCGCAGCCAATATTAACTCGTACTAAGGTTAAAAAAAGAATAAGTACATTTTGGTGGAGAAAGTCTAAAAAATGCATAGTGGGAAATACCCGCTAAATGGGCAAATCAGAATATTATTTTTATTCTCTGTGTGTATAGAATAAGTAAAAACACGCAAATTTAGCTGACACAGTGATATCAAATGCCTATCCCATACCAAAACAATGTCTGTTGAATCTCAATATCTGCATTTGCAATTCCCAGTGTTCACATTTCCAGAGCTAAATGGACCACAAAGGTAATTTTTTTTGATGCTCTCTCATTCAAAGGCATTAACCTTGTCTAAATTACTAAACGTCTCCATGACAGAAACGCATTCCTTCAATGTTAATAACAAGAAATAATTTCCAAGTTGAGATTAATAACAGAAACCAGATGCTTCTTTTTATTATTGATTTCCTTATCCCCTTTCCCTCACTCCCATTTTTTAAGGCGTATTGACTCCGCTGGCTGTAGTATGAGAGTCAGCAGCTCTGCTGTATTGAGAATGGGTGGATTTACTACTTGCTAATTAATCATTTTAAACACTGTTATTGTGATACGGCCAAAATGGGTTGCTAGGTCAGATTTAACAAATGTCTTCCATATTTACAGAGAAAAAACACATTTGTAATACTGACGAGGAGGCATCCATTTTGTAGACCAGAGGGGTGTAGCAATGGTGTCATGAAATCACGGGATGGCCTAACAGTGTGCAGTGAAACTTGTGAGAATAAGCTGCTCACACATCTCTCAATAGATTCTGACTTTCAAGGACGTCCCTAATTTGAACCCAGAATATATTTTATTCCCCCAGACACTGATGCTCATGTCACAGAGGAGCATGGATTCTGAAGAACAAAACCATGTCAGACATTAAAACTGCAGTCTAGCGCTCCCAAAGAAATTGTCTTTTTTATAGCATTTGTTATCTAAACAGCTTCCTGAGTTGATATCCCCATTTGTGGCAAGGTGTCCTCGATGTTGGGCACTTGCTTGTTTTTTCAAGCTTGCTCTCCGATTTGCTGAAGAAATGCAAGACAAAACTGAATTTTCTCTTTGACAAGGTTTAAACTACAGTAGCCAGAGCCAAAAAAAGCTGCTAATGAATTAAGCTGATAAGGAAAGTTATGTGCTGCCTAGATTGTAATTTATTTGTATTACTATGATGTAATAATCCCACACTTCCGTCATACTATTAGAGTTAAAAAAAAAAACAAAAAAAAAACATTCACATCAAGCTAATGGAGAAGCAGCTGTTGGCGCTTGATATGAAGATACAAGCAGATATAAACACACTCGCAGGCACACTTAGACACCACCCCACTAATCTGACACAGACTTTTTTATTCAACCAGGCCTTTAACTGATAAATATTCTGATATACTGTTTTATTATATATGAATAATTTTAAGTGTACTGCTGTCAGCTCCACCTGGATCTGTTCGTGAAATGATTGTTAACTATGTTTTTAAATTGCTAATTGTGAAGCTCTCTGAGTCTCTGGAATGGGGCGCTATAAAAATAAAGACTCTATCTATCTATCTAGACCCCACTACACACGTTCACACTTACCGCACAGATGCTTGCATATACTACTACTACAAACACACAGACTATCACACACCCCATTAAACACATACACAAACAGATGCATCACAACCCATTACTTACACGCACACGCACGCATGCGGTACACACACATACACACACCACTACCCACACCAATAGACGCGACCATACCCCATTAAACACACAAATGATACCACACCCCTTTACACGCACACAGATGCTCCCGGACCCCACCACACATACAGACTCATACTTCCCACTACACACACACACACATATAGACACACACTCCACCAAACACCGATACTCTCATTATGCACAGATTCCCCTATATCCCTTACTTATTAGAGTAGAGCCAAGCAACCTTAAAAAGGAAGCAAATTGCCCTACAGTCTCCTAAAGAATAGCCCTTTTCTCATTGTGGCAACAGTTCCAGCAAAAATATCTGGGAAAAATGCTGCATTTATTTATTTAGCTTTTGCTGACCTGGTAAGTACACTAGACAAGTTATATTCCTATTTTCAGATAGTTACCAGCCAAGATGCAGCAGTCTGATGAGTACCTCACGGAGTAAATCAAGAAGCTGCTGTAAGTGTATCGCCTGAGTCCAGGTAGGCTCTTCCACCCTCCCTGTACTGGGTCCCGAGCACTATGGGAAGGAGAATAGAAAAGTCTGTGCAGCAACTCCCTGGGCAGATTCCCTTTATAGGCCAGGTAAGTACCTTTGCTCTCCCAAGCAGACTTTTTTACCCAGAGCTGTGATATCATATGGATAGTGTTTTGGTGCTAACTCTCATCGAGGTGAGTCATTACTTGGTATTACTTGGTATGAAAGAACAGAAGAAGGCCATAGCCCATCGAGACTGTTCCCCACACTATGTGGGACATTATTTATCTATTATCCGTCAACCAAACATCTAATTTGTTTTTTAAAGACAGTGGCACTAGTTGCCTCTACCAATTCTTGTGGCAAGGTGTTCCATACAATGGATGCTCTTATTGGAAAAAAGTTTCCCCGTTTGCTGGTTTTATAAATTTTTACTTCAAGCTGTTTATTATGCAGTCTCGGAACATGTCTCCTTTTGGAGAGTGTTAGACCACATTTTTCCATTAGATCTGGTGAATTTATTAAATTAAAAAACCACAAGCATATCACCTCTTAATCTTCTAGTTTGAAGAGAGAAGAGACCAGTAGCTTTTAATCTGTTCTGATAATCCAAGTTTGTTAATCTTGGAATCATTCCAGTTACTCTCCTTTGAACCTGTTCAAAAATTGCTATGTGTTTTATTTGGTTTGGATTCCAGAAAGGGGAGCCATAGTCTAGATACGGTCTAATGTATGCCCTATACAATGGAATAAGGCACTGTTCAGTGCGATTAACAAAAGTGCGTTTTATTTGCCTCACAAGTCTGTTGGTCATGCAAGCAGTTCTAACACAGTGATCATTTGATGTAAGTTTATTATTAACATATATCCCTAAATCTTCTTCACAATTTGATGAGTGAAGTGGTATGATATCGTTTTTGGATTATTTACACTGAAATGCACTACTAAACATTTGTCTTGATTAAACTGCATATGATTTTCATTTGCTCAAAGTGTTAATTTTTCCAAATCCTTCTTTAATGTAGAAATATTTTCTTGATTATTAACCTTGCCCCCCAATTTAGTATTGTCTGCAAATTTAACTATGAAGTTATTTGGCCTTGTTTGTAAATCACTGATAAAGAGGTTAAACAATGTTGGTCCCAAGACCGACCCCTGTGGTATACCACTTGTCACACTATCCGAATCAGACAAGATATCATTAATTCTGACTCTCTGAGAACGATTTGTCAACCAGTTTAAAGTCCAGTTGACAATATCAGGTGACAAACCTAGATTGTGCATTTTAGTAATGAGTTTTTCATGTGAGACTTTATCGAATATAAATCAGATATATATATCAGATTCAGGGCAACTATACAGCTAATAGGGATCAGAATTCAATTCTGCTTAATGCACAATTTGTGCAGTCTTTAGAAACTGATGTAGTTTAAAACACAGATATATTGCAATGGCTGGAAGTAGCAAAGGACCCCCAGCCCAGTGCAGTCCCCAGGTGCAATATCATATTACGCTAATGGTAAAGTGAGACATTAAAGCCAGAAAAGCCCCTAATACACTAACAGTTCAGAAAGAAAGTGCATCATCAGGTGTATACAAGCCCTCTTCATAAACCCAGCAACAAGGGTGAAGACTGAAAGTAGGTGAGGATAGCAGCAATATAGAGAATTAGGTGTCCTCTGGTCTTTAAAACATCTGCAGCAAGGCCCAAATATCCTTCACTGTACCTTTACGTTGGGCCTCACAAGTAAGAGCAGTTCAATCATCAGGGTTCTTCTCTTCCAAGTGGCAATGCTGAGTAGCACAGTCTGTGGGCAAACAGGCTGGTTGGAGTCCACTCTGCTCTAGGCACACAAATGCTTCTACAGCTGTACGGTAAAGTTGACCTCTGTCTGGAAAAACTCCTGCAGTTTTGTAAGGAAGGGCATTTGGAAACGGAGATTATTAACGTGAATGTAAGTGGTGGCAGCCAGTAGTTTGGTCTTTAGATGAAGAGCTCCAGCCCTGGAAGCTGTCGTCTTGTGCAGTGAGAATGTCTCAGGAGGACTGGCAACTGGTTCTTAACATGGGTGTTTCTTTGCCAGTTAGTTACCAGATAGGGACTGGAATGAGGGGGCAGCGCAGCAGCCATCAGGGCCTGGCCAGTTCATTACATAGGGATAAGAAAAGCACATAATACAGAGAAGAATAGTAGAGGCAGGCAGTGATTTTTGTTTCTTCAGATGTGGTCCTCTGCCAAGATCACAGCCAGCACTGCTCATTTCTGTGAAGTTCAGATACACTGTGACAGGACGAGGAGCAGCTGCCACTCACCAGAGAATGATCAGCATTGGGGGTGGAGTCACTTCGCTAGCCAATGTGCACTGAGTGATAATGGAGATGGGCAGGGAGCAAGCTGCTGGTAAGCAAAGCTCCAGATCCCTGTGTGCTGTATAGCATTGCATTACACCTGTTTTGTGGCTAGTATCCCGCAATGTGGCCATCCCAGGAACTGAAAAGTCGGGTAATTCACATTTTCGGATTTTGGCCATGGCCGCCACTGCTGAGCAACCTGATTTGTTCTTCAATAGTATGCCCATGACTACTCCATATAGTAACAAAAACTCTGCTTTTGGTTACACCAAGCAGCCTTAAAAAGTTAGCTAGTGGTCTTCTCCACAGTTCAGTTACAAATACTGGGACATGCTATTTGGTTTCCCCCATCCTTTATTTATCACCCTTCCTTTCTCAATAATCCACAGTACCAACACGGGGATTTATTTAACTCTAAAAATTGATTAGCATTTTGCTCATAAAAGTGCTAAATCTTTGTGAAAATGCATAGCTCTTGCCTCACTGTGTTTAACAAACACAGCACTTCTAGAAACTCTATATAAATACTTTCTGTACAGTTAGTATAGTCCCAAGAAAAAAACTGCTAATCATTTATTTAAAACCCTGCAACGCAATCAACCATTCACCTGACCCTTGACTCCACAGCTTGCCCCAATGATGGGGCATTTGGGGGATTCCCAATGGGGTCAGAAGCAGTGCAGGTCTAGACTGCACCCTGGGTAGTCATCCTCCTGGATAGTTGGTTCTTCCTCCTGGTTTTTGCCCCTGCCCCAACTGCCATACCATTGTACCCTGCATTGCCTTTTCTAGGGCTTTGAGTTCATGCAGCATGTCCCTGTGGAAGAACAAGGTACTGGCTCACCATGGGGTCAATGCAGTGGTGGGTCATGGTGCCACCCTCCAAGCCATGTCATACTGCCAATGACAGCACTCCTCAGCCCTGGCCACCCAAGCACCCATTTTAGGCAGGCTAGTTTCTGAACACAGATTGTTTACATGGTTGCACGACATGCTACTGCTGTGTCACTACATGGCCCAAGTCATTTTATTCAGTTAGCTTCACTGCACATTGTTAGGGGTGGCAAGGCCATGACATTTCTTCAGTTGCCTTCCTATCCCCAATACAGATTTTTTGGCAAATAAGACAGGAAAGGAATTCAGTTTTATATTTCACCTTTTGAACACTATATTCCAAAGAACGCCATGAACAGTTGCTGCAGCAATTAGGCACACATGGAAGGGAAGTACAAATACAGCAGGTTAAGGAAAACACAAGAAGGTTAAGCTCAAAGGGAGAAAAAGGGAGGAGAATAAACATAGGGAGGTTAAATGTCTTATTCAAGGTCACACAGTGGCAGTGGTGGGATTCATACTTGGGCTCCAAATTCCCAGTTCAGTGCTCTAGCCACCAAGTTACATTGCCTGTGCTTGCCACTGCATGTCTCCAACATCCTTTTTAAGGTATTTTTTTCTGTGTAGGTAGGTAGGCAGGCAGATGAGAGACAGACAGATAAAAAAACATTTAAACAAGCCTTTCTAAAACCCAAGGCACGGTAGATGAGAAAAAAAGCAAACAAGTCACAATATGAAACTCAGTAAAAAGAATAAAATCAAACAGTAATTAAATATATTAACTAACAAAAACTAATTAAAAAAAAAATGCATCCTATTCTTTTTCAAAAATTATCGGCAGAATAAACCTCGCCCAGTTCAGTGATCTGGGGAAGCCACAAGGAGCCATCCAGTTCTAAGACGTGACTGGTGCAACCCAGTTTTAAGATGTGTCTTGAAGCAACTGACTGAGAGGAGAGTCTGTATGGTGATATTTGGTAAATGGAACCTACAGTAGCCATCTTAGCCAGTGTGACCTCGGTCCTGCGGGATTTGCAATGGCTGCCTGTCAGGTGCAGGATCATCTTCAAGGTGGGCTTGCTCACCTATAAGGCCCAATACAGACTGGGCCTTGGTAACCTGTCTGACCTTCTAACTCCAGCCATCCTGGTACGTTCCCTCCGTCCCTCCACCGAGGGCCTCCTAGCGATTCCAAGGGCTATGCTGAAAACCTCAAGGGATCGTTCCTTCAAGGTGGCCAGCCTGGCCCTCTAGAATTCGCTGCCAAGATGCTTGAAGGAGGCCCCAACAGTGGAGGTTTTCAAGGGGGGCCTTAAGACCTATCTTTTCCACAAAGCATTTCAAGATAGTTTTTGATTGTGATTTTATTGATACTTTGTTCTTAGTATTTAATATGATTTGATGTGTGTACCCTGCTGTGAACTGTAATGATGCCCAGAGCCTCTGGGATTGGGCGCCACAATATAAATAAAGCCTTACTTTACTTTAGGCAGGGTATAACATAGATTCCCCATGAGCTTAGAAGCGGCTGCCATCCTGCTTTTCTCTCCTTATGAATGTGGGCAGGTCTGATAGTGATACTATGATGCAACAAATGCCTCCTCGATGGTCCCTCCCTTGTTGGCAGTGCTGGGTGGTGTCTGTCACGTGGGCTCTATGGCAGTATGCTGAACTGCAGTGCACAAGTTAGGTTCGGGAGTGACCTTGGGTCATGGAAGGGATGTGTTTACCCGGGCTGGGGTAGATATGGTGTGTGCTGCTACATTGCACTTCCTGTAGCCACATTATAAGCAGGACTTATCACTGACTTCAGTAAGGTGAAGGCAGCACAGCTGAGATACAGTAGAAAAGGAGAGCACTAGGGAGATTAATGGAGAAAATGAAAACTCTATAGTAGACAAGAAAAACAGTGACAGAGAGTAAAGCCTGGACAAATCAAGCACTCTTAATGGTTAGGCCTCATGAAAAATTAGTGCAACAGTGAAGTAAAAGAGAGGGACCAGAGTAATGTCTGCCCTGTTAGAACATGGCTAAAGACTTATGAATCAATGCCAACACTAGTTACCAGTGGTCACTAAAACAGATCTCTAAAATAGCAAAGAGAAGGCTCACAGCTGCGTGGAACAGTGGTTACTTCTCAAAATTTCTAGTTTACAGAACAAACTATAAACCGAATAAAAAACTCACAGAGTTAAATAGATATGGTTACTGGTCAGTTCTTGGTCATTCAAGCAATAAGGCATGACAGGATGTATTATGCTGGGATAACATTGCCTTCAAACACCCAAAAAGAGACGATAACTAGCATAACACGACACATGTATTGACGTGCCTTATTGCGATCATATACAGCCTTCAGAATTTAAAAAAAAGCTTTTTATGTAGGTTTTTCTTCACCGTAGTTTAAGATCATGATACTGTACTGAGATAACATCATGGATGGAACTGCTAGACCTATGAGCTTTCTGAATTTTTTATATCCATTTTATAATATATCATAATGACAACCCAGGAAACATTGCACTTGTCACAACACTCACTAAGATTAGGATTATTTCATAATTTGTAGCACATTGTGGGGGGGAGATCTATAATGACAATAATATCCTCTAATCTGGGGACACAAAATCAGTTTCTTTGCCATTATCAACATGGTCTTCGGGGGGAGGGAGGAAGAGCTGTAGATCGGACACTGTCTGCAGAAACAGTGTAGGTAGGGAGAAATGGGCAGACTAGATGGGCCAAGCGGTCCTTCTCTGCCATCAGATTCTGTTTCTGTGTCTCAGGCTTCATAACTTCCCATTTCTGAACATAGTCTGAGGACAATGAATAAGACATGAGATAGTTAACCCAGACTTCTCTAATTACTTGTAAGATGTACACTAATGTCAAGCATGAGAAAACTCGGGTAAGTTTACAAACTTGCAACATTCTTCTTATAACTAGTCTGTCAGTTCCCGAACACCAATGAGATGATGCCACGCTGCTGCTTATTTTTCGTACCTTTGCTCATCCGCTGCATCTTGACTGGTGTTTAAGACAATTCTCCACAGGTCAGAGGCTATAAGTTCCTTCTGGTCATTTGCTAGAGTAATGATGGGAAGCTGCAGCTCACAAACTTTGCTCTCAGACAGACTAAACTCTCGGTAAGCAACATAAGACTGCTGGAGCTCATCCCAGTACTCCAGGCTGCAGGGCACCTATTTGAGATCAACAAAAGAGAGCGTTACACAGCACGTTCATCTTGACGCTAATATGGAAATACATGTGCCACATCTAGTGCTTGCTTAAAAATCTTGTTAACAAGTTCTATAAGGATCAGTGACCGCTGTTTTTCATTATTTTTTTCTAGGCTTTTTTTCTTCACGCTCTTGTACCATTTTACCCTTCATTCTCCTCCACAATGCTTTCCATCCTTCTGATCCAGTGCCTCTCCTTTGCTGCAGGCTATATCTGATAAAAGCCATATCTAATTGCCACCCAACAAGTTCCATGGCTTGTCCTCTATGGCGGGGCTACCCAGGAGGAGGGACCAACAAAGAGAGAGAGAGAGTGAGAGAGACACATACACAGACAGACAAGGGTCCAACATTGTAGTCAGCCTGTGCACGGCATCAAGCTTAAGAGACTGATCACTGGCTATATCAGCAGCCCCTGACAACATCCCGCCCATCATCGAGGGAAGGGAATTTCTGTAGGAGAAAACTGCTTAGTTGACCCTCCTCCAGATAACTAGACAGCAGCCACAAGGCAACTTTTGCCATGGATCCTCTCTAGAGGGATAACAGGCCCCAAACATGGAATATGATAAGCTTCTACCTGCCTGACTGGGATCCCCAGGATTGGAACACAGATCTCTGTCTCTAGCTTGGAGGGCAGATGTGCTTACTGCCAGGCAACTAAAGTAGCAGTACAATGGCACCAATGAAAATTCTGACCCATACTTCACCCATTGTTTAAGATCCCTTTTCTTGTAACTGTAACAAACCAGTATGCAGCAGATGCTGCTCCCTGACGTTATGGGACAAAAGGTGTACAAAAACAGCTGAGAATACTGATGAAAACCTGGTTCAAGCTATAGTAAAAGGAGCACTCCTTCTACTATTTCAAATGTTAAAAAAGTACTAAAGCAGACTCAAAATGGAGAAAGAGGGTACCATGCAAATCAGGAGACAGAGGGCAATCTAAAATAGAATAAAAAAGTATAGGTCAAAATTTTCATGGCTATCATGCTGGTCCCTCCATTTGTTGATTCTTTGTTTTTTTACATACTAGTAACAAAAGGGACTGCTACGTTTAGGTGCTATAAATGATTTTTTCTACAATTTTATGATAATGCTTACATTTTATCCCCTTGTCCCCAGGAACCCACACTTATGGACTCCACATCCTACAACCACTTAACCTCCGCTGCAAGAGGACCTCTGTGTCCCCCATGTGCTCTTGCCATCTGTAGCCTCATGAATCCATCCTGTTCTGAGCAGGGCTCTTCTCAGGTGACAGACAACTCTACAACATGGGACACCCTGCTGATCTTGGAAGTGAGATTCTGTGAGGCTACATCACTATTTGAGGTCCATTTTTCTTTCTTTTTTTTATAGGTATTTGGTTTACATATATTTTATAATGTACTTTAAAAAGAGGGGGTGCAGGGGCAGAACCTCTAAGATTCATCATACAAATATATATTTTTTCAAGAACTAGAATGAGATCTTGATCCATATACATCCTCCATATTGCAAAAGAGGTGGAATCTACACCCATTACAGTTTTTCTTTTGACCTGGATGAAGGCTGCAGATAACTGGACTTAATAACCTCTACTGGACACAGATGGTAGCTACTGTACTTTGCACATCTGTAAAAGATTACTGTACATGTACTCCCGCAGTATGTCTACCTGTGAGAGCAGTTCTTCCATAGATTGCAATGCCATCGGCAGTTGCAGAGTAACGGCATCAGTATTGTAGTTTGATGACAGAGTATGTTGTTAGAAGATTAAAAAAAAAAAAGACAACTGATTTTGTGAACACAGGAAAAGCATTTTCTCAAACTAACAGTTCCCAACCAGAATGTGCTCTTTTTTTATATTGAGTCACTGGCTGGGGCTCTAGAACTCTGTGAACCCTTGATGAGCAGTTTTTACAGCTTGTATGAAGTTCCTCTAAAGTCAGACAATGTAAGCCTCCCTCTGTGCTTTCTGTTTACGTGGGAGATCACAGACACTGTCCTTCAAACAACACCCAGTTGTGGGCTTCAATACAGTGTTTCAGAATTACCCGCACTGGTATGGGAAATCAGTAGACAAGGCAGCACGTAAAAGTTTCCTCTCCTCTTGTACAGCCACCTACTGTAAGAGCCAAGCAGGATACAATAAACCCTTATAATATGCTTCAGATGTAAAGTACTACTGGGATTCAAACATAGGCTTCCTGAATATGAGTAAATTGTTTGTTTTACCATGCTGGTGCGCTAACAAGGGAGGATTTTTTTTGTGCTGTGGTAGCCAAAATGACTCGACCTTCAAAAGAACATCATACGTCAACATTAGAACAGAAAATGGACATCAGTTTTCTTAACATTACTTGTGACAATCTGAAAATTCATTTGAAAATGTTTTATAATGAAGTAGTGCTGGTGGCTGAGCTTGTTATTACTTATTTTTTTGTATGTAGTGAGGCAGTTTGGCCTTATGATTACAAAGTAGAGCTGAGAACTTGATGATCTGGGTTTGAATCCCACAGCCACCACTTAACTCATTGTGGAACCCTGAGCAAGTTTTTATTTCCTTTTATCTTATTTTAGAATTTTTGTCTAGAAAAGGCACACTGAGCCGAAGTTCATACATAGATGCGTCCCAGAAGTACAGGAAGGATAAGTGACTTGATCAGGGTCACAAAGTATGCATGTGGTGGTTGTGGGTTTCAAATCCAGGTCTGCCAGGTCCCCAAGTTCACACCTTGGTGCTCTAACCCTCTAGGCTATACTGCCTCCAAGTCACTTCACATCCCTGTTCACAACCTCTCTGAAATCTAGTCCCTAATCTATCCCAGCTGTTCGAATCTCCCTGAGTCTCTAATAACTGCAATGTTCTCTCAACTCCCATTCGTGGATTATACAGTACTTTGGGATACTGTGTGAATGAAAGGTGCTACATAAAACCTAATTCCTTTCCTTTAGATTGTGCTGTAAGTATGCTCCCTACAGTTTTCACAGGTCCTGCACTCTGGTTCCATATCTGAAGCATGGAGACAATGAAGACTGTAGTTAAAACACATCTATAAATGACATAGAAACAGAATTTGCTGGCAGATAAGGACCACTTGACCCACAGTCTGTCCATTTTCCCCTGCCTATAGTATCACTGCAGATACTTCATCTCCAAACCATTCACTCACCTCCCCTTCCCTTTCTCCAAGATTCCCTTATGCCTATCCCATGCATTCTTGAACCCCACCACTTCAGCTGGAAGACTGTTCCAGGAATCCACCACTCTTTCTTTGAAGAAGTACTTATTCACATCTCTCCAGAATCTACCCACCTCCAGCTTCTAATCATATCCCTTTGTCCTTTGTTTTTGTCAACTCTATTTGTAGCCTCCTATGCTGCACCCATAGGACTCTCTCAGATGTGGCCCAGAGAGCTGGCCTTTTTCCCATTCAGCCTGAGACCTCCCAGGTGAGACCCATGAACCGGGTCCGCTCCTCCTCTGCTCCAACGGCCAACCCCCCAGCTCTGTGCCCCCGGGGTGGGGTCACCAATGCCTACTGGCACCCTTTCTATAATCCAATGGTCGGCGGAGCGAGAAGGCAATCCAAGGGAGGACTGGGAAGGTCCGGTGGAGAGCATGGGGGCTGCCCATGGACCCGTCGTCGCCTTCCCGGGTGCTAGGGCTGTTTTTCCATTTTTCTGTTGCCCCCAAGGCTCTGACATGCAATGACGTCCCGCACCCGCCCACAGGACGTCCGCCACAACCTTAACCCCTAAACACGCTCTTGTGAAGTGTGCTGCCCCCAGTCTCCACCGGGAGCCGCCCTAATAGTGGAAAACACAACCAACCCACCGCAGGAGAGGAGCGCCATTCAGCAGATGCTCAATCCTCTCCTGCCCCTGCTGACCCGAGCCCATTCCCAAACTGGGTCGCTGGCATGGCGTGAGCTGTGGCATCCAGCGACTCAACCCTTAGTCCCACCAGGCCGGCTCATGCCCCCTTGTCTTTGAGCACTTTCTTTTCTGAAAAATACTTCCCTCCTGTACTGTATTTACCCCTGTGAGGTATTTAAAAGTCTCTTATGTTCCCTCTCTCTCCTCTCTTCCAGGGTGTACATATTTAGGTACTTAAGACTCTCCTAGTAGGGCTTCTGATGCAGACCCTGCACCATTTTAGTGTCCCTCTTTCTGCTGGCAATACCCCTCCCTATGCATGCCAGCATCACACTAACCCTCCCAACTGCCTTGTTGCACTGCCTGGCCACCTTTAGGTCATCCGATATAATTACAAGTCTCTTTCCTGCTTGATGGTTGGGTACATCTCCCATTTTGTACTCTGCCCTTGGGTTTCTGCGCCCAAAGTGCATTGCTTTGCACTTTTTCGCACTGAAACCCAGCTGCCATACCCTTGATCACTCCTTGAGTTTTCTCAGGCCTCTGCTCATCCTTTCCACACCCACCCCCGATGTGTCCACCCTATTGCAGATTTTGGTGTCATCTGTAAAGAGGCAGACCTTCCCTTCCAGCTGCTCTGCAATGTGACTTACAAAGACATTAAATAGGACCCATCCCAGCACTGATCCCTGAGGCACACCACTGGTCACCCTCCCGTTCTCTGAGTGAATTCCATTCACCGCCACCCTCTGACACCTATCAAAGAATCCCCTAACCAATTTCTTACCAAGTTTACCAGCTTTGGACCCACTCCTAAGCCACCCAGCTTGCTTACTAGTCCTCTGTGTGGAAAGGTGTCAAAAGCCTTATTGAAATCTAGGTAGGTCACATCAACTGCTCCACCCTGAATCTAATTCCTTAGTCACTCACTCAAAGAAATCTATTAGATTTGTTTTACGTGACCTCCTCCCCATGAATCCATGCTGCCTCAGGTCTTGTAACTCACTGGATTCAAGATATTCCACAATCGTTTCTTTTAGTAGTGACTCCATTAACTTTCCAACTACCAGTGTCAGTTTGACTGACCTAAAATTGCCAGCCTCTTCTCTGCTACCACTTTTTGTGAAGTGGGACTACATCTGCCCTTCTCCAGTGCTCCAGAACCACTCCCATTTCCAATAAGCTGATAAATAGGGCAATCAGAGGTGCAGCCAGTACTTCCCCTGATCTCCCTCAATACCCTTGGATGCACCTCATTTGCCCCCATTGCTCTGTCCATTCTCTGATTCGCGAGTCCCTTCAGGAAACTCACCTTTCAAAACAGACTAGTGCTCACCTCCCTCCCTCCAGTGCTCCTGTTACTTTTTAATGGCCCCCCTTCTCCTTCCTCTATGAACACTGAACAAAAGTATTTGTTCAGGATGTCTGCCTTTTCCTGGCCCCCCTTTGCACAGTACCCCCCCTTCACTTTTTAATGTTACGATCCCACTCCTAGTCCTCCTCCTTTCGTTTACATACCTAAGAAATGTCTTGTCCCCCTTTGTCACTGCCTGGGCTATTTTCTCTTCAGTTTGCGGCTTTGCACTCCTTGCTGCTTTCTCTGCTTCCCTCTGTTTCCCCAATACACCTCCCTATCCTCCTCCCTCTGCATCTTCTTATGCCGTCTGAAAGCTACCCTTTTAGCCTTTACCTTTACTGCCACCTCTTTCGAGAACCATGGTGGTCTCTTTTTTGTCTTGCATTTGCTCACTTGCTTGATGCAGAGGTTTGTTGCCTTCACTATGCCCCTTTTTAGCTTTGCGCTCTGTTCCTCCACCAACCCAGGTCATCCCCCCACAAGGTCATTCCCTGAGGTGTTCACCCATCTTTTTGAAATCTGCTCTCCTGAATTCCAGGACCCTCAACCTTCTGTGGTTCGATTCCACAGCCTTTCTTATATTGAAATACACTGTACGGTGATCACTGTTCCCCAGGTGGCCTCCTACTTTGACATCTGCAACACTGCCCCTGTTACTGAGTACAAGGTCCAGTACTGCCCCATCATGAGTGGGTTCACTGACTAGTTGCCTGAGAAATGCCCCCCTGCAGGGAGTCCAGGATGTCCCTGCTTAGCTGCTGAAGCCAGAGCTGGGAGGTCCCAATCTACATCCAGCACACTGAAGTCGTCCGCCAGCAGCAACTCCTCTTTTTCTGCCATTTTGTCAATAGCTTCTGCCAGTACCTTATCTAACTCCTCCCCTTGTGCTGGTGGTCTGTAGATCACTCCAGTGTGAATAAAGGCTCCATTTCCTGTCTCTAGGGTGACCTACAGTACCTCTGCTCCCCAATGTATTCCCTGTATCTCATTTGCTTTTATGTCTTCCCTCACATAAAGTAACACCCCCCTCATTCCCACCCTGTCCCTCCTGAACAGAGTATAGCCAGTATGGACATGTCCTAGTCATGGTTTTCAGTGCACTATGACTTGGTAATGAGCACAATATCCAGGCTGGCCTCTGTCATTATGGCCTCTAGGTCTGGAACCTAATTTCCAATACTTCTAGCATTCACAGAGATGGCCTTCCAAATTTTTTTACCACTCTGCTTGTTACCCCCTTTCTTTCCCTTTTGTTATCTCTCCTTCCTCCCTCCATCTCTTTTTAATGCTTCCATTCCCATCTCCCTTCATTTCTACTGCCCTGCTTCCTTTATTAATTTCCACCCTGGGGAATTCCAATCTCCTTGAGTTCTCCCTACTTTCTACTTCAGCCTGTAATGTTCATCAATGTAACATCTAAAATGTCCACGAAGGACTGTGGCTCCCCTCCCAGATGGACGCAGGCCATCTCCCCTGTAAAGGCTCTTATCTCTCCAGGTGGATCTCCAGTCCTCAGTGTAGCCAAACCCCTATGGTGCGGAGATCCCTCTGTAACCCTCCTACAAATAAGGGTTCCCGAAAAGTCTTCCTCGAGCTTGCCTAAATGCTCACTGCCTGGTTGGTGTCCTGCGTTTTAGCAGTTTAAATGTGATTGCCACAGAGTGCCAGTATAGCCTCTGTGTACAGTCTCTTTAAGAGCTGCGTGGATTGCAGTCATAAGTAATCTGACAGGGAGCTTGGTTGAAAGCTGTAACTATTTGCTCAAAATCATTTAAAGTGAAAATGATAATGTAGTTTGTCTAACCTGCCTTCCTTGCAGCAAGGACTGCTTTGTTTATCCCCACCATTTGGCCCAGGACTGCAAATTGGACCAATCAGTACTGGTGGGACCTAGAATGGAGCCGGACTACAGGAGTTCTCTGGAGTCAAAATCTGTAGAAATTGTAGTTTTGGGCTTTTGGCGCCTTTTTGCACCTGAAGGGGGAGCTCCTGTTGTGACTGACAGATAAATCAGCTAACCGAATCTTTTGGATCTTGAGGAAATTCCCAGGCTTGCTGCAGTTTGAGTCAGATCTAAGTTGGGAGCTGAAAAAGCAAGATGCTTGAGACAGTCATGGGTGTAGGCAGGCATACTCCAAGCACTCCATGGTGTGCAATTTTATTTAAGGGGGGGTAGCAAATAGGCTCTGAACTGCTTCCTTTTTCCATGAAAACTACCAACGAAAACACTGAACCTTTCTGTAATTTTATTCATAGGAGTCAAAACTAGAAGAACTGGTCACTAATACTCTCTTTGCATCCCAAGGACAATACAACTTTACAGGCTCTGGGCTGGTATGTGGGTGTCTTAGGGAACAATGCATGGCATTTGTATTTACCCATGCAAGGCAAGAACCATTGTCATGAGATACAAAAGTTATATTGATTGTGCCAAATGAGGCAACAGACACGGTCCTAGTGTACATTTGCATATTGTTTGGCTACATCCCGGGGGGGGGGGTAGCAGTGAGTCCACTTGGAGTGCAGATCTGAAATCCATGGCTACACCCCTGGAGACAGTCAAGCAGCAATCCTGAGTGGATTTGCATGAGAGAACTGTGAAAGGACTGAGTTGGCCTGCATGTCTGCCTGCTGCCCCTGAGAGGGAGAGAAGAAAAATTACTCACCTTAGTAATTATGTTTCTTCTAATGGAGTCTTGCTGTATTCTGACTATTGCAGTTAGCTCCAGCACTTGAACTGCCCCAGAGAGTAGAGGGTTAAATTTCTATGCAGGGCATAGAACGCTGAGCTCGAGCTCGGTTGAAGATTCTGTCTGCAGTGCTTTGAATCCAAACCGTCAGATTCTTACGAGCTAAAACTCACTGACCTGTATATATATATATATATATATGTGTGTGGAAATTTTAACATTTCAACTAGCCAAGTGGCAACAGCAAGTTTTAGATTCTCAAAGAAGACTCAAGTCAGGAACCCCCCAAAAAAAAAAAACAACAAAAAAAAACCAGGTAGTAAAGAATGAAAAGATTCTTAATTAATAAACACAAAGCACCCACAACAACAGAAAATGTGCTGAAGACACCTCTGGGGTGCAACACTGCATCCCCACCCACTTCCCAAAAACCAGGTTCTGAGAGGGGAGGCAAGGAGGTAGGTCAGAATACAGCAAGACTCCATTAGAAGAAACATAATTACTAAGGTGAGTAATTTTTTCTTCAAACAACATGAAGTCTTGCTGTATTCTGACTATTGCAGACTACCAAGCAGTACCTCTATGGAGGAGGGACAGAACCTACTTTGGGAATAGGCTCTGAAGTACTGCTGTGCCAAACCGAGCATCACTCCTAGCCTGGATATCCAGAGAGTAATGCTTGGTGAAGGTATGGACTGTTTTCCAGGTGGCTGCTTGGCAAATTTCTAGCAAAGGAATATCTCTGGCAGCAGCCAGAGAAGCAGCTGTACCTCTAGTGGAATGAGCCCTCAGGCCTGAGGGTGGAATTTTGCCTAGTTTCTCATAGCAAAATTGTATACAGGATACAATCCACCTGGCAATAGTTCTCTTGGTGGCAGGTTTGTCCTAACCTACCTGCCCATAAGTGAGGAACAACTGGAGGGAGTCAAACCTATGACCCTTTGTACGTTCTATGTAGTAACTAAGGGCTCTTTTAACATCTAAACTGTGTAACCTCCTCTCTCCTGAGGAAGAGTGATCAGTGAAGAAAACAGGAAGAGACATAGATTGGTTTAAATGAAAATCTGAAAACACTTTGGGTAAGAACCTCCTATTGGTTCTAAAGATCACTTTATCTCTATGGAATGAAATAAAGTCAGGCTCTACTGAAAGAGCTTGCAATTCACTGATACGTCTGGCAGAGGTGATAGCCACCAAAAACACAGTTTTCCAAGTCAAGTACTTAAGCTCTGCTGAGGACAAAGGCTCAAAAGGAGGCTGTATAAGCTGAGCAATGCAAACATTCAAATCCAAGGCAGGAGCAGGATCTCTAAAGGGGGGGGGATTGGTATGAAAAAATCCCTTAAAAAATTTAGAGAATACAGGGTGAGATGACAATGAAGAAGGCTTTCCCACTGACAGAAAAGCAGAAACAGCAGACAAATGTACTCTAAGAGTAGCTGGTCTGAGGACTAGGCCATTAAGATGAACCATATAATCCAGGACTGTAGACAAATCAGCAGTGCCTGGAGATATGCACTTCCTGGACCACCAAATGCTGAATCTCTTCCATTTGGAGTTATAAGTTTTCCTAGTGTCAGGCTTTCGAGAGGCTTTGAGAATATCCAGAACCCCTTGGGACAGATGCAAGTCTGCATATTCTAACTCTTCAAGAGCCATGCCTTGAGATTGAGGGACCGAAGATTGGGGTACCAAATCCTCCCGAGAGGAGGTTAACAGGTTGTAATTCCTGGGAAGAGACAGGGGGAGATGGACTGCTAGGGACAGCAACGGGGGTACCAAGGCTGCCTGGTCCAGTCCGGAGCAATCAGAATCACTTTGCAAAGTTGTGACCTTGTCTTGATCAGGACTTAGAAGAGTAGAGGAAAGGAAGGGAAAGCATAAAGAAATTTCCCTTCCCAATTCAAAATCAGAGCATCCAGAGGGACTGAGCCCAAGATTGGGGGTCTGCAACAAAACAAAGGAAGTTGGTGATTGTCTGGGGCTGCAAAGAGATCTATCTCTGGAATGCCCCACCTTGAAAAGATGACTTCAACACCAGAGGGTTCAGGGACCATTCGTGAGGACCCTGGGAGATCCTGCTCAGTGCATCTGCTAGCACATTGTCCTTCCCTGGAAGGTGGACTGCCACCAGGGAGGTCTGAAGAGAATAAGCTAGGGAACACAATTTCATGGCTTCCGTGCACAAGGCCGTGGACCGAGTGCCTCCCTGCTTGTTGATGTACCACATGGTGGTGGTGGTGTCCGTCCTGACCCGAACCATCTTGTTCTGTACTGACTGAGAGAAAGCTTGCAGGGCCAGAAGAACTGCCCTGAGCTCCAGGAGCTTGATATGAAGGAGGGATTCCTGAGGGGACCACAGTCCCTGGGCTGTGAGAGCCCCCAGATGGGCTCCCCACCCAATAGGGAAGCATCTGTGGTAAGGACCACAGAGTGAGTCTGAGAGACAAATGGAACTCCTTGCCTTAATCTGTCCAGATCCTGCCACCAATGAAGGGCCTGGATTAGAGTCTGAGTAACTGGAACTAGCTTGGAAAAAGGATCTTTCCTTTGGGACCAAAAGGCCCTCATATGGAAGTGAATGTCCCTCATCTGAAACCTGGCCCCTTGCACCACTGCTGTGGAAGCTGCCATGCGGCCCAAAAAACTGAAGGAAATGCCTTGCTAGTTGAGAAACCAGAGGACGAAAGGAAGAAGCCAGCTGTGTAATGGCTTTTGCCCTTTCCAGAGGAAGGAAAGCTCTTGCTTTGACAGTATCCAGCTCTGCTCCTATAAAGGTGAGAAGCTGTACAGGCTCGAGAACTGACTTGGGAAGGCTGAGAAGAAATCCCACTGAAGCGAGTACTTGCTGGGTCATTTGCAGATCTGACTTGACTTGGTCTGAGGACTGACCCCACAATGAGCCAATCATCCAGATATGGAAAAATGGAAATCCTTTTTCTTCTTAAAAAGGCCACTACTACTGCTAGGCACTTTGTGAACACCCTTGGGGCTGATGTTAGGCCAAAGGGCATTGCTTTGAATGGATAATGGCCTGAGGGCAATTTGAACCTGAGGTACTTTCTGTGGGAGCACCTGATGGGAATGAGAAAGTAGATATCTTTGAGGTCCAGGAAGGCTAGCCAGTCCCCTGGCCTTAGAGAGGGAAGAATTGTTCCAAGAGTCACCATTCTGAACTTTGGTTTTGAAAGATGTTTGTTCAGGTATCTTTAGTCTAGGATGGGTCTCCACTCCCCTGTCTTTTTTGGGGTAAGGAAGTATCTGGAGTACAGACCTTTGCCCCTGTGTAGGGTAGGAACTCTCTCTATGGCCCTTAAGGCCAGTAGAGATGAAACCTCTACCTCCACAGCAAGGGTTTCTGAGATGTTTGCAGGTAGAAAGGATCTGACTCTCATTTTCGGAAATTTTTTGAAACTGAGAACCAGTCCCTGGCTTACTACCTCCAGGACCCACCTGTCTGAGGTGACAGACATCCAGTCCTGGACAAAGTAAGCCAGCCTGCCTCCAACCGGGATGGGGGAGTCGACCTGGGCTGACACATCAGGGTGTCTGCTTGGCAGGAGCCTTAGGCTGAGGAGTGGATGTAGCCCTGCTCATCTCCCTTCTGCCTCTCCCTCTCAAGAACCCCCTCTGAGAAAATGGAGAAGAGGCCTGTGCTTGGTAAAAAGGCCTGTAAAAAGGCCTGTCCCTGCCCCTAGATTGCTGCCTTTGAGGAGTTGCCTGCCTTTCCTTGGCCTGTGCACTCCTATAAGTGGTCCTGTGCTCATCCATTTTCTTCATGTAATTCTCTGTCTGCTCCCCAAACAGAGAATTACCCACCACAGGAAAATCCATGGCCTTAGCCTGGGTGTCCTGTGAGAGGCTAGTACATCTGAGCCAAGCCATCCTCCGAAGAGCCACAGATGTAACCATGACTCTTGATGACACATCACTGGAGTCCACAGCAGCATGAAACTGTACCTTTGATGCCTCAATCTCATCAGCAGCCACCTCCTCCAGCTCCTTGGCCAGCTGGGTGGAGGCCTGCTTAGCCAGTGCCAGTACAGTGTCCCACCTGGACTTCTGGTATCTGGCTGCACAGGCCATACAGTTAGCCGTCTGAGTCCCAAGGAGGATGCCAAGTACTGTTTCTTGGCCATGGCATCCATCTTCCTGGAGTCTTTGTCTGGGGGGTGTGAAGCCAAGGGAATATTTGCCTTGTCACAGACTGCAGCCTGCACGGCCCTAACATGGCTGCATTGCTGGTAGAAAAACTCCGTATCTAAGCCTGATAAAGTATACCTCTTGTCCATCCTTCTGTCAACAGGAGGTACAGAATTAGGAGACTTTAGAATTTTTTGTGTCTGCTTCCCAAAGGACTTATGAAGGGGAACAGACAGTCTCTTGGACTCTGGGATGTCCATCATTTCAACAAAATCAGGCTCCTCTTGATCCTCCACAGCCTCCTCCATAGGAAGCTGGAGGGTTTCAGCCACCTTTCTGTAGAACAGATAGTGGGAAGGGGACTCAGAGAGCCTGGGAGGGGAAACATCAGAAGGTCTGTCTGGGGAGATGTCCGGTTCCATAGGCACATCGCAACTTTCATCATCACCATCCTCTTCAAAATCCCCCTCCTCTTCAAACTCTGGTTCATAAAAGTCTTCAGGGGTATAATAGTGAACTGGGGGAACCGACTGAACCGAACCCCTGCCAAAAGGCGCCGGATTGGTCGGAACCGGACGAAGTGATTCAACAATCCAAATCGTTCTGGCTAGTTCTTTGGTGGTTGGACCATGAACCTCTGGATCTGAACTGGTCGATTTTTCTTTTCGTTTTCTTTTTGTAGGAACCGATCCCTCAGGATCGGCTCTCCTCTTGCCCGAAGAAGTATCACCCTGGTCAGAGGGCACTCCTTCTGGTTAGGTGGGAACCAAACCGGGCTGACCTTCTGGGTCAGCAGATTTCTCAGCCTCCTTATCCCTGAGTCTACCTAACCTTTTTTCCAGGGTAGACTTAGGGAAATTCTTACAAATTTGGCAGTCTGAATTGAAGGGGTCAAACCTCAGACAGTAAACACAGGTGGTGTGGGGGTCAGCCTTAGCAAAGACCTCCCCACACTCATTACAGTGTTGAAACCCAGTGGACCCGGTTTTATTCTTGGGTTTCTCAGACATGGCCAACCTAACAAAACTTACCCTTTATATGGCAACCGCCAGGCAAGACTCCCTTATCGGTTTCTTACTGTGTTACGTGTATTGGAAAAAACCCACAAAAATAACATTTTTTTTTAAAACCGATAAGGACTGGTAACCACACACTAAGAGATAGCAAAGAGGATTTAAACTAATGGATCGGTTCAGCCGAACCGATCGAGTGATACAATTTTACAATTTCCACAAGAACAGAGATGCTACCCAAGTACTTACTGTACCGCAGACAGAGCCCTGAACTGACAATGTGGAAAAATAAATCGGACTAAAACCGAAAACTTTAACCGACTTTGAACCGAGCAGAAGGAGAAATCTCTGGAGCGACTGTTATATGAAGCGGAGTAAAGAATCTGATGGTTTGGATTCAAAGCACTGCAGACAGAGTCTTCAACCGAGCTCGAGCTCAACGTTCTATGCCCTGCATAGAAATTTAACCCTCTACACTCTGCGGCAGTTCAAGTGCTGGAGCTAACTGCAATAGTCGGAATACAGCAAGACTTCATGTTGTTTGAAGAGAATTATTTTGAACTAAATCCGAGTTTGTGAGAACTAAGTAAGCCACTGATTTTTACCAGGCTCATACCTGAAGAAGACCGAAGATTTTGCGGAATGCGATCGGCCTGTCAGGATCTCCATCTGCTTTTGAATCACTGGTTTGTGCAGACTTTGCGATCGTGACCGGAGAGCGGTTTGCCTGGTACAGTGGAATTTCCTTACATGTAAATGTGCTGTGTATTGAAAGTGGGCCTTGATTTGGTTCCCCACTGTGTGGACTGTGTTCTGCATCCAGCCCAAAATGGACTTTATCCGAATTTGTCTCCATTTGGCTGGGGCCTTGTCACACTGGCTCAGCCAGACTACCCACTGCACAGAGAAAGTCATCGACGAGATACCTGCCTGGAGATCAGCCCCCTGCTCCACGCTTGAACAGGAACGATGCCTCGGCGATTCGTGTGGGCCCTGCTTCTCCTGGCACTCCAGATTAACCACCTGCTGTCTCGATTTTCGTCCAGCCTGCATCCAGTCTTGGGTATTGTGAGTAATCATCAGGGTAGCTCCCTGCAACAACAGCCTAATCTAAAAGCGTGTCATCTGATTGTCTTGTTGTTTTCTTTTCATGAACTGAGCCCTCCAGCTCTGGATTACAAATACTGTGTGTCGTGCATGTTGACTTCTTCTATCACAGGGCCCCAACCAGCTGCAACGTTCCTGGCTAGCCCACTGTTCTCTACCTGTGTACCCAAAGTGTGTGACTGTTTATGGACCCTGAAGTGCATACATAACTGTTTGAATGATAGAGTCTTTAAGCAAATTAACCAGATTACGCCCCTCCCTTATTCAAATCCCTTAAATAAATCGGATCTAACTCTTTTTTGCATTTACCCTGACTGTGGTTCCAGTTTGTGCAAGAGTACTGTACTGCTGTTATTAGCTGTGTATAACCTTGCTTTACAAGGGGTCCCCAGGGCGAGCCACAGGAAAGCCCTGGTGGTAGAATGCAAACATTGTGGGTGCCCTTGTGGTGTATCAGGTATTGTGAAAGTGATTATTGTGTATTGTTCTGGCCACTAGTAAGGAAAGAGGGGGGTTACAGTGTCCTGGAGGGCCGTGCCCAGGTTAGCATGACCATTACCAACCCTGACCTCCGGGTGGAGGCACCCGTTTCAGAACTCAGACCCCTTAACCTGCTACTAGCCCGGCAGGCAGGAGTAGTAGCCCTTGGGATAGCACCAACTAGGCATTACACTTCTCCTCCCCCATGTCATAGACAGGCAGCACCTCAGCGAAAGCCAGTGAGTGCACTACCTGTCCAAGACCCCTCCTCAGCTCCTTAAACTCCCTCGCACTATCCCAGCCCCATCCCTTGCCAGGTCATTAGTCCCCAGGTGGACAATGACATCCAGCTTTGCCTCCCATATTGCTGCCCTAGCAACCACCTGGATCCAATTCCCATCCCTCCGGGCCATGGCACTGTGTAGTCACTAACCTCCCTCTCCCCCCTTTCCTATCTCCAAATCTATCCCCCCTCACAATCGAGTCCCCCACCAGAAGTTGCTTCCTCCTTCTTTGGCTTTCTCTTCTTCCTCCTTGGGGTTTCCGCTCTGGAGAACCCCCATCCTCCACCCACTATCATGAGTGCCTCCTCCTGGCGCTCCTGCCTCACCAGAGCAATAAGAACTGCCTAGTAGTAACCAGGGAAGAACGCTTGCCCTCCTCAGACATCCTTCTCAGCCCACTGTAATACAGCCATTCCTCCTCTCTGGCATCTTCTGGGGTAATGGTATCAAACTTGGTGGCCCCTGGTTGGGGGAAGAGGTCCCCCAAATCCTAGCCAACTTGGCGTAGAGTCTAGTGACCTCCTCCTTCAATCCACACAGGTGCATGCAAATGGGGCAGCAGTGCAGCCTCCAGGTCTCTCTGAAAACTGCCACCCCACAGCCACTGCACTGCACCACTCCTAGCATTCCCAGCTTTTGTACTCCCTGTGTTACCTGGAAATACTTGTGTACCCTTACCCCTGACATGGTGTTCCTAGTTTTCCCTTTTTTTGTTTGCTGCTACTTATTCCCAGATTTAGGGCCATCTTTTACCTTTCGTCCTTCCTGGCTTCCACTTCATTTGTGTGGTGCTACTTGTATTTCCCCGTACCTGGTGTAAATCTCTTTAAACTGTTACCCTAGATAGGGTGTTGCTCCTATTCCCAGTTTTAGGCTCATCTTTTACCTTGCATCCTTCCTCGCTTCCACTTTTTCTGTGTCTTGCTACTTGTTTTTCCCTGTACCTGGTGTAATTTCCATTATACTGTTACCCTTCATAGGGTGTTGCTCCTATTCCCAGTTTTAGACTTACCTTTTACCTTCCGTCCTTCCTAGCTTCCACTTTTTTGTGTGTGTTGCTACTTGTGTTCCACTGTACCTGGTGTATGTAACATCCCTTTATACTGTTACCCTACATAAGGTGTTGCTCCTATTCCTAGTTTAGGCCTACCTTTTACCTTGCTTCATTCCCAGCAGTGAATACAACAACAAGAGTGATCAGGTACGTTACCTCAGTTGACAGGCAGTCCCCCACTTCCCTGCTTCTTCCTGCAGATGTTTGCTGACACCTAAGACACCAATCTTTACCTCAGTTGATAGGCGGAGGTGGGGGTGGACAAAATGAAAAGGCACCTAACTAAGAAAGCTGGCGGACTGGTCAAAAGTGTGGCAGCAGAGATTCAATGCAAAGAAATGCAAGATCTTGCATTTGGGGCACAGAAATCCAGGGGAGGAATACAGGATGGGAGGGGAGGTTCTGACAGCCACCAACCAGGAAAGTGACATGGGGGTGATTATATCCGATGACCTAAAGGTGATCAGACAATGTGAGAAGGCTGTAGGGAAAGCTAGTGGGATGCTGGGATGCATAGGGAGAGGAATCATTAGCAGAAAAAAAGGAGGTGGTGATGCCACTGTACAGATCACTGGTGAGACCTCATCTGGAGTACTGTGTCCAGTTCTGAAGGCCACATCTCAGGAAAGATATAGATAGAATGGAAGTAGTACATAGAAGAGCAACTAAAATGGTGCAGGGGTTGCATCAGAAGCCATATGAAGAGAGACTGAAAGACCTCAACATGTATTTACTGGAGGAGAGGAGAGGAGAGAAGAGAGAGGGGAGATATGATAGAGACTTTCAAGTACCTCAAGGGTATCAATAAGGTACAAGAGGGAAGGATCTTTCAGAAAAGAAGAGGGTCAAGAACAAGGGGACATGATATGAGACTAGAGGGGGATAGACTCCAGGATAATGTGAGGAAGTATTTCGTCACAGAAAGGGTGGTGGATACATGGAACAGCCTCCCAGCAGAGGTGGTGGAGGCAAAAACAATGGGGGGATTCAAAAATGCATGCGACAAACATAAAGTAACACTAAAACAATATGGAAGAAAGGGGGAGCCACAGGTCAGGTAGGGAATGCGGTTTAAGTACTGGGTAAGAAAAATGGGCAGACTAGATGGGTCCAACAGTTCGTAGCTACTGTAAAATTCTACTGTCCCTCTCACTTGCTGGGACATAAACGTCATAAACTCACAGTCCAGCTGGCTTCTCTAAGAGCTGACACCTTCACAGTGCACTTTATTGTCCAGCCTCATCCATACCAAGCTCTGTCCTAAACTTGGTGCCTTTTACAGAAATAAAGGCTTTCTTTCCCTACAGATTCACCGAGAGCTTGTCACCAAATGGCGCTCCCTGTCTTTGACTATGCCAACGTGGTCTATGGGTCTGCCCCCTCCACCTCCCTGGCCAGACTGGATTCCCTCTGTAACTTCTTCTGTTGCTCTGCGACTAACTCACCCTCTCAAATTCATCACTGCTCACTTTACTCATCTCTATCTATTCTTCCCCTTCCACCCTGTCACTAGATGCACTGTGTCTCCTTGATATCTACCTTCCTCTTAACAGTCTCCTTACACCTGATAGAGTGATTAACTGTCAGTTTTATTTGCTGACTATTTTGTACTTTACATCATCACTGTATGCTACAATTTTGCACTCTTCTTGGAGCAAGGTATTTATCTAAGCTATGTACTGTTTTTATTTTTTGCTTCCTTCCCCGGGTCACATCTGGAAATGAGCCCTGGCGCAATGTGCACTTCCCAGTCACCAAATTTCAAATAAATAAATATAAAATCTTACTTGAGTCTCTCTCCCTCACTCAGAGTAGTCTGTATTCAGTCCGATAACTCAGGTTGAAGTAAATTAAGATACTGAATTTGGATCCTTTGACATAACAAATAACAGACATCTATTCCACCTATTTTATCCTTTCTCGGCCTGTTGACAGAGGGCATATAAATTGTTTACCAGTGTGATCTAGTCCTCCAGAGTGGGGATCGATCCCATGGCACTTCTCAAAAAGAGTAGGGGTATTTTAATTAAAAGAAAACATCAACAGTACAAACTTAGAAAGAAAAATTCTTAAAGGAAAACAAATACTACAAAACATTTATAGATTTCATATTAATGGTCACAGACAAAACAAATATAAATGTACCCAAGATAAAACACTAAGCCAGCATCACACAGTAGACAGAAAAAATGAGAGGAGCAGAATACGTGTTGACTACAGATCCCACCTGGAAAGAAACCTCAGATTCCTGCAGACTGTATATACAATTTCAAAATAACCAGGAAATTCCTTTTCACAATTTTTTTAAATGCACCAGATGTAAATGTAACCCCTCTGCAAATGGGGGTTCTCAAAAGTCTTCCAGGAGCTTGCTTGAATGCTCCAAGCCTGGATGGTGTTCGGCGTCTAAGCCGTTTATCTGTGAGTGCTTTTAGAGCCTCTGGTACTGTCTCTTTAAGAGCTGTCTGCCTGCAGACGTAATTAATTTGGATGGGGGTCTGTGTGTTTCCCTGCTCGAGCCCCATTCGAGCTATTGCCAAATTGCTCCGTTTCTGCCGTCGCTAAGTGGTCAGAAGGAGCACTCTTCAAAGATGTAATTGTTTGCTTCTAACCTGTTAAGAGTAATAATGAAAATGCAGTGTGTTTTAACCTGCTTTCCTGTAGCAAGGACAGTGCAGAGTAGCTCCCTCATGTTGGTTCTGAACTGACGAATTGGACCAATCATTGTGGGGATCCTTTAAAATGGAGCCTGCTCTGGGCAAATCAGAACTTGGACTCTCCTCTGGAGCCAGCTACAATGGGACTGTATGGCAGATGCCTCTAGGAATTGTAGTTTGGACTTCGGTGCCTTTTTGCACCAACAGGGGGAGTCTGATTATGAGTGACAGCCAAACCAGCCAACTGAACTGGGAGGAACTCAAAGGAAATGCCTGGCTCTGTCTACTGGAAAGATCAGATCAGTTTTGGCAGTGAAGAGACAAGGAGCCCTGTGCTTCTTCAGTGTAAAGTTTTAGCGCGGGAAGCACGTGTAAGGCCCTGAGTTTTCGGTCTGCAGCCTGTGCAAGCACCCGTTCGGACTGAATCCGACCTGTAGGAGAAGAAAGGAGATCTGAAGAGCAGAAACCAGGCTCACCCTGTAGAAGACTGGAGAAATTGCTGAATCACGTTCGGTCTGTCAGGAACTGTATTTGCTGTGTGTTCTCCCGGGTATCGTGCAGTAATTGCGGTCGGGATTGAGAAGCAGCCTGCCTGGTATAGTACTTTCCTTTTACATATAAATGTGTGTAGTGCTTGTGGGGAATCACATTTCAAATCCCCTGTACAGTGAATTGAGTGCATGAAGCTGGAAGTAAACCCCAGCTTAATCCATACTACATCTATTTGCTCTAAACGGCAGTGGGGTCCAGTCACAAGGACCTTGTCCGTATGGTCTGCTCCTCCTGGCAATCCAGGACAATCTGCATCCCATCCAGCTTTCAGCATTGGATCTGTGAGTACAAATCAGGGTAGCTCCCTGCCATCTCTACATTTACTTTCAAGCGTTCCATCTGATTTCTTTTCCCTTCTTTATTCATGAACTGAGCCAACTGGCTCCAGAGTACAGTTTGGGTATCGTGCAAGTGTTTTCCATCACAGGGCCCCAACCAGCTGCACTGATCCTGGCTAGCCAACCCCCCCCATCCTGGGTACCCAGTGAAAGTGACAATTTGGGACTCTGAATATGCGCACAGTACTGTGATTATTAATGTGTTTAACCTAACTAACCTGATTTCCCCTTCCTTGTTACAGCTCCTTAAATAAATCAGATCTGTTGGTTTCAGCAAAGTTACATTGGCTGAGGTATTCGTTTATGTTAAAGTACTGTACTGTGGTTTTTGCACTGTATCATCTTGTTTTACAGGGGGTCCCCAGAGTCCAGTCGACAGAGCCAGTCCTGGGGGTAAGTATACATTGTGAATATATTCCTAATGCATTGTATGGGCCACTAGTGGGAAGAAAGGGGGGTTACAGTGTCCCAGAGGGCTGTGACCAAGTTAGTTTAACTACTGCAAACCCTGACCTCTGGGTGGAGGCACCTGCCATTGGACCTAGGCCCCTCAACCTGCTAGTAGTTAAGCAGGCAGGGGTAGTAGCCCTTGGGATAGTGCCACCTAGGGGTTACATAAATATCTAAAATTATTTTTCTCTTATACTCTTCAATCCACTTCCCACCATTTTTATTACTCTTGTAACAGGCACTTTTTTATTTACAACGCATAGGCACCTAACCTGCCATATACTCCATCTGAGACATGCAAACATAACTCCTGACTTCCTAATGTAACCCCCAGGTGGCGCTATCCCAAGGGCTACTACCCCTGCCTGCTTGACTACTGACAGGTTGAGGGGCCTAGGTTCTATGGCGGGTGCCTCCACCCAGAGATCAGGGTTTGTAATGGTTGGCCTAGTTTGGTCACAGCCCTCTGGGACACTGAAACCCCCTTCCAATCCCTCTAATGGCCCACACGATGCACAGGAGTTACAGTACCAATACCCCACATGTACACACTGTTCATTCATAAGGTACCACTTACCCTCGAGACTGATTCGCAGGTTCGTCTCTGAGGACCCCCTGAAAAATAAGGTTACGCAGCATACACAAACCAATACAGTGCTTGGCATGAAGGTACTGACACTTCACAGAGTTTAAAGTTTAACAACAACAAATCTGATTTATTTAGGGAACAGTAACACAGGAGGGGGAATCAGGTTAATTAGTGGCATTAAATCACAGTACTGTGTACACATACAGGGTCTGAAAGTCACACTCTGGGTACCCAGGTTGGGTGGGGGTGGGGGGGGGGCTAGCCAGGTCCGTTGCCCGGGGTTGGCTGGCAGGTGCAGACGGATAGGGCCCTGTAGAAGAAAATATATGCACAACACCCAACTGTAATCCGAAGCCTGATGGCTCAGTCCATGAAGCAAAGAAACAACAAGAATTAGATGACACACTTGTGATTGAAAACAGGCTGCAGGGGAATACCCTGATTTGTACTCACAATACCCAAGCTGAGAACCGGATGGTGGATGTGTTTCTGGATTGTCAGAAACAGCAGGGCATGGAGACAAGGTCCTTGTGACTGGACCCCGCTGCAGTTTATAGCAAACGAATTTAGTTCGAGACAAGCTGGGGTTTGCTTCCAGTTTCAACACACAGCACAGGGGATTGGAAATAGCGATTCCCCACAAGCACTACGCACATTCATATGTAAAAGGAAAGTACTATACCAGGCAGGCTGCTCCTCGATCCCGATCGCAATTACTGCAAAATACCCAGGAGTACACACAGCAGCTTCAGTTCCTGACAGACCGGAGCGATTCAGCAATTCTCCAGTCTTCTACAGGGTGAGCCTGGTTTCCACACTTCTAGTGCTTCTTTCTCCTCACAACTCGGATTCAGTCCAAACTGGCACTCACAAAGGCTGCAGACCGAAACTCAGGGCCTGACACGCGCTTCCCTCGCGAAACTATACACCGCAGAAGCACACAGCTCCTTCTCTCTTCACTGTCACAACTGATCTGATCTTTCCAGTCACAGAGCAGGGCATTTCCTTTAGCTCCACACTATTCTGTTGGCTGATTCAGCTGTCACTCACAATGAGACTCCCTCTGTTGGTAGAAAAAGGCACCAAGGTGAAAACTATATTTCCCAGAGTCACTGCTCATACAATCCCCTTGTGGCTGGCTCAAAATTGAGAGTCCAAGTTCCGATTCGTCCACAGGCTCCATCTTAGGGTCTCCCTATAATCCTGATTGGTCCAAGTCAGCTATTCAGAACCAAAATGAAAAAGCTACACTGAAACAGTTCGTGCTGAAAGGAAGACAGGTTAGACAAACTACATTTTCTCAGTCATTCTAAATGATTTCTGGCAAACAGTTATATCTTTCAACAAGGCTCCCTCTGCACATGCTTAGCGGCAGAAAGCGGAGGCGAATTGACAAGCAACCAGGTGGGATTCGGCATTAGAACACACAGTCCCCATACAACTACACTAAGTCTGCAAGCAGACAGCTCTTAAAGACAGTACGTGGAGGCTCAAATAGCACTCACTTGGAACCACATTTAAACAGCTTAGATGCCGAACACCACCCAGGTTTGAAGCATTCAGGCAAGCTCCTGGAAGACTTTTGGGAACCCCCATTTGCAGGGGAGGTTACACTAATACAAGTTCCGTACAGGTGATTTTCTTAGATTTAGCAACCACACATGTATCAGCCAAAAGTGGCTACAATTCTCCAGTGAAAGAACAAGTAAAAAAGAGATGCTCCACTGACTCGCTTTCTTGTGAACATTCAGGCTGAATACATGTGCTTTCATCAGTGCTCTTGTGCTTTGCATTACCCATTACATTAAGTCAGCCATGGGCACTTAGCCAGACAATGTCCCACATTTTCTTCGGGATTCAACTATCCACGATTGTTCTGAAATGACTCGCTCAGCAGTTTCATAGTGTAGGTCAAATGCTGGACAAATATAAGATTGTTTCAATACCACCTGTTCATAATGCTTTTTACCAGACAGTTCCATGACTTGTGATGGTGCTAGTTTCCATTGTTTCATTTCACAGAACAATCCTTGATGTACAAAGTGACAGGTCTATTTCTACTGTTGATGGGGAGATGGTCTGTATCCTTCTGGGAAGGGCCCACAATCCTTAATGGGAGGTTTAAATGCTACTTGGATGAGCACTTAAACTAGCGGGGGTAGGCTGTAATACCAAAGGAGACAAAGACTGTCCCCCCAGATGATGAAGCAACTGGGAGGGAGGGCCCAAGGGAAGGAAGATCCCTCAGGGCAGGGGCACAGGAAGACAGGGGGTGGGGACATAGCAGAGGACAAGGGGGCATAAATTAGGATAGCAAGTGAGAAAGTAAAGAGACAGGTAATGGGGAGGGTAACAAGGAAAAGGGGGGACAGGGGAAGCATCAATAAACAGCACAGGCGGGGGGCAAATTATGGAGAGCCATGTATGCCAATGTAAGGAGTCTGTGAAAAAAATTCCAGACATGAAGGACATCATGGAGGAGGCTAGCCTGGATTTGGTGGTCACAATGGAATCTCAGTACACTGATAGCCATGACTGGTATGTAGTCATACCAGGCTACTCTCTATTGATGAGAGACAGAGAGGGGAGGAGGGGGTGTGTTATATGTGAGGGAAGGCATCAAGGCTACAGGGGTACCCAGAGGAAAAGGAAGGACTGGAGGTGCTGTGGGTTATCCTGGAGACAGGTGCTGGGGCTGCTATCCATACAGGGGTGATATACAGACTTCCAGCACAGGAAGTGGAGTTTGGGAAGGCACTTGGAGAGGATATCACCAGGATGGCAAATAAGGGTGAGGTGCTGCTAGCTGGTGACTTCAGTGGAGCCATCCAGCTGCAGCTTTGGCAAGGAGCAGGGCCATCCTTAACTCCCTACAAGGGGCCTTTCTCGGCAGCTGGTCAACGAATCCACTAGGGACCGGGAAGTGCTGGACCTGGAGCTTACAAACATGGACAGCATTGCAGACATCACAGTGTGCAGTCCCCTGGGTACCAGTGATCACTGTCCAGTATGGTTTAACAAACATTAAGACAGGAGCAGGGTCAAACTACACAAGGCCGATGGTCCTGGACTTTAGGAGGGCGGATTTCAAGGAAATGTGACACTACCTCAGAATCTGCCTATTGGTTGGGAATGCCAGGGAGGGGTAGAGGAAAAGTGTGGAAAAATAAGGGAAGGCATAATTAAGGCAACCAACATCTGCATGAAGGAAGTGAGTAAATGTAAAAGGAGAAAAAAGACCATTATGGTATTTTACAGAAGTGGCCATGGTGGTGAAGGAAAAAAAGCTGGCATTCAGGAGGTATAAGGAAATGCAGAGGGAGGGAGGAAGATGGAGGTGTACCAGCTAAAACAAAGAGGAGGAGATATGGCAGTGAGGCAAGCAAAGGTGCAGACAGAGGAAAGGATAGCCAAACGGGTAGCAAATGGGGACAAGACTTTCTTCAGGTACATAAGTGACAACAGGAAAGCAAGGGAAAGGATAGTGAGGATAAGGAGGGTGGCAGAGGGGAACTATACAGAAGAAGACCAAGAAAAAGCAGCCATCCTGAACAGATACTTCTGCTCAGCCTTCACAGTGGGGGGGGGAGGGGGGCAGACTACCAGTGATTAGCAGGAACAAAGGAGAAGAGGAGGCAACTCAAGTCCATTTTCAGAGGACAGAGTCCTGAAGGGACTTGCAAATCTGAAAATGGACAAGGCTATGGGACCAACCACACAGAATACACCGAAGGGTACTGAAAGAACTCAGGGAGATGCTGGTTGTCCCACTGACAGCCTTATCCAACAGCTCACTGGAATTGGACGTGGTTCCAGAGGACTGGATTGGTCCCATTCTATACAGTCTCCTGGTTACTGTCACCTCTTCCAGCTTCCTGCTGTATGCAGATGATCTTGTCTTCTGCTGCAGTGCAGCTGCCGTATCTGATATCTGACAAACTCTCTCTGACTCCTTTGCTCTTATTCAGAATTGACTATCAAGCAACTAGCTAACTCTGAACAGCAAACAAGACAAAGGCCGTGTTCTTTGGGTCAAAACCAAAACTTTGTGCGACCTCCTTCAAATTCTCCCTTACCTGTATTGATGGGTCCCTGCTGAAGGAGGTGAGCAATTTCATGTACCTGGGTGTTTTGCTAGACCCCTCTGTTGACTTCTACCCCTATGACTCCTTGATCTGAAAATCTGTAAATGCGAAGCTGGGCTTGGCCATTACGGTCATGCACTGCCTATCTACTACTGCCTGGTTGTCCATAGCACACAGGAGTACTCCTACCTGGACCTACATATGACCTTCTGCCATTCCTGGGGGCTAGTAATACTCTCCTTGTTAAATGGGATTTAGCATACAGCACTGCATGTCGCTTCACTTTGGCCATCCCAAGGCTCACGAGAACTGGCACTTTTATACCAGCCTGGGCTAGCCTTCCCCTAATGGCCAATGTTCCTTTGCTTTAGGCTGTTTTGCTGACAAATGTCTGTGGTCAGGCTCCCCCATCTTTCCTACCCACCTACCCGCAGCGCCCATCTCCTACTCACTGAGATCAGTGGACTTTCAACCTCTCCTAGAGCAGGGATGTTCCACGGGCCTTGGCAAACTGGCCTTTGCAGTCTATGCCCCCACTTTCTGGAACACCCTTTCCTAAAATTTACATTGCTCGCCCAGTCATTCAATATTCTGTGAGGCACTAAAAGACCCTCAGTGCCTGGAAGGACCTTGTTCTTGTCCCTAGCATGGCTGGCTAGTTAAAGTTACTACTAATGGGGTGGCCAGCAGCCGAGCTGTGAACAGCAGTTTCTCACAGCTCTCAAACAGAAAGCAGTTTATCTGAGATAAAGAACATTCTACCTGTCTAGGATCTGCCAATAACTGATATCACAGCAAAGACTGACTCCAACGCTACTACCTGGTATAAAATTTGCCAAAATGTGACACCAGATTTATCCGCGATGGTTCGTGGAAGTAAAGCGGGGGCAAGTGGAGAGGGAGCCTGCAAGGAGACTAAAGCGGACAGCAGCAAGGACTACCAATCCGGTGCTGGAGACCAAGTAGGCACCCAACATTCAAATGCTGTGCTACTTCGGGCAATCCACGATCTAGATCGTAAGCTTGGGGAATTCAGCTCCAAAATGAAGCAAGTCCACACAAAGGTTGAAGCACTAGTGGAGGAAATGAAAGGTGCAACTAAAAATGCAGAGAGCCCTCGCAGTTACATCAGGTCTTACAAAAGAAAATGGCCTGTTAAAGAAACGACTGGAGAACCTGGAAAACACAGTATGTTCTTCCCACATCCGTGTTCTGGGCTTACTAGCAGAAGAAGAAAACCCTATAATTTTCTTACAGGACTGGTTGAAGGAACTTTTAAAGTTAGAGAGGGATTTCAACCTTTTGAGGGCCTACCAGATCTCACCATGTAGCAGACGGCCCCGAGTAGCTACAGGTAACCCTGTCCCCCATACACTTATACTGGTTTTCTGATCTTCTATAGAAAGGGACATAATACTACAACAAATGAAATCACTTAGCCCACTTACTTGGTAGGACAATCGGGTGCACCAATTTTCAGACCTCAGCTAAGCGATGACGATGCGGAGGAAATGTTTCGATGGGATTCGGACCCGTCTCTGTGCTCTTGGAGTGCACCATGTCCTCTTGATGCCTGCAAGCTTACAAATCATGTATGGAGGTAAGGGATATCAGTTCTCCGATGTGACTGATGCGGCCAAGTTACTAGAAAAAAATGAAAGGCAATTTACTGCCCGGGGATACTCCTCCGAATCAGAAGGTGAGATGGAGGCACAGCTGAACTGCATATCTTGGGGTGGTATGAACTGAAGGGAATCAGAGAATGGAAATAATAATGTGCGGGACTTTTCTTTTATTAAGAAGGGAGTTTCTGGGTTCCTTAGATGTCATGAACTTGCCAGATGGAAAGTGGTAAAGACAGTCGAGCTGATAAGAGAAATAAAAAATGTCTGGAACATAATTAATGGTATCTTAACGAAGGAGGAATGTATTTGCTCCCCTCCCCCAATCTGTCTCCACTCACTGGTATTCAGCCCCCCCCCCCCATCGTACACGGACAGAATTGGACTTTATTTCTTGGTTCAAATTAAATATTGGCGCCTTAACCAGTATAAATTGTACCTATATGGTAACTGCTGTATGGTTAATTAGAAGACAGATGTTCACAGGTTTTAAGAGTATCTTCGAAAATTAATATAGTAAATTTGACACTGCTTTCTGCTTGAATTAAGTGGGAAGATGTTGGAGAGGATTGTTGTATTCCTGATGTTAATGCACATGGGATGTTTAAACCCTTCGATAGGGGGCACGCGCTAATGTTTAAATATAACTATTTCTATCATGCTGCCTCATGGTTACAAGGTCAGTCTTGAGTTTAATTTATTTTATGGGACTATACAAGGCACTGTTTGTGCCGAATTGATAATGATAACCTTTCTGTGTTATTAAGAAAATATCTTCCCCTGTGTGTTGTAACATTTTTGCAGGGGTGCTTACCTCTAGGCTTACTATAATAATGTTGTGCATGACATATTTAGATATGTGTATAACACCTGACTGTACCTGCCTGTCGAGAATAAAATGTAATGTACTGTTACATAAAATCTAATAAAAAATAAGTAAAAAAAAAAGTTACTACTAGTATATTTGGATCACTGCTTCTGCAGCTTTTAAATATGCTAATTAGGTGTAACCCTGTTGTGTCCAGGGCCACCCGATAGTACAGCGGGTAGTACTACACGCTCCTGTGCTGACGACCCAAAGTTGAAAGAGAACTCAGGAAGCTGGCTGTGTGGTCTAAGGGCTGGGAAGGCACTGCCGCTCAGCAGTGCCCCCAGCCCAGGGAGGGAGGATATCTGGTTCTGCCACTCTGGTGACCCTTACAGTGGGCCTAGGTACTGCAGGGAGTCAGAGTGTGAAATGGCCTGCATGGGGCAACGCCAGACATCGGGGGAGGTGGGTGGGAAAGAAAAATGGATGTAAAACACTCAACATGCAACAGACTTCGTGAAGCCCTGCCTGCTCACCAACCGCCTGTACCATCACCAAGCGCCTGCCTGCGAAATGGGGACGGAGAGATGGCCTTTCCCCGCCTGGACCTGACAGGGGGGGCAAATCAAGATTCTCAGCAGATACATTTGGGGAGAAGGGGGCTGGCAGGCTGACAGGATTGAGTAGCCACCTGCCCACCCAAGGGGGTAGAAAAACCTCTATGGAAAAACAATGTTCTAGCCAGTAGTCTTGTTTTTTATTTTGCGTGACCAACATTCATCTCAGTCACTGGTATTATGTGTATGCCACTTATACCATGTATTGTATTTACTAAGTAGGTTTCCCGCTGCTGTCTTTTATGGGAACAGCTACATTCTTTATTTCATGTTGCTTTTACTTGTTATGATCTCCACTGTTTTTTCAGTATTGTTACTGACTGTTGTTGATGATGTAATGTCTTCATTTTGTCTGACTGCTATTGTAACTTTTTTAGGTCATGACTGAAAATAGGCATCTGTATGTCTAGTGTATCTCACCTGGTATCATAAACAAATACATAACTTAAACCCGTAACCTTAGTGGGCTCTTTATAAAATAGGGTCTGTCAGGTCTAGAGTTATACTCCACAAGTGTAATTTCTGCCTTACATCGCCCTTGAGCTGACTTCCCAAGAAAAATCTCTATACATCTTCTACTAATATAAACTATAAAAACTCCCTTTGTAATATTGGAACCAATTGAGAAACCACAAGTATTCAAATGCAGGAAATCATGATTTTATAACATTTTAATGTGATCTACTCTTGGGAAACATAATTAACCAAGCCCTCTTTCTGTGAAGGATGTATTCCACTGTACAGTTGTAGCACATTATGGCCGAGGGTACAGCTGCAGATTATTCACCTGTAATACCCCACTGGTATTGTGGCTTACTGCACTGCATCAAGATTGCCTTCCTGTCCGGAAAGGCAGTGAGTACAAACACACTTCTTTTTATTTTCCCTCTGCTTTGGGATATGGAAATTTAAGAGCCCTGAGAAACTGGGGAGTTTTTTTTAGCCATAAAAAGGAAATCCATAAAATTCTTCTGTAATGGACTACATCTTTATGCTTTATTTAATGTACAACATTTTATTTTTTTCACACTCCAGATTCCAAATCAAGGGCAGAACAGCATAGCAGACTTTGATATTAAAGGAAAGAGCTACTGTACATAATATAAAATAAAGCACTTTCTGGTAATACATCTGCAGACATCGGCTATCGCTTCTGTGTTGCTGTCACTAAACTGTATATGTTCTCTTGTCTGCACCCTCCCTCACAGCCCCCCACGTAATCTCCAGAATGCACAGGATTTGGGGGCTTGCGACTGCACTATGGTCTCCCTGGTGGTAGCGCAATGCATTACCATCATCACTGCACCAGCTAGGACTCCTTTTTTGAAAGCTTTAGCGCTTCCTTTTCCTGCTGCGTCTGTCTCATATATGCCTAGCTTGTATCTAACCTTTCAGCATACTCAAAACTGATGCTCTTCATGCTGGCAAACTAGGACAACCCCCTGCACAACCTCATCTCCTCTACGGATCTCTGGTATACCAATTTTCAGTTGGAAAATAACAAAGGACCACAGGGTCCTCCCTCAATTCCAATTCACTTTCAAACTTCCCATAAACCATATCCACAAAGCTGCTTACTTCCACCAAAAAATAACACTAATGGTAACATCCCATCTTTCAATTTCACCCCCACAACCTATCATGCTCATTATTAATACTCTGAATTTACAGTAAAAAAAAATCTGTGCAGCCAAGTGATCAGAGTGCAGAGCTGTGAACCAGAAGACCCACTGAGTCCCACCAAAAGTCACTTAGTTATTGTGTGACCATAAGTAAGTTACTTGGCCTGTCTATTCTTCAGTCCAAGTACCACAAAGAATACGAGAACTCACAAAGCTCTGCCCATAAATTAATTTAAACTGTGAAGTGGTACCTAGTACAAAACAAGAAAGCACTGCCTAGCTCATAGGGTGTCATAGAAACATAGGCAATGACAGCAGAAAAATACCATTGGTCCATCCACTCTGCCCATAAACCCTACAGGGCTCTATCCCACACTATCCATCCCCCATGCTCCCTGCCTACTGCTACCACCCTGAGCAACCACTAAACCCTTCACTCTGTCCTAGTCCTGTCTGAAACCACTGACAGTTATGATGCCCACCACATCAGCTGTCAGACTGTTCCATGCATGTACCACCCTTTCTGTTAACTAAAACTTTCTCACGTCCCTCTTGACCCCCCCCCCCCACCACCAGTTTCCACTCATGCCCTGGTGTTCTTGATCTGCTACTTATGGTAACTAGTTCCTCGCAGTTTACCATGCTCATTCCTTTCAGGAACCTGAACTTCTCTATCATATCTTCCTGCTCTCGTGTGGCCTCCAGTGACTGTTCAGTGCACTGAGCAGATCCTCGTAAGAGCTGCCCTGCTGGCAGTGAAACATTTTGGTCACCCTACGTTCTGACACTTCATCAGGGGTTGGGTTTGGGGTGAAGCCAGGTCCAGATCCCAGTACATGTTTGTGCAGTCAAATTTAAAGGCACAGTGCCTATGACACCATTCTAAAACTTACTAAGCCAAAATGTAAATCTTTGTATATGTACAAGTTTGCCACAGTAAGTTTGAGAACGGAGTAACATGGGACTATGCCTTTAACTTTGCCTGTATAAAAATATAATTATACTTTGCACATTATCTGTTTCACTACTTTACTTGGCACTGAAAACTGTGGAAGCTTAACTGTTAAAAGGATACTGCCAACCCCCATTTAGACCTCAAATTGTTTCCTTTTTAAAAAACATTTTACAATTGTCATATATCTGTAATAAGATAGCATGTTTAAGCGCCTGAGGTTTAGTGAGCCAAATGCTATATATATATATGTAGATTTTAAAATAGTGCTGTTTAGAAAGGAGCTCTGGAGATTTTATTTTATTAACACTAAATTTAGTGTCTGACTATGGGATAGCATGGTATTCACCTCACTGTAGTGGGGAAAGGTATGGACTATACTACAACTGTGGACTTGATTTTTCTTTATACTGAACCATGCAGCTCTTGGACTCTATTACAGAAAGTGGATACATAGATATTTTATAATCATACTGTAACCCTCCTACATGACGTATCTTATTTCATTTGTCTAACCTTTTGAGTGTATTAAGAGGAGTGGTGCCCTCATTCTATCACCTGTTTGAATGCACAAATGAAGGTGTATAAACTGTATGTTTGTCCTATCAAAAGAATAAACAAAAGTTAAAAAAAAAAAATGTTGCAATTGCTCACATTTTGTAGGTGTAACCCCCCTGAAAATGGGGGTTCCCAAAAGACTTCCAGGAGCTTGCTTGAATGCTCCAAGCCTGAATGGTGTTTGGCATTTAAGCCATTTATCAGTGAGTGTTTTTAGAGCCTCTGGTACTGTCTCTTTAAGAGCTGCAGACATAATTAGTTTGTATGGGGGGACTGTGTGCTTCTCTGAGTACCACTCGAGCTGCTGCCAATTCACTTCATTTTTGCAGTCACTAGGAGTGCAAAGGGAACCTATCTGAAAGATGTAACTGTTTGCCAGAAATTATTTAGAGTAATAATGAAATTACAGTTTGTCTAACCTTCTTTCTTTGCAGTCAGAACTGTGTCTGCTAATTCCCATTCTAGTTTTGAACTGCTGAACTGGACCAATCAGTGTGGGGTAAGCTAGCTCTAAAATGGTGCCTTGGAGCGAATCAGAACTTGGACTCATAATCTGAGCCAGCCACAAGAGGATTGTATGGGCAGTGACTCTGGGAGATGTAGTTTAGACTTCAGTGCCTTTTTGGACCAACAGCAGCAGTCTATTGTGAGTGACAGCCAATCCAGTCAAGAACTGGGAGGAACTCAAAGGAAGTGCCGGTTTTGTCGGTTGGAGTTTCAGTTGAGCTTTGGCAGTGAAGGAAGGAGCCCTGTGCTTTTCAGTGTGCAGTTTTAGTCAAAAGCGTGTGTAAGGCCCAGAGTTCGGTCTGCAGCTTGTGTAACAGCTTGTTAGGACTGAATCCGTCCTGTGAAAAGAATCAAAGGATCTCTGAAGAGTAGAAACCAGGCTCACCCTGTAGAAGACTGGAGGAATTGCTGAAAATTGCACTCGGTCTGTCAGGAACTGAATCTGCTGTGTGTTCTCCCGGTATTGTGCAGTAATTGCGATCGGGATACAGATGCAGCCTGCCTGGTATAGTGCTTTCTTTTATATGGATGTGTGAAGAGGTTTGTGTACCTCAAGTGAGCCCTGCTGACATTGAAGGACCCTATCTTATTTGGAGGTCGTGAGTACTAATTCAGGTCGCTCCCTGTTGAATTGCCACATTAAATCCAAATGGAATTACTGTACTGCTGACTGTTTAATTCTCCTTTTCTCTGTGTGAAAGGGCCCCTACCAGCTGCCACAGTTTGGACTAGCCACTAGGGCTTGGGTACCCAGGGACAGTAACTGATAGGGATAGGCCTGTGCACAGAGCCATAGGTAGATTATTAGAGTGATAAGCTAATTAACCTGATTTCCCTGTCCTTGTTATATCCCCTAAATAAATCAGAGCTGCTTGTTTCAGCAAAGTTATACTGCCTGAGGTATTTGTCTATGTTAAAGTACTGTACTGTGATTGTTGCACTGTATCTCATTTCACAGGAGGTCCCAGTGCCGGAACCAGACCTGGGGTAAGTGTATACTGTGAAGGTAATTCTGATATATTGTGTGGGCCACTAGTGGGAAGAAAGGGGGGTTGCAGTGTCCCAGAGGGCTGTGACCAAGTTAGTTTAACTATTGCAAACCCTGACCTCTGGGTGGAGGCACCCGCCATTGGATCCAGGCCTCTCAACCTGTTAGTGGCAAATCAGGCAGGGGTAGTAGCCCCTGGGATAGCGCCATCTAGGGGTTACATAGGGACTGCTGATGTAGCTGCTAGTTTGATTCTGATTATTTTTTCTTTTAAAAAGTGAAAAATCAACTGCCCATCATACTGGTGTTATCACACAAAAACATGTTTAAGTCCTTGATCAACTCATACCGCATCTTTCTTGGACTTGGGAACACCACAACTCAGTCTAGCCACTTGTGATGCAGTGGGAGGAGAGGAGACTGTTTCATTATGAGTGGCTGCACTATTCGGGGGTGTTCCTAATGTTCAGTAAGTATGCAATAAGAGTAGATCAAGGAATTGAACCAAAATAAGGTTGGCTATACTTACACTATTATCATGCATTTCACGTCTACTAAGAAAGGTGGCAGATAAAACAACCAACATCTTCAATGAATTTTAGAAAGGGTAAGCAATCATAAAATATTGACGTTTAACTACAAATAGTATGATACAAAACGGGTTGACAGTATCCCTTTAATATATTTTTAGTCCAGCACCTCTTGTATTATCTACTTACCTCATCTCCCCCACCACACTGGAAATGAGTTGCTACCAGCTTATTATGTCTTTCCCAGAAAAACTTTTAAAACAAATTATAAATAGTAGGTCTGGTTTTGGCTCCACCCCTCACCCCTGACAAAGTGTCACAGCGACACATTATATAGGGGAAGCCAGGCAGTACTTTCTTGTTTTGTGCTGAGTGACACTTCACAGATTAAATTTATCTATGGTAATAGCCCCGAGTGCTCCTATTCTTTGTGCTGCTTGGACTGTGTTTATATCCTGGGAGCACAGGGCCACAGCAGACACAGATACAGTACTCTGTCCTTGTGTAGTGCACTGTTCCTCAGTTCACAGAGCTGTTAAATGAATGGCAGTAGGACCTCACCGAAAAGGAGATGTTATAGCACAGTTTTGGTTATACTGGCTAATTACACTGTAAAAACATGATTGCAACTCTCTCTTGTTCAGCCTTTCTAACTGATGGGTGAACAAACTAAAGTCCAAAACTCTGCAGCCAGCTTTCTTACCTGAAAATGATACTGTCACTCTAAAGACGTGCCCCTCATTTGTCTTCCAAATAATAAATACATATAGATTTCTGGCAATATACCTGAAATATCATCCATGACCTTGCTGACCCCCCAAATCTTCACTCTCACCTCTCACAACTCCCCCTCTTTTCCCTACTATGGTTATCTTACTCCGAACTTCTAACCATCCCCTCCAACTAACTCAGTAGCACAGTTCCTACCTGCTAAAAGAACCTCTCCCTAAAAATAGGGCCCAGTGACTTCATGATTGAGATTCATATGAACATAAGAAAGAAAGACTACCTACCCATCAAGTTCTTTTCCTCACCAACTCAGTGGGAATACCCTGTCACTCCCATTTCTTCACGGTATCAACGTAGTTTAAACTTGAAGGCAGAAAATGGAAATTACGTACCTACTGTAATTCTGATCCTTCTGTGTATCTTTACCATTCATCACCTTGGGTTCTGGCTGGAGGTCATGACCCTGCGGGAGCTCTTTTTTTGGGGGGGGATGGGCAGAGTTGACGCACCATCGGCGCCGCCCTCGAGGCTGATGCACTGTGTGGCGCTTGCAGGTTGGCCATTAGGTGTTGTCGGCTCCGCCCTCCCACCAATTCTGAGTCACCGTAGAGTGAGAAAAACGGTTGGGAGGGAGGGACAAGGAAGTCCAAGGGACAGACAAAGGAAAATATATAAAAACTAAAAGGAGAAATAAACAACTGAGAGGATAGAATAAGTTTGAAAAACTAAGGGGATTGGGTAGGGGCCCTAATCTCTGGAAGTAGAAAAAGGAAGAGGGAGGGAGAGGATGTTGGGAGAGAAGGAAACACACCCTGGAACCTTGACCTGTCTCCAGATTGTATAGGAACTGTGAAGGAGAAGCCAAAAGGCTAACTGCCAGAATTCAAGGCACAGAATCACTGGCAATAACTCCAACATAAGCAGAATCTGCTATTCTGGAAGAAAAGACAGGATACATGGATATCTCCCCCCCCCCCCCCCAAAAAAACATTTTTGGTGTAAGAAACCTGATTTCTTAAATTAAATTGAGGTTGTGTCCAAAGCACAAGGAAATCAAAGGAAGCTGACGGGGAAGGGAGTGGAGAAGGAAAGAAAGGAGGGCAACTACCAACTCCCACCCCACAGGGGTGGAGCTGAGGCACTGACGAAGCAGTGCCCCCCATCCCGACCACTCTACCCCTAGAGAAAATGATCCGCCTATGTGCCCCAAGTCACCCCACTCCTGACTTAACAGAAAGCAGGGGGGCGAGGGAGAGGGCACAGAGAGGGAGGGGGACCCAGAGACTGAGGCCCCAGGGGGATGGAGGGCAGGATTGTGATGAATGAAGATACACAGAAAGATCAGAATTACGGTAGGTACGTAATTTCCATATCTTATCTGTGTCAATCTTCACCATTCATTACCTTTGGGTGGTTTTAGGCCCCGAAGAGCCTAACCCTAAGGGACTAAGTCCCTTAGCTCTCAGTGGTGGCACACCAAGAGAGAGAGAGAGAGAACCTTCACGGGTCTGGAGAGGCCCAGGAGCGGGGAGAGTGAGATGGGGACTCCTCGGAAGGAGTTGGAAGTTGCCCCGACAGACGCCGTCTCACCCTATGGGAGAAAAGATGGGTTCTCTGGTAGGGGGAGGATATCACTCTACCCTGGACCAAGGGTGACAACTGGAAAAGATGCAGCCATGCCATACGCCTAGTGCAGATCACTGTTCCTACTGCCCTAGAAGCTACCTCGTTAGCATCATAAGATGCCCTCGCTTGGTGCCTTTATAGTTCCAGGCCACATGCAGAGAATGTAATGGCTTGTCAGGTTTACCTCCGTGTCAGGCAAAGTGGCTAGGAGATGACCTAGCCTGGACCACAGGAACCTATCATAGGTAGCATAGTGGGCCTGATGTGCTGAAATAGAGAGCAGCAACCATGCTGAGTAGAATTGTTGTCCTCCTCCCCAAGAAGTCAAAATCCATAGAATCTTAACCTGGTGGCCAGTCACGGTGAGAGGCGCGAAGCCCATCAGGAGTATCCAGCTGCGTCAATTCTGACTGAGGATGAGTCATGGAACCTGGAGCCTCCGGGGGGGCGGGGGGCACAAGAGGTCTGGCAGAGATCCCTAGGGGTTGGGACTCAGGAAAAGGGTCTCTGCCAGCAATGCAATGACGCCTCCCAAAAGGGAGCAGGCTGGGGGGGTACCACAAGGGTGTCCGCACTCCAATCGCCTAGAAAGGTGCACATCGAGTGCTGTGGATTGTGCTGTGTGGGTGGGGTGATGTGCAGGTCCTCCAACATCCTCATGAGCAATCGCTGATACTCTGTGAGATCAGCAGCTGGGGAGATGTGGACAGACGGTTCCTCTCCCCCAGCAGAGGGGGTGAGGGGTCAGGGCACCTCAAGAGTTCAGAAGCTGGCTGCTCAAGGGGCGGTTGAAAAACCTGACTGTCCATAGCCCTGACATAAGCAGGAAAACGAGCAGCCACAGCTCTGAACTGCTCCCAGGAGAGAGGACTGCTAGGACCAAAAATACCTGGGAGCACAGGAGAATATGGCAGAGGGAAGGGGGCAGAGCTGACAACAGTAATCGGCTGTCCTCCGCCTGGGCTAGGGAGTGCACCAGAAGCCCTAAGGGAAGAAGAATCACCGGAAAACTCCACAGCCGACAGCTGGTCAACCAAACTGGAACTGCCTAGGCTGCGCCCTGAAGAATCCCGCCCTATAAGGTGACTGGGGCCGTGAAAGTCCAGAAGGACGGTCCCCCACCTCCAAAGAACGGGGCCCTCTCAAGGAAACCGAAAGGGAAGGGTGGAGATCTGTGCTATGACTTCTCCCAGAGCCTGGGTGGGTTCCAGAAAAAAGCCACCACATGGAACCCATATCCCTCGGAATCTGAAAGTGCCCTCCTTCTTGAAAGAGCCAGCCTAGGCAGCTGGCAACCCTGGTCAGCCCCCGAACGGGCTATCCAGAGAGCAGCACCCTCCCCTCTTGTGGGTGCTCCGATCAGCCCTACAGCTGAGCGATCCAGACATACCACCTGAGGGGGTACCACTACTGAAGTGGTCAGAAAACCCACCGAGACCAGGCTGCAGTGCAATGGTGGCCTGCACCACTGCCTGCTAGACAGCACCCCTGACCCTACTCCCAGGAGCAACTGTCCTCTCCTAAGAAGGGGGCTGGTTCCGGCCTGTCTAAGACACTAGAACGGTGTCCACGTGAGCAACCAACTCCAAAGAGTCAGACTGCCTATCTGACTCAGAACCCGATTCCCCTGAAGAGGAGGTGGAGACCGAAGTTCTGTGCCAAATGGTGCGTGGACACCCGATGCCATCCCGACTGAAAAGGGCACCAGACCGAATGACTGCACCAGAGTCGGCACTGAGGCCCCTAGCTGCACTGCGAATGGTGTGGGAAGAAGACAGGGTGCTGACGACAGCAGCAACATCGGAGCCGAAGCCTGTCATGGCACCGCCCAGGCCTACGGCACCGCAAGCGGTGTCGAGGCCATAGTCGACACTGAAGATGGTTCTAACCGCGCTCTCGGCACTGAGGTCCGAACCCCCATGGTGCCGCGGTTCCTGCTCGGTGCCACAAGTGGCTCCAGAGCTGGACAAGGCGCTATGCTCAACCACGGTGTGTGGGCGGCACCGAGGTGAGAAACAGCAAAAGATGGCGCCATAGAATCTCCCACGGCGCTGCCAGCACCGTCGGCACCGTGAACGGAGCTGACAGCAGCAATGGCACCGAGCGACGGACCAGCACAGACGATGGCACTGACCCAGGCCTTCCAAGCCGAGGGTACGACACCGGGGGAGCCTTCACCCCCAAAGGGGTGATTGCCAAGGCAGTGCCTCCTGCCCATCCCCCAAGGGGAAAGGACTGGGCCTCCTGCACCTCGGAAGGGGCTTCCACGATGGCGAGGCTACAAGAAGCAGAAGCCCCCTCCTCCTCGGTCCATACAGAACCGGGAAGGGACCTGGAGGAAAGGCCGAAAGAACGCAGCTTGGCCTGGTGAGTGCGCGCCCGTCCTCCGAAAGTCGGCAGAGCTCGTCCAACTTTCCAAGCGCGTTGTTTGATGACACGACGGTCCATGGAGAAGCAGGCGTCGCACAAATCCATGTCGTGTAGTGGGCCAAGATACGCGAGGTAACGGTCATGCTGGTCGGTGACGGAATACTAACAGCCACACGGGCACCGACGCATGGGGGGGCCGTCCCATCTTCAAAGTTTTCTTGCTCCCCGACCGAGACATGAACTACAGATAAAAGAACACCAAACAAGACCCGACATCGAGAGGAGCGAAACTGAACCGGCAGGAAATGAGCAATCAGAGTCGACGGACTACGGTAACAGAGCCGAAGGCTTTTCGTGATCAGCAGGCCTCTCACGCAGTAAGTTTTTCGGAGCTACCCACGAGGTGCAACCTCAACGGCGGGAGACAAAGAACTGGCGGGAGGGCAGAGTCGACAACACCTAATAGGCAACCTGTGAGTGCAATGAAGGCTCGCCCTCGAGGGCGGCGCCTGATGGTGCGTCGACTCCGCTCATCAACCAAAAAAAAAGAGCTCCCGCGGCGTCGTGACCTCCAGCCAGAACCCAAAGGTAATGAATGGTGAAGACTGACACATATAAGATCAGGGTCAACTGACAGCACTTGCTCTGGAAGTCTGTTCCAAGCAAATACCGCTTCTTCTGTAAATGAGAGTTACTCGTCTGTAACCGTAGTTCTAGGAGTGGTATATGGTGTACATCCACACATGTGGCAGATTCCTTTTCCTTTAAATCTCTGGCTGAAAGGTCTTCACACTGGCTCTTCCCAGTCAGCTGGGTTGTATCCTCCTCGGCACTACCCCATGACATCAGATCTTACGTGCTGGAAGCAAGATTCAGTGTGCCACTTGCCAGGGGAGGTAGGGTGGGTTGTGTGGACCATATGGCTGCATTGCAGATATCTGTAATAGAAACCCCTTTGAAGCAGACTGCTGTAGTGGCCATGGCTCGGATAGAATGGGCTTGGACAGGTCCTGGCAATGGCTTCTTATATTTCTTATAACAAAAAGTTACACAATGTGCCAGACAATTGGAGAGGGTCTGTTTATCGACCGGGAAACCTTCCATGGTTGAGGTGAAGGTCACAAAAAGCTGAGGAGTTTTTCTAACAGATTTGGTATAATTTATATAGTATCTCAAAATACGATGGACATCAAAGGTGTATAAGGTATTCTCTCTGATTAGAATGCTCAGGGTAGTAAACTGGCAATTCTATGGACTGATTTAAGGTGTGTTCTAAGACTACCTTAGATAAAAAGGAAGGACTGGTTCTGAGCCACCCTGTCTTTGTGAAAGAATAGGTAAGGCTCTCTACACATTAGGGCATGAAGCCTGGATATATGTCGAGCGGAAGTGACAGTAACTAAAAGTACTGTCTTCCAAAGAAGGAAGCGATGGTCGCAAGTGGCTGCCGGTTCGAAAGGCTTGAGGGTCAGTTTTTCCAATAGGAAATTGAAATCCCAGGGAGGGGTGGGACGTCTGATGGGAGGTTTAATGTGTAACATTCCTCTTAAGAACATTTTGGCAAGATGATGTTGATACAGTAGTCTCCCTTTCTAAGGGCCAATGGAAGGCTGAGAGAGAGGCCAAATGAACTTTAATAGAGGAGTACCTCAAACCTGTCTCAGCAAGCGAGGCTAAGTAGTCCAATACTTTAGTCAGTGGACATGAATAAGGGTCCAGCAACCGGAAAGTGGCCCATATGGAGAAGTGTTTCCATTTAGCATTATATGTTTCCCTGGTAGATAGTTTGTGTAAAGCCAACCGAATATTGGCCACTGGTGAAGAGACTTGTAGATGGGCTATGAAAGTGTCCTCAGGAGCCAAGTGTGAAGGTGTAGTGACTTCAGGTTGGGATGAAGACGGGTCCCCTGATCTTGAGTCAACAGATCTGACCTGATTGGCAATGGAATGGGGTCTGCTACTGAGAACTGTTGAAGTAGGGGAAACCAGACCTGCCGAGGTCATAGAGGGGCTATGAGGTTCATGGTGTCAGGTTCGAGTTGTAGTTTCAGTAGTCCACTGCAGGAGTGGGACAGGGGAGGGGAGAACCATATAAGAGGAGTCCTGTCCATTGCCAGCCCGGTGGCGCTGAGGGCTGAGGCGCTGGACGCCACACCTCGCTCCACGCCGGCGACCTGGGTTCGGGAATGGACTCAGGTCGCTGGGGGTCGGCAGGGGTGGAGAGGGATTGAACGTCCGTGGGACTGCTCTTTCTCTCCTGGGAGAGGGGTCTTCAGTTGCTGGTGCACTTGTGGCCCCTAGCGGAGGCTGGGGGAAGGTACACTGGCACTGAGCTTGGAGGGGTGAGTTGGGGCACGGTGCCAGGCGTGAGCACGTGTGGATGCATGCGCGCCCCTCCCCTTGGCGTCATTGTACGCCCCAATTGCACTGCCACAGAAAAGGAAAAACATGGCAGAACGGTCGCAGTGGCCTGATGGCTGTCTATAGGACGCCCGGTCAGGGGGTATCGCTGCATTGCTGGATCCTGGTTCGGTTAGAGAGTGAGGGGGAACTCTCCACCACCCCGCCGTGGGGGTAACTGGCAGGAGGGTCTCCACTGGGCCAGGAGAGAACTGGACAGTGGCTGGAGGAACAGGATGCCTGGACATGTGAGGCAGACCGGGAAGCCAAGGTAAAAAGGACTAACTAAAAATAAAAGAAAAAGAAGAGTCCTGTCCACGGTTGGGACAGGGCATCTATAGACAGTCCTTTTCTGTTCGGGATAATGGAATAGCATCTGAGAAGTCGGTGACTGCTGAAGGAGGCAAAAAGGTTGAGGTGCGGGGTCCCCCACAATCGAAAGATCATCTGAAAAACTTTGTGATGAAGTGTCCACTCGTGCATGGAGGAGTGGCAACTGAGAACATCGGCCAGAGTATCGTGGTGTCCCGGTTGATGGACAGCTACCAATGACAGATGTTGAAGTATGGCTTCCTGCCAAACTGCCATTGTCTCCCTGCAGAGTGTGCAAGACTTGTTACCTCCTTGTTTGTTCAGGTAGTACACCACTGAGGTGTGGTCTGATTGGATCAGTAGGGGCCCCGGGGTGAAGTGGGGGCAGAAAGCCTGACTGGCGAAGCGGACTGCTCTCATTTCCAGTAGATTTACATGAAGAGGAATAAAGAAAAGAGAATCAAGGGCACCTGCCCTGTGTCCCATAGGGACCCAGGTGTGCCCTCCAGCCATTGAGGGAAGCATCTGTGGTCAACAGCTGTGGAGCAGGGGACTGGAAGGGCATGCCTTGAGATAGGTTGGCATGAAGGGTCCACCAATTTAAGGGCAGAGCGTAGGGTGGGAGTGACTCTGATTTTGTCTTCAAAATCCCCTGTTTTTTGCAGCCATTGATTCTGGAGAGTCCACTGGACTGGCCTCATATGTAGATGGGCAAAGGCCACCACAGGAGTGGCTGCGGCCATATGCCCCAGAAGGCATAAGAGACATCTGGCTGTAATAAATTTTTGAGTTTGTATCTGGGAAGCCAGAGACAGAAGTCTGTCTTGTCTGTCAGCAGGGAGGTAGGACCTGGCAGAGGCGGTGTCTAGAACAACTCCTATATACTGGAGCGACTGGGTAGGAGTTGGGCTGGATTTGGGCCAGCTGACCATAATTTCCAGGGACTGGAACAGAGTAAGGGTAGTCTGGAGGGACAAAAGCAGAGAGGTTTTGGAGTCTGCCTTTATATGCCCATCGTCCACGTACAGGAAGATGAAATGTCTGTCCCATCTCAGGGCTGCCCCACTACCACTAAGCACTTGGTAAAGACTCTTGGGGTGGATGAGAGACCAAACGGAAGTGCCCAGAATTGGTAATGTCCTAGCAGGTAAAAGCGAAGGAACCGGTGGTGGGTGGGGTGAATGGGGATATGTAGTTAGGCATCTTTCATGTCTAATGCGCATAGCCAGTCCCCTTGTTTTAACATCGGCATAATGGATGTTACGGTGACCATCCAGAACCTTTTGTGCTGAATGTGTAGATTCAGTTGTCTGAGGTCTGGTATAGGTCTGAGATCTTCGGTGCGTTTGGGTATCAGAAAATAATGATGGTACTCCAAAGGAGGAACCGGATAGATGGCACTCTTGTGAAGAAGTGCCTGGAGTTCCTCCTGAAGAATGGGAATATGATCAGGTGGGAAATGGACAGAGTGGGGGGGAGGGGGATGAGGGCGCAATGAGGTGAGTTCCAGCGTGTGCCCCATCCTTATGATCTGAATTACCCACTCACTCGATGTTATCTCTTGCCAGGCCTCTAAATGGAGGGCAAAGCGACTGCTACAGTTTCCGAGGCCTGGTCAAGGAAGCCCGGCCAATGCCCCAGTTGGTCACTGGGAAGTGGGCTGACCAGCTCCATCCGAGGGGTGGGAGCTGGAATCCTTAGAGGTAAGAGTGGCGGTCCTGGAAGAAGGCTGGGAATGGCCTCCGAATCCGCCTATGTAGGTGCCTCCATGTTTACTGCCTCTATTCACTTGAAAAGAGGACTGGGAGAGGCACTAGTACGATGGCTGGGAGGTATGATACATGCCATGCACCGTAAGTAAGGTCCGACCTGAGGCTTGTAGATCATCCAGGAGTGTTTGTGTACCTGGACCAAAAAGTTTAGATCCATTAAAAGGGGCATTTACCACTTTATGTTGTATATCTGGTGTAAATCCTGATACATGTAACCAAGCGTGGCATCTCATGGTAATCCCTGTGGCTGACATGCAAGTAGAAATATCCACCGCATCATATCCTGAGCTGAGCAGGTGTCAAGAGATTGAATTGCCAGCGGAAATTGTTGCCAATAATTAGTCCTTTTCCTGAGATGAGAGAGTTTATTGAGTGATTCTATAGCAGAGGACCAGAGGGTAATTTGGTATTTAACCATGTGTCCCATATAATTTAGGATTCTAAGACTCATGGCACCCACCTGGAAGATCATCTTCCCGAAGCAGTCGAGTCAGTGGGACTCCTTATCAGGGAGCAATGAGCTCATGTGTTTTGGTCGTTTAGTACGATACTAAATACTAAATGAATACTTCAGTTCCATCTTCACCAGGGAGAAGGACGGGCCAGTGCCTTCAGGAGGAAAAAGAGGAGCAGGGGGGAGGGGAACACAGATGTAGTGATAAAGGAGGACAGAGTGAGGGAGGGGCTGCTGCCACTGAAGGTGGACCAATCACCAGGCCCGGGCAGAGTATATCCAAGGGTACTAAAGGAACTGCCTGAGGAGCTGGCAGGGCCACTGGCAGACCTATTTAATAGTTCACTAGAGTCAGGTGTGGTGCCGCAGCACTGGAGAACAGCACATGTAGTGCCCCATCACAAATGTAGTCCCAAGGATGACCCAGGATGACCTAGGGAATTACAGACGTGTCAGTCTGACCTCCATTTTGGACAAGCTCATGCGGTTTGAAAGGGACACAGAACAGCAGGGGCTGATGTCCCTTTCAAACTGCAGGAGCGGTTTGAATCCTGCGCCTGGACCACTTAGGAGCTGCCGCTGGATTCCCCCTGCCGTTTGAGCCGGCACTCGCTAGCCGCCTTCCACTGAAATCTATGCTCACCACCAATCCTTCACAATCGCTTGCCCAAAGGACGATCACCAGCCCCAGCTCTTCGGCCACCACTTGGCTATCAGGCAGCACAGAACAGCAGGGACTGGTGTCCCTTTCAAACCGCAGGAGAGGTTTGAATCCTGTGCCCAGAGCACTTAGGAGCTGCCGCTGGAGTACACCCTGCCATTTGAGCCAGCGCTTGCTTGCCACCTCCCGCTGAAATCTACTTTCCCCACCGATCCTTCGTCCTCAGGGCAAGTGGTGGTGATCAGCAGCCTCAGCTCTGAGGCCAACGCATGGCTATCAGGTATGAAGACGGAGCCACTTCAACACTCAGCCTGCTCAGGATATTTCTTAGAAATTGGTACTGCATCTTGCGGCCTCACACCCTATTGGCTGTTTTGTTCTTCACCTTGTTTCAATTAACTTTTTGAGGGTTACTGCTTTTATCTTTAAGGTTTGCCAGTCTAAGTACGATTCTGAGTTTTTTTAAGTAGTGCAGCTGTGTAGATAAGACATTTTTTTGCTTAAGTGCTTTCTGTTCTTCTGCCTGCACTCACTCTTCACCTCTGCCTCCCTGTTTAATCCTCTTCTTTCCCAATACAAGAACTAATCCCCCCCCCCCGGCAATTTCCAGACCCCGGCGTCACTCGCTCCCTTCCCTGCAAGTCCCTGCACCGTTTTTCTCTATTTTAGCTGGCCTCACTACCTTCCCCTGTTTCCCAAACTCCGCCTTTTTCTTTGTCTGCTAAAGTACTCTACATAATCCCCGTGTCCCCACCCGGTTTCTTTGTGTGACTGAGCCCTCCCTTCCTTTTCTGCTAAGTGTTATTTAAACTCTCCCTCCCTTCCTCCTCAGGCAGCAAAGAACAGCAGGGGCTGGTGTTCCTTTCAAGCCACATGAGTGGTTTGAATCCTGTGCCTGGACCACTTAGGAGCTGCCACTGGAGTCCTCCTGCCGTTTAAGCCGGCGCTCGCTTGCTGCCTCCCGCTGAAATCTACGCTTCCCACCAATCCTTCGCAACCGCTTGTCTCAAGGACGATCAGCAGCCCCAGCCCTGTGGCCACCGCTTGGCTATCAGGTACAAAGGGGGAGCTGCTTAAACACTCCGGAAACTCCCTCGGCACTTGGCGCCTCCCCACCCACCCTTCCCGCCCCTATCTCGACTCTGACTTACTGTATATAGGAATTTTTTTTTGAGTTACTTGACTATCAGCCCAGTTTCCCATTTGGCAGTTATACACATTGCCCACTAGGGGCATGATCGTTGTTTCAACCTCCCACCTGATATAACATCTCTTGCTTATTTCTAACTGTTTCAGAGTACTGTTAATCTTGACTTTTGTCCTGATCAACATGGCTCTGCAGCCTGGCCCTCTGATGACCATGGGGCTTACTTCAGTCATCCTTTTCTGGCTTTCTCTGGGCACTTGTTCCTATGCCAGAACCCAGTCAGTACCAAGTCTGAAGGATTTCACCTTCTCAAATATGCTTGTTGACCCTGGCCCAGATCTCACACCTATGCTCCTTCCGAGGTTCCCAGTATACTATGTCATGCTCACTGTTATAAAACAGTTAAAACACAAATCACACCTGACAAACCCTTTCTTGCATCGTAAGCTCTGGTACCTGCTGCTGCTTGGTCTGTTACTATCAGGTGATGTAGAGATGAACCCTGGCCCTGCGAGGCAGCCCACGTATACCAATGGCAACTGGTCTAACATAAAAGGTATATGCATTATGCAGCTCAACATCAGAAGCCTCCTCGAAAACTATTCTGAACTAGAGACCTCCGTGGCTCTTTATCAGCTGGATGTTCTCTGCCTATCAGAAACGTGGCTTACGCCCTCAACGCCCGATGCTGTATGCACCCTAACCAACTATAATCTTGTTACGTGTGACAGCCCATCCACTAAGTGGGGTGGAGGAGTTGCAATTTATTTTAAGACCCATCTGAATTTCTCACTCGCTACCTCCCCCTCCCCACACACACAATCATGTGAATCTCTCCACGCTGTCCTCCTCCTAGGCACAAAAATGTTACACATAGTGTGTGCTAATAATCCACCGCAAAGTGGCTCCTCAGGCCTGGCTGAGCTGCTCAAACACTATGTCTCCTCTGTTGGGCATAATGAAATAATAATTCTTGGTAACATGAATCTGAAGTGGTTAGGTCAAGCCCAAAACACCCTTCTCTCTTTAGTGCAAGGCTATAAATTACATCAAGTAATTGCTGATCCGACTAGGATAACATCTACCTCCACTTCCGGCACACTTATTGACTGAATACTATCTAATCGCATTGACAGGGTCCTGGCTGCCAGTACATTACCAGATGCTATAAGTGACCACTCTCCAATTTTCTGCATCTGGAGTCCCTCTGCTGTTCCCACCACCCTGCCGCAATATATTACTTTTCTCAACTATGCCAGCCTAGATCATGCTAGCCTCCTTAACGAGGTATCCTCTATTATACAATGGCAACAAAATGTCTAGTGTCCTGACTGGTCAATGTGTGCCTGGGACAGTGATGTTATTGAACAATAACATCATTGTGTGCACATCATGGCTGACCTCACTTCTTTTTTCAGAAACAAAGATATACTGCCACACTAAAAATCTACTAAAACCTTTCTTAAATTTTTTTTTTATTTTGTGTAACATCGAGCCATTGTATAATTGCTATAAGGCACTCCAAGGTGTGTGCTATTGTGTAATAATGTCATTCCTGGGGTGGTGGAAGCACTTGGCTTCGCCTCGTGCTTCAACCCACCCCACGAGTTACGTTATTACACGATAACACACACCTTGTCGTGCCTTATTGCTTAATTGACTGGTCCCACCTCTTTCAGATCCATGACACCCAGGCTGCTTATGACTACTTTCTTGACAGGTTTGGGACCCTTCAAGATAGACACACTCCCCTCACCACAAGGCGTGTCCAGGCAAAACAAACAAGATGGCTACAAAAAGACCTACTGGCCTCCCTCTGGGGTAGGGACAAAAGTTGGAAGCGTGTTAAAAAAGCAGGCCTCCTATCTGACTACAACACCTACAGGGCTCTATGAAGCACCTGCAAAAAACAAATCAGACTAGCCAAAAGCTCCTATTGCAAAGGACTATTATTACATGTGGCGGGAGACTCCAGAAAATTCTGCACTCATGTAAAAACCTTTCTGGGGTCCAAACAATCTCACTCTAATAATCACATGGTCCTAAATGGTATCCATTGTAATAATTCAACTACCATTGCTAATGCCTTTAATGCACATGTAACCCCACCTACAAAAATGGGGGTTCCCAAAAAGTCTTCCATGAGCTTGCCTAAATGCTCACCGCCAGGTTGGTGTTCAGCGCTATAGCCATTTAAATATTACTGCCAAAGAGTGCCTGTGTAGCCTCTATGTACTGTTGCTTTAAGGGTCTGCTTAGTTGCAGTAATAATTAATCTGGAAGGGGGCTGAGTGTTGTCATGCTCGAGTCCCGCCCGGGCTGCCTGATAATTGCTCCGTTTCTGCCATCGCTAAATGTGCAGAGGGAGCTCTGTTGAAGGATGTAACTATTTGCTGAAAATAATTCAGAGTAATAATGATAATGTAGTTTGTTCTAACCTGCCTTCTTTGCAGCAAGGACTGTTCTGATTATCTCCACCATTTTGGTCCCGAACTGCCGAATTGGACCAATCAGTACCTGGGGACTCTAAAATGGAGCCTGTCGGAAAGGACTGTGTGGAGTACAGGCTTGGGAATTGTAGTTTTAGGTTGTTGGCACCTTTTTGTAACTGAAGGGGGAGCTCTTGCTTTGACTGACAACTGAATGAGCAAACCGAACCTTTGGAATCTGAGGGACATCCCCAAGCTACCTGCTGTTAAGGTAGATCTAAGTTGGAAGCTAGGAGAGGAGCAGCTTGTGACAGTTCGAGCAGCAGCCTGCGTAGTTTTGAGTGGGAGAACCGTGGAAAGGCCTGATTTCTGGCCTGCATATCTGTCTACTGCTCTGAGAAGGAAAGAGAAGTGTTTTCGGACTGAATCCGAGCTGTGTGAATAAAGTAAGCTACAAAAGTGTGACCAGGCTCAACCTGAAGAGAACAGAAGATATTTGCTGAATGCGATCAGCCTGTCAGGAGTTTCAACTGCCTCTGAGCTCCTGGTTTGAGCAGAAACTGTGCGATTGGGACTAGGGAGTGTTCTGCCTGGTACACTACAATTTCTTTGCATATAAATGTGCTGTGTGCTGAAAGGGGGTTGTGATTTGGCTCCACATCATGTGAATTGCGTTCTGCTTACTGGAAGCTGTGTAAAGCCCAAACAGACTGAATCCGAGGTTATCTCCATGTGGCTGGGCCTTGTCACGAGGGCTCTGCCAGATTACCCTACTGCACAGAGAAAAGCCATCGACGAGAGACCTGCCTGGGGATCAGCCCCCTGCTCCACACTTGAACAGGAACAACGCCTCGGCAAATCGTGTGGGCTCTGCTTCTCCTGGCCATCCAGAAGAGTCACCTGCTTTCTCAATTTTTGTCCATCCTGTGTCCAGTCCTCAGTATAGTGAGTAACCATTAGGGTAGCTCCCTGCAACTACAGTTTAATAAAAGTGTGTCATCTGATTTCTTTGTTATTTCTCTTGCCTCACTGACTGAGCCATCTAGCTCCGTATTACAAATAGTGTGTGTTGTGCAAATTTTTTTCATCACAGGTTCCAACCAGCTGCAACGCCGGCCTACCATAGGCAACGGTCCTAGCTAGCCCACCTTTCCTCCACCTGGGTACCCAGAGAGTGTGACTGTGTTAGGGACTCTGAATGCATACACAGCTGTGTGATTGATAGTGTATTTATGCTAATTAACCTGATTACGCCCCTCCCTTGTTCAAACCCCCGAATAAATCAGATCTTTTTCTGCATTCAACCTGATTGTGGTGCCTGTTTGTGCTCTAAGTACTGTACTGTTTCTATTTGCTGTGTCTAACCTTGTTTTACAGGGGGTCCCCAGGGTCGAACCGGAGGAACCAGCCCTGGTGGTAAGTGCAAACAGTGTGGGTACTTGCAAGGTATGTCGGGGGTATTGTGAATGTAATTACTGTGTATCGTTGTGGCCACTAGCGGGGAAAGAGGGGGGTTACAGTGTCCTGGAGGGCTGTGCCCAGGCTGGTTTGACCACTACCAACCCTGACCTCTGGGTGGAGGCACCCGTTTCAGAACTCAGGCCCCTTAACCTGCTACTAGCCAAGCAGGCAGGGGTAGTAGCCCTTGGGATAGTGCCACCTAGGGGTGACATCTTGGAGGCACCACTGGGATTAGCGCCACCTAGTGGCCAAGAATTCTGAATTATTGTCAAACATAAATGGCTACCCCAACAGAAGTGGCTGTACACCAATTGGTGGGGTGGCGTACAGGGCAAGAGATTGACCCTCACAATGTCCTGTAGAAGGAGTACTTTCTAAAGTTGAATGTTTAACAAATGCTGTGGTAGTGGGATGACAGGCTAACTTGACCGCCCAAACTTTCATGGCCTTAGTAAAGTGTAGTGACCCAGTGGACAGTTCCAAAGTGCCACGGACTACTGCCCCAGAAGGAGCCCCAGCCGCCTGAAGAGTGATAACTAGAGACAGTAAAGACCCCGGGGAGGATGAGCTCCCCCCATTATCTGAGACTTTTGAGGAGAAATTTACTAAGTTGTTGCTGGAGGAAGGGAAAACCATAGAGGACTTTAAGAAACTATTCCTGCCACCTGAAGGTGTTCCTTCCCCAACACCCCCTCCCACTCCACCATCTATTACTGCCCCACCTTCTGTGCCCGTGTCAATGCTGGCCCCTATATCTGTACCTGCCATTAGTCACAACTCCTACCGAAGGTTGAGAATCCTCTAGGGCACCCTCCCCATCCCCCCGGGGGAGGATGACTGGGAGACCTAGACAGACTATGTTGCCCCTCTAGTACTTGAATGGCAATGCTCAGAAGCAGAGAAACGAAAGAGGCTGAGTGAGAGCCTTCGAGGTCCTGCCCTGGCTACCATCTGTGCCAAGTGGGCCAATAACCACGAAGCAACTGCACAGGACTATCTTGGTGCTCTGGAGAATTTGTATGGGAGCCCGGATTCAGATGAGGACCTGTGGTGGAGAGTAAGAAATGCCCAGCAGTACTCAGGGGAGCCATTGTCTGTGTACGTACCTCGGCTTGAAAAGCTGCTATAAGAGTGCCTCAGAAAGGGTAGTTTGCCGTCAAATGAATTAGATCGAACTAGGCTGGACTGAATCATTAAGTCTGCTCCATTTTCAAAATTGTTACTGCTTCAGTTACGCCTCGCCAACTGACTGGAATCGCCCCCCCCTCCTATGACGAGCTAATGAAAGAAATTCGGGGGGTTGAGCAAAGGCGACCCCGTGGGGAAATTGCATCAATAGCTGCTGCTACTGCGAGAGTGATCAGCCAAGTGAGGTACAGGGGCAAAGGTCGGCACCTAGTGAGCACTTTGAGAATGCAAAGGACTTCCCTCCCTGGGCCCAGTTTTGGAAGGACAAGCTACTGAAGGAAGTCCAAGAGTTGAAGGCGGGCGCCTCTGCAAGGGTTTCCCCCCGTGGAACAGGATTCTGGTTCCTCTCAAGCTGTGACTGCCATGGGGGTGGGGGTGCACCCTCAGGCATCCTATAATGAGGATAGCTCTCAGACTAAAATCAAAGAACTGAGTGCACCCTAAAAGAACTATTGAGACACGTTGCACCCCTCTCACCACTGCCAGCAGATATTGGACCCCGATCCCTTGCTAATACTTCAGTTCCCCATGAAATGTTCTCTCCGAGGATGACCCAGGAGTCTATCATTTGTCACAACTGTGGAAAGGATGGCCATATGAAGAGGGAATGCCGGTCTCAGAAGGACTTAGAGAAAGTGGTGGGCCAGCTTCAAGGAGAGCTTCGGAAAACGAATCAGTGGTCAAGGGGTGCACGAGATGACCACAGTGAAGGCTTCAGACATCCTAACTCAAACCCCTTTGTGGCTAAATCGTCCATCCAGGCTTCTGCTGCTATCCCTCCAGACTGGTCCAAAGTAGTGGGTCCTTCGATGGAGATCACTGTGGCTGTGAACAGTATTCCTACTCGGGCTGTGCTTGACAGAGGGTCGCAAGTGATCATTGTATTTCAGGACTGGTATGACCAACACTTATCAGCTGTGCCAGTACAATCCCTGGAGGGCCTACATGTGTGGGGGCTGAGTGACAATTCTTATCCCTACCTAGGATATGTCTGCCTCTGGTTGTCGTTTCCTGCAGCTGTAACTGGTGTAGAGGAGCAAGTCGAGACGCTGGCCTTAGTGTGTCCCCCTACTGGACTGTATGATGGGGTTCCCCTGTTAAATGGGACCAACGGCCATATGTTTGGGAAACTGGCACAACTTTGTCAAGAGAAACAAGGACGACAGACTGGTAGGGCTCTGAGAATTCCAGCTCTGATTTAGAGGGCCTATGAGTTGCAGCAGAATCCCGAGGAAGCAGACCATGATGAACTGGTAGGGACTGTATGGAAGAAGGATCCCGCGTCGATGGTGCTGGCCCCTAATGCCCAGTGTACCCTACAAAGGGAGGTCTGCCTACAGAAAGTTGTCAAGAATATAATACTGATGCTGGATGTGCCAGGCGATGGAAAACTGCCAGAAGGATTACTGGTCAAGCCCAGCATCTTGTCCGCTCGTGCTCATGCCTATGCATGACAGGTGATGGTCCAGATTCACAATATGTCAGATCGGGAGATTCGGGTGAACAGAGACTGCACCCTGGCTAAGGTACACTGCGTTGACACTGCAGTGTTACCCAGCAGCAAGCACCCTGTTGAGACTGACAGAGTGACTCCCGACTTGTTTGACTTTGGTGACTCCACACTGCCCGCTGAATGGAAGACTAGAATCAGCAAGAAACTTGCCCAGAGAGACCAAGTGTTTTCGTTGAAGGAATGGGACGTGGGATGTGTCCAGGGTGCGGAGCATCACATACGCCTGCATGATGAACGGCCATTTCATGAGAGGTCTCGGTGCTTAGCTCCAGCAGACATAGATGATGTGAGAAGACACTTGCAGGAAATGCTTGCAGCTGGTGTGATACAAGAATCCAGGAGCCCGTAAGCTACGCCCACTGTGGTTATGCATAAGAAGAATGGGTCTGTGAGAATGTGCGTGGATTATCGAACCCTGAACTGGCGGACAATCCCTGATCAATACACCATGCCCCCTATACAAGATGCTCTGGACTGTTTCAATGGGAGCAAATGGTTCTCTGTGTTGGATCTTCATAGTGGGTATTACCAGATTCCGATGGCCATGGAAGACCGTGACAAAACAGCCTTTATCTGTCCACTGGGGTTCTACAAATTTCTGAGGATGCCACAGGGGATATCGGGTGCCCCGGCCACCTTTCAACGCCTGATGGAATGTGCGGTGGTAGATATGAATTTACTGGAATGCCTGGTGTACTTGGATGACGTCATTGTGTTCGGGAGTTCACTGGACGAGAGTCGATTATTCAAAGTACTAGACCAACTGGAGGATTTTGGCCTCAAGCTGTCCATCGACAAGTGCCAGTTTTTCCAGACCTCTGTGAAGTATGTGGGGCACATATTATCCACAGAGGGGATAGAGACTGATCCCAGTAAAGTTGAGGTCCTGACCACATGGCCCCAGCCCCACAATCTGAAAGAACTGCAACGCTTCCTGGGGTTCTGTGGCTACTACCGCAGGTTCATAAAGGACTACTCCAAGGTGATTCACCCACTTCTGAATCTTACCCAGTGTTACCCTCCCACGAATTGTAAATACAAGAAAGAGGGCACCCCAGGACCAGAAAGAGTATACTTCCGCCCAGGTGAACTTTTTGGGCCTCGCTGGACGCCTGACTGTGAAGCAGCTTTCCACAAAATCATATATCAGGTCAACCATGCCCTCATCCTCGCCTATGTTGATCCTACTAAACCCTATGTGCTGCATACCGACGCTAGTCTACAAGGTTTAGAAGCTGTGCTGTATCAAGACCATGATGATAGTTTGAGACCAGTGGCATTCGCCAGTAGGAGCTTGACTCCGTCAGAGCGAAACTACCCTGTGCACAAGTTGGAGTTCCTTGCGTTAAAATGGGCCATTGTCAACCAGTTTCATGATTACCTCTATGGGGCAAAAATATTGGTGAGGACTGACACTAACCCGTTGACCTATGTACAGACTTCAGCTAAGTTAGATGCCACTGGGCACCGGTGGCTTTCTGCATTGTCAACATATGATTATGCTGTTGAATACAAATCGGGCCTGAATCATATTGATGCTGATGCCCTATCCAGGAGGGCCATTTCCAAGAGTGACTGGGTCAGACTGTCTGAACCTGACATCCGAGCATTGTGCCAAAAGTTTGATAGAAATGAACAGATATCTACGGACACAGTGGACTGCTTAGTAGATTGCTTGGGCCCTTCTGACACCTGCATACCGGCTGCGTATTGCCACTTCTCTGCTCTAGATATTAGTGCACTACCTCAGTTTGACAATGACAGCATTCAAAGGGCTCAATCCCAAGATCCTATGATTCAGCCAGCACTTGATGCCCTTCGGGCAGGAAAAGATGTGTCCAAATTACGTTTCTCTGATTTGCGAACTGCTTTACTGTTTAAAGAAGGCCCCAGGTTGAAGCTGCTTAATCAGTTGTTGTATAGAGAGATAGCAGATTGGGGTGGCCAAGTAGACAAGCAACAATTGGTTCTGCCCACAGCCTTCAGAGATCCGGTGCTGAGGTCCCTCCACAATCATATGGGCCACCTCGGTATCAACCGAACCCTTGACCTAGTACTATCTCGATTCTACTGGCCCAAGATGGGGACCGATGTTGAGCATCATGTAAGGACTTGTAGTCGCTGCTTGCAGAGAAAGGCCCTGCCTCAGAGGGCTGCCCCCCTTGTCAACATTACCACCAGCACCCCAACAGAACTAGTCTGTATAGACTTTTTGAGTTTGGAGCCTGACCAGCGAAACATTGGTAATGTGTTAGTGGTTACGGATCATTTCACATGGTATGCACAAGCTTTCCCCACCAAAGATCAAAAGGCATCCACCATGGCCAAGGTGCTAGTGGAAAATGTCTTCGTTCACTACGAAGCCCCACAGCGAATTCATTCTAATCAAGGTAGAGACTTTGAGAGTTGATTAATCAAAGAAATGCTCTCTCTATGGAGGGTGCAAAAGTCAAAAACCACCCCTTATCACCCGCAGGGGGACCCACAACCAGAACACTTTAATCACACCCTCCTAGACATGCTAGGCACTTTTCACCCAACAGACAAGCATAAATGGAGCCAGCATATTAGCACCTTGGTACACGCCTATAATTGCACAAAAATTATGCTACCGCGTTCTCTCCCTACCGCCTCATGTTCGAGAGAGAGGCTTGATTGCCTGTGGATGTCTGTTTTGGGGTCTCAACCGAAAATGATCTGCAATATGTACAAAAACTGAAAGCTCAATTGAATCATGCCTACCAACTGGCCCAGACAATGGCCACCAAGCGAAATTTAGCCAACAAAGAGAGGTATGATAAAAAAGTAATGGCTCAAGAACTTCGACCTGGAGACCGTGTGTTGTTGCGAAACTGGGGACTGCATGGCAAACATAAAATTGCTGACCAATGGCACCATCTTCCCCCTATAGTAGTAGGCAAGTTGGATGATTTACCTGTGTACAAAGTGCGCCCTGAAAACAACTCCAAAGCTATCAAGACCATGCACCGTAACCACTTACTACCTATTGGCCAAGTCATGATTGAGGCTGAACCCCCCCCAAGACTGTTCCCCTGGACCGGTGACTCGTGCTGCTGCAAAACAAAGACAAAGTCAACCTACCCCAATGGTCACAGACTCAAGGTTTTCTCCACAGCAAGCCCAGAATGACAGTGAGTGTCAGCCCACTTCTGATGAGAGTGAGTGCAACTATGCCTATTACCCCTCTTATGAACTGAGTCAGCTGTTTCGAGGTAACCCCATGATTAATTGTGGGGATGAAGCTGGGCCTTCTGGACAGCCCAACTGCCCAGCTTCATCCTTGGAGCCAATGCTCCCTGAAAGTGAAGTGCAAAGTATCACGTCTGAAGATGCCGAGTCTCTGTGTATGGTGGAACTGTATGATTTGCCCGGGAAGGGGGCCGAGGGTATGAGTTTCTCTGGTGACATGCCAGAACTTGAAGACTGCCATGAGCGTGCTGACAATTCTCTTTCAGTGCCAGAGTGCCTTCCAAGTGAGCAAAGTGTTGTAGAAACAGAACTTACAGAGCCAGGGGCTGACAGTGCTCCAAGTTCGAACCTTCCTACCCAGGCAGAGGCTCCCCTCACAAGTGATGAAAGCCCCAAGGCTGTTGCTGAAAGTAGACAGACTGTGGTTGTTCCCCCCAGAAAGACTGGCCAAGCTGTCAAGCCAGTAGTACACTTCAGTTATGATTCTCCCGGGAGGCCAGTGGATTTGCCTCTCAATGTGGTCCCTAAGGGGGTTCATGTTTCCCAGAGCTCACTGCCCAAACTCAGTCTAAGTACCAATTTTCCGGTTGATTGTCCTACCCTCTAGGTATGGTGCCCCTGCCCCGTCTAGCCCCAGGTTAGCTGATAGGGAAGGGCCCCCTCTCACATTGTTCAATGTACAGGAAGTTATTACCTGATTCAGTATAGTAATGTGTAAATTACCTGTGTGAAAAATGCATAATGTAATTCAGAATAGATATCGTACTGTGAAATGCAGAGAATGTGTATAGTAAAGGTTAAATATGTTAACTGATGCCTTAGAAGTCACACGCCTAACCTGCTAATGGTATAGATGTATAGTATAATTTGCAACTGCAATTATTGTGATGGTACCAACTTGATGCGGATGCCAAGTTTTCTCCAGGCAGGGAAGGGTGTAACCCCCCTACAAATGGGGGTTCCTGAAAAGTCTTCCATGAGCTTGCCTAAATGCTCACTGCCAGGTTGGTGTTCGGTGCTATAGCCGTTTAAATATTACTGCCAAAGAGTGCCTGTGTAGCCTCTATGTACTGTCGCTTTAAGGGCTACTTAGTTGCAGTAATAATTAATCTGGAAGGGGGGGTTGACTGTTGTCATGCTCGAGTCCTGCCTGGGCTGCTTGATAATCGCTCCGTTTCTGTTATCGCTAATTGTGTAGAGGGAGCTCTGTTGAAGGATGCAACTATCTGCTGAAAATAATTCAGAGTAATAATGATAATGTAGTTTGTTCTAACCTGCCTTCTTTGCAGCAAGGACTGTTCTGATTATCTCCACCATTCTGGTCCCGAACTGCCGAACTGGACCAATCAGTACCTGGGGACTCTAAAATGGAGCCTGTCTGAAAAGACTGTGTGGAGTACAGGCTTGGGAATTGTAGTTTTAGGCTGTTGGCGCCTTTTTGTAACTGAAGAGGGAGCTCTTGCTTTGACTGAAAACTGAATGAGCTAGCCAAACCTTTTGGATCTGAGGGAAATCCCCAAGCAGCCTGCTGTTAAGGCAGATCTAAGTTGGAAGCTGGGAGAGGAGCAGCTCGTGATATTTCGAGCAGCAGTCTGCGTAGTTTCGAGCGGGAGAACTGTGGAAAGGCCTGATTTCTGGCCTGCATATCTGTCTACTACTCTGAGAGGGAAAGAGAACTGTTTTCGGACTGAATCCGAGCTGTGTGAATAAAGTAAGCCACTAAAGTGTGACCAGGCTCAACCTGAAGAGAACCGAAGATAATTGCTGAATGCAATCGGCCTGTCAGGAGTTTCAGCTGCCGCTTAGCTCCCGGTTTGAGCAGAGACTGTGCGATTGGGACTGGGGAGCGTTTTGCCTGGTACAGTACAATTTCTTTGCATATAAATGTGCTGTGTACTGAAAGGGGGTCGTGATTTGGCTCCACATCGCGTGAATTGCGTTCTGCTTACTGGAAGCTGTGTCCAGCCCAAACACTGAATCTGGGGTTATCTCCAAGTGGCTGGGCTTTGCCACGAGGGCCCTGCCAGACTACCCTACTGCATAGAGAAAAGCCAGCGACAAGAGGCCTGCCTGGGGATCAGCCCCTGCTCCATGCTTGAACAGGAACGATGCCTCAGCAAATCGTGTGGGCCCTGCTTCTCCTTACCATCCAGAAGAATCACCTGCTGTCTCAATTTTCGTCCATCCTGTGTCCAGTCCTGGGTATCGTGAGTAACCATCAGGGTAGCTCCCTGCAACTACAGTTTAATGTAAGTGTGTCATCTGATTTCTTTGTTATTTCTCTTGCCTCACTGACTGAGCCATCTGGCTCTGGATTACAAATAGTGTGTGCTGTACAAATTGTTTTTTCCATCACAGGGCCCCGACCAGCTGCAACGCCGGCCTACCCTGGCAACGGTCCTGGCTACCCCGCCTTTCCTCCAACTGGGTACCCAGAGAGTGTGACTGTGTTAGGGACTCTGAATGCATACACAGCTGTGTGACTGATAGAGTATTTAAGCTAATTAACCTGATTACACCCCTCCCTTGTTCAAACCCCCTGAATAAATCAGATCTATCTTTTTCTGCATTCAACCTTACTGTGGTGCCTGTTTGTGCTCGAAGTACTGTACTGTTTTTATTTGCTCTGTCTAACCTTGTTTTACAAGGGGGTCCCCAGGGTCGAACCAGAGGACACAGCCCTGGTGGTAAGTGCAAACAGCGTGGGTACTTGCAAGGTATGTTTGGGGGCATTGTGAATGTAATTACTGTGTATTGTTGTGGCCACTAGTGGGGAAAGAGGGGGTTACAGTGCCCCAGAGGGCTGTGCCCAGGCTGGTTTGACCACTACCAACCCTAACCTCCTTGTGGAGGCACCTGTTTCAGAACTCAGGCCCCCTAACCTGCTACTAGCCAAGCAGGCAGGGGTAGTAGCCCTTGGGATAGCACCACCTAGGGGTTACACACAATTCTCAGATCTGTCTTAATACTCAACTTTCCCTAACTCACCCCCCACGTCTAGCCCTAAAATTAAGAACCACATGCCTGAGCACCCCCCTTTCCACCTTAAAGATCTGATGTCCTCAGGCTTTTAAACACTATTTCGGACAACACTAGCATAGGATCTGATTGTCTTGAGCCCAAGCTTCTCAAGCTGGCTGCTCCGTTCATTGCAGAACCTTTACCTAGAATTTCCACCCTGTCACTTTGCCATAGCACTGTCCCAAACATATGGAAAATTGCTAGTGTCACTCCAATTTTTAAAAAGGTAACAAAAAAGACATTGCCAACTACAGTCCTGTAGCAATCCTACCAGTACTACATAAATCCTAGAAAAACTAGTGGCTTCTCAAATCTCCGATTTCCTTCTCAAGCATAATCTCCTATCACCATTCCAGCATGGTTTCTGCAAGGGGCACAGCACCTCTGTCGCATTATTCCAATTCATGAACGACACACTTTGTGCCATGGACTCTGGCCTATTAACCTGGGCCGTATTATAGACCTCACAAAGGCGTCTGACCTAGTGGACCACCCTCTTCTTCTTGCCAGCCTTACATCCCTTGGCTTCTCGCAAAACTCAATGGCATGGATCGCAAGCTACCTATCTAATAGATTTCAGGTAGTGAAATTTAACTCTGCAATATCAGATCAAATGTCTATAAAAGTCGGAGTTCCCCAGGGCTCTATCCTGGGACCACTTCTCTTCCCTGTCTTTATTAACCAGATCGTGTTAAGCATTCCTTCCTGCTTGACCACCCTTTATGCGGACGATCTTATCTTGTATGCCAGCTTTAAGAATGTGCATGAAATTAATATCAATCTATCCTCTGCCTTCCTACAGATCCAGCCCTGGCTCACCAGAAATAAGCTTCTTCTCAATGTGTCCAAAACAAAGGCAATGTTCTTTGGCTCCGCAGCCAAACTGAAAACTTGCCGTGGTCAGCTTAAGATACCTAGCCCAGCTGGCTCATTCCTGGACACTGTCAGCACTTTCAAATATTTAGGGGTCCTTCTTGACGAAACTCTGGACTTTGGCCAGCATATCCAAGCCACCTGCAAATCGGTTAATAGCAAAATCGGTACTGCCTACAAAACAAGTCATGTACTCACTCCACCTGCTAGACGAGCTATCACATGGGGCATTTTACTTCCGTCGCTTGCCCATGGTGCCATCACCTATGTGAATGCTTCGAAAGTCACACTTCACAAATGGGACACCACCAACAATAACATCTGCCACTACGCCTCTGCATCCCCACGACTAAAACACCACTGCCTACTATATGCTGATCTCTACTGGCCTTCCCCCTCGGCCCATCGACTACTCTCCTTCTGCTCCCTGACAGACAATATACTTGGGTCCAATACCCCTCTATTACTTCGCACCCTCTTAATTCCTCAGGCCTACTCCCATGGCCCTCACTCAGTAGAGAAATCCTTGCTACGCGTGCCCTGATTTAAAAGGGTTCTAATGCTTTCTACCACACGGCCCCTAGGATATGGAACTCCCTACCTTTGGACGTTCGTCTTGCACCTAGTCATGCCGCTTTCAAAAATAAGCTTCTGACTCATTTTGTCAACCCTGCACCTTGCACTTGTTACAATCCTCCTTAGTATGCCTGCCTTCCCACAATGCATTACAAGACCCTGCCTGCCCCTTGATGGATTATGTCTACCTACTTTCTCACACTGCCTACACTCTCCCTCCTTATAACTGAACCAGGCCCCTATTGACCAGATGTCTTGCCCACCCCAGTTCTACCATGGTCATTGGTCCTCTGTTAATTTGGTGCCCTGCCCTCACCTATGCCAGGGTTTTTTTCTATTATATTAAGGTAGACTAGCAGAATATTGTGAATGGCACTTACTTGTTACTCCTTGTAATGGCATATTTTTTGTATCTGCAATTGCTTGTTGATACTTGTCTTTCCCTACCAACGTCCACTGTATTGTTATTACTTTTATGCCTAACTGAAATTTGTCTGTTTCTTTCTCTCTTTGTAATACGCTGTACTATATCACTGTTCCAAATGTGTCACTGTGTAACCTTCCGGGTCGTGACTGAAAATAGTCACTTCCGTGTCTAGCACACCTACCTGGTAATCAAAAACTAAATACTGTAAATAAAGGAAAGGTTGGTGGAGTATCTAGTTGGCTGTACTGGCTATCTATCTTGGAATATCTAGAAGAGCATGGTCTCCAGGATGCGAGGGAGCATGGGTTCATGGGGGAAGATTGCGACAAACGAATCTGATTGAATTCTCTGACTGTGTCACTAAGACCGTAGACAGAGGCCAAGCGGTAGACATCCTCTATCTTGATTTCAGCAAGACCTCTGACTCTGTGTGCCACAAAATGTTGATCAGAAAATTGGTGGATCTCGGGGTTGAGGAAAAGGTGGCCCAATGGGTGGAAAACTCGCTGAGGGACAGAACCCATAGGGTGGTTGTGGGGGGAAGAGTTATCTGGCACCAGAGAGGTAACCAGTGGGGCCCCGCAGGGCTCCGTGCTGGGGCTGGTGTTGTTCTAATGTCTTCATCAATGACAAAACGTGCCTATCTGCGGATGGCACCAAGCTCTGCGGGAGAGCGGACACAGCTGAAGGTATACAGGACTTACAGAAAGATCTGGAAAAGCTGGGGAGGTGGTCCAGGATCTGGCAGCTTGATTTCAACGCCAAGAAATGCAAAGTTATGCATACTGAAGCCAAGAATCCCAGGACAAAGTACTACCTGGGTGGAGTCTGAGTATCTGCATCAGAGGAGGAGGAGAAGGACCTGGGAGTGATGATCACTAGTGACCTGAAGCACTCCACGCAGTGCAAGAAAGCAGCAGCAAAGGCAAACAAGATGCTGGGATGCATATCTAGGGGGATCGGTAGTAGGAGAGAGGAGGTTATACTGCCCTTGTACAGGCCACTGGTAAGGCCACATCTAGAATATGGAGTTCAGTACTGGTGCCCACACCTCAAAAAGGACATTAACCTGCTGTAGATGGTCCAGAGGAGGGCTACAAAGATGATAGTGGATCAGCAGGGTAAGGCATATGAGGAGAGATTGAGGACACTGAACATGTACTCCCTGGAAGACAGGAGAGAGAGAGAGAGAGAGAGAGAGAGAACATGATTGGGACCTTTAAGTACTTGAAAGGAATAAATAAGGTTGATAAGGAGAGTCTCTTTAAGCTGAGTGGCAACCATAACATGAGGGGGCACAGTCTTAAGCTGGAGGGTGGGAGGTTTAGGAGGGAGATCAGGAAGCACTTCTTCACAGAGAGGATGGTGGGCACTTGAAATGTGTTGCTGGAAGAAGTCATCTTGTTGAAGACAGTGTGCAGCTTTAAGAGAGGCTGGGATAAACATGGGGGAAAATAAGTATCATAGGTAGGGAGGATGGGAGGAGTGGGGAGGGAGGGCAGGGACAGTAGCTCAAGCTGTGGACCCTGCAATAAGAGCAGACTTGATAGACCAAATGGCCTTCCTCTGCTGGCTTCTTCGTATGCTCATATGAGCCGCTGTGATCACCACAGAATCAGGTTTGGGGGAGGTAGAAAGAAAAGGATAGACAAGAGGAGCCTGGTAAAGATGATCCGCCTGTCTAAGGATGGCCAGAACAGCTGAGGGTTGGTTCCAAGCCGCCAGTACCACATTTTGGTACGTTTGTATAAGTGTGGGGGGGGGGGTACCACTACTACAGGCTCTTCAGGCAGTTCTAGAAAATCTGCCATATCCTTTCCTTGTTTATCATGTTCCTTAGTTGAAAATCCCATGATTTTTTGAATTTGGACCATCATCTCGTGAAAGGATGGGTTGTCAGGAGGACAGGCAGCTGCATGTCGGAAGGCACCCTTGTGTAAGGAGGAAATAGTAGAAAGGGAGGACAGGGGATGAGAGTTCAAGTCCTGCAGGTCAATATCCTCCAGATCTCCGGGAAAACCTTCCAGAAATTCTGCCTCGTGTGAAAAATACTCTTCCTCATAGGAGGGTGGGGACCATGGTGGAGGGGCTTCCCTGTCACCTTGGAAGCATTTAGGTGGAGGGGTAGGAGAAAGGGAAGGGCAACCCACCTCCCCTGGAGTGGGAGGTTGAGAATACCTTATCACTTCTAGAACCTGTTGTACCACTGTGGCTACGTCCAATGAGGTAGCAGTAGAGGCTTGAGTATGGGGTTTCTGAGAAACCAGAGGGATCGTGGAGGAAACAGGACATGAGGTATAAACGGGTCTAGCCCCTGGATGGTAGAAACCAGGGTCCCAGTCTCTGTCCAACTGGGCCACATGAGAGAATGGTTGTGAAGGAGGAGGGGCAGTAGAAATGGCAAAATCAGTAGTTCTCCCCAAGAAAACCTGGTCTGTCGTCGATGGGGCAGCAAAGGAAATGGCATTAGAATGCTTAAAAGACGACAACGTCATCGACGGGACGTCGATGGAACCTACATACTGTAGGGTTCCATAGAAACTGCTGAAAGGATGCCAGAAAGCGCCGTCAATGAGAGGGTGTAAACTCATGTCGACGAGAAAGCAGTTTGGGAGGGCATCGTCGATGGTGGGGCACCTGTGATGGTGGCCATCGACGAGTGTCTGTCCAATGAGAATGAGGATGATTTATCCTTGTCCCGTTTATGCTTCTTGTGTGAAGCTGTAGTAGGGGTCTCCTTGGGACGGGCCCCCTTCTCCAAGAGAGACAATTTCTGCTCCATCAGGTGAGCTTCAGTCTCTTGTAGCCATCATCGACAGGTTGCCTGGTTGAATTCCTGGCAGTGTTTGCAGGAGATGGTGTTGTGTGTGGGACCCAGACACCTTACAGACACCTTACACAAATGGTGTGGTTGTCGTAATGGTAGATCTTCCTACCGCAATGACATGACCAAAATAGTGCTGACTTGCTTGTAGATTCTTTGGACATTTGTCGATGAAGATCAGAGATGGAAGGAAAGTCCATTTCCAGCTCAAGTTCTTGTCAATGACTGCTGCTCTATGCACTAGCTACTGTGTGCGAGCTGAAGAAGGCGGGAAAATGAACTGAGGATGCCAGGGACTGCCCACTCTTATATAGGAGCAGAATGATGATATCATGTGTGGGCGGCCCCTGGAAAAAGGCTGTTAGAAGAGAGCTGCCATGCACCATAGCGCCCTCTGGCGTTGACCCAAGTGTATTACCTACTGCAAGAGATTATCCCCGTGGAAGATCTAAGGTTACACGTGAGTAACCCTCATTTTTAGGGATGTGGATATGGTGTACTATCCACACTTCTGGCAGACTCCTAGCAGTTCTCCGGAAGGAGGGGGCAAGGCACACACACCCTATTTAGGGAAGAGAGATTGGAGAACTGAGGCCCCAAAACCAGCATCCCAGCGTGACTCAAGGTTGATGTGGTAATGGGAGATGAAAGTGTGTACTGACTTCTAGGTCGCAGACCTGCAGATCTCCTGGATAGGGACATTCCTGGAAGCAGCCACAGATGCTGAGTTATGTCTGGTGGAATAAGCCCTAAGCCCAGCAGGAGCTCGCTACAGCCAACCTATAGCAGAGGTTGATACAGGAGACTATCCACCTGCCAATCGTCCTCTTAGCTACCAGTCTGCCGGGTGTGGCTTCACCATAGGTGACAAAGAGCTGGCAAACCTCTCCCCAAACTCCAGCCGTATGCTCCTTGTAATAAGTGAGCGCTCGCCTCAGGTCAAACAAATGGAGCCTGTGCTCAGCCTCCAAGGTTGGGTTGGTGAAGTACACCGGGAGGTTAATCACCCAATTAAGGTGAAACTCCGAAATAATCTTCGGGAGGAACTTCGGGTTGGGGTGGAGGACAACCTTGTCCTTGTGGAAGACCAGGTAAGGAGACTCCACCGAAACCACCAGGAGCTCACTGATCCTTCTGGCGGAGGTGATAGCCACCAAGAAGATGGTCTTCCACGACAGGTGGGAGTTGTGACACCTGTGCATCGGTTCGAATAGCTTGCCCATGAGGACTGCCAAGATCAGTGACACATCCTAAGGTGGTGGTGGCTCACACACTGGCGGGGACAAGTGGTCAAAGCCTTCGAAGAAGTGCCCGACCATCTTTTCCTGCGCCACCATCAGCAAACCAGCCCACGTCTGGTATGCAGAGATGGCTGCCAGGTGTACCTTGAGGGTCATCAACTGAAGGCCCAAGTGGGAGAGGGACCACAAGTAGTCCAGAATGCTTGCCACCAGGCAGGACAAGGGGTCGAGCTCCTTACCCTGACACCAAATGGAAAACCTCTTCCATTTGAAGGGGTAGCACTGGCGAGTTGACTCCTTCTGAGAGGCCTCAACGACATGGAGGACCTCGTCAGAGAGACCCAAAGCCTGAAACTCTAGCTGCTTAGGAACTAGGCAGTCAGGTGAAGGGACTGAAGGTGTGGGTGGAGGACCCTCCCCTGAGAGCAGTTCCAGGCAGAGGCGCAATCGCCACGGAGGTCTGCTGCTAAGACTGAGGAGATTGGGGTACCAGGACTAGCGCAGCCAGTTTGGAGCCACCAAGATCATCCATGCTTTGTCCCTCTGCACCTTGATCAGCACCTTGTGGATTGGGGAAAGGGAGGGAAGGCACACATGAGGCCCGAAGTCCACAGCCTCGCAAAGACATCCCCCAGTATGTCCCGCACTGAGGGGGTGGGCACAAGCAGCCTCAGCTTCATGTTCTTCTGGGAGGCAAACAGGTTGACCTGGGAAGTGCCCCACTGGGAGAACAGGTGATCGACTATCTTCTGGTGAAGGGACCACTCATGGGACGCCTCACCCACTCGACTGAGGGCATCTGACAACTGGTTGGACAAGCCGACCACATGAATCACCAGAAGGTTGGTGCCCAGGCTGTGAATAAGGATCCAGATGTGGAGCACTTCCCAGCACAATGGAAGGGAATGTGTCCTGCCCTGCTTGTTGAGGTAGCACACGGTCATCGTGTTGTCCATCAGTATCTAGATGACCTGACCCCAAACATGTGAAGTGAGAGCCATCAGTGCAAGATGCACTGCAGGGAGCTCCAACAAGTTGATATGACATCGGGACTCCGGGGTCCAGAGCCTATGGACTCTGTGGTCCCCCAGGTGACCTCCCCATCCTATCACAGACATGTTGGTCATGAGAGTGACCGTCGGCTCTGGGTGGACAAACGGAACTCCTTCTTGGAGATGTTCCAGGACTAGCCACCACTGGAGGGTGTCTCACATCAGCTGTGTCACCGTGATCGGCTGACTGAGGTAACAAAGGTGCTGAGACCAGTGTTGGGCCAGCACCCACTGCAGAGGGGGAATCCTCTAGCAGGCCCACCAGACCATGCTGGTGCAAGCCACCATGTACTCCAGCAAGCACAGGAAGTCCCAGGCAGGGTGCAATTGCCCAACCCGAAATGATCGGGCAAAGGAGGTACGATCCTCTGCCCTGTCCACCATGAGTCGGGCCTTAGCCCTGAAGAAAGTTGAGCTCCACCCTAATGAAGTAGATGACCTGTGATGGACTGAGTTCTGACTTGGCCTCATTGACCAGGAGGCCCAAGGCTGAGCAGGTCTGAAGGGCCAGATCTCTGGACTGCTCCACCTCCGCTCTGGAAGAAATGGTGATCAGCCAGTCATCCATGAATGGGTACAACTGGACACCTCGGCACCACAGGAAGGCTGCAACCACTGCTATGCACTTGGTGAAGACCCTGGGGGCTGAGGAAAGGCCGAACGGCATGGCCTGGAACTCATACAGGATCCCTTCCATGCAGAACCGCCAGTGGGATGGATGGATGGATGGGGATGTGAAGCAATGTGTCCTAAAGGTCCAGACAGCAGAACCACATGTCCAGCTCCAGGGAGAGAATTATATGATTCAGACTGACCATCCAGAATATACATAACATTAGATATTTGTTGAGGTCATGCAGATCCAGTATAGGGCACCAACCCCCTGTCTGTTTCGGAACCAGAAAGTATCTGGAGATGAACCCCAGACCGACTGTGGCATCCCGGATATGGACCACTGCCTCCTTCTGGAGGAGCTGGGCGATATCCTCCTGAAGGGCAGACATGTCCACGGACACCACATCTTAACGTGGGGCATGAACTCGGCTGGGCAGGAGAGCCTTGAACTCCAGAGACAGTCCACAGCCCACCACTTCAAGCACCAACTTGTCTGAAGTAATGTTGCACCAGGTGGAAGTGAAGTGACAGAGACAGCCCCCTACAACAGCTCAGGGCTGGGCAGGATGGGAGGGGGAATGACATCCCCCGACCAATCACTGGGCAGGTTTGGAGCTGGCTGCAGGGCTGGCTGAGGGAGCAGTACACCCATGGCCCCCGACTTAGCGCCAGAGGAGGCTGGCTTGGGCTTGGGATGCCAGGCCTGCTGTTGCCTCGCTTGGGGCTGCAGTGGTCTGGCTGGAGGCGTGGAGTAGGGCCGAAACTGAAAGGACTTTTCTGCTGCTTCTGGCCCTTAATGTCCTTCTGAGAAGATGTGACAGAGTCCAGGGGTGCATTAGACTTCTCTATGCGAGTAAGATGTCCATTGATGCCGGGCCTGAACATGTTGGTGCTCAAAAAGGGGACGTCTGCCAGCTTGTGCTGAATGTCGGCTATAAAAGCTGATATTCTCAGCCATGCCCTGCGGCACACAGTCACTGCCATGGTCATGGACCTGGCACAAGAATCGCCAATGTCCAGGGCCATTTGGAGCTGCTGTTTAGCTATGGCGCATTCTTGATTGCAGACCAACTTGACCAGCAACTGCAGGTCAGCCAGGAGGCAGGGGATAACCTAGTCAAGCGTGGCAAAAGACGGGCAAAGCTAGCCATCATAACAGCCAAACAAGCCTGCTGAAGGCAAAGGGGCGGGGCAGTGCATACCTTTTTGGCCACATGGTCCAAATTCTTAAGACTCCTTGTCGAGGGGTTTATTGACATTGCCCATGTGCCAAAACACCGAGTCGGCAACCAGCCCTTCAGTCGAAGGGTGGTTGGTGAACCCCGGCAGTGACCCGGCGGGTACCATGTACTTAAGGACCATACGGGCCAAAGATGGCCTCTGTGACAGGGAAGGCAACCCCAGGGGAGTCATCCCTGTCCAAGATCTCCATCAAAGGGTACTTAGCCTGCTTTTGGGCAGTTTCCAGTAGGATCTGTGATGGAGGGAACCTGATGCTTCCAGCGGAAAGGAAGATATGACATCACGGTGTGGTGCCAAGAATACCACCCGGGTGCGTGGGACGAGCCAGCTTGAAGACCTTCCAGCCAGAGATTTCAAGGGAAAGCAATCTGCCAAAAGTGTGGACAGTACACCACATCCACATCCCTAGAAAGCAGTTCTTTCTGCCATTTCCCTTGAATCTCCTTCCATTCAGTGACATTGAGTGACCCCATGTCCTCTCATCCTTGTGCATTCTGAAGAGCTGCATTTGGTCTGATGGTGCTATCACTTTCAAATATTTAAATACCATAATCATGTCACCCCTGAGTCTCCTCTTGTCCATAAAGAACAACCTCAGTTATGCCAGTTGGTCTTCATAGCCTATATTTTCCAAGCACCGAATCACCATGATCTCCTCTGCGCCATCTCAATTCTGTCATTATCTTTCCTCAGATATGGGGATTAGAACTGTACACAACACTTACATTGGGTCTGTCCAGTGATCTGTAAAGGTGCATTACAATATCTCCTGATCTGCTCTTGCAGTTTCTCTTGATGTAAACCATGATATTCTTTGCTTTTTTGGCTGCTGCATCACACTGTTGCTCCCGTTTAAATGTGCTGCTGATCATTACCTCCTTATATCTCATCTATACTAAAGTAAGCCCCACCCATTCTCTGAGAAGTTGCACACAGATTACCCTAGGAATTACCAGACACAGCACCAATTTTGGAGCATTCTCCTTCACATGCAGTGCCTTCTCATCCTGAAACACACTCCAGATTGCCAGTAGTGTCATTTACCAGAATCACAGGGGTTGCAAAGCTCCTCCACCCATCACATTTTATATAAATGTTAGGGAAACTGTGTTTTTTTAGGGTTGCTAGGGGTTACAAGGGACATTATAGGGCTTGCAAAGAAAAATCATAGGGGTCTCAACCGCAACTCCTACCTACTCCTAAATGATGCCCCTGCAGATATCCCTTTTAATGTCAGGTGTCAGAGGTTATGATACATTTAAGAACTTGATAAACCACTACTGCATACATTTGTAAATGCAACAGAGTGTGTTCTAAGTATCTCTGATCTTCCAGTATTTTTATAATCTAACCATCTGCTATAATTCCTACTGTATACACTGTATTAGCTTGTCTGAATGTAATATTTAACGCTGTAAAATATGTATATTTATCCTACCGTGTTCATTACTGTAACACAAAATGATGCATGACTCATGATTTGACTTAGACTTTGTCACCTAATTCTAGATGCAGTGGATGCATATCCTCCAGTCCTCAAAGGCTCTCTCGCTGTCACAACTTGCTTTACTGGTGGTGCTACTTGCTTGCTGTAGTAGAACTGTGGGATTGACGGTATACCTTGCCATGCCTGCCCTTACTCCCATGAATAACTGTTTGTTTCATTTTCCTCTGGTGATAAGATGACTGTAGTGTCCGAGCCAATGTCAGACCCCAACTCAGTGTCACCTTCCACACACAATGGCTGTTCAGCAGCACTGGGTTGTGTGATTCTGCTACTGATACGTAAGTTGGGGGCCAAGGGTCATCATATGGTGGATCAAGGTGGCCTGGCAATTGCTGATGTCCATACACAAGTGACTTGTTCATACAAGATGGATGGGGGGGGGGGGCTTGCCTTTACATTTCTGGACAGATCCCTTTTACACTGGGTGTCTCATGCATATGAAATGAACTGTAGCTTGAACTGGCAAACAGTTATAACAGAAAACCATACACATGGTTTTCTGTGTGTTACAAGGGGTCACCAGTAATTATATATAGAATAATACATGAATGGGGTGTATAACAATATTTTTTTACATACTGAAGTTGCTGGATGCCACATGCTGTAAACCAGAGCAAGACTCAAGTGGTTTAAATAGCTATCCCATGCAAAGGATGGGTAAAGAAATTCAAGTTGATACCCCTACCCATGATTTATTTTATATGATGAAGGGTCACACATTTTGCAAGGTATACTCTGATCACAAACTGGTGAAATGGCTAAGTAAATAAAAGTTTATTACAAATATAAGAACAAAAAAAGCTACACTTCTTTAGTACAATGACAGTCCATAGTTTACAAACTGACTCCAGAACAAAACTACAAGTCTATCTTTAATGGTAATGTTTTGTTGGTAGTGCATATCTAATTGCTTTGGTTTCAGCCAAGGTTAGAGCAGGGGTTGGTTTTAGTATTCATTTACTGGTCCTGGGCATAGTGCAAACTGCTTAGGGCCAGTGTGACTCCACCTTAACGTTCCCATTTGGGCTAGTATAAAAACAACCTCCCCACTCACCCATCTCAGGCCCTCCACCCATGCCCCTTAAGTCAGAAAACTCGCTCACAACTTGATAAATATTACAGAAAAAAAAAACAGCACACCGCCAACCTAATCTTAACAGTTTCACCGCCTGGCCTGAATGCCAAAAATATCTCCCTCATGCTACATCGCAAAGCACTACTGGGAAAGACTGCCAGCATTCAGGCTTGGCGATGTCACTGCTAAGATAGGATCAGTGGCGCCCTGCTCCAGGACTTCTTTATACTGATACTTGTCACCTTGTGAGTAAGTGTTTGACTGAGGGGACATGGATGGGGAGGGTGGTGGGGCTGAGATTGGTGGGGGAACGGTATTAATTACTGCAGTTTTTTTTTTTTTTGCTGTATTACAGTTGTGAGAGTCAGTTGGTGGTTAGCCGCGGAGGTGAGCAGAGTTTCTGTGCCAGTAACCATCAGGGATCAGGGTTGTGGGGCTGGGGTGCTCTGGTGGGTGGGGGGTACCACTGGACTCCACACAGAATGTTTGGGGATGGGGTGCCACTGGATATCAGTGAGAACTTAAAGGGATAGGGATAGGGAAGGAGTGCCAGTGGAAACTTAGAACTTATAGGAGAGGGAGGAGATGCCATTGGACACCAGGGAGTGTGTGTGTGTGTGTGTGTGTGTGTGTGGTGCCACTGGACACCAGGGAGAAACTATGAGAAATGTGGAGAGAGAAGGTGCCACTGCAAGCCAGAGAGTATTTAGAAAGAGATAAAGAGCGGGTGTCTTCCCTGCCCCTTCCCCCCATAACATCCATTATAGCTTGTAGCCAGTGTAAATCTTGTGAAGGGGCCAGTGCAAACTGGGACCACTTTCCCTGCTGGACTAGTGCAAAAAAAAGGTAAGCGTGACCCCTGTTAGAGGAGGGCGCTGGGAAAGAAAATAAAGGACTGTGGATGTTGAATACATGGTGATTCAGAGGCTGTTCTGAAAAGTACTTCAGAACAGGTAACTGAAGATTTTAATTTAAATGTTTTCCATCTCAGGGTGTTGACTAAATATGGAACCAAAACTTTAGGTTTCCAGGCAGCTTCTCCCTAGAATAATCTTTCTTTCAACATGTGTACAACTACATCTCATCAAAACTTTGTTACTGACTTGAAAAATTGCTTTCAAATGGTATGTATTTGTTAAATTCAAGCTTTGCAACTAACGGTACCTGTGAATTGTATATTTGTATATAGACTAAAGCATGTAAATGTCATGTGCATGGTGTTTTGTATTTTCTTTGCTTGTTTTCTCCCTTAGCTTTTTTACAGTCTAGAAACCTTTTTAACAGGACTGTCTTGTAAACAGGGATTTTTTTCCTAGCGACATGAAATATCCTGTATAAAAATAAACATTTTATCTATCTATCTACACTTTGAATTATGTGTTGAACAGCTCATTTGCATGGCGTAACTAGTACAGCCTCAGGTCTGAACGGATGGCTGTTGTGGAAAAGTTATATTGAAAAAAAAAACTAAATAAAAAAAGGAGAAAATATTATTTCGCAAAAACAAAAAAGCTCCAAGCTATGACTTTATGCTGCGATATCAACCACAGATTCCAATCCTAATTAAACACAGATTCTAACCCTAATAAGCCAGCCATACTACTAAAGAATTTAAGACAGAAGAAAGCCATATATATCATTGTGACAGTTCTCCACTTCTCAGTGGTAATATCCGTTTATCCCCCCTATATATACTCATCCAATCTCCTTTTAAATCTATCCTTTGTACAACTGCTCACAATAGGATGTGTCAACGTATTCCATATTCCTAACACCCTATGGGTAGAGAAATATTTAATTTCAATGCTCTTAAACTGCCTCGTCTGAAGTTGTTAATGATGGCCTCTAGTCATATAAATGTTGCTTTGAATTCTAGATTTGAGGTTTCACTAAGATCATTGTCATACACCATGCTATACATATCATGAGGAGATGTCCCCTTAGTCTCCTTTCCAGAAAATGATTTTAGTATATTTTCATATGGAAAGCTCTCACAGCCCATCACCATCCTAGTTGCTCTTCTCTGCACCCATTCAACCCTAGCAACGTCCTTCCTCAGTGATGTTGCCCAGAACAGCCAACAGCAATCTGTTAACTATCACACATAAGACTTAAGACTTATTTAGTGGTATAAATGATCTCTGCTGCTCTCTCTCCAAAATTCCTTTTAATGCACTTCAAAACCCTGTTGACCCTCATCACCTGCCCACCTGCTCACACAGTCTTCTGCATTTAAAATCCCTTACAATCAGTACAAATCCCTTTTTCTGTTACCTTCTTGAGTAGTGCTCTGTCAACAAAGTAACCTGCTATCCGCCCTGGTAGTATGGAGGGCTGAGGCACTGGTGCCTTACCCTCCTGTCACACCATTGACCCGGGTTCAGGAATGGACTTGGGTTGCCAGGGGTTGGATGGGGTGGGACACGACTGAGCATCCAAGGAGCTGCTCTCCTTTCATGGCGAGGGGAGGGATGCTGTCCCAGCCTTAGACTGCCACTGGGTGGAGGCCTGGTGGTAGTGCAGCATGGGCGGCACAAAGGGAGAGGGCAGTGGGAACGTATAGACATTGACTCTTTCAGCAGACAAGGATCAGTAGGCTCATTTAGTGTGCCCCTTTTCCCTGCCTCTTTCAATGCCTCTGACCCGAATTGGTCACTGGCATCCCTCCTCAACCTTCCTCTACCCAATTTGCCTCATACCTAGCCCACACAAGCTTGAAGCTCCTCACAGTATCTGCACCCACTACCTCCTCTGATGGGTTGTTCCAGTTGTCCACTACCCTTTCCATGAGGAAGTATTTCCTCACACATCTCACCTACACTCTCCCCCCATAGCTTAATTGCATGTCCCCATGTTCTAGTGCCTTCATTTCTCTGATAGCGACACTCCACTTGCACCTTATTCACCCCTGTGAGGTACTTGTAGGTCTCAATCATGTCTCCTCTCGCTCTCCTCTCCTCCAGGCAGTACATGTTGGGATCCTTCAGCCTTTCCTTGTATGGCTTTTCATGCAACCCTAGCACCATTTAGACTGCCCTCCTCTCTACCGCCTCGTCCCTATCAATGTTCTTGTGGAGTTGTGGCTTCCAGAACTGGACACAGCACTCCAGGTGGGGCATCACCAGTGAGTGATAAAATGGAAGCACCACCTCCCTCCCTCCTCCAGCTAGAAATCCTTGACCCAATGCCCCCAGCATCCTACTAATCTTTCCCACTGCCTTGTTACACTGACCAGCTAACTTGAGGTCATCAGATATGATGACCACAAAGCCTCTTTCTTGCTTGGTGACTATAATTACCTCCCCCATCTTATATGCAGTTGCAGGGTTTTCCCACTCCAAGTGCATAACCTTGCAAGTCTTGGTATTGAAAACCAGCTGCCACACCCTAGATCACTCCACAAGTTTCCCCAGATCACTCTGCATTCTCTCCATCCCTTTCTGAGTGTCCACCCTGTTGCAGATTTTTGTATCATCCACAAAAAGAGACACTTTCCACTCCAGATGCTCAGCAATATCACTTATGAAGGCACTGAAGAGGACCGTCCAAGCACCATTCCCTGTGGCACCCCACTAGTCACTTTCCCATTCGCTGAGTGTTTGCCATTTACCACCACCCTCTGTCTCCTATCCTTTAACCAGTTACATACCCAGCTTACCACATTCTCCCCCACTCCCAGGTTGCTTAGTTTCTTAATTAGCCTCCGGTGTGGTACAGTGTGGAAAGCCTTACTGAAGTCCAGACAGACCACGTCCACTGCTCTCCCTTTGTACCACCTCCCTAGAAACCCAGTCAAAGAAATCTATGAGATTTGTTTGACATGACCCCCCTCCCCCATGTCAAACTGTGCTGGCAGTGGTCCTGCAGCCAATTAGCCTCTCCTTCAGTATGGTGTCCATTCATTTCTCCACCACTGATGTGAGACTGACTGGCCTCTAGTTGCTAGCCTCCTCCCTGCTGCCACTTTTGTGCAGAGGGACCACATCAGCCCTCCTCCAGTCCTCTGGAATTTATTCACATGTACTGACACCTGCAGCAGGGGTGGGAAGAAAGAAAAGTAAGAAAAGGATGTCAGGGGCTTAACGATGCCTGCCTACTCATCCCCGAGTCCACGCTGTCACTCAGGAACTCACCGTTGGTCTGCTCTGGATTACCTGTACTGGGAGACAGCCCCTCCCCTTTGGCACTGCCATGGGGGGTGGGAATTCATGGGGGGAACCCCAGAAACAAGGTGAGTCCCCGGGCAGAGGGCTGCCGGCTCTGGGAAGTGGGGGCAGGGCTGATGAGCCACCCCAGCGCAAAGGCACAATAAATACCTTTGTAGGAGGAAAAAAATAACTTGTTTTCTTATTATTTACTCACAAATGCATGATGGAGCACTTATCTGTATTGAATCTTGTACCCGATTTCATGGCCTGTTCTGATATCACATCCAGGTCTTTTTGGACACCATCAATCTGACTACTGGTTTCTACTGGACCCTCTAATTTTGAGTGATCAGCACAGTTTAGCATCTGATTATGTACACCTACATTAATACCAGACGTGTACACTGAAACCAAAACAGGATCCAATACAGATCCCTGGGAGGCTACTGAGTGTTACCTTATCTTCCCCCAAGTAAACCGTTTACTCACACTATCTGTGTTCTGCCTTAAAGGAGAACTATGCTGAATCTGTATCATAATTTTTCCAGTAGAAGATATTTTTATTACTGGTTCAAATTCTGTCATTGTTCTACCTATAAAGGTTTTTTCATTAGCTGAGCTGGTGTTACTGATTTACGTGCTTCTGGTAAGGACCATTTCAGAACTCCGTGAAGCAGTTTACATCCTTGCTCTGCTCTTCTATTGTTGGCACAATGCATCCATGTTCTGCTACAGAACTCTGTGGTTGAAAGGAACATAAAATGCATCATACGGTTTTAAAATGGCACTTACCACCACATCAGAAATGTCCACTATGGGCTACTAAAAGGCCTGTATGGATAGAACAATAACAGAATTTGAACCAGTACATAAAAAAAACAGCTTTGATTAGAAAAAAAATGACTTACAGGTTTTGTGCAGTGCTTCTTTAAAGCTAATTTACAATCAAAGCAGTTATATATGTTGTTTATTTGTAATGCCTGCATGTGGCATAGCATCAAAGGCTTTATTAAAATCATGAAAAATTACCCTGGCAGGGTATCCCAAATCTAGAGACTAACTGACTGGATCAGAAGACCATAATCAGTTTGCAATACAGGGTGATCTTCCTTCAGTAAATGACAGCAGGAGTTGAGCCTGAATAGCCTCATCTTCTTTAAAGTCATGGAAAACTATTAATTGGCCTGAAGTCAACGAGATCAAAAATGAGAATACCACAAATTTCAGCCACTCCAAGTTTTCAAACAGTCTCCAGTTTTAATATATTCAACTTGACACCTACTTCCAGCCCAATTTTTCACCCAGTAGGGCTTCTTCAGAGAGAGGTGGCCCCTTAAGCCTTTCTTTACCAGTTGCACCAGCATTCCTTACTTTGCAAATACATCTTCATTGTTAAGTCTCTAAATTTAAAATACATCTTATTTTCCTGGGCTCAGATGCGTGCAGGACGATTCTACTGCTGTAAGAGCCCAAATCACTAGAGACTTGCAATGATCCAATGGAAATGTGAGGTGATTGCCATTTATAGTATTAGTAAGACAGAAGAATTCTTGAAAACAAACCTCAAGAACATCACCCAAGTCTGCAGTGCTGATATCAGGGTCCTCAGTAGTGTTGAAGGGAACAGGATTTATTCGAACAAGGGTCAGTACTCGGGGTTCGGGGTATCTCCACAGCATCATCCCAGGACCATCATCAGTCTCATTGTAAAAAAACACCTCGTATGCACCCGGGACTTTCTCTGCTTCTAAGGGATGAACAATAAGTTAAGTGCGATCAGGTCATACATTCTGGAAAAGTAACAACTTGCTTTTCAGTGAACAATGCTTTCATTCAAAAGCATATGGCTAGGCTGACTCCATGGTGTTGAGCAACAGGGGACTGCTTGGCACACTAGTGACCTAGGTTCACACCCTGAGCCTGGGGCAACTGAAATGGAGACTAGCAGGGGAGGATCAAGCATCCAACTGAATGCTCACTTCCCCGAGAGAAAGGGATGGTTTGTTTCACTGTCCAGAAGCCTCTTAGTGCTCACCAGGAGGAAACACACTAAGCTACTGATGAGATGGAGAAATGGGATAGTTAATATTCAGCAAAGAAGCTTGTTGTCAGGCCTGTGTCTGACAAGAGAGGAGAACATGCAAAAAGGGCATCGCTGGCATCAGATGACAACTGCCATGTCCCCACCTACACCATGGGGATCTGCCCTCAACAAAATACTCCTCCGATGCCCTGGTTCACACCCAGCCTCTCTCAAGCTTCTTTAAAACCAAAGAATTCACTTGCACTCCAGAACCAGGAGTAGCTGGGCAGCCACTCCAGCGAAGAAAAACTCCCAAAATATCAAGGAAAATCAGTTTATTGTACATCGACCTGGTAAAGCACACCAGAATGTTGCTGTCTAATAACAGGTATCCCAGTGCTTCGCCATATTAAAGCCGTCCAGGGTCGACAAGCTAATAACCGGATTTTTCCTTGATATTTTGGGAGTTTGCCTTCACTGGAGTGGCCGCCCAGCCGCTCCTGGCTCTGGAGTGCAAGTGAATTATTTAGTTTTGTTGACATTACTCAGGCAGGCTGCCTGCACTTACACCCTGCCCTGATCCATGAGCACAGCACCCTTCTCCGAGGTCTCTCAAGCTTCTTCCCTGTATGCATTACCTATGTAGGGAGGACCCCAACTAGTGATAGGCATAAAACTAAGGGGATAGAATGGACCTCTCAGAGACTATGTGTAACCTAGTGTGAGACACACATATCCATGGTGGGAGTCTGGGTATTGGATAATTTGAAGCATTGACACCAGGGCTGGCACACAGAATGTAGAAAAAGCATATAGCCACAGTACAACACCCCTCCCCCAAAGGCCTAGAGGTAAGTAGGAATATGGGCTCACATTCCAAGCCTGGGATACCAATTAGGTTAGCAGGAGGCTGAGAGCTATCCTGGAGGACGCACAACACATCAAAGAAAGGAGTCTTGCAAGTAAGAAGAGTCTCAAAGGACAGAACTTCTCTCACTCATTAACTCATAGTGGTATTCTGGCACTAGATGCGTCAGTGTTTCCAACATCCAGTTCTTGGCAACCAGCAACCACTGTCATCTACAGTGGACTCGCTCCTGTATCTGGGAAATGGATGCTGTCTGCAAATTCCCTCCTCCGAAGCCCCACTGTAGAGGTCACATGGGGTGAGCCCCCACTGAACAGCAATGCAGAATACGGGAGGTTTGTAGGGGGATGTCATAGACGAAGAAGAAGATTCAGAAGGGGATGTGCATGAAACAAATTGAAACTGAATTGAGAAGGAAACACAAAATGAAAAAAAAAGGATCTAGCTTTACCCTAAATATGTGCAGAAAGTGTTTTGTAAAATCTACTAGTTTCTTAATCAGATACGTATAACTCCTTTTCTATAATGACATTACCAAAATGCTTGATACGATTCATAAAAGTTTGTCTCTGGATGTGTATTTCATACATAGCAGTAATAATGCTGAAAAAACAGTGTATGGTATGGCAGAAACTGGTGGTTAGCTGTTCACAGTATGTTGACTACCACAAACAGGAACTGTAATAGGGAAAGGACTACACCTGCAGTATCTAACATACCTGCATTCTGTATGTACTGAAACAGACCCGTTCTCAGATCGTCTGAAGTATGCTCTGCTTTGAAGGCTTGGTATCTGCCCAGAGGTGAAGCAGGTTGGTGTGTTCGATCTGGGGTTTGCATCTCGGTCCAACCCTGTGTCTGCAGGTATCCTTGCAGAAGTTCGTGTAGGAGAGTTACACAGTTCAAGTGCTCTTGACCCCAGAAGACCTTCATTTTACAAAATAAGAAAACAGCAAAATGCTGAAACATTTTACATAATGCATACTGCAGAATCCATCCCTCCCTCCGTCTCTCTCTCTCTCTCTCTCTCTCTCTCTCTGTTTACATCTATCTACACTAACATGCACTGCTATCTTCAGCATCTATACAGAGTGCATTTCCATGTTGTTATGCAGGTCATTAATTTAACAATACTTGCCAAATTTGCCAACAGTGAGTAAAGGCTAGGCTAAGTAAGGATGATTTAGCCTATGGGAATATAATTGTTTATTGTACAGTATGTACTTAACAGTCAAAGAGGGCTTTGTAAATGAGGAGATCTCAGCTCTGCTCCTTTCTAATTGTTTGAATATCAGTAAATCAACAATTCATTCTGTTGTAGCCCACCCAGACGTAAACTTTTTTTTATCTGTGTTTTATTATGCATGTACAGCGCCTTGGAAATTTGAAAGGTGCTTTAAAAATAAAATGTATTATTATTATTATTAAAATCAATATGTCCCAGTCAACCTGACATGGCATCTCAGCAGGACCTCCCAGTCAACCTGAAGTGGTATCTCAGCAGGACTTTCTAGTAACTGATGCGGTATCTCAACAAGACCTCTCAGTAAACCGGTACCTCAGCAGCACCTTGCAGTTAACCTGATGCAGTACCTCAGCAGCACCTCGCAGTTAACCTGCTGTGGTACCTTAGCAGCACCTCCCAATAATCGTGATACGGTATCTCAGCCGCACCTCTCAGTAAACTGGATGCAGTACTTGAGCAGGACCTCGCAGTAAACCTGATGCAGTGTCTAAGCATGACTTCCTAGTAAACCTGATGTGATACCTCAGCGATCCTGGCAGTGATCAAGCATATCGGTGATCCCTCAGCCAGCAGCAAGTGCCAGATTTACGCAAGTTAAACCTCATGGTTGCTCATACACTATAAAAGATTGTGTATGAACAACCATACACATACAAGGCTGTTTTTTAATATTGAGGTTTCCATGGTAATAAGAGATGTCATGAGCTGTGCTCTTGAGGTCTCTTGTCACCATGAAAACCTCTCAATTGAACAACAGTCTTGTTGTGAATGGTTGCTCATACACAATCATATATGTGGTATCTTAGAAGCACTTCCCGGTAATCCTGATGCAGTATCTCAGCAGTACCTTCTAGTAAACCTAATGAAGTATCTCAGCAGCACCTTCCAGTAATCCTGATGTGGTATCTCAGCCAGACCTGCCAGTAAACCTGATGTGTTATCTCATCCAGACCTTCTAGTAAACCTGATGTGGTATCTCAACCAGCCCTTCAAATATACCTGATGTGGTATCTCAGCAGGACCTATTTGTGATCCTGCTGCAGTAACTCAGCCAGACCTTCAAGTAAACCTGATGTGGTATCTCAGCCGGACCTTCTAGTAAACCTGATGTGGTATCTCAGCTGGATCTTCTAGCAAACCTGATGCGGCATCTCAGCAGGACCTTCTAGTAAACCTGATGTGGTATCTCAACCAGCCCTTCAAGTATACCTGATATGGTATCTCAGCAGGATCTTCTAGTAATCCTGATGCAGTATCTCAGCCAGACCTTCAAGTAAACCTAATGAGGTATCTCATCAGCATTTCCAAGTAATCCTGATGTGGTATCTTAGCTGCACCTTCTACTAAACCTGATGAGGTATCTCAGCAGCATTTCCAAGTAATCCAGATGCAGTATTCCAGTTGGACCATCTACTAAACCTGATGTGGTATCTCAGCAGCATTTCCAAGTAATCCTGATGCAATATCTCAGCAGAACCTTCTCGTAAACCTAATGAGGTATCTCAGCAGCATTTCCAAGTAAACCTGATGCGGTATCTCAGCTGGACCTTCTACTAAACTTAATGAGGTATCTTAGCAGCATTTCCAAGTAAACCTGATGTGGTATCTCAGCTGGACCTTCTAGTAAACCTAATGAGGCATCTTAGCAACATGACCAAGTACACATGATGCAGCATTTCAGCTGGACCATCTAGTAAATCTAATGAGGTATCTCAGCAGGCATTTCCAAGAAATCCTGATGCGGCATTTCAGCTGGACCTTCTAGTAAACCTAATGAGGTATCTCAGCAGCATTTTCAAGTAATTCTGATGTGGCATTTCAGCCAGACCTTGAACTAAACCTGATGTGATATCTCAGCAGCATCTCCAAGTAATCCTAATGCAGAATCTCAGCTGGACCTTCTACTAAACTTAATGAGGTATTCCAGCAGCATTTCCAAGTAAACCTGATGCAGTATCTCAGCTGGACCTTCTAATAAACCTAATGAGGTATCTCAGCAGCATCTTCAAGTAATCCTGATGTGGTATCTTAGCTGGACCTTCAACTAAACCTACTGAGGTATCTCAGCAGCATTCCCAAGCAATCCTGATGCAGTATCTCAGATGGACCTTCTACTAAACCTGATGAGGTATCTCGGCAGCATTCCCAAGCAATCCTGATGCAGTATCTCAGCTGGACCTTCTACTAAACCTATTGAGGTATTTCAGCAGTATTTCCAAGTAAACCTGATGCAGTTTCTCAGCTGGACCTTCTAATAAACCTAATGAGGTATCTCAGCAGCATCTTCAAGTGCAGTAATCCTAATGCAGTATCTCAGTTGGAATGTCTAGTAAACCTAATGCGGTATCTCAGCAGCATTTCCAAGTAAACCTGATGCGGTATCTCAGCTGGACCTTCTACTAAACCTAATGAGGTATCGCAGCAGCATTTCAAGTACTCCTGATGCAGTATCTCAGCTGGACCTTCTACTAAACCTAATGAGGTATCTCAGCAGCATTTCCAAGTAATCCTGATGCAGTATCTCAGCTGGACCTTCTACTAAACCTAATGAGGTATCTCAGCAGCACCCCAAGTTAACCTGATGAGGCATCTCAGCCGGACCTCCTAGTACACCTGATGTGATATCTCAGCAGCATCTTCAAGTAATCCTGATGCCGTATCTCAGCAGGACCTTCTACTAAACCTAATGAAGTATTTCAGCAGCACCCCCAAGAAAACCTGATGTGGCATCTCAGCCGGACTTTTGAGTAAACCAGATGTTCAAGTTCAAGTTTATTTTCAGGAGAACTCCATTGAGCAAGCTCATTTTCAAGGAGGTCCCATGAGGCTCACGACAATACAGAACAATAACATGGAAAATACTTAACACGAGACATATGAATAAAAACAAGCGTGGTATCTCAGCAGGACATTTGAGTAAACCTGATCTCAGCTGGACCTTCGAGTAAACATGATGTGGTATTTCAACCAACCCTTCAAGTATACCTGATGTGGTATCACAGCCAGACCTTCTGATAGTCCTGATGTGGTATCTCAGCAGGACCTTCTAGTAATCCTGATGCAGTATCTCAGCAGGACCTTGTAGTAAACCTAGTTATCTCAACCAGCCATTCTAATAAACCTGATGTGGTATCTCAGTAGCATCTCCAAGTAATCCTGATGCAGTATCTCAGCTGGACCTTCTACTAAACCTAATGAAGTATTTCAGCAGCATTTCCAAGTAATCCTGATGCAGTATCTCAGCTGGACCTTCTACTACACCTAATGAGGTATCTCAGCAGCATCTTCAAGAAATCCTGATGCAGTATCTCAGCAGGAACTTCTAGTAAATCTAATAAATTATCTCAGCAGCAACCCCAAGTAAACCTGATGTAGAATCTCAGCTAGACCTTAGAGTAAACATGATGTTCAAGTTCAAGTTTATTTCCAGGAAAACTCCATTGAGCAAGCTCATTTTCAAGGAGGTCCCGTGAGGCTCAAGACAATACAAAATAACATGGCAAATACTTAACGAGCAATATATGAATAAAAACGAGCGTGGTATCGAAGCAGGACCTTCGAGTAAACCTGATCTCAGTCGGACCTTCGAGTAAACCTGATACGGTATCTCAGCCGGACCTTCTAGTGAACCTGATGTGGTATCTCAGCCAGACCTTATAGTAAACCTGATGTGGTATCTCAGCTGGACCTTCTAGTAAGCCTGGTGTGGTATCTCAGCCGGACCTCCGAGTAAACCCGATGCAGTATCTCAGCAGGACCTTCTAGTAAACCTGATGTGGTATCTCAGCAGGACCTTCGAGTAAACCTGATGTGGTATCCCAGCTGGACTGTCTAGTAAACCTGATGTGGTATCTCAGCTGGACTTTCTAGAAAACCTGATGTGGTATCTCAGCTGGGCCTTCTAGTAAACCCAATGTGGTATCTCAGCCAGACCTTCGACTAAACCTGATGTGGTATCTCAGCCAGACCTTCGAGTAAATGTAATGTGGTATCTCAGCTGGACCTTCTAGTAAACCTTATGTGGTATCTCAGCCGGACCTCCTAGTAAACCTGACGTGGTATCTCAGCAGGACCTTCTAATAAACCTGATGTGGTATCTCAGCCGGACCTTCTAGTAAACCTGATGTGGTATCTCAGCTGGACCTCCTAGTAAACCTGATGTGGTATCTCTGCCAGACCTTCTAGTAAACCTGATGACATACTAAGATTTATACCAAGATCTGATAGAAGCTAGAAAGCCGTGAGGCCCATAGTTGCTCCTGTTTACTTATAGTAACAAAGGGAGGTGCCAGAGAGGATAAAATTGTCCATCCGGGACTTAAATATTGACTTAGAACTGCTAGTACTTGCCTCCAGAGGTAATACATTCCAGGGCTTGATAATGCGTAACGTATAGAAAAATTTATGAGGCATCAGACTGAATCTCTGTGTTGTAACTGAAGCGGATGGCCTCTGAAATTATAAATGTCATCCTTAAACATTAACCCTAAACTGGTTAATAAATACGGATCGTTGATGATATCATACATAAGAAGGAGATCCCCTCTTATTTGTCAGGTTGAAAGGGACATTAAGTTCAGAGAACTAAATCTGGTTTCATATGGGACATATCTCAGGTAGACCTTCGAGTAAACCTGACATAGTATCCCTGCTGGACCGTCTAGTAAACCTGATATGGTGTCCCAGCCGGACATTCTAGTACACCTGATGCGGTATCTCAGCAGCACCTCCCAGTAATCTGATGCAGTATCTCAGCAGGACCTTCTAGTAAACCTAATGAAGTACCTCAGCAGTACCTCCCAGTAAACCTGATGTGGCATCTCAGCAGGACCTTGAAGTAAACCAGATGCAGTGTTTGACAAGGACTTCCCAGTAAACCTAATGCAGTGTCTAAGCAGGACCTCCCAGTAAACCTGATGCAGTACCTCAAAGGAACCTCACAGTAAACCTGATGCTGTGTCTAAGTTGCACTACAGTGTAAACATAAATGATAAATAAAAAACATATAGTCTGTCTTTCCTTTTTGTTTTGCTGGGGACACATGTCCTGTGTTTGCTCCCTTTTTGCCCCCTCCACCACCTGATCCAAGCTGGGACAGAAATGGGTGGTGTCCACATCTGAAACCCTTCCAAGTGCCACTTGTTCCTTGATTAGCCACAATGAGGGGGACATGGCTGATAACATTTAGATGACACACATGATTACTGTTAACAGTGCGATGAGAGGAGGTGTGGTTTCTATTTTGTTTTAACTAAAAAAGCAAAGTGATTGTTTGACTTTTGTGTCAAGGACCCAGGTTTTCAGCCTGTGCAGGAAATTCCTACTTGGGCCTGTACCAGTAAGAGAGTGAACACAATCGGGGGGATAATGAATAGCCTTTGGAGAAGAAGGGCCCACGGAGTCTATCAGTGCATGCTCACCCACCTCATGGTGGCCCAGAGAGGTGGAAATGCAGTACAGAAGCCCACTAGCTATTCCCTGATGTGCAGAAGCATGTCTAGTATCTGAATTATAGATATGCACAGCACTGCCTTCATGTGCCTGCCTGCTAAACAAGCAGTCTTCTTCAACAGCCCCCAGCCTACAGCTAGGATACCCTCCACTGGGGATAGCCACCGTCCAGTGGGGGCCTGTCATGGTAAACTGAAGTGCAGCTGATTGGCAGCACAGAAGGAAGACTGTGATTTGGTAGCGGGGAATAGGCAAAGCTGCAGGGGAGGTATCTTGAGGTGTGCCTGAGGGAGGCACATGTAAAGAGGTGAACTAGGGATAAAAGAGAAAACTAAAACAGAGAATATACAAAAATTAAAAATACAGCAAAACATCTTGAAGTGTTCCTTGCTACATAAAATAAAAAAAGGCTAATGATGTCACATAGCATCACTGAGTTGCCCATAATTTTCTTGTGCTAGCCTGTTCAGTTTTATAGCAATGCAGTAAACCTCAGTATACTGAACAACAGAGCCATGAGATGAGATGTTAAACCTAGGTCCCGTCTGATTGTTTTGGTGGTTGTTCAGGTGCACGTTAATGACCCCACTGCACTTACTGAAAAGAGCAGGGGAATTTTTTATTAGAAAGTTGGGACTTCATAACAAAACAGTACATAATAAATCAAACAAAGACAATTGTAAACAAAAAAACATAAATCATGACAAAGTCCATATAGGGAAAGAAAAAAGAAACAAAGACAAACAATACACTTAATACCAATTATCACAATTAACCCAGAAATGTGCAAACGTTTCTCTACTATAATAAAGTAGATCCATCTGTACTATATCCTGTAAAGACTTCCCAATATTTGCTAATAATTCAATATGCGAGACCCATTTTTGTTGAAGAACCCCCAAACATCTAACTCGCCATAAATGATAACGAATCACAACCAGAATAACGTACATATTCTTGGGATTATATTTCTGGCATAAGGTCTTACTCCCACCATACATAATTTCAGGATATGTCAACAATGAAAATTCAGGTCCCCCCAAGTTACACTCAAGAAGGTCCAGAAGTGCACCACAAATACACATTCCGAAAACAAATGATGCTGTGTTTCTAAAACCTGAGGACAGGAATCACGTGGGCAATATCTATCTTCCATTTTTTATGTTGCTTGCACGCATGTGCAAGAAACATAGTGCCATCATCGGAGATTTCGAAGGTGTGTCACCTCCTCCTCCAATTCAGTCAGTGAACTGGCAGGCGCAGCCCCTGTAAGCCAATGCATTTTGGAGCTGTCTATGACACGCTCAAAATGCAGTAACCTCTGATTGAAAGGAGAGCTACGCTTCAGTGAGCACCCGATAGCGTAGCTCCCCTCCTGCACGCGTGCGCACCCCCGACGTTCTGTGTAGCCGACGGGTGCCCAATCCCCGCCGGCTGAGCTGCTGTCATTCCCTCCCCGTAGCTGGTGCCACGCCGAGCCCACCCCAGTGTGGCAATCACTTATTTGGCCGACGAGGTGCCCAATCCCCGTCGGCTGAACGCCCCCGACAGCTGGTGCCACGCTGGGAGCCCACCCAAGCGTGGCAATCACTGTGGCCGCGGGGTGCCAATCCCCGTCGGCTGGGCGCCCCCCGTAGCTGATGCCACGCTGGGAGCCCACCCCAGCGTGGCGGTAATCACTATTGGCCAGCCAGGGGTGCCCAATCCCCCGTCGGCTGAACGGCCCTCGTCCTCTGTGCCACGCCTGGGAGCCCACCCCAGCGTGGCAACGGTCCCATAGCCTTTTTTGTTTTACCCCTGTAAAACAAAACGTGTCCAGCGTCTCGAACCCCCTCCGCCCGCACCCACTACTGCCTTTTAGCCTCCCACCCCCTCACCCCATACTTACCTCCGGACTCCGGCGTAGCGATCTTGATGGACCGGGAACACGTCTGCACTCTTCAAAGCCGACGCCCGAACTGAGAAATGCGGTAAGCTGTATAATGGGCTAGATAGGAGGGTTCAACTTTATTGCATATCTCAGGCATTTTGGGAATTTTGCCAAATTTTCAACATGGGGTTTTAGGACCCTTCTCATGAATGATGTCACTGTCTTGGGCGTTATTCGGGGCTCGAAGGGTGATTTCGCGGTGACTGCAGTACCCTTCGGGCGAATACGCCATAGTGACATCATTCATGAGAAAGTCAACCCATGTTGAAATAATCAAAATCAAAAACATTTATTCCAGCGTGCGTTGTGCAGTTCTCATCGAGGTCTCGTAAGTTCGCGAAATTTCAATATTTTCACTCCAGATTTTCAACATTGCCATTTTACCACCTTCTTATGAGCAGTACAGCTGTCATTTTCACATCTCACCCAAAATGTGTTTCCGCCCTTGTAGCGCAGAATGGCATGATGGAGTGTCTTGAAATCAATGTAAGGGACAAATTAAGAAAATCACAGTGACACTGTTCATGAGCAGAAGGTCTTAAAATGGCTATGTTGAAAATTTGGTGAAAAATTCCTAAAAATGACTGTTTACGGCGTGTGTTGCGCGGTTCCTCATGAGCTCGTAAGTTCACAATTTTCAATATTTTCCTCCAGATTTTCAACATTGTCATTTCAACCTCCTCATGAGCAGTACAGTTGTCATTTTCATCCTGCTCAAAACATATTTCCCGTCATGTAGCGCTGGCGCAGTCGGTGTCTGAACTCAGTGTATGGGACACATTAAGAAAATCACAGTGTCACTGCTCATGAGCAGAGATCTTAAAATGGCAATGTTGAAATTTGGTGAAAGAATTCCTAAAAATGACTGTTTTACGGTATGCGTTGCACAGTTCCCATGACTGCTTTCGTGGGTTTGCAATTTTCAATATTTCCTCTCCAGATTTTCAACATTGCCATTTTACCACCTCCTTATGAGGCAGTACAGCTGTCATTTTCATATCCTGCCCAAAGCGTGTTTCCGCCATGTAGCACACAATGGCGCAGTCGGTGTGCAAACTCAATGTATGGAACATTAACAAAATCACACTGACACTGTTCATGACCAGAGGTCTTAAAATGGCTATGTTGAGAACATTTGGCGACAAATTTCCTAACAATGACTGTTTTACTGACGCGTATGCAGTTCCTACGGACGCTCGTAAGTTCGCAAATTTTCAATATTTGCACTCCAATGACTTCCAAATACCTAAACAGCACATAGAAGCAAGCAACATTCGGCATTGACAAATGCTTGTTTATGTTTATGATTGCCCTTTACACTGAGTCTACCAAAATTCTCCAACCACAAACTATCCCACATTTTTGAAGGTATTCGAAGATTACGCAGATGCCTTAACACGTTAATCTGTTGTACAGATGAACACATAGGAAGTTCTACAACGATCTGACTATCATTAGCCAAAATAGTATGATAAACAGCCTTCCTATCCAGGATCATAAAATCCTGAAGACGAAGCTTCCACTTCACAGCCATCCTAAAACTTTCAACACCGTAATCTGATAAAGGCGTTTTTTTCCCAAACAACCTGGTATTACCTTGGTCCCAAAGCTGCCTATTTTAGTAACCCAGTCTAGAACCAAGGGACGCCATATCTTAGAGCCAGATTTTAAGGCCAAACCAAAATTATAACTAAAAAAACCCCACTAAAATAAAAGGCTACTGGATTGACCATTACTATACCACTTTCTACAATGGGCTTATAAGTAACATCCCATTTAAGTGGGTTTAACCTTGATCCCCAAAAAGCCTGAAAAAAAAATACTAAATAACCTAGTAAATAACTTCTGAGGAGGTGGGAAAACATAACTAAGATACAAAAAAATAGGTCAAGTAAAGTTTTAATCAAAATCACCCTTTTCTTTTTACTAATTAACTTATTATGCCAACCCTGAACCAGACGCTCTGCTTTCCCAACATTAATCATCCAATTAGAATATGCCATATCCTGACCCCAAACCTCACCCCAAGAACTATCAGAGCCTCACTTGTTATCCTTATACCCCCTAAGAAACCTGATGGGGTGTTTCCCAAAGGGATACCAATACTCTTATCCCAATTAATCCTGGAACCGGAAACATCTGCATATTGCCTCAAAACAGCACAAAGGACCTCCACCTTAGTATTAACCCCCAACGTAAGAACCATATCATCAGCAAATGACATAGCCTTAACTAAAAAACCAGTATGGGGAACCAGTATACCCTGAATATCAGGAGATTGGTGCAAAAGTCGAAATAGAATATCAATATAGAAAACATATAAAAGAGGGCTAAGGGAACAACCCTGCCACACCACTCTCCTAACCATAACCTTCCGATCATACCACCCATTTACATTAGGGCATAATGAAATATTGGCATAAAGAGCTTTAACCCAGGAAACAAAAACCACTGGGAAACCAAATACAGTTAAAACAGCAAAAAAAACTGACGTGAAACGTTATCAAAAGCCTTCCCCTGATCTACACCCACCACCCACCCCGAGACCCGTCCGGAATCAGCCTGCTGAAATAACTCTCTAAGCACTATTAGGTTATCTTTTATTTGTCGTCCCAGAACTGCACGTCTGTTCAGGACTAATTAAATAATCTGAGATGTTATTTAATCTGTTCAACAAAATCTTGGCCACAATTTTCCTATCAGTGTTAAGGAGACTCAGCGGTCTCCAATTTTCTACATTATTCTGAGCTCTTTTTCTATGAATCAATACCAAAACTGTTTCCTGCATGGAAGCGGAAAAAGTAGAAGACTGTAACATATGGTTATAAAGAACAACCAAAACTGGAGTCAAGTCCTCAAGAAAATGTTTATAAAATCCAGCCCCCCCCAACCCATCCAAACCAGGGACAGCAGCAGAATTCAGCTGCTTGATAACTTGCATAACCTCATCTTTAGTGATGGCATTCGTCAACATCTGTACATCCTCCAGTCGAACCTGAGGTAGCTGCAAGAATTGCAAAACCTGTGCCAGTTCCCCGCTAACCTTCTGACTCTCAAACATGGTTTTGAACCTATCCTCAACAATGGACAGAATTCCTGCTGGGGAAGAGCCACACTGTCCAGAAGAGGAAAGCAATTCAGCAATAAACCTATGCTTAACTCGATCCTGACAACTCTTATAAGGGATCTATGGAAGGTTTCTAACCTGCGCACAAATCTGGCTTCCTGTTCCAAAGATTTGCTTGAGTATATTGAAGGACATCATCCTATTCTTAATATTCTGAATCTGGAACCATAGTCCTGGCTAGTAGTTTCTGGCAAGGAAATCAAGTGCTGCAAATGATGACGCAACTCTAAATACTGTAAATAATCCAACTGACACCTGGAAGTAGCCAATGACTGAAACAGGACTTTTCATGCTTTTTTAGTATCCTCCCACCAATCCGAAATATCATCATAATAGTCACTAACCGATAATCTAGCTGTCCAATGACTGTGCCAAGCTTTTTGTATTTTAGGATTCTGCAATAAAACATTATTTAACCTCCACCCACTTTTTCTACATCTAGGAGTGTTTTTCCAAGAAACCTTGGAGCGAAACAAAACATGGTCAGAAAATTCTACTACCCTAGTAGTAGAGTCCAAAATCCGTAAAACTTTGGACACAAAAATAAAATCAATCCTAGTCTTCAATTTACCCTTGAAAAAGTGTATTCCCCTATAGGATGCAAACTGCGATAAGTGTCCTGCAAACCAGCAGTATGCAGGATTCCATTAAGGGTGCTAGTAACACAAAAAAGTTTAGAAGTTTGTAACCCCCTATCAGTTTGATATAAGCCACAATTAAAATCCCCCAACCAAATCACTAGTCTAGAGGTATGTAAATATTGGTGTATATCATTAAACAAGGTAACTCTAGTTGCCTTAGTTTGAGGGGCATATATAGCAACTAAACGAAATCGTTCACTACCATAAGTAATATCCAGCAATAAGGCCCTCCCAGGATGTATATCCACTAACCTAGTAACCCTGATAGCAGAATTAGTAAAAATAATTCCAATCCCATCACAGGTATCAGTTCCAGTAGACCAAAAGGAGGCACCCAGTGGCAAGCTTGAGATGCAGCCTGCAATTCTGCATGAGTTTTAAGTCTGGTATCCAATAAGCACATAATATCACGCTACAGCCTGAAGGAAAACAATATACTGGTCAACTCCCCAATGCTATTAACATTAACAGTAGCAACAGAAAGGGAATCCAAAGGAAAAGAAAAATCAGAAAACCAAGGCTCATGTTATCCTAGCTTTCCTGCATTGCCTGGTTCTTTTAGCAATGGAATCCGTACTCCCTTTTCCTCAGTATTGGACAACAAAGAGGAGGTATCAGTACCCTCATCATCTGACTCCCTATCCATTGGTGCAGAACCCAGAAAAGCAAATTTGTTACCCTGAGCCCAATCAACAGGAAGTCCCTCCTTGTCCTGTCCCTCCAAGGATGTCTGAAGCTTTACCTTCCTCCCCAACCGTGGTCTTTTTTTTTTATGCAGTTTTAAAACCAGAATCATCATGCTGGGGCGGGGGGTGAAGCATGTCAGGCACTACAGCAGGGTCAGAAACAGTGGAAATGATAGGAGTACTAACGGAACTTCTGGCTCAACCTGTATTTCCATATCGTCAACCTTACCAAGTGGTGGAGGTATGACAGCCTTATCTACTTGAGGATCACCATTAGATAACTCAGAGACCTCCCCAGCAAGAGTATCCATCCCAGTTTTGAGACTCAATTCAGCAACCTTTTTAGCCTGCAAATGCTGTGCCTGATTAATGATACCTTCATGTGAAGGGCAATCATCCCTATTATGGGAAGCCCAAGGACACTTACCATAGGCGTGTCCAGTATTTTCACAAAGATTACACCGGAAAAGATTAAGACACTTAGCAGACCCATGCCCAAACTCAAGACAATGACTACATTTAACAGTATCACAGGCTGAACTAAGGTGGGCCCAAGATCCACACTTAAAACAGGACCGAGGCTGACCTACATAAAAAATAGCACCCCTATCCCTGCCTAAATAAAAGGTACTAGGTAAATGCACGGCGCCAGAATTAGTCACAAACAGTTTAACCTGTGTTCTCCAACCACCGTCCCAAATCTGTTCGCTATCCACAGTAGGGAAGGGGGTACCCAAAACCTCATATTGCTGATGAAGCCAAAATAAAATATCCTCCACATTAACCCCTGCATTCTTGAACATAACTGTAATAACCTTAATAGTAGGTTTCGTGAGAGGAATTAACTGGAAGGATGACCAAAGGGGTGTATTCTTACATGCAGTATACCGTGCCCAAAACTTGTCTAAACTAGAAATATTTTTAAAACTAATATCAAAGTTGGAATTACTAATATTGATAAGGGCAAAAATCTCGTCGGAGAAGAACTTCATAGAGCCCTTCAACAAGGCCCGAGCAATATAAACTCAATCCGGAGCCTCCTGCAACCCTCCCTTATACAAAATACGCACAGCATTACAACATGGTGCAGGTACCTTCCTATTCTGAAAAAGATCAGAAAGCTTAAATGGGGTTTCAGAACTGTCTTCAGATAGCTAATGAGTAACCTCTGGAGGAGGGCCCACCTTAATGGCGTCCTCCACCACCCCAGTACTCGAGGATTCTGTAACATTCAAAGCAACTCCAAAATCAGAAATTTGGTTTCTTGAAGTCCCTTTACTAACTTCTCTATCTAAAACCTCAGAAGGGACTACAGTGTCAGAGTCAGGTATAACAGGTTTGTCAGGAGAAACAATGAAGTCCTTACCCCAGGGCAAAACGGTGGAGCTCAGAGTTGCAGCGTCGGTGGCCACTTTATTGGTTGCTTTCTCCAGCATATGTAGATAGGAGTGGTCCTGAGAATCCAGAGACCAAGTCCCTGTATCCGACATCTCCCAACCGGCCTCACGTAGTGCCTGTTGCGGAGACCAAGATGGGCCTCCAGGAACGTCAGTTGAGTGCTGAACAGAAGTCACAGGAGCACTGGCAATGGCAACACGACTCGGGAGAGGTGAAGAAGAACCCGAAGTCTTGCTCCATCCCGGACGCGCTTGATTCGTCAGAAAAACAAACTCTGCCGGAAGAGAACGGGTACTGACTGACCTCGGAGATTCAACCACAGCAGAGTTCACAGGGGCAGGCTGCTGGGAGGAAGGTTCCAGTATCAAAGGGTCCACAGGCTTTAGGCACATGGAGGAAATTCCGCCTGCACTGCCAGCCTGTGCGACCACAGTCAAGTCCAAAGAAACATGGGATGCAGTAGCAGAAGAATTCTCCACCACAGCAACAGTTCCAGATGCAAGCTTACTGTCAGCAGGTATGTTAATTGCCAAGGCAGCCAGATCAATTTCAACCGGGAGATCCGCAAACTCCTGCTCTAACTTCTTAATTTCCAGCAGCAACTTGGACTTTTTCCGAAATAAAGCCATCTTAGATTTACACACTGTGCCTTTTTTAACAGATTTATCATGCTGTACAACAGCCGTTTTAGAGGAGCCGGGCTGTAGAATTATATCCTTATCCAACAGTTCCTCACTAGAAACAGCCGATTCATATTCTGCAGCAATAATATCCAATTCTGTAGCCTCTTGTGAATAAGGAACAGGAGAGGAGGCTAGCTCCCCTGCACCATCGACATCCATCCCATCCGGAGGTTCAGCAACACTGGCCATCCTGTCGCAAGTGACCAAGGGTTCCTCCTACTGGACAGAGTAGGGGAACTTCCCCGGTGTCCTGGCCAAATTTCCCCACATTCACTAAAAACACCACCGACAGCTTAATCTGGTTTAGTATGTCAGTTTGTACCTCTGTCTCCCCTTCCCCCAGGATGGGCTGAAAATAGGCAGAACTGCCCAGCCCTCCTTTCCCACTCGACAAAAAAATAACAATACAAACAGACACACACACACACACATATATATATATATATATATATATATATATATATATATACATACACATCTATAAATACATGCCAGTACTGTTACAGTATCCTATGTGAGGGGCTGAGCTAAACTTACCATGGAATGTTTATTACAAGATATTTGAACACGATATCCAAGCTAAGCTGGAGTACTTTGTTTGCAATGTGTTTTTTTGGGGGTGGGTGGTGGGCTGCATAAACTGGAAAGGGAAACATTGGAATGTGCCTACTAATTTCTTGTTGTCAATCCCACATGTAGCTACTGACCAGAAGCTGGCACTGCTTGAACTCTACCAGTCTCCAGAGAAGCAATGCTGATCTGACAACCAGCCACCTGGGAACACAGATGTGTTTAAAAAAAAAAAAGGTAGAAAACAAGCTCCTTTAGTTTGCCCAGTGTGCCAGAGCTGTAGTTTGCTGCATGAGTGGCGCTTGGGGCCACTGACAAAAGACCATTCAGGCTGTGGCTTTTGTTCTGTGTTCTCAGCTGGAGCTTTGATCTGCTCACAGTAAATACTTACTGAATTTACTACACTGCTTGCAAGGTGCTGTTTGTCCCTGTGAACACCTTGAGTGCTGGTACATCATTTTCTTGAAATTGGTACTTGGCAGCTTCCAAACCATCTTTCACTGTTACGTGCCAAATGTTTTTCCCTGAGATGCAGGAACTGGTGAAAAGCATGGTTCTCCCAGAGGAAACTAATGAATAAAATGCTTAAATAAAATAAAAAGAATGCAGAGCATCAAATAAACTTAGAAACTTTAGAAAATAAGTAAACAAGCCGGCCTGATGGCACAGCAGTAAGGCTACAGCTCATGATGCTGTTAACCTGAGTTCAAGACCAAGCTAGAGCTGTTGAGAGCCAGTGGGTGGGTGGGCAGGGGAGATCAAGCATCCCAGAGAATGTTTTTCATCTGGGTAGAGGCACAGTTTAACTAAAGTTGACCGGCCCCCCCTTTTGGTATGCTTTATGCCCCCTGCACCCAACCAGCCCACACTGGCCTACTGCTCCACCCAGCCCTGTCAACTGCCTTCTTCGTGACTTACAGTCATTGCATGTTCCCCCATGGGAAGGGCTACCGGAGGTCGGCCCCAACTCTCCCCGACAGAGACTGAAGTCAGTCCTGGAGTGGGAAGCTAGTCTGCGGTGTGGGATCTGCACTGGGCAGCAAGTGGCATCCCACTCAGAATATTTTCCACTTTTTAATTCCCCAGTCCATGGACACTGGGAGGCCCTTTGGCTGATGCACTAAGGCACACAGAGCATGCAACTGCATCAGAGCACCAGTGTCCCCTTCCCTCATTCGTCAGTTCCAGCTTTCATTACCACCCATGGTCACCCAGGTGGCACTGTCACAGCAGAGTCTAGGCACCCTCCCACCCCTAAGGAGGTGAGCATCCACTGGGACACTCTACCATCCTCCCCCAGCCAGCCCTCTGACAGCCCAGGCTTATTCACGAACCTGGGTCTCTGGCACTGCAAGTGGTAGCACTACCGCTGCGCTGGCAGGCCCCTGAACCTTGTGACCAGAAGTCAGAGTGTGCCTTTCCCACTCACCAATTTTCAATAAATTAATTATAATAGACTATGCTCTGCTCCCTTACTGAAATGTTTAAATTCAGACTATTATTCATCCCTATTTGTGATGGATTAAAAAAGCAACAAAACTCAAAGCCCTCTAAGGAACGCAGACCATTGCTTCTGCTGATAAAAGTGAAGTGTCATGGCATCCTAGCAGTGGACAGTAAGATCCTCTGAGACCTCCCTTCACATCGATGGCAAGTTGCGTTTGAAGGACCAATCAAACAACTTCACAGTTCTCCATGAAGAGTGAAGGCTGCTCAAGAAGCTCATATACGGTCTGGCTTCCCCAGCTTGTTACAATTATATTTAATGTAGTAACCAAACGTGTACAAAACCACTCCCAAACTGAAACAAATCATAGCCTTGGGCAGGCAGTCTGTTTCCCTTTGTGATTTTAATTTTTGTTTTCCAACAGGGACACTTGTCACAACAACTCCAACAAACCAAAATGGAATCCAAATGCCAATTACAGAAAGAATGATCGAGTGTTTATTTTCTTACCTCTAGTTTTAAAGCTATGTGCTATTTTGCCTACTTCTAGGGAACACACACAGGCACTTCTACTGTGCTATACGAAGACTGCAGAACTGTGTTTTGAATTAATATGTTTGCTGTAATGAACATTTAACCAAAGCTGTGTGCTGGCCCAACAGCTCAGCGGTAGAGCTGCCGCCTCCCACGCTGGTGACACAGGATCGGGAGCAGACCTGGGTCGCTCAGGGGTCGGGGGAGAGGACTGAGTGTCTGATGGACTGCTCTATTTCCTGGGGAAGGGGGGACTCACTGCACTGCTCCTACACTGCCACCAAGTGGAGGCATGGTGGTAGGACAGTGGGTATACCAACAACAGGAGCAGCTAGCGGCAGTCATGTAGTGTGTGTGCTTCCACGTGCACATACACCTACATCGCTGCAAGCCACTCAGTCAGACAAGAAAAGCAGTTACTAGTGCAAGCAGCATGAAGCCCAGCTCACTCGCTCCAACCCGTGCCACATACCCAGGCATGGCCGAATCTGGATGTGTTCACTGGGGGCACGGCTCTCCCCCTCCTGGCTCAGCCATGGAGGACGATCTGTGGAGGGTCTCAAGGTCAGTAATTGCTGTGGGCAGTGGCTGTTGGTCAAGGGGCAGACTGGGTCTGAGGGAGCATGTTTGCACGTGGGAGAAAAAGCTCTATGGAATACAAAAAGCTGTGTCTGATGGCCCAGTGATGCTGCTGCTGCAGCAGCAGATCACAGTACAGCATGGAAGCCCAGGGTTAAAATGGCATTTATAGGGCACTTAGTGTTCCATTTCTGCACTTAGTATTTATAAATAACCAGTGCCATAATTTAAAGCAGCAGTGCATGACAGCAGTGACATTTTTGAGCTATGCCTTCTTATTCTGTTTTAAATTGCCCCTTATCCACTGACTTGTATTACAATTCTTTCCATAGTCTGAGTCTGTTTTAGCACAATATTTCACATTTGAAATACAGTACTAAAAGGAGCACTCCTTTTAATACGGATGGGACAAGGTTTACAGCAGTATTCTCAGCTGTTTTGTATACTTGTTCTTCAATAAGGTTAGGGAGCAGTGCATGCTGCATTCTAGCTCATTACAGCCACAAGAAAAGCGATCTTAAACAATGGGTGCACAGAAACAACAGAGAACAGTGATGAAAACTCGGTCTGAGCCCTATCAAATGGAGTGCTCCTTTTATTATTTCAACTGGGGAAAAAAGTGATAAAGGGGACTCAAAAAGGGGAAAAAGTGTAGCATACAAGTCAGGAGGATAAGGGGCAATCTAAAACACAATAAAAAGTATGGGTCAAAATTTTCATTTTCTTTACTAACATGCACAGCTGCTTTAAATGTGCATATTGAATATTGTGAGCATATTCAGAATACTAGACTAGATCAGCTTGGGCCGTCCAAATACATTCTGGTTATTCAAGGAACAAGCAACCAATAAGAAATGATAGGTCATAGGTTAGGCTGAGGTAACTGCCCACACAGGAATGCAATGAGGCCTGGCATCTCCTGGAAGGAAGGTTATCTGGCCTAATCACTTGCCTAAATGCTCATGACATTGTACAGTCTCAACATAAGGCCTTCAGGAGCTCCCCGGAAGATTTATTGAGGTAAATGTCATATAATGGCATAAAATTGACTGTATTTTATTTCCTCTGAATATAACTAACTTATGCATCATGTATGTTTGAATCATTCAAATTTTTTTTTCTGTAAGTATATAAAACTATTTCGCTGTATGCAATTAATTCCAGGTCGCCCCTCTAAAAGGGACATGCTTTTCTCAGTGGGCCCACCTTGTTATCAAACTTCAAATAAATACATTTCCAGCCTCTGCAATGGCAGTACCAATGCCACCAGGAAAGTCAAATCTAAATATTTTGCCACTAACCTCCAGAAGAACCTTAAAGGGGAACAGTGAGCATTAAGAGCCCCACACTCAATGTGGGACTGGTTCCCATTTGCATTTTGTGTGCAAAAACATTGTTTTAACTTACAGTTTACTGCAGTATAGTAGATTGTATCAGACTGATTCTACTGACTTTCAAACTGTCATTTTCTATAACTACAAATCCCAGAATACCTGGCAGCTGACATCAGAGCAAGGCTGCAGCAGTGGGAGATTTAACAGCCTACAGTGCACGTTAGAGTTTTTATAAGCTCTGATCTTTTGTTTGCTGGTCCCACTGCCCTTCCTGGGCAACGTACATTCACAGAGGACTGTACTTTGCCCTGGGGAGAACAGCAGAACCAGCAAAGATATGATTGGTGCTTAAAAAAGCTCCAACATTAACTGCAGGCTACTGAATCTGCCACTGTTGCAGCCCTGCTGTGATGTCAGCTGCAAGGGATTCTGGGATATGTAGTTACAGAAACTGACAGCTTGGAAGTCGTCAGAATCAGTCTGATACAATCTACCATACTGCAGTAAACAGTAAGTAAAAAAATATTTTTGCACACTAAATGCAAATTGGGACCAACCCCACACTTGAGTGACAGGCTCTTAGTGCTGTCTGTTCCCCTTTAAGACCCCATCAAAAGTCTGAAAGATGATCCACTTTGTTTTCATCCCATTCCCTCACCCCACCTCTCCCCAAAAGTTTACCACTCTGGTCCTCAAGCTAGAGAAATGAAAATTACGTACCTACCGTAAATCTTGATCTTCTTAGACGAGTCTCCACCACTCATTCACACTATTGGGATCTGCGCCGGAGGCACTAGGACCCATCGGGAGCAAACTTTTTGCTGGAGAGTCAGCGCCAGAGATGGCGCCGCGAGCCCTAGCTCGTGCGGTAACAACTATCTCGGCAAGGCCGACCTCCAACGCCTCAGTACCTTTTACCAAGGAGGTGCAGCATAACTAACCTAGAAGGGTAGCCTAACCTAAAAAACGGACATAAGATAGTCCGGGCGACCCGTGTAAGAAGGGTCAACAAAGAAGTCTTCACGGCCTAAAGATTTGAGGGAGTGACGACCAACAAGAAAGATGAGCTCGGGGGATTGAGGGTAGGCGTGTGAATGAGTGGTGGAGACTCGTCCAAGAAGATCAAGAATTACGGTAGGTACGCAATTTTCATATCTTCCTGGACATAAGTCTCCACCACTCATTCACACTATTGGGAGAGTACCAAGCTAATAATCCACCAAGAGGGTGGCAGGAGAGACCAAGAGCTCACGTTTTTAGGACAGAAGTCCATTGAGGATGGCTCTGCCAAAGGAAGAATGTCATCTGGCATGGACATCTAGTGCATAATGTTTAACGAAGGCATGCACTGAGCTCCAGGTGGCCGCATTGCAGATGTCTGCAATGGGCATGTTGCGGATTTCCGCTAGGGATGCTGCGACCGCTCTGGTAGAGTGTGGTAAACTCTACCTCCAACTTCACTGCGCCATGGAATAGCAGTGATCAAGGCACCACTAGCCATGATGAGATACATCTGATAGCGACAGGTTGACCCAGCTGGGTCTCACTGAAGGAAATGAACAGTTGCTGAGTTTTGAAAATCCTTGGTTCTATCTAGATAGAAACGCAAGGCCCTCTTAACATCCAAAGAATGAAGAGAACGCTCCCCTTCATTTTGGAAGTCCGCAAAATAAGAGGGAAGGACCAAAGGTTGGTTTAGATGAAATTTTGACACAACCTTAGGAAGAAATTTAGGATGAGTATGAAGAACTACTTTGCCCTTATGGAACACAGTATACGGAGGGTCTGTGACCAGGGCATGTATCTCAGAGACCCTGCGGGCTGAGGTAATGGCCACTAGGAAGGCAGTCTTCCAAGTGAGAAATTTTAGCTCACAGGTAGCCAGAGGTTCAAAAGGTTTCCGAGTGAACATGTCTAGCACAAGATTAATGTCCCAGGCTGCGACTGGACATCTTGTAGGAGGTCTGGTATGCAGAATCCCCTTAAGAAACCTCTTAAGCATAGGTAACTGAGCTAGAGTTAAGGAAATAACGGGCTCATGATACGCTGAAATGGCACTAAGATGAACTTTGACTGTAGAGTACTGCAGACCCGAATTTGAGAGGTCCAAAAGGTACTCCAAAACCTTATCTGGTGGACAGGAAAAGGGATTCAAAGAGGACTTTGCACACCAGAACGAAAAACGCTTCCACTTGGCTGTGTAAGTTTTCCGAGTGGCTGGCTTCCGTGCAGCCAGAAGAATATCTGAAACTCTTTGAGAGACATTGAACCGGTTTACTTCGACCTCTTCAGGAGCCAAGCGTGAAGGTGAAGTGATCTCAGGTTGGGATGGACCACCGGTCCCTGAGTCAAAAGGTTCATCTGCAGGGGAAGTGGTCTCGGAGGAACTGCCAACATATTGTTGAGTAGTGGAAACCACAGCTGCAGAGGCCAAAAGGAGCAATGAGAATCATTTTGTCCCCTGGGATTCGAACTTGAGGAGTACCTCTGAATTAGAGGAAGAGGCGGAAAGGCGAAGAAAGCTGCTTTGTCCACCGCAGCCTGAACGCATCCTGACAGAAAATGCCAGGCCCTGGATTTCTGGAGCAGAAGAAAGGCAGTTTTGCGCTGAGTGGGATGCAAAAGGTCCAGGTCTGGAGTTCCCACTCTTCTAATAGTGACTGAACTATGGTTGAGTCGAGAGACCACCTGTGAGGGTCTGTCTCTGTTCTGTTGAGACGGTCTGCCAGTCTGCTCTGAACACCTGGCAGATACACCGCTTGAATTAGAGCCTCGTGCTCCAAGCACCATTCCCATACCCTCATTGCTTCTCTGCATAAGCGGTAAGAGTGAGCACCGCCTCTGCTTGTTGATGTAATACATCACTGCTTTGTTGTCCGCTTGAAGGAGAATGTTCTTAGACACAGAATGTCCTTCAAAGCTCGGACCGCATAAAGGACGGCTCTCATTTCTAGGACATTTATGTGGAGCTGGGACTCGACTTGAGTCCACGCACCTTGAGTGTGGAGAGCCTGACAGTGAGCTCCCCACCCCATTAGGGATGCGTCCGTGGTAATGGAGATCTGATGGTCCAGAGGAGCAAAGGGATACCCCTCCAGGAGATTGCTCTCGAGACCACCAGGTGAGTGACCTCCTTAAAGGTTCTGTCACCTTGATGAGATAGCACTGCAGGTGAGTGGTTGGGGATCACTGAGTACTGAGTATCCACTGGGTGGTTCTCATGTGCAGACGTGCTAGGGGTACAGTGAACACTGAGGATGCCATGAGGCCTAGCATCCGTTGCATCGAGAGAGCTGTGACTGAGCTGTTTTCCCCGATGTGACGTCCATCTGAAGGATATCGTTCCTCCTGTCTTCTGGAAGAAAAGCCTTCGCACAAGAGGAGTCCAGAAGAGACCCTATAAAAAGGAGCCTCTGGGAGGGCTGCAGTTGCGATTTCTTGAGGTTAAGCAGAACTCCCATGGCCGTAAGGAAGCGCGAGGCCGTCTCCACGGCGTCCAGAGTCCCTTGCCTGGAAGGACTTGCTAGAAGCCAATCGTCCAGATAAGGAAACACCTGAATTCCAACCTTTCTGGAGGTAAGCGCCATGAGAACTGCACAACATTTTGTAAAACTCACGGGCTGAGGATAGCCCAAAGGGCAGGACTCTGAACTGATAGTGCTATCCCAGAGCCACAAACCTCAGGAATTTGTGATGCCTCGGGTGAATAGGAATGTGCTGGTAAGCATCCCTGCATTTCTAGGGAGGCTAACCAGTCGTGTTGGTGGAGCAGAGGTAACAGGGTTCCTAGAGAATATTTTGAATTTCTCCTTGGGAGAAATTTGTTTAGCTTTCTGAGATCTAGAATGGGGCGCATTCCCCCGGACTTCTTTGGAACCAGAAAGTAATGGGAGTAGAACCCCGTGTTTCATTGGTGCAGTGGCACCACTTCTACTGCCCTGTTGTTCAGAAGGCCCTGAATCTTGGTGGCGAGAAGGTCTGACTGAAGGGTTGACAGCCTGGGCTGTCGTTTGGGGGGACGATCCGAAGGGGTCTCCACAAGATTGAGTGAATACCCCTCGCGAATTATCCGAAGGACCCATTTGTCTGAGGTTATGGACTTCCACTGGTTGTAGAAGTGCATCAGACGACCTCCCACCGGAGAGGAAAAGTCCACCTCAGGCAGCTGAGATGGAACTTGGGCCGGCAATTCATAAGGTAGCGCTGGGCGCTTTGGGCCCTTGCGCTTTCTGTTGCGCCTTCTTTTGAGGTTGGGCAGGTTGGTTCTTATGGAAACTTCCTCTGCCTCGAAAGGACTGGCGATTATGAAACTGTCGTTACTGGCATGCCCTGAGAGGGGCAGGAGGGGCCGAGCCAACTTAATGGCTGACCTAGTCTTTGTGTAGCTTCTGGAGCTTGGTTTCACCTGAGGACCAAAAGATATGCAATCAACAAAGGGCAATGCCATCACCTGTTGCTGCGCATCATTCGTAAAGCCCGAAGTGCGCAGCCAGGAATGACGCCGGGTGCAAATACCAGCAGCCGCTGAACGGGAAGCAGTGTCAAAAGCATCCATGGCTACTTTAACCTGCTGGTTATTAGATGCAATACCTCTGGTAATGGTTTGAAGAAGCTCTGGCTTTGAATCCAACTCCGGTAGGGCTTCAACCATCTGTTTAATAGAATGCCACAGGATATACTCATACTGAGAAAAATAGCCTTGGTAACTGGCAATATGCATACTTAGAGTAGAAGCAGCAAAGACTCTCTTACCTAAGGTGTATATCTTATGAGATTCTATGTTAATAGGTCGAGCTGTAGTAACTTGAGGAAGAACGACCTTATCATTCTCTGCCAGGACTACAATAGGATTCGCAAAGGCTTGAGATGCCAAAATGGGACGATCCTTGGGGGCTGAATATTTCCTATCAATGGATTTAGCCACCGAAGGGATAAGAGCAGGATTATTCCATACCATTTGAGACAGCGTCTCAAATGAAGGCTGAATCGGAGGAGTCAAATCCGTAGGGATCTCCGGGGCATGAAGATATTGGAGTCTCAACATTTTCCCAGGATCGATGTCGGTAGTCTGGACAGAAAGTGTGGAACTCAGATTTTTCAACAGAGACTTAAAGGATAGGTCCTCGACCACAGGCTCTGTAGCAGTAATAGATCCTGCTTCGTCCACTTCATCACCCAACCGAAGGTCTGGGTCAGGCTCAACGTCATCTCCTGACAGTTCAGGAGGGACTGTATGGACAGGAAAGGAATGAAATTCAGAAGAGGAGGAAGAAGGAAACAAGTGAAAAGAGGAGTCCCTGAGAGCCGCCGGCGCCGAGGAGGCGCACGGCACCGAGAACGACGCTGCGAGGCCACGCAGTGCCGAGAAACCGCACGGCACCGAGGACGGCGCCAAGTGCAGCATCGACACCGAGGACGGCGCCGAGAGGCCACACGATGCCGAGGGCACCGAAAACACTCCCAGACTCCGAAAAACAGGTTTTGAAGGAAGAAGAGCAGGAGAGAAGGGCATCGGTGTGGCCCCCTGCGCCGCAGCCATGTGGGGGACACCTAAGCGCGGAGTCGATGGCACCGAAGAAGGTGCCGTATGACCAGAAAGGTCCAACCACCCTACCTGGTCGCCCAGAGAGCCTGAAGGCCCAAGAGCGACCGAGCCAGGTAGCCGAACCAACCTCCGAGCCCATTGCTCCATAAGAGCGCCCACTGATGAAACTGCTCATCTGAAGACCTACCTGCGGGCGGGTAGGGCTCCATGTCAGGCGTCAGCTACCAGGAGCAGAGGTTGGCGACTCGAGGGAGGAGACCGCAACTGTGTTCTGATAACCGAAAGCGCCTACGCAGACATATCAGAGGGCAACTCGAGTGATGCCTTCTCTTTAGACCCGCGGGCTGAAGAAGAGCTCGAGGCCGAACGGTGCCGAGAGTGCGAATTTCGCTATTTTATGCTCCTGGGACCGCCCCATCCCTCGGCATTGGACCGACCGTTGTCAGACCCCTCCTCCGAGAAGGCGGCGGACCGGACCCAGCCCGACTGACTGAACAGCTTTCATACGAAGTCTCCCTACCGTCACCTGACCTGCTCATGGCTCCATCTCGGCCAAGGTAGGCTGAGACTTCTTTATTGTATTTATTTTAAAATAAGAATAAATTTAAGCGATACTGTATCGAGATAATACTACAAAATAATAAAACTGAAAACTATGCTGCTAGTTTGAAGTTTGACTCCCGACTTAGTGACGATATCGTCACTGAAGTGCACTCATGCAGGAAAAAGGAACTGAGGCGGCTGCAGGGTCGACGCTGAGATAGTCGTTACCGCATGAGCTAGGGCTCGCGGCGCCATCTCTGGCGCCAACCCTCCAGCAAAAAGTTTGCTCCCGATGGGTCCTAGTGCCTCCGGTGCAGATCCCAATAGTGTGAATGAGTGGTGGAGACTTATGTCCAGGAAGATCTGTCTTATTTCTGACTCCTTCTACTCTTTCAATCAGTACGTAACCTCAAGTACATTCTCAATATTTCCGCCTACTGTAGTCTCCCATCTCACCTTCCACACCCACAGCTGACCTCTCTCCCCCTTCCCCCTTGCTGCCCTCCCACCTCCCCTTTCTCTTTCTCTTTCTCTCTCATCTCCCCTGCTGCCACCCTATCACTTGACTATCCCTTTACCCACCCAAAGGAAACAGCCCTGATGGTCTTGACCCTAACCTTCTACACCTCTTCACCCCTACTATTGCTGACCTGTGTCCTCCATTCTGAACCTCTCCTTTCATTTCAGCAAGGTTCCTGGAGCATGGAAGCATGCCGAACTTCTCACAATCATTACTGTTTCCTTTGCTCTAGCCAATACCTCTAATCAATCAATCACTTTTTATTTGGTAAGCAAACTGGGGGAGACTCCTCTTTCGCAGCTGCAACCACAAACATTAAACAGACTACACATACAAAAGTATACTCAATATCGTACATAATAACATGTAATAATATGAAAGACAAGGAACCTGTTTTAGTTCATATTTAAGGACAAACAAAAAAAGAGATCTTTAGTACGTACTTTACGGCCAGTATTTCTTTTCTGAATTACATCAATCAACTATGTTGGAGCATTACCACACAGGATTTTACACACAAAAGTATACCAGTGAAGTAGCCTTCTAGAAGGTAAAGAAAGCCATCCTAAAGTGGGATATAGTATGCAACAAGTTTGCCATGGCAAGCCAGTGATAAACCATACCAAACTATGCTACAGAGTGTCCAAGGAATTTAATAAAGTAAGTGGAAGTACTCCGATAATAGTCTAGTTGAGAAACAGTGGTGGGAAAGAACAGCTCCCATTGCACTTCCTTTCTTTCCAGATTCTGGTTTGGCTCTCTCCCAGTTACCTTTCTTCCCTCCCTTCTATCCCTCCCTCCATTCCAATGACCACTCCTCCTCCTCCTTCTCAATCCCTAGTTTCAAATCCTACAAGCAGCCTTTTCATCTGGTCTCCTCTTCTTCCTGTGAAATAACCTCCCTTCTGCCCTTAGCACCTCCTCCTCCTCCTCTTCAACACTCTTGTCACAACACTAGCCAGCATACCTCAGGTGTTCATTGTGAGGTGGCTCACTAACCCAGTCCCATTGCCACCAACCTGGTCACAGTTCACTCAGGATTGCTCCCTTTATGTTCCACCACAGGCTCCGGTTTACACAGAACAAGGTCAGGCTCTTGTTCACACAGTAAAAGGTCTCTCAAACATAGGAATCCTTCTAATCACTCCAGGTACATCCAAATTCTAGTTTGGATCTCTCCCTCATTATCTTTCCTCTCTGCTGTCCCCGCCTCCCAGTCTATCCATTCCATGGACTCCCACTCCTTCTCAGTCCCTCATTCCAAAATCTCTGCTGGGCAAGCAGCTTTCTCCTCTCATCTCTTTTTTCAGTGGAATAACCTTCCTTCTGCTCTACACTCCTCCTCCTTTGAAACTCTCCTCCATGATCTTTCCTCCCACACTTGTTCCTAATATTTATTTATGATGCTTTTTCCGTGTTTCTTGTCCCCCGACCCTCACATCCTTGGCGCAAGTGCATGCGTGTGGAAGCACGCACATGCCACGTACGCATGAGATGCCACACCCTACCTTTGCTTGCTGCCTCAGCCTGCCACCGGCCTCCACCCGTGGCAGCAGGACCGCGACTCCCCACCTCCCGGGAGCAGAGAGCCACTGCTTGATCCTGCTCCCCCTCAGCACCCTGATGACCCGAGAGCGTTCCTGAACCCGGGTTGCTGGAGTGACATGAGGTGTGGTGTCCAGCGCCTTAACCCTCAGCACCACCGGGCCGGCCTCCCATACTTGTTCCTGAAATTATTCCCCATGCTCCACTTGGCTACATTGCTCCTCAACTATAGCAGTCATTCTGCCTCTTTGCTTTTCTACAGTTTCTGCCCATCCTGTCCCTCCTCAGCCACATTTGTATCATTCTGTACATATTAGCTCTGTTTTTATTTATTGTATTTTTGTTCTCTACATTCTGTTTTTGCCACTTTCTCTCGGGTGGCATCTGGCACTACCATCAGGCTCCTGCATCTCCCCAACCCCATCAGCCCCACCATCTCATGGAGTCTTACCTTGCCTGTGTTTCCCTTGTGCCTTACCCCTCCCACCTCATGATCGGGTTCTCGGGCTGGGCTAGGTCCCTCAGAGACTTCAGGTAGCATTGCCCAGAGACAGCCAGGTTGGCAGGTGTGGGGTCTGCAGGAGAGCAGAGCCATAATACTGCTCTGCATAGGGTCCTTCTTCCTTTCTCTCATCTCCCCATGGAAATGCCAGCTATTGTATATTATTATACTTTATCTTTCCTTTTAATGTACATAAGTGTGTTTTGGTTTTTTTATGCACATTTGCAATCTTTTATTTGCTTGTTTTCCCTATTCATTTGTAATCCCCTTCCCCAGGTTGCACCTGGAAACAAGTTTTGGCTCTGTGTGCCATTATTGGTCAACAATTCTAATCAAGCAAATTGTTCTAGGCACTCACCAGTCAAACAGCAATTTCATGCTGAGTACGTATGAAACTACATGAGGCCCTTAGCCTCATAAAAAAGCCAAGACGAGGATTATGTCATAGTGTAAGACCCTACAGTCTTCCAATCTCTTGCATATTAATACTAACCATACCATTATTATTTTTTGTTTGCACTTTAGAGGTACCTACTGCATTAGTAAATGGTGACATACATGTACTTATGGCATAACCGAGTACTCTCAGTTTAAATGTGGATTTCTGTATACCCGATACTGTGGTTTGTCATTTGCTAGCCAGTTGTCAAAGTTGAACTATTTAAATGTATTATAAATGGATCCGTGTTTGAGCATAACCAGACACACTGCTTAGGTTACACGTATCTCCCTCTCTGCATGATTTACAGCCTTGGAAAAGGAAGACATTTGGTTCAAACAAGGAGCAAAAGTCATAAAAAGCAAACTCTCCCAGACTTCAGTACCACCCACACAAACCTGGATGAGACCTCCTTTCAAATCCACCAATACTTTGGGAAAGGAGTGTTGCGGGCCAGGGTTACCACTGTGCCTGCACCACTTGGCTTCTAGATTTACTGTGCAGCAAAACGGACCAATCAGAGCTCGGCTCCGGTCTCTCAGGCTTGTCTTGAGAAGAAGGTCGTTCAGCTGAAGTACCAGTGCAATGGCCTGAATTGTACCTGAAACATAGTGAAAAAGAAACAGCAGAAAAGTAATTTCAGATGGGAAGTCCAATTTGTAGGTCTTGATACCCCAAAGTTTGCCAGGCACACAGACTCTGACACAATCAGTTAGTACTTAACATGTAGAAGACACTAGGAAACAACAAACTCAATGTTTCAGCAAGATGAATGCCTTTGTTAAAACAAAAATAAACGTTTAGAGCTTGCCACTGTGTGTCAAGTTACTGTTGTTGCCAATATAACTGGAAGTACTGCAGATAAACAAGATAATTAATGACTAGCTAGATAAGTTGAATGCCTAAAATGAAGTAAATGAAACTTATCCCAGGTAGCCAGCATGTGACAACAAATGCCCTGGCTGGGGGCCTCCACTGCTAGAGTAGCCCACAACTCTGGGAGAACTTTTAACATTTAACAGACACACCACAGCGTATATTCAAATTAGTTCTGTAGTTCTGCTCTTCACTATTTATTACTGAGGTAATCTATATGAAAACAGGGTCTTTGTTCTTCAATATGTGGTTTTGTTGCTTATTCCTCAGCTGCGGTCATAATGCTCTGCTTGTGACATCACAGTACTCCCAAGCAACAGATTATGGTGTCACAACAGAGGATTATGATTTCAGGTAGGGCATGAACAACAGTGAAAGATGATCTGTACGAGATTAAGATCCACTTTTTATTGTATAAGGTCCACTTTTCATTGCAAATTTCTTCAGAAATAAATAATAGGAAAAATTTATTGAAGACAGGCAAAATAATATATGAATTGTATGTAAATATTATGTTTTTCTGTTTACCTTGAGGCATCAGCAGTTCCATAATCAAGGCTCCATTGAGACTTGGCTCTACCCTCCAGGCAGGGACAGGATGGGGGATTCACCCCATGTAGCATCAGAAGGCACTGCTGGCGGTGGTGCAGGGACCATGATGTACTTGGGTCCACTTTGCCGTGTCATGGCCATTTCCATGTTTCTCCAGCCCCTTGTTCATTATATACATGAGGCTCAGTGAGGGGGTATGCACAATTGCACAACAGCCACGAGGCCCAGCTGATGTCCACCTTCCCACTCCACCTTTCTGCCTTTCACTGCGCTATGCTTTGGTCACCCAGGTGACATCACTGCAAGGAAGGCAGCTACCCAGTCTCCCCGGAGGAGGAGAGCATCTTTCTCCCTGCTCAGCCAGCCCTCTTATGGCCTTGGCTCATTCCCATCCTAGGTCACCAGGATTGCAAGCAGGGACCCTACCTCTGCATCAGCAGGACAGTGGTTCCATATGACCTTACATGCCAGCTCCCTGACTATCCATTTTATCTCCAGTAGTCATTTCCAAGCAGCTAATGACCTCTAGAGTAACCAATCATACTGCACTAATTTTGTTATCCAGCATTCCTATAGGTTTATATCTTGCAATAGACTAAAAAACCCAGAGTGTACAGAGCACAGAAAAAAGATACACAAGTGTCTCTACAGTATGTCCTCCCTCTATGTCCACCAGAGCCTCTCCTGCACCATCCCTCTCAGGGAGGCTGCACCCTCCTCCCATGAGTTTCTCCTTGCCAAAAGTACAGTTTTGTATTTACTGTAATGGTAGATCTTCAAGAGAATATCTTGCATCAGGTACTACTCTTGGGTGTCCGTCAGAGGGCGCTCCTGTAGACGGTAGCGTTCACTAGCAGTGTTGGCCGGGGGCCACCCACAATGATATCATCATGTCTGTGACTATAAATATGTGGGCGGTCCCAAGCATCCTCAGTTCCCTGCCAGCGATCAGCTTGCGGAGAAAGCCTCCAAGGGGAACCAAGGAGCCTAGTGGTACCCAAAACAGGACTGAAAGATTGCTCTCCCTGAGAAGGAGGAGGAAGGAGGAAGGGAACCCATCTGCTGCAAGAGATCCTCTCGAAGATCTACAGTTATGGTAAGTACAAAACTATACTATCTTCTTCAAGGGTATCTCTTGCAGCAGGTACTACTCTTGGGATGATTCCCAAACAGTGAAGGAGGAAGGGTGGTCCAGTTAGGAAAGGAGACCTTGCAGGATGGTGCGGCCAAATGCTGCGCAATGTCGAGATGCAAGATCAATGCTATGGTGCTTTGTAAACATGTGCACTGTAGACCAGGTGGCAGCATTGCAGATGTCTGAAATAGAGCCACCCTGGAAGCATGCCATAGTTGTAGAGAGGGTTCGAGTAGAGTGTGCATGGACAGCACCTGGTAAAGGTTTTTGGTATTTATTGTAGCAGTATGTGATGCAATGTGCCAGCCAGTTGGAAAGTGTCTGCTTGGAGCAAATGCCATGAAAAGTGTGTTATGTAATATCGCAGTATACAGTGTACATCTAAGGCATGAAGAAGTGATTCACCTGGATTAGAACAATCTGGGTAAAAAACTGGGAAATTTATGGACTGGTTTAGTGTATACTCTAAAACGACTTTCAGTAAAGGTCGGGTTTGTGCGGAGGGAGACCCTGTCTTTGTGAAAAACAAGGTAGGGCTCGGAACACATGAGACCTTGGAGCTCAGAGATGCGCCGGGCCGAAGTAATTGTCACTAAAAATAAAGCTTTCCATGCTAGGAAACACATTTTGCAAGTGGCAGCTGATTCAAAGGGTGCTAGCATTAGTTTCTCAATAATGAAATTTAGATCCCAGGGAGACACTGGCCTCCGGCATGCGGGCAAGGTCTTGTTGGGCAACCTGATGGCCGTTTATGAGCTCATGGAAGGCTGAGATTGCCGCTAAGTGTACCTTTATGGATGAGTAACTGAGTCCTTGAGAGGACAGTGAAGTAAGGTAGTCTAGGCTATCAGGGAGAGAGCAGGAAAAGAGACTGTGGGATTTGGAGGCTGCCCAATGAGTGAACCTTTCCCATTTCGCTTGGTAGGTTTTTCTGGTGGATGGTTTCCAGGAGGCTAATAGTATGTCTGCTACTTTTAAAGATATTTGTTGTCTTCTTATGATGACGGCTTCAGAAGCCACGCATGGAGATGCAGAGAGCGAAGGTTGGGGTGTAGTAGAGCCCTGTGATGTTGGGTGAGAAGATCGGGGCGGAGAGGGAGAGGAATGGGATCCGTGATCGACAGTTGTTGGAGGAGAAGAAACCAGGTCTGTCTTAGCCAGAATGGGGCTATGAGACTCATTGTTGCAGGCTCTAGTTGCAATTTCAGTAGGATGCGCTGGAGAAGAGGAACGGGGGACACACACATAAAAACTGTCCCCGCCACGTTAGGGACAAAGCATCTATAGAGTGACCCTTTCTGTCTGCTATAATGGAACAGTAAAGAGGCAGTTGATGATTGTCTGTGGAGGCAAAGAGGTCGATCTCCGGCGTGCCCCAAACATGGAATATGTTCTGAGGTACTGAATCATGCAAGGTCCATTCATGACCTTCAGAGTGCTGACTGAGATGATCTGCCAGGACATTCTGGGCTCCTGGGATGTGAACTGCCACTAGATTGAGGTGTTGTCTCAGGGCTTCATCCCAGACTTGAACTGACTCCCTGCAGAGATGTTCTGATCGTGTGCCCCCTTGCTTATGTAATAGACCACTGATGTGTTGTCTGTATGTACTAAAAGTTGACCGGGTTCCAGATATGGTCTGAATGTCTGGGGTGTGAGACAAACTGCTCTCATCTCGAAGATGTTTATATGGAGGAAGGACGTATTCTGGCCCCAATGGCCTTGCGTCTTCTGGGGGCCTAGATGGGCACCCCATCCTAGGGTGGAGGCATCTGTGGTCAAGGTATGGGTTGGAGGGGGAATTTGAAAAAGGACTCCTTGGTTCAAGCTGGATTGTATTGTCCACCAAGTTAAGGCATTGCAGAGTGCTGGAGTGACCTTTATTTGGATCTTGAACTCTGCACCGTTTTGTCGCCATTGATGGTGTAGAGCCCATTGGATTGGATGCATGTGGAGTCATGCGTGTGAGACAGTGGAGATGGCAGCTGCCATGTAGCCTAGAAGGCATATGACCTGACGTGCTGTCATGTGTGTAACTGACTGATAGTGAGTGGCTAGAGACATTCGTTTTCAACATCTGTCCTTGGGAAGGAATGCTCTGCCTAGTTGTGTGTCTAGAGTAGCCCCTATGTATTGTAGTCTTAGGGTTGGATTTGAATGGGGTTTCAGCCAATTCACCATAATGCCTAGTTCCTGGAACAATTGAAACGTGGTGTGTAGGGACTGCAGCAAGTTTTCCTTGGTTGAGGCCTTTATGAGCCAATCATTCAGGTAGGGAAATACGAAGTACCCCTGTCTTCTTAGGGCCGCTGTTACCACTGCTAGGCATTTCGTGAACACTCTTGGTGCAGAGGAGAGGTTGAAGGACAGAGCTCGGAACTGATAGTGATGTTCCAGGAATTGGAAACGTAGGTATCGATGATGTGCTGAATGGATGGGAATATGGAGGTATGCATCCTTCATGTCCAAGGCACAAAGCCAATCTCCCTAATGTAGTAGGGGAATGATTGAGGCTAGGTTGACAATCCTGAATTTTTTGTACTGGATGTACAAGTTCAGTTTCCTTAGATCCAAGACCAGAAGTAGGTCTCCGGTGCGTTTTGGCACCAGGAAAAAATGGGAATAGAATCCCTTTCATTGTTCCCCTGGTGGCACCGACTGAATTGCATTTTTGTGTATGAAGGACGTTAGTTGCTCTTGATGGATCAAGATGTGATCTGGTGGGTACACCACAGAACAGGGATGATGTGATGGAGGGGGGAGGTGAACTCTAGTGTGTGTCCTGTTTTTATTATCTGAAGGACCCATCTGCCTGATGTTATGTTTTGCCAAGCCTCTAGGTGGTATAGGAAAAATGACCTCCCACAGCTTCTGAAGCTGGCTGAAGGAAGCTGCTGAAGAACTCCAGTGAATCAGAAGGTTGGGGGGCTCCAGTCACCACTATAGGGGTGGACTGGGCTTGGCTCCCTTGGACCTAGCTGTAGAGGTGTGAGTTGCAGGTTGGCTTTTTATGTCATCCCCTGGTGGACTGTCAGGCATTACCATGTTGGTGACCTGCACTTTGAAACTGAAAGGGTTGGTAGTACTTTTTTGTCCTGTAGGTTGGGACGTATGGTACATACCATGTGCTGTCTGTAAAGTTCGTCCTGATGCCTGAAGGTCATCTAGGACAGTTTGAGTGTCTGATCCGAATAATTTGTTGCCATTAAACTGGGTGTTCAAAATAGTTTGTTGAACATCAGGGATAAACCCCGACACCCGAAGCTAGGCATGTCTGCAGAGAGTGATCATCATAACGGATGTTCTAGCAGATGTCTCTACTGCGTCATATCTTGCCCTGAGTAAGTAGCGGGAAAGGACAGTGACAGTAGAAAATGTAGCCAGGAGTTGGTCTTTTTCAATGGAGTTTATTAGCAACCTCAGTCATTGTGGTCCAAAGAGTCTTTTGATATTTTAGCAGGTGGTCTATGTAATTCAGGATGCGGAGGTTCATAATGGCAGCCTGGTAGATTCTCTTGCCCATGTAGTCTAAGCACCTGGATTCCCTGTCTTGTGGAAGGGAGCTGAGATGTTTAGGCCACTTTGTTCTGTCATGTGCGGCATTAATAACTACTGAGTCCGCCTGTGGCGCAGTAGAGAAAAAGGGATGATCTAGTGGTGCCTGATAAAGGCGATCTGCTTTTCTGGGAACTGGTGGCACCACAGACGGGTGGTGCCAGGCTGCCAGAATTGCATCCTGATATGCCTGGATTAAAGTTGGGACCACAACTGCAGGGTCTTCCGGGAGTTCCAGGTAGTCCGCCATGTTGCGGAGGTGTTAATCCTGTTCTGCAGTGGTGAAGCCCATAACCTTTTGAATTTGTCTCATCATTTCTAAAAAGGATAGGTTGTCAGGTGGAGAGGCCGGAGTGTAGAGGCCAGGATCCTCTTCGGTGGAGGATACAGTTGAGGCACTAGAGGGAGGGCGAAGGCCATCTCCTGCATCAGTGCCTTCTTCATAATATTCTTCATAGCCTGGAAAGTATTCTTCTTCCAGTGAATGGAAAAAAGGACCAGGGAAGGGGTCCATATTGGATGACTCCTTTCTAGGCCTCCTGTGCGGAGGAGGTGAAGGATAAGCCCTGACTTCATGGAGGCTGGGAAGACGGAGGTGCCTCCATACCCTGCATTACTTATAACACTCTACAACAGCGGCAAGATCGACAGATGAGGCCATCGACAAGTGTGGGGTAGACCTTCCAGTGGTGTTAGAGCTGGTGAGAGGTACAAAAGAGGGAGTTGGATGTTGTTGAGGATGTAAATGAAATCCTGAACTGTAAGGCATGGTTTTCCTGACAGTGTCAGCCTGGCCCCTATGAGTAACTGTCTGAGAGGGAGGTGGTAACTTTGGGAGCACAGTTAAGGAAAATCCTTTCTCTTTAATGTCATACCCCCAAGGCTGTCGTCGACGGGGATTGGAATGGAGATGTAGCAGAATGCTGAAAAGCACGCATTGATGATGAAGCATCCAGGACCCTGAAGGAGTGGGCCGTCGTCGAGTGATCAGTGGACGCAGTGGGAGACGTCATGGTCACAACAGATAAAGCTACAGTAAGAGCCATCAATGAGAGAACCGGCAGGGTCATCATCGACGAAGATTTGATTCGGTCTTGAGAAGTCGTCAATGGCTCACCAAAAACGGTAGCCATCGACGATATCGTACCTTCGTACGAAGAGGATGATCTATTCTTGTCTTTATGCTTTTGTTTCGTCAAGTGTTTGTGTGATGACTGGGAAGCTTGAGTCGTTGTCGAGGGGTTTCGGGGACAAGTCCCCTTCTCAAGGAGAGCAAGCTTTTGTTCCATTAAATAAGATTCTGTCTTTTGAAGTTGTTGACAACGGTTAGCCTGGTTAAACTCTTGACAATATATGCAGGAGGAGATGCTGTGTGCAAACCCCAGGCAACATACACAAACCGAGTGGTTGTCATATTGGTACATTTTTTGTCCACAATGGCACTTTCTAAATACAGAGTCCGAATCAGACATTCAGTGTCAAAGAATAAATGAACGGAAAAAAACATTCCAGCTCTGTTTTCTTATTTAAGTCTTTGTTGACCACACAAATAGTGAAAAGTTAGTCGTGCAGCGAGCTGAGAGACAGTGGGGAAAAAAAATGAGGATGCTTGGCACTGCCCACATATTTATAGTCGCAGACATGATGATGTCATTGTGGGCGGCCCCCAGTCAACACTGCCAGTGAAAGCTGCCGTCCACAGGAGTGCCTTCTGGCAGACATCCAAGAGTAATACCTGCTGCAAGAGATATCCTCGAAGATCTTTCCTTCCCCTCCACCTTACCCATTTTCATTGAGTTTTTTTTTGTCTTTCCAAAAATCTCCCCCTCCTTTCTGAGTGACTCAGTCTCTGTCATCACCTCACACTCCACTTCTGGTGAACTCATCCTCCTAGGGGACTTTAATATTAATTAATTTTCCCCAGCATCCAGGCCAGTCTCCCTCAGGACTAACTCCCTAAATCTATTACAACTTATTACCGAACGCACCTGTCATCGAGGCAGAGGTCAGGAAGCATAGAAAAAAACAGGAGTAGTTGTAGAATTCACAAAAAGTGTTTATTAGTACTAGCAGTAAAACAAAAAAATAAAAATTGTTCAGAATAACTATTTACAAAGGCAGAATAAACAGAGAAGATCCACCTGAGTTTTCCTTCAATCTCTGTGTGTCTTCCAAAACATTGTTCTCTCTTATATGTCTTTGCAACCCCCCCCTTAACAAGCATCCTGTTTTTTTCTAAAATGTTCTTGTCAATTTCAGGCAGGTACAGCAAGAACACAATGTTCCAGAACTGAGGCCCCTTCCCCACAGCTTCTGAAAAAGGGCTTAAAAACTGCTCTCAGGTTAACCCCTTGAGTTCCCAATAGCTTTCTGTAATCATCTCAAACTATAATTATATACATTTCAACAGTAACACTATATAATTTCCAAACAAAGGGATCCCAATATCAGTTACATTTCCACATAATGATTTGCATATATTTTTATACCAGCAGATATGCAAGGGGTGACAGTGAGAGGCAGAGAAATGTGAGACTGTCGGGGTGATTAAATCCTAGGTCTCACAGGAACATTTGGTTGCGCAACCAGACAGACAAGAGACAGGAAAGGAAAGAACAGAACAGATCCATGCATTCAAGCTCTCCATAACAACTGGGACAGGATCCTATTCAACCCTGTCATACCACCTAGCTAAATCCACACTCATCAAGCCACACCCTTCTGGACTGTGTTCTGTTCTCACACCCTCACTGCACTGTTCCATCAGGTATTTTGCCAGACGTTTTTAGCGATCATCGCATGACATTTTGTTTAAGTAAAGTTTGGTGCCCTCCCTCCTTCCTAAAGTAGATCTGGGTCCAGGTCCCTCCAGTCACTGAACAACGACACTGTACTGAGCGGCCGAACTGCAATGGATTGGTCCCCCATTCTCTCTGCCCCAGACATAGACATGGCCCTCTCCCTCTTCTACCTGATATTTACTTCTGTCTAGAACAAGCCCGCCCCTGTCAGAAAGTCCAGGGTTAAGTCTTCCCATCACCCCTGGATCACTTATGGTCTCACTGATTTGTGCAAGACCCATGATCAGGCCTGGGCCAATTACAAATTATCCCGCTCCCTGTCTGACCTTCTCTCTTACAGTGTGCTTAGAAACAACTGCACAAAGGCCATCCATACCACCAAATCCCTTTTTCAAGGCCAACCTCCAGAACAATCATTACTCCCTAGCCATGTTCTGGAAGATGATTCATTCCCATCTTGATCCACAGACCCAGTCCGCTTCCCTAGCCCTCATTGTTAACTGCTCACCAGTCTCCAACCCTGCCTCTTCTGCTACTCACTTCAAAGAGTTTTTCACTACATGTGCGCTTCCCTCCCCCCCTTGGCTCTTCTCCCTTCCCCCTTGGCTCCTCTCCCCTCACTCTGTCTCCACCCTCCTCCCCCCACCCCCCGGTTTCATTTCCCCCAGTCTCTATCCTGAAAACCCTGCTTGCCCTTTCCACACTCAACCTGTCCAAATCTAGCCCTGATGGCCTGGATCCTATTCTCTCGTCTATCAGCTCCTGCCATCATCTCTCCCCTCACTCTTTTCCTCAACCTCTCCTTCACCCTCTGCGCTGTTTCTCAGCCTTGGAAGACTGCCTAAGTTCCCCTCCTCCACAAAGAGGGTGATCCCTCCACCCCTGACAACTTCCGTCCTATCTCCCTCCTCCCCTCTCTAGCTAAGCTGCAAGAGAAACTGGTCTTCTAGAGGCTTGCTTACTTCCTCCACACTTCCAACTTCCTCTCCCCTTTCCAGTCTGGTTTTTGGAAGCACCACTCCACATCTCCTCCCTGCTACGGGTCACTGACTCCATCCTCTTTGGGATGGATCAGGGGCATATCATGGTGGCCATTTTCACTGATCTGGTCAAAGACTATGATTCAGTGACCCATCCACTCCTCCTGGACCAGCTGAGTTCTGCCAGCCTCTCAGACCCCGTTGCTGACTGGCTCTGTTACCGCCTCTCAGGCCATCAATAGTCGGTACAGGGAGGTGGTGTCCTGCCCCCACCACTACCAATCCAGGCTGGGGTCCCACAGGACTCCATCCTGGGTTCAATCCTCTTTTACATTTTTCTCAATGGCCTCCCCTCTACCTGCACCAACTTGCATATCCACATGAATGCAGATGACACAGTTCTCTACACCTCAGACCTCTCGACTGCAGCTGTGGAAGCTTTGCTCCAGCAAGACTTTCACAACTGTCTGCACTGGTTTCGGTCCAAACAACTCCAGAACACCACTTAAAAAAAACAGTGTCCATGACCTTTGGCATCAGCCAGAAACTGGCCAGGCTTGCCCCCTTCCCTATCTCTTCCACCCTGAATGGTTCCCCCCCTTGAAATGGTCCCCTCCTCCAAGTTTCTCAGTGTGTGGCGTTACTGTCAGCTTGACTTTTCTACCCAGACTGATGTCATCCACACCAAGTTCCACTCCAAGCTTGGTGCCCTGTACTGTAACCTAGACTGCACATCTCCATAGGTCTGCCAGGAACTGGTTGCCAAAATGGTACTCCCCGTCATAAATTAGGTAGATGTGATCTATGGTAATCCCCCACCCTCATTCTTCTGCTGGGCAATCCACCTTCTCCTATCGCCTTCCCTCCCCTCTTCATTTCTCACCCTTCCCCGCTTCCCTTAGGCATCAGATTAAACTCTTGACCTACCCCTCCTATTCCTGTCAATCTCCTACCTCACTTGCCCCTGCTCCCCTTCCCTCCCTCCCCAGTTATGGTTCCCCTTCTGGGGTTGGTTTATGATCCATATACTACTGCACTGAATTATTCAACCTGCTGTTGCCAGTTACACTGGGCTGTGATGCTGCCCAGAACTCCAACTTCTGCTACCCCTTATTGTTATTTGCACTTGTGCCATGTTGCGTTGTCAATGCTTTTACTTTATTTGTGTGGAATGCTTCTTTACTACTGAATTTGATTCACTGCATCCCCCTTTCCCTTACCCTGGGTCACACCTGCTCACCTTGGCTCAGTGTACCCCTTCCCCCGGTTACCAGTTTTCAAATAAATAAAAAAGGGCATTGCTTTTAACTGATAGAAACTGTACTAAACAGAAACAGTAAAATAGCAACACAAGACTATCTTTAAAGTTCCAAACAACGACAAGCTCAACTGGGTGGCAAACTGGTTGACAGGCAGAAAACAGAGAGTGGTGGTAAATGGTATACAGTCAGAAGAGATGCAAGTCACAAGTGGGGTACCTCAGGGATCAGTCCTGGGGCCAGTCCTCTTCAACATCTTCATTAGTGACCTTGCAGATGGACTAGAGGGTAAGGCTTGTCTGTTTGCAGATGACACCAAGATCTGCAACAGAGTAGATGATCCAGATAGGGTGGGCAGAATGAGAAGAGATCTGGATAAACTAGCAGAATGGTCAGAAGAGTGGCAACTGGGACTTAATGCAAAGAGTGCAAAATCATGCACATAGGGAAGAGAAACCCTGAAACCACCTATAGGCTGGGAGGAGTTGCTAGCAGTCACAAAGGAAGAAAGAGACTTGGGCATCATCATCACTGATGACCTAAAATCATCAAGCAGACCTCTAAAGCAGTAGGTAAGGCTGGGGGGTGTTAGGGTGTATTAGTAGGGGTATCACAAGTCGTAGAGGAGGTAATAATCCCTCTGTACAAGACACTGGTTGAAGCCCCATCTGGAGTACTGCGTGCAGTATTGGAAGCCACACCTTCACAAGGACATTAACCAAATTGAGGCAGTCCAGAGAAGGGCAACCAAAATGGTGCAGGGACTGCATCAGAAGACATATGAGGACAGATTAGCGACTCAATATGTATACCCTTGAGCAAAGGAGGGAGAGAGGTGATATGATCGAGGCATTCAAACACCTTAAGGGCATAAACAAGGTGAAAGAGTCTAACATGTTTAAATATAAGAAAAATAGCAGGACAAGAGGACACAGCATGAGATTAGAGGGAGGCCGATTAAGGGGGAATGTGAGGAAATTCTTTTCCACATGTAATCCCTAGATGGCGCTATCCCAGGGGCTACTACCCCTGCCTGATTTGCCACTAACAGGTTGAGGGGCCTGGATCCAATGGTGGGTGCCTCCACCCAGAGGTCAGGGTTTGCAATAGTTAAACTAACTTGGTCACAGCCCTCTGGGACACTGCAACCCCTTTCTTCCCACTAGTGGCCCACACAATATATCAGAATTACCTTCACAGTATACACTTACCCCCAGGTCTGGTTCGGCACTGGGACCTCCTGTGAAATGAGATACAGTGCAACAATCACAGTACAATGCTAACATTAGACAAATACCTCAGGCAGTATAACTTTGCTGAAACAAGCAGCTCTGATTTATTTAGGGGATATAACAAGGACGGGGAAATCAGGTTAATTAGCTTATCACTCTAATAATCTACCTATGGCTCTGTGCACAGGCCTATCCCTATCAGTTACTGTCCCTGGGTACCCAAGCCCTAGTGGCTAGTCCAAACTGTGGCAGCTGGTAGGGGCCCTTTCACACAGAAAAAGGAGAATTAAACAGTCAGCAGTACAGTAATTCCATTTGGATTTAATGTGGCAATTCAACAGGGGCGACCCTGAATTAGTACTCACGACCTCCAAATAAGATAGGGTCCTTCAATGTCAGCAGGAGCTCACTTGAGGTACACAAACCTCTTCACATCCATATAAAAAGCACTATACCAGGCAGGCTGCATCTGTATCGATCGCAATTACTGCACAATACCGGGAGAACACACAGCAGATTCAGTTCCTGACAGACCCGAGTGCAATTTTCAGCAATTCCTCCAGTCTTCTACAGGGTGAGCCTGGTTTCTACTCTTCAGAGATCCTTTGATTCTTTTCACAGGTGGATTCAGTCCTAACAAGCTGTTACACAAGCTGCAGACCGAACTCTGGGCCTTACACCGTTTTTGACTAAAACTGCACACTGAAAAGCACAGGGCTCCTTCCTTCTTCACTGCCAAAGCTCAACTGAAACTCCAACCGACAAAACCGGGCACTTCCTTTGAGTTCCTCCCAGTTCTTGACTGGATTGGCTGTCACTCACAATAGACTGCTGCTGTTGGTCCAAAAGGCACTGAAGTCTAAACTACATCTCCCAGAGTCACTGCCCATACAATCCTCTTGTGGCTGGCTCAGATTATGAGTCAAGTTCTGATTAGTCCAAGGCACCATTTTAGAGCTAGCTTACCCCACACTGATTGGTCCAGTTCAGCAGTTCAAAACTAGAATGGGGAACTAGCAGACACAGTTCTGACTGCAAAGAAAGCAGGTTAGACAAACTGTAATTTCATTATTACTCTAAATAATTTCTGGCAAACAGTTACATCTTTCAGATAGGTTCCCTTTGCACTCCTAGTGACTGCAAAAAATGAAGTGAATTGGCAGCAGCTTGAGTGGTACTCAATCAAAGAAACACACAGTCCCCCATACAAACTAATTATGTCTGCAAGCAGACAGCTCTTAAAGAGACAGTACCAGAGGTTCTAAAAACACTCACTGATAAATGGCTTAAATGCCAAACACCATTCACGCTTGGAGCATTCAAGCAAGCTCCTGGAAGTCTTTTGGGAACCCCCATTTGCAGGGGGGTTACACACAGAAAAGGTGGTGGATGCATGGAATGGCTTACCACAAGAAGTGGTGGCTATGAATACAGTGCAGGGCTTCAAACAGGCATGGGATAGGCATAAGGGAGCAATACAAATGACTATGAATAGATAGGCCACTGACAGAGCAAAGGCCGATGGCACATTTATAAGGTAGAAAAAGATATGGGCAGACTGGATGGGCCTTGCGGTCCTTATCTGCCGTCAACTTCTATGTTTCTATGTTAAGCATTTTTTTAAAATTCAGAACTCCTGTAAATAAAAATTGATATCACTGGGGGACACCTGATGGCCCAGCACTTCTGTGCTGGCAAGCTGGGTTCATGAGCAGACTGGAGAACCAAAATGTGCTGTGGCCCGGGCTGGGAAATGCTGTTACCGGAAGGTCCAGACAGCCCAGGGAGAGAGTGTTGCTGGCACCCTGCCAGCACAGAGGCCCCCTTGTGTTAGGCCAGGGAGCCTGCTCACTTGTGAGAGGTTGCAAATGTACATGTACATGTTGTGCTGTGTGAGGCTGACAGAGGCTTAAGCCAACATCAAAGCTGGAGGGGAGATAACTAAGGGAGAAGAGCCTGGCTGCAGTCTCCATGATGACCGGCACAATTTGGCCACAAACCATGACACTCTCCACCTGCTCATGGATCCTCTGCTATGGGGGACAGGAAGGACAGCCCACTACCCAGAACCCAGCCACAGAAGCAAACTGCAGGATAGTGGCAGCAAACAGGTTAGTAGCAGATGGAGTTGGGTGGTTGCATGGCTGAAGAAAAGGGCCCCTGATATGCAAACAGTGTAGAGAAGAACCTTAACCGATAAAAAAAAAATATATATATATATATATACACCACAAGGTCACATTCCACCCCACACAAAAGTTGACTAATCAAAAAGTATCTAAATTGCCATGAGGAAGAAGGCGTCAGCAACTGAGGCTGAGGAAATCTCACTACTGTCATGGGGGAAAAGTACTTCTCTATCTCATTTAAAGAGTAAGTAGTTACTACAATAAAATGTGAAAACCTAGGATATTTAAAAGAGAATTAGCCTCAACTTTAGTGCTCTCTAGTTTTTTTTTTTACCTTCTAGTTGTAACCCCCCTGCAAATGGGGGTTCCCAAAAAAGTCTTTCAGGAGCTTGCTTGAATGCTCCAAGCCTGAATGGTGTTTGGCGTTTAAGCCGTTTATCTGTGAGTGCTTTTAGAGCCTCTAGTACTGTCTCTTTAAGAGCTGTCTGCTTGCAGACATAATTAGTTTGTATGGGGGGACTGTGTGTTTTCCTGCTTGAGTCCCTCTCGAGCTGCTGCCAAATCGCTCTGTTTCTGCCATCGCTAAGTGGGCAGAGGAGCACTCTTCAAAGATGTAATTGTTTGCTTGTAACCTGTTAGAGTAATAATGAAAATACAGTTTGATTTAACCTGCTTTCTTGTAGCAAGGACAGTGCAGAGCAAGCTCCCTCATGTTGGTTCTGAACTGCTGAATTGGACCAGTCATGGTGGGGATCCTTTAAAATGGAGCCTGCTCTGGGCGAATCAGAACTTGGACTCTCCTCTGGAGACTGCTGTAAGGGGATTGTAAAGGCAGTGACTCTGGGAAATGTAGTTTTGACTTCTACAACTTTTTTCCACCAACAGGGGGAGTTTACTGTGAGTGACAGCCAAACCAGCCAACTGAACTGGGAGGAACTCATAGGAAATGCCCGGCTCTGTCTACTGGAAAGATCAGATCAGGTTGGGCTATGAAGAGACAGGGAGCTGTGTGCTTCTTCGGTGTGTAGTTTTAGAGTGGGGATCTCGTGTAAGACCCTAAGTTTCGGTCTGCAGTTTGTGCAAGCGCCTGCTCAGACTGAAACCGACCTGTGAAGAGAATCAAGGAGATCTGAAGAGTAGAAACCAGGCTCACCCTGTAGAAGGCTGGAGAAATTGCTGAATCGTGCTCGGTCTGTCAGGAACTGAATCTGCTGTGTGTTCTCCCGGGTATTGTGCAGTAATTGCAATTGGGATAGAGAAGCAGCCTGCCTGGTATAGTACTTTCCTTTTACATATAAATGTGTGTAGTGCTTGTGGGGAATCGCGTTTCAAATCCCCTGTACAGTGAATAGAGTGCATGAAGCTGGAAGTAAACCCCAGCTTAATCCAGACTACATCCATTTGCTCTAAACTGCAGTGGGGTCCAGTCACAAGGACCTTGTCCACATGGTCTGCTCCTCCTGGAAATCCAGGACAATCTGCCTTCCATCCAGTTCCCAGCATTGGGTTTGCGAGTACAAAGCAGGGTAGCTCCCTGCCATCTGTTCATCGAATTGCAAGTGTGTCATCTAATTGTTTTTTTTCCCATTTCTTCACGAACTGAGCCAACCGGCTTCGGATTACAATTTGGGTATTGTGCCAGTGTTTTTTCCATCACAGGGCCCCAACCAGCTGCAACCGATCCTGGCTACCCCCCAATCCTGGGTACCCAGTGAAAGTGACAATTTGGGACTCAGAATATGCACATAGTACTGTGATTATTAATGTGTTTAACCTAATTAACCTGATTTCCCCCTTCCTTGTTACAGCTCCTTAAATAAAACAGATCTGTTGGTTTCAGCAGAGTTACACTGGCTGAGGTATTCATTTATGTTAAAGTACTGTACTGTGGTTTTTGCACTGTATCATTTTGTTTTGCAGGGGTTCCCCGGGGTCCAGTCGGTGGAGCCAGTCCTGGGGATGCGTACATTGTGAAGATATTCCTAATGCATTGTGTGGGCCAGAAGGCACCTGCTACTGGACCTAGGCCCCTCAACCTGTTAGTAGTTAAGCAGGCAGGGGTAGTAGCCCTTGGGATAGCGCCACCTAGGGGTTACATAGTGTTTTTGACCTACTTTATTTTTCAGACAATACCATCCTGCATGCAGTACTTTTTCCACTACGCCTATCAAAAAGACTCTGACTGTCCTCAACTGATCACACAATTGTTACTTGTGACATCACAGTATGCCCTCATGGTAAGAACTATGATATTAAACAAAGGGACAATAAGCTAAATTGGGGATGGTCAAAAGTTTTTTATATATACTTCTTGGGAAGTCTACCAAGACGTGTAGTAAACCCTGGAAATGACAAATGACAATTAATAAAAAGTATTCTCAAGTGATTTTTAATAGCTTAACTATTTTGTTCATGAAAGTAAATACTGAAGACAGAATTGCTCTTTAAGCATAACAACATCCAAGATATTTTTTTTTACTTCATGAAGGTGTTGCACACAGGATAATTTTTGCTAATTCCAAACTTACAGGCAAATACAATTAACTGCAAACACACTTGCCTTCCCATACAGTACATACAAACAAGCAAGCACTTGAGCACAACTTGACAGCAATGCACACACATGCAGTATCAGCATTGCACACACACACACACACACACACACATTTTTTCATAGTCTACAAAAGTACAGATTAAAAATATCCTAATCATCAGGGATTAATCATTTATACATGAATATATGCATGACAGGTCTTCATGAGTGAGAGTCACTACAGTGGAATGCTTCACTTTTTTGGGGAGAGGGGACCGTTTGTTTTCATTATAGTGACATTTGTGTGAAATTCTTTGATTTTTTTTTTTATTATCAGCATATACCACTAAACAGTTTTCTGAAAAAGAAAAAAAAACGTTTTTTTAATTTTTCCATTACAGCAGATATATTATACCAATCAAAATATTTTATATGGTAAACAAATCATTTTGGCACACTGGCCTTCATCAGTTGTTCAGCTGAGGAAGGCCAGTGTGCTGACATGTTCCTGTTCAGCTGAGTAAGGCCAGTGTGCTGACATGTTCCTGTTCAGCTGAGGAAGGCCAGTGTGCCGACATGTTTCATTTTATATACATAAATCTGTATATTTTTTTTAATATGATGATATCAATTGCTTTTTCCAGAAAACCGTTTGGCGCTATGCGCAAATAATCCTTGGATGTGGTAGTCACGATTGACCTGTTTGCACTCAGAGAATCTATGTTTAAAAACTGAATTACTTCAGCAAAGCAAGAGGTTTTGAGATTTTGTAATACCCAGACCTGAACAAGAAGACTGATTCAGGAAAGATCTGCATTTCAGTTTATAAAAAACATTTACACTGGACAAGATGGTACTGTTTATAAAAAAAAGGTTAAAGGCTAGAAACATTTTGCCTCCTTCAGGTAGACAGGTAAGATGTTCCGAAACTTGTGAGCAGCACGGTCAAAGGAGCAATGTGCAAATGAAGTATTTAACTGAGGAACTGACAGTAAATTAGCTGCTGCTGATCTGAGAACCTGAGGCCTTTCAGGGAAACGCAACAGGCTGGATGAACGTGAGGGGAGCTAGGAGTGAAGATTTTACAAGTAGTGCTGCCCAGTAATTGTTTAACTCGGCATCAAAGATCGATATACATTAAACAGTAGTGCATCCTTCTGTTCATAGCAACAATAACGTGTGTAGTTGTAGAGAGTTTTGAACCTAGACCGTTCCCTGTCGGGTAAGAGAATGGGCCATAATCCAGGCGGAACGAAGGATGAGATTTGCAATGGCCAAACGTGTTCATCATTAAGGCACTCCTTGACCCTGTAAAGCAGTCCAATTTTTTTACTTACTTGAATAGTAAGGTAGTCCAAGTGATTTTTGAAGGATAAACCGATATCAAGGTGGATCCCTAGATATTTAAAACTTCTGACAACCTCTAGTTTAGAACCATCCAATGTGTATGTATGTCAGTGGCATCTTTCAAGTATTTACTCTGCTTGCAGAGCTGAAAAGCATGGCTTTGGCTTTCTTTTCACTTAGTATGCACTAATAATGAGGGTTATATGAGATATGAGCAGATGATCTAAAATAAGGCCACAGGTAGTTTTTCCATGCTACTCTCCTGTACTTAGCCTTAGTGTTCCCGTACCAGTGCTTTAGTTTGATAAACTAGCCTTCAGTATACACTGTTAACTGTATTGTATTTTACTGTATTTTATTGCTTAATTACTGTTTTTGCTGCACCTTTTCTACCATATACACTTTGTATATTTTCCCTATACATTGTGTATTTTGCCTCCCTATTTCCTTCCTTTACTGGTTACCAATTTTTTAATAAATAGCCAAATAATATATGATATGAGATATAAGAAGATAATATAATCTTATATAATAGATACATACTGTACATGCATGGTCATATAATGTGACATAAGATATGAGGATATAATATGCTATCATTTAATTTAAAATGAATCATTTTTATTACTATCTTATTTATTTATTATATTTATTTATGTGTCAAGAAAACATGAATAATGAAACTGAAGTAATATGGGCCAGCTGCTTAACTCCATTCTCTCATGCTGTTTAAGAAGTCACTAGTGACAAAGGGGGTTGGCTTTATAGAACTGGGCAGAGAATGCAAGACAATTTGTTTCGGGAACTAGACTTTACATTTCTGAATGAATTACTTCCACCATGAGTAGGGGAACTGGAAGCACTTGAAGGAAGAGGAAAAGGCAGGTGTGCTTCTAGTTTGCTCATGACTGTTTAATCATCAAATGCACAAGATGAGCAGCAGGGAAGGCTGCTTACACTGCAGTGGGGGTGCAACCAGTGGATTTCTAGGAATTAATGAACTATGGTTTCGTTGGCTGTATTATCATGCACCCAGCCCTGGTCCTCACAGCCTCACAACCATGACAAGCTCTTTCTCCATCACCACCGCTTGGTACTTGGTGGAACTGGAATGGTGGATCATTTATCTGCACTTTTCCTTCCCCCTGCATCCCTTTCTCCTACCGTTCTTCACTACTCTTCATGTCTTCTACATGCAGCAACAACATATGCATGACAAATGATGACACAAGGCAGCTGCCACCAAACGCTAACAATAAGGACTCAACAGTCATCAAAGATTCTTAAATGCCCAAGTAACATGCACACCCAGTGCACACACACGCCCCAGTGCCATACAACTCACAAGACGGCAGGGAAGAATGACATTGCCAGGCCTCAACCCCACTGACAGATCACTCACCACGCCAAGACCTTGTGTCTCACACAGCAGTCTACTTTACTAGTTTATTTATTGACTGGCTGGCAGTCAGTCTCATACACATTGGCAAAATTAAAAAGATGGGATTCCTCTGCCCTGCTGCATCACCAGCAGTCAGTAAAAATATATAGTGTATGATGGAATGCTGTTGTGTATGAAAATACATATACTGTAAAAAGTAGATCTGCTGCAGCAGTGACATAGCTACTAACGCAGAACAACTTTTCGTTCTGCGTTAGTAGCTATGTCTCAATGCAAGCATCCCCTTCAGTGGTGTTGATAGGGCTAGCAGCGGTTGAAGGGTTGCGCGAGTGAGCTGGCCGTCAGGCACTTGGCATTGAAATGCAGGCTAGCGGAAAGGAATGACAGCTTTTGGGAGCACAGAAAGTAAGCAATTTTGGCTGGTTTTCACCATACACTATACAGAAAAGTGTATGGTAGCCCTGATACACAACCATGCTCTACCTACACCTCGTGGTTACCATGACATCAAAGGGACCTCTCGAGCTTCACTCTTGAGGTCCTTGACATCATGGTAATCACTCGGTGTAAGAACAGTGTTGTTGTGTATGGGCTACCATACACTATCCTATAGCTATATATATATATATATTCATAGCAAAAGAATTCTGTTTCATGCATCAGTTAGGGTTGTACCATAGCGACAAATGCGAGGAAATTCAGTGTTAGGGTTGCCACCCCTTGCACCCCATGCCCACCCCATCCCCACCAACAGGCATCAGGGTGTGCGTTGGGGTTGTCAGCCCTAACTCTCACCCCATTCCATGTGTAAATAAGCTGAGGCAGTGCAGTATAGGAGAATGGGGTGAGAGTTGGGACCGACGACCCCAACACACCCCCCGATGCCTGTTGGTGGGGACGGGGTGGGTGTGGGGTGCAAGGGATGGCAACCCTAACACCGAATTTCCTCGCTTTTGTCGCTGTAGAACAACCCTAACTGATGCATTAAACAGAGTTTTTTTGCCATGAATTTCCATTCTTTTTGAGAATGTGCACTATAAATAGTGAATGGAATGTATGGTGGGAGTGCGGTGCGAACCATGTGATTTTTTGTTACTTTGCTGCGCATAAACTGTATGACCGACTGAAATGAAAATAGTTAAATGAAGACAAGTACCATGGCACACCATGTGTCCAGAATTGTGTGTACATCCATTCAATGGTCGCACCGAGCCACGAGCAAACAATGTAACATGCACAATTCAGCAACTAAGTGCCAGCGGCCCGATAATTGGCACAGTGAAATATTTTTCCTTTTTTTTTACTTTTAATTTCTACTTGGGGGGGCCCATTTTATAAGCACAATAAGACACTCCGAGGTGTGGGTTATGGCCTGATAAAAGCACTTCCCAGGTGCTAAAGGCACTTGGCACAAGCGCCTCATGCCTCATAACGCACCTGGGATGTGCTCTTATCAGGACATAACCCACACCTTGTCGTGTCTTACTGCTGGCATATATTTGTCAAATGAATCCTTAAACATCCTCCTGTATCTTTTCCAGTCTATTAAATTCACTCTGTACTGCTCCTGCTGGGGACGAGGGGAATAAAATAAAAACATAATTTCCGTGCCCTTTAAGCCACCAACAGTCAGTAAAAAATTATTTGCCAAATGAATCCTTCAAAAGTCCTACCTGCACCTTTCCCAGTCTGCTAAAACTGTGTCCCTTGACAATTGCTCATGCTCCAGTTCTTGATACACTGTGCCCACTAATTTATGTATTTTGTTCTATCACTTCTGTATCATAGGAATGTTTTTCATATCTGCTAATTACTTCTGTCCCACACTTATTGTAATGTATGGTAACGTCTACTAAGTCTTGATCATTCGTATCTTAGTTACGTAGTGATCTATGCCTGCGACAATTATGACCTCTCTGTGCTACTTTACTGAACAGTATCTGGTTATTGTTATTTCTGCACTTATGCATTTGCTCGTTTGCATAGTGATTGTTTGCCTAATCTTGTTGTATTATTGTAGCATTCATTGTTTTACTGTTGTATGATGTAATTCTCCTGGGCCAGGCATGAAAATAGGCATTACATTATCTAGTGCACTTACCTGGTTAACAAAAGCTAACTAAATAAAGTCACTTGCCCCTGCTCCTGCAGTAGGGCCTGTAGCTGCCGGTGCAGGCTCATACCATGAACTCTCTCCTTTCTTCTGTAGCACAGTTTCACTAGCCTGCCTGCCTGAAACTACAATTACTTAATTCATTTATTTTTATTTATTTATGTTATTTATTTAAGGGAATCAGATACACCTTTGAGCCAGGAGCTCTTTTACAAAAGTTCCACGTCAGGTCAACTAAATGTAGTGAGTTAGCTAACAGGAACAACAGTGCATGATTTTCTTATTAGTTCTAAAGTTTTATGATTAAAAGTCACTCTTTTTGTCATAAAGGGAGGTCCTTTCAATAGCCAGGTGCTTTCCCTGTAAGAGAGAGCTGGAAATGGCACGGAGATGTGTGCAACGTGAGGACTTCTCACTCCTCAGCAACACTGATTGGCTGCTGCGGATCAATGTGGCTTGCCAACAACTTGGACACGCTTAGTGTGGGCTCCCTGTAAAAAGTTCTTCATCATGACACTGAAGTGCCAATGGGAAACAGAGTTCTTATGGACCGGCTCTGCCGGTGTTCAAATCATCAAATTTGAGCATGTTCACCAAATGCAAATTCGACACCGCCTCATCCTTAATGAGTGGATCACTGGAAAATTCAATCTAAGCTACTTTCAGTATTCTCTGCAGTCATTTAAAATGCACGACTCCCTTGTTTGCCAGCTTTTGGGGCTGTTTTCAGTGCAGCATAGTTAATAATGTTCACTTGCTGCTACGAGATTCTGTGCCAGTCTCACACAAGTACATGCAATCAGAAAGGATAACTGCTTCAACAGTGGTTCCTTTTTGTTTGAATGCACAGATATGCCCCCCATGTCAGCAAAAATTGTCCCAAAAAGATGACTGCAGCCACAGAAATGTGAAAAAAAATTCAAAGAACAATTTATTGATTCAATCCAGACCTGGAGTCATTTTTTAGCAGTGGTGTGTCTGCTGTGAAACAAACTGTCTTCACTTCTTAATGTAAACAACTATAGGATAAAACTAAGAACCTTTGAAGAAACAATTCATATTACTGTATTTACTTTACTTTTCTGCCTGGTAAGAATCATACTCAGGCTTCTTTTCTTCTGCTTTGTTCAGCCTGAATTCCCTGAGCAGAATCCACAGGTCTGAACAAGTTCTGTATTTAGCATCCAAAAATCACAAAACAATGTGAAAACGATTCCATTGTTGTACTATGGGGTTTCAAGCTGTCTTCATAATACAGTCTGACCCTGATTCTTCAGGCGGAGGTCACATGAAGGTAACTTCCTTTTCTGAATGCTCAAAGTTGTACAAGAAAAAATAAAGTATTGTTGAAATACATTATTTTGACAAGTTATTGGTTTGACTTGTTTTATAAAGGTCACTGTAGGTCTTGCTAAATTGATCTAAAAAATGCCTTTACTCCCAGGGTCATGTGGCAAAGGTAAACTAATTTGTCCCAGAACAAATCAGGAACTAGAAAAGTACATTTTCTTGAATTATGGCCTGGCTTCCTAGAATGAGATTCAACTTAATCTGAAAACTAGATGTAAACTCTGCATGGTGGCAGAAAGGCAAAGGTAAGTAAGCCTCTCTGCCATGCAGAGTTTGCTCCTGATTTGTAGTCATGGCCCACTGCAAACAGTGTGCACCCTTTGTAACCCAGTTTACACCCCATTTTAGCCTTTTGGCAATGAGTTGGAATCGGCTCTCATTTATCAACTTAATCTGTATCAGTGTGTTATTTTGGGTAGTTTCAAAAGTGTCTTAGATCATTATTTAAAAATGAAATGCAAAATAACACACATCCTACTGCAAGCCACCGTGGGTAATATATGCAAATTACCATGAAGCAATTTAGACAGGCCATGACATGTGATTTGCTAATATTATCCATGATACTATACCATGCAATAGAGGGGTTTGTGTAATTTTTTCTTCTGAACTTGGCTTTGTCAATGTACTTTTTGCATAATCCTGCTTCAGTGCTTAAGCACTGGGGTACTTGGGCCCAATATTGAAAGATTAGCACGCCCGCTAATATAGGGTTAGTGAGACCACTAACCTGGATTTGAGGTGGCGCTCCCAGCCAGCACATATTCAAAAGCCCCAGGAGCGCCAGCGCAAACACACAGCACCAAAATGCTAAGATATTGCTGTGCCTATGCAAATGAGAGGGTTCCCTCATGAATATCAGTGCAGCAGTATTTTCAAAGGTTTGCAGCAGCAGTAAACAGCACCCAAAGCAGCGATATTTACTACCACCGAAAATCACCTCTTAACAGGGCGCCCCCCCGAAGGCAACGTGGCTGTACTGTAGCCACCCGCTCTTGATCCCCCACCATTTCATTTTATTATAGATATCCCTGGTGTCTAGTGGCAAGCCCACCAACCCTGATCGCCCCTTAACTGCTTCATACAAGCTATTCCTGGAGTCTAATGGCAGCCCCCAAACACTCGTTTTGCATAATTAAAATTTATCCATGGAATCTAGTGGCACCCTCCTAGCTCCCCAATTGCCAGTTACTGCTTCACATAAGCTGTCCCTGGTGTCTAGTGGCACTCCCACCCCCTCTGATCACCCATTCCATTTGACATATCTATTCCTTGTGTCCAGTGGTTCCCCCTGCCCCCTGATTACCCAATAACTGATGTATATGGAAATTAATGGTGGTCTAGTGTCCTCCCACCCATCCCACAGACCACCACTCCACACATCCCCCTTACCTGGGTGTCCGGCGACATCCTGCGAAGCCCAATACAGTGAGCCAGTACAGTCCTCCTCTAATATCCTTGGCCAGCTGCCATATGAGCTGCCAGTGAGCGTGCATACAGATATTTATCACGAACCTATTTCTTCTCTTTTGGTCATGACGCTAGAGGATAAACCCCACATCAATTGGTTTGGGTCCCTATAAGCATCCCAGACTTCATGCTGGCTCATCCAAGGGGCATTTCTGCTGTGTGGTTCCCATATGGCCCTCTCTCTATGGAGGTGGACAGGCAATTACCTCAGCGCACGGCCAGGCGTGCTCCTACCCATGATGTGCAGATGTCTGCCACCTCCATCAATCCGGCCTTCAGTACTGGTCCCAGGCTCACCTATCCCTAATCACTGTAAGGGGTCAGTAGTTGCTGTGTGCCAGAATCTCTCCCTACCTGGAGAAGGCGAGCAGTCCACATATAGATTTAATTACACATAATGGGTGTTCGGGGGTGTCACCGGAAACCAGGGATAGTTTGTGTGAAGCAGTAACAGGCGATTGGGTGTGTGTGTGTGTGTGTGTGTGTGTGTGTGTGTGGAGGAGCCACTGGACATCAGGGACAGATTTAATTACATAACATGAGTGTTTGGGGGTTGGGGGGATGCCACTAGACACCAAGGATAAAGAACAGTTACTTACTTACCGTAGCAGTAGATCATCAAGAGAATCTCTTCCATTAGGCCACACCTTTGGAACTGTACCCACGTCAGCACTCAGACCACATGGAAACTTTTGCTAGCCAAGGCCGACCACGACGACGTCGTGTCAGCATCTATAAAAACGTGGGTGAGCAGGCCCAGTGGCGCTGAGGGCTGAGGTGCTGGATGCCACACATCGTGCTATGCTGGAGACACGGATTCGGGAATGAGCTCGGGGTTGTCGGGGAGAGGACAAGAAGCAGGATTGAGCTGCCATGAGGCGGCTCTCCTCTCCTCTCCCAGGGAGGTCCGAGGGGTTTCCCCAGCCCTTGGCTGCCACCTGGTGGAGGATGAATGACAGTTCAGGCTACAGGGGAGCCCAGTGATTGCCAGAGGTAGGGCGGAAGGGGTTGAGCTGGCTCCTGGAGTGTGTGTGCGCCTCCACGTGCACGCACTTCCGTATTTGCTGGGGCCCCAGGTACTATGGGGAGAAAACAAAGGAAAAGGCATAAAAGTACATACAGAAAAAAAATGTGGGTGGCCCCCTCTCAGCTCAGTTCCCTGATGGAAATTAGACTTGCAGGACCTCCACCCATGGGAAACCAGGAGATAAGACCAGCCTCGGCATGCAAGGCATAGGGCTGGATTTTTGATGCATTTCTTACGGATGACACCTGTGTGAGTTGAGAAGTCAAGATGATGATCCTGCCATACAGTACACCTACAGTGGGTATTTACAGGAGGGAACATCCACCAGCTGGAAGTTATCCAGAACTGTGAAGGCAGCAGCGGACAGAATTGTAGCCAGCTGCTGTCTGGTGTCACAGGTCATGGAGACCATTTGTTTGATATTTAGTTGGTTTGCACAGAACTTCCACTGGACATTTTCTTTTGTTTGTTTTTGTTTTATTAAAAATGTGTTAACCAGGTTAACTCCATGAGCACTAAAGGCCCATTTGCATGACCCGGACATAAAAAACAAAACAGATAACAACACAATAAATGATATGCAACAATTTGTCAAACACATTAAATACACGTACAGGATGATTTTGCCAGAAAATTATTTTTACATTATTTTTGAAAGAAAAATACGACTTTGCAAAGTGTAAATGAACCAGCAGATTATTCAGAAACCATTCTATAAATAAATGACCTTTCAGCAAATGTTCTAAATAAAAGGAGTTTAAAAGTAGTGACATCATGAGATCTAGTGAAATAACTAGAATTTGGCTGAATAATTTACTTTTTGAAGGAAAACAATACATGACCCTTCCAAAAATGCCAAAAGGAAATTAATCTAAAATAAACACAATGCCACTGAAAAGAGATCATCCCAAAGAAGAAGAATAAAGTTGACAATGATGAGTCAATCTTGGACAAGTTAATACAAATAAACAGGCAGTATTGTACAACGTCTTTAACTCTAGAAAAGTAAAGTCACTGATGCTGCAGAGTGTACAGGTAGACCATAATCAATAACAGACAAGTCCTGTTGAAGGTTAGCTGCCAGCTTGAGGGCTAAGGACTGCAAACTGCACCACTGTATGGACCTGTAATATATTACGTATTATAGCCCTATACATATATAACTAGAGGCTAGATACTATCAAAAACTATACCTCAATGGCTCAACAATTCTCCAATGTGCCAATGGGGGTCTCCCCAGCAACCACTCCATAAACAGAGAAAATTCAATAGAGTAGTCGATGCCGACAGTACTCACCTGGCCGAAACACAAGGGGACACACCAAACATTCCACCACATGGTTCTGCCAGTAGGGTCCCCCACCTCAATGTGCTCAAAGCCAGTGCAACAAGAGAAGCCCTGGTAGGCTGCACAAACAGAAAGAGTTCTGGAGCGGCAGAACCATCAGCCAGCAAGGCAGGACACATTTCCCGCAAGCTCCTGCATTAGCTCTTAAAGACTTTAACATTTAACTCAACAAGATTTGCACAAAATATTACCTACAGTGACCACAGAGATCTGAAGCTCCTTTCCAGAGAAATTCTAAAGAATTCACACTGGGAAAGCATAAAAAAGGTGGTGGAGATGGTGGCAGGAAGAAAGGACACCAGGCCACATCCTCGAGCAACTGAAAGCTGTGGACATGCCTAGCACTGACGAGGTGGAGATAACTCTAAAAGACATCTTAAAGTGGTGAAATCACAAGATCTGAGAGTGGCCACACTTGCTCAGTAAGTGACTGGTTTTCAAACCTGTCACCCTTTGTGAGTCCCAATCATCGGCTGCAGTTGGAGAAGCTGAGGAGGCAGCAGGGGGCAGTGTTGCGAGTAGTAACTGCAACAACCAACCTGGTGATGGAGAATTGGGCGCTCAGGTATAGGCTTGAAACACTAGAAAAACCACACCCGATCATCGAATCTGAGAGTTCTAGGGCTGCCAGAGACGTTAGAAGTGGGTAACCCTTTGAAGTTTGTAGCAGTATGGCTCAAAGGGACTCTGCATCAGAACTGGGATCCAGTAGCTCATCAGACATGCAGAATTACTCTCCGGAAAAGAGCAGACAACTTGGATACCCCACAAACCTTCCGAAACGTTTCTGAAACTTCACAGAGAGGGCACTCGGATAAGGTGCTTCTATGCTTAAAAAAACATGAAAAAACACACATAAAAGCAGAGCACTCAAACCCATAAAAGAACAAGGGCACCAGTCTCTAAGTAAAATAAAATAAATATTTATTGCATGAAGGCATCAGCCTGACGCGTTTCGGATTACATCCTTTTTCAAAGGCTACCAAACATTTAAAATGGTGACTATTAAATACCTTACAACATCATGACATCACTTAATTACATCATCGCACTTAACAGCAAACACTTGTAAAAATCAATTAAAACACATAACGCTCAAACCAGTTTATAAGTGAATCTTATTAAAGAAACTAAGAAAGTGCATGCAGATATCCATATAAATTCAAAGATGCAAATAAAGAATAATAAGTAAAGGAAGGAATGAGAAATAAGAGGGGAGGGAGGGAGGATTTGAAGATAAATAAAGGAGGTCAATCAGAGAAATTCTGACCAAGGTAGTCTAATATGACTACAATTGCCACTAATGAAGCCCAAAAACAATACAAATTATACATTTAAATCACTTTCTACGATTTTTAAAAAAAGGTTTCAATTCAAAACCACTATTTAATCCTGTTTTTAGTTGCATTTAAGTTAATGATCCAAAAAGCTTCTCGTCAACGATAAATCATTAAAATTACTCCCTCTTGGGTTCTGACAAACCTTATCAATTCCCATAAATTTAAACTCATGTTCATCTTTGTTTTTAGCTTTCATAATGTGCATTGCTGTCGCATAGGTGCCATCCTTTTTTTCTATAGCCTTAACATGTTCTTTTACTCTAGTTTTCAAATTTCTGACAGTTTTACCTATACAGAACGCTCTGAACTTACACATCGCTAAACAGATAATTCCAATCGAGTCACAAGTAATCAATTGCCTTATTTCAAAAGTGTGTCCTGTATTTAAATCTTGAAAATCCTTTCTAGCTAAGTTTTTGACTAACCTCCCTGGGTGTCCCATTATTAGTGGAATAGGGAGCCTAACAGAGAGCCTTTCACAATTTTTGGACGTTCATATGTGTCCATTTGTCAATAAATTACATTTGGTTATACAAGACACCAATGATATGTTACATATTTTAAAAGACATTAGATTAGAACCAGAAGTCAGATGGTCTCTATGGACGTAGAAGCACTGTATTCTAATATCCCCCATGAGGGAGCGTTAGATGCACTTGCGGGATTTTTAAATATAAGACAGACAGGAATTAAACCTAGCACTGAGTTTCTGGTGAAAATGCTTAGTAATAATGTTTTTCTTTTTAACAAGCAAGTTTTTTTTTGCAGAAAAAAGGAACTGCAATGGGGGCAGCATGTGCTCCGTCCATAGCGAACCCTTATATGGGAACTTAGGAACAGATGTATGTGTTTGATGAAACAAGTAATCTTTTTTTTTTTTGCACAAACTAAATTATGGAAACGATATATTGATGATTTATTTGTGATTTGGAATGGTAACAGTATGGACTTGTCCCACTTTAAGGAGTACATGGAGAGCGCTAACAAAAATTTAAAATGTACATGCCAAGTGTCAAGAGAAGAGGTGTGTTTCTTAGATCTTAGAATTTTCGTAAAAAATGAGGGTGAAATAACAACAAGTATATAGAGAAAGCCAATAGATGATAACACACTGTTGAGGGCAGAAAGTTGCCATCCTAGACATGTGATGAAGAATTTGCCCAAAAGGGCAATTCTTTCGAATATAAATAAATTGTTGTGATGAAGAGAGTTATAGGCAAGGAACTGCAGAACTGTGTACAAGACTTGAGCAGAGGGGCTATAGTCAGAAGCATATTAAGGAAGGAATGCAAATAGCTGAAAATGTGGATAGGGAGGATTTATTTAGAAAAAAAGTTGTAGGCTCTGGAGGACAAACAAGGGAGCGATTGCATTTTGTTATGCCTTTTTCTGCACATGCAGGTGAGATTGAAAAAATTCTAAAATCACATTGGCATGTACTCTCCAGTGATCCTGGACTAAGGGACATTGTTCAAGCCCCACCATGGATGGCCTATAGGAAGGCACCTACTATAGGTGATAGGCTAAGTCATAGCCATTTTGAAATGGGGGATTCAGTAAACAGACAAAAAAAATGCAGGCTGCTTTCAATGTAGAAATTGTAATTGTTGTTCTCATAGCAAAGCTGGAAAGGATTTTCAAGATTCAGATACAGGACACACTTTTGAAATAAGGCAATTGATTACTTGTGACTCAGTTGGAATTATCTATTTAGCAAGGTGCAAGTGCAGAGTGTTCTATATAGGTAAAACTGTCAGAAATTTGAAAACTAGAGTAAAAGAACATGTTGAGCCTATAGAAAAAAAGGATGGCACCTATGCGACAGCAATGCACGTTATGAAAGCTAAAAACAAAGATGAACATGAGTTTACATTTATGGGAATTGATCAGATTTGTCAGAAACCAAGTAGGGGGTAATTTTAATGCTTTATTGTTGACAAGAGAAGCTTGTTGGGTCATTAACTTAAATGCAACTAAAAACGGCATTAAATAGTGGTTTTGGATTGAAACCTTTTTAAAAAAGTCATAGAAAGTGATTTAAATGTATAATGTGTATTGTTTTTGAACTTCATTAGTGACAACTGTGGTCATATTAGACTACCTTGGTCAGAATTTCTCTGATTGACATCCTTTATTTATCTTCAACCCCCCCCCCCCTTATTTCTCATACCTTTCTTTACTTGTTATTCTTTATTTGCATATTTGAATTTATATGGATATCTGCATGGACTTTCTTAGTTTCTTTAATAAGATTCACTTATAAACTGGTTTGAGTGTTATGTGTTTTAATTGATTTTTACAAGTGTTTGCTGTTAAGTGTGATTATGTAATTAAGTGATGTCATGATGTTGTAAGATATTTAATAGTCACCATTTTAAATGTTTGGTAGCCTTTGAAAAAGGATGTAATCCGAAATACGTCAGGCTGATGCCTTCATGCAATATTTATTTTAATTTACTTAAGAGACTGGTGCCCTTGTTCTTTTATTGGTTTGAGTGCTCTGCTTTTATGTGTGTTTTTTTTTTACCTTCCTAACTATCTTGACAGGAATTCATCAGTGGGACAAAATCCTGGATTCTGCTAGGCAGATGGGCCGATAACACTGGAAGACAGGCCACCGATATCCATTTACGCAAATTTAAGCTATGCAACTCTAAGTAGCTGCAAATCCTTTGAGGCCCCGACAGCCAAACTACAGACACTGGGAGTTACACAGGCTCTGCAATACCCTACAGAGTTGAGAATTGTTTACCACAGGAAGGTCTATTTGGTCAGCGTCCCGGAAATGGTAAACTGGTGGCTAAACTTTCTTTAGACTTTGGTAATAAAGAACAGGAAGTGAAGAATGATTCTGACTGAACCCTGATCCTGAAATATACAGGCTGTGAGTACATGGAGGTATTGGAGCAGGCCATTCAGGGACAGGGAGTCAGGTTTGGCAGTATCATCGTTTGTAGTCATATGCATGGTATATAACTGTCACAACCTGTCCACATTCAGAATGCAGTCTACAACAGGTTGCCAACTTTCTCAGCCCTTCACACCTGCCACCACTCAGAAGTGATTCTCTTACCTGGGTACTTTCTTGGTCTGTATTCCACCAGAGCCGCTGCTCACACAGTATAGTGCTCCTTTGGCTAAGGGTAAATGACCTTTCCCCATCACTCATTCCTGAGAAAACACCTCACTTCTTAGAATATGGTAACTGTAGCCGACTTCTCCCTCTTCAAAGGTGGATCATGGATTTGTCAATACTAACAGTTAACTATGTTCCCAAAATATTTAGTCACTGAGGTATGAAGTATTTAAAAATAATTTTTACTACTTCTCAATTATTACACAATCTATGGGATATCCCAATACACTTACTATAGAAATTAAAAAGAAATGGGTTGCACACAGCAGAAGAAACAAATAGAAAAACCTCCCTGTAACTTCTTAACTCTTAGCAAAGTGGAAAGTTTTCTTACCACACAGGATAACTTTGTGAGCTGCAGCAGAAGCCAACCTTATATGGTGAAAGTATGAAGCCCCAACACTAACTGACTTGCTAGGCTCTATCAAGACCTCAAAAGCCTTCAGCTGCCAGCCCCCTGGCCACATCATCAAATACGTCACTCTGACATCATGAATTTGACACTATCTTTTTCTCCTGTGGGTACCACCTCTCTGGAAAGCTGGCCTAAACTGGAATCTTGGAATCCATGGAATCGCAGACCCCTTTCATTGTGCTGAGCCATGTCTGCCCCAGCAGGGAGTGGCTGCACAGCCAGGCCAGTTTCCTGACATGAAAGACCTTGGCTTCTTTGAAGCTCCTTCATTAACTGAGCAGGGGGTCCCCCACTGTTACAGGACAAAGGGACTGTAACTGCCTAGGAAAAACTGTAATCTCACTTCCCCAGCACACCTCTGTCTCCTTGGCAGATTGAGGTAAAATAATTAAGAAAGTGCAAAAATGAAATAGCAAGTAGTTACATCTTCCCTCTCCCCAAAGTCAGTGTCAGTGGCTCAGTAGGTAGCACACTCGCCTCTGAGGCCGGGAGATCAGAGGGCTGTGGGTTCAGTTCCCACATCTGGCACTTGGGTTAATATCCCAGTACTGATACTGTAGTGCAGCATGAGAGGGGTGCTGCACTTCTGAGGTGCCGTCTTTCGGATGAGACGTTAAACCGAGGTCCCATCTGCCTGGATTGGTGGTAGTTCAGGTGGATGTTAAAGATCCCATGGCACTTATCGAAAGAGTAGGGGAATTTCCCGGTGTCCTGGCAATTTCCTCATTCACTAAAAATACCACCAACAGCTTAATCTGGTTCAATGTCAGTTGGCATTCATCTGTATCCCCTTCCCCCAGGTCGTGCCTGAAAATAGGTAGGATTTGTCTAGTGCACTTACCCAGTCAACAAAAGCTAAATTAAAAAATAAATAAATAAATAAAGAATGCTTGTTTTTGTCATGTGAGCCAGCTGGCTCCACCTGCTATGCCCTCAGCTTGCTTTCTGTGTGAACTCCACACTAGTTCCTTACAGCACATCTCCCCCTTTTTTCCTCTCGGTCCTAGCTATTGTCTACACAACCTATCACATTTCCATGCTGTGACCCACTGCGGTGCCTAATGTCCGAATTACAGGGGTGCAGCATCAACTCAGCAATTTGGGGTTTTGTCCACTGATCCTATGCAGCCATGTGAGGGGGCTGTGGTCAATGACCAGGGTGAACTCACTACCATACAGATAAGGTTGCAGCATCTGCAAAGCCCAGACAATACCTAGATACCCCTTTTCAACTGTGGCATAGGTCTCCTCTCTGGGCAGCTGCCTCTTGGTCAGATACATGACTGGGTGGTCTTCTCTTGAGTGCGTAATCGGTCTCAGAACCATACACAGCCCTTTATCAGATGCATCTACTTGCATAAAACTAAAGAATAATCTAGGTTGGCAAGCACTGGGGCCCGACACAATGTATATCTTTCAGTTGATGGAATGCTGTATCACAGGTTTCCATCCAGTGAACCTTGTCCAGTATTTTCTTTCAGGCAAGATCAGACAGGGGTTTGGCCAGGCTGCTGAAATTTGGCACAATCTTATGCTAGCATCCTGTCATCCTTAGGAAGGCCCATACCTTTCTCTTACTCATGGATGTGGCCCATCACTAGAAGGCCTTAATTTTCTCTGACTCTGGTCAGATGTACCCACTCCCCATCCTGTGCCTAAGGTGTAACACCTCTGCCATTCCTATCTGGCTTTTCTCCACCTTGACTGTAAGCCCAGTGGCCTGCTGTAGGCGAAACACCTTAGTTACATACCTGACATGATTCAAAAGCCTTCAGCTGTCAGACCCAATGCTGCATCATCAAATATGTCACTCTGATATCTTGGATGTGACACTTTCTTTGTCTCCTGTGGGTACCACCCACTTTGGGAAGCTGGCCTAAACCAGAATCTTGGGTTTGGGGGAATCACAGACATCTCTCATTGTTCTGAGTCATGTTTTCCCCAGCTGGGGGTTGCTACATGGCCAGGCCAGTTTCCTGTCATGAATGACCTTGGGCTCTTTGAAACTCCCTTGTTAACTGACCAGAATGTCCTGTCATTACAGGACAAAGGAAGTGTAATTACATCTCAGGGACAGCTGCTTCTGCTGCTATCAATAAGTTTTAATCTATTTTCCCCGGCACATCTGTGTCTCCTTAGCAGCTGGAGTAAAAAAGAAGTACAAAAACTAAATAGCACAAAAAGTACAGCTAGAGTAAATAAAAAGTACAAAAATTAAATAGCAAGTTGTTTCAATAATAACAAATGATGAGTAGCCCCTGTAAGGAGCTTTGCTCCTTATGTAGGTCTACGAGAACTGTTTAGAATTTCTCTAAAGGGTTAATTCCCTGGAGTCTCAGTTGGCTGTGTCAGCTGCTCCTCCTGCCCTCTGAAGAGAGAAGTCATCTGCCTATAGTTGGGAGAGCTGCAGGAAGCTGCCTCAGTCTGGGGAGGAGTACTGCTAGGCATGGATGTCTATGCCCCTTGCTGTTCCTCTGTTTCTGGCAGAAGGCCCAACAACATGCTGCTGTTACTGTGACAGCTGCCACTGGTAAGGACCCCAGAGGGGGAAATCTCCCATTGAATTTAACAATACAGAGGCTGAGCGTAAAGAAGGAGATATCTGAAGAACTAGCAGCAACTTGCAGATCAAGAAATGGAGTAGATATAAAACTGTTTTCTATAAGGACTGCACATGACACCCAGTGGTGCCATTCCTCCCTGCCTGCACTTGGCAAGAGGGTTACAAGCATACCCCTGTAACAATAATACGGTCTAGGACCCTCTGCCTATAGGGATCAAGTCTTGGGAGAGGGTGAGAAGTGGTACCTGTGGCAGCCTCAGCCCCCGTGGGTGTGTTTGCCTCACCTAGCTGTGTAAATTAGGATCCCCTCATGTGAGGACGAAGCCTGTAGAAGAACCAATGTGGACCTGGACTCTCTACCCATGGGGGTCAATGCTTGGGGGAGAGTGGGAAGCATCACTGGTGACACCCTTGGAACCCCAGGGAGTGTACACCTCTCCTAGTCATGTAAATGCTGTGAGGGAAACAGTCCCCATGGGTGCCAGTATTTAATCTGCCAAGAGAGGTTGTGAAGCAACAGTGAATCTAAGGGCCTGGGGTCCCTATCAGTAATACCCTATGGTCAGGGGGCAGGTAGAGGGAAAATGGTTAGGGGTTTATTGGAAGCCTTTGCCGGTTTATTCCTCAGGTTGTTCTAATGAGTGAAATATCCCACTGCTGAAGGAGGACAGTGCAGGGTGAAGCCTAATGCTCAGAGTAGGTAAAAAGTAATCTGCAATTGTGTTGAAGTGTAAGAGAAGCAATATGTCCTGAATACCACCACCTGATGAAGACCAGTCAGGTCAAAGTGCTGGGGTTCTCTTCAGCATCCTATAAGGTTTATTATTATTGTATGCTCACTACTTTAATGTCTTAATAAATATTTAAACTTGCTTTTGAGTCTCCGTCTCTCCACAAGTGCAATTCTATCTGTTCCAAAAAGTAATCCGTAATTGTGTTAAAGTGTTAGAGGAGTAACATGTCCTGAATATTGGACCCCATCATGGATCCAGGCTACAGGGCCCCTAGTAGCTGTATGCAGTCCTGGTTGCATACTATTGCTTAACCCACATAGGATACTTGGACCACTACAGTTCAATAGAAACTGTCTATACCGCTGAAAGTTTCACATTATGATATGGGTCAAGTATGTTATGGCAAGGCAGACTCATGTTGAAGTTTAAAACTGACAGATAATCATATATTAGTTTAGCCAACCCCAAACTGCATTTTTATGTCTCTTGCTGTAAGTATGATGCTGTATGTGAGCTGTGCTTTTGAGCAGACGCGATAGACCTCGAGGCCTAAATCTGCTGGCACTGTCGTATGTATAAATTTCTATAATGTGTCAGTTGTGGCTAATTGTTTGTAAGGTTCTCTTATAAAACTAATAAAATAAGTTTCAAAAATGAAAGAAAGAGTTCAAAACAGGCAGTGCACAACACTTTGCTGCCATTCACAATTGAGGTATCGAAGGAGAAGCAGGAATGAGGAAAGTAGAGGAGGAAGAGTGCCATCTACCCACACCTGGCTCTGCCAGCTCCCTATAATGTCACCAACTGATTAGTCTTTAAGGCCCAGTCCACACTTTCGTTCTTGTAACATTACCGGCAGTCTGTAACGTTCCAAGAACAGCAAACACAGTTCGCGTCCACATTGTAGCACAGTTTGCGTCCACACTGTAGCATGTTTCGCATCCACACTGTAGCACAGTAAAACCATGCTACAAACTGTGTTTAAAAACCGTGCTGAAACCTAATAGGAGCAGGTTTCTAGAACGGTTTCAGATCAAAATGGTTGCCTTAAACTGTGTTAACAGTAGTGCGGATGGAAACCGTGCTGTAACATGGTTTAAGGCAACCTCCGTAACTCTTCTGTGGCTCTTACAATGCAGCCATGAAGAAAAGGGGAGGACTTACTCACACCAATGAGCTTGTAGTGAGCTCCCAAGCAGCATGGTATCATTTTTATCGCTATCCATTACCGGGACCCATTGCAAGTATCCCGACATGCACTGCGGCACCGCATGCTTTGCGGATCTACCACAATCATGCCTGGGAACTCAAAGCAGGCAAGCATGTGTTTTAGAGTGTAGTGTGGATGCTCCGACAACTGTGCTCAGACATGGAAATAAAAACGTTTAAAAAAACATTTTAAAAATTGCCTTTAGTGAGGACAGGGCCTTGGTAATGGAAAGTGAGACAAAATGACCAGAAACCCCTAACTTTGGATTTGTTGACTTTCTACACTTTGATCATGAGCCCCAACACTATCTCAACAGTTTTTGTTTTTTTTTATAATAAATTACTCTAATAAGTGTGTTTCTTACCCTATGATGAATTTATAGTTGATGTCCACTCTAAGCCTCTGGCTACAAAATGCTGCATCTTATGGGACAGCCCCCAGTGAACAAAATTTAAAATAAATAAGTACATGCAGCTGTTGAACTTAACTAGCTGTAGGACTGCCTTGGGTTTTCATTACGTCTAACAGCTTCATATGAAGTCTGAACCATCCATTGCTTAACCTGACACAAAATGCCCGCTCGGAACAGAATAATCATTTTAACTTCTATACACATTTAGTGTACCTCTCGGCTTCGATTTTTAATAAATGATAAATAAATAAGAGCAATGTGATTTGACTAAAGTCAACATTATGACTCGTGTTTGTAACTATAACTCTCAACTGCTAAGCATGTTGCATAGTGCTAAAAATTATGTACACAATTATTAGCACAAAGAACTACTGTTGTTCCACATAAGGTTAGTACTACTGGACTTCTGGGGATACAGACTTTTGACAAATGTAACTTGACAGAAACATTGCTTAACACTAAACATAACGTGCTTACTATTCTTAAACTCATTATTCTTTAAAATAAGAAAGTGCTACACATTCTGGTGATTTGCTTTGTATTTTGAAGGTCAGTGCTATGCAGTTTAATGCTAAGAGATACGTTTATAACTTCCTAATGGTTTCCTTTTAGTACTATTATAGGCCAGTACTTTTCAATGGCAGCTTGAACTGCCTACTGTCCCTCTATTGTTAGTTCATGCACAAACAGAGTGGTTGCATTTTACTTACATATTGTTTTTTAGGTGTTTTTGTCATTGAATACATGTATACTGTTATGGACTATAATTAAGATTGTTTTACACAGGACAACTTTGCAAATAGGTTCCTTGGGCCTAAAGTTCTCATCCTGTCAAAAAATAAAGTTTTAACTATCTTACCACACTGTTAAAAAAATAAATACATTTGTTTCTGGATAAAATGACGAATTCATGATTTTCCCATAATTTAGACGGAGCCCACTGCTAACACATGAAGTTTTGAAGATGGAAGAAGTGCAGACGTCTCATCAAGGCCCCTCCCATTCTGTTAATTTAATTACTGTGCCCATTTTCCAAGACAAGTGAGGGAATGGCTACCAGTAGCTGTACTCTCCAGTTCTCTCCTTTAAGAACAAATCCAACCATTTGTTTAACTGTTTAGACTGCTCACTTCTATTCCTGTCTTAGACAGCTTATTTTGTATATTAGGCTTGCTGTTTGTATGTTGGGAAAGACCCAAGACCTTTTGCAACTTCAATGTGTGCCCTTGAATTTGAAACCAACAAATCAGATTACTGGCATCCATATTCTACTTTCTCCTCAATGTTTATATGCCAAAGACAAAAATACATTCAAAAATTACTGGACAGTTTTATGGACAGGGCAGACAATCTCATGTGTGACCAATGAGCAGTCGGGAGGCGGTCTTGATGGGTCTCAAGGCCTTCTTCTGCCTCTGCCAACCTCAGTAACCAATCAGGCCCAAACTTCTCTACCTTTCGTCCCTGAAATGTGGGATACTGACATTTAAAATGGAGAAACTGAGACAGTGGCCCTCAAAAGTCATCAAACAGGGACATACAAGGTCAGAACACTGTGGAAATTAGAACATTTATTTGTGCAAGATTTAATTGGATTCAGAATCACAGCGTAATTCCAAATTTCTGCTCTCAAATCTGAACTTACATCTTTGTTCTGTAGACAGCGCCTTTTCTTTTTCTTGCCATAGAAGTTTTTCTCCTCTTGGTCAGTACGGGCAGGCTTTCAACCCTGTCCCTGCCTCCTCTTGCTGGCATTCACTGTACTGGACCAAACCATCCAGAAATACCCCACAGACTGCCCCTCATGGCAGGGCCAGGAAGGGGAGGGCCAACCTCCCCCCACCCAGTGACACAGATCCAGACCTGGGCAGGTAGTCGGCTGATGGCATGGGGTGGAGGAAGGCGTGCAGGGCTTTATGTAGCCCCCACCAACCACTGCCCATTTTTCTCCCTTAGCCCTGCTGCGGCATGCGTAAGCATGTGTGTCGAAGCACACATGTCTACAGCATCACAACCCCTCCCTTCATGCCTCTCACATTACCAGCGCTTCCCCCAGGCCTCCCCTTGGGGGCAGCCAAGCAGGCAAGCTACCCCACCCCAGGAGAGGAGAGCTCTCCTCCGGACGCTCAATCCTACTCCCCCTCTGGCCGACCCCCAGCGACCCAAGCTCGCTCCTGAACCTGGGTTGCGGGCATCAGAAAAGATAAGGAGTAAAGCGCCTTAGCCCTCCTCGCCACTGGGCCAGCTGACAGCACCTTTTCTATGTGGGACAGATATGCACAGAACAGAGAAATGTGGAGGGGTACAATGAGGGACATGCCTTCTGATGTGGGACAGTTCAGCAGTACTATCAGGCTCTCTCTCTCTCTCTCTCTCTCTCCACAAATGACCTGTTTACCAATATATACAGTACACAACTTGTTAATCTAGTCTTCTTACATAACTTAGCACCCCCACACACATACACTTACACATACTAATGGCTGCTACGACTTTTCATGGCTTGTGAAACGCTTTGGAATAAAGTGTATATGAAAGGCCCTACAGTACACTAAACTAAATTCTCCTCTACCATGTCCAAGAATCTCTTGGGTTCTTTCTGCTGTATCGTTGGAAACTCAATATGTTTTTATATTATGGTCATCAGAACTGAACATGACCTCCAAGTACAACCTCACTGATCCTTTATACAATGCTAGAGTATTTTGTCGTGGCTTATATTCTGTATCTCTGTATATACATCCTTAGTTTAGTTACACTGTACTTAAATATGATACAACTAAAACTGCAGCAATACTTTTCACATTACAGTGAGACATGTCTAGTGGCATACAACCTCAGTTAACCAACAACTAATTCACTCCAGGGACTGGCCCACAGACACCATGCACAAGTTTGCAATATAGTATTCCTTGAGTAGCAATACAAAAAAGGCAAACAAAATATAAAATTATTACTGGAGATAAAAAGAAAGTTACTTATCATAACTCCTGATTTTCTTGAGTATATCCTCCATAGAGCCCCACGCTTTGGTCTAGAGTTGGGTCACTAGGACCTTGTGAGAACCAGGACTTTAATGCTGATATTACCACATGGGGATGTGTGTGTGTGTTATATATATATATATTCATTGCAAAAAACTTTGTTAATGTATCAGGGTTGGTCCCCTAACCCCCCACCCCATCCTCCACACAGAGGCACCGGGGTGTGCCATGGGGATTGTTAGGCTAACTCTCACCCCATTCCATGTGTAAACAGGCTGACATGGTGCAGCATAGGAGAATGGGGTGATAGTTGGGCCTAATGATTCCATGGCACACCCCGATGCCTTTTGGTGTGTGTGGAGGATGGAGGGTGGGGTTATGGTGGGGTTAGGGGCTCAAACCTAACATCTCATTTCCCTGCTTTTGTCACTTCAACCCTAAATGATGTATTAACAAAGTTTTTTGCAATGATATTCCTTACTTTTCGAGAAAGTGTAATGTAACTGGAAAGAGGTATGTGTTGGAGGGAGTACGGGCCCTCTGGGCCTCGTGCTCCCTTCAAGCTGCCCATTTTTGCATAACGATATGCATCTGTGGGAGCGCGGGCCCTCCAGGCTCTGCGCTCCCACTTACACATAACTATGAGGCCATACAGTAGCCCTACAGGTCTGAAACAGAACCCCTGTAAAGACTAATTTGCCAATATCTCAGTAACCGTAGCAGCTATGAAAAAAATTCCACTGCAGTTGTAATCATGACTTTGAAACCTCCATGGGTGCTTAGCTGCCCAGTGCGAAAAATCTGTATCTCACATAATTTCTGAGATACAGGCACCAAAAGGAGCTGTTGGCACCACAATGTTATCCTATGGGGAAAATCTCAACTTTGTAATGACATTAACTATGGAACCAATGAAATCTGTTGCACCTAGATAACATAATTCACATCGCTGGGCCACCCCCTTTATACCCTGAAAATTTCAAGCCAAAAGACCAAACCATTTATTTACAGTGCACTGGGAAAGTTTTTAAATTCCTAGTTCGTGAAGTGTCAAAATCCCCGTTCGTGAGGTCTATCCCTGTTCGTGAGCTGTCAAAATCGCCATTCACGAGAAATCCTTGTTCGTCAGATTTTGGCCTTCTGGTCTGGAAGTTGCAATCGAGGATTTTGTCAGCTCGCGAAAGGGGATTCTGACAGCTCACGAAAGGAGATTCAAAAAATCAATACCCTTTCGCGAGCTGTCAAAATCCCTGTTCGCAAGATAGGGCCATCTGGTCCTGAAACTGCGATCAAAACTTTTGTCAGCACGTGAAAGGGGATCAGCTCGCGAAAGAAGATTTTGTCCCTTCACGAACAAGGATCGTAAGAGAGGCACGAACGAAGAATTTTAAAATTTAAAACTTATGTTTTTTGATCAAAACAAAGAATACCAAAGTCATGGGTTTGTAGCGAGCATCACCCTGAACAAAACCCATGCTTAATTTACAACAGTACACATCCATGGGGCAAGCTACAACTTTTTGTTTGTGGGGCAAAATGAAAACAAGATGGTGGCTCGCGAAAGGGGAATTTTTCCTCACGAATGGGGAGTTTATAAACCGCCATTCGCAAGGTGACAAAATCCTTGATCGTGAGCCCAATCCCCTTTCACAAAACATACATATAAATATCAGACTGAACTGAGCATGCTCAGAACCCAAAAATTCAAAATCAAATAACTTTTGAATGGATTAATATTTTTTTACCCAACCAATGCTGGATTGTTGTTTGGGCAAACCTCTTTCTACCATTAAAATTTCAGACTACAATTCCAAACAGTGTGGCTACAGTGCAATAGGCGGAGATCAGCGGAGATCAGCAAAAATGGGCAAAAAAAAAGGCAAACAAATTTTTTTTTGGCACTTCACTGCATGAAAACCGCAAATACAATTAAGACGTAACTTGGCAGATCATGACATCTACCATATGAGACCGTGCATTCTGAATTTCGTGCAAATCCATTGAAAGGTTGCAAAGTTATTAACATGCAAAATTTGATGTTTAACATTAAACTGCCTACTCAACCCTACTATAATGTATATAGGTACACATATACGGAGTTGCACAAGAAAAACTAATAAGCAAATGTAACCCCTCACCCCTGCCGTTTTGCCAAAATGACAGGTGGCATGCTGTTGAAGCTGACAGCAGTACCTGGTGGGGACTGGGTTCGGGGAGGATGAGGTTACTCGGCACAGGGGACCTAGGTTTGGCTACTCTGCACAGGGGCACCCAAGTAAATCCGAACACAGGAAGCAATAACTGTTAATGTCCAGAACCAGGAATGGGATTCTTTAGTGTGGCTTTTATTCACATCCAAACTGAACAAACAAAGCATAGACGGACCCCCATGGGGCTACATTCCTGGTAATGCAGATTAGAGACTACAGAACACTTTATCACCATTTCCAGTCCTCAGGCCCTAAACCCACTAGGCACACAGCCCGGACTTCCACGCAGCTTTGGGTACACAGCCCGACTTGTACACTACTTGGGTTTTCCCCACTGGCCCGGCTCCCCCGCCGGCCACTTGATCCGCGGTCCATTTGAGGAATGAACCAATTATCCTGTTGTGGCTCCCCAAACCACACTAGAGTCTTCGACTCCTAGAGAGAATTTTCCTTACAATCCCACGTCTGGGTACTTCCCTCATCGCTGGCCAAATGCCTGAGGTAAAGTAGAAAGCCACAGAAGAAATCCGTAGAAGTGGACCTGGTCACTAAAGATGGGGGGGCTACCCACCTCCAGCTCCCACAGCCCATACCCGGCCATTTCTCTGGAAACTGAACAATTCCTTTACTGAACTTTCAAATGTAGATTCTGGGTAGACGTCTGTCACATCTCCTCTACATATCATTTGCATCCCAATAAGCTCTGGACTTGAACCTACTTTTAATTTGCTTAGCCCATTACTCTAGGCTTCCCAATATTTAGTAGTTCAATCCCCACATTGTCACACAAGTCCCAGGGTGAAAAACATAGGCCCTTTTAGCAAGAGCAGACACTCACCCTCACGTTGCAGGTGCCCCACAGGCGACTCACAAATCTTCTTGTTCTCCCAAGTAAACTCTGGAACACATAGGCAGCTTTTCCTTTACAAGCAGAACTAGGGTGTTGCCCCAGGAATCTGCAGGGAACCCTTCCTGCCCCCCCGGAGGGAGGGGGCACTGGGACCCGAAAACAGCGGTCTCCACCACTTCAGTTATCTTCTGTGTCTCTCTTTAAGGTGGAGACACACACCCTTTTAAACTAAAAGTAGCCCTCTGTCAGGGCTGAGGCTCCTAGAGCCTTCACTGAGCTGCTTTCTCAGCAAGCTCCCAACTTCACACTTCACTGACTGACTGAATTCAAAACCTCCCAACGTTCTATGCCAACTCCCTTGCTGCAGATTCCAATGTGGCTCAGGCAGCTGCGATAGTTCTATTGGTGATGTCATCCCTCAGTCTCAGCTGAGACTGAGAACAGAGTGAGACAGTGTGAAACCCATTTAACTGGAGTTTCACAAGCTGCCTTCCCTGCCTACCACTAGGTCTGACTGGGATTCTAGTAACCTCGGGTAACAAGGGGGTTACACTCACCCTTGACCAGGAAAATGACTATCCGCAGTCATTATTTACCCGGCCTTAGGCCATCCCACCCTATGTGCTACCTGCGGAGGGGGGTGATCAGGCCCCCCCTCCTACCATGTGCAAGCATAGGCAGGCAACACTAAGGGCCTAGAGGCCTTGAGCTGACATATCAGCCTCTACACTATCCACTTACTATGGACACCTAGTGGCTCTGGTAGAACCATCCAGAGCATAGCCCTGATAGATCAGTACTGCGGTCCCTACTGCAGGTCAGGGCCACAGTCTGTCTACCCCCCCTAACACTCTAGGGAAAACCTATCTGCCTTTAACCTAATACCCCCAAAAACAAAAACAACCCGGGGACCTCCCCGACCTTGGGCAACCTGCAACCACACACCATTAAAATACCACATTTTATACCATGTTACTGTCTCCTCCCTACCCCCACAACCACACCTGTGGAAGGAAAGGGTTAATACAGTAATAACAACAATAACACCACAGTACTTTAAATTTCTACACACTAGAGTACTAATGAGGAACTCCGATGAGCCCCTCCTCCTCTTCTTGTCTTCCCAGGAACACCTGTAAGAAAAAGAAAGACAACACACGCTCCTAATCTGCATACACAGTCTACCTAGACCCCTACCATCAAAACACTAAAGAATTCCAAAAAGATTTTTTTTAGAAAAAGGTTGAAAAAACAGTATTTACATTAGAAAACAAACGACATTATTTACAATACACATTTGGGGGGGGGATGGAGTGCCCTAAAAGTCCCGACTAGTGACCACAATGCCCGAAGGCTAGTCCAATAAAGAGTCTCTCCTGGGCCGGAGCTCGGTGAAGCACAGTTCTAACAGGCCAAGGTCCCGAAGGGGAGAGTCTTTGAGGACAGTTCACACATTTTGAAGTCTGCTAGTGTAGGGTGTGTACTGCAATGTCATAAAGATAGAAAAATTCGGACTTACCAGCCACTTGTAGAATGGAAAATTTTGGGACCGACCTGCACCTCTGACGAAGACTCTCCCTGGCAGCATTTCTTCCGATACAGCTGGGCGGACATCTTTCAGGAACCACAGGAGGGCACATCTGGGAACAGCTGGGCTGATGTCATCTCTGGAGATGGAACCTTAGAACAGGAACAAAAAGAAAACAGCTGGTCTGACGTCATCCGATTACCAGGCGATGAACAGGATACAGCTGGGATGGTGTCCTCTCTGGACCTGAAGTCATCTGGTGGGCCAGTCGATGGATTCTGGAAAGGCCAGTACACTGTAGAACTGATGAATGTGGGGCACCTGAGTCCTGGATGTCCATACTGGCGGATCAATAAGGCACTTCACAGTCTGGTGTGGCAGTACTGACTACCACTGCTCGGCTGTCCATTTAATAGGCACCGGCACATTTGCTGAGAGGTCCTTGCACTGAGGCCAATAGTACCGGGGCTCAGGAGCTTGAATTATTACCCCGCCTGGGTGCACATAATTCACACAGTGGGAGATTTCACGTCCCTCTCTGTCCACTATTCGCACTCTGTCTATAAACAGTGTCCTGCCTCTCTTCCACTGGGTATACTTCTCGTGGAACAGTCTGTTTTTCACATGCTTGTTGACCCCAGGATGCACACTTTTCATTGCTTTGTCCCACATCCAGGATTTCCTGCTGTTCTCAATCTCCTCCCAGACTTTTCGAGGAAAGGTAGGAAAGGTCATACCATAGATCTTATTTGCCTTTCTACGAACCAGTCTCTCCTCTTTACTTGCTTTGGTCAATCTAAGACCGCTGGCCTGGCTTGGGGGTGGCCAGTCCTGGTTCTGCCAGCTACGCATCCTTAAAGAAATTAGAAACGGATCCCTGACTTCTTCCTCTTGCGAAGCCAGGACAGTGGCATCACCACTTTCTTCCACACATTCCTCCGAGGCAAGATCTTGAGGCTGTGTACCCGTTCCTTTTTCACAAGGCCACATAGGTTCCCCCTCATCTTCCTCTTCACTGAGGATCTGAGCCCCAGAGTGAGCAGTTGTTCTCACTCCTGAGACTATCCACTCATCACTAGGCACGGAGGTCGACACCTCCCACTCAAAGGTCTCCCGCATCTCATCTTCACCCAAGAGATTTGGGCTAGGCCCCCACCAGGGGTCTATTGATGCTTTATCCAAACTTTCCTTTTGGGATCCAGCATCCGAAACTTCAACTTCTGGTTCTGTCTCTAACTCTGCACCCTCTAGCTTTGTGCCACACTCCCCCGAGGGGCCTTCCTCCACAGGCTCCATCTGGTGCTGTGTGCTGCCAACTGCAGATTCCTGAACCTTTGTCCATGTGGGAGCCAACCGAATTTGAGGCGCTTTATACAAGCCATATTATTCTAGGCATCCAGCACAGTGAGGAATCATGAAGACGTCCCTTCCAGCTCTCAAGCATATTTGACATACATGCACTGGAAAACCAGGAATCGCCACATGAGGAGGCAATTGCCCTCCATAGCACCACTTTTCAATATCCCTCAGTCTATTTACTGCTGCTGTTACTGCAACCCGGGCATGATCCGGGTAACGAGCTGGTCCTGAGGCTATAACTGCAGAAAAACAAACAAAAGTTCACTGTAACTGAAAGTCCCACTTTATTGAACACACTCTTTAGTTGTAAAATGGCTCCTCTGCTGCTGTGTTTACTTTACTACCCCACCCTGTAATGGTGGCGGCAGGACTCCTGTGAATCAACATTCAGAATCTGGGTCAAGCCACTGCGCACCCGATTTACACAAACTACTGATAACTTTTGCTCAAACTGCACAACTTGCTCTGTTCTTGCTTTAAACACATTTACAGGATTTTCCACGGACTTTTTATATGCTGGAAACATTTATTTGATTCACAGTCCCTTACAGCTTCAGGTTTTTAGCACAGGATTGCCTGCATAGCTAGTGCTGCACATTGGCTACAAACCACAGTCTGTCTCTGGCTTCAGACTTTAAACTGAGGCTGAATTCATTACTATGCACAAAGTCAATGGCTTAACAGACTTGCACTTGCTGGCAGGACTTGACACAGTTGTTACCTGCAAAGCGACTACACTGCTGCACACACATTTATATGGCATAGGGCAGAAAATCACTGTTTGAGCAGTTTTTAGGTTGTTACTTACTGTTATCAGTAGCAGATTGCTGCGATGGGGAAAAACGGCCTGCAGTCAGTTCTTGGAGGCCTCAGAACAGAAACGGGCGGGCAGTCCTGCCGATCGTCTTCTCGACCACCACTTTTGCAATTCCAATGACTGATTAGTGGGTTGAGCCCGATTTTAAACAAAATAGTCTATTTTTACAATGTTTACAGCGATTTTAACACTCCATGACGCTCCTCCACTAGCCAGTACACGCACTCCACTCACACTCCCTCTCGAATGCTGGGGCAGTCACTGTAGAGCTGGCTGAGGGGTGGGACTGATCACAGCCTGACCAATCACATGACGCCATGCAAATGAGCCTCTTCTTCCTCACGAGGGCTCTTCTCCTCACAGCGATTGTTAAGCAGGCAAATTTAAACTGCAGAATGCAACTTTTTTTCTTTGCCAACTGACTCCACGGCGGGAGCCCATTTTAGCCATTTAACATAGCCATTACACCTGCAAGTCTCTCAATTCATTCAGAAAGCATTTCCAACATCCAGGGCACAATTTTCCTATTGCTACCCCTAGTCTTCCACACTTTTCTTTACCACAGTTCATTTAAAAAGCAGGCAAAACGCTGTAAACAATTGATGCAGGACAAGGGCACACTCTTTGGCTTTACTGCTCCTTGGTAAACAGTTGGCAATTTTAAACAGCAGCATAAGATGCACAGCACACAGCAACACAATAGGAAAATTGCTTCAGCTTTTTGGGTTACCCACTGCCAGATAGCCAAAACGCTGGCCCCCTTGCCCAAGCACCTTCCTCTCAGAACAAAATCCAAAGCGGTGCCTCCATTTTTGTAACCCCTCACCCCTGCCTTTTTGCCAAAACGACAGGTGGCATGCTGTTGAAGCTGACAGCAGTACCTGGTGGGGACTGGGTTCGGGGAAGATGAGGTTACTTGGCACAGGGGACCTAGGTTTGGCTACTCTGCACAGGGGCACCCAAGTAAACCCGAACACAGGAAGCAATAACTGTAATGTCCAGAACCAGGAATGGGATTCTTCAGTGTGGCTTTTATTCACATCCAAGCTGAACAAACAAAGCATAGACGGACCCCCATGGGGCTACATTCCTGGTAATGCAGATTAGAGACTACAGAACACTTTATCACCATTTCCAGCCCTCAGGCTCTAAACCCACCAGGCATACAGCCCGGACTTGCATGCAGCTTTGGGTACACAGCCCGACTTGTACACTACTTGGGTTTTCCCCCACTGGCCCGGCTCCCCCGCCGGCCACTTGATCCGCGGTCCATTTGAGGAATGAACCAATTATCCTGTTGTGGCTTCCCAAACCACAATAGAGTCTTCGACTCCTAGAGAGAATTTTCCTTACAATCCCATGTCTGGGTACTTCCCTCATCGCTGGCCAAGTGCCTGAGGTAAAGTAGAAAGCCACAGAAGAAATCCGTAGAGGTGGACCTGGTCACTAAAGATGGGGGGCCACCCACCTCCAGCTCCCACAGCCCATACCCGGCCATTTCTCTGGGAAACTGAACAATTCCTTTACTGAACTTTCAAATGCAGATTCTGGGTAGACATCTGTCACATCTCCTCTACATATCATTTGTATCCCAACAAGCTCTGGACTTGAACCTACTTTTAATTTGCTTAGCCCATTACTCTAGGCTTCCCAATATTTAGTAGTTCAATCCTCACATTGTCACACAAGTCCCAGGGTGAAAAACATAGGCCCTTTTAGCAAGAGCAGACACTCACCCTCACGTTGCAGGTGCCCCACAGGCGACTCATAAATCTTCTTGTTCTCCCAAATAAACTCTGGAACACATAGGCAGCTTTTCCTTTACAAGCAAAACTAGGGGGTTGCCCCAGGAATCTGCAGGGAACCCTTCCTGCCCCCCCGGAGGGAGGGGGCACTGAGACCTGAAAACAGTGGTCTCCACCACTTCAGTTATCTTCTGTATCTCTCTTTAAGGTGGAGACACACACCCTTTTAAACTAAAAGTAGCCCTCTGTCAGGGCTGAGGCTCCTAGAGCCTTCACTGAGCTGTTTTCTCAGCAAGCTCCCAACTTCACACTTCACTGACTCACACTGAACTGACTGACTGAATTCAAAACCTCCCAACGTTCTATGCCAACTCCCTTGCTGCAGATTCCAATGTGGCTCATGCAGCTGCGAAAGTTCTATTGGTGATGTCATCCCTCAGTCTCAGCTGAGACTGAGAACAGAGTGAGACAGTGTGAAACCCATTTAAATGGAGTTTCACAAGCTGCCTTCCCCTGCCTACCACTAGGTCTGACTGGGATTCTAGTAACCCCGGGTAACAACGGGGTTACTTAAAAAAAAAAAAAAGTCAAGTTCAGAACATTAGAATACAAAATAAAGGCAGAAGACAGCCCAAAAGTCCATGTCTGAAGGAGTGACACAACAACAACAAATTTTTGAGTCAATAATATTGGTGTGGGGGAAGAATAACAAGCATACACTTATCTGATACAGGCGAATCTGGGATGGAAGGTGGGCAATTGTGGTTCTATAGAGAAGATCAAGAGTTAGGCTGGCCCAGAGATGCAGAGGCACTGAGTGCCTCACCTGCCACCATGCTGACGACCTGGGTTCGGGAATGGAGGTAGGCCACTTGGTGGGCTGGCCAGGAAGGGAGGAATGAGCATCCATATGACTGCCCTCCTCCCTAGGGAAGGAGGGGAGGGGGGTTACTGTGGCTCACTGCTTGTCTGCCATCTGGAGGTGTCCAGGTGGCATCGCAAGCAAGACCATACAAGAAGGGGAGGGACCTCACATAGAGGGTGCTGGGGGCATCTCTGCTGAGGCTGAGCTTGCACATAGAATAATACAAAAAAGGCATAAGACAGCCCAAACGTCCATGTCAAAAGGGATGACACAACAACAAATTTTTGCAGTCAATAATACTGGAGTGGAGGAGAAGAATAACAAACATATGCTTACCTGATACAGGTGAATCTGGGATGGAGAGTGGGCAATTATGGTTGCACGTGACGTGGGCCCAGGAGAAAACAAGTGGAAAAAAAAATTCTGGACTGCAAGACGACTGGCCCCTGGAAGGCCCCGCACCCATGACTGGACACGCCCCAGAATCCTGTGGCAGAGGATAATGGAAGAAAGGTAAGTCCTGGAGAGGCCCGGTGGTGGGGCCTGGGGGTCAGAAGAGGACAGCCAGGGCAGAAAGGCAGATAAAATGTAAATGAAAAAAAGGATTAAGAGTTTTGGTATGCAACTTTCCTATCTTCCATGAGGGTCATCAAATCTATACAGCCTCGATTCTTTGGTTGGGTGACAAACAGTAAAACCCCCAGACAAGGGCTTTCAGATTTCAGCAAAGCTTATGATGATAGCAAACCCTGAAGTACTGCCAACTCAAAACCTGCATGAATCCTGGATTGTATAAACAGCATTGTGATTAGTAAAATAATGAACACTACTCCAGAATGTGGCTCTGCAATGGGGACCAATGTTAAGGAAGCCACCGATGTGACCAGAACTCGAATAGAAAGAGCTCTGCCTTCCAATTGTTTGATTGTGAGCAAATGACAGTAAATCTAGTTAGATGGACGTTGCTTCAAAACTGCTTTTTCTGTGCAATAAAGGCCAAACGAAATGAACGGTTATAATGATTGTCTATGTTCTTTGGTTCTATCAAAGTAAAACCTGAAAATTCTGTAAAAATTGAGAGAGTAGGACAACACTTCACTGGGACGCTCAGGTTTTGGAAACAATACTGGTGACACCAAGGACTGGTTAATAAGGAACTCTAATACTATCTTCAGTAAGAACTCAGGGTGCATACAGAGGACTACCTTGTCCTTATGGAATATAATGTACGGAATATCAGTCATTAGAGCTTGTAGTTCCAGAGCTCTGTGAGCCAAAGTGAAGATTACAAGGAATACAGTCCTCTGGTTGAGAAACTTCAACTCACATGTGGCCGCTTACTTAAAGGCACAATGGGTCAGCTGTTCCACTACCTGACTGGTGGTAGAAGCATAAATAGAATTTGGCAGATTGAAGGGAAACAACTGACTACAGTAAAACAGTATACATATTTAGGTCTTACATTTTCTAATAATGGTAGTTGGTTTAGACATATTAATTTACTGAAAGTAAAATTAAAACAAACTGCAACTTCTCTCAGTATGTTTAATAGAAAGTATGGTGGAAATACCCTTAAACCTCTTATAGTTGCTCTAAAAGCTAAATATAATGCACACGCACTTTTTAGTGCTGAAGTATGGGATATCAGCAAATTCGAATTTATAGAAGCACCTATGAATAAATTACTTCGATTTTCTCTTGGTTTGGGAAAATCAGTACCTATTGTATTAATAAGAGCTGAGCTAGGCTTATCAGGTTTAGCAGGGTATTTTTATGCCAAAAAAGTAAATTATTGGATTAGATTGCTTAATTATGGGAATCATCGTTTCCCCTGTATGTGTCTCCAGGGAAAGGAAAAAAATATAGGGCAGAAAATAGTTTGACAAATGGTAACTGGTTACAAAAGGTACAGATGATCTAAAAATTGGTTGATTTGGGTATTTTAAAATATTATAACACAAAAGGTATTGTTATAAATCTAAAATATCAGAGGTACGTTACAGATAGATTAATAGAAGGGCATAAATTGTGATTTAGAAAAAAATCACAAAACTTCATATTTTGCAATGGTTAGTCCAGAATGACATATTGCACCATTACAGATATTATTTGGACATTCTTACTGATGATAAAAAATGAAAATTATACACTCGATATCGCCTGGAGCTATTTTATAGTAATGTTTTGAAAGCAAGATATGAAGAGAATATTGATGAAAAATCCTGCTTCTGTACTTGTAGACAATCTCAAGTAGAAGATTTACATCATGTTATTTTTAACGGTAGCTGATATATTAAGCCAAGAGCACGATATCTTCAACCATTGTGAGATACTATGCAACAGATAAATACGGGTCTGAGTTTAAAGGTTTTATTTACGACGAATGATGAAATAACAATTAGAGCGGTTGCAGCCTATTTGTTAGCTATTTCAAAGATTAGAAATAATCAGACAAATAAATGAAACATATTGGTAGGAAAAGGGTTATTATAAGAGACTTGAGGGTTATATTCTGATGTATTATTGTCTAGTGATATTCTAGTTTTACTGCAGGGCTGCTCTTGCTCCCGGTCGCTTTCCTCCAAACTTAGTTTTTGGCTCTAAAAATATTCATGGGAGTTTTTTTTTTTTTCTTAACTCGGTTAATGAATGAAACTCTGAATATATTTGTTTAACCGAGTTTTATAAAATATTTTGTGTCGGTGGGAACTCTTAAGTAACCTTGTAAAGCGACCGCTTGTTTTTGGCATTCGGGGTTCAGCATTTTAAGTTGGGCTGTGAGACACCTAGTAATTTTCCTTGCCGAGGGATTGTTATTCTTGGCACTTTGGTGTTTGAATGGTTTGTTGCCTTAACTGAGACTGGTCTGAATCACTGTTATCCTGCAGACCAAAGTGCTTTTAAAGATCCCTTGTTTATTTGAAATGTTTCAGACGGGAAGCTGTAAAGTGATAAGAGAGAGAAGGTCTGTGGAGCAGTTTAAAGGAGGCAGAAAATGCAGAAAATTTGGAAACACTTTATGTGTATATAAGCTCGTTAAAAGCTTATAGCAGGAGAAGAGATGTGTGTTTAGCCTGTCAAAAGCTTGAAATAATTCCAGAAAGTGGGCCTGGGATCGTCCAGGCTTTTTCTTGGAGATAGCTTGCCGAATTGCGAGGAGACCGGAGGACAAAGGATGGCAAAAAGGGGTTGCTTGCTTCAGATCAGGGGCACATTTGTGCCGATAAGCATTTTCAAAATTTATAACAGGTTTGCTAACGTTGCCAGAGGGCCTGTACGAAGCATTATTAAGTTAAAAGATTTTACTGCACTCAGAGGAGAGCGACTTTTACTTTTTGTTTCCTCCGGTTGCTGCAGAGACAAGACGGCATGATGCTTTGCTGTGCACAGGCTCAGTTTGCTTCTTTGCCTAGCTAAAGAAAAGCAAAATTGGCATGTGAACTCCCAGAGAAGACAGGGGAAGTTTGGAAATTCTCAGTCACTTAGAGGAACTTTTGGGATGGTGATTGAGAGCGCGCCATGGACTTTCGGTGTAAAGAGATGGCCTTGTTCCCGAAAATGTGAATGATGGTCTGGTGAAGAAGACTGATGTTGAAATTTAGAAAGACTCAGGGATTTGGAGCCTTGGAGAGTGGACTCCTGAAGACAGGGCTTAAGTTGGGCTTGAATTATGGGATAGTCGAACTGCAAGTATATATATATACATTTGTATATTTGTTGAGTCCTGAACTTTTTTATCCTTGTTTATTCTTGCTTTCCAGAGTCCTAAAATTTTGATGCAAATGGTGAACTTTCAATTTAAAGTAGCTTTAAATGACTAGGTTAATTTAGCCTGTTTAAATGTATAGCAATAGCTTGGTTAAAAGTGTTATTGTGGAACCCGTTTAAAATTATGTTTACACTTTTTTTTAACTGATGTGCCATTTTAATGTTAAATTGTAGAAAGAAAGGTCTATTTTGATTGTTTAATAGGCATCCCAAAATTGAATGGGCATTCAGTTACCCATGATGGCTTTAACTGGGCTCGGAACTGGTAGCCATGTTGGGCCCTAACAATGGGCTTTGGGGGCCTAATTGCGATAAAGAAAATTGCAGACAGGTGCAACTAGAGAAGGTCCCCGGTAACTAGCATATGATTGCTAATTGCAAGTGGTTTATATTTCCTCCCATACCTGGCAAACACCAGGAGCACAGAGTAGCATGCTCTGCAGGGTGCACCAGGGGTTATACCAAAGAGGGGAAGGTATTATCAATAATATATGACTTCTGAATGTTGGGCTGGAGACAAAATCTTGCCACTCTGTCTTGAATACAGTACTTTAGCAGGTGGTTCCGGAGTCCTAAGAGGGCTCCAACTACGGTGGTAGGAAACTGTTATCTGGATTGGATTTGATGGTCATAATTGTCCCTTACGGGGTTGTTCGATGTCCATACATAGAAAGAAAAGAATGGACAGAATGATTGCTCTGGTCAAGGTATACTTTTAAGTGATTTTTATTGTAATTGGTGTATAATTTCCTCCCGTATCTGGGGATAAGGAGCACGGGGTGGCATGAGCTGCGGGATGCACCTGAAGTCTTACCTAAAAGGGGATGGTGTCACTGATATCATAGAGTTCCTAATAGTTGGCTCGGAGACTAAGTGCTCTCACTCTGTAATGTCACAGTATTTCTGTAAGACATCTGGATACCTATAGAGGGTCTTATGATGGCCCGATTTTCTTTATCTAAGAATCAGTATGATGTCCACTGGTGCCAATTGGGATGGTTAGCATAATTAAGCTTTCAGGGAGAATGTATTTATTCTCTTATTTGTAGCCTTCCTATTCTAAGGAGGGTTCTAATTAACTGTCTTTCTATAAAATGGTCTGATTTTTAGTAGATTCTCAATAGACCTAATTATAAGATAATTATTTATAATTAGTTTATCATATTAATGAAAGTTAAAGTATATATGAATAGACTATTTTTATATTGCAAGTGATGTATAGTAATAATTTTGTGTATCTTTTGAAAATGTTGTAATGGTTATTCAACCGATCAACAATAAATAAACATGACTTGTCTAGTGTACCTACCCGATTAACAAAAACTACATAAATAAATAAGGTCTATTCCAAGTGTCCACCTGGAAGTTGTTCTTCCTGAAGTTTCCACTGACTCTGATTCCTTTCAGTGATATCATGCCTCCCCTTGACCGTCAGTCCTTATGCATTTGGTCCGATGGTGTTCTTCTGTGATCATGTCCCCTCTAATTCTTATTTTTTTCAGTGGGAAACATCACCAGTTCTATCAGCAGATCCTCAGCGTCCATGTTTTCAAAACCTTCATATCCCCTGGTCACTCACTTCTGTATTTTTGTATGTTAATACAGTATCTTACCTCATATAAGGAAACCAAAATTTCACACTGTATTTAAAGAGCAGCCGACACATTCTGGGATTCAGGCAGGCAACTCATTCCAGAGAGTTGCCTGCCTGATAAGTTAAATGAGCTGCATTTGAAAATGTTTTAAGTAGTATAAATGTATTTATTTTAACTTAATATGCTCGGCCTGTAACTTTCGTATGAGCTGGTGATCGAGTGTTGCAGCTCCGCTTGGCTCAACACTTTGATGACATGAGGTAGGGAACGGGGCTGCAGGCACTCCATGCAGTTCCCATGTGGTTACCAATAAGATTGGGGGAATAGGGGCTGTTGAAATGTACTATGATTATCTCTGCTGGCAGTTCTACATATATGGGGCTAGTATGTCACATATATTATAGACCCATACATGTATAACTGCCAGAAAAGATAATCGTAGCACATTTCGACAGTACCCTCCCCCGATCCTATTAGTAACTACATGGAAACTACACAGAGCGTCTGCAGCCCCATTCCCTACCTCACGTCATCAAAATGCCGTTTTTCGGGTTGGGGCTGCAGTGCTCAGCGATCACTCAGCTCATACACTGAAGTTATGAGCCAAGCATACCAAGTTAAAATTAGCACATTTACAGTACTTAAAACAATTTCAAATGCAGCTCATTTAGCTTATCGGGCAGGCTACTCCCTGGAATAAGTTGCCTGCCCAGACCATGTCAGCTGCTCTTTAAAGTGGGGCTTAACCAAGGATCTATATAGGAGCATTATACTGCTGTTCTCTTGTTCATACCATAGAACAATTATTAAATTAGGTGAGACTGCCTTCTCATGCACTGCTCCTAAACTTTGGAATTCCATTCCAGCTACAATTAGACAGTGTCCTTCTTGCCAGGCCTTCTAAAGTGGCTACTGCTCCTACCTGCTTAAGGCTGCAATGTGCTCCTGCCACTAGTTGGTTTATACTTGGTTTGGGGTTTCCTGTATTGTGTCTGATATTAGCTGCCATCACTGTGAGCCTTTTTGCACTTGCTAATATTCAGTACACTACTTCATGTTGTATATAGAGAATAGTGCATGGGCAACCATGTGCAACCAGCCTATTGTACCACCGAGGGGTTTTGAGGCTCGAGAGGTCCGTGGTAATCAGAACCCCGAGGTGGCACAATAGGCTGGTTGTGCATAAGGGTGCCCACGTACTATTTTTTATAGTGTATAGTCCCCCATTGCCAAAGTTTTATGTTTTCAATTTTTGAAATGAAAAAAAAAATGTATTCGTTGCTCTGTCGTGTTCTGGGAGTTGGGGCTGGTTGTTATGTTTACGTGTGTGGTTACTAGGGAGCAGACATCCCTACGTTTATTGCGTAGCCTTCTATTGGCTGTCAATGGGATGTGAGAGGGATTTTCAAGAAAAAAAACATGGCTGCGTATGTCTCGGTTAGCAAGAGGATGTGGGCTCAGAGAAAGCAATTACTTGTAAGTTATTTAAATATCTGGTTCTAATTTTGAGGAAGCTGAGGTTATCTGGTTGATCCTGCATTTGTTTATCGCTTATGTACCTGTTCATGTTCGCGTCACTGGTTCGGGGATCTTTCCGCCAATGCTGCTATTGCTGCTGCCAGAAGGGCTCGCGGCCAGTTTACGGTTCTGATAGAACCTCTAGAGCTTTTCCAAATGTTGTTGTACCACAGTGTACTACAATCACATTCCATGACCTTTTGAACTGTGGTACAACAACATTTGGAAAGGCTCTGATTTCTATACAGAACAACACCTGACTATACACTATATATCTTGCTTTGCACTTTATTTATCAACACTAGTTCTCCACTCTGTATTCTACTCTGTATCTTGGACTTTTGTAATGACTATCATTGTTGTTTTACTGTCAACTGTTGCACATTTTCCCTTGTCGTGATCTCCCAGGTCGTGTCTGAAAACAGGCAACTGTTCTACCTGGTAAACAAAAACTAAATAAATAATATCTCAGTCTTACAACGTTTTTCTTGATACATGCCATGGTTCTGACTGCCTTGCTAGCTGCTGCCCCACAATGTTGCTCCAGTTTAAAGTTGCCACTGATTATTACGCTCAGGTCTGTTTACTGCTGATGTGTATGTGATATAGGTAATATTTTGCCTTCATGTTTTTCATATCTGCATCACCTTGCATTTCTCAACAAGGAAGTTCCTCACCCATTCCAGATGTAGAACAGGTATCAGTGACTGCGTAGGTTGCATGCTCACCTCTGGGGTTGAAGTTCAGAATGTCATGGGTTCTAGCCTCACACCAGAAACTTAGGCTAATACTCCCATACTAACGGTGTGGTGCAAAATGGGGTGGGGGGGGTGGAGAGAGTGCTGAAGTGCCATCAACCAACACTGTTTAAGCTGCCACTCATCAAATCACATTGTGTTCTTCATTTCAGGATTTGGCTTTTTTTCTGGGCTCCACATTTTGATGCTGATGGCTGCCAAGTGTGCCTGACTAAATAAAATGTTTTGGTTTGGTTAAAGATTTGGGAATTTCACTAAACATTTTCAGCAGCAATTCACCAAAAATGTCAAGTTTTAAACAGCTGGTGACACGTTCAGGAGAACATTAACAAAACCTAATATTTAGACACAGTCCAGCTTGTATTTTCCAATAGTACTATATTCCTCCTCTCCATTATTTATTACTGAGGTAATTTGTATGTAAGCCCCCTGTAAATGCGGGGCTTATATTCACTGTTAGGCATCCCTTTCCTCCTCCTACCACCCTCCCCCCCTCCACCCAGAGCTAGGAAATGGGTTTAGTGCTCTGGGGGATATCACTATGGATACCTCAAGGTGGCAGCAGAGAGTAGTGAAAGGGTATATAAGGGGATTGACAGGAAGTAGCGGGGCCTTTCCAGCCCGGGCAGTAGGCCTGGGGCTGGAGAGGGGAGGCTGGAAGAGTGGCATCAGGAACAGATAACGTGGGCAAGTAAGGGAGCTTGGTGGTTCAGGAGGGCCAGAGGAGACCCCCCCAAATAGAGTGCAGTCAGGACGGTTCTATGCACTGTGGTCGATGAGGAGTGGGGGGTATGGAGCTCTGTGGAGGCACAAGTAGCCAGGTTCTGTGTCGTTGAGGGTTAGGGCAGTAGGAGGCTTTAGCAAGCCCAGAGAGTATAGGAGCCCTTAGGAAGCCAGTATGTGTGATGTCCCAGATCACTAGGGCTGGGAGGGCAGTGGTAGGGCCCTCCCAGGAGGGGAAACAGTGGCAGTGGTTTCCCTCATACCTGGTGTGGCAGCCTGAGGGGAGCAGAGGGAGCTGGGGAGCCTTTTGGGACAGGTCCTGGGGTGCCGGTACATAGAGGTCCGGGTGGTTCGCAGGCCAAAGGAATGTCGGACCCTAGAGGTTAGCCCTGTGCTGGAGCTTAATTCAAGCCCAGGAGTTGAAGCAGGTATGTGGGCCTGGCAGGGACCCCCGAGGAAGTCAGTAACAGCGAAACCCCTGGAGTGAGTTGGTGCCATGGAGTGTTGAGGCAGTGTCGAGTGATCGCAGCAGGGGTGACTTTAGCCCAGAAATAGTGCCAGCATCTGAAGGTGGGTCGGGGCCTGTGTCATCAGGAAAATTCCTGGATGCCTTTGTGGTTTGGGCCAGCAACCAGGGGTCCAGGTGGAGAAGGCCTCTTGCCTTCTCACGCCAGTGTAAGAGGGGGGAACGACCAGTGCCAGTGGAAGTGACCCAAAGGAGAGAAAAGGGAAGGTTGGCTTACCAGACCCTGTAGAAGCGAAAAGATTGCAGGGATCTGTGTTCAAGTAAGTCTCAGGTAGAGCACCTTGGGTAGAGATCGTAGGCAGAGGAGAATCCTTATTTGTGTCTGCCTGAATTCATTCAGTTTTTGCTGCCTTATCCTTTCCAGCCAGTAGTGTAAAAAAGTTAATAGCCCCATGGAGCTGCTTATTCAATTTTTTTTTTATCTAATGAAGTATGGTGACCCCTGTATTGCTGGATTCATTTGCAGTACAGCTGCAAAATAAAAGCAAGTTTGGGGAGAAACAGTGGTTTGTGCATACTTCTGACTGTAGGGGGGAGGCAAAAATGAAATTAAATGCTTCTTTCCCCCTGTATTTGCAGTCTAATTAATTTTCCATGAGCTGCACTCCAGTGGCAAATATTCACTCCAGCCTGGTTGTGGCTGCTGGGGCTTCTACGACTGCTGAAGGTGCCAAGGGAGATCTCGGTCCGGTGGATAGCTCGGGGAGGAGATTAACTGCAGAGGGAGAGAGGAGGTAAAGTGTACAGCTATCAAGATGCTGAGCAGGCACAGGACAACTGATTCTCTGCTGAATTTTAAGTGCAAAAGGTCTTGAATGCTAGCACTTAAGAGTGCTCCCCTTTTTTTGCCCGGAACATCTGCGATAGAAAAGTATGCCCCTAGACAGGGTAGGAAGAGGCGGGGTTACATGTATGAACACAGGATCTTTGCTCCTGAAAAGTTTGTCTATTCCTGCTGCTTTCTCCCTACCTGAAGTCACAGAGCACTGCTTGTGACATCACAGTTACTCCCATGGCAACAGTTTGTGATGTCACAACAGAAGATTATATCTTCAAATAAGGAGTAAGCTATAGAGGCAGATGGATTCTAAAGGAACTCAGTCTAAGGGATAAAGGTCATATATTCATGCAAATCTCCTTAGTAATAAATAATGGAGGAGAAGAAATATATACCTGTATATAAAATATAAATGGAATGCAGACAGTATTGTACCTAATTATCATGCTTTTTAAAGTCTTCTTTGAGGCGTCAGTAGCTTTTTAAATTTCCAGCTCATACCCTGTTCAGATGAAAATTTTAAACAATGTCCCTGCTGCTCATCTCTAGTGGCTGGCCAGGTGGAAGTTAGAGATCCCTTGGCATTTATCAGAAGAGCAATGGAGTTTGTTTCCCCAGCGTCCTGATCAACATTCCCTGTTAACAAAACAGGTCCATGTAAACCACCTCACAGGACACACCTGGAAATGAGTTGTCCCAACTCAGTGTGCCTTTCCTTCTCAAAATCGACAAATAAAACAAATTCCTCCACTCAATTCTTAAGCCAGTGCAAAACCTTCTGCATTTTATTTATCTCCCATTACCATTTAATGACCCTTCTAGTCTTGGTGTCATCAGCAAACTCTGCAATCCGGCTGCTGTTGCCCAACCCCAAGTCACTTATAAGTGTACTGAACAATGTAGGTTCAAAGCTGGACCCTTGTGGGACCCCACTGGTCAACCGATTCCATGTTAATAGGTTAACCTTTTTATGACCCTTTGTTTACTATCGTGCAACTAGTTTTGAATCCATTTTGTCTCACTCTTGCTTAGACTTAGGTTCTCTAGTTTTTATCAACTAGTCTCCTGTAAGGTGTAGCAAATCAAGCGCTTTGCTGGAGTACAAATATGTCCTCAGACTTCAAAACTAAATCATGTCCCACCTGTTTCCCAAAACCCTGCTGCTTAATTATCCCCAATGATCTAAAAACTAGCACAACCTTGCAGTACTCTAACATTCTAAGTCCCATTCGGCGTTCATATTTGCAGGGATGTCACTGCTCATGGTTCTATCGGGGTGCCATGGTGCATCGCCATGTCTGTGAATGGGCATGACGCAGCACAGGTAGGGGCTGAGCACTGCAAACATAAACTAGACAGTAAAGGAGATGAAAGGTAAGAGTCACTGTGCACTTTCCATTTTTTTCTAGTTATACATGATTTTAGCACCTTAATCTGTTCAAGGTCCTTTTCATGTCTGTTTTTTGTTATTGTTTTTTTTCTTTGAAAAAATACTTCCAAAAGTGCCTGACCTTCCTCTACCTTTATGTTTGGAAGGACCACATATAGTTATTATGATGACTGTTACCCGATAATTGCCGTTCTATTTGGCTGCATGTATTCATCAAAAACCAAAACTACCAGGACACACCGCGCAAACTGTATGAAACCCGCCTTATAAAACCAAATCTTGTTTAACTCTACCTTCACATTACAATGTGAAAGAAAAAGGTGTGGAGGGGTTATGGGACAGCAGACGGACCAGACACAAAACATCAGGTTAAACACACAATCTCTGCGTGATGTTTATTTAAAACACAGGGGATAACCTTAAGCAATGGCATATCTCTTCTTCAGTACATCAGTTTGCAGCAACAAACTATCCATGTCCTTCCTTTGCACTTAGCCAACACCCACTGATCTACTGATCTCTTTAGTGAAAATTATTTCATTCCTTATGTTGGTCTTGTGCATTTGGGTGATGAAGAGACAAAAAAAAAAAAAACAAGCTAAAGACAAAGAACCTCAGTGCAAAAAGCACTGAAGCAAGGGTTACCACAAAGGACATTGGCAATAAAGCCAAGTTTCAAAGAAGTACAAAATTACACATACCCCCATGATGCACAGCATCATGGGATGTATATGCAAATCACCATGACATTTTAGGCTGGTTCAGCTTAAAGCAGGACTGCATGGTACCAAAGGGCCTCTCAAACAATCTGTAATTTACATGCATTTTAAATAACACAATGGGGGTTTTCTGATATCTCCACCCTGGTAACTTTTATTTTTTATAATACAGTCCCTAGTAACTTTTTACCTTTATCAAAAACACCTAGTGCCGTGGTATTTTCAACATTTACAGGTTTCATTCACATAATGCATATACATCAAGGTATTGTATGACATAGTGCTATTGCATATTAAATCCAACAAGGAAACACAGCCTGTTTTTTTACATAATCTCGGAGGACACCAAAATAACCTCCGTTAAGGTTACCACCTACTCATTTTTTGACCAAATGATTCGATTTTCTAGGTCCAGATTCGGTCCTCCTGTTTTCACCACTGCAAATTTGGTTTTTATGGTGGGTCAAGCAGCACCTGTGAGATTCCCCAGTTTCATTTTCTTCTCATCTGACTGTAAGCAAGTGTCTGACATTTCAGTGTGCTTGCTTGCTTGCTTGCAGTGCATGCTAATCAGGAAATGCCTTCAAGTGCAGGGCATTTAAAGAGCCAAATGTGTCCCTGTCTGCTCAGTTGTCACCTCTAACTTCACACCAGCAAATTGGAAGATTATTCATGGGAAGGGTAAACAATACCACCTTAATTAACACCTTCATTTTTCTGAAACCCTTAGACATTCAGACAGCCACCACATTAGGGTAGCCTCTTGTCCAGTGTGGACTGTGCAATATGTTTCAGAAACGTTACCTGCTAATCCAGTTTTATTCAGAGGTAGTACTTTTTCAGTCATTTTGAATGCTCACATACTTGTAAAACAGATTCTGTTAAATCCTTCACCATTTTACTTGCATGTTCATATTACAAACAAATTCTGATGTCATGTAAACCTTTGTTTGTATACCAGTAAATCTGAAAGGTGTAAAGTAGGGCTATTAAGACCATTAGCAGCAAATCAACCTAATCCTTTCTAGGCTGCATTGTGAGTATGGTCTTTGACTGCTGTGATAAGGAATACTTTTATACCTTTAAATGCTTACCATTTTTTCTTTTAGGGTCTGTCCTATATTTTAATATTTGTTACCCCATTTGTTGTTAAATTAATAATCTAATATTTTATTTCATTTCTACCAGTACTACACCCCTCTCTCCTCAGTAGTTATTGCTGTCAATTTTCATACTACCTGGATATTCCAGGAAGACCATTCCAGGCAACTCAGATGAACAGCACAGAATAGTGTGGCTAATGTCATGCTAAACCACAGAAATGAGAAAAGGAAGAGAGAGAGAGAGAGAGCAGTAGCTGGTGAGGAGAAAGGAACACAATCTAGATTTGATGGCACTGCAAATTTAGGTAATTTATTAAACATTATTATTATTATTTTTTTTTTTTACCAGAAGAGACACGCTAAGCTGAAGCTTGTTTACAGGTGCAACCTGGGAGCACAAGGGAGTGAAATTATTTGAGCAGGGTCACACAGTATGCAAGTCTGGGCTGTGGGATTCAAACCCTGGCCTCCAGAATTGCAGCTCAGAGCCTTAAAACACTGCGCTATACTGCCTCCATGCTACATATCACATATCATGCTATCTGGTATGTATGACTGATATGGAAATAAAATAGGGTATTTAACAGCACAGAATAGTTCCTACCACTTTTAAAAACTTCTGTGACATTACAAATAGCTTTAGAGTAGGAGCAATGGGAAGGACAGCAGCACATCTTAAAATGGCAGATGATATTTGTAATTACAGCTCGTCCACCATTACTGGTGTAGTTTATTTATTTATTGAAAGAGTTTTACCAGAAAAGGCCACCTGTTCCAAAATAGCTGGTTGTCAGAGGTGTCCTTGTAGTCACTCGATGTGTAAGCTAAGCTGTGTACACAGGAGGAAGTCTCCTGAACCCATCTTAACCCCACAAATGTTAACACACACTGAAATTTAAAATATTTAAATTTAAATCAAACAAACCAAAAATAATAATCATGATGTACTTTAAAGAAGTTGTACACAATGCAATATCAGCAGCAATTCTGAATAAATCAAGCAAATCAGAGTCCAAGCGATGCCCTCATGAGTCATAAAAGGGGTGGAGTTTGGGGTGTGGTTTAGTATTCGGTTTTCATCTCATCCAAAGGTGGCAACCCTAACCTCCCTATAAGAGAACCTAACAGCGAAAAATGGAAAAATTAAAGAGGACACTATAGCATAGTCAAGAAAGGGGAGGGGGTGCCCATAGATGGCCAACTTCATGAACTAGAAATGGTAAAGGATAGATTAGGTTAAGAAAAAGAAGAACTGTTGCAACAGATTTAAGAAAAGGTCGGTCCTCAAGAGTGGCAGTTTCTCCCTGTCACAAAATGTCTATTGCTGACACACGTAGATGATACTAATCAGGTGCCACTGTTAATAACTATTCCCTTTTGATTATTTTTCATTTCTAGTTTTATATTGTTTCCCAAATGTAGCCTACTTTACCCTGGAACTGCCAATGCTGGTGTTGCCTGTTCATGTCACACTCCCATGATCTACTCAGTACAGGCCCCCCAAATTGTTAGCAAGTTCCAGCTTCAAGTCATATCCTCAGTGCTCAAGGAACTCCTTTTGAGGGCTTATTTTCAACTGACTATGCCATCACCTTGGCTCGAAGAGGTGAATGGCATCTACAACTGGAAGCAGCATAGCCTAGTGACTAGAAAATGTGTCTGTGAACCAGGAGAAGCAGATTCAAATCCATATGACAGAATCTTTCAAATACCTCAAAGGTAGGTGCATTTATGAATAACTCCGAGCAGTGCAGAACAGCGGCTAGCAAAGCAAACAGGATGTTAGGATGCATCGTAAGGGGGATCACCTCTAGGAGCAGGGAAGTGATTCTGCCACTGTACAATGGACTGGTTAGACCACACCTTGAGTACTGTGTACAGTACTGGAGACCACACTTGAAGAGGGACATATAGCTCCTGGAGAGGGTACAGAGGAGGGCAACTAAGATGATACAAGTGTAACCCCTAGATGGCGCTATCCCAGGGGCTACTACCCCTGCCTGATTTGCCACTAACAGGTTGAGGGGCCTGGATCCGATGGTGGGTGCCTCCACCCAGAGGTCAGGGTTTGCAATAGTTAAACTAACTTGGTCACAGACCTCTGGGACACTGCAACCCCCCTTTCTTCCCACTAGTGGCCCACACAGTATATCAGAATTACCTTCACAGTATACACTTACCCCCAGGACTGGTTCCGGCTTTGGGACTCCCTGTAAAATAAGCAGATACAGTGCAACAATCACAGTACAATACTTTAACATAGACAAATACCTCAGGCAGTATAACTTTGCTGAAACAAGCAGCTCTGATTTATTTAGGGGGATATAACAAGGACAGGGGAAATCAGGTTAATTAGCTTATCACTTTACTCATCTACCTATGGCTCTGTGCACAGGCCTATCCCTACCAGTTACTGTCCCTGGGTACCCAAGCCTAGTGGCTAGTCAAACTGTGGCAGCTGGTAGGGCCCTTTCACACAGAGAAAAGAAAAATTAGTTAAACAGTCAGCAGTACAGTAATTCCATTTGGATTCAATGTGGCAATTCAACAGGGAGCGACTCTGAATTAGTACTCACGACCTCCAAACAAGATAGGGTCCTTCAACGTCAGCAGGGCTACTCTTGAGCTCACGAGACTCCTCACACATTTATATGGCAAACTGCAACAGGCAAAGTCCTTTAATGGCAGCAGGATTCACTGAGCTACACAAGCCTCCTCACACATTTATATGGTAAACAGTCACAGGCAAAAGTCCTTTAATGGCAGCAGGATTCACTTGAGCTACACAAGCCTCCTCACATATTTATATGGTAAAAAGAAAGTACTATACCAGGCAGGCTGCTTCTCTATCCCGATCGCAATTACTGCACAATACCCAGGAGAACACACAGCAGATTCAGTTCCTGACAGACCGAGTGCAATTCAGCAATTTCTCCAGTCTTCTACAGGGTGAGCCTGGTTTCTACTCTTCAGATATCCTTTGATTCTCTTCATAGGGCCAGATTCAGTCCTAACAAGCAGTTACACAAGCTGCAGACCGGAACTCTGGGCCTTACACACGTTTCCCGACTAAAACTGCACACCGAAAAAGCACAGGGCTCCTTCCCTCTTCACTGCCAGAGCTCAACTGAAACTCCAGCAGACAAAACCGGGCACTTCCTTTGAGTTCCTCCCAGTTCTTGGCTGGATTGGCTGTCACTCACAATAGACTGCCCCTGTTGGTCCAAAAGGCGCTGAAGTCAAACTACATCTCCCAGAGTCACTGCCCATACAATCCTCTTGTGGCTGGCTCAGATTCTGAGTCAAGTTCTGATTAGTCCAAGGCACCATTTTGAGAGCTACCTTAACCCACACTGATTGGTCCAGTTCAGCAGTTCAAAACTAGAATGGGAACTAGGCAAACACAGTTCTGACTGCAAAGAAAGCAGGTTAGACAAACTGTATTTTCATTATTACTCTAAATGATTTCTGGCAAACAGTTACATCTTTCAGATAGGTTCCTTTGCACTTCTAGTGACTGCAAAATGGAGTGAATTGGCAGCAGCTGAGTGGTACTCAAGCAGAGAAGCACACAGTCCCCCATACAAACTAATTATGTCTGCAAGCAGACAGCTCTTAAAGAGACAGTACCAGAGGCTCTAAAACACTCACTGATAAATGGCTTAGCACGAAACACCATTCAGGCTTGGAGCATTCAAGCAAGCTCCTGGAAGTCTTTTGGGAACCCCCATTTGCAGGGGTTACACAAGGACTAGAGATTTGACATATGAGGACAGACTTGAGGAGCTCTGCCTGTTTTCATTGGAGGAGAGGAGAGACGGGGAGGACATGACTGAGGTCTTCAAGTACCTCAAGGGAATAAATAGGGTAAACATGGAGGGGATCTTTAGACTAAAGCACGGAGGTATCACAAGACGGCATGGTTTGAAGTTGGAAGGGTGAGGGGAGAAGAGGAGGAGGTTTTTCACTGAGAGGGTGGTGGATCCTTGGGACGTGCTGCCTGGCGAGCTGGTTCAGAGATCCGCAGTGGAGGCTTCAGAGAGGGTGGGACAGACACAGGAAGTGGATGTATCAGATGATGGCCTGGCTCAGGGGGGTGGGGATGGATGATAGGGATTTCTGGAACACAAGAGGGGGGAGGGCCTCAGTACCCAACTAGAGATCTGAGGTTCGAGCAGACTCGATAGACTGTAAGTCCTAATCTGTTGGCAATTAGTATGTTAGTATCAATAAGGTACAGGAGGGGAGCATCTTGCACAGAAAGAAATGCTCAGGGATGAGGGGGCATGATATGAAGCTGGAAGGGGGGGGAGACAGAGGGGATGTGAGAAAATACTTCTTCATGGAGAGGGTTGTAGAAGCCTGGAACAGCCTCCGAGCAGAGGTGATGGGTACATAAACAGTAGTAGGATTCAAACATGCATGGGATAGACACAGGGGGACTGTAGTAACAGGGTGGGGGGGGGTAAGGCTGGAGATTAAATAGGGTCTACCGTAGCACATTAGGTAGGGACTTTAGGCCAGACTAGGTGGGTCAAGAGGTCCTTTTCTGCCAACAGCTTCTATGTTTTTATATTTCACCACAGTGGCTAACTCACTGTGTGGCTGTGAGTACGCCACTTAACCTCTCACTGCTTCAGCGCATCCAGCTGTAAAAATGGATAAAAGCAGGACCCCAATGAAAATCAGATATTGCATCTCAGCTGGGGTATCCTGGGTAAATAAAGTAAAAAAAACAAATTGATATCAAAGTCACTTATATAAGCCAACCACAAGGGGGCCATACAGGGCAATGCATCTAAAACTCTGCCACCCATTAAGAGTGAGCACGTTGCCTTTGCAGATATCTAGTACCTCTAAAACTGACTAGTAATTCAGCTGTTTGTTCCAAAACCTGTGCTTACCAAGCTGCAGTGTGCTGCTACCCACCACCACCACAACAGTCTGCCAGCCAGTCTGTACCAATACATACTAATGTGTTAGTCAACCTCACATATAGATGCTTTCCTAGAACTCTGGAACTAGAACCCACAACATTCTGATCTTCGGCCCAGAGGTGAGCGTGCAGCCTAGTCACTGACACTTGTTCTACATCTGGAATGGCAGATGAACTTCCTTGTTGAGAAATGCAAGGTGATGCAGTTATGAAAGAAGAACATGAAAGCAAAATATTACCTAAATTGCATACACATCCGCGGTTACCAGCCCTGGGAGTGATGATCAGCGGCAGCTTTAAATTGGAGCAACATTGTGGGGCAGCAGCTAGCAAGGCAGTCAGAATCATGCCATGCATCAAGAGAAACTTTGTAAGACTGAGAGTTATTATTTATGTATTTATTTAGTGTTTTATTTACCAGGTAGGTGCACTACCAAACCAGGAAAGTACACTCCTTCTAGTGGCCAAAATGTTCACTTGCCACTTTAGATAACACAAATTGTAAGAAGAAAGAAATAATGTGTCCTACTGGGAACTGAACCCAGGTCCCCCGGAATACCATCCTGGTGCTCTAACCACCAAGTTACAGGCTCACCTGGTTGGACCTGAGGTTCCTGGCCACATTTCCTTTCTCTGATATTACATATTGTGCAACTAGGAATGATCAAGATGGCAATTAGATGCTTTTGGTGCAGTATTAGCCACTGCTAAGCAATGTAAATTACAAGTTGTAGTGAGAAAGAAATAATGTGACCTCCTGGGAATTATGCACTTAGGGAACAAAACCTCCAGGACAGAGTATTGTTTTGGGAAGGGGGGTTAAGCCGGACACAACATCAGAGGCAAGGGCCTAGGAGTCATCATTAGTGACTCCCTTAAACAAACTAGCCAATGCCACAAGGCCTTCAGCAAGGCTAACAGGATGCTGGGGTGCATCGGGAAAGGGTCTGATAAGTGTAAGGCAGGAGGTACTGTTCACACTATATAGGTTACTGGTGAGGCTACACCAGGAGTACTGTGCCAGTTCTGGAGTCCCCACCTGATAAAAAAGACAGGGACAGGTTAGAGAAGGTACAACGTTGGATGATCAAGATAATTCAGGGCAAGGAGGGCAGATTCTATGAAGCAAGGACGGTAGATCCTATGAGACCCAACTAAAGGCACTGAACAGGTATTCACTCAAAACCAGAAGAGAAAGGGGGACATGATGAAGACCTTCATGTCCCTAAAAGGATTTTTTTTCAAATGTGAGCTTATTGAACAACATGGGTACAGAAACAATATAATGGAATCGGAATGTAGCCCAGGCAGTCTTACATTTCATATTACAATGCATGCCACATTAGTTGTTTATAAATCACAGCAGTTATACCAAAATAATACAGAGTTCCTTACATATAATTTGTGACAAAATACGCAGTAGAAGAAGGATAATAGGCACCTCCCTTCTCCGAGAGGCCTAATTATTAGTTCTTATGGCAAGTCGGATGGAGGCCACCAGGATCAGATGTGGCAGTACCTGCGAGAGGGCTGTGTCAGGATCTTGCCTGTCCAAGTACGGTGTCCAGCATGCCCATCTACTTGTGAAGCGGGGTGCCTGTTGGTTAACCTGGTAGGTTAGTTCTTCCATACAATGTAGCTCCCCAACAATATCCAGCCAGTGCTTATGCGTGCGAGGTTGTGCTTGTAGCCACTGCCTGGTTATGACCTTATGTACAGACACCAGCAGCACATGCCATAAGAAGAGGACATCTCTGCCGCTCACCCTGTCGAGGGAGGTGGTACCCAGTATGGCTTGTGGTGCAGTGAGTGGGGCATCTAATATGACCTGAAAAATTTAATAAGGTGGACAGTGAGAAGCTATTTACCAAGAACAGAGACGACAGGATAAGGGGTCATGAGTGGAGGTTAACGGGTGGGGGGGTTAAAAAGGGTATGAGAAAGCAATATTTTACAGAAAGAGTGGCTGAGCCATGGAATGAATGGCCTGCCAGCAAAGGTGATGGGTGCCAAAACCATAAATTGCTTCAAGCACTGCTGGGGTACAGTCAAGGGGATATTACTTACTTAGCAGGAAGTGGGGAGCAGAAACAAGGGTAACAAAAGGGGAACACTGTCAGTGAAGACCCCACAGAGACAACAGATCCTTGGGTATGATAGGATAATGTGGGCAGACAGGATGGACCGTGGGTCTTTTTCTGCCCTGGTCATCTATGTTTCTATGACAACCTTCCCACCTTCACCTTGTCAATTGTAGTAAAATTACAAACATTATTTTGCTGCCCAAATTGGATCCAAAAATCCGTTTTGTTACCAACACCTGGCACAGAATTTGTCTTTGTAGTCAGAACTGAGGCAGTTGAGGACGGGGACTGCTGTATACCAGTGGGTGTGCGTAGTGATGTGCGCGTGGGGTCTACAGGGGTCACCAGCTCCTACCAGAAAAGTTCTGGCACCCGGGAGGTCCTAGCGCTTCCAGTCTAGACCCAAAAGTGGAAATCTATGGAGAAGATCGATTCTTAGAAGATCTAGACTTATACATACAGTATGTAATGCAGTGAGCGAGCATCAGCATCAAAACTTCGGCACAGAAACATAGACACCGTAGGCAGAAAAAGTCCACTGGTCCATCCAGTCTGCCCTGTTTTACCCTAACCTACTCCTTGACCTACTGTCTAGAAAGACAGAGCATAGACAAATCCAGAGGTGGACCCAAACTCCAGAAGTACATCAGTCACTGCACTTTAATAGCTAGCCCCTTTTGACCAAAATAATCACAGTCTTATAAAGAGTAGATCTATTCATGCACTTCACTGAGCAGTTTCAGAAACATTACAAGTATGGTTCCTGGATTTTCAATTTTCCTCTACAGGTTTCACAGCACATCTTAGTATCCTATTCCAAGAAGTCTGTAAAAGATCATTTGACTATCCCCAAATGTCTTCCTGATGCTTTATCTTATTCTTTTCATGGTGGTTTCATTTCAGTAGACTATAATGTCACAACACAGAAACGGGATAGTCCGATGCTTTTTGAAAGACCCAATGAAATATGCACTGTATTATCTAAAGTACATGTATACACCAGGAACACAGGAGAAAAAAAAAAAAAAAAAGAAAACATTAAACACTGTTGCAAATATACTATAATTATTTCAAGTCTTTTATTTTAGTAGATATTGGCTCTTTAACATGCAACACAAAGTCACAGTAATTTTAATTTACTCTACCAGCAGTGTTCCTAAAACAACAGAAAACCAAAAGTTAAAAAAAAAAAAAAAAAATCTTCAACCAGTTCTTTAAATCTGTTAAGACTTTACTCTATAATTTCCACTCAGTTTCAAGCAACGCAAATTACTGGCAATGGTGAAACAACTTGCTGCAAAAACTCACAAAAACAATACATCTTTATAAATAATTGCTGTCATAGGCAGAGGTTAACTAGTTCTATTTGGATATACTGTAACAGGCTGCAGCATATTGAAATGCTTTTCTATTGTACGTGCAATAATTCAGATGTAGAAATAAATAGTTTCATGGCTTTTAAAACAGTCCCTCAGATAAATAAATATGAGCCACTTGTTATGGACACTGTGTTTAAAAAACCCTGATTGCAGTATATAGTCAGACACCAAACGGCCACTTGAACACTTACATCAGCCCTCTGCCCTGCAAGAGAAACTGAGCAATTAAAATATGATTTAAGATCAGCTTCTTCAGTTCAAAGTAAACAGTTTATTACATACAGGAAATCTATTCAAAACTACACTGTAAAGGCCTGCCTAAGCCCTTAGGCTTGTAGTGAGAACAAATTTTATCTTTAAGAAGATCTGCTATTTAAATTAAAAATGCTCAAAGAAGTTAATTGGTACAGTATGTGATGGCTAAATGTATCGGGCAGTCGTGTAGTGGCTTGGCAAGTTTGTAGTGTACATTAACATCTATAAAACGTGTCCATGTCTGACACTGGCTCATATCTCATTACATTATCACAAGTGTAATCAGACATTGTAGTTAAGCAAATTAACAGCAATCATATTTGATCTACTCGTCTGGGTGAATTTATCCAACTGTATCAGCATCTCTGACATTTGTTTTTTTTTTTTTACATATTTTCACTGTTGTGGGTAGTCATCATAGCAGAAAATGTGAAACAATCCATGAAAAGAAATTGGAGAGAAAGAGAAAAGCAGGTTTGCACAGACGTATTGTCTGTGCAAACCTGCTTTTCTCTATCAGCTATCAAGAGACATTCTAAGGACAAGCCATGAAGCGTTAAAAGCAGGTCCTCGGGGTTCCTTAACCTTAGGTACCCTAACCTCAGAATCTTCTGCCTACCCTGAGGAAGTGACCAGCCAGGTCACAAAATGTTGGTGGTATGGCAGTGCTAATTTATGTGCTTTTGATGATAATAAATTCTTTTTTACTGAATTAATTCGATGAGTGATGTCTATCTACCGATATCTGTTCCACAGTTATGGTTCCTTCTAGCCATGTGGGGGGTATCCAGGCATCATATGTCTTTGAAAGACTGAGTAATAGTTTAGCCCTAAATGGTCAGAAAAATTAGCTGCTAGGCTCTGTAGATTTACCCGTTTTCAAATTCTTAATGGTTTCCAGTATCTTTTTCATCTAAATAAGTTAATGTAAAGAATCATAATTCATGGCTGCCAATCTTGGCAACCGTGCCACTCACAGAAAGGTACTTGTTTTTTCTTAGGTTTCTGCATTCCTAACACCAGTTATGTACAATTCAGCATAATAATCTCTATGATGCAGGGTTTTATTTGAAGCCAAAAACTGATTAGCATTTTGCTCATAAAAGTGCTAAAACATTGTGAAAATGCATAGCACTTGCCTCACTGTGTTTAGCAAACATAACACATCTGGAAAACCTATATAAATACTTTCTGTACAGTTAGCATTGTCCCAAGAAAAAAACTGCTAATCAATTATTTAAAACCCTGTGATGGTTGACATTTATGTGGGTATCATGTATATTTCTTGAGGGCATGCACAGTTCTAGTTTCTAAATATACCTGTCCACCAGATGCTTGCGGAGTCTAAAAGCCAGCAGTCTTCTGGATCTATTTCCAAGCTCATAGTACTGCTGGCTGGCAACATGCACCTAACCCTCTGCAGACTTTTCAGGAAGTCCTGCAGTACCTGTCTGATTTAAGATAACATCTGCAGGGTGACATTATGTGAACCAAGCTGTTTATGATCTTGTTCCACCCCACGAATCTTCTCTTCCTCAGCCATCTGAGCAGCTTGTCTTTGCTTTTTCGTCCTCGACACATGTTGTGTAATTCTTCTCCCCAATGTGACTCGTAGGTCTTTCCAGACAAATGCTGAATGACTGACCATTCTCATTCAGGGCATGTACATAGTAGCATCTTCTAACCACACTTTAAAGTCAGGGTCACTCAGAAGTGATACGTTAAGCCACCAAAATAATACTTTACAGTCTGGGAGTAGATTGAGTGAAACTAATAGCTGGGCATGATCCGAACTGCGAATGGAATAGATTTTTTCTGTTTACAATTCGGTGGAGCAAGTTTTTCTCCATAAGGAAGAAGTCAATCCACAAATATGACTTTTCGGATTGGAGTAAAGGGTAAAATCCCTTTTCTCCCTGGTTCTGCTGCCTCCAAACATCCTCCAATCTAAGTTCAGAACACAGGGCTTTTAACAAGTTTGTGACTTCCCCTGGCCTGGTTGCATTTACCCAAGATCTATCCATTGTTGGCGAAAAAGTACAATTAAAATCACCTCCTTCTATTACATGCACTGTCAGTAGTGCCATATCCTTGTTCAGCACAGTTTGTAAAATGGGAGCAGCGTTAGCATTTTGGGCATACAGATTAAAAGTTCAAGAGAAGCAAATGTTAACACTGATAAACCAGTCAGTTGCCAGCTTCCCCAGTGAAGAAGCAAGTTGCCTGCAACACTCTTCGGTGACACCCCTCCACAGTGGGATGTACTTCAAGTCTTACCTTGTGACTCTAATGTATCCCATTATGCCTGTAACACTCCTCTGTGACACCCTTCCACAGCAGGGTGTACTTCAAGTCTTACCTTGTGACTCTAAGGTATCCCATTGATGAAATTCACTACAACAGAAAATCTGCAGATGTTACAGTATGTGCCACGAAAACTCATGGTGACACTGTCCATTATGCGGCAAATGTCCCCTTCCATGATGAATGCCTGGGTTTCTTGTAAGAATTCAGCCCAACATGTGTAAACTAAGTGATGCATATCCATCTTTAATGCTGGTGGTCAGCTCACATCTAGTGTGGATCATAAATCGATCTACTCCCACCGTCCGCAGTGCTGTTCTTGTAGATATCCCTCCACTTACTCTATTATGTTTCACTTAGCAGTGGTTTCCAACTTTGCCAGCATAGGCCGTCTAGCGTTCAGAGAATCAATGAAGATCAGAAATTTGGAAAGAAGTGTAAATCCGCATCCATATTTTTAACTTTCAGCCTGTGCACTTTGCAGATTGAACATTCTTTTTTGCTAAGCTGTGACTAAAATAAATTGTTGTTTGAAAGTGTACAAATGTGACAGTAACTGAATGCGGTCTAAGCCTGCGTATATCTTCTAGGGCCCCAGTCCTCGATGCACCACTTCTATGTTAAGGGCGGTATCAGCTGGGATTTCCAGAGCAGTAATAAGTAAATCCTAAATGAATTATGACGTCACGTAGGCTGTCACACATGCCACATCCTCAGATATTTCGCCAACAATAGTTCTCCATACAATTTATTTTTGCTGTCAATGGACACTTACAAGCTACTAGAAGTTAGAGAGCTTGATCATGTACTCCTGTCATGTCCGTGAACTCCCCAAGCCTGAACTCCAGAGCTGACATACATTTGTCTGTGACGCTCAGATTACTTTGATGTAAGGCATTATGGATTCAATGCTTTTCATCACCTTTACAATTTTTTCAGAGTTGGTCATTAATTTGTGTGCTATTTCTTTCTGAAATAACATGGTCAGTCAACAAAGTCCTCCATCTTGATCGAGGATGTGGGGGAAGAGGGTTCTGCCATTAGGTGAACTTCTATGTCTGCTGTCTGAATGCATATGCTGCTTTAAACTGGCAATGTGTGTTTGCTGATTTCCCTTGTATTCAGGCCATACCTGGCAAGCTGTTAGTATACAGTCTGTGCCATTTGTGCAGGAATGATGCTGCATGGCTGGGGATTGTCTGCTGGGAGAGATGGAGCTCCATCTTCAAGCCATCATTTCCACTGCAACATCACCAAAAGACCGTGTGCTCTTGTTTTCTTGTATACAGTTGTACTCTTGGATGTGCGGTGTTGTTTCTACTACGGGATATGATAATTTCATATCTGATTGCATGGACTATAACACCAAGGTGTACTGGGGGTAGTGATGCAGTCACGCAGTCAGATCCCACTGTCTTATTAACTTTATGTACTGTAAGAGTCATTTACAAAGAACTCAGTGTTTACTTATCTCTGCAAAGGGGTGGGAACATTTTTGTGCATCTTTTGTATATATGTTCATTGTTCTCTCCAAGTGTGTTGCATCTAGTGCTGTATGCTTAATGTTTTACCTAATTATATATTATTGTTATGTGTTAAATTTATCCCTTTATCACAGGACCTCTTCGTAAATGCACTACTTGTCTGACAAAGAAGCTCCCCTGACTAAAGATTAATAGTTGATAGTAGTCGAACAAAGGAAGGGTTATTGCTGACCCATTCCTTTCACAGTTATCCAAACTGTGTGGGTGGCCTCCCTGTTATAACAGCTGTCATTCTGATGGCTGCCATGCTGCTGCTGCCCCAGCAACCTACTAAGCGTGTGACTACTACTGCACAGATATTTTTCTCTTGTGAATATGCAGATCAGTCCACAATGGGGGATAAGAAGGACAGGCCCATTAGCAGGAAATCATAACTCCTAGTATGCTTAGGGCTATTAGTGCATTGCATACAGAGCTTGTCCTGAGGCTGGGTAGCCTTGAGAAGGCACCAGACACATACAGCCTGCTATCCCAAGTGAGCAGGCTGCCCTTCCCAGGTGCTGTGATCTGACTGGCTGATGGTACTTGTATCTCCCCCAGCACACACACACACACACACACAGTGAGTGTAAGTGCTGTTGTAGTTAACTGTTTCAGCACTCAGTGTTTAGATGCGCACACAACAGAGGTGTGGAGTAGGTATTTTTGTAGCAGACAATGGTTGTTAGTATTCTCAGGTTGACAGTACATTGTGGAGATGGTTTGCTCCAAGGCCAGTCAGCCTGCAACCTACATTGCCCTTACTGAGAGGGCAATACGTGCTACTATAGGAGACAAGGAGTGGGTCCCTCCCCCACCAGTTGCCCTTGACCTAGCCAGGTGACCAAGAAGCAGTAGGGGTGGAAAAGAATGGAGAAGGGTGAGTCCCATGTGCAGGGCAGGTGCTGCTCCTTCACTACAGCCAAGATAAACGGCAAATACTACCTACATTATAAGACACAATGAGATGAAGAATGTGATACAAGGCAATGGGATGTAAGGTGAAAAGTGTCGTGGAGGTGAACATTAAGTAGAAATGCAATGTATTTTTATATATAGCATTTCTAGACGTCAAATCATTAAAATGAGCACATTATTTGGTAACCACAGTTTTTCAGATGCACAAAAATCTTTGTAGACTGCAGGTAGAGGGTAGTTATCTTTCTTTCTAGGGCACCATTGGGAAATGTGATGGTGCAACCCACAGGGACTGTACTGAGTTGCCAAGGAAACGCTGTCTGCCAGACAGCCCTTCAGGGCTGTACTGAGCTCCACACCGCACCCTGATACATATAAGGTTAACTAAATATTGTTCTGTCCCCCCCCCCCCCAAAAGTATTTCTGATTTTGGATATGTGCAGTTCAAGGAAATTAGTTTGAATTCTTACAATACTGAGAGCTAGGCAAGGCATTATATTTTATATAGCACCCTATCCACCAGAACTCAGAGCGCTGCGCAAGCCAAAATAACACAAGGCATAGGTTAACAAAACTCAAACACATGAATTAATAAACAGTAATGAATACACTTTTAAAACAATCAGACAATATTCAATATTAACTCTCCAGATTAAATGCTAATGTAAATATGTGACATTTCAGACCTTTTTTAAATTTCTCCACCAAGAGGGAACTCCTAAGAAGAAAAGGCAGAGAGTTCTAAATAAACCACCACCAGGCACACAATATTACTAACCAGTTTAAGCCCCACCTTTGGGACAACCAAAAAGAACTCCTCAGTGGAGCGGATTGGGAGCATACCAGACTAAGAGGCTCTTCAGTTAGCCCATCCCCAGTCTGTGCATTGCTTGGTAGGTTAACAGTGTGATCTTAAAGGTGATGCACTGTCTAACTGGAAGTCAGTGCAGCTGCTGCAACACAGACGTAATATGTTTCATACAGCTGGAGTTCAGCCTGGCCACAGCATTCTGCACCAGCTGCTGATGGCGCACCAACCTCCCCCGATAGCCCTGGGTAGAGAGCATTACAGTAGTCAAGCCTCAAAGTTGTAAATGCATGCACCAGGTTCACCAGATCCTCTTGTATCACATAGGGATTATCCCAGGAGATATTTTTGAGTTGAAGAAATCCACTGTGAACTACTTTCAAAACATGATATTCAAGTGTCAGCTCAGAGTCAACGCTGACTCCCAGACTTTTAACCCTATCCCCAGCCACAAGAGTCATGCCATTCAATAGTAACCATACCAGCCGGCCCAGTGGTGCTGAGGGTTGAGGCGCTGGATGCCACACCTCGCGCCATGTTGGCAACCCGGGTTCAGTGATGAACTCGGGTCGCCGCGGGTCGGATGGGGGAGAGACAGGGATTGAGTGCCCGACGGCTGCTCTCCCTCTCTGGGGAGGGTCATGAGCTAGCCCTGCTGTGTTACTGCTATCTCCTGGATGAACCTAAGTACTGGCAGTGTAGCCGGGGAAGCAACTAAAAGGGTGGGGCTGACGTCGCTGACTGTTCTGTGCGGAAACGCTTAACCAGTTAGAGGCCATCTAGTCAGCAATCTCCTGCAGGCATCACTCCAGTACCCAGATCGCCTCCTGCCTGTCAGGTGTAAAGGACAGGTACAGCTGAGAGTAATCTGCTTAACGGTGAAAACTCATGCCATACCATCTAATGACCTGTCTCAATGGTAGCACATACACTGTGAATACCAAGAGTGACAGAACCGACCCATGAGGAACCCCCGCAGCTGACCGCTGCTGGCTGTGACGACAGTTCCCATTAAGACCCTCTGTGATTTGTCATAAAGTAGGGCTAGAACCATTTTTTTGTCCCAGTAAGTCTCCAGTATTGCACAAGGTGCTCCATCAAAACTCCATGATTCACAGTGTCACTCCCTGATGAGAGATGGAGGAAAATGATAAATATAGGTTAGTCACATGTAACTGTAGTTCTAGAGGTGGTATACAGTTCACAACCACACTCTGGCAGTTTCCTGGGACCAGGCAATCTGTCTGGTGTCTTCAAGCTAGGTTCCTTCCACCACCCAGGCAGTATATCCTCTGGCTCCACCCCGTGACATCGGATATTTGCATGCTGGAAGCAGGGATCCATGTGGCACCTGCATGGGGAGGCCAGGTGGGTTGTGTGGAAAATTGTGTACCACCCCTAGAAAAACCTTCTGCTCTGTTAGGAAAGCTTCTAGTTCCTGGAGTCATCAACGATGGATCGCTTGATTAAAGTCCTGGCAGTGGACACAGGAGCAGACACTGTGAGAAGCCCCCAGACAGCGGACGCAAAGCAAATGGTTGTCGTAACAATAAATCTTCTCAACACAGCAGCACTTACAGAAGAGCAATTTCAAATTAGCCATAGGTTTTGACAAAAATAACAAAACAGGAGGTTGTTTTCCTCATGGATGATTGTGTCAATACACTAGCGGTGAAAACTACAAGTGCAGTGAGCTTGGAGATGGCAGGAAAAGAAATGAGGCTGCTAGGGGCCACCCACATATTTATAGATAAGAACAGAGTGATGTCATTGTGGGTGGCCACCAGTCAGCACTGCTGATGAAAGCTACCATCAACGAGAGCACCCTCTGGTGGATACTCAAATGTATGACTTGCTGCAAGAAATGCCCTCGAAGAAGATCTATGGTTACAGGTGAGTAGCCTATATTTCTAAGGGTGTGGATTCAGTTCACTATCCACACTCCAAGCAGTCCTCCGGGAGGAGGAGCCAAGGTGTGCACCCCTATTTGGTGAACACTGGAGACTGGAGGACCAAGGACCCCAAAGCAACATCTCACTGGCTCATGATATTTATGCTGTAATGGGACATGAAGGTGTGAGGTTGCAGCCCTGCATATTTCTGGACTGGGGATGTCCATAGAAGCAGCAGCTAAGGAAGGTATACTGTCATAACAGTGACTGAAAGTGAGCGACTCGAATATAAGTGACTCACTTTCAGCGCCTATTATGTGGGCTACCCTGCAAAGGGTAGTGACGGGCGAAGGAAAGAACGGGAGGGAGACCGGAACAGGAGGGCAGGTTACGTAAGGGGTAGTGTGGTGGTAGGCTGCTGAGCTGGCACTGTGGTGGAGTAATGAGGGTGGCCGGCTACAGTGGGGAGGGTGCAGGGTTTGAGGCTGGGGAGGGACATAGTGTTATGCTGTTTTTTTGTCCTCGAGTTATCCCCCCCGCTCCCCCCTGGAGTTAGTAATCCTTTGTGGGTGTGGGGTGTGGGGCGCTTTTCTGTGTTCACCATGTTTTCTCGCTGGGAGTATACATCAGACAGTATGTGTGATTTGTACAGACAGTATGTTTAGTCATATAGCTAAAGATGATTCTAAAGCTAACAGTAACAAACATTTTAACACCTCCTGTGGCAAAATGCTTGTATTTGTGCCTAGTCATGGTCTGATACTAGGGGTCAGGGGTCGATTTATAAGCTTCAATGTGGGGTACACTATACGAACATTCGAAGAAGCCAGCAGAAGAAGGCCATTTGGTCCATCAAGTCTGCCCTCACTCCCCACTCCTCCCTACCTTCCCCCATGTCTATCCCAGCCTCTCTTAAAGCTGCCAACTGTCTTCAATGAGATGACCTCTTCCGGCAACACATTCCAAGTGTCCACCACCCTCTCTGTGCAATGTCATTGATGAAGACATTGAACAACACAAACAGAAAAAAACAGGAAACAGAAAGTTAAAATATACAGTATGTAGCACATATGTGTGCTAAAGTTTGGATGCATTGTTTGCTGTTGCTGGTTCGTTGTGGCAATGCTGAAACTAACCCTGGTCCCACTGTTAATGACATGGATGATAGTAGTTATTTTATGTAATTTTCGCAAGGTTTAAAAATTAAGCATTTTAATGCTCAAAGCGTCATTCATGTCTAAATTTCAGGAGGTTGAAGCCTGGATTATTCTATATAACCCCGATATTTTGGCATTAAGTGAATCTTGGTTGAATTCCACTATTCTAAATTCGGAAAAAAACATTTTGGTTACAAAGTTTTTAGAAGGGACTGTAGATTGGGTAGAAGAGGAGGCGTTATGTTTTATGCAAAGGACAATTTAGTGGTTGAAGAGTAAAGTATTTTCAGGGGTGTGTTAACCCACTGTGAGCACATTAGTATACAATTGCTGTTGGGTTCCATTAAAAAATCATGATTTGCTGTATTTATCTTCCTCCTAAAGATAGTAAACTTGGCTTGCAGGAATTTGTAGATCACCTAGATCCTAGGGCCTATGGTGAATTTGTAGTCCTGGGAGATTTTAATCTGAATTGGAGTGGATCTGAGGTTGGTAAATTGAATACGGTTTTGATTCAGTCTGGTCTACAGCAATTGGTTACATTACCTACCAGGCACAATACCAAATCTAATAAACATACAGTATTGGATTGGATTTTATCTAACAAACCAAACAATATGATTAGGTGTGGGTTAATCTTCAACGTTTTGAGCGATCATCATCCAGTTTTTTGTTTATGGAACCATGGAGGTTTAAAGAAATCTAAACCAAGTATACGAAATTCTAGATCTTTTGCCAATTTTGATTTACAGACCTTTTGTTCACATCTGGGTAATACTGATTGGTCTTATATGCATTTCATTCCTGATGTCAACTGTGCACTTGATTTCTTTATTACTGAATTTACACGCATTCTGGATCAATTTGCTCCTTATGTCAAAAGAAGGGTTCGTGGGAAGTACTCTGGGTGGTTAACATCTCCACTAGTTAAGCTCATGAGATGTTGTAACAAAGCGTGGAAAAAATTTAAAAGTAGTAGTTCTGCATCTAGTTATCAAATTTACAGAACCTTACGGAATCAGTGTAAAGTACAGATAAAAAAGCTAAAACAGATTATTTGCAACAAAAGCAATGTGAAGGATTATTAGACACTAAAACTTTTTGGAATACAATTAATAGTCTTATTAAGCCTAATGAAGACCCACAGAGTACTATGAAACTGGATGATGATTTGATGACTTGCCTTATTAAAATAGATGAGTTTAATAAAAGATTCATTGATTTTGATAAATACCATTTTGATCTGCCTGATATGGAGTCCAACAGATCTAATGATGATCTTAATAAAATTTGCAAATTTTATTTAAAAGCCACCTTTCCCAAGGAGAGCAGGAAACTGCTTAGACAAATCAAAAGGGGGAGTTCTGCAGGTTCCGATGGGTTGTATCCTAATTTACTGAGATACACAGTTTCAGTCTTAGCATACCCCATTAGTATTATATATAATTTATCACTGTCCACCGGCATTGTACCCAATACATAGAAGCATTCTCTAGTTATTCCCATTCATAAATCAGGTTCACAACAAGAGTTTGGAAATTATAGGCCCATATCAATCTTACCAAACCTGGCTAAAGTACAGGAGAAAACAGTATACAATCAACTGATTGATTATATAGAGACTTCAGGACTTTTGTCTCAAAACAGGCATGTCTTCCATAAGGGCAGACGTACAGAGACTGCCTTGGTCGATTTCATGAATGAGGTCCTAGATGGTATGGGCAGAGGGTGTTTGACTGGGGCTGCATTCATGGACTTGACCAAGGCATTCGATCTGGTGGACCACTGACTCCTAATTAATAGAATGGAGTCTTTGGGAGTTGGACATGCTCCTTTGTTGTGGTTAGATAATTATCTGATGGACAGATTGCAAAGGGTTACGTTTGGGTGTGCTATATCTGAATCTGCAGTGGTAAAGTGTGGGGTCCCTCAGGGCTCCATACTGGGACCAGTTCTGTTCTCCTTATTCTTTGATAAACAGGCAAATGCTGTGGAAAATGCATCTCTCACATTATATGCAGATGATGCAGCAATTTATGTTCAGGGCTCCTCTATTACTGAATTGAATGATTTACTAACTAGGGAAATGTGCAGTTTACTACAATCTCTCATCTCTAATAGACTGGTCTTGAATAAGGCAAAGACAAAAATTCTGATTTTTGGAACTAGGACACGTCTTAGGACTGTGGGACAAAGTCTGCAGGTGAAGTCCCTTGATAGATCACTATTTGAACCAAGTGAATATTTTCAGTATTTAGGGGTCCTACTGGACCCTAATTTAAGCTATGAATCCCATTTTACAAGGATTACATCAATAATTCTTTCTAAAGTGGCCATTCTGTACAGAATCCATTCTTTTCTCACCAAGGAATTCAAGATGGCTATTGTCAAACAGTGCTTAGCCCCAATTGTAAACTATGCTACGACAGTTACTGACACAGCATCTGCAACAATAATTTCTAAAAAATCTACTTTACTACAACCAATAGCTAAATTTGCCCTTAATGCCCCTAAATTATCTCATCATTGCGATACTCTTAATGTGATGGGCTGGCTTCCTGTTCAGCTAAATTTCTGGCTGAGCATGGCTAAATTTACCTAGAGTTATTAGTTCTGGGGTTCTGCCAAGGCTTAGAGGCTTTTTGAATGTATATGAGGAGGGCTATTATTCTAGACATAGGACAGACAAACAGGTTACTCACCTGTAACAGTAGTTCTAGGAGTGGTTTATGTTGTTCATCCACATTTCCTGGCAGGTACCTTGCCGTTTTAAGATGTGTCAGAAAGTCTTCAAGCTGGCTCCTCCCACTCACCCAAGTGGTATAACCCTCAGCTCCGCCCCATGACACCAGACCTTAGCCCGCTGGAAGCCAGGTTTGTGCGCTGAAGCTGGGGAGGTCAGGTGGGTCAGTGTGGATGAACAAAATATACCACTCTTAGAACTACTGTTACAGGTGAGTAACCTGTTTCTAGAGATAAATGGATATGTTGTTCTATCACACTTCTTGGCAGACTCTAGCAGTTCTCGAGGAGGAGGCAAGGCCTTTTACCTTACTTAGGAAAGAGGGACTGGAGAGTTGAGGCTCCAAAACCAGCATCCCGGTGTGACTCAAGGTCGCTGTTATAATGGGAAATGAAGGTGTGTGCCGACTTCCGGGTAGCAGCGCTCCAGATTTCCTGACTAGGAACGTCCCTAGAAGCAGCCACAGACGCAGCGGTATGGCGAGTGGAATAAGCCTTAAGCCCTATGGGAGGCTCCCTACCCGCCAACCTATAGCAGAGGTCAATGCAAGATGTAATCCATCGAGCTATTGTCTACTTGGCTGCAGGCCTGCCAGGTGCGGCTTCAACATGGGTGACAAACAGCTGGCGAACCTCTCCCTGAATGTCCGCCATTTGCTCTTTGTAGTAGGCGAGCGTTCATCTCAGGTCCAAAGTATGGAGCCTGTCCTCGGCCTCCCGAGGTGTGACTGGGTGGTAGAACACTGGCAGAGTAATCACCTGGTTAAGGTGAAACTCCGACACCACCTTCAGAAGGAATTCCGGGTGGGGGCACAGGACAACCTTGCCCCTGTGGATGACCAGGTAAGGAGACTCGATAGAGAGCGCCTGTAACTCCCCAGTCCTTCTAGCTGACATGATAGCCACCAAGAAGGCGGTCTTCCACGACACATGAGATGTCATATTTGTGCATCGGTTTGAATGGCTTGCCCGTGAGCTTTGCCAAAACCAGCAGTAGATCCCAAGGAGGTGGAGGTTCATGCACCGGAGGGGATATGTGATCTAGGCCTTTGAAGAAGCAGCAGATCACCTTCTCCTGCACCACTGACTGCTGACCAGCCCATGCCCGGTAAGCAGAGATGGCTGCCAGGTGCACCTTTAGGGTCGCTGACTGAAGTCCCTGCTGGGAGAGGGACCAAAGATAGTCCAAAATGTTAGCCACTGGACAGGACAATGGGTCTAACCCTTTCCTCTGACACCAGATGGAGAATCTCTTCCATTTAAAGGCATAGCATTTTCTGGTCAATTCCTTACGGGAAGCCTCAACAACGTTGAAGACCTCGTCGGAGATGCCCAAGGCCTGTAACTCTAGCCGCTCAGGAACCAGGTCGTCAGGTGCAGGGATTGAAGGTCCGGGTGAAGTACCTTCCCCTGATTGATGGAGAGCAGGTCCGGGCATGCTGGAAGCCGCCTCGGAAGCCTGGAGCTGAGGCTGAGGAGATCTGCATACCAGAACTGGCGTGGTCAGTCTGGGGCTACCAGAATCACCTGCACCCTTTCCCTCCTGACCTTGATGAGCACTTTGTGAATCAAGAGAAGGGGAGGGAAGGTGTAGAAGAGGCCTGGGGTCCACGGCCTCAAGAAGGCATCCCCCTGCAGTGAACCCTGCTGAGGGGGCCGGGCATGATACAGCCTCAGCTTCGCGTTCTCCCTGGAGGCGAACAGGTCCACCTGAGGGGTGCCCCAGTGGGAGAACAGAACTTGTACTACCTCCTGGTGGAGAGACCACTCATGAGATGCCCAGCCCATCCTGCTGAGGGCATCGCCCAGCTGATTCAAGGCTCCTGCCATGTGAATGGCTAGAAGATCTGCCCCAGGCTGAGCACGAGGGACCAAATGCAGAGAGCTTCCTTGCATAGGGGCAAGGAGTGCATCCCACCCTGCCTGCTGAGATAGTACATGGTCGTGGTGTTGTCCGTCTGGACCTGGACCACTTGACCCTGAACAAATGGAGCGAATGTGGTCAGGGCTAGGCGAACTGCTCAAAGCTCCAGCAGGTTGATGTGGTATTGGGATTCCTGGGGGCACCAGAGCCCGTGGGTTCTGTGCTCCCCCCTGATGGACACCCCAACCCATCAGAGGCACATCGGTCATCAGGATGACTATCGGCTTGGGGCAGACAAATGGGATCCCTTCCTGAAGGTGGGATGGGACGAGCCACCACTGGAGGCCGTCCCACATCCTCTGGGTCACAGAGACCTTGGTTGAGATGACCTGAGTGCTGAGATTACTGGCTGACCAGTTCCCACTGAAGGAAACACATATGCCAGAGGGCCCATCAGACCACACTGCTGCAGGCCGCCATGTAGCCCAGAAGATGCAGGAAGTCTCAGGCAGGGTGCAATTGCCCAACCAGAAATGATTGGACAAAGGAGGAGAGAACCTCAGCCCTGTCCCCCGGGAGCCAAGCTCTGCCCCGATGAATTGAATCACCTGCGAAGGCATGAATTCTGACTTAGCCTCGTTGATCAGGAGGCCAAGGTCGACGCAAGTCTGGAGGGTCACATCTCTGGACCACTCCACCTCCTGCCTGGAGGGACTTGCTATCAGCCAGTTATCCAGGTAAAGGGTATATCTGGACCCCTCAGTGCCTCAGGTATGCTGCCACCACTGCCATACATTTGGTGAAGACCCTGGGGGCTGAAGACAGGCCAAAGGGCGTGGCTTGGAACTTGTAAAAGTTCCCTCAGCTCGAAACTGGAGGAACCGTTGATGGGACGGATGGATCGGGATGTGAAAGAACGCGTCCTGAAGATCTAGGGAGCAGAACCACATGCTTTGTTCCAGGAATGGTATGATCTGAGCCAGAGTTACCATCCGGAAGGTGTGGGACCTGAGGAACTTGTTCAGGTCGTGCAGATCTAGAATGCAGCATCAGCCCCCCCCCCGTCCATTTTAGTACCTGGAAACGAACTGTGGGTCTGAAGGCGGGCCCGCTACTCTGCATACCACCTCCTTTAGCAGACTGAGAGGCTGCGGATTCCAGATCCCCACGTGGAGCGCGGGCTCAATACGGAGGGGCCCTCTCGAATTCCAGAGGCAGGCCTCGACCGACCACTTCCAGAATCAAATGGTCCGTGGTGACAGCGGACCAGACAGAAAGGAAATGGCTGAGCCGGCCCCCCATGGGAGGTCCCAGGGGAGGTGTGATGGGATTGAGGGAGGCGCCCCCCAACCCATCACTGGGTAGGCTTGGAGGAGGATCCGGTGGAGGAGCCACCGGGACCTTTCCCCCCGGGCTTCCTGAACAAGGAATCCATGGACTTGGCCTGAGGTTGCCAAGTTTGAGCCTGCTGGTTCAGTTTTATGTGATGAAGGCGAGTCTGAAAAACTGCCTATCACACAGAGCGAGCAAACCTGAGCCCATAGTCAAAAAGGGTGACAGATATTGTACCAGCCATTGCAAATAGCGACAGTCGCTACAATACTTAAGTAAATCACACAGGAATCTTTTTATGGGAGGCTGCGCCCCCCCCACACCCCCCAAACTTAAATAATCAACTCCGAGGGGGGTGAGGACCATGAGGCAAGTTACCGGATTGTGAAAAAAAAAATGTTTCTGCCTGTAGCTGGACCCGAACCCGGGTCTGCTTGCATTGCAAGCGGTGGTGTACACCACTACACTATGCAAGCAGTTCGGCGGGAATCGGCCACGGATATGTGATGGCGGCCCCACTGGGCTAGTCCACAACAAGCTATAGCACCAGTCTTGTTTTTATTTTATTTTAGTTTATTTTGTTTTGTAATAAGTATTTTTTTAGTTTTCTTTTGTTTTCTAGTTAGTATAACTAATTTTGGTAGTAAGTTAGGGAAAATTAAGTGAGTTGGTGAGGATTCAGTGGCGCATCAGGCTTAGAGAGGGTTTTGTGGGAAGGAACTACAGCAGCGGGCTCACGGAGAATCGGATTTTGCACAAGCTGTTTGGTGGTCAGACTGAAACAGAGTGGTACCGACCTCTGTTACAGAAGAGCTGTGAGTGGGGAAGTCCCCTAGTCCCCTAGTTTGGAGAAGCAGATCTTCTGGAATATCTGGGGATTTCATGGAGAGTTGGAGTATCCCTGTGGCTGAATCCGAGCAGGAACAACATCGTTTTTGTGGAAACTGTGAGTAGCGAGGATTGTGAGCAGGGATTCCCTTGCCCTACCTGGGGAGGGTGGCCTTCGAGTTTCTGCCGAGTCGGGCAGGAAGCTTGGGCTCGTAGTCTGCTGGAAGGTGGGCAGGGGCTGATTTGCTTCCTAAGCATCCCGGGGAGGTCAACTACTTGGCTGGCTTAGCCTGGGGGCTGTAGTCGCGGGCTCGGAGATGGCTACCCTCGGGTTTGTGCAGGGAGGTCTTTTGCTTAAATCAATCTTATCTGGCACTCCGGTCACTGTCTGTGCCTGCGTCAATAGCTGTGGAGGCAGCTGTGTGTGTGTGTGTGTGTGGGGGGGGGGGGGGTTAGGTACATGTTGGTGTGGTGTGGAATCAGCTTTTAACTGGAAGTTCCTAAAAAGATCTATATACTGGACTTGGATCTATAAAGGATTCTCTGTGGAGTCGTGGACTGATCTGGGTGAGCTGAATTTGTTTTGACTTCATGTTATGCATTAGGAGATGGGATTCTTGCTTTAAAAAAGAAAAGAAAAACTGAGAATTGGAACTGACTGTCCTTACAATCTATTGGATATACATTGGCAATGAGAGTGCCTTACAAAAGAGTTTTTCTTTTCCATTAAGCTCTGGTTGGTTGGTCAGATTAAAGTGGGAGTTGAATCTGGCCGTCCTCTCTGGTCATGTCTTAAGAGGTGGACTAAAATGACTCAAAAACTGTGAGACCTATTTGACTGTGATTGTTTCCTAACTCAGACTTTTATATTGTGCTGCTAAATTTTTATATAGGGTATTGTATTTGTTTCGTTTTTGTGGACGTTTGTTAGAGTATTTGAGTATTGTATGTTTGGGTGTGGGTTAAATCTGTATTTTGGGGTTGTTTACTTGCTGGTATTTGCTTAATGTGGTAAAAGATGTATTGGGAAGGCATAAGGACGGTCGGGTATTATTCCCCCTCCAGGCTCAGGGACCTTTGTCCTTTTTTTTTGTCCTCCCCTATCGCCAGAGGTGTACAGACGGTGTAGGGCTCTGGGGATTGTTAGAAAGAGGAGGAGGATGAAGGTTGGGCCTGGAGAGGGAATGGAAAGGAGTGGGCGGATAGGGATAGTGGGGACAAGGAGACACCCTGGGGTGAAATGGGTCCAGGAAAGGGGTCCTCCCTGTCTGGTTCCCATCCCAAGGGTTCTGCTTGTAGGCAACAGGTAACTACGGTCATCCTCAGTTCTCATCCTACTCAGGTGGTGTTATGCAGCATGAGTCTATTAAAACAAAACGCTAATAAAAGTAGTTTTGTTGAATCATCTGACCTGGCGTGCATCACTACTGGCTCTAATGTGAATGAAATGCTGGCCAGTTTGGCATCGGCAATTCCAGCCGGGTATTTGAGTGATACACCGCCCTAGGATGGATCGTGAGGGGGGGTGTTGCTATCTGTTTTAGATCGGAACTGCGCCTAATGGCGGTACCAGTGGGAACTACCAACTCCTTTGAATGTATCTTGGGCGAGGGTATGGGGTGCAGGATACTTCTCGTCTACCGTCCACCAGGTGATGGGAATGTTTTCCTGCGGGAAGTCGCAGACTTCATTGTCGACTTGACATTGGGATCCCCCAGATGGTTGGTTCTGGGGGATTTCAATGCTTGGGTCGACAGTGAACTCTTGCAATTTGGTCAGGACTTCCGCCAGTTAATGATTTCACTGGGCTTCACACAGGTTATTTCCTCCTCGACCCATATTGGTGGTCACTCATTGGACTTCGTGTTCCTACTGGGGATGGTGATATCCGATTTGGTGGTGGAACCAGTCGGGTGGTCTGACCATCATACCATTGGGTTCAGTTTTGAGGCCACCCCTAGTAGGCCAGCCCTATGGAGATGGTCCCGTACCGCCCTTTGAGGTGTGTTTCCCCAGAGGGCCTGATGACGGTACTGGACTTACCGGGTTTACCAAGTAATTGCATGGATCCAGGGGACCTGGTACTTGCCTATAATAAGACGGTAGTAGAGGCCCTGGATTCCATTGCTCCTGTTCGTGTTCGTCTCCTCAATCTTCACCCCAGGTCTCCCTGGTTTGATGAGACTCTGAGGAAGCTGAGGAGAGTCGGACGAAGGTTAGAGAGGTGCTGGCGGAAGTCGGAACTGGACTGTGACAAACTTAGTTTGATGGACCATTATATGGTCTATCAATCAGCAATTTCTCGTAAGAAGGCAGAATTCCTGTCCAGAGAGATTGCTGCTGCACAGAATCGACCAGCTCAGCTTTTCCAGACTGTGGACAGACTGTGCAATCCAATCTGTCTTCAGCCCAGAAGAGCTTTTTCTCAAGAATGGTGTGAGGAGTTTGCTCAGTTCTTTTCAGATAAGGTTGCCACGATCAGGTCTGATATCCACTTGACTCTCTCTAATGGGAGCTGTGATGGTCAGCAGGAGATGTCGGACACCCAGTTTGTGTGGTTTGACTTCAGTCTTCCCACAATCAGTGACATTGTGATGGTCATCCAGTCATTGCGTCCGACCAACTGTGGTTTGGACCCGGGCCCCACACGTCTCTTAGTGGGCTGTGTGGATAAAATCGGTCCGGTCCTTGCTGAGATAGTCTGGAGGTCTTTGGAGAGGGGGATTTTTCCAAATCCTCTGAAGGAGACGGTGGTTCAGTCCCTTCTTAAGAAGTCCTCCTTGGACCCGGATTGTCTGGCCAACTAAAGGCCTGTCTCTAACCTGCCCTTTGTGGGTAAGGTTATTGAGAAGGTGGTCACGTCGCAACTGGATGATCATTTGACCAACCACAATGTCTATGATTCTCTGCAGTCCGGATTTAGGAAGAGACATAGTACCGAGACAGCTCTTGTCCGGGTACTAAATGACCTCCAAATTGCGAGAGATCGAAGGACCCATTCCATCTTGGTTCTTCTTGATCTCTCTGCAGCATTTGACACCGTGGACCATGGTGTGCTATTAGAGCGCTTGCGGTTTATCTGTGGGCTGTCTGGTACAGTCCTCAGTTGGTTTCGATCTTTCCTTGAGGGTAGGACTCAGAGGGTGGTGTCTGGGATTTTTTCCTCAGCATCATTCCCCCTATCCTGTGGGGTGCCGCAGGGCTCCAATTTGGCGCCCATGTTGTTTGCAGTGTACATGCTGTCGTTGGGAGCGATTATTAGGCAGTACGGTTTGAGTTTTCACTGCTATGCAGATGATACTCAACTGTACATGTCCTTTGTGCCCGGCCAAGATGCTGCCATTTCGGTCTTTAACAACTGTCTCGCTGAAATCCAGGATTGAATGAATGTGAGTTGGCTGCGGTTGAATCCAGAGAAAACTGAGGTGTTGGTTGTGGACCCAGGTCACTGGGAGGCGGGTTGTTGGTGGAATCACCATCGGGTTTATGGCTTGGGGGTGTTCAGCTAACTACCTCAGACTGGGTGCGGAACCTGGGCGTTGTGTTTGATGACTGTTTGACACTTAAATCTCAGGTGTCGGTAGTTGTCAAAGCCTCTTTTTACCATCTGAGGAACATCGCGCAGGTGAAGCACCTGGTTCCTCCCGACAATCTTCCTACTTTGGTCCACGCCTTCGTTACCTCCCGCCTTGACTACTGCAACGCCCTTTACCTTGGGCTACCAGGGGTTGATATATTCGCTGCTTGCAGCTAGTGCAGAATGCGGCAGCCAGGCTATTGACTGGTTCTTCTAGGGCCAGTCGTGTAACGTCTGTGCTCCGCGGACTGCACTGGCTGCCAATATGCTGGTGAATCACCTTCAAGGTAGGTTTGCTGACCTATAAGGCCCTACATTATCAGGGACCTGGTTACCTGAAAGATCTCCTTTGTCCCTACTGTCCCTCCTGCTCTCTCCCATCCACTGACGAGGGACTGCTGGAGATTCCCAGGGTTCGTTTAAAGACATCTGGGGCCAGATCTTTTAGTTTTATGGCCCCGACCCTGTGGAATTCTCTGTCTCGTCAGGTGTGAGATTGCCTGACCGTCCAAAGCTTTAAGGGGGCATTAAAAAAATTTCTTTTTAGCCTTGCATATAATGATTTTTAATGTTGCTGCCTTGGATTAATTTTAATTACTGTTTCAATTATTTATTGATTTTTATTATGTTATGTACAGGCGCCTTGGTTTCGGAAAGGCGCCTTTTACAAATAAAGTTTAATTTGATTTGAAAGGATGCTATATCCTGCAGTAGTGAGTACAGCTCCTTGCTGTACTCGCTGTACAGGCTATAGCGAGGTATTGCACCACTCACTGTCTTGTAGAGTGCTATTATTGAGTCGCTCAGATGTGCAGTACTCAATAATAAATGCTCTACATGTTTACTACCTGCTGGCTCTGCTGCTGCTGGGCCAGTCTGGCTGCAATAGTGGATGAATGAAAGGGCCTGCGGTTCTGATGCCTGGAGCCCTTGTCCTTCTGGGCAGATGTAGTAGAGTCCAAGGTGGTGTTGGACTTCTCTATACATTGGAGGTGACCCCTCCATGCCGGGTCCAAACAGATTGGTGCCCAAGGAGGGGACATCTGCCAGCTTGTGTTGCTTATCAGCCGTAAAGGTCGAGATGTGCCACCAAGCCCTGCGGCGCATGGCCACTGCGGCCGCTACCGAACGGGCACAGGAGTCAGCAATGTCCAGAGCCATCTGGAGTTGTTGCTTTGCCACTGCCCTACCCTGGTTTGGACCTGCTTGACTGTGATCTGGAGGTCCACCGGGAGATGAGGAATCACCTTGTCCAGGGAGCCCAAGAGGGCATGGGAGAAATGTGCCATCATAATGGCCCGAACTGGCCTGACGAAGGCCAAGGGAGGAAGTTGCATAGACCTTCTTCCCGAAATGGTCCAGTTGCTTGGATTCCTTGTCTGGGGATCTGTCCACATCCCCTTTGTTGCCTAAGCATCAAAAGATGGAATCAGCCACCAACCGCACAGCAGAGGGGTGCTCCAAAAAACCCGAAAGGGACCCCATAGGGACCACATACTTGCAGGCCATGCGGGCAGAAGGCACAGGGCAGGATGCTGCCACAGCTCCAAGGCTGGGCCCACAATGGCCTCAGCCACTGGAAAGGCCTCCATCGGAGTGTCCCCTTTGTCCAGAATCTCTGTGAGGGGATACTTGGCCTGTTTCTTCACAGGCTCGAGATCCATTCCCGTGGACCTGAAAATGAGCCGACAAATACCCATCAGCGAGGTAGGGCCCTCGTCAACGGAGAGACCCCCAAGCGACTCGGCATCGACAGAATGGGAGACCATGGAGGAATCTTTGGACTCCGAGGAGTCCTCATAAAGTGGGTGACCACCCATGTTACTCTCAACCCGCCTTGGGCAGTCAGGAATAAGAGTGACCGACAACCGATGGGGCAGGCCTTGGGCCGACCGAGACTCCTTGGTCGAAGCCCTGGACTTCGGTTGCTCATGTGGCAGTTTCACCTGGATTGGTGGAGTAGCCAGCTTCGGCTGAGCCGGCGGGGCCTTAACTGGCACCTCAGTGATGGTGGCTGTGGCCGACGCCGATCGCTTGGTCAAAAGCCACTTAATGGCCAAGACAGAAACCGGAATCGGTTTAGACCCAGACAGGAACAACTGCTGCCACAATAGGTCTTTGTAGCGCTGACGCAACTTGTGCCGGAGCCTCTCCTTACACAAGGAGGATGAAGACGAGGAGCGGCACCGCTGCTTATAATGGCGTTGGGAGCGAGATCGCTAATGAGGGTGAGTCTTGTCTGACGTCGAAGTCGAGGAATGAGACTGAGACCATTGGCAGAGCCAACGGGGAACCTCAGAAGAAGTCGGGGAAATCTGTGGCTCCTCCTAGTCAGGTTCCCTGGCAGGCGGGTCCTGCCCAGCGGGCTGAGCCGACCCGTCCAAGGACACAGGAAGCACCGGAGTCCGAAATAAAGAGTCATCGGCTGGATCGGGCGACAACCTGCCAATCGGCTCGAGAAAAATCTTGGCCGCATCGATAGGCGTCTCAGCCAGCTGGTCTGACGGGGTTACCATGAAACCATCGGCCTTGGCTGCGACTTTGACCGAAGTCGAAACAGGAGTTTCCTGTGAGCAGGACTGCTCCCGGTCCCAAGAGCGTTGATGTTGCGACTTGTCCTTTTTCGATTCCTTCTTCCGAGAGCGCGAAACATGCGACCCCGAAGGGCCCTCTCCCTTGGCAGAGCGAGACTGGAACAACTCCTTGAAGGAAGCCGAATAGTAGGATCCCAGTTGTAGCGGAATGAAGGTTTTTAGCCGAAGAGGAGCCCACCTCGGCCAGACGCCTCCTCTTCGAAGGCCGTAAGCTGTTCCAGCTGCTCGGCAGACCCCGCAGCCGCAGAGACCACCCAACAGGCATCCTTGGATTTATCCGGCGGGTAACAATTTTCCAGTCGCCCTAGCTGAAGTCGGGCAGCGTGGCCTTCCAGAACTGAAGGTAAAAATGACCGACAGTGATTGCAAGCCTGGGGATCGTGGTTGTATCCCAGACAGTAGATGCACACAGCATGTGGACTGGTGCAAGACATCTTCTGCCCGTATGGGCACCGGCAGAACCCAGGAACCAATTTGTCTTCCATCGCAGTAGCGAGAGAAGAAGGCGAAGACGAAACTCGAGAGAGTTTTAAAATAAGTTTTGGAAGCGAATCTGAAGATTCTAGAGCCAGGGCCTACTACAGGTGGAAGCGCTAAGAAGGGAACCTGAACCTTCCAGCAGAAAGGAAGATCTGCGGTCATGGGGCGGAGCCGAGGGCTATATAACCCGGGTGGGTGGGAAAAGCTAGCTTGAAGACTTTCCGGCACATCTTAAAGCAGCAAAGTACCTGCCAAGAACATGATCCTAGAAAACATGGTTCTCAAAATTCCTTTTATGAGATTTAATTGTGGGCTGTCGGCTTTCGCCTATATGGTTCCATCTGTTTGGAATGAAATTCCCCTGCACATCAGACAGTTGCAATCTTTTAAAACATTTGTTCATGAACTGAGGATGTATTTTTTCTTACAGACTAAATGTAACTGTTTTATATAGGTACTGTCCTATTTTTGACATGGACCTCTCAGTATGAATTTTCTGGATTGTAAATTTATTGTATGTCATGTGTATGTATGTTTTGGTGTTTGATGTGGGTCGCACCTGTAAAAGGAACTTTGTATTCTAGTGTGCTTACTCATTAAGCGAATAAACAAACATCGCCTTTTTGTTTTTTCAGCAATGTACACTCGCCGTAACAGCGATTGCTATTCCACAATCGCCGTTATGACATGGATCCACTAAGGGATGGTATGTCTGGTGGAATGAGCCTTAAGCCCTAGGGGAGGTTTCCTACCAGCCAACTTACAGCAGAAGTCGATACAGGATGTAATCCATCTGACAATCATCTGCTTAGCTGCCGGTCTGCCATGTGTAGCGTCAGTGTATATAATAAACAGCCAGCAAGCCCCACCCTGAACTCCAGCCATGTACTCTTTATACTAAGAGAGGCCTCTCTGCAGATCCAGCATGTGGAGTCTAAGGTCAGTCTCCAAGGTTGGACTGGTAAAGTATACTGGTAAGTTAATCATCTGGTTAAGGTGAAACTATGATACGACCTTCAGGAGGAACGTTGGGTGAGGGCGAAGAATCACCTTGTCCTTATGGAAGACCAGCAAAGACGACTCCACTAAGCGCACCTGGTGCTTGCTGATCCTTCTGGCTAATGTGATAGCCAACAAGAAGGTAGTCTTTTATGAGAGGTGAGACATTTCGCACCTGCGTATAGGCTCAAACGGCTTGCTCATGAGCAATGTCAATGCCAGCAGCAGGTGGCAAGGTGGCTGAGGTTTGTTCAATGGATGGGACAAGTGCTCCAAACCCTTGAAAAAGTGCCTAACCACCTTCTCTTGGGCCACCATTGGCTTACCAGCCCAATTAGCAGAGATGGCTGCAAGGTACACATTAAGGATAATCACTTGCAGGTCCGACAGATAGGGACCAGAGGTAGTCAAGGATGCCCTCTATGGGAAACCGCCAAACTTTGGAGGATGTCTCTGAAAGGCCAAAAGCCTGGAATTCTAGCTGCTCAGGATCCAGGCTGAGAAGTGCAGGGATTAAAGGTCCAGGTGAAGGACCTTCCCCTGTTGTCTGGTCAGCAGGTCTGGGCAAAGTGACAACCACCACAGGGGCCTGTTTCTGAGACTGAGGACATCCAGATACCAGAACTGTCTGGGTCAATCAGGGGGCCATCAGGATCATCTGCGCCTTGTCCTTTTGGGCCTTGACCACAACCCTGTGGACCAAGCGGTAGGGAGGGAAGGCGTACATGAGGCCTGGAATCCACAGCCTAGCAAAAACAGCCTCCAAGAGTGTCCCTGACAGTTGGGGCTGGGCAACAGCTTTCTGTTCTCCCAGGGAGCAAACAAGTCCAGCAGAGGGGTGCCCCACAGGGAAAACAGGTGGCATACTACCTCCTGATTCAGGTACAACTCACGTCATGTCTGTCTGACCCAGCTGAGAGTATCTATCAGCTGAATGTTCACTCCTGTGACATGGATCGCCAGGAGATCTGCACCCTGGCTGCATATGAGGGTCCAGGTGTGGAGAGCCTCCCGACACAAAGGAAGGGAGTGCATTCTGCCCTGCCTCTGCAGGAAGAACACAGTCATGTTTTTGTCCCTCTGGACCTGCATAACCTGACCCCTGATCAAAGGAGGGAATTCCGTCACAGCCAGCCTACTGCACGGAGCTCCATCAGGTTGATGTGGTGATGGGACTCCAGGGGTGACCAGAAACCATGGGCTCTGTGGTCTCCCAGGTGGGCTCCCCATCCCACCAGAGACATGTCTGTCATGAACATGATAGATGGTTCTGGGTGCACAAATGAGATTTCTTCTTCCAAATGTTGTGGGTCCAGCCACCAGTGGATGGCATCACACATCATCTAGGTCACTATGACCAGCTGGTAGAAGTGACCTAGGTGATAGGACTACTGCCAGCCCAACTCCCACTACAGGTGGCTCATCTGCTAGGAGGCCCAATGGATCACACGGGCAGAGGATGCCATGTACCCCAGCAACAGCAGGAAGTCCCAGGCAGGGCACCAGAGCCCAACCTGCAATGATCGAGCAAAGGAAGTAAGATCCTGAGCCCGGTCCACAGAAAAGTGGGTTTTAGTTTGCAGGGACTCTAATTCTGCTCTGATGAATATCACCTGCAATAAGACCAGTTTAAACTTGGTTGGGTTGGCCAAGAGGCCCAAGTCTCGGCAGGTCCAATGGGTCAGATTTCTGGACCGCTCGGTCTCCTTGGATGACCCAGCTATCAGCCAGTCATCCAGACAGGGGTATACCCTGATGTGCTTGTGCCAGAGGAAGGCTGCCACCAATGTCATGCACTTGATGAAGACCCTGGGCACTGACAAGAGACTAAATGGCATGACCTGGAACTGGTACAGTATCCCATCTGCATAGAACCGAAGGTACTTGTAATGGGATGGATGGACCGGGATGTGGAAGAATACAACTGAAGGACAGGGTGAATGTAGCGCTCTCTGGTGCTGGGCGGGGTGCAAACTGGGGGTTGTTCTGAGCCAACAAACTGCATCTAGGTAATGGTCATACAGCTCTCCTGAAGTTCTGTATATGTGTAGTTTTCATCTGTGGTGTTTTGTACCAATAGATTGGTCACACACATAGTTAATGTTTTTCTAGTGCATCTGTGCATGTTCACTCATTATACTGAAGCTCTGGAGTGCAACTGTTTTTGGTTCTTGCATGTGGAAGAATGCATCCTGGAGGTCCAGGGAGAAGAACCACATGCCCTGCTCCACCGATGGTATGATCTGGTTCACAGTGACCATCTAGAACTTGTGCTTCTGCATAAACTGGTTCACACTGTGTAGTTCCCATATGGGGTACCAGCCCTCCATCCGTTTCAGAACCACGAAGTACCTGGACACATATGTCTGACTGGCCAGGGTGTCTGGAACACAGGCTATTGCCTCTCTCTTTAGGAACTGAGCAACCTCTTCCTAGGTTGGACAGCTTGTCCTGCAACACCCCGGACTCCTGAGAAGCATGGGGTCTGTATGTCGGAAGAGTCTCGACATCTAGAGGCAACCTTCTGCCCACCGCTTACAGCACCCACTTTTCCAAAGTAAAGGCAGACCACTGTGGCAAGAAGTGGCATAACCAACCCCCAGCTGGGAGCTGGGACAGGGACTGAATGGGCGGGGGTATGATACCCCACAACCAATCACTGTGCAACCTTGGAGGGGGCTCTGGTTGCAGGGGCTGGTAGTGCACCATCACCTTTTCATCATTCTTTTTTTGCTCCTGGCCACTGAACCAGAGTTTCAGAGACCAGTGCTGGTAGTGCCCTTGCTGGGGCTGAAAGAGCCCTTACAGGAAGACCTTCTCTTTGGGCTTTTGGGACATTTGATCCTACTGGGATGAAGATTTTTCTTTTTATTTACTTCAGATTCAGATTAATACCTTTGAGCAAAGAGCCTCTTTTACAAAGGTTCCAAGTCAAATTAGACACGTAATACAAGACATTTGGCACAAGCATGAATCACAAAACAGAATTGCGTAGTACACTGGTATACATACAATAAGCAGTTACAGAAATGCAAAGAGTTTACAACAGCATCTGGATGTAAAAACACACAATAGTAATTGGGTTGAAATAACACTGCTTTTGCGCTCATGAGACACTTGGGTCACTAAGTGGTAAGATAGAGAATCTAGGGTGGCACTGGACTTTTCAATGCACATGAGATGTCTCTCCACCCCAGAACCAAAGAGGTCGGTGCTCAAGAAGGAACATCAGCCAATTTGTGCTGGGTACCTGCTGTGAAGGTGGAAAGCTGCAGCCAGGCCCAGTGACACAGGTTGAAGACAGCTGCCATGGCACAGGGTGTAAGTCACCCATTTCCAAAGCCATCTGGAGTTGGTGTTTAGTCAGCGATTGACCCTGGTCTCTAACTACACATTCAACTGCTTGTCAGCAGGAAGTGAGGAAGGTCAGCCAACACTCCCAGAAGAGAGTGACCAAAATCAGCCATCATGACAGCATAGCTGACCTGATGGAGACCCAGAGATCCAGCAGCGTAGACTTTTTTCACTGTTTGGTCAATCTTTTTATACTCTGTCTGAAGGCTTATCCATATCCCCCTGACCACTCAATTGCGAAAGGCCGAATCCAATACCAGGCCCTCAGCCAAACGATGGTTGGAGAACTCTGAAAGGCAACCTGTAGGTACCACAGACTTACAGACCATGCAGGTTGAGGGTGTCGGGCAGGATGCTGGATGCTGTCAAAGCTCCAGGGCTGGTCCCAGAATGGCCTCAACCATGGAAAGGCAACTCCTAGGGATTTGTCCCTGTCCAGGATGTCAGTGAAAGGGTATTTTAGTCTGCTTCTGAACTGGTTCCAAGGGCATGTTCATGGATTCCAACTTCAGATGGAGTACAGCCCCAAAAGACACCAGCCCATGGTCAGTAGTCAGATCCCCAACCAACCCTTGGTTAAGAATGTGAGTCCTGGAATAAGCCATGGGCAACTCCCTGGAGCCGTCAGAGGACTATTTTAAACTGCCCTCGTCCATTTACCACTGTGGACCACCCTGGTGTCCTTGGACTGGGTGATCTCCATCGAGAGCCAGCATGGCAAGCTGGCTGCAGCATGGGGATTCCTTGGTAGGAGCGACAACCATGGACTGTGGTGGAAGTGGCTCCACCCACAGAAGTGGAGAAACAGATGCAGTTGCATCTGCGAGGCATGCACACAACAGGCATATGCCAAAGGAACGTAGGCCCACGGCAGGGTCCTACCCCACTCAGCAGTAGCCCACTGCTGCCAGAGGTGTGCCTGGTAGTGCTGATGTATCATGTTGATGCCTCTCTTAATGTGTGGAGTTCAAGGTGCATCAATGGTGGCACCTTCCGGTCGAGCATGAGCACAAGCAGCACCCTGACCATCGACCTGAGTATTGATGTCGACCAGTGTTCTCCGATAGGTCATTTTAGACCACATGCCTCAACATACTGTGCAGGAAAGGCTTCAGACACATGACCACTGGTGGAAGCCACTCCCAGGATGACCTAATCAGGGACAATGACTAGGCCATGTCCTCCTAGGTGAGGACCAGGAGAACCAGTGTCTGGGAGATCAATTCTTTATTAAGCTCCTCCAACAACTGGTCGACAGGCTCAAGAAGGATCCCGACTTCTTGCTCAATCGGAGTCGAGGTCAGCAAGTCTGATGGGGGTACCAAGGAGCTATAAACCTTCCCCTCGACTAAAGGCAGTTCGACCAGGGTGGAGTGGTGGGGGAAGTCGGGGGAGCGGGAGGGATGTGCCTTCTCCTGATCCAATGACCTGCAATTGTGGTGCCTATGCTTTTGCTGTGGTGAGACAGGCTCTCCCCAAAGCTCTAGAGTGCCAAGCACATTCCTTGGAAATCATCTGAGAAGGACTCTCCAATGCTGGCCCCAGTCGGGAACAGTGCTGAGACTGAGGAGGAACTCACCACAGCCACCACATCCTCTTCCATGACCATTAGCTGTGCAGCCTACCCAGCAGCTGCCAGGGCCTTTGTGGTCCTTTCATCTATCCTTAGGTCAACTGAGAACAAGATGGGCCTTCCAGTCCTCGATGGATGACAGCAGTATAGTCTGAGAAAGGCCGCAACCTGCTGTGTGCCAAGGCAGTAGATGCACGTGTCATGCTGGTCTGTGATCAACATCTTCTGTTGACCAGGTGAAAAACTTAAACCCAGGTTTTCATCCTCCCGTCATCGATCGTGGTTGTGAAGTCAGAGCTGGAAGACTCAACGTCCTTGAAAGTACACTGAAAAGTTAACAAAAATTGCCAAAAGCACTAGAACACTTGAAATTCTTCTACTGCTGCAGAGCTGCGAAGGAGAAGACCTGTCTCTTCTAGCAGAAAGAAAGATATGATGTCATGGGGTGGAGTAAGAGGATATACCACCCAGGTCGTGGGAGGAGCTTAGCTTGAAGACATCCAACGGATTGCCTATTCCCAAGGAACTGACAAGAGTGTGGCTAGTGAACTGTATCCACCCCTTTACAACAGATGTTTACCTCTGTCTCTTGCCAGGAGCAGAACATTAAACACCTTTACGAGTGTGGTCTCTATGCTATGGCAAAAACAGAAACCCGACTGAAAAGACTCACAGATGTCAAATTTTTCAAGATGTGACTCAAACCGAGTTGCCACAGCCTTTTCCAGAGAGGGAAGGTTTGAAATAGGTCTGTAGTTCACTAGCACCTCCAGGTTCAAAAATGTAGTTCACTAGCACCTACAGGTCCAAAGATGGCTTCTTCAGAAGAGGTCTCAATGAGGATCTTTTAACAACCTCAGGAAAACAACCCTCTAAGAGGGTCATCCAACAATGCCCTCAAACGTTGGCCCCAGGGCCTCGTGGCAGTCCACAACAGCCGCGTAGGCCTTGGATCCAACTCACAGCAAGTGGGACGTACCGTAGAGTCATGACCACTCTGAATACATTACTCACAGAAGTTGGCTGAAATTCATTCCAGACTCATGGATTACCCTCGAGCCTCTCAGCACAACCACTGCAGGCCCCTAACAGACCCCCTGAAGTGATAGTTATAGTCATGAACAGAAAAATACCAGGGCAATCAGGACACTGTGCTGGTGCTGACCAGGGCTGCCAGCCCAAAACGTTATATCCAAAGATCCAAAGGCACAGTCGAAGGAGGAGAGCAAGAAATTAGCTGCAGTTCAAGTCAATTCAGAATAGCCACTTATTTGAGCCTAAAACCACAAACAAATGTTAGGCAAGGCTCTCCTGCCTAACTTTTGATTCGCGGTTTGAGAACTCAAATAAATGGATTGCTGAGGACTTGAATTGCTGCTGACTCTCCTCCTTCCAGTGCCACCTTTGGATCTTCGTCCTCTGAAGTGATACCAGCCCTGGTGGAGGCCAAAATTGTCACATTTTCAATAAGCTTGTCTACAGTACAATGGAGACAGAACAAGCTGTTCTTACTTGAGGCAATAACCTGTGACAGGAATTCTGCCTATCTCAGGCTCATTGCTCTCTGTTAGTTGCTAGATAAAGACCACAGAATCATCCTGTCATCCACAGAGTTGTACCTCTTCCAGGAATGCTCCAAACTCTGCCCTGCTGCCTTCAACTGCCTAAGCTTGTCATTATACCATGGCAAACTCCACAGGGATGTCAGCTGGTGGATATGGATTGTGTGACAGAGTCCAGCGCCACTGAGATGGCCAAATTATAGCACTTGATAGCTGCCACTGTACCTCCACCACACACTACCTCCACAGCCAAGACTTCAGCTAGGACCAGGAGCTTCTCAGGCACCAGATTACACAATGGACAATACCAGTTCATCTCTGCAAGGGGAGTAGTAACTCTTCAGGGGGTTCCTGTGAGGAACTGAATAGCATAGTGATCTGACCACGCCAAAGGATCCACCCTGACATCAGAGATGCCAAGTACTAGAGAGAAGACAAGGGCCAAGGTGTGGCCATATTAGTGGGTAGCAATGGAAACCACCTGTGTCAGACCCGGTGATTCCACCAACTGGAGGAATTCCTGAACAAACTGGGAGGATTCATCACCTACCCAAACACTTAAATCACCCAACACAATGAAACTGGGTGAGTTTAATGAAAGGTTGCAGATGAATGAGTGTAAAAAGGCCATATGTGCTGCTAAGAGCGCCTACAGCAAACAGCTCCTCCAAGAATCTATGGGGGATTCTCAGCGTTTTGGAATCACATTAAGTCATTTATGGGTAAAGGTTCCAATCCAGCCATCTCAGAGATGACCATTGATGGGGTAAGTTGCAATAACTGTTCCACTATTGTGAATGCCCTTACGCCCACTTCACTGATCTCTCCAACTACACCAAACGAACTGGCCATGACTTGGCACCCTATTCCAATGCAGTGGCTCCTGTCTCCCCTCCTTTTAACCTAGGATTGGCTACTAAAACTGAAATCTTAACACCTCCTGAAAACAATTCCTGGGGTTGGGGGTGCAGGCGCAGATGGGCTTCTTCCCAGATTCCTTAAAATTGCTGCTCCACACATAACTACACCAATCATGCACCAATTCAACCTATCCCTCTCCACAGGGGTCATTTCTTCACTCTGGAAGGTTGCCAGAGTCATTCCCATCCACAAAAAAGGAGATAAAATTATGGATAACTATCACAAAACAGCCATACTATTGGTACGTGACAAGCTTCTCGAAGAGCTGGTGGCTGAACAAGTAAATAATCACCTACAAAAGCACAACATCTTATCCCCAGCCCAGCATAGCTTCAGCCTTGCACATAACACTAATACTGCACTCATCCAACTCATGAGTGACATAAAGAGTGCCATGGATGGAGGCATGCTCACAGGAGCAGTTTTCATTGATCTAACCAAGGCATTCGACCTTGTGTATCACCCCTTATTACTTGCTAAATTGACCAACCTGGGTTTTTCATCTACCGCTTCCTCCTGGATAGCATTGCTACCTATCCGATCAGCAACAATCTGTTGAGATTAATGGCATCAAATCCCATTTTTCCTCCATCAAGCTTGGAGTCCCCCAGGGATCCATTCTTAGTCCACTGCTGTTCTCCTTGTTTGTCAACCAGCTTCTAACAACAGTCTCCCCGTATTCCATACTGCTGTATGCCAATGATATGGTGCTGTATACAAGTGCCTTGGACACAGCTGAAATTAACTCTAGGCTGAATGCTAACTTTAGGGCTGTGCACTCCTGGCTAAATCACAATAAACTACTCCTTAATTCCAAAAAGACACTCGATATGATTTCTGGAGCTGGACTCAGAATTCGGGGCAGCCCCCCTCACCTCACCATCTACTGTTCTGATTGCACACCCCTTGAAGTCATCGGCTCCTTCAAGTACCTCAGTGTCACTCTAGACCCTGCCCTGGATTTTAACTTGCATATGTTGTCCACCTATAAGACCATCAACATTAAGCTTGGTCTTGCCTTGAAAGTCAGGAACTCTCTTCCAGCTACTGCCAGGCTAGCCACTGCACAGGGTGTCCAATGGCCAGGTCTTTCCCACGGCCTGACCTCCTACATGGGGGCAAACAAAACAATCTTAGGTAAATGAAATACTTGCTATAACAACAACTGTTGTTTCGCTCTCTCTGCACCAAAGCGAACTCACCACTGTGGCCTCTACTAAAGCCTGGGATGGCTCTCCCCTACTGCTCTCCATCAATACACAGTCACCTGCACTATTGACAATATCGTTAGATCTGGCACGTCAGCAACTCTGGCCAGTATACTAGTCTAGTCCACACAAGCCTATTTGCTGAGGTCCTCTGAAAGGTCGCTACTGACTGTTCCCAAATGCACTACCAAAATGGGTGAGCAGACTTTCGCCATATTTTCACCTAGGCTTTGAAACTTGCTACCCGTGTCTCTGAGATGTTCAGAATCTCCACCGGAATTTTAACCAAAAGCTTCACAAATTCCTTGTGTCTACAATTATTTGCACATGCAGCTATGTATCATGGTAATCTTATCAATTGTGTGTCTTTTCTTCCTCTACACTGTCCTGGGCACTTACCCAGTTGTATTTTCCTCACCCTCTCGGAGCCGTTTTCCCTGATTGATGTAAGTTGTGTCATATACCAGATCTTGTTGTACTTTTCAGTACTTTCATAACATAGCACTTGTACAATTGTGGCCTTATCTAATTTTGTTGTATTTTGCTCACTTAGTCTTTAGTATTTTCTGGATTATTCATGTCTGTAACTCTCACGGATCGTGCCTGAAAATACGAAATGCTTGTCCAGTGCACCTACCCGGTCAACAAACACTAAATAAATAAATAAGTCTGCAAATTCCCAAAGAAACTCCTGATCTCTCCCAACAGGTCAATAAACCAGGGGTTTTCTACTCCTCACACCTGCCTCACCATTCATGGCCACACATTCAAACTCTCTCTCTCATTTGGAATACTGTGAGCCCAAAGTAAGAGCTAAAACAGATGGCCACCTCTACGCTTCCTCCTAAGACAGCAGGAAAGAAAAGAATTTAAGTTCTCATTGACAGACTCGTATTAGCAAAGACTATACTGAGAGATCAGAACACCAAGATAAAGAAGACCAGTGAAGAAGAAGAAAGTGCAGAGACTGAGAACTAGGGAACAAGGCACACATTTGGTAGAGGAAAAGAAACCACCAGCAGCAAATAAACTGTGGCTAATTAGGCAGTAGTGAAATCAGGACAGAGAGGTGTCTACTGTGTCAAGAATACTGCCAGTGACCCTGGTTCGGAAGTGGACCAGGATGGCTGGGGGTTGGCCAAGGTGGGAGAGGACTGACTGTCCACAGAACAGCTCTCCTCTTCCAGGGAGGGGGCATGGTACTCACTGCAAGCCTGGCCCCTACCTGTGGCTAGGGGGAAGGCAGCCAAATACCATTAGGCAGAGGGCAAGAGGAGTGGTGGCCACTGATGACCTGTGCACAGGAGTGTGCACAGGGTCGTCTTGGGAAGCATTGCACATGTGCTTCCCTAAAGGAGAAAACGGAGTTAAAAACACAATTTCTGGTTCGGCTGTCCATCTCCGGCTACTCATAAGCCCTGCACCTGGTAAGCATCTGGGCCAAGCAGCAAAAGCGCAATCGTATGTCCAAGCAGAAAGATAGGGTGATAGGGCAGTCCGGCTGTACCAGAGATTGGTGAAGAAGAAAAATTAACAGAAAAAAAAAATACTGTTGTTAATAGTGCTGAAAACACTACTAAGGTCCAGAGGCATACAAAGGGAAGGGAACTTATACTCCCTGGCTGGCAGTAAGTCACTGCACATGAAGAGAAAGGTGGTCACAGTTGTGTGGCCAAAGGAAAAAAAAAAACAGACTGGAACACATTAAGAAGGTTATATTACGGGAGCAGTGTCTGGTGGGAGCTGCCTTAAGAAAGTTATCGCAAGTAGTTTCCTCATCACCGCCCAACCTATCTGTTACTACAGTTTCTCAAGTTAAGTGATAGAGGATTGTAGACAGTGCAATTTAAATTACTGAATTTGTTTAAAAAAGTTCAGAGCTATTTTTAAGTTTCAGAATAAATCACTGTATTACTGTTACCCTGCTACATGTGCTTTTTTTTGTGACTTGTTCTTTATTCAAGAGATTTCAGAATGTACAATATAAATAAATATATGAAAGCAGTGGAATACAAAATGTTTAGTCCAAACAGACCTAAGTGACTCAAACTATTGATTGTGTTAATTTTAACAACAGAACACTGTTAAACTAACCATCCTAGGGTAACCTCCCCAGTGCAAACTAACAGCCCATCACACAGTTCACAAACCTTAGGTCTAAGCAAAACAGGTAACCTGAATACAGAGATCATACTAAAGTCTGTGGAGTCACTTATGTGATCAGGTGTGACAACTTAAGTCAGTTTATTGTCCACATGATGAGTAACAGCCCTCTTTTCTGTTTATTTTTAGATCCAGAAGCAAATGATTTGATACCTTTTAATGGACCAACATAGATGTAACAACAAGAACAAAGTGCTCTAGCTTTCGGACCAACCAGTTCTTCTTCAGAAGCTGATGGCAGTTCTTTAGAAAATACAATACTTATAACAGCTAGATCATGCAGAAAAAAAACAGAAAATTCCCCATTGGTTTAAAATACTCATTTAAAAAATATAGAAGATGATGTCAGAGAAGTTTAACAGTACCATACTGCCTTCAGCCAGGAGGGTCCCCAGGTCAAAGGTGCTTGGTGGAACACACATACAAAGAATCCTACTGCATATAAATTTCATTGACATAAGAGGGTATCCCCAGACTGGAAACTGGAATGTACAAGGTATTTCCACCCAAAGAACCCTCTGCATAATCTGGTGCACTGCTGCAAATATGATTTCAGCTTAAGATAGGTCCACAAATATGGCTGCGGGTGCCAACTGACACACAATGTCTCCAACAGGCATCTGTTCCTGTGGTGCCATAATGTTTTGTAACTGTGGCTATTCTAAAGAAGTGGACGTGAGCTTCCATAGAAATTCATGCCATAATGGTGAACATGACACCTTCCATCTTTTCTGCAACCTGTTTTTCCAGTCTTTCAAAGCTAACAGGGTCCCTTCCTCTTGTATCCACCACGGTCTTACCGTCTAAGGATGATCTACCATTGACATAAGTTATATATGTACCTGAGCCTATTTTTCAAAATTACTCCCCAATAAAAAAGGTTTACTACTTTAGAATGGTCTCCTGTCAAGTTTTTTAAATTATTCCATCAAAATAAAATGTCGAATCTGTAAGTACCTTAAAACGCCTCCTTGTTTCTGTCTGAACTCTTGAAACGTCATCACCTGTCCTTGCAAAATACACTGGATAAACCTGGTATGGCCACTCCGTTCCCATTACAGGTATTCCTGATCATTCGGGGGGGGGGGGGAATTGATCACAGTGTTGAATCAAAGTCAGGAGTCCTAGATCCAATGGTGTATTAGTGAGTTTACACAGTTATTTCAGCACTACCAGGTAGTGTTTAGCCCAAGCATTTCTAATCTTGCCTTTGCTTTCCTGTCCCAGCAACCCTGTCGGGATGGCAAATAATGACCATGTGGCATTCAATTAATTTTGCATAAAATACCACCTGGACTTACTCCACTGTTTCGCCACTAGTCATAAGTGCTGCATCGTGGGCTGCCCAACAGTAATTTTTTAGATCAGGCACTCCCATTCCCTCTTGGCCATGTGCAGCCATTAATATCTGCCAGTCAACCCCAGGCCGCTTTCTACTCCAGATAAACCTGAAGATCTCCTTTTGTGTTTTCCTCCAAAAAGATTCTGGGATACTAACTGGCGAAGACGGGAACAAAAATAAAAACTTAGAAAGGAGATTCATCATAAAGGTATTGTGGTAATGGTTTCCATCTGACCTTATCTGCTTGATTACTGGAAAAAAAAGAGTATGTAATTGAGGTCATACAATTTGGGAATGTTGGGAGACACCCACACCCTAAGTAGCTAGAACCTGTTATTTTTAGCTCATGCAAAGTGAAAGGATGCCCTAAAGGCTGCTGTGCAGGTGACAATAATCAGTAGCGCTTCAGATTTAAAATAATTTATTTTATAACCGGCCAAACTGCCAAATTCCTGAAGCAACTCCACTGAAGCGGGGACAGATTCCTGGATGCAAGGTAAATAAAAGATGACATCATCCACATAGAGGTAAACAAAACTTTATGTTCCTCTCCCTTGATGGAGACCCCTGTTATGTTGGGATTCTGGGGAAATGAGCCAGCATGAAATGTAGATTATTAAGGGTTTTGCACTGGATAGTTCCAAAGTTCATAGAAGTAAAGGGTTGAATATTGTATTCCATAAGTCATCCCAATTCCAATTACTGTTATCAGTGTTTAACAATTTAGATCATATGTCTATACCTTCTCTATTACCCCCATTTTGTTTCAACAAATAAATTCTATAGTGAAGATACAGAAGGTTTCGGGCTACAAGTGGTTACAAATACTGCTGTGGTATCATCAGATTTAAGCAAATATCCGTTGTCGTAATAAATATCAGAGATACTCTCCTGAAGCTTTTTGTGCTTTCCTCTTCAAGTTTAAGGTTGGCGTCCCTTTTATTTTCTCAAAGCTTTTAAAGTGTAGTCCTATTTTAATGGTATTAATGTATAGTATGCCCTTATTTTCCCATACACCACTGTTAAATACCTGTCCATGTTTCGTCATCTGTTATCGGGAAGTGGTGACTATGAATACAGTGCAGGGCTTCAAACAGACATGGGATAGGCATAAGGGAGCAATACAGATGAGTATGAATAGATAAGCCACTGACAGAGCAAAGGCCGATGGCACATTTATAAGGTAGAAAAAGAAATGTGCAGACTGGATGGGCCTTGCGGTCCTTATCTGCCATCAACAACTATGTTTCTATGTAATGTTAGGGTTTCCCCACATTAGCTGAAATACTGACTTACTGAGTTGAAGTTTTAAAGACTGTTGCTGCCTGGTGTAGTTGACTAATCAAATCTATTAGAATCACATTTTTAATCTTTGGAGCAGATTGAGCAAAGAATAAAGTTTCCAAGTTATACACGTTCTGGCAATGTAGAAATATCTGAATACTTTGGAACGGAATATATAATTTCTTTGGAAAGACTCAAACGAATCTAAAAATAGGTCTACATATACCTGCATTATTAGAAATGTATCTAACGATGAGAACATTCAGCTAAGGGATAAAAAAAAAACCATTGCACTAGTTTGTGTGGTCACAAAAAAATTATTCTAAAGTACTGGACTGAAGAGTCAGCTCCACGTTTCTCTGAACAGGGAAGACATCTCATGGAGGCTTTAAGGTTAGATAAACTAGCACATGGTTTTAATGGAAAATTAGACCCATTTTATAACACATGGTGTCCCCCTTTTGGAATCTCCATCCCCAGTCTCTTCTCAGACTCCAGAACAAGACACCTAGACAAGGCTTGCAGGTACTTTTTATTTCATATTAGAGAAGGAATTCTGACTCTTCTTTCTGTCATCTCACGTCTTTCTTCGTATTTTCTCTTCCAAACTTTTTATTTCTCTTTTCTTCATTCACCATAGATTGTTGGATTAAATCTGAGTTTAATTTTTTTTGGGGGGGGGCATTATGTTTTCTCTATACAGTGATAGGCTGTACTTAAGTAATTTAATATACATCACATGACTGGTGAATTGAGGGAGATATGATAATTAAAAAATGTAGAAATCAATTTCTTTAGCTACTTTGTAGTTATTTGTTATATATATTGTACTTGCAAGTTGATATTTAACCAAGGTACCATATGTAACCTGGGTGCTGTGTAACAACGAGCTACTACCCCTGCCTGTTGGGGTCCAACTAGGTTGCAGGACCCTGGGCTCTGTTCTGATGGTGACAGGGGGGTTCTTTCCCAAACATAAATAAATAGTGCAGTGCCACCACCCAGAGTAATATACTGCAGGCCAGTTGTTCGTAGGATGCAACTCCCTGAATGCTGTACCTCCCCGGAGCTTCCAGTTACCCCCACATACAGAATACTATATACCACATTAACACACTATATTGCATGCAATTAATAACTATCATTAATAACATGCTCACAGACAGTTTTAAACTACAACAACCATAAGAACTTTATTAATAGGGTAAGGGAATTGGGAAAGCAAAAACTGTAACATTTAAGCTTATTGGACAAATTGGTAACTTCTTAAACAATAATAGCAATAGTGCCCACCCCCAACAGCAACACCATTAGTAAATCCACCTCCCCACTGGTACCAGTGTCCCCAAGGTCTAACTGGGTACCCAGACTAAGAAGTTGCAGGCCTGCACGTTGCTGCGTGTTGGCCGCCACTGGTGCACTTAATATTAAAGATCAAACTGTGAATAACTAAGGTGGTTTCCCAGCTCAGTGCAGGCCCTGTATTTACTCATGGTTCTGAAGTTCACCGACGCAGGGTCTGAACAGGGTCAGCAAATGCAGTTTATCTCTATTGAGTTGGCCTTGAATGGCAACACTGGCGGTTGTAGTGGTTGACACTAAAGTCTGGGAGTTTGTCACCTTCAGGTGGTTGCAGGCTATTGTAGCTTGTCACCTTCAGGTGGTTGCAGGCTCTTCCAGCTTGTCACCTTCAGGCTGTTCTTCTGCAGATGCTGGATTAGGCCAGTCTCGGGCACCAGGGCCACATACCTCCAGAAGAGAATATAGGTAATGCCTAACAGTGACACTACCTGCATGACTCCCCAGACCATCCTGAGTGGCATGAAGTTTCTTCTCAAACTGAGATTCAAGCTGTCTCTCACTTTCTGTGGGCAGCACACAGAACTTCAAGGCAGATTTGATGTGCTCACTAACACGCAGCTCAAACAGTCTCTAGGCAGGATTCCACACTTTTTGGCGGCAGTCTCTAACACTTTCTGGCTCCCCAGGCAATGGAAACCTAGCAGGCTTCTCCCGATGCTGGTCTCTGTCACTGGAACACACTTCAAGCTCTGAATACTTAATCCCAGCTCCCATACTAACTAGGTGCTATTCTCCATGTGCCAGATTATCTTCCTTTAACTGGAAACTGGAGTTCTGGCTCTCCCAGTTAATGGAAGACTTCAGCAAGTCTCATTGCTGTCACTATGGAAGCCGTGAGCCAACTTCCTCAAAATGTCTCTCTCGCACAATCTCAGCTCCCCTCTTTCCTCAGAGAGGTTCTGCCACAATATGCCGTGGGCACCCTTCTCCCTAACCACCTCAGGGGGAAAACGCCACTCCACATTGAACAATTCAGCTGTCCATCACAGAAATTAATATGCATTATGATTTCTGGATAACTCATTGGTTGTCATTAAAGGCACCAAGAACAACTTTCACACCCCCTACCCAGGAGCCATAGCTACAGTCCTTAGTGCTCCTCGATCACTGATTGGGTAGTATAGGGTCAGGGGTCACAAAGATGGCGTCCATGTAAACAGTTCACACTACGTTGTAAGTTTAATACTTTGAAGCAGTCAAACTATGCAGTTTCAACGAACACCATTTTGTTAATCTGTTAGCTGCTTCTGTGTGCTATCATCCAGTTGTGGAATGGGTGCTAATAGAGTCCTGGTCTGCCTATCACTAGCAACGTAGCACTAAGTCCCCACTGCAGCAGGCAGAAACCATGCACAGAGCAGTCTTGAACATTTAAAGCAACAATGCACATATTTACAGTTTACACATTTAGTCACCTAACACACTTCTCTTGGTTTCCCATCAGGTGTGTCCGAGCCCCCACATATGTTTTGGGATCTCAGGAGTTGGAAGTTGGAACACACTAAAGACATGCCCTTTAGCCAACAGAGGCAGAAAAAGCAGGAGTTATGCAGCTTCCCAGCGTAAACTGTGCTGTGCCACTAGGTGGCAGAGCATCAATTATTTACATAGCTTCTCCACACCCTCGAAACCTCAGAACAAGCACGCTCAACAGGCTGGCAGGAGCATCTCTGGGCACCAAGGTTCCTGGGGTGGCAGGATCAGACACCTGGAGGCTAAACTAGTAAGCCTTACCCACGGGGGGGGGGGGGTTACATGTAGTTACGAATGTAATGCTTTATTCTGTTTGGTTACTATATTAGAAATGCAAATAAAATCTTGACAAAAAAACAAATTGTTGCGAATCTGGTGAAACACAAGCACCAATGGTTTCAGATTTGTTGCAAACAATTGGGGCAACAAGGCACAGCCCAGTCTAGTGGCCTGTGCTAGTGGGAACCTGTCAGAGTTCATATGGTTTACCTTAACGGAAGTTATCATTGTAGCTTCACTTTTATTAGATTTCTCGAAGAAAATATTTTTCAGGTGTTTTAACTACTTTTTTTTATTTTTATAATCCGGGGTTCCACATAATGGAGCATGCTGTGGCTTCCATTTCAAGGAAAAGTGCAGCACCGCACCGTTCTAATAAACTTGTATTGGAGCTGAGTGGTGCGGTGCTGCTTCTTTGAAATGGGCGTGTATCTTCCATTGTGAACATGATTAAAAAAAAGTTAAATCTGAAAACACCTAGTGTTTTGTTTGCGTAAACCCCTAACTTGGGGGGTAAGGCTTGTGGGGTGGGGAAAACTACAATGATGACAGTTCATTAAGGTTCACTAAGGTGTAAGGAGGCTACAAGGCCCATAAGAGCTCCTATACTAATTCATTCAATAATAAGTCCAAGTTATGCCCTGCGATTATAAGGTTATTGAGTCGTTTCTTGAATTCTATTTTGTTTTTGCTCATTATCACTTTCATAGGAAAGCTATTTCACGGGTGCATTATTCTTTGGGCAAAAAAATTATTCCTATTCTTGTAATTAAACCTTTTACCTTTGAGTTGGTGTGGGTGACCTCTGGTACTGTAAGAACTGTCCTTAAATTTGAGTCCTAGTTCTGTCATAATGTACGGGTCTTGTGCCGGCCCGGTGGCGCTGAGGGTTGGCTGGTGCACGCCATGCCGGCGACCCAGGTTTGGAAGTGAGCCAGGATCGTCGGTGGCCGGCGGGGGGGAGGGAGAGGATGTTGAGTAGCTGCCGGGTGGCAGCACTCCACCCCGGGAGAAGGGTTTCAGTTCTCTCTGAGCTTGGCTGCCCCCTGGTGGAGGCCGGGGAGACAGTGCCACTTATGAGGAGCTCCGATGTTAGGTCAACAGGAAGAGCAGAAGGGACCCAGTCTGGAGCTGCGGTGCACATGCGCTGCCGCTTCCGGGGTCCTGGGTAGTAGGGAGCTCACTAGAACAAAGGAAAGCACCCGTTGGCTGGGGGGTATACGTCACCTACCCCCACCTCCAGAGCCGGATCCTGCCCACTGTGACCTGGGCTTGGCGTCACCTCTGCCCATGGATGTGCTGGATGAAAGCGCCAAGGAGCGGAAGGCAGCCCCACTCAAGGGGGTGTATTCCGGAGGGGTGGCTCCATGCAGCATGTGGCGGGTGTGCCTAGAACCAAGGTGCAGATGGGAGGACCTCAGGCAGGAGGGGATAAGGTAGAATGACCGAAGGGAAACAAAACTGAAAAAAAAAAAAAAAAAATGAATGTACGGGTCTTGAATAATATCGAAAAGAAATAGAAGGTCACCCCTTATATGACGAGTGGCTAAATTCATAAGATTCAAAGAGCAGAGTCTGATATCGTACGATGCGTTTTGTAGTCCCTGGATATGTTTTGCATATTTTCTTTGCACCTTTTCCAAAGTGTTACACTCAGCTTTTTTTAAAGGACACCACAGCTGAGGTGTATTCCAAATGTGGCCATACATAGGTTCTAAATAAGGGCCTCATGACCTTTGGATCCTTGCATTTAATATTACATTTGATTGACCATATCACTCTCATTTGTTTTATTGATCACATCATTAGTATGTTTAGAGTGTCTAAGGTCATGGGAGATGTTTAAACCAATATCTTTTTCTTCAGTGGTGGTCACCACAGTAGAGCCACCAAGCATGTAACTTACATTAGGGTTATTCTTCCCTAAATGCATAACTTTGCATTTCCCTGTATTTAACTGCATACCCCAATTATTAACTGTAATTCTATCCATAATTTGTAGAATAGTAGCAACATCATCCAATGTTGTACAGGGACCACTGATTTTGATGTCATCAGCATATTTTATTGAAGTAGAGAAACAATTCTGTGTTAAATCAGAAATGAAAGCCTGAAATAGACAAGGTCACAAGACAGAGCCTTGAGGGACCCCACTAGTGATGTGCCCTAGCTTCAATCTATGTCCAGAGATAAGAACCCGCTGTGATCTATTGTTGAGCCAATTACTAACCAGTTTATTATGTTTTTGTTAATATTAAGTTTTTGTAACTTGGTAATGAGAGCCCAATGAGGCATGACATCAAATGCCTTCCTAAACTCAATAAATATAACGTCACAAGGCATTCTTTTGTCCAGGTGTGAGCTGGTAACTTCACAAAAGCACATCAGGTTAGTAAGGCAGCCTTTACCTTTCTAAAAACCACGCTGGTTAGGGTCTTGAAACTCCAAGATTGGAGCAATTTCATCTTTGATAAGACTTTCAAGTATCTTACAAACTGCAGACGTGAGACTAATAGGCCTATAATTCTCACAGCAGTTTTTTGGTTCTTTTTTATGGATAGGCACTACATTAGCTAATTTCCATTCTTCAGGAACAAAATCTTCAGATAAGCATCCTTCAAATAATAATCAGAAGGGATAAGCTTTCCTTTAATGACCACTTCTGGGGAATCATCCACACACTGTATAAATTTGGGGCCCATTAGAAAGGGCTGCAGAGTATAATTGAGAAATTGCCAATTTACCCTAGCACACTTTCTCTGCATCCACACAAATAGCAAACTGTGATTCCTTCTGTGATCTAGCACCTGTGAACATATTTAGCAGGTGTCCCTGTGTAACCCCCAGTCGGCGCTAAACTGAGAGGGCTACTACCCCTGCCTGTGTAGCTAGTGAACAGGATAAGGGGCCTGGGTCCTATGACACGGTGCCTCCATTTTTATAAGTTGAAACTTGGAGAGAAAGGTGTCACTTAGCATGGTGATTAGGTTTGGTTACTCTGCACAGGGGCCCCCAAGTAATCTGGACACAGGAAGCAATAACTGAAATGGCCATAACAGAAGTTGAGATTCTAAAGTGTGGCTTTTAGTCACAACAAAAGGAAACAATAAAGCATAGACGGACCCCCACAGGGCTACACTCCTGGCAATGCAGATTTCTCTTGAGACAGACATTCATCTTCTAAACTTTTAAACACTTGGGTTCAGAAACATTCCGGGCACTCGGCCCTTGCCAGCCCTTGGACTATCTCCCTTTTATCATGAATAATTATTTGTGGCCCCCCCATACCACACACAAGCTCTCCTGGCTCTATCAGGGAATCTTCATCATCAATCCCACGTCTGGGTACTTTCCTCAGCACTGGCCAAGTACCTGAGAGAAAGCAACAGGTGTCTCAAAGTGAACCCGTAGAGGTGACTCTGGTCGTGCCAGATGGGGGGGGGGGTCTCCCACCTCTTGTTCCCATAAATCATACCCAGCCATTCCTCTGAACTTTAACACCTCATCTCTGAAAACACTTTACTTTGTAGATTCTCCTTAAATGTATATCACATTTAATCTACTGTTTCTTCCATCCCAATATGTGCTCAACTTGAAACATACTTAAAGAGTGGCTGTGTCCATTTCTCTAGACCACCACAGAGTTAAGCATTCCAATTCCCACAACTTTAACTGTACTTGGCTATCTTTTCCTGACCCCACAGTAACAGTCACTTAAATTCACATTGTCCCAGGTGAAAACACATTGGCCCTTTAGCAGAGCAAACTCACCCCTTGGTTGCAGGTGCCCCACAGGTTTTTTCTCTCTTCAAAGAAATCTCACAAAAACATCTGGTGCTTCAGCACAAAACCTCACAAGCAGCTTCTTCTTCCTCTAGCCGGGCCAGGGGACTGCCCCTGGAAGCAGTCTGAACTCTTCCCCCCATCCCCGAAGAGATGGGGCCCTGAACCTTTTGAAAGCAGTCTCTACCACTTCACTTGGCTCTTCTTGTGTTCCTCTTCAGGTGAGAACACACACCTCAACAGAAATATAGCTGTTTAGCAGAGCTAAGGGCTCTGAGGGCCTGCAGCTGCAGTACACCTCTTCACTCTACTGAACCCACTACTGAACTACTGTACTACTGACTCACTTCAAATTCCCCAACATTCTATTCTAACTTCCCTAGCTGCAAAATTCCAATGTGGCTTATGCAGCTGCGACAGTTCTAAAATGATGTCATCCCTCGGTCTCAGCTGAGACTGAGAACCTAGTGAGACAGTGTGAAATCCATTTAACTGGAATTTCACAAGCTGCCTTCCCTGCCTGCCACTAGGTCTTACTGGGGTTCTAGTAACCCCGGGTAACAGGGTGGGGGTTACACCTGTATGAAGCTTGTCTGATCAGGGTTGACTATCTGGGCAGTATGTTTCTGAAGCAGGAGTGCCAAAATACCAGTAAAACTTTTTAGGTCTACAAAGCGCAAAGAGATCAGTCTGCAAGACTCACACATTGAGTGCCCCTTATACGGCTTGGGAAGGACAGTAATTTAGGCATGGTTCCAAGACAAGGGCATCTATCCCATTCAACACAGTGTTGTAAATGTGTTGCAACAACGGAACTAACTCTGGGGACTTCACATTTTTTAAGGCCCTAATCCTTTATTCCTTCCCTGTGATCTGATGATCTAAGTCTACCCTAGCTCTGGCAGATAATGTGAGAAAGTACACTTTAACAAAGAAATCAGTGGGGTCATATTCGGCTGCTATCATCAAAACTGTTGGCTGATCTTGAGGATTGCCATAGCCTCTCCCTTAGTTTAATTCACTGTACTGACACAGTGAGGATACAGACTAATATACCACTTAAGGTTAAAGTGACAAAAGTAGGAAAATGTGACGTTGGGGTTTCCAACCCTAACACCCCACCCCCACTCTGCAGGCAGCAACAGGAAGAAAAAATTACTCACCTTAGTAATTATGTTTCTTCTAATGGAGTCTTGCTGTATTCTGATTACTGCAGTTAGCCCCAGCCTTTAAACTGTCCCAGAGAACAAAGGGTTAAACTTTCTATGCAGAGCATAGAATGCTGAGTTCTAGCTCAGTTGAGATCTCTGTCTGTTTCCCTTTGAAATCCAACCGTCAGATTCTTACGAGCAAAAACTCACTAACTATCCTATGTGGAAATTGTAAAACATTTCTAGTCAACTGGCAACAAGAGTTTTGAATTCCCAGGAAGACTCAAGTCAGGAAACCCCAAACCAAAAAAACAATCCAAATAGGAATAATAATAATAAAACAAACACCCAAACAACAAAGGAGGGTGTAAAAGAAGCACCCCTGAGGTGCAACACTGCACCTGCCCACCCACTTCCCAAAAACAGGTTCTGAGAGGGGAGGTGGGGGGAGATCAGAATACAGCAAGACTCCATTAGAAGAAACATAATTACTAAGGTGAGTAATTTTTTCTTCAAACAACATGAAGTCTTGCTGTATTCTGACTATTGCAGACTACCAAGCAGTACCTCCATGGAGGAGGGACAGAACCTACTTTGGGAATAGGCTCTGAAGTACTGCTGTGCCAAACCGAGCATCACTCCTAACCTGGATAGCCAGAGAGTAATGCTTGGTAAAAGTATGGACCGTTTTCCAGGTGGCTGCTTGACAAATTTCTAAAAGAGGAATATCCCTGGCAGCAGCCAGGGAAACAGCTGTACCTCTGGTGGAGTGAGCCCTTATGCCTGAGGGTGGAATCTTTCCTAGTTTCTCATAACAGAATTGTATACAAGACACAATCCACCTGGCAATAGTTCTCTTGGTGGCAGGCTTGCCCTTTCCCACTTCTCCATAAGTGAGGAACAACTGGAGGGAATCAAACCTATGACCTTTGGTACGCTCTATGTAGTAGCTCAGGGCCCTTTTAACAACTAAACTGTGTAGCCTCCTTTCTCCTGAAGAGGAATGATCAGTGAAGAAAACAGGAAGAGACAGACTGATTCAGGGGGAAATCTGAAACCACTTTGGGCAAGAACCTTCTATTGGTTCTATGGACCACTTTGTCCCTATGAAAGGAGATAAAATCAGGTTCCACTGACAGGGCTTGCAGTTCACTGATACGTCTGGCAGAGGTAATGACTACTAAAAACATAGTTTTCCAAGTCAAGTACTTAAACTCTACTGAGGACATAGGCTCAAAGGGAGGTTGCATAAATTGAGCAATGCAAATATTCAAGTCCCAGGCAGGGGCAGGATCCCCAAATGGAGGATTGGTAAGAAGCAATCCCTTGAAAAATTTACAGAACACAGGATGAGATGATAGTGAGGAAGACTTCCCCCACTGACAGAAAAGCAGAGACAGCTGACAAGTGTACCTTGAGAGTAGCTGGTCTGAGGCCTAGGCCATTAAGATGGACCATACAATCCAGAATTGTAGGCAATTCAGCAGTGTCTGGGGAAATATGCTGCTTGGAACACCAAATGCTGAATCTCTTCCATTTGGAGTTATAGGTATTTCTAGTGGCGGGCTTTCGAGAGGCTTTGAGGATATCCAGAACCCCCTAAGACAGATGCAAATCTGCATACTCTAACTCTTCAAGAGCCATGCCTTGAGACTGAGAGACCGAAGATTGGGCTACCAAATCCTCCCCTGAGAGGAGGTTAACAGGTTGTAATTCCTGGGAAGAGACAGGGGAAGATGGACTGCTAGGGACAGCAGCAGGGGGTACCAAGGCTGTCTGGCCCAGTCTGGAGCAATCAGAATCACTTTGCAAGGTTGTGAACTTATCTTGACTAAAACTTTGAACAGTAGATGAAAGGGAGGGAAGGCATACAGAAATTTCCCTTCCCAGTTCAAAATCAGAGCATCCAGAGGGACTGAGCCCAGAACTGGGGGTCTGCAACAAAAGACAGGAAGCTGGTGATTGTCTGGGGCTGCAAAGAGATCTATCTCTGGAGTACCCCACCTTGAAAAAATCACCTTCAAGACCAGAGGGTCCAGGGACCATTCGTGATGGCCCTGTGAGATCCTGTTCAGTGCATCTGCTAGCACATTGTCCTTCCCTGGAAGGTGGACTGCTATCAGAGAGGTTTGCAGGGAATAAGCCAGGGACCACAACTTCATGGCTTCTGTGCACAAGGCCGTAGACAGAGTGGCTCCCTGCTTGTTGATGTACCACATGGTGGTGGTGTTGTCTGTTCTGACTTGAACCACCTTGTTCTGCACTGACTGAGAGAAAGCTTGCAGGACCAGAAAAACTGCCCTGAGTTCTAGGAGATTGATATGGATAAGGGATTCCTGAGGGGACCACAGTCCCTGGGCAGTGAGGGCCCCCAGATGGGCTCCCCAGCCCAGAAGGGAAGCATCCATGGTAAGGACCACTGAATGAGACTGAGTGACAAATGGGACCCCTTGCCTTAAATTGTCCTGATCCTGCCACCATTGAAGGGCTTGGATCAGGGTCCAAGTCACTGGGATCAGTTTGGTAAGGGAATCCTTCCTTTGGGACCAAAAGGCCCTCAGATGGAACTGAATGTCCCTCATCTGGAATCTTGCCCCTTGGACCACTGCTGTAGAAGCTGCCATGTGGCCCAAGTGCTGAAGGAAATGCCTTGCTGGTCAAGACACCTGAAGGCTGAAGGAAGAAGCCAGTTCTATAAGAACTCTTGCCCTTTCCAGGGGAAGAAAGGCTCTTGCTTTGACAGTATCCAGCTCTGCCCCAGAAAGGTAAGGAGCTGCACTGGCTCGAGAACTGACTTGGGAAGGTTGAGAAGAAATCCTAGAGAAGTGAGCACTTGCTGGGTCACTTGCAGCTCTGACTTGACTTGGTCTGGAGACTGGCCCACTATGAGCCAGTCGTCCAGATATGGAAAAATGGAAATTTCTTGCCTTCTTAGAAAGGCAACGACTACTGCCAGGCACTTTGTGAAAACCCTTGGGGCTGATGTTAGACCAAAGAGCATTGCTTTGAACTGATAGTGGCCTGAGGGCAACTCGAACCTGAGGTACTTTCTGTGGGAGCACCTGATGGGAATGTGAAAATAGGCATCTTTGAGGTCCAGGGAGGCTAGCCAGTCCCCTGGCCTTAGAGAGGGAAGAATTATTCCCAGAGTTACCATCTTGAACTTTGGTTTTAAAAGATGTTTGTTCAGGTATCTTAGGTCTAGGATGGGTCACTCCCCTGTCTTTTTTGGGATAAGGAAGTACCTGGAGTACAGACCTTTGCCCCTGTGTAGGTAGGAACTCTCTCTATTGCTCTTAAGGCCAGAAGAGATGAAACCTCTGCCTCTAGGGCAAGGGTTTCTGAGAGACCTGCAGGTGGAAAGATCTGGCTTCATCTTCGGAAATTATTTGAAGCTGAGAACCAGTCCCTGGCTTACTACTTCCAGGACCCACTTGTCTGAGGTAACAGACATCCAGTCCTGGACAAAATAAGCCAGCCTGCCTCCTACTGGAATAGGAGAGTCAACCTGGGCAGACCCATCAGGGTGTCTGCTTGGCAGGGGCCTTAGGCTGAGGAGTGGATGCAGCTCTGCTCATCCCCCTTTTGCCTCTCCCTCTGAAGAACCCCCTCTGTGAAAAGGGAGAAGAGGCCTGTGTTTGGTAAAAAGGCCTATGAAAAAGCCTACCCCTGCCCCATGACTGCTGCCTTTGAGGAGTTGCCTGCCTCTCCTTGGCCTGAGCACTCCTATAAGTGGTCCTGTACTCGTCCATTTTCTTCATGTAATTCTCTGTCTGCTCCCCAAACAGAGAATTACCCACTACAGGAAAATCCATGGCTTAGCCAGGGTGTCCTAGAGAGGCTAGTACATCTGAGCCAAGCCATTCTCTGAAGAGCCACAGATGTAGCCATGACTCTTGATGACACATCACTGGAGTCCACAGCAGCATGAAATTGTATTGATGCCTCGATCCCATCAGCCACCTCCTCCAGCTCCTTGGCTAGCTGGAGGGAGGCCTGTTTAGCTAGTGCCAGTACAGTGTCCCACCTGGACTTCTGGTACCTGGCTGTGTAGGCCATATAGTTCACCTGCCTGAGTCCCAAGGAAGATGCCATGTACTGCTTTTTTGCCATGGCATCAATCTTCCTGGAGTCTTTGTCTGGGGGGTGTGAAGCCAAGGGAATGTTTGCCTTGTCACAGGCAGCAGCCTGCACTACCCAACATGGCTGCATTGCTGGTATTAAAAACTCCGTATCTGAGCCTGATAGCATGTACCTCTTGTCCATCCTTCTGTCAACAGGGGGTACAGAATTGGGAGACTTCAGGATTTTTTGTGTCTGTTTCCCAAAGGATTTGTGAAGGGGAACAGACAGTCTCCTGGACTCTGGGATGTCCATCATTTCCACATAATCATGCTCCTCCTGATACTCCATTGCCTCCTCCACAGGAAGCTGAAGGGTTTCAACCACTTTTCTGTAAAACAGAAAATGGGAAGGGGACTCAGAAAGCCTAGGAGGAGATACATCAGAAGGTCTGTCTGGGGAGATGTCCAGTTCCACAGTCACATCCAGACTTTCACCATCATCACCATCATCTTCAAACTCCCCCTCCTCCTCAAACTCCGGTTCATAAAATCTTCAGGGGTATAATCTTGAACCGGGGAAACCGACCGAACCAAACCCCTGTGAAAAGGTGCCGGATTGGTCGGAACCGGGTGAAGTGATTCCACAATTTCAATCGCTCTGGCTATTTCCTCGGCGGTCGGAACATGAACCTCTAGATCTGAACCGGTCGTTTTTTCTTTACATTTCCTTTTTGTAGGAACTGACCCCTCAGGATCGACTCTCCTCTTGCCGGAAGAAGTATCGCCCTGGTCAGAGGGCACTCCTCCTGGTTTGGTCGGAACCAAACCGGGCTGGCCATCTGGGTCAGCGGACTACTCGGCCTCCTTTTACCTCAGTCTACCTAATCTCTTTTCAAGGGTAGATTTAGGAAAATGTTTACAAATTTGGTAGTCTGCATCGAGTGTTCAAACCCCAGACAATAAACACAGGTGGTGTGGGGGTCGGCCTTAGCAAAGACCTCCCCACACTCACTGCAGTGTTGAAACCCAGTGGGCCAGGTTTTTTTTCTTGGGTTTCTCAGACATGGCCAACCTAACCAAACTTACCCTTTTTGTGGCAACCGCCAGGCAAGACTCCCTTATCAGTTCCTAACCATGTCGCGGGTGTTAGAAAAAAACGTTCAAAACAAATTTTTTTTTTAGAACCGATAAGGACCGGTAACCACACACTAAAGTAAAACACAAGGATTCACTACAAATGATCGGTTCATCCGAACCGATCTAACACTTTACAATTTCCACACAGAAAATCAGAACAAAACCTATCTACTACTCACGGTACCCCAGACAGAGACTGAACTGACTATGCGGAAATAAATTCGGTAAAAACCGACAACTTAACCGAGACTTTAACCAACGTTCGAACCAAGCTGAAGGAGAAATCTCCAGAGCGACTGTTCAGTGAGGCAGAGTAAAGAATCTGACGGTTGGATTTCAAAGGGAAACAAACAGAGACCTCAACCGAGCTCAAGCTCAGCATTCTATGCTCTGCATAGAAAGTTTAACCCTTTGTTCTCCGAGGCAGTTTAAAGGCTGGGGCTAACTGCAATAGTCAGAATACAGCAAGACTTCATGCTGTTTGAAAAACCATTATGGTTTCACTTCTCTTGCCTCTTCGCAAATCAGGTGTGGGGTGTGCCTTGGGGTCGTTCAACCCTAATGCTCACCCCATTCTCATATACGGTACCCATCTCAGATTATTTACTGGTGAAATGGGGTGAGCGTTAGGGCTGACAACCCCAAGGCACACCCCATGCTTGATTTGCGAAGCGGCAAGAGACAGAAACCATAATGTTTTTTTCCTGTTGCTGCCTGCAGGATGGCGATGGAGTGTTAGGGTTTGAAACCCTAACGCCACTTTTCCCTACTTTTGTTGCTTTAACCCTAGCTAGTGCATTAACTAAGTTTTTTGCAATGAATTTCCTTACTTTTTGAGATATTATAATCATACCAATATTGTATTATTTGACAGGTCAATCGAAGGGAAGGGGCACGACAACCTGATGACACTTGGGGGGGGGGGCAAGCCTGCCAGGAAGATCCTAGTGGTCAGGGACTTAATGATTAGGAGGGTTGAAAGGGTGATAGAGGAGTGGTCGGATGGGAGGGGGATGGTACGATGCCTGCCTGAAGCATCAGCCATCCGGGATTTAGAAAGAACAGGGACGATGGTGGAGATGGAGCTTGGGGAGCTGGGGGGTGTTGATACACCTGGGTACCAACGATTTGGCAAACCAGTCAGTGGAGACAGTGAAGCAGAACCTCTGTAGACTGGGGAACAGACTGGTGGCACATTCAGCCTCCCTGGCCTTTTCCGAAATCCTCCCAGTGTGGGGCAGGGAAGGGAGGCAGGATAGAATAAGGAGTGCTGTAATAGAGGAGTTTAATAGTTGGCTCAAGGATTGATACCACGACATGGAGTATCATTTTGTAGGGGACTGGGGAAACTTCCAAAAAGAAGACCCTTCAAGGGTGATAGTCTTCACCTGACAAGATAGGGGGCAGTGCACTGGGGTAGAAGTTTGATGTCTATACCAGAAAGTTAAACTGACTGCGGGGGAGTATGGGTCTAGGGTAACCATGGTGGATGGTGAGCAGAAGGGGATCCTAGATAGTATTCCACCACATGCAGGGGACTGTAGTAGCAAAGAGGGTACAAAGATAGCAGTAGTATTTATAGGACCGAGAGAATGGGCAGTAGGGAAGGATAAAACAAAGGGCAAAAGCCCCAACAAAGGTGGGAGAAAACGTGGAAAACAGAAGCACAGTAGCAAAGTAAGAGCAGGGGTCAGATGGAAGGGGGTATGCCATAATGCCAGGAGCCTCAGTAACAAACTCAGTGGTTGTGGCCATCACGGAAACGTGGGACACAAATAATAATGACTGGGAGATGACAGTCCCTGGGTATTCACTGTTCAGGAGGGATAAAGGAACTAGTAGTGGGGGAAGAGTTGCCCTTTTTGTCAAGGAAGGCACTGAGGTGGTAGAAGATGGGTGCATTAGAGGTAGCAGTGGTGAGGTCAGCATGGGAGCAACTCACAGCAGCCTCAAGCAGGAAAATATGCTTGGAGATGATACATAGGCCTCCAGGGCAAGGGGAGAAAACAGACAGAGAACTCACAGAGGAACTTGAAAGAAGGGTAGCAAAGGGGGAAGCAGTGGTGTTAGGAGACCAGAACTTGTTAAACATCGATTTGGAGATCCCAGTGGCCAAGAGCTCCAAGACTCAGGCCTTGCTGGATGCCTTCCAAGACTGTCTACTGGTGCAGCTAGTCAAGGAACCCACCAGGCAGGCCATAGTCCTTGATGTGGTACTCACCAACTCAGAAATAGTGCGAGTAGCGGAGCCGCTGGGGAACAGCGACCACAACTCTGTTTAGTTTGAATTGGCCCTTGGGACCGGCAAGCCATAATCGAGAACTGAAGTTGCTGACTTTAAAAGGGCTGACTTCGATAGGATGAGGGAACTGGTTAGGAATAAGTCAGGGATGCAGGACATAGGTGGGTGGATGAGAGATGGGGGCTAATTAAGGGGGCCATCCTTGAGGCATCTAAAGTATGCATAAGAACAGTAACAAAGAGAAACAGGTTTAAGAGACCACTGTGGCTCTCAGCAACAGTCAGGGAAGTGGTAAAGGCCAAAAAGAAGGCCTTCTATAAATACAAGAAAAAGCAGGGAGAGGTAGAATGAAGGATTATCTGAAGAAACATAGGTAGGTAAACAGGGCCGTTAGGGAGGCCAAAGCAGACACAGAACTGGCAATCACGGAGGGGGTCAAGAATAGAGAAAAACAGTTTTTTGATATATTAGTGAAAAAAGGGAACAGGGTGGGGGTGTTGTAAGGCTAGTTGAGTGAGGTAGGGTGAAAGAGGAGGATGGGCAAAAGACTGCCATCCTAAATGACTACTTTTGCTCAGTTTTCAAGGGAATCAACAAAGTCCAAGAGGGTAGGATCTTTCAGAAAAAGAGATGTGCAAGAACAAGGGGGCACAGTTTGAAGATAGAGGGGGGCCGACTCAGAGGCAATGTGAAGAAGTATTTTTTCATGGATAGGGTGGTGGAAGCATGGAACAGACTTCCTGAGGAGGTCATGGGGTCAAAAACAGTGGGGGAATTTAAGAATGCATAGGACAAACATAAGGCAATTCTAATGGGAAGTAGGAGGAAACATGCTGTTGGTAAAACTAGGATCTGCAGCTTATCCAACAGTTAGGGGAACTGAGCAGACTGGGTGGGCCAAGCGGTCCTTATCTGCCGTCAAAGTTTATGTTTCTATGTTTTCACTAAGGAAGACAGCAAGTCCGTGCCAGAGAGTGGCATCAAAGCAGCCAACAAGCAAATCCCAAAAATGAGACAGTCATTGTTTACTAGTGAAAGGATTCTAAAAGGGCTGGCTGCCCTTAAGATAGATAAGGCCCAAGGACCAGATGGGTTGCATCCGAGGATACTCAGGGAATTAGCAGCGGAGCTGGCTGAACCACTGGTATGTCTGTTCAATAGCTCACTTAGGTCTGGGAAAGTTCCAAGGGATTGGATGGTGGCAAATGTACCGATTCATAAAGGGGAGGATAAGGAGCAACCAGGGAACTACAGGTCTGTCAGTCTAACCTCTACAGTGGGGAAGCTGACGGAGTCACTGATCAAAGAGGACCTAATAGACTACCTGGGAGAGCAACAGGCTCCAGGATAGTAAACAGCATGGTTTTGTGGCAGGAAGATCTTGTCAGACTAACCTGATAGCTTTCTTTGATTGGGTGATAATTACTTTGACTTTAGCAAGGCTTTTGACTCAGTACCCTACAGACAATTGCTCAAGAAGATGGAAGACCTGGCTGCAGCTAAACCCACAGTGAACTGCGTGGGTAACTGGCTAGAGGGGAGGCAGCAGAGGGTGGTGGTCAATGGTGTTAAATTAGAGGAGAGGGAGGTTATGAGTGAGGTTCCACAGGGATCTGTCCTGGGTCCAGTCCTCTTCAACGTATTCATTAGTGACCTTGGAGAAGAAATCCTGGGCAGGTTGTGTCTCTTTGCAGATGACACAAAACTATGTGGGATGGTGGAGAATGATGAGAGAATAAGGGAAATTCATAGAGACCTACAAAAGCTAGAGGGGTGGTCAAAGGTCTGGCAGTTAAAATTCAATGCTAGACAGTGCAAGGTAATGCACCTAGGGAAAAAGAACCCCAAGACAGAGTACTGGACGGGAGGAGAGAGACTTGGCACTACAGCTGAGGAACGGGTTCTGGGAGTTATCATTAGCAACTCGCTTAAGCAATCGAGTCAGTGCAACAAAGCCTATAGCAAGGCTAACAGGATACTGGGATGTACTGGGAGGGGTATTGACAGCAGAAGAAAAGAGGTAATACTTCCCCTCTACAGATCCCTGGTGAGACCTCACCTAGAGTACTGTGCCCAGTTCTGGAGTTCTCACCTCAGAAAAGATAAGGATAGGTTGGAAGCAGTGCAGCGCAGAGTAACAAAAATTATTCAGCGCCAGCAGGACAGAGCCTATGAGGAGCTTCTCAAGGCACTAAATATATACACAATGGAGACCAAAAGGGAGAGGGGAGATATGATAAGGACCTTCAAGTTCCTTAAAGGAATTAACAAAGTGAACTGCGGGGAACTGCTTAGCCTAAATACCAATTCATGGTCCCATGGACACGAATGGAAATTAACAGGAGGTAGGTTCAAGACAGATCTGAGGAAGTACTACTTTACGGAAAGGGTGATGGAACCTTTGAACAGTCTGTCAGTTGAAGTGGTGGGGACGGAAACAGTCAGGGCCAGGGGAGTCAAGCAAGGACATAATGAAGGGAATAATGGTTACCAGGGGTGACAGGACCAAGTAGGAGAATAGAGAGAGGACAGGGAGGGTTAATACCCTGGAGGAACAGTACGTTCCAGGGATTATTGTGAATTTGGGCAGACTGGATGGACTGATGGTCTTTTTCTGCCATCACTGTCTATGTTTCTAGGTATCCTTATTTGCCTGTGGGAGCACAGGGCCCGCTCCCATCCATCCATAATTTTTGAGATAGTGTAATGGTATCCTTCCTGAGCTCCCATCCCTCCATACATGTGTATATATGTATGTTGCTGTGGAAGCACATGGATCTCTGGGCTCTGCGCTTTCATTTGTAGGAAAACAGCAACCAAATTGTCAGCATAGCCTTCTCATTACCCTACCTCATGTACCCAGTACAGTAAATTCTGAACCTCATGAAACGTGATTGTGTGTCATAACGCCATTCAATGCCACAGGCTCGAAAACACACTTTGGCCAGGATTAGAAAAATGACAACTGTCATGTTCATGAGGTGGTCTAAAAAATGGCTATGTTGAAAATTTGGGGTAAAAATATTTAAAATTAACAAAGTTATGGGTGAGTGTACCAAAATTTCAATGCATACTCATAAGTTTTCCATTTTTACATATTTTGACCTCAAACTTTCAACATAGCCTTTTCATGACCCCACCTCATAAACAATGGTGGTGAAAATTTTCAAATCCTGCCTGAAAGGTGGTTTGACCAAGCGACCACAAAATCGCCTTTCAGGCTTGACTTGCAAAATTCTACCATCCTTGGTCATGAGTTAGGGTCCCAAAAAGGCCATGTTGAAATGTGGGCTCCAAATACACAAAATGGCAAAGTTATGCATCAGAGTAGAAAATCCCATTGAAATACATTGAACCGCACTTACCTTAGTTTCTCTTATTGCAGCAGCAAGATGTGTCTTTCACCAGAGAGTGAATCTTCACCCTGGGACCTGTTCAATTGAGTGAGGGTGTGTAGGGGGTGCTGGTTGGTGGGTGCTCAGTGGGAGGTCCGGGTTGAGGCGGGTTGGATCGGTGACAAATTTTTTTTTACAGGTTTAAAAGACATCGAGGAATGCATAGAAACATAGACTTTGACGGCAGATAAGGACCGCTTGGCCCACCCGGTCTGCCCATTTCCCTACCTACTGGATAAGCTGCAGATCCTAGTTAACCAAACAGCACATTTCTTCTTACCCCCAACAAGAATTGCCTTGTGTCTGTCCCATGTATTCTTGAATTCTCCCACAGTTTTAGACCCAGCAACCTCCTCAGGAAGGATGTTCCATGAGTCCACCACCCTCTCTGTGAAAAAATATTTCCTTACATTGCCCGTGAACCGTCCCCCCATTATCTTCAAATTGTGTCCCCTTGTTCTTGCACATCTCTTATTTTGAAAGATGCTACCCTCTTGGACTTTGTTGATTCCACTGAGGTACTTAAAAGTTTCTATCATGTCCCCCTCTCCCTCCTTTCCTCAAGGGTATACATAATATGCTCCTTTAGTCTCTCCTCATATGGCTTCTCTTGTAGACCCTGCACCATTCTAGTTGCCCTCCTCTGGACTGCCTCCATCCGATGTCCTTGCGGAGATGGGGTCTCCAGAACTGGATGCAGTACTCCAGATGGGGTCTCACCAACTGTCTGTACAGAAGGATAACAACTTCCTGTTTTCTGCTGGTGATGCCTCTCCCTATACATCCCAGTAAACCAATGGTTTTCTTTATTACAGGGTGCTCAAATACGGGAACGGCAATTGGAGGGGGGTACCACTAGACACCAGGGAAACTGAATCAAATACAGGAATGGTGAGTGGGGGTGGTACCACTAGAAACCAGGAATATTTAATAAAATACAAGGATGGCAATGGGGGTTGCCACTAGACACCAGGGAAACTAAAACAAATATGGAACGGAAACTGGAGGGGGTGCCACTAGACACCAGGGATACTGAAAGAAATATGGGTACAGCAATCACGGTTGGGGGTGCCACTAGACACCAGGGATACTTAACCAAATACAGGGGCAGCGACCAGAGGTGGAAGCCACTAGACAACAGGGAAACTGAAACAAATACAGGGATGGCGATCGAAGGGGGGGGACCATTAGACACCAGGGAAAGTGAAACAAATTTGGGGACGGCTATCAGAGGGGTGAGGGTTGCCACTGGTCACCAGGGAAACCGAAAAATACGGGGACAGCAATCAGAGGGGAAGGGGGAGGTTTTGAAAAAAGAAAAAGAAAAACAATATGGCGGGAATCGAAAAAATACTTTTTTTTTTTTACTCTATTTCCCTCCAATAACAGCCCGAGGAGGCATCTCTCAGGCATCCTGCCCGTTCCTGCCTACCTGAGATCCCCCTGAACATGTGCCTCCTCTCTCCCCCACTCCTCCCACAGCCAGCACCCCCAGCTTAACCCCTCCAGGGTGGGGCCACCCCTCCTCGTTGGGTGCTCTTTACTTTGTAGACTCTGGCTGTGGGAGTGGGCCCCTGGGCAGAGGACCTGGAATGCCAGGCAGGGTGGGTATGGCGGTGGGCATGTGCCATCGCCTCCCCCTCGGTGCTGGGTTTTTCCATGTTCTGAGTGCTCCTCCCCCCACATGGTGCACCCGTGACGCTCTGGCACAAGGCAACCCTGCCAGTGTCATTCACATGGTATGATGTGCAGCCGATGCACTGCAGTGCCCCTGATCTCCACTGGGAGCTGCTGGCATGCCAAGCTATCCGCCACCCTCTGCCTGGGGAAGGAGAGCAGCCCAGTGGGTGCTCAATCCTCTCCCTGTCCCTGACAACCTCCGGTGCCCAAGCTTGCTCCTCAACTCGGGTCACTGGCGTGGCGCGAGGTGTGGCATCCAGCACCTCAACCCTCAGTGCCACCGGGCCGGCCATGAAAAACTATTTTTGCCCTCACGAGAAAGGACTGCCCATACAATCACGCCTCACAGCTATTCTGAAATGCTTATGGAGCATGCTCAGAATCCGAAATTTTAAATTAAATAACTTTGAAACAGATTAATATTTTTCAGCAAACCACCAAAGAAACATCTGTGGACTAAGCCCTTGCTACCCTGAAAATTTCAGACCAAAATTCCAAACCATCTGGGTACTAGGTGATGGCAAAAAAAACAACCCCAGCTAAAAACAGCAATTTCTTTACATTTTTTCACTATTCGCATCTCAGAATCTGCACATCCAACTGGAACAAAACTTGGCACATCAAGAGATCTACCCCAAATGCTGGTCCGGTGGTGCTGAGGGTTGCGGCGCTGGACGCTACACCTCAAGTCATGCCAGCGACCCGGGTTCAGGAGCGGACTTGGGTCGGTAGGGGGAGGAAAGGATTGAGCATCCGGAGGACTGCTCTCCTCTCCTGGCATGGGTTTCTGGGATGCACCACTCTGTAAAAGCCCCTGGTGGAGACCAGAAGAGCCATAGTAGCGTGCTGTTTGAAGAGGACGGGGGTGACGTCAGACGTCAGCTAAGGGTCCGTGTCATTGCACGTCCACACCCCAGAGGGCGAAAACCAAGGTGGAAAACCCCAGTGGCTTGGGAGGCGATGGCGGAGCTCGAGTAGGCTGAGCCCACAAGCCCAATGCCGGCTCTGATCCCAACTTGACTCTCCATGGTCCTGCCTCTCCCATTCGGAGTCGCAGGAGGGGGGAGACCCAGTAACCGATTTCTTGGTCGGGGGAAGGGCACGGCGGGCGGTAGAGGCAATGCCGAAGTGGGCTCTCGCTGGAGAGATGCCCAAGACACTGGTGACCGGGGGAAATAAAGTTCAAACAACAAAAACAAAAAGGAGATCTTCCTCAAGAGACCGCACATGCAAAATCCATGCAAATCCATTGAACAGCTGCAAATATACAAAAGTGCAAAATTTGGGGTTTAACATTAAAGTGCCTACTCAACCCTAACTACAGTGGTGCTACCATGCCACTATTATATATCAGAATGCCCCAGTTCAGATACCTCAGCGGGACGAGAGAAAATCCAGCTGGCCATTCCATGATCTGTATGGATGGGGAAATGCCCCAGAATTTGGTTTCACACTCTGATGCTACCGAAGGGATAAGTGGGGGCTGACATCACCAGATTTATGAATGTACTACACAGCCTCCCAGCTGTGCATCCTTTTTCAATGGCTTATGGACAGTGCTGGCCTAAAATGGCTAGACCTGGAAGGAGAGACCCTCCCCTTTTGAGATAGGACTCAGTGTCTCTCTGGGACCCAGCCAGGGGATACCAATATACAGCACCGAAACCCGTGGATGTCAGAGGTAGGGCAGGTATTTGGAGAAATAGTGTCTGCGTTGCATCGCTCTCCAGCACTTATCTGAATCTGCCCTATTGCCTACCTTGTGGAATATGTCCCAGACAAGCAGAACTTCACATTTAGTAGGTGGCGGAAAATAATGTGGTATATCTATCTCAGTTTTGAAATACCTGTTTGGCAACATGTTGGTGACTGCACTGAAGTGGATAAACAGGAGGTGGCTCACACCGCAGATCCCTACTCTGCAACATTGGTGGGACATGGTGAATAGCATATACACCATGGAAAGAATTATAAATTTAAAGAGCACCTTTCATGCTGCTTTACAGAATCCTCCCAAAAGATGTATTGGACCCTTACCTCCCCCAGAATCCAATGATGCAGGAAAATAACTTTTTTATTACAGGGATTTAGGGAGGGAAGGGATCATATTTAGGCTTCGTGGAGCTCACAGCCTGATCCCTTCCACTTCCATACAATACGCAGTGCTCCTGCGCTCGCACCTTTTGTGACATAAGTGTTTGGAGAGTGAAGGGGCGTGCTCCATTGGCTTCTATGGGATCTTTTTTAAATTATGATTTTTCATGCTTTAGAGGGCCACTTCAAACAAATCAGGGCCACCACTCAACTAACAAGGGTCTTAGAGTTGAGCGGTGTCCCTGATTTTATTTTGTCTCTGTAAAGCATTAAAACCCGTAGTTAAAAAAAAAATCCCATAGAAACCAACAGAGTGTGCCCCCCCACCTCTTACGCCACAAAACATGCAGCAGGAGCATGGCTCAATATAGGAAGTGGAAGGATCGGGCTTGACTCCACGGAGCCTAACTATGATCCCTTCCTTCCCTAAAGCCCCATAATAAACTTTTTTCTATGCACCCTAGGACTCTGGGATAGGTTAAGGGCCCACTCCAAATTTTGTATTTTAAACCACTAAAGGTGTGCTTTTAATGACAGGAATGAGCAATTCACATTTAGATGGATGAAACAGATTAGCATGTCCCTATATTCGTACCCTAGATGGTGGCATCCCTGGAGAGGAGAGAAGAGGGGCAGATAGGTTCAGTGGGATGGTACTGATTGATGGAGGATAATGGGCATTTTTTTTTTCACCCGTAAGTCATATACCACCCCCAATAGGAGTTTTCTCAGTATAGCCCGAGACACAGATGTAGAAGTGAAACTATAGGGGTCTCCGCTTCCCTACTGCTGTGCCGGGGTGGGCAGGACCCCAAAGCTATATCATTTTTATTGAAAACTGATGTGTCATTGTCTATTGCATCTGACATTTCAATGTACTACACAGGTAATCACACTCCACAGCAATGCACTGCACCAGCTGTTAAAAACAGAACTTTTTTTAATACACTTATATTTACAAAATTTGTGGGGTCACCTTTCTGATCACCATGGTCTAAAGATATACAGTACAACACAAATGTGTCTAAAAGAACCTTTGAATCCCCCCCCCCAGCCAGCCCCAGGCTTAATTTTAGAAATGGCTCAGTTTGCCTTTTGTTTGCGGAGCTGCAATGCAAGCAGTTTACCTGTCCTCCCCTCCCCACACATAATATCTTTGTTTGGTAAACCTAAGCAACTGTCCTATCGCATCATTAAACATCTTGGATAGTACATTCTTTTATACTGTAACTGGGCTTTAAAGAGCACCTTTTCTGCTCCTTCACCAATTGCTCATCAGAAGGACATAAGGACCCTTACCAACCGGAGTTAAATCCTGCATAAAGTAGATTTTTTTTTCATGCCTCTATTTAGGAAGAAAGGGATCGTATTTTAGTTTCACGGAGCTGAGCTGCCGATCCCTTCCACTTCCCGGTCCTCAGCGCCGCCCATGCGCTAGCATGTTTTGTAATGCAATAATATGGCCTTTGTTAGTTGAGTGGTGGTGTTGATTTGTTTGTATTGGCCATCTAAGCTATTGATAAAGGAAGTTTAAAAAAATATCCCTATTACTGTCTATTAAGCATGCTCACGTTCTCTCCATATTATTGTATCACAAAATATTGTAACACGGAGGCAGCGCTCAGGACCATGAATTTGAATGGATCAGTCACTCGTTTCCACAGAGCCAAAATATGATCAAAATATGATCCCTTCCCTTCCTAATGATAGGTACAAAAAAAATTCTACTTTATGCAGGATTTAACTTAAGGGCAGGTAAGTGCCCTAATGTGTTGCCGGGGTGAGCACCAGAAAAGGTGTTCTTCAACCTCATGGTCCAGGAAAATCTTAAGCTCTGCCTCCAGGCCAACAATTGCTTGTTCCAGTTCCAGTCTTCATTGCAACATTTTCTTTTTGACCCTGGAAGCATACAGAATGAACTCTCCCCTAATAACTGCTTTGAGTCCACCCCACACATTCGCCACCCCAACCTCCTGAGTAGAACTGTCTTTAATGTAGTTGGTTATCACAGTTTTCATATGGTCCCTACAGTTCTGATCATTCAACAGATCAACATTTAGCCTCCAGACTGAGTTGCACTACATAGGGTGGAGATACACTGTAAAAACAATGAGGCGTGATCCAAAATCCTAAAATGTTTGATTTTGCAGCTTTCTATTGCATGCAGCCAGTCAGTGAAGACCAAGAGGTGGTCTATGCAATTGTACCTGGTTGAGTAATAGATAAAATCCCTCACTCCAAGGTGGATAAAATGCCAGACTTCAGTTAAGCTCAGTTCCCCGAGCCAGTCGGGATATCAAATTTCCCAGTAGCCATCTCCTTACAGAGTTTTATTTAACTCTAAAAATTGATTAGCGTTTTGCTCATAAAAGTGCTAAAACATTGTGAAAATGTGTAGCACTTGCCTCATTGTGTTTAACAAACATAACACTTTTAGAAAACCTATATAAATACTTTCTGTACAGTTAGTATTGTCCCAAGAAAAAAACTGCTAATCAATTATTTAAAACCCTGCCTTATCCTTTCTGCCCCATCTATCCATAGCCCCTGAGATCATGGTGTTAAGGTTCTCCCCCAATAATGTATAAACCTGCTTGGGGTAACCACCATATCAAGCAGTAATTTCTTTGAGAAGGTAAGCCTTTCTTGTGGGAAGTTAGGTGCATATACGTTAAGCAGTGTGCATTCCTGGTCCCAGTTCAAACATTCAAGGGTAACAAAGTGCCATTCCGGATCTAGATCATCATGTAACATCTTCAGTGGAAAGCTTTTCTTGATTAAAAGGGTGGTACCCCTCCTATGTAGGTAGGCTTCCCAAGAAGCAGCTTGGACTTCTCCCCTACAGGGTGTGTCGCAATTTTAAATGTTCACCTGGAGTCAAGTGGGACCCTTGGATGAAGGCCACTGCAGCTCCCTCCCTTCTCAGTTCCTGCAGTATTCTGGCCCATTTAAAAAAGTTGTTCACTCCCCTCACATTATAAAAAACACATTTAAGATCTCCCATGGTACCCAGCTAAGTAAGTATTATTAATACCATCAGACTTTGTGATCATAACATGAAACCATGAAACAAAACTAGAAATCTGCAACAGGCAGCAACAGCATTAGCAAGTGTCAGAAAGAACAGAAATCCCAAATTAAGAAGCATACCCAAGTTTTTCTCTAAGGTGCATATAACTATCTCCCACTTCCCTCTGATGTAATGACAGAAGTGGAGGAGCTTTCCCCAAGTAGACAGTCCCACAACATGAAAGACCCTAAGCAAGAGTCCCCATGTGCTAATGGAGTCACCACCGCAGGCAAATTACCCCTTCTGGGCATGCCCAGAGAAGGTTGTGTGTTATAAATGAAAGTAACCCCTCCCACCCAAGCTCCAACCAAGCAATTATCTAGCCCATAATATTTGGAAGAATTAGCAGAGATGCAGCTGCTAAGTTAAAAAGTGAATGGACAAAAATAAGAAAACAGAGGGAATAAAGACCACCACAAGCCCTACCTTATCTGGCTTTGTGCCCTTTTAATTTTTGCAGCAATGTGCCCTCCTGGCCCAGTCACCATCTCATTATGATGCCTAGTTAAATAAAGTTGCTAACCACTAAGTTCACAAGTGAGTCATGTCAAACCCGAAGGAGTGTGTCCATAGCGAACAGCGTCACAGATCTTGCACCTCCACAACATTCTAACATCACAAACTGCCCTTCTTCCCCTCGGTGTCCCTCCACTTATACAAGTAAGCCAAACTGCTACAGACAGAGGGTGCCTGTCCCTGCTACATTTTTTTTTTTGTGCTCTTCCCCGACCGGCCACTCCTTCGGCCCGCTTACGCCCCACTGCCGCCATCATGCCCCCATTGCCATCCACTGCCCCATCCTTCAGTAGTCCCCGGGTAACCCGACATAACCCTTCATCAGGTGGGTCCTCCTCCTCCAGGGGAGAAGAGCCCGTAGGCATACTGATGTATCCTGGGGGCCTGCTGGGTTAGCACGTGGCGATTCCGAGCTATTGTGGTGACTAGGGACCCGGTGGGCATCATCCGATCGGGAGGAAGATTTTCCAGTTTTTTGCCTCTCGTCCCCCAACCCACAGCGGCTAAACCCAGTGTCCCCTCCGGTAGGATGCACAGGCGGTGCATGTGCACCCAAACCGCAACGAGCATAATCGCCAGGGGTCACTACAGAGCGTGCAGACCCACGCCTGCCCACCCGGGAGGACAGCATCTGTTGGATGCCCTACACCCTTCCTGCCAGCCTCTGCTTCTGACGTACCAGGCTACGGGTGCGAAGCCGGGTCGCCAGCGTGCCTCCTGCTACATTTTAAAGGCTTTTCAGACATGTCTCATATTTTAGGACACATCCTTTACTCTATGCTGTTAATCTTTAATATATTTTTATTCAGATGAACCCCGCAGGTTTTTAAATAAAGTTTATTATCACTTAGATGTTAAAGAAAATTGTTGCTATTTTATAAAAAAAATTTAATATTAATGCATTCCCATATCAAAATGCCCTTGCTCCATGTAAAGCTTATGATGAATACAAGCTACCAAAAAAAACAACAATTTTTTTTTTGCAAATACGGACATATGAACGTGCCAGCAGAAACAGACCACCTGGTCTATCGAAGTCTGCTCAAGTGTGCAGCCAACACCCCTAGTTTGCAGCTGCGCCACCCCCCCCTCCCCTTTGTCATCCCACTGCCACCCCACCTCCTCCACCCTCACTCTCCCCTGTTCCCTGTCCCATGCCCTTTTGAAGCTGTTCACAGATTTACATGATACCACCCATTCTGGTAGGGCGTTCCACACCTCTCTGTGAAATAGTGTCTCCTCATTTTCTTCCTAAATCTTCCCCCTCTGTTCTTAGCCTGTGTCCCCTAGTGACCCTCCCCCTCCTTAACTTAAAAACCCCATCTGCCCTATCCTTATTGATTCCCCTCAGATACTTGAATGTCTCTATCATGTCCCCCCTGTCCCTTCTATCCTCCAGGATGTACATATTGGGTCTCCCAGCCTGCTGTTATAGTCTCTCCCCTCCATTCCACATATCATCTTTGTTGCCCTCCTCTGCACCCCGTCCAATAGCCTGATATCACGCTTTAGGTATGCCCTCCAAAACTGCACACAGTACTCTAAGTGCAGCCTTACCAGTGACCTATAGAGAGGCAAGATTACCTGTCTTCGCCTGGATGAAAAACCCCTCGCTATGCACCCCAGCATCTTGTTTGCTTTTGCAGCCGCTCTCCTGCACTGGGCAGTGTTGTTCATGGTCCCTGTTATCATTACCCCTAGGTCCTTTTCCTCCTCAGTGATCCCCAGCTTAATCCCCCCCCCCCAGTAGAGTATTATCTCCTTGGGTTCTTCACTCCAAAGTGCATAACCTTACACTTCTCTGCACTGAACCCCAGCTGCCACCTCTCTGACCACTCCTCTAGCTTGCGTAAGTCCCCCTACAGCTGCTTCCATCCCTCCTCTCCATCCACCACTACTCTGATTTTGGTGTCGTCAGCGAACAGACTTACCTTGCTCACCACCCCGTGTGCAATGTCTGATATGAAGTGCCCAAACAATACTGGCCCGAACACAGAGCCCTGTGGCACCCCACTCATCACTGGCCTTGGAGTTGAGAGCTCCCCTCTCACCACCACCCATTGCAGCCTGCCACTCAGCCAGCTTATAATCCAGTTTATCATTTTTTCCCCTACCCCATACCAGTTAGCTCCCCCCCCCAAGCTTCCTATGAGGCACCGAATCGAAGGCCTTGCTGAAGTAAGAAACATCCACCACATAACCCTTATCCAGCTCACCTGTCACCCAGTCATAATATTGTATGAGGCTGGTTTGACAAGACTTCCCTGAAACAAACCCATGCTGCCTCCCATCCTGGAGGCCACTGTCCTCCAGCTACGACACCAGTCTTTCCTTTAGTATCGTTTCCATGAGTTTGCACATTATGGAGGTGAGACTTACCAGACGATAATTACCTGGTTCATCCCTTGGCCCGCTCTTGCGTAATGGTACTACATAAGCCATCCTCCAGTTCAGTGGCACATATTCCAACTCCAGTGAGGTGCTGTACAGATTTGCCAGCGGCTCCACCAACACCTCTGCCATCTCCCTCAGCACCCTGAGGTGGATACCATCCAACCCTGGTGCCTTGTCTATCTTCAGTGCCCTCAGTCCCTCTAGGGCTCTAGTTGCCTCAATTCTTCCATCTGTCACCTCCTCTCCCCTGTCCCACCCTCCAGCCCATGCTGGTAGCGGTCCTCCCTCTTCTTCCATGAACACTGAGCAAAAGTATTCATTCAGTGCTTCTGCCTTCTCCTCCCCCTTTTCCGTCCACTCCTCACCCCTTTTTATCCTCACTATTGTCTCCTTGCACTTCCTTTTCTCCCTGATGTATCTGAAAAAGTCCCCCTTCCCCCCGGACCATCTTGCATACTCCTCCCTGTCCACTTCCTCCCCCGTCCTCCTAAATCTCTGGTGCACCACTTGTTTTGCCCTCACCACCTCCACAACCTCGCTGTTCAACCAGCATGGTTTTCTTGCTCTGCTCGTCTTACTCTGTGCCTTTGTGCAGGCTTCTGTTGCCTCTGTAACCCCCCCGTTTAATAATATCTCATTTCTGCTCCACGTCCATCTCCTGCCTTATGCCCTCCAGTTTCCCCTTTTAGTACTTCCTGCATCCTCCCAAAGTCCGCCCCCCTGAAGTTTACAACCCCAGTAAATTATTTCTCTGGCTCCCCGCACATTCTAATATTAAACCACACCGTTTGGTGATCACTGTTGGCTAGTGGGTCCTCTACCTTTATTTCCCTCACTGCCTCCCCAATCGACAATACCAGATCTAAAGTGTTCTTTAGCCTAGTAGGTACAGTAACTAACTGCGTCAGGAGACCCTCCTGGATTGCGTCCAGGAGCACTTGCTCCCTAGCACTGGAGGTGACCGGAATGCTCCAGTCAACCCCCGGCAAGCTGAAATCCCCCACGATGACCACCTTCCCTTTTCTACATACCTTTCTGACTTGTCCCACTAACTCCCTGTCAAGCTCCTCAGACTGGGACGGTGGCCTGTATACCACCCCAAACCTCGGTTTCCTACCCATTGAGTCTAGGAGCTGCAGCCAGATTACCTCTGTTCTCCTTTCTTCGCCCTCATCCCTTGTGCATTTGATCCCATCCCTCACATAGACTGCCACTCCACCCCCCCCTCTCCTCCTTACGGTCCTTCCTGTATAATTTGTATCCTGGGATTGCCAGATCTCAGTCCTAGTGCTCAGTTGCCCACATTTCTGTGACAGCTGCAATATCCACCCTCCACACTGCTAAGAGTGCCTGTAGCTCAGCGGATTTGTTTCCTAGGCTTCTTGCATTTAATGAGACCACCCTCCATAATGCCCCCTTCCCTCGCCTCCATCTCCCCCTTCTACTCCTTCCTTTTTTGGCTGCCCCGAGTCCTTCCCTGCTAGGCTGGGGGGTAGGCTGTGACTCCACTCTATCGGATCCCTGCCTACCTGCTCTCCACTTGCCACCCCCCCATCTAATTTAAATGCACCCTCTGTGGCAATATACCTCCCCAGTCTTTGCTTTAATACTTCCTTCCCTTGCCAACTCAGGTGCAGCCTATCCCTTGCATACAGATTATTACCCCAGGTACTGCCCCAGCCGCCCACAACCCCATACCCCTTAGTTCACACCATTCTACCATGTGTTCAACACTCTAATTGTCTCCTTTCTCACTGTGCTTGCGCAGGGTACTGGGAGCACTTCGGAGAAGGTCACAGACTCCCCAGTCTCCTCGCACAACCTTCCCACTTCTTCAATCCTCTCCCTTGTTACCGCCACCATTTCCCCCGCTAGGTCATTTGTCCCCACATGTACCACAATGTCTGGTTTCCTCCTACCCCTCTTTATGCACCTTAGGATTGTCTGTCCTGCCATGTCTGCCTTTAATCCTGGTATGGACTCCACCCATATGCGACTGTGCCTCTCCCCCTTGCTGCCCCATCTGATCCCCTTGAGTATGGAGTCCCCCAACACCAGTATACCCCTCCTCTTTCCTTGTGCCCGCTGCCACCCCCCACCCAGGTTCTCATTTATGGAGCCACTCAAGACTGTGTTTTTACCATGTGCCCCAGTGTCTTCCCCCTGTCCCTCCCAATTAAGACCCCCCCCTCCTCCTGTTTGACTGCCAACCTCCCTCTCCCTCCTCACCTCTCCGAGTATTATCCTTCCCCCTGCCACACCATGCTCAATCTCACCACTAGTAATGCCCCTCACTCCCTCCTCTTTGTGAGTGCTATCCCTTGTGCAACCACCTCCTGCATCCTCTTTCCCATGTGTTGCTAGTAAAGTAAACATGTTCCCTATACCCTTTGCTTTACTATGTGCTTTCTCCTCCCTCCTGCCTACTGCTGCTCCTCTTTTTCTAGGTCTTACTAGAGTCCACCCTTCATCAGCTGGCTTCTTGTCTAGTTTGCCCCCTCCCTTGACCCACTGTTCCCTCTCTGTGGTGCCCCCACAATACTCTCAGATGTCAGCCCTCCTACCGACGCAATCCTCCCCTCATCCCCTCAGCTCTCATAGTTTGAATAGTAGGGGGAAATAATGACACCAATCTGAAACAATGGCATTATTGCAGATCTCAACAATTTAAATGAAGTTTTATTGGACTGCAACCAGTGAATCTGTTTTACAGCAGCACTGTAATTATTAAGTGTATATAAGTAGGTTACTTAGTTTACTACACATACATCAGTATAAAAGACACAATCCTTACTTATAACTAGTCAGCTATTGCACTACCAAAATATGATCCCACATTAAAAAAAAAAAAAACACTGGTACATGCATGGTACAGTCATTAGTACAAGTATCAAGGAAGGAATTAAAAACAAATACAGGTCGGATGCTTAATGCCCCAAAGGTAAGGCACTGCAATACCATGTCTACAACCTGGGTTCAGGGACGAGCCTGGGATGTTGTCGAACAGGCGACCGTGGTTGAGCAATGCTGCCGTTGGTAGCATACTTGCGACCTGGGTGAGAGGCCTCTTGCCTCTGTGGTATCAACAGCCCCTGTGGTGATTAGGACCTAGAGGGGTCACCCTCCATGACATCAGCAACCTCTGGTGTTGGGCCCTTGAGGGGTCACCCTCCGCGGTGTCAGTGACCCCTGTGGTTCGGCCCTGGAAGGGTCACCCTTCAGCCACAGAGGAAGCTGATGTCAGCAAGGCCTCTAATAGCTGAAGTGAGGTGGGGGGAGGCTGTTAGCAACAAATGGGGGGAAAACACACTGCCATTTCGATGATAACTGCCAGTACTCTTGGCCCTATGCCAGACTGGCCCCAAGTAGTGGTGCCAGCAGGGTAGCAGTTCTTGGGGCTAAGAGGGTGTCAGCCATGACGACAGCAACCAAGGTCCGGGAACAAGCTCAGGCAACAAGCTGGCAGGGAGGTGAAGGATCAAGCATTACAGAGGACTCTCTCCTTCTCCAGGATGGGCCAGTGCCAAACTCCACCTCTGCACTACCACCTGGATGATAACAGCTGGCAGTAGAAGCAGAGACGCTGAGGAGGAGGATGTTCGCTAGCTCCAAGCAGCAGCACGAAATCGGCCCACACACATACTTTGTAGCACTGATATGCGAACGTCCTAGGGAAAGGAGAAATTCTGGGAAAAAATTCCCTGGGCCTGCGAGAGTGACACCCAGTACACTTGGGCACTTCATGGCCTTCTGTATGCCTCTCTCTCCACCCGTAAGATCTCCAGAAAGGGAGGACTGTGGGTAGGAATGACAGGGTTGGGTGGTTGCTCAGGGCTGAGGGAGAGCAGCACCAGGAGGAAAAAATTACAGATATAAAAAAAAAGGATGTATAACAACGCACAGTGAATATAAAGCACTGATCTTAAGCAGACCAGATCCTTGAACTTGTCACTAATAAACTTCCCTCTTGCATTATGTTATCCTGCTGCTGGGCTGTTTGGTGCCTGTTTTCTGAAAGTACTTCAAACACAGAAAGCCAGGAACATTTATTATTTTAATCCATTACAGGGAGTTCTTGATTTCATTTTATTGGTGGCGGTGGTGGTGAGGGGGTGGGGTAGCGCAGAGTTCTTTTACACATCACTTCAGGAGGACTTAATTACATTTTATGGCTTTAGCCAGGAATCATGGTTGTTTTGTGTCTAACTAGGTTCAAGTGGAGTTCAGGTCAGTGATGAATCAGAAGAGAAGTCAGAGATGGTTATCAGTTTGAAATGATCTCATCTCCCTCAACGACAGGCTGGGCAGGTACACAAAGTCCAATGTACTAGTTTGTCCTGACATAGCAGGTTTAGCTTTTACTCTCTGCCAACCTTCCAATGCTTTGCTTTAAGTTACAACAGCAGGAATCAACTTAGATGGGCTGGTCTTTTTCCCATTAAGGTTTTAAAACATGCATAAGTCCATTCTTGTAAAGACTTGTATGTCAAAAAAAACCCAACAAATTACTACTAAATCAGCATGTCAAAGCAGTGCCCCAAAAATGTGACCGCTTACTTTTTGCTGTACATAAAAAGGCTGGAAATGATAGGATAGCATAGAATAGAATAGAATGTTTTATACTGCACCTTTCATTCACACTATATTCCGAAGCACTTTACAAAGTGATACATTAAACATTGAAAGTGCAGGGACTGTATGGGGTACTCAGTACACGCAGCAGACACTGAGGGCAGGATTCACAAAGAAGATGCGCTCAGTGCATCTCGGCTGCCCTGGCGCAGGCGAGATGCACTGAGTGCAAAATGGGCGATTCACAGAGGAGGCACAGGGAGATGCCCACGGCGCATCCCCTCTGTGAACAGCATAGGCTTGCCCCACCCAGGATGCACCAGGGCATCCCAGGCTGCGCCGGCACATCCCCCATGTCAGGCTGTGAACCCTTCGGGGCAGGGCATCTCAGGATGCCCTGCACCCAAAATTGCGATTCACAGCCAGGGGCATGCAAATGAGGTCATTAGGCATGTATGGCGCAATGGGGCCATTAGCATGCCATTATGGCCCCATTTGCATTGCGCCTGCAGGGATGCCCTGGCGGAATGCGCAGAACATTAGACCCCTGTCGCACAAGCACGCCCCCCTCCCCAAGCCCCCGCAGAATACCGTTCCTTGCGGCGGTATCACAAAAACAGACAACTCCCCCAAGCCCCCGTATATGCCGCTCCTTGTGGTGGTATCACAGACACCGACAACCCCTCCAAGCCCCCAGTATATGCCGCTTCCTCACGTGGTAGCACAGAACTCCGAGAGGTCTCTTTCCTTTGAAGCCCTCGTACTGTTGATTCTGCTGCGGCGGTGAAAGAATGATAGCTTTCAGTTTGAAAGCCTGAAGCTGCCTTCGCGACGGGCCGTTTGTTGCGAACGGTTTCTTCGCATTTCTGTTCACTTCATTTGCAGGGTCTCATTGAACAGCGGAAGCCAGCCCACCCGCGACACCGCCACAGCTACTGCTGAGCTGTTGGTACTGGATTAACAGCTACCATACAACCTCAAGGATGTACGGGTAGCTGTCACTGTCAGACAGCTCTGTTAGCGGGCGGCCACGGTGATGTGCGGGTGGGCTGAGCTGCCCGACAGTGGGACCCTGCTGGGGTAGGGGAGAGGTGGGTTGGGGTGCCAGGGGTTCTATTCCATAACGATTGGCCGTCATGGAGAGTGGCTTCAACGGGCTTGGGGCTGAGGGGGTGAGCATCATTTCTTCCACTGGCCTGCATGCGGTAATACCGGGGCTTGGGGTTGTTGTTCCTTTGCGTGCAGCCACGAGGGAGCAGTATGTAATGGGGCTTGGGGTTTGTCGTCTATGATAATTGCTGCGAGGAGAGGTATGTACGGGGCTTGCTTAGTGTCGTGATACCGCCTGAGAAGCGGCATGTACAGGAGGCTTTGGGGGTGTTGGTTTCCGTGATACCTGCACAAGGAGTGGCATGTGCGGGGCTTTGGGGTTGTCTGTTCCTGGATACTCACTGCATGGAGCGGCATGTACGGGGCTTGGGGTGCTAGTTTCTGTGATGCTGCGCAAGGAGTGGCATGTACCGGGGGCTTGGGGGTTGTCAGTGTTGTGATACTGCCGCAAAGAGCAGCATGTACAGGGGGCTTGGGGGACATCGGTTTCCGTGATATCGCCACGAGGAGTGGCATGTACAGGGGCTTGGGGGGTTGTCTGTTCCTCTGATACCGCCACATGGAGCAGCACTTACAGGGGCTTGGGGGTGTCAGTTTCTGTGATGCCATCTGAGGAGCAGCATGTACCGAGGGCTTTGGGGGAAGGAGACACTGAACTGCCAGGGTGTGCAGGCTGCCATGCTGCTGCCTGCAGTACAGCAGCCTGCCTGTGGGTGGCCACCCACTTAAGTCTGGTTGTACTAGACTCATCTTTCTGTGGTACATCCCCGGACTTGCCCCAGGGATGCACCACAGAACAGGGCTGTGAATGGGGATGCGCCCAGTATGCATGGGCACGCCCCCTTCACAGCCCCTCCAGATGCACTGCATGTCATTACTGGTGGTATACGGCGCATCTGCGATGTGCATCAGTCCCCTGCCAGAATCGCCTTTGGGCATATGCTGTGGATGCCCCGGCACATCTCGGATGCGCTGGGCGCATCCCTTTTGTGAATCCTGCCCTGTGTGTGCTAATACCACATAATGTCATACCACACTTTAATAATGTACCACATACTGCTGTGTTACTGACAGAAGTCCAGGACACAAGGGATAACCACCCTCCACCCCCCCCTCCCACACATACACACATAACAGTGCCATGGAATCTTTAACTTCTACATGAACAGCCACCAAGAATGGGCAGAAGTACAGCACTCACAACAGTGTGACACTACAGTGCAGTACTTAATTTGTGCTGGGGCTTGGGCACAGCCCCGGCACCTCTGTTCATGCTGGGGCACCTCTTCCATAACTGTAAGTACATGAGTTCTGCAGCTCTGACCTTTAAATAACTGTGCTCTGGGCTGGCAGTGTCACGCCATGGGCCTCGGGATGGCTGCTCGTACTCGAGTCTGTTAGTTGCCTTGATAACTGTCTGTCTCTCTCTTGGAGTCAGCTCCTCCTCCTCCCGGCTGCTGCTGGCTGCCTCCCGACCGAGTCCTGACTCAGCTACTCCCTTGCGACTCAAGTTATTGGGGTGGGGGGGCGGCAAGCCTGCATGTGCTACTGCGCTTGCGCCATTGGCTGACTGTCAAGGCATCACATGACCAGCTGCTATGTGGTCAGGTGGTGGGAAGGTGTCCGAAGGTCAGAGAAGCCTTGCAGGAAGACAAAGAGTCAGTAACAAATGGCTGCACCGTGGCTGTGTGGTACAGTCTAAGGATGGATGTCCGTGCTGCTGACCAAGTGCTGGGCTGCTGCTTGCCTTGTTGCAACTTGCTGCCTGCATTTAACGTCATCTCTCAGGCAGCATTTAAACAAAACTGAATAAAAAGTGTTTACTCGTGATGTCAACTGGCTTGGGGAAAAGAAATAAAAAGCTAAAAATAAAGGAAAAAAGTTTGGGCAGGCATGCCAAGGGCCAGGGAAACAGCAGGAAAGAATGGGAGGGAGATCATCACCTTGGCTGGAGGAGGGGGGAAGGCAAAGAAGGGATTAATGATAGGCCAACAAACAGGGAAAAAAGAAAAAATTAATTACCATAGTAATCTTGTTTCTACCAAGGGAATCTTACTGTATTCTGACATGTGCAGTATCGTCCCACCATAGTACTGCCCCAGAGCTGAAATGATTAATGGAACCTATGCAAATGATAAAACGCTAGGCTTGAGCTCGGTTTCAAACCACTGTCTCTAGTAAACGACCTTTCAACCGTCAAATTCTAACGAAGTGTGCATAGGAACTATTTAAACTATCTAACTAAGCAACCTATTGTGCCAATTAACAATATATATAATCCAACAATTATACCCACCCTACAACACAGCTCCCACCAAAATGCCACATATGGTCATCTCTAAGACTCAAGTCACAGATGTCCCACAGAAAAAAAACTAGCTCAGGTACACACCACAGTAATCACAGCTGTAGTGCAGTGCCCCCAGGTTCTAGAAGGGGAGGAAGGATGGGAGCTCAGAATACAGTAAGATTCCCTTGGAAGAAACAAGATTACTATGGTAAGTAATTCTCACCCCAGGAAATCTTACTGTATTCTGACATATGCAGACTACCCAAGCAGTGCCTTTGAAGGTGGGCAGAGAACCAATCTAGGGAACAGTTTCTGCAGTACTGCTGCGCCGAACCTGGCATCACTCCTGGCCAGGGTATCCAGGCTGTAATGTCTGACAAACGTGTTTACAGTTTTCCAGGTAGCTGCCTTACAGATTTCCAGTAAAGGGATATCCCTTGCAGCTGCTATGGAGGTAGCTGTGCCCCTAGTAGAATGGGCCTTGAGGCCTACTGGGGGCTCTTTTCCCCACATTGTTGTAACAGAACTGTATACAGGCAACAATCCAGCGGGCAATAGTTCTTTTTGAAGCAGGTTTTCCTTTCCCCACCTCTCCATATGTTAGAAAAAGCTGGGTCCTTTCCTGCCTATGACCTTTGTATGCTCCAGGTAATAGGTGATGGCCCTCTTGACATCTAGGCTATGCAACTTGCGTTCCCCTGAACTAGAGTGGTCAATAAAAAAAGACTGGCAAGGTGATAGACTGATTTAGGTGGAAATCAGATACCACTTTTGGGAGGAATTTCCTGTTTGTCCTCAGGACTATCTTGTCACTGTGGAAGGAAATGTAGTTTTGCTCAGTAGACAGAGCCTGAAGCTCACTAATCCATCTGACTGATGTTATAGCTACTAGGAACACAGTTTTCCATGTCACATACTTCAGTTCTGCTGGAAACATGGGCTCAAAGGGGGGCTGCATCAGCTGACCGATACAAATGTTAAGGTCCCACGCAGGAGTAGGCTCCCTGTGTGGAGGAGGCAAGTGTAACAGGCCCTTAAAGAACTTCTTGAACACCTGGTTGGAAGCCAGAGATGACTTCTTACCAGCTGAAAGGTAGGCTGACACAGCTGCCAGGTGCGCCTTCAGAGAAGAAGGCTTGAGGCCAACAGAATGCAGATCTACCAGGTAGTCAAGCACCACTGCCAGATCAGCCTGGGTAATCACTACTCCTTGCTGCTGACACCAAATGGAGAACATCTTCCATTTAGAGGAGCAAGTCTGCCTCGTAGAAGGCTTTCTGGAGGCCCTAAGCACTTGCAGAACTCCTCCTGAGAGCCCCAAGTCAGAAAGCTCTAGGTCCTCAAGAGCCAGGCCTTGAGTCTGAGAGATTGTAGACTAGGGTAGAGGATCCTGCCCTGCGACGATGTCAGCAGGTTGTGCCTTCTGGGCAATGATATTGGCCTGCTGACCAATATGGCTAGAAGGAGGGAGTACCATGGTTGCCTGGCCCAATCTGAGGCAATGAGAATCATGGTTGCTGGTTGTGTCCTGAGTTTGTTCAGGACCTTGAGAATCAGAGGGAAAGGAGGAAAAGCATACAGAAACTTCCCCGACCAATCCCGAAGCAGTGCATCCACTGGCACTGTGCCGACTACTGGGGGTCTGCAGCAGAACCGTGGCAACTGTTGGTTGTGTGGGGCTGCGAACAGATCCACTTCTGGAGTACCCCACTTCCTGAACACTGACTGAAGAACTTGTTTGTTCAGAGCCCAATTGTGGTGGTTCTGATTGATCCTGCTCAGAGCATCTGCCAGGGAACTATCCTTCCCTGGGAGGTAAACTGCTGTGAGAGAATTGTTCAGAGATTATGTGCAGAGGGGTGAGAACCTTGTGCCCCCTTGCTCGTTTATGTAGTACATTGTTGTGGTGTTGTCTGTCCTGATCTGTACCACTTTGCCTTTTAACATGGGAGTAAATGACAGGATCCCCAGCCGCACCGCTCTGTGCGCCAACAGATTTACGTGGAGTAGGCTTCCTCTTGAGACCAGGTCCCATGGGCTATCTGGTCTCCCATGTGTGCCCTCCAGCCCAGGAGGTAAGTGTCTGTGGTGAGCACTACTGAGGGTGGCTGTTGCAGGAAAGGTACTCCCTGCCTTAGGTTTTCCTGTTCCTGACACCACTGGAGCACTAGGAGCAGTGACTTTGTGACTGGCACCAGCTTGGACAAGAGGTCCCTTTTTTGTGACCAGTAGGCTCTGAGGTAGAACTGAATGACTCTCATCTGGAATCTGGCGCCTGGAACGGTTGCAGCTGTTGCTGTCATGTGGCCCTGTAGCTGCAGAAAGTGCACTGCTGGTCTTGGGATGGACAGCTGGAAAGAGCTGGCCAGCTGAATCAAGGTTTCCACCCTCTTGTAAGGGAGGTAAGCACTTCCTTTTACAGTGCCCAACACTGCCCCTATAAACTCCAGGAGCTGTACAGGAGTCATCACTGACTTCTTGTGGTTTAGCAGAAACCCCAGGGACTGCAGAACATCCTGGACCATGGCCAGTGAGTCTGGCACCTGTTGAGGGATTGGCCCACTACTAGCCAGTCATCCAAGTACAGAAAACTGTAGTCCCCTGCCTTCAACAAAGTGCCACCACCACAGCTAGGCATTTTGTGAACACCCTTGGTGCTGAAGTGAGGTTGAAAGACATAGCTCCGAACTGGAAATGGCCTGATGGCAGCCTGAACCTGATATACTTTCAATATGATGGTCTGATGGGGACATGGAAATAAGCATCCTTTAGACCTACTGATGCCAGCCAATCCCCTTGTCTGAGTGTGGGCAGGATGGTTGCCAGAGTGACCATTTTAAATTTTGGTCTTGTTAGGTACTTGTTTAGTTGTCTGAGATCCAAAATGGGTAGCCACTCCCCTGTCTTTCTGGCTGTGAGGAAGTATCTTGCGTAGAAACCCTTCCCCTTTGGAATAAGGGGACAGGTTCTACATCTACTGCTTTGTCCTGCAACAGTCTTCCGACCTCTTCCTCCAGTAACTGGGCTTCTGTTAGGGAAGCAGGGCTGAAGATTCTTGTCCTCAGCTTGGGCTTTGATTTGAAGCTGAGGGTAAGAACATGACCCACCACCTCCAAGACCCATTTGTCTGTAGCAAGCCTGCCCCCTACTGGAAGAGGGGAGGCGACCCTGACAGACCCTTCAGGGGGTCTGCTTGGGCTAGCTGAGGGCTGAGGCTGGCTCTACCACTGCCTCTCCTGTCCCTGCCCCTAAAGTAGCCCCTCTGACGCTGTTAAGCTGGGAGGGCTCGACTCTGAAAGAAAGGCCTGTAGGTGGACCTTGCCTTTCCTCTGCCCTGTTGTTTCTGAGGAGTGGAAGCTTTCTCCTTTGCTGCAGCACTCCTGTAACCAGTCTTGTACTCATCCATCTTCTTCATATATGCTTCGGTCTGCTCTCTAAAGAGAGAGATGATGGCTCACAGGAAAAATCAAGGACTTTTGTTTGAGTGTCCTGGGAAAGACTGGTGGTCCTAAGCCATGCAAACCTCCTTAAGGACATAGAGGTAGCCATGAGCCTGGCTGCAGTATCACTGGCATCTACTGCCATCCTAAACTGGAATTTAGATGCCTCACCACCCCTCCTAGCAGCCTCTGCCAGGTTAGATGCCATGGGGCAGGGCAGGGCTTGGACATTTCTGCCACTGTACTCCACAGGCTCTTCCAGAACCTGGCTACATAAGCCATATAAGTGGCTTGCCTAATGGCCAGAGAGGACCCCAAATATGCCTTCTTGGCCATACAGTCAAATTTTCTGGAATCTTTATCTGGTGGATGAGATGCCAGGGGTATACCAGCCTTATCACAGGCAGCAGCCTGTACCACACCTTCATGACCAGGATGCCCAAAAAGAAATTCTGCCCCAGATTTGGCTACCCAGTATTTCTTATCTATTTTTCTATTAACTGGAGGAACCGAAGTGGGGGTCTGAAGAATTCTCAGAACATGCTTTTTCAAGGATTTATGGATGGGAAAGAAATGAAAATTACGTACCTACCGTAATTCTTGATCTTCTCTTGTATCTTCACCATTCATTACTGCTTGGGTTAAGCGGGGCGCTTCACTCGCACGGAGTGTTTTTTTGTTCGGCTCAGCAGGGCGCCACCTTCAGGACTATCGCACGGCACACATGCAAGGCGCGGCCGTTAGGTGCCGTGAGACTCCTCCTTCATCTCAGTTCTGGTAGCCGAGAGGCGAAAATAAAGTGTAAGAAAAAAGAGAGTGAGGCAAGAGAGCCGGGATAGAAAAGGAAAGGAAATAAACTGAAAAGGAATGAGCCGATGGAGAATAGACAGAGGAGAGAATTCCTACCCTAAGGGACCATGAGGCCTCCTTTCCAAAAGGGCTCTAGGGAGGAACAGAGAGGGAGAGGAAAGTAGAAGAAGAAGAAAGAAAGAAAGAAAGAAAGAGGCATGTTGAGAGGAGAACAGTGCCCATCGAGCATTGTTGGTTGAGAGGCTTATAGGCTCGAAACTAATAAGGAGCAAGAATCCAGTTGCTAGGACTGAGGAGAGGTTCCACCAACCTCCTGAACAGACCCAAGTGAGGGCAGACTCTGAACTCTCAACATGCCAAGTCCCTTCATCCTAGTTGAGGGCTCCTAGACTGTCCGAGCAGAACCTGTTCCGAAGAGCCCATCCAGGAAGAGGACTAAGTTCCTTAGCACCTTGTTAAGTGCTAACACAGAAGAGTATGGGAAGACTATGCCTTCTTGAAGGCAGTTTGTAAGAAAAGTAGAGAGGAACTCAATCAGACTTGCTTAGGACAAGGCAGACAGAAGCTTGAAGCTAACAAGTTCAGTCAGCAGCTGGAAAAGCTTGAATAATAATAATACCTGCCAGGGGATTCCAAACTTGAGGAGGCCAAGACAGGGCATGGCCACCAGGCTGTGAAACAACATGACCTGAAGAAGGTAAGGAATCGCACCATAGGGCAGTCAGAAAGAGTTCCCTCAGAATTAAAGAAATTTGCAACCGTACTCGTTCCCCCCTACCTTGAGGAAAAAAGAGAATCCATTCACAAGAATGGGGGAAAAAATAGAAAAAAATTATTATTGTTTTTTTTTTGGGCATAAAGGCCAAGGGGGAAGAGAAGAATGAGACGGGAGGGGGAGACGCCACAGAAGGAGGCCACTGAGGGGAAGGTGGGTGGGTATCAGTAATGAATGGTGAAGATACAAGAGAAGATCAAGAATTACAGTAGGTACGTAATTTTCATATCTTCCTTGTCAATCTTCACCATTCATTCTGCTGGTGAACTGACAAGCCCTCCCCTTGAAAAAAAGGAAGTGGTAGAACCCTGAGGGAACAAGACCCCCAGCCTCCTGTTGGTGAAGAACAGAAGGGGAAGACCCTGGCTAACACAAAGAGAAGCCTAAGTGGGAGAAGAGCTAGGAGGTGCCCCCCGAGGACGGGGAGACGGAGGAAGCCCCTGCAAAAGTCTCCTAGCTCTGGAGGAAAAAAGACAGGTCCACCGGAAAGCGGAGCGCATCACCCTACGCCGGGCCAGGAGTGACAACCTTGATAGATGGAGCCATGCCGTCCACCTAATGCAGATAGCTGTCCCCGCAAGCCTGGAAGCCACTTCACTGGCATCATAAGATGCCCTTGCTTGGTGTCTTGCCAGCTCCAGGCCTATAGCGGAGAGGGCACTAGCCTGTCTGGTTTGCTCCGTATCAGGCATTGATGCTAGGAGCTGGGAGAGCATCGACCACAGATGCCAATTGTAGGCAGCGTGGTGAGCCTGATGATGCAATGCAAGCCACCGCACGAGAAGAGAGACACTCTTCACCCCCACGGTCGAATTGTAGGAATCGAGATCTGGTGGACGGTCGTGCGCCAGGCGGCCGCCCGGAAGGAGTCTCTAGGTAGACCAAACCCGAGGACGGGTTGGGAAGGGTACCCAGGGATTCCGAGGGGGCACAATACCTTCGACGACAGTCTGCCGGGGCTGGAGAAAGGGCGGCTGGCGACTGCCAGGAATGGATAGACGCCTCCTGGAAGGGGATAGGCCAGGAAGGTACCACCAGGTGCTGGGCACTGAATTCTCCAAGGAATTCACGCGTCTCCCGTTCAGTATTGTCTTGCCTAACGTAAGAGATTCGAAGATCCCTCACCATCCTCGAGAGGAATCGCTGATATTCCGTGAAATCGGTGTCGGAAGAAAGATGAGCAAGGGGTTCCTCTCCCTCAGAGGAGAAGACGAGGATGATGGAGAGCTCGAATGTCCAGAAGATTCCTGCGGCGGTGGGGAGAGTCGAAAGACCCGCTCATGCATGTATCTAACGTATGAGGGGAAGGCCGCCGCAGAACCTCTGAACTGCTCCCAGGATAACAGACCCGTAGGACCGACATGGCCTGGAAGAGCGGGGTGGATGCAGAGGTACTGGAGAAGGGCACCTATGAAGAGGCAACTGACCTCTGCCAGGGCTCTGAAATCCGGGGAACGGAGCCCGAGCTGGCGGGATCCCGGACAACAAACCAGGCCGCAAGACGAGACCCTGAGGATGCGATGCCTGGAAGAGCCCAGGGGGGGAACCTCCCCTGTGACGAACCCGGGACTGCATGGATCCAGAAGGGCAGCCCACAGCAACGCCACGGAGGAACCCGGGCCCAAGAGGAAAGGCGGGGTTGGCGCTACAGCTCCTAGCCACCCCACGAGGGGTAGCCATGGAGACCGGGACCACTGCCCCCTCGGACTCCGAGAGAGCCCTCCTCCTCACTGCAGCGTGCCCCACCTCGAGAGGAGGCAACAGCACCCGGGAGGGTAGCTGTCACAGGCCCCTAGGAGGGGAGCTCCTCCTCAGCCCCCACTACATCACCCCCCTGGGACCCAGGGCCACCCCTAGCCAGAGGGCCATCAGGGGAGGACGGAAGTGGGGACAGTGGAAGGGGCCCGCTGCACCGCCTAGCACCCTGTGCCACCGGGGACCCTGACCCCGAAGAGTCAGGGTGCCAGGATGGGTCCACATCTGAGTCATCGACCTCCGAAGAGGACGAGACCAGCAGAACCTCAATGCTGGCAACCCCAGGGGTCCCCGGAGCAATGGCGCCGCGAACGGCGCCGGACGACCCCAGCCCACTTGCGACAGCCAGGAACGGTCCTGGCTCCCCTGCCGCACCAGTTAGGCCCATGGCGCCGCCCCGCGTTGGACCCCAACCCGACACCGCCGGAGATAAACTGGGCCTGCTGGCGCTGAAGGTTAGGCGGCGGTTTACTTATGCTGTTTGATTGGCCGCACCGCAAGCGGCGCCGATCTGAAATGGCGCCCGGAGGGCGGCGCCAAGGGTCCACGTGCCAGGCCCAGAAATCGTGGGCCTTGACACTGGGAGCCTGCACTCGAGGAGGTGATTGCCATGGGGTGTCCCGCCATGGCCCCGGAGGGACCACGACGTTCCCCTCGACACCGCGAGAGAAGCTTCTTCTTCGGCAAGAGAAGAGAGGAAGCCTCCTCATGGACTGAGCAGGCCCGGAGGGGACCCGGGAAGGCCTAGAGACCTACCTGGGAATCCTGAGCGACGCCGCCCCTGAAGGTCGGCGGGCTTTGCCGAGCTTGAATGCTGGACTTCGAGGACACGACGGTCCATGGAGAAACAAGCATCGCACGCTGCCCATGTCGTGGTTGGGTCCCAGGCAACGGAGACAGATATCATGCCGGTCCGAGACGGAAAAATGCCGCCACAGGAGCACTCGACGATAGGGCGCGGCCCGCTCGACTTTACGCCTTGCCCGAACTGACATGATGCTAACCAAACAAGGAAAAAGGCACAAAGCACCCGGTGCCGCAGTATAGAAAGAAAAGGAACGGTCTTACCGTATACGGCGCCGAGTGAAACTTCTGAGAAAACGAGGAGTCTTGAGGTTGGAAAAACCGAGAAACTATTTCGCCACTGCAGCAGGTGAAGCCTCGATGGCGGAAGAAACAGAACTGAGATGGAGGAGGAGTCCTGCGGCACTAACAGCCGCCCTCGCTGAATTGGATGACGCGTCTCGAGGGCGGCGCCGTTGGAGCCGACTCCAAAAACAAACAAAAAAAAAACCTCCCGTAACGGGTGCGCACCTCCGGCTTATCCCAAGCAGTAATGAATGGTGAAGATTGACAAGGGAAGATCAGCTTTTTAGCTGATGCCACATCCATCATTTCGACAAAGTCTGGTTCCTCCTCCTCCTCCTCCGTTGATTCTTGGGTGGGGAGGTCCAGAGTGTGTGCCACTTGCTGCATAAAGGCAAATAGAGTGGTAAGGTCTACAGCACCCTTATCAGGGGAGTCAGGATGCCGTGGATCAGGGGACACATCAGGCTCCAGTGGCTCCCCTAAATCCTCATCTTCATCATAATCCTCATCAACGTCCCCATAGTCCTCAAAATCCAAATCTTGAGAACCGGGAACTGAGGGAGAACCTGAGGGCACAACCGAGGGACTTTGAACCACACACCATGGAACCAAACAGGCCGCGGTTTGAAGAGACTGTATGATCCAAATAGCATTAGCAATCTCCTCAGCGGTTGGAACTACAGGGTTTTTGGGATGCAGTTCCTGAACCGTATGTTTCTCATTTTTCATGGCTGCAGTTGCCAGTTCCGCGACACCTTCAGCGGTTCTTTTCTTAGGATGAGAACCGTCACCCTTGTCAGAGGGTGTTTCATCCGGTTCTTTAGCCTCTTTGCCCTGAGAGGAGGAAGGTTTGTCCGTAACAGGGTCAGCAGTTTCCTCGGACATCCTCTCCTTCAGCTGATTAAGTCGCCTATCCAGCGCCGACTGAGGAAAGTTTCTGCATATCTCGCAGTCAGCTTTGAGGTGATCAAGCCCCAGACAAAATACACACACGAGATGGGGATCAGCTTTAGCGAACGGTTCCCCACACTTGGTACAGTGCTGAAAGTCCGTTGTCCAGGCTCTTTTCTTGGGAGTCTGTGACATAATCCCAGAGAAAGCAACCCCTACTTGAAAAAAAAACACACTTTTTTTCCCCGGTCAGTTCAGCAACCGAAGGAGCAAACAGAGGGTTAGCTCAGTCAACCCCAAATTCACCAGAAAAAAGGAGAAAATTTACCTGATATTAAATTAAGCGAAGAAAAAATAACTCGGTTCCTAGCCGGTAAGTGTAACCGGGCGAGATCCGAGAAACTTCCCACAATTTCACTATCCAATGTAGTCTACCTGTTAACCAGAGACCGCGGTTTGAAAAACCAAAGAAACAGTGGTACTGAAACCGAGAAACAAAACAAATATCTTGAGCAAAGATGCAGAGGATTCTCCGAGGCGTCTGACTAGGCAAGCAGAGTGAAGAATCTGACGGTTGAAAGGTTGTTTACCAGAGACAGTGGTTTGAAAACCGAGCTCGAGCCTAGCATTCTATCATTTGTATAGGTTCCATTAACCATTTCAGCTCCGGGGCAGTACTATGGTGGGACCATACTGCATATGTCAGAATATAGTAAGCTTTTCTGGGGTGAGAAGCACATCTGAAGTACCAGGTTAGAGTCTGAGAGGGCTGGTCATGATTTTCCTGTCCCTGGGCGTCTCTGTCTTAAGCCCGGTTAAAAACAAAAACAAAAAATGAACGGTATTATCAGTGCCTGGGCCCGGGTCCCAAGCAGTGACAAATCGTTACTACTTGCACCCCAGGCCCAGGCACCTATTTCTTTACAAATTAAGCACTATTACAGTGTCAGAATTATAGCACAAATCATGGGGTTGAATTTTACTACAATGGGTTAACTTTGCAGTGCTCAATCCCATAAGACAATTCAATACAAAGCTGTACAGAGCAGTCTGTCAGCATCAAAGACTCTTTTCACAGTTATGTACTTACTATAACAGCAGATCTTCAAGAAAAATTCTTCCATTAGCCAACACCTTTGGAACTATGTCCATGTTAGTGCTAGGACCATGTAGAAACTTTTGCTTGCTGGAGGCCATCCATTACAACATCATGCGTCAGCATCTACATAAACATGGATGACCCCCATCTCTCCTCAGTTCGCTGCTGAAGATTAGACTCCGAGGACATTCATTTATGTACATATGTATGTATGTATTATATATTTTATTCATTTAAACGTTTAACCAGGAAATACATACTGGACTTGTAACAGCTTGTTTTCAGATGTGTCCTGGGGGAGAGGGGAGAAGGAGACTGCAACAATATAATTAATAAAAATACAAGAAGTAAAATACTAAGACATAGAATTACAAGGAGAATCCAAAATGTATAGGCAATTTAGTAAAGAATGTAATTATAAAGAATATTACAAGGGCTGGCCCGGTGGCACTGAGGGTTGAGGTGCTGGATGCCACACCTCGCGCTACACTGGTGATCTGGGTTCGGAAACGCGCCCGGGTCGTCAGGGGTCATCAGGGGAGGGATAGGATCAAGTGTTTGAGGGACTGCTCTCCTATCCCTAGGGAGGGCTGAGGGTTGTTACCACTCTGCAGCGGCCCCTGGTGACAACCCAGGGCACTACTACAGTAGGTGCCTTTGGGGTGGAGTGCGGCGGACGTTGGCACGTTGTACTGTTGACGTCACTGCACGTCTGCACTCCAGGGGTCACAACTAGGAGGAAAAATGCCTGGGCGCGACCGTGCAGCTTGATGGCTGTGTTCTACACCGCCCGGAGGACTGTTGTGGAATTGCGATGGGGGGGTCTGGGCCCGGCCTGGTTTGGGGGCATAGGGGCCCTTTGGCAGGTCAGGCGTACGCACCAGACCCTCATCATGCAAGTGAGCCTGCTGCTCTCCGGGCAAGCACAGCCGATGGCTGGATGCCCCCACCGGTTACGTCGCAGTAGGCGAGAAAAAGAAATATGATAAAAAAAAAAAAAGAAGAATATAACAATCTATATATGCAAAGAAGGGAAAAAGTAGTGAAACAGCATGAACAGAGCAAAACTAGATAAGGGGAGTAAGAATAGGACAACCAGTTACATGTGATGAGGGAGTAAAAGAGGGAAGGGTCATAGACAGTTGCGGGAAGGACAACAAAATTCATAAAGAAAAAACTTTAGCGAGGAGGGAGAAGAGGCAGAATGAACAGAAAGGGGAAGCGAGGACCAAAGTTTAGGAAAGTTGTAAGAAAAAGCAGATTGACCAACAGTAGATTTTCTAGAAGGAAGAGAGAGAGAGAGAGAGAGAGAGAATGGGAAGAAGTGTTGCAAAGAGGGCAGGAGGAAGAGGGAGGCGGGGATAAGAGGGGTGTGAGGTAAGAGGGAAGGGAGCTGAACCATAATCTGGATAAAAAAAGAGACACAATGAGAGGCGCACATAGCATCAAGAGAGGAGGGAGAGAAAGGGCTAAGTAAAGAGAGCAGTGGTAAGTACGAGGTGAGCAATCTAAAGCAAAATGACAGAAAGAGTGAAAAAGGGGTCCAGTCTGGCAAGGGAGGATTTAGGGGCACTACTGTAGACTAAGTCACCATAGTCAAATACAGGAAGGATAATTTTTAATACAATTTCTCGGCAGGCAGGGAATGGAATACTTGCTTTATTCCTGTATAAAGCACCAAGCTAAGGGTAAAGCTTGTGGTGAATTGCATCAATGTGCACAGAGAAATCAAGATGCTGGTCAAGGTAGACCCCGAGGTACTTAAAGGAGGAAGCGTTTTCAATCACAGCATCATCAAGGGTATTAAACAGTGGGAGAGAAGTACGTTTGGCTAGCCTCTGACATGTGCCAAAAGTCATTGAGACTTTTTTTTGGCATTAAGGGACAGTTGGATAGACTTGAACCAGCGCTGAACGTTGCCAAAGTCCAACTGTATCCAGGAGGTAAGGTCACAGGGGAAGGAGCCAGATGCAAAAAGAACTGTGTCATCAGCATACATGTGAATGGATGCAGATGAACAGACAGTGTGAAGGTCATTAAGGAAAATGGAAAAGAGAACAGGATCCAGGACAGACTCTTGAGGGAACCTGAGCTAATGGGAAGTGAAGGTGAGATGGATTTTCCTGCCCAGACTGCTTGAGACCTACCTTCAATGTAAGGAAAAAAACAACTTACGGAAGAGTCAGAGGTTCCTGCAGCTTTAAGTCTGTCCAGAAGGAGGGGATGTGCCACAGTGTCAAAAGCTTTAGCAAGATCAACAAAAATGGCAGACATAATCAGACCTTGATCCATACCTGTAAGTGTGGAGTCAGTGAGCCGAAGGAGGGAGGTGGAAATGGAATTTCCTAAAACCAGACTAGAAAGGAGTGAAAAAGGAAGGAGTGAGCTGACATAGAACAAGATGTTCCTGTAACTTAACCAAGGAAGGAAGTGGGAAAAAATGGACGGAAGTTACCAGGAGAAGTGGGATCACCACCTTTATGTATAGGTATGACAATAGCCTGTTTCCAGACATCAGGAACAGTAGCAGAAGAGAAGGAGAGATTTGGAAGTAACGTAATGGGCAAAGCAATGGCAGGTAACGAGAGCAGTAGAAGTTTAGGGTCAAGGCCATAAGGACTATCTCCCTTCAATGGATTAAGGGCAAGCAGAGCTTTTAGGGAAAGAGGGCGAGTAACAGGACAGAAAGCAAACAAAAGGGGAGAGGAAGGCACTGAGAGAGAGAAGGAAGGGTGTGGGGGAGGGATAAGAGAAAGAGCACAGGTAATAAAGTAGGAGGTAAAAAACTTGGCAACAGCAGAAGGTCAGAGATAAGGGAGTCACAAACCTTAAGAGTGGGAGGGGTAAGACTAGGACTGAGGGGAGAAAAGGGAATGGATAACCTTCCAAAACTTGGAGAGGTTAGTAATTTTGTTTTGGAGCGTAGAACCAAAATACTCAGACTTCACGAGTCTCATGGCTTTGGTACAGGCACTGCGGAGGCGTCTATAGTCGTCCAGAGTGGATTGGGATCCAGTGATTTTAGAAGTACACCAGGCAGGGTCTTGGGAGCAGAGATAAGTAAGTAACTCACCTGATATCCAGGGAAGATGAGAACCCCACACTCTGTTTTTTCTCAGGGGTGCATGATTATCCCATACAGCCAGGAATTTAGACAAAGTAATTTAGGGCAGAATTTATATTACTGACTGTAGAGATGGGGTACCAATCAATTGACAATAGATCAGCTACGAGAGAGGCCAAGTCTAGTGACTTAAAAGACCTGAGAATTATGAATTTGGCGGGGGCGGGGGCTTTAAGGTGATGTAGCTTACGCACACAGTAAACCATATGATGATCGCTGAGTGCATCAGGAAGGATACCTGCATCCACTACATGGTGAGGATAGGAAGCAAGGACCCAGTCTAGCAGAGTGGTTTAAGGATTTAAAATTTAATCGAGTAGTATTAGAAATCAATTAGGTCAAATGCAGAAACTTAGTATTTTGTGAAAATTTATTAGCATTAGGGGAGAGCCAATTTAGATTAAAGTCACTGAGAATGAGTAGCTCACCACTCAAAGAGTTGGAACAGATAGAGGAAAAAAGTTCAGTAACTGAAGCAGTGGATACACTAGGGCGGAAGTGAACACCAGCAATAAAGATCAGAATAGAGAAGGAAAGGGGGAGTCTAAGGAGGATCATCTCATGGGAAGAGGGAGAAGAAACAGATAGTACAGTCGTACATTGGAACATAGAAGAAATGCAGCCCCATTTCCCTTCTCCCTATCTTAGCAAAAATCCAGAAACATTTAGTACTCTCCCAGCTCTCCACCTTCCTTGATTCCACCTCCTTCATCACACCTTTCCAGTCTGGGTTTAGGAAGCCCCACTCCACCACCACCCCGCTCACTGACTCCATACTCACTGTTATGGATCGTGGGCACATCATCTCAGCCATCTTTGTCGACCTAGCAAAGGCATTTGACACTCTCACATCCCCTCCTCTTCTCCAAGCTTTCACTTGCTGGGCTCTCTATGGAGGCCACCAGCTGGCTCCACTCCTGCCTTATAGGTAGAACACAGTCTGTCAGGATAGGTAATTCCATCTCCTCCCCACTACCTATCTCGACTGGTGTCCCCCAAGGGGAGCATGAGGGTGGCACCCTCCATCTTCACTTTGAGCACTATCCTCTGTATTAGTGAAACTGGAGGGAATGCATACAGAAATTTCCCTTTCCAGGATGAGGTCAATGCGTCTTACCAGAAAACTCCAGGCCCTGGAGCGAGCAAGCAGAAACGCAGTAGTGATGTGTTGTGTGGGGATGCAAAAACGGTCCAACTGTGGACGACCCCATCTTGTGAGGAGGTTATCTACCACTGAGGCCAGCAGTTTCCATTTGTGCAAGTTGGACTGTGACCTGCTTAGCTTGTCTATTATGACATTTTAGACACCTGGTAGATGCACAGCTGACAGCTCTAGGCTGTGTTCCAGCACCCACTACCACACTCACATTGCTCTCCTGCAAAGGGGGTAGGAAAGAGTGTCCCCGTTTGTTAAAATAATGCATCACACTGACATTGCTCATCTGTATTAAAAGAGGACCTGGTGTCAGATGCTCCTGAAATGCCTGACAGCTGTACAAGACAGCCTTCATCTCCAGGACATTAATATGCAACTTGGCTTCTGCCTGTGTCCATTAACCTTGTGTCTGATAAGGCCCCAGGAGTGCCCCCCCACCCTGAGACAGAGGCATCTGTAGTGAGGATCTGCGTCGGAGTTGGAATAAGGAACTAAATGTCCTTTAATCAGTTGCTGCGATCCATAAAACATGTCAGTGCTCTGTGCAATGGAGTCATGATGATGACTATTTCGCCCAGCACACCTGTCAGCTGATCCTACTGTACCCTTAATGTCCACTATGAGATCTTCATGTGTAAGAGGGTCAGTGACAGTGGCTGCTGCCACAAGTCCCAGAAGATGTGGAAATGTTCTGGCTGGGACTTGATGACTGTTGTATAGCACTATGGCTTGAGCAATCAGATTTTCTGTCCTGTCCAGGAGCAGGAAGGCACAGCCCTTTTCTGTGTCCAAGACTGCTCCTATATACTGCAGTCTCAGAAACGGAGTCAATATAGACTTTGGCACATTCACTGTTACCCCTAAGTCATCTAACAACTGTCGTGTCTGAGACAGGGTGTGTATCAGATGTTCCCTAGAGCTGGCTTTCAACAGACAGTTTTCCAGATATGGAAGACTTCCCTGCAAAGGGCTGCTGCCACAACTGCCAAACATCTGGTAAAAACCCATGGCACAGAAGACAAGCCAAAGGGCAATACTCTGAAATGGTAATGCCCCCCCCCAGCATAAAGTGGAGATACTGTCTGTGAGCTTTCCTTATTTTTGACATGAAGGCATGCATCCTTCATATCCAGGAATCACAGTCAGTCCCCTGTTTGCAATAGGGGAATCAGAGCTTGCAGGTAGACCATGTGAAACGTCTTGTGCCCTAAGTATCAGTTTAGACCTCTCCGGGTCCAAAACAGGCTGCAGATCTCCTGTCCATTTGAGAACCAGAAAGTATTTGGGAAGGAACTCTTTGTTCTGCTGATGAGGAGGAACAGGTTCTATACCACGTCTGTGTATCAAAGCTTACACTACTTTTTCATAAGAGACAAATGTCCTGGAGGATAACTGGCAGGAGGAAGAAGATGCTCTGAAGGGGCCTCTAACAGCTCCAGAGTATACCCCCTTGCAATTATCTCCAGGACCCATTAGTCTATTGTGACCTGCCTCCATCGCTTGAGATGTAGGGAAAGTCTTCACCCTATCACCACCACTGGAGGCCATAGTGGTGTAGGGGTAATCTGAATCAAGTAAGGCTGAACCGGTGGGGGCAGTTCCACCAGCTCCAATGGCCTTGGGTGCTTTAGAACAGGCACCAAGGGGTAGGAGGCCTGACACGGGCCCACTACCTTTACCTCAGCCTTGCTGATGGTAGGTTTAGCTCTGGCAACAGGATGGAGGATCCCCTTCCACGACCCCTATAGGTGTGGGATACAGGAATTTGACAGACCTTAGTGTCATTTTAGATGTCTGAAGGCCTCTGTTTCCACTTCAACATCACAGCCAAAGAGTTTGCTCCCTCTAAAAGGGGCATTTAAAACTGCTTGCTATACATCATTTGCAAATCCAGCAACACCCAGCCAAGAATAATGTCTCATGCAAATGCTAGAGGCAGCTGCCTTAGCAGAAGCATCAAGAGACATCATAAGCTGAGCGGAGCAAATGTTTGCCAACATCAGCACCAGAAGTCAAAGTTTTGATCAATTTATTCTTGATAGCCTTCTGGCAAAGCATGAGCTGTAGCTGTGGCAGCATTTCACAGACTATTCTGATATTTCATCATATAGGCCTGGTAATTTGCAGTTCTAAGGCCTAGTGACAGACAGTCATATGGGTGCTTGCCCATCACATCCAGCTGCCTGGATTCCTTATCAGGAGGCAGCGTACTCAAGTGTTTTAGGTGCCCTAGCTCACATATCACAGAGTCCTCACTGTAAGAGGAGAGGGTAGATTTAGAACGTGGCACATACTGTTCTCCCCAATAACCTTCTTCTTCATAATCCTCCTCCATAATGAGGTCAGGATTATATTCAACCTCCTTGTTCACCTCCCTGTCAACAACAGGAACAGAAGGCCATACTGGTGATGCCGACGGCGGTTGAGAAGGAAGTATATTTGTGGTGTACTGGAAGATGGCATCATTTGGGACTGAGTACCAATACCACTTGTTGACGATAACACAGGCTACACAGGCAAGCCTTTTAATACATGCCATATCATCTCTGAAAATGATGCCAGTACCATTTGTGTTTCGACAATGCTCTGGCCAGGGGCAGTAACCACTGGAGTTGACAACGGGCCAGGACCCATTGATGATGACACCATACTGTTCATAGTAGGTACAGCAGTGTCTCAGCCAAGCCCCGACCTTGGTATCTCATCAACAGTCGGGGGAGGGGGCGCTGGTGTCACCATCACTGAAGCAGTTGATTATGAAGTTTGCTTAGTACCTGAAGGCCACAGCGGCCATTGGGACCTCACCGGGGAAGAAGATGTCTCTTTATCCCTGTGCTTTTGCTTATGGACCAATGACAAAGGGGGTGAGGATGATGACCAGTCTCTCACTTGGTCTTTAGACTTTGTCGGCCGTGATTAGACCGACAGGGTAGGCGATGTGGATTTGTGCCTTTGGGTTTTCTCCATGGCTGCCAAAGTTTTCTCTAGGAGAAATTTTTTCCAATGCTTTTCTTCAGCGTTGCCTAGTAGCTTGGTGAAAGATCTAGCAGATTATACATGTTTGGATGTTATGAGAGAGGCCTTGGTAGCAGATATCACCTCGTGTGTGTCGTCTTTGAAAATGTTCTCTCTGCCCTTGCAGTACCACAGTAACATCATTGCTTTTGGCGGCATGCAGAGACGACTACATAACACTATTATTTTATAAAATAAATTGAACACTATAGAAAATGACAATGGCTGACAAGGATGACTGACAGCGGAAAAAGAGCTAAGGAGAGATGGGGCCACACACGTTTATGTAGAGGCTGACGTATAATGTTGTTGTGGGTGGCCCATGCCTAGCAAAATTTTCCATGAGGTCTTAGCGCTGACAGGAGTATAACTCCAAAGGTGTGGCCTAATGGAAGAGATATCCTCAAAGAACACCTCAATGTAATCCAATGGCAATTAGTCTAGTTTATCAAGTAAACTGTGAAATCTCACACAGAGCCCTTGATCCTAGAAATATAGAAACACAGTTTGTCAGCAGAAAAAAGGACCGCTTGGCCCACCGCCTGCCCAGTTGGTCCCTGCCTGGTTTGTCTCCACCGACCCTTCCTAACTGGTCTCTGGCGACCCTCCTTCCTCCCTGCCCATGTCCTAATAGTCCCCTATGTCTGTCCCACACATGCTTGAAGCCCTCTACAATTTTCACCTCCACCATTTCCACTGGCAATCTATTCCAGGTGTTCACCATTCTTTTTGTGAAGTAGTACTTCCTCACATCCCACCTAAACTTACCCCTTCCAATTTCACTGCATGCCCTGTGGTTCTGGTGCTCTTCCTCATTTGAAAGAGACTCCCCTACTGCACCCTCTTCACCCCCATGAGGTACTTGCAGGTCTCCATTAAGTTCCATCCCACTCTCCTGTCTTCCAGGGGGTACAGGTTGAGATCCCTCCCTGAGTCACTCTTCGTAGAGCTTTTGGTGCAACCCCTGCATCATTTTAGTTGCCCTCCTCTGGACTGACACCACACTGTCCATATCCTTTCAGAGGTGGGGCCTCTAGAACTGCATAACAATACTCCAGGTGGGGTCTCACCAGCAAGCAATATAGAGGCAACACCACCTCCCTCCTCTTGCAGAAGATACATCTCCCTATGCAACCCAGCATCCAACCTCTACCTGCTGCTTTGTAACACTGTCCTGCCACTTTAAGATAATCAGATATGATAACCCCAAGGTATCTTGACAGTACTCCCCCATCCTATACTCAGTTATTGAGTTCCTATCCCCTAGGTGCATGATTTTGGCATTGAATCCCACTGCCATGCTCTTGACCACTCCTTGAGTTTCCCAAGATCTTACGCATTCTAACTGGTCTCCAGACCCTTCCTCCTCCTCCCTGTTTATCCACTAATATTCCCTTTTGTCTACGGTATACATGCATAATTTGGCATTATTTGGCACTGAACCTCAACTGCCATGCTTTTGACCACTCCTTGAGTTTCCCAAGATCCCTACGCATTCTAATAGGTCTCTGGACCTTCCCTCCTCCCTGCTTATTCGCTAACACTTCCTTATGTCTATTAGATACATGCTTGAAGCCTCATACTGTTTTTGCCTCCACCACTTCCGCTGGCAGTCTGTTCCAGGTGCCTGCAACTCTTTCAGTGAAGGAGTACTTTCTCATATCCCTCTTAAACTACTCCCTCAGCATCATCAAATACCCTCTGGTCCTGGTGCTCTTTCTCATTTGAAGCAAACTACCCTCCTGAACCCTGTTTATCCCTTTGAGGTACTTGTTGGTCTCTATCATGTCCCCTCTTGTTCTCCTCTCTTACAGGGTGTACATGTTGAGATCCCTTAATTTCTCCTCATAGGGCTTTTAGTGCAACCCTGCAACATTTTAGCTGCCCTTCTCTGGACTGCCTCTACCCTGTCTATGTCCTTTCTGAGGTGCAGCTCCTAGAAATGGATACAATTCTCCAGGTGGGGTCTCACCAGCGAGTGATACAGTGGCAAAACTACTTCCCTCCTCCTGCTGGAAATACCGCTCCCTATGCATCCCAGCATTCCACTGGCCCTACCCACTGCTTTGTCGCACTGCCCTGCCACTTTGATGTAATGAGATATGACAATCCCAAGATCCCTTTCCTGGTTAGTGACTGCTGGGTTCCTATGCTCTCGGTGCATGATTTTGCACTTTCTGGCATTGAGCCCCAACTGCCATGCTATCGATCATTCGAGCTTCCCAAGATCCCTATCCATTTTCTCCACCCTTCCTGAGTGTCCACCCTATTACAGGCTTTGGTGTCATGTGTAAAAAGACATACCTTCCCTTCCAGCTGTTCTGAAGTGTTGCTTATGAAGACACTGAAGTGGACTGGTCCTACTACTGAGCCTGGGGCACCCCACTGGTCACGCTCTCATCATTAGAGTGAGTGTCGTTAACCACTACCCTCTGTCTCTCATTCGTTAACCAGTTTCTAACCCAAATCACCACTTTGGATCCCACCATTAGGCTGTTCAATTTCTTCAACAGTCTCCAGTACAGCACAGTGTTAATATTGTACTTGTTTACCTGCCTCGCTGTAATGATGTTGTCTGTAATATCTGTTGTACTCTCCCGGGTCGTTCCTGAAAATAGGCATACAACTTGTCTAGTGTACCTACCCGGTAACAAGCTTTTAACAAAAGCTAAATAATAAATAATGGCCTTGTTAAGGTCCAAATATAACATGTTCACTGCCCTCCCCTGATCTATTTCCCTGGTCATCTAGTCAAAGAAATCAATCAGATTTGTCTGGCATGATCTCCCCCCATGAATCTATGCTGTTTGTGCTCTTGCAGCCCACACTAGAGTCAAGATACTCCACCAACCGGACTTCCTGTGACGTCATCAACCCACATGTAGTGAAATCAAGGCGCTCCGTGATCTTTGCTACAGAAACACCTTAAGTTCATTGCAAAAAGAGTATCAGTACTTTGGTATTACTGGTGAAGGTGGCAGACAAGAATGAGAGGCAGCAAGAACTCCAGAAACAAGACAGCCCCACCACTTACAGCTAACAGCTTTCGTGTGTCTGAATCCAGCAGCTCATCTCCCGCTACAAGTATGGTGTCATGTCCACAAGGCTCACCACGAGGTGAGGAACAGAGAGTTACTAATGCACAAATAATGACAAATTTAAAAGCATTTTGTGCAGAAATTGCCTCCTCTGTACTTGCTCTCCACTCCGATGTGGACTTACCAGAAAACAAGCAGAAATCCATGCAGAGCTGGCCCAGTAGCACAGAGGGCTGAGGCACTGAACGCCTTACCTTGCGCTATGCTGATGATCCGGGTTCGGGAATGACCTCAGGTCACTGGGGCACCGGCGGGGGGCTGGGAGCAGGATCAAGCAGCCTTACGGCAGTTCTCCTCTCCTGGGGGAGGTGGTCGTCCTCCCATAGTCCCGCCACCACCGGGTGGAGGTTTGGTGTTGGTGCAGGCGGAGCGACACGAAGGGAGGGTGTCTCGATGCACGGTGTGCATATGCCTCCACATGTGCACGCGTGCCAGAGATGAGGGTGGGAAAAAATTGGGGGTAAAAGCTACAAAATACATACATATTAAAAAAAAGAAGAAGAAATCCATGCAGAAAGCCCTCACTGCCTCACTGACCTTTTGGACCATACCACCATCAACGAGATTATTCTGAGTACGCACCACAGACAAGCACAATTAAAACAAAAATGAAGTCATTTAGGAGAACAGATCTGAAGAAAGAATTTGAGACTCCACAGACTGCCATAGGGAGCAGAGGGCCAACATTTTTTGGATTTTATTGAAAAACTGATACGATACCTATTATTATGAGGTTTTTGAGCTGCAAAACTAAAGAAAGAGTTTTGTCTGCTGCTCGGAGTAAAAAGGTAGTTCAATGGGGTGAGCACAGACTTTATTTCAATCAAGATTATGCCCCAGTAGTTCAAGCACAAAGACTGGCCTACTCCCCCTGTCTGAAAGCACTCAGTAGAGCAGGAATCCCGATTTCAAACCCTAAAACCTGCTAAACTCAGAATCAATTACACCAGTGGGATTATTTTGTACCACACAGCTCAAGAGGCAATGGCTGACATGCAAAGACGGGGATTTTGCCACCAAGACAGCAGATTCAGAGAAGAGGGGCACAGGCCTTCAGGGTTCTTTTTTTTTTTAATTTGTTTTTATTTAGGCATGACAACATATACAGCTTCAGACAGTATGATTACAGCATATGCAGTTCAAGCAGCTCTTATAAACATTAAGACAGTTACACAGACAGTCCATACAAGCGGGATACACCATGTGTTGTATCTAAACTAAAAAGGAAGAGAAATAATACGAAGAGAAGGGAAGGAAAACTCATTGAACAAACAGGAAGGAGCGAGTTCACAGTGGGACATTTGTACCCTCAGTACTCCATTCAGCAAAAGATAAACCTTTATGTATTAAATCTACCTCCCCAAGGGCCTCCTGTCCGCATTTTCCCCCTAGGCCACTTTCTCCACCCTCCCTCAGGCATTGCCCCAAACTGTTAATATGCTCCTATGGAATCTTCAGAAACATCATCCATTCTACTAAGGAACAAACTCGGGGTAATGATCTAGCTGATGCATAACCCACTTTCTCCATCTGAGCTCGAAAGCTTCTTTTTTATCTAAAAGACTAGCCGAAAGTCATTCCAGGGAATAAGTTTCTCTCACGACCCTCACCCAGGCCATTTTGGTAGGGATGTTTGGAGTTATCCACCTTCAGGTTATAGTTTTATGAGCGACTGCTACCAGCAGGGTTGTTTGTTTGTGGGTGACAGGATCTATTTTCACCCCCACCGGCAGGGTAAATGTCAAAAGGAACATAGGGTTATCCAGTTCCAGCATCTCATACATTTCCTTAAGCTGTCCTATAACCTTCCGCCAAAAAAACAGATAAATGGGGGCACGATCACAGCACATGATTCTGTCCTGCCCGCTGAGCCCCGCACCCCCTCCAGCAGTTCCCACTGAGGTCCCTAACATATTTGGAGGTCACCAGAGGGGACCTGAAATAACGGGTTCTAATCCTCCAGATATAATCCCTCCAACATGGAGACTGGACTACCTTAGTGGCCAGCCCAGCTGCTCCATCTCAAGCTGAACAAAGAATAGAAATTACGTACCTACTGTAATTATGATCTTTCTGTGTATCTTCACCATTCATCACAGTTGGGGTACTGGCTGGAGATCAGGACCCCGCGGGAGTCTTTTTTTTTTAAAAAAGGATAGGCGGAGTCGACGTACTACGTGGCGCTCGAGGATTAGCCGTTAAGCTGTGTCGACTCCGCCTGCCTACCAGTTCTGAGTCGCCGGAGAGGTAAGAGGAAGGGATGGAGGGTGGGACAAGAGAGTCCAAGGGACAGAAAAAGGAAGAGAACAAACTGAACTAAAAGGAGAAATAACGACTGACAGGACAGCATAGAAGAATTAAGACTAAGGGGATTGGGTAGGGGCCCCAATCTCTGGAAGAGGAAGAAGGGGGGGGGGGGGGAGAGAAAATTTAGGAGAGAGAGTGAGAGGTAACAAGGATCCAGGACCCTTGTCCGCCACCAGACTGTATAGGAACTGCAGGGAGTAGCAAAGCTCATTTGCCAGAATTCAAGGCACAGAATAACTGGCAATACCCCAAAGCAGAGTCGGCTATTCTGGAGAAGGACAGGGTACAGAGACTCAGTACTCTCTATGTAAAGATATTTGGTGAAAAAAAGGGGGTTCCCTTTTTTTTTTTTAAATCAGATGGATAACAGAAGGAGGGCAACCACCAGTTCTCACCCCGTAGGGGTGAAGATAAGTAGTAGAGAAGAAGTGCCACTCGAACTGTACCCCTTAGGGAAGAAAACTACCCCCCTGTGTGTCCCAACTTTACCCTGCTCAAAAAGAGGGGTAGGCACAGAGGGAGGAGGATCCAGAGACTGGAGCCCCAGGGGGATGGCGGGCGGGATTGTGATGAATGGTGAAGATACACAGAAAGATCATAATTACGGTAGGTACGTAATTTCTATATCTTATCTGTGTCAGTCTTCACCATTCATCACAGATGGGTGAGTACCAAGCCCCCCAAAGGGGGTTGATAAATTGCACCCTAAGGGACAGTATCCCTTAGCCCTCAGTGGGTGACACACTAAGGGGGGAACCTTCTGGGCCTGAGGAGGCCCGAGAGTGAGGAGAGCGAGACGGGGTCCCTCCGGAGGGGGGAAGGAATTGGCCCCGACAAACGTCGTCTCGCCCTACGGCAAAAGAGATAGGTTCCCTGGTGAGCAGAGCAAATCACCCTACGCCGGGCCAAGGGTGACAACCGGGAAATGTGAAGCCACGCCGATCTCCTGGTGCAGATCGCTGTCCCTACTACCCTGGTAGAAGCTACCCCATTGGCGTAAGATGCCCTTGCTTGGTGCCTTGCTAGCTCCAGGCCACGTGCAGATAGTGCGATGGCTTGCCTGGTTTGCTCCGAGTCAGGCAAAGCAGTTAGGATCTGACCCAGCGCTGACCACAAGAACCTGCTGTAGGCTGCATAGTGGGCCTGATGAGCGGAGATGGAGAGAAGCAACCGTGCCGAGAAGAAAGTCCTCCTCCCCCAGAAATCAAAATCCGAAGAGTCCTGATCTGGGGGCCGGTCACGGTGGAGGGCGCGAAGCCCGTCAGGAGTGTCTAGGTGCGTCAATTAGGATTGTGGATGAGGCACAGAACCTGGAGACTCTGGGGAAGCGCAATACAGCTGGCTGAGGTCCCTAGGGGCAGGAACTCCGGAGAAGGACCTCTGCCAGAAACGCAAGGACGCCTCCCGAAAGGGAGCAGGCCAGGGCGGCACCACAAGGGTGGCCGCACCGAAATCGCCTAGAAAGGCGTGCGCTGCATGCTCAGGATTGCTGACCGACACGGGAGAAACGTGAAGGTCCTCCAACATCCTCACGAGGAAGCGCTGATACTCGGAGAGATCAGCGGCAGGAGAGATATGGACAGATGGTTCCTCTCCCCCAGAAGAGGGGGATGAGGAGCTGGAGGTCACCATACGTTCCGAGGGTGGTTGCTCGGGGGGAGGTTGAAAAACCTGGCTGTCCATGGCCCTAACGTAGGAGGGAACCGAGCAGCCACCGCTCTGAACTGCTCCCAGGTGAGAGGGCCGCTAGGACCAAGAATGCCTGGGAGCGCTGGAGAATGCGGCAGAGGGATAGGGGCAGAGCCGAGAGAAGAAGTCGGCTGACCTCTGCCAGGGCTAGGGAGCGGACCATGGACACCCGAGGAGGGTGTCCCAGAAGACTCCGCAGCCGACAGCTGTACAACCACGTTGGTACTGCCTAGGCTGCACCCAGAAGAATCCCCCCAGTGAGGCGACCGGGGCCGCATAGATCCAGAAGGACGGTCCCCTGCCTCCAAAGAATGGGACCCCCTCAAGGAACTGAAGGGGGAAGGGCGGAAGTCCGCACTACGGCTTCGTCCAGGGCCGGGGTGGACCCCAGAGAAAGGCTGGCGCACCGACCCCACACCCCTCGACCCCTCAGAGTCCGAGAGGGTCCTGGTCCTCGAGAGGGCCAACCTAGGCAGCTGGCAACTCTGGGCTGCCCCCGAAGGGGAGACCCAGGGAGCAGCACCTTCCCCTCCCATAGGCTTCCCGATGGGCCCCAAAGTTGGGCGATCGAGACACACTACGGAAGGGGGTACCACTGCCAAGGGGTCAAGGAACCCTCCAAGGTGAGGTTGCATGGGAATGGTGGCTCGCACCATAGCCTGCTGGTCAGTACCACTGACCCCAACCTCGGGGATAACCTGACGCTCCTCAGAAGGGGGCTGGCTGCGACTCGTCGTGGAGACCACTGGCTCGTTCTCCTCTGCAGACAACCCCGAAGGGTGTGACTGCTTGCTCGACTCCGAGCCCGACTCCGACAAGGTAGAGTCCGAGGGCCTAAGCCAAAGGGTAGGAGGGCGAGGAAAGGCGACTCTACCGAGAGGCTCGAAGCAAAGCAGTGGCCGAGGCGGCCCTCATGCTTTCACAGCTCCCGCAACGGGCTGACAGAAGGCGGCAGGGCAGCTTGGGCCAAAGGTCCTGAGCCAGGCCGCCGCGCGCTTGTAGTCCACTGGCACCGGGCGGTACCAGGAACAGAGATGGCGCCGACGGCAGCCCCAGCAACGGCCTTGACGATGCCGACCAGGCCCCCGGCACCGCGCGACGGCACCAGGATCCGGCTGCCGACGGCCCCGAAGCGACTCGTGCCAACATCGCACCGCCAGGTTCTTCGGCGCCGCGAACGGCACCGAGCACCAACGGCGCCGAGGACGGCGCCGACAGACGGCTCAAGGCCTCGCGCCGTGCTCAACCTCGCGCTGTCCCAATCCAGGTCACGGCACGAGCAGCGCCGGCGCAGCAAACGCCGCCGACAAAGCCCACGGCACCGAGAGATGAGTCGGCGCTGCGCGCCACAGCACCGCAACACGGCATCGAAGACCCTGACAGCGCCTGACTAACGGCGCCGACCCGGCCTTCCGGACCATGGAGCGACACTGGGAGCTCTTCACCCTGAAGGGGATTGCTATAACGGCGCCTCCCGCCTGCTCCCGGGAGGAAGCGGGCATCCTGCGCCGCGGGAGGAGCCTCGGCCAAGGCTAGGCTGCAAGAAGCCGAGGCTCCCTCCTCCTCGGTCCGTATAGAACCAGGAGGGGACCCGGAGGAAAGGCAGAGAGAGCGCGGCTTGGCCCGACGAATGCGAACCCTACCCCTGAAAGTCGGTGGAGCTCGGCCCCTTTGAACGCACGCTATTCTAGGATGCGCAGTCCATGGAGAAGCAGGCGCCACACGAATCCATGTTGTGAAGCAGGCCAAGACACGCGAGACACCGGTCATGCTGGTCGGTAACGGCGACTCTGCGGCTGCACGGGACCGGCCATATAGGGGCTGCCCCGCTTGAAAGTTTCTTGCCTCCGACATGCATATGACCATGAAAAAACATCAAAAATAGACTCGACATCGCTATACTGTAAAATAAAAGGAAAGATCTTACCGGCGACGTCGAGTGGAGGCAGAACCCAGAACTAGCAGACCGATGGACTGAAACGCACAAATTCAAAGGCTAAGGCCTAACACAGACAAAAAACTTCTTCTGTGGCTTCCCACGAGGTGACCTCAATGGCGGGAGACGAAGAACTGGTAGGCAGGCGGAGTCGACACAGCTTAACGGCTAATCCTCGAGCGCCACGTAGTACGCCGGCCTCGAGGCGGCGCCGATGCGCGCGACCCGCCCCTATCCTTTAAAAAAAAAAAAAGAAGTTCACGCGGGGTCCTGATCTCCGGCCAGTACCCCATCTGTGATGAATGGTGAAGATCGACACAGATATATCTTATCTGTTTGCAGCTCCTTAGCCCAGGTCAATCGTAAAGTCTCTGTGAAGTCACCAAGTCGTTCTCTAAAAGCTTTATAAAATGCACTAATCTCATGTGAGGAATACATCCCCACAGTATAAAGGACCATTATGGGGGTGTTTTCAGCCAAGTCCGCCAAGTGGTTCTCATGTTTAATCAGGTAGGATCTCAACTGCATATACCCATGGAACTCGTTACCCGGTAGGGCATACAATGCCTGGAGTGTTATAAAATGGAGCAACCCCATAGGTCTCACTACCTGGTATATGTACCTTAGCCCTCTGGCCCACCATGCCCGGGCCCTACCACCTGACATGTTAGGGGGAAATGAGCTATCTCCCAATATTGCTCTGATATAAAGTAATTCCTGCTGAGTAAAATAGTGTTCCACTATCCACAGCCAGACTCTTAGGGGCTCTCTCGCATATATGGAGTATTTACTTAACGGAGTGCAAGCAGGGGGATTAGCAAAAATGCATCCCGGCAACTCCTCCAAGTAATTAAAGACTATTTCTATTTGCTTCCAATAACCTAAATATTGTTGGTTGAGCCAGCCAATCACTACAAAGCTGGGCGGCCCTAAAATAGTTCTGAAACCTAGGGAGATTACAGCCCCCTTTCTCCCTTGGGAGCTGCAGCACAGTATATCTGACACGGGGTTCCCGCCCAAATTAATCTAGATATTAATCTGTCCCTTTCCCTAAAATAGGTACTAGTTGGTGGCTGGGGTAGATTCTGTAAGAAAAATAATATACGGGGCAAAACATTCTGTTTTATAGCCTCAATTCGACGAAAAAAACTCAGATGGGCATGAGACCACCTAGTCATGTCTATAGTGATGTTAAGAGCTCATAGTTTAAAATGTCTATAACCTCCAGGCTTGTAGCCAGTTTCACCCCCAAGTACCTCATTGTAATCTTATTCCATCTATAGGGGTAGGACACTTTTAATTGGGTTGTAGGTTTGAAATTATAAAGTAGGGCCTCAGTTTTTTGCTCATTTATCTTGTAACCAGCCAGTACCGCAAACCTCTTGAGCTGCTGCCAGACCTCTGGTATTGATGTTTCCAGATTTGTGAGGATGAGTAATATGTAATCCGCAAATAAGGACAATTTAAATTCTCTACCCCCTATGGGTATTCCCTCAAAGGCCTGGGTCTGCCTGATTGCCGCACCCAGGGGTTCTAAATACAGGACAAACAATGATGGGGAGAGGGGGCATCCCAGTCGAGTGCCCTGTGAAAGCATAACAGGGTCTGAAAGTGCCCCATCCAACTTAACATAGGCTCTGGGAGAATGATATATTTTTTGTAGTTGTGGAGTAAGTTCCACGGGAAAACCAAACTGGGACAGGGTCGCCCACAAAAAAGGCCAGTTGACCCTGTCAAACGCTTTTTCAGCATCCAATCCCAGTGTAACCAGTGGAATCTGACGGGTCTTAGCATACTCAAGTAATAGGAAGGTCCTTCTAATGGCATCATGTGCCTGATGCCCCTTAACAAAACCGACCTGATCTGGGTCTATCAAAGTGGGAACCAGGTCCTCTATTCTATGTGCTAGAATAGACAGGTCAATTTTATAGTCACTGCAATCGTGGCATATTGCCATGGGGGGGGGGGGGGAGAGATCCTTCCCCTGCTGAACAGCCTGCAAAGCCGGTAAAAGAATAGGTACTAGGGAATCCCAATAAACTTTATAAAATTCAGCTGGGTAGCCATCAGGTAGACATCATTTAGAGTTTTTGCCCCAGAGATAACTCTGTCAACCTCTGGCCTACTAATAGGCCTATTCAATGCTTGAACCTGTTGTTCAGTAAGTTTAGGGAGGGAAAAGGAGCCTAAATACTCCTGCATTTCAATAGGGGAAGGGGAGCAGTCCCGGGTGTATAAGGCCTGGTAGAATTTGGCAAATATTTGACTTATCCTTGAGGGCTGGGTGTGTAAAACTCTAGTTTCTGGGTCATACAGAGAGGAAACTGCTGCCTGTGCTTTCTGTTCCCGTAATTTTCTAGTTAACTTTCTGGCTCTTCTAGGTCCACAATAATAATGGTAATGTTTAAGGTAGAATAACTGTTGTTCAACCTGTTGGTCCAGGCACTTTTGTAACTGTTGCCTAACCCGAAGAATGTTTGGCTTAACAGTATGGTCCCCCTGATCCCACATCATCTGAAGGGTATAGAACTCAGTTTTAAGTTCACTGTATTTCTTTTCCCTGTCTCTCTTCCATCTCGTGGAAGCCTTAATAATCAGTCCACGCAGAACTGTTGTCAATGTGTCCCAGAGAATCTCTGGGGATATCTCAGGTCCCCTGTTATCTCCCAGTATATCTGGTATCAAACCAAGAATTTCTTGTCTAAATTCAGGGTCCCTGAGACATGCCACATTCAACCTCCTATGAGAAAATTTATAAACGTTTCCTAGGCACACCTTCATGCACAACAGTGAGTGGTCCGACAGCACGGAGGCCCCATTCCAGACATCAGTCACTAAATCATAGTGTTCAATGATAGTGTATATATAGTCCGGTCTGGCAGCAACCCCCGTACTAGAAGACACATGGGTGAAGCTTTTTGACGTAGGGAAGGTATGCCTCCAAACATCAACAAATCCCAAACTAGACATAGTCGACTTTATATGTTTTTGTAGTGGGTTAACCCTGTGAGGGAGATTCCTAGAGACATTGAGAGCAGGGTCTAAGACAATGTTCAGGTCCCCTCCCATTACCAATTGGCCTCTATATATAGATAAAAGGTCAGCCATAAACTTTTGAGCAACTGATTTTGGGGAACCAGGGGGAAAGTATACTGAAGAAAGGGTAATCTCCCTATTACACAGGAGACCAGAGATTATAACATTGCGCCCCTCAATGTCCTCACGCCTCTCTATCTCCACCCACACTGCTGTCTTTGCTAGTAATAATGCGACACCCCTTCTCCTCCCCGACCTATGGGACGCAGAGGCCAGAACGGCATAGCTCCTATTTTGCAATTTTTTATGTTCATTTTGAAACAAGTGTGTCTCCTGGAGGACCAGCACCTCCTGTCGTTCTCGCCCCAGAAATTGGTGAAGCCTAGACCTCTTGATCGGGGATTGAATCCCATTGATATTTAATGAGAGTATCAATGAGACCTTATCCATTCCAAAAGATACCATGGGTATTGCACTCCTGAAACAGATCCAGACACTCGCCCAGGGCAGACCCCTGCACCTGTCCCTCAAACACCAGAGTCTCCAGTGTTAGCAGTCCCACAGTGATCGTTATCCTCATTTTCCAAATGGATGCCACCCAAATCTCCTCTAACCCAATGTCCCACTTGTCATTCAGCCAGATATTATAGATCATGTCATGTCTAAAAGTACATTTTTGGATTAAAACTTGAAAACAGAGTATCCAATAAGTAAGAATAAACAAAGCAGTTACAGTAACTAGAAGCACAACTGTGTGCTCTGCCCAAATAATAGGGGAGAGCACATACTGAACTACCAACCGGGCTGTCCAGGTAACTAACTATGTAACTATACATTTACAACAATTAAAATATATCATGACTTCCATGGTCAAAAGGAGGATTACATCTCCTCCTTCACCAACTGCGGTGAAAACTTCGACCACGGTGGGGGGGGATTCGACTAGAAGAACAAGTTGGGCCTCCCGGGAACTACCTCCTATCACCCCCAATATTCAGATAACTAAGATAATAATAATGTTTGGAGGACATCCCTCCACATTTGGTTCAAATGTAAAGAAACAATATGTAAAAACAAAAGAAAATGCAAATAAAACCGGGGGCGGGGGTGTAAATGTGTCAGCTAGTTCTTAAACAATGGCTATAGAGCCCAGAGACGAGGTAAGAACTGTGTGAATTCTTAAAAGAAAGCAACCCAGGTTCATTTGAATTCCTTCGGGAGGTAACTCCCAAAAGGTGCCCCCCCAAAGAACTTGGAGTCAGAAAGGGAAAGAAAGTCTACTGAACAAAGCATTTCCATGGGGCCCTCAGATCCTGGGTTACATAATTATAGGAATGAACCACATTAAATGAGGGATATAGAGAGCACAGCATAACAAGTATCCCCATAGAACATTATACATGTGACTGCCCCTCGAATTGGGCAGGCGTTAGGAAGGAAATGTAGGGAGTGGAACAATCACAGCATGACCCCCCACATACAGTCCAGCTTATCTAGGAGAATCCCATCAGTCCTGCACACATAAAGAAGTATCTGATTAACACCCTTTAAATCAAGGCAGCGGGGGGAAAGACAATATAAACACTTTCCTATTTAGAACCATAATAGCATACTATTGTTGCCTTAATAAAGTCAGGTAAGGAAATCAAGCATATCTAGTAGCTGAGGTCATGCTGTAGGACACAGCAAGTAGCAGGACATAGCATTCAAAGTCCCCGCGCAGCTTTGGCCCTCCTCCATGGCTCAGGACCCAGTCCCAGATGCTTACCGAGCATAACAATCTCAATTAGTGCCCTTCCCTACCACAGAGGAAACCCGCCAAAATCAGGATGAATAAACTGGCTCACCAGTTACAGCAAGGGAGCAGAAGGAAGTTCAGGTATTTGCCACAGTGCGCCTGAAAGAAGCCAGGGTTTTAACTAGTTCACTAGGCAGGTTCTTTACATCTGTTCTTTTAATCCTGGACTGCGACACCTCTCACCACCGCTCCACTCTCTGTGGATTGCTCTGTTCTGCCAGGGTCTCTCTGACCTGTATTCCGTAGTGCAAGATCTCGACCCTAGCCTCCTCGGCTGTCTCAAACTCTTTTTTGCCATCCGAGAATTGAATGACCATGCGGGCAGGGTAAAGAGTTGTGAACTTAATCTTTTGCTCTTTCAGGGGGGCAAACAAGGACTGATATTCCCTATGGGCCCTGAGTGTGTCCAGGGCATAGTCATTGTCTATATACATTCTGTCCTGCCCATAGAATATTTTTTGCTTACTCCATGCTGTGAGGAGAACACGCTCTTTTGTAGTGAATTTCAGGAAACACGCCATGATTGAACATGGGCGAGCATTAGGCTTGCTCGGTTTCAGGCCTAAGGCCCTATGTACTCTCTCAAACTCGAGGTCCAGGTCATTGGGCAATTCAAGGGCCATTCTGAGCACAGCAGACAAAAATTCAGTAATGTCCTGGCCCTCCGCTCCTTCCTGGATACCATAAATCCTGATATTTTTTCTGCGCATATTGTTTTCAGCATCCTCTTTTCTTCGCTGAATTTGTAATGGAGTATCCTGTATTGCCTGCACTGTTAATTCCAAATTGTCAGTTCTGTTCTCTGCCGTAGTGATCTGCCTTTCTGAGTTGTCCACCCTCTGTTCTAGCAACTCCACATCCTTTTTAAGTTCCCCATATAATTGCTTCATTTCTGCATAGAAACTCAGGCGCCCGGTGTAAATCATGTCTAGTTTGACACGCTTTCTGGAGTATGGATGGTGTTGGTACTTTTAGATGTTGAATCAAGCTGGGTCACATCAGCCAAGGCCTGGGAAAGTTCCGAATCTGAGGCCTCTGACCGCAATCGACCTCCCTCCCACTCCATCTCAGCTGTTTTTTCAGTAATTGAGTGCCCCTTATGTCTGTTCCCCTTCGGCACTAATTTTTCTTTGATTATTTGCCAGAAGTTACACGCTGATTCGGGGATGGTAGTCGTCTTGGGCACAGAGCCTGGGGTTCAAGCTGCCATGTAGGTTGATGACGCAACCGGAAGTCCCAGGCCTTCAGGGTTCTACCGACATCTCATTCCACAGCCATTAAACCAAGTAGCCAGCTCTCCACCATGGCTGCAGTGAAAAGGCAAGCTCTTGACACTCTGCAGGCTATTAACGACATTTATAACCACTTGCAGCAATGTCACTAAACATTAAGCAGTTGGGACTCCATGCATAAACTTAAGGATGAGATTTTGTTTGACCTCTTTCCGCATCTACCTCATACTGTTTCAGCCCATCCATTCTACATACTGCAATTCTTCTACAGATGTTGTGTCTTGGATTTGCATTATCTTGTTTGCCATTTAATCAGCTGAAGACATAGTTAAATACCTCCTGCTTGCACCTCATGGAGTCATGGCTATGAATACAGATGAGTGCTGCGGGGTTGGGGGGTGGATGCCTTGGCCTCTGTAAATAATGGTCTGTTCAGTGTGGGCTCAATATGTGTCTGGTCATATGCTGCATTTGGTGGACTCATCAGAAAGACAGGTCATTTCAAAATGGACTAGTGGCTGTCAGCTATCTCTCTCTGATTCCACCTTTGGTATTTGCAATGGCCACACTGTAAACTAGCAACCTGATCTTAGTGAAGGATGTTGGGTGGCCTGAGGATAGAAACTCTGGATAGCGGGGTTGGCCGTGCTTGACCCACACTACATAAATACTTGAGCCCATTGGGGTGTTTTGGTCCTGGTGGTTGGGTGACAAGGTTGGTTGAGGTGGGGGGTCTGGAATGTGAACAGAAAGCCCCTTGGCCTGTTTTGTGCGATACAACCTAGTGGAGTTCTGAGCTGAAAAAAAAAAATGGAGCACAGTGTGTGTATATAGGTGGGCCTTGGTATAGGCCCAGCTCCTTCTGGCAGACTGGGTTTGTCCCTTGTTTTGATTTTAGGACACTGGTGGGTGTCAGATCTCCCTCTTGACATTTTCTCCCATGCCTTCACCTGCTCCGGGGTTCCCTGCTTACTGTTTTTGCATGGGGTGCTGGCTTGGAGGATGGCACTGTGTAGACAGCGTGGACTGCCATTTTTGCAATGCATGACATTCTGGTTCTGAATATTATTCACCAATGCCTGTATCTTTAGCTGTTTGATCAGTGTGTTAATACAACTATTTGTATCTCCTTAATTGATTCTCCCTGCTGAGTGGAAGTGGACCGCCGTAGCTACAGGTTTTTATGACATGCCCTGCTTTGTCTTTCCAAATAAAGATTCAGGATCCGCTCCACATATCATCCTCCCATTATGGTGACCAGTATGGGCTATCTGGGTGATGTTTTCACTATACAAAAGCACCTCTGTAGGGAGTCCATGATTTTTCTGTAGGGAGCCCATGATTTTTCTGAATTCCCCCTTCCAACATCATGTCCATTAGAGATGTTGGTCAGGAGAACAGGTATTCACCACTCTTCCTCCCTTGGAGGTCAAAACTGCATTTTCCTATTCTGCATTCTCCCCATCACTGGGGCGCTTTTTCCTCCTTGTCTGTTTCCCACTACAGGTCTCCATGGGCATACAGGATATTGCTGGCATTTTAAATCTGTTTTCACTGCTTATTTTTGCCTATAGGCATGCCCAGACTCCCTTTCTGTTTTCTACATATGTCTGGAAGGCATTTCTGTTCTTTGCTATTACAGCTGGAATCTACTTGGCACTGTATGGGATTCAAATGGAGATGTGGGCTCAATTTTTACAAGGGAACACTCTGGCAAACTAGGGAATATCGGGATGGATATAACCCTTTTTCACCCCAGGGATGGCTGTACCCTCTAAAATACTCTATTGTAACGTCAATGAGAGCCATGATCCCATTAAACGTTACAGATTATTACAAATGTTTTACAGAGAGGGGCCGGAAGTACTGTTTTTACAGGGGACTCATTGGTTTCACTCAGAAGACCAAACATTTTTGAAGATCGGATTTGATAGGGTGGAAGCATCATCTTATAAATATAAGAAACGCTGACCCTGCCTCTGAGAGCTACGCCTCTCTGCTGCAGCCAAGAACAGTTAAGGAAAACTGCGGTAGCAGAAAAACGAGTCTACTACAAAATCCCAATGCACACAAGCCTGACTGACGAAATCCCGACAGCAAAATCCAGATAGCCACAATCCTGCCAAAAGAAAATGCCAACAGCACAATTTCTGATACTGTTCCGCGCATATGTGTGTGTGTGTGTGGGGGGGGGCTCTACCCCCTACACCCCCTCATTAAATATATATAAACACCTCGGGATCACCATACCATGGGGAATGTGGCTGTCGGGAGGTCCGCCATACTGTCAGGGTTGTGTCCGTCAGGATTTTGGTGTCGGGATTTTGTATGGATATCTTGAAAAACAACTGCTCCACCTCAGCTACTATGTTGGGTGAGCAATGGATAACATGCACTGGACGCAGAAGCATGACGACATCACACCCATAAGCGTGATGTCACAATGTCAAGCATGAGCGTGCCCGGCCAACTATACTCACACCTACAGCAACGGCATGAAAAGAGAGGAGCTAGGTAGCAGCATCTAAGAGAAAAGGGTGCGAGTTACACTGGCAGGATGCCAGTAATGGCAGACCAACAATGTGACTCAGAATGGAAGGCTGCTGCGCTGAACAGCACTGCGTCCCTTCCCTGTGGGGAATTAGGCAAGAAAGAAGGCAGAAATTCACCCTAGGTTGCCTTTGTCCGGTTTATTTAAACCAGGTAATTTCCTCCCAAGAAAAAGGAGCACAGGCAGCTCCACAGCCCAAACACTACACTACACAGCTCAGCCCAGAGCAAACTGCTATCCTACTGACTAGAACAGGGAAGGATGAAAAGAACTGCAGGTAGAGGGAGGCAGCCGCAGGAAAGATCCATCGCCAAGAGAACGCTAGAAAAGAGAGAAAAGGAAGCAGGATTAGCTAGCTGTTTTACTTTGCCCGCCCCCCCCCCTCCAAATAAATCACTTATCTGAGGCACCAGGCTAAGCAGATCAGAGACTTTCACACCCAAATGTAGTACAGTGGCACGTGGACCCCAATTCATGCACAAAAGGCACCGTAAACTGGGACAGAAAAATAGCAGGTTACTCAGTCTGAAAGCTGCAGTTTAACAGGCATGATTTCTAAATTTTGGGTTATTCCCAGTCACCAGGCAGCCCCAACCTGCTTCACAGTCACACAATTATGTCATAAAAACAAGCATTTGTCAATGCCGAATGTTTGCTTGCTGGCATTGGCATTGGTAGTGTAGGAGTTAGAGAGCTGCATAATAGGAATGGCAGTGAAGTATTGAACTGAAGCCAACCCCACCACCACCCTGCAGAGACTGACAGGCATTGGGGTGTGCCTTTGGGTCGTCAGGCATAACGGCCACCATTTCACCAGCACCCTCCTGCAGACACTGACAGTGTCATGGTGTGCCTTAGTCTTTGCCCTTATGCTCACCCCATTCCATCAGGAAATACAGTGAGATGGGTCCTGTATAGGAGAATGGGGTGAACTTTGGGGCGAAGAGTCCAAGGCACACCTCAATACCTTCACTGGCTGCAGGGTGTGGAGATGATATGAGCATTACAGGCGAATCCCAAGTCACCTGATGCCTCCCAATCTCTACAGGCTGGGCGTGTGGTCGGAAACCCTAATGCCTCAGGCGCTCATTGGTATTTTCACTCCAAATTTCAACATGGGTTTTTGTGACCTCACCTTATGAACAGTGGCAATATCAGTTTGTTAGCCGAAAGCTGATTTCGCACAGTGACTACGCCATTTGGCACCACAGGTGCAAAAAAATTTGAACAGGATGTGAAAAATGACAGCTGTACTGTTCATGGGGAAGTACAAAAATGGCAATGTTGAAATTCTGCAGTGAAAATATAAAAACTGGTGAAGTCACGAGCATGCGTAGGAAATGTGCAACGCACACCCGTAATGCAATTAGTTTGGGGATTTTTTACAGCAGATTGTCAACACAGGGATTTTGGAAACTCCGCTCATGACCAGTGTCACTGTGATTTTCTTAATCTGTCCCGAACAGTGATTTCCCATAGCGACCACACATTTCTGCGCTGAAAGTGCGAAAACACATTTCGGCCATGGTGTGAAAAATGACAGCTGTACTGCTCATAAGTGTGGAAAAATGCCAGTGGTGAAAATCTGGACTGAAAATATTAGAAATCCATGAAGTTACGAGGATGCGTGGAAACTGCGCAATGGTCGCTCGTAACACAGTCGTTTTTGGGAATTTTTTCATCAAATTTTTAACATAGCTATTTTAATACCTCTGCTCACAAACAGTGTCACTGTGATTTTCTTACTCTGTCCCAAACATTGATTTCGCACACCGACTGCCCCATTTTGCGCTACATGCGCGGAAACACATTTTGGGCAAGATGTGAGAAATGACAGCTGTACTGCTCATAAGGCGGTGTAGTAAAATGGCAATGTTGAAAATCTGGAGTGAACATATTAAAAATTTGCAAACTTACAAGCGTGCGTAGGAACAGTGCAACGCATGCTCATAAAACAGTCATTTTGGGCAATTTTTTATACCAAATTTTCAACATAGGGTTTTTGGGGGCCTACCTCATGAACTGTGACACTGTCATTTTGTAAATCAGTCCTGAAAGGTGGTTCTGCGCAGTGACCGTGAGATCACCTTCTCGGGCAGAATAACACCATGACAGTGAAAGAATTCATGAGGTGGGGTCCCAAAACCCCATGTTGAAAATTGCAGAAAAATTCCCAAAATGCCTGAGATATGCACTCCAAAGTTGAAACCCCCTATTTATTCCATTATACAGCTTACCAGCATTTCCTCAGTTCGTGGTTGGCTTTGAAGAGTGCAGACGTGATCCCGTCCACGAAGATCGCCGTGCCGGACTCTGGAGGTAAGTATGGGGTGAGGTGGGGGTGTGGGAGGCAGGGTGCACAGGGTTGGTTGGTGGGGGAATGGGTCGAGGACAGTCAGCGAGGAAGGTTTTTCTTTCAGGTTTTTTTTTTTAAGGAAGACAATGCGGGACTTGTGCCACGCTGGGGTGGGCCAAGCGTGGCAGCTGAAAAACTGTCTGGGGGCCGTGGAGTCAACGGGATTGGGCACCCCGTCGGCCTAGGGACTGTTGTCACGCTGGGGTGGGCTCCCAGCGTGGGCACCGATAGTCTCTTGGGGGGACAGTGGAGCTGATGGGGGCTTCGCACCCCTCAGAGGCCATACAGACTGCTGCCACACTGGGGTGAGCTCCCAGCGTGGCATCTGGAACTCTGCTGGGGGCACAGCACAGCCGGCGGAGGATTAGGCAGCCCGTGCGGCTATACAGTGTGCGCGGGGGAGGAGTGCATGAGCCACAATATGCTGTATGGGTGTGTGTGTATGGAGGCGCCGTATGAGCACGCGATATCTTATCGCTGCTCACCGGAGTGTAGCTCTCCCTTTCAACTGTACAGCACTGCATTTTCGGATCATGGCACTATGTTTCTTGCACATGCGTGCAAGCAAACATAAAAAAGCTAGGGTCAAATTTTTGCCCAACTTTCATTGCACTGCTGCTTTAATGCTCAGTCTCACAGTTTTTCTGCAGATGCTTTTCCAGGGATCACCCAGTTTCTATTCTTCTCTATATGCTGTACTGGCAATCAGAAATAAGACTCTATAGAATAGGTTGCATACTGCAGTCTTTTTTACAATAGGACCCTGGCATAGCAAATAGCCTTACAGATAGGTGACTAATCTCTGGGAAATGAGGAGATGAGGGCAGTCAGCAGGTAAGGGACGGTGAAGAATAGGGAACATAAAACACAAGCAAAGTGTGCGCTATCATCCAAACCTGCTTTTTTCAGGACACAAAAAAATCCTCATCTGCATCTGTAAGCATTGTTGTTTTATATTTAACTCTTGCTAGTGGTACACATTTGGCAGTTTGTTCATTCACAACTTACAGGCTATGAAAAGCAAGGGGTGCCATTAGGGGATGCAGGGGAGTGAGAGATTGAGGGACAATTTGGGGAATGGTGGGGGGAGGTGGCAACACTGAGAGAAGCAAAGAAAGTAGTTTATTTTTCAAGGTCATGCAGTGAGTGATGGTGGTGGTATATGGATCTCTAGGTTCATAGCTCTGCCCTCTGATTACTTGGCCATACTGCTTACCGGGAATATCAGCGTATGTTCTGACTGCATCCTTTTCTGGCAAATGAATACTTATAAAAAATTGTTGTCATGTGTACTGAAAATTATACTGGGACAGTGGTGGTATGTGTGTGCATGTGGGGGGCTATGTTTATTCTTTTTATCTTTGCCTCCTCTCATCTCTGCTTAAGTCCTTTTTCAGGTTACCCAACATGTACTTATTGGATAATGTTACTTTGCTCCGTATGGGACTACATCATTTTCACTTGCACCTGTACTTATGCTTGCTGTCATGCCACATATGGATTTTAAGTCCTAATATGGTAGAGAATCTATATGGGACAGTAACAGCAGAAAGTATATTTTGATGCAACTTCTGCACTGACCTTTTCAAGTAAATTGATGGCACTGCAAGTCACCTGAAAATACATACACAACAGAGACCAATGCCCAGCACTTTTAGAAATATCTAAATTACTGTAGTAGATATCTGTCCCGAGTCTGACTCATTTGTGGAAAAGAAACAAAAAACTAATTTTAAGTGCCAATATGGTCCTAAAGTCATATGCAATACTAAAGGTCTTGTTTTACCCAGAGCAGATCTTTGTAAGTACCTTCTGCTGGGACAGAGTGCAGAACAATTGCAGTTATTTTCCATAGAGAAGTGTTAAAATCGGTTCAGAGACAAGCAAAGAAAGGCAAAAAGTGCTAATAGCAGGGTTAAACCATTATATCGGGATTGCCCCAATGCCGAAGTTGCATGTCACGGATCAATTACCCACAGTGTGGGGAACTGGTGAAGTTCTGCCACTTATAAAACTTTTGTTTCCCATACGTGTATACTCAGGCACTGACATTATTTTTGCAACGTTAAGTGTTTTAAGATTGACCAATAATACTCAACCCTTAGCACTGTTATGTGGGTCATTGTAGACCACTACCTCTCAACCCTTAGCACTAAAATGTGGATCATAGATTGCAGAACTCACAAAATGTGGGCCACATCAAGAAATCTGAAGTTCAGAACACAGTGGAAACTTTAGTATTGATTTAGCATTAGCATTATCGATCATTATGAATTTCTTTACAGTCTGTGTTCACAGTGTGAGCACCAACTTCAGGTGGGGCAGCACCTTTTGTCGGACAGAACAGTTCTGAGTGGTACAGAGAAGGAGGCCCCTCATTAATAGGAACAGTTGAGAGGCATAAAAGAGATTAATACTAAAATGTGAGTCAACCAAACTGACAGCAATATTATTATTTGTATGGGCTCCTGCAATTTACACTTAATTTTTGGGTTAATTACAAAGCCGGTCAAATATAGGTCCTCAGTGGAAGGAAATGTGTAAACCCTGGCGCCAGGTATATATATCTCACATCATTTGTAAAATAATGTTAATGCAGTCCGCACACAAGACTAAAAGAGAACCAAAATCGGCATGGTTCCTTCTGGAAACAAACATTCAACTGAAGTTCTTTGATCTATTATTTCTGGGAGGAGTATTTTACAAGTTGTAATAAGTATTGCTCGGTTTGGAAAAAATATCCTTTTTATGTTTCGATCTGAACAGTGCCAAAGCAAACAAGCAAAACTCTTGGCTTTTTATATAGAAGCAATTAGTCACTGAGCAGAAGACTCGCATGACAAGGCTTTCTTACGTTCACGTCTGGGTGATTCTCTATGAAAAAGGTCACTTTTGCATGGAAAAGAGAGGTGGTATGGAATGCGGGCAGTGCTGGGGGCTGAACCCCAAATGGCTGGCTGCCCTGTCGCTCGGAGACACTCACATCTAGGGTCCGCTGCTTTCCTAAATGTCGTCTACTTGTGTGCATAGTGCTATATACACACACAAGCCCTGCTTTTTGCAGTCTGTGTGTTTGATCTCTGTGTGTCTGTAGGGGCATCAGGCTGCTTGCACTCTTGAGTGTCTGCTCTGATCAAAACCTGTTATACAGGACAACAATTTGATGACATATTTTGGAAGCAGTGAAGTGAAGCCTTAACAAAACACAGTAACATGCTGCAGACGCTTTTCAAAGGCGCTATGGTGTCACTGCCTAAATTTAATTTTTTAACTTTCACAAATGCGGTAGAATCACGCGAACCAGTCGGTTTTAATTTAACACTTTTTTGTTAATGCAATCATGGTTTGCTTTGTGTTTTCCCTTCTGCAGTGGAATGACAGTTTTTCACTTTGATTTATAGATGCAGAGCAGGTTTCACAAGTAAAGCTGTAATAAGTGACATTTTCTTCACGAAATGCGACTCGGAATGCATTGTTGTTCTTATCAAATTCATTTTTATTTAAAAAAAAAAAAAGGTGAACATGGCCATTGAGCTTAAATTCATTTTCAGTGGCTGCCAGATTTTCAGATTTGATATCTTTTATACATTGAGGACCACTAGGTGCAAGTACTTGTTTTCAGGGGAGACCTGGGAGTACTGGGGAAATCAAGTGACTTGCTCAGAGTAACACACTAAGCAAGAGGAGGTTGTGCAAATCCAGCCAAGGTTCCCGGGTTGTTCCAAGGCTATACAGTGTGTGTGTGTGTGTGGGGGGCGCGATGAGCATGCGATATCTTATCGCTGCTCACTGAAGTGTAGCTCTCCCTTTCAACTGTACAGCACTGCATTTTCGGATCATGGCACTATGTTTCTTGCACATGTGTGCAAGCAAACATAAGAACAAATGAACTGCAGAAAGATGCTTCTGAGACAGCTCTCCCTATGCTGTTCCTACCTCTCTAGTGGCACAGCAAAGACTAGAGAATCACTGATCTCGGAATGCTCACATGCCCAAGGTTCTATGCTGATTGACAGCTCTGGGCTGTACCACTACCCCAGCAGGGGTATTCATTACCCATATGTATTAAATCCCCATCGACAATGTGGAACAATACAGAAAGGAAAAAGAAACACAGTAGCCACTATACATTTATGTCAGTCTATATATGGTTTTAAAAGTGTAGGAAAGTGATTCTGTCTGTACATGGGAGAACACAAGACCACACCAGATCATGAGGTAAGGAGTGAGTTGCCCTCTATTACAAGCCAAAGTTTCAATTACAGGGTGGCTAACATTAGGAAGCCTACTTTTAGGTGAGGCTTCATTTTAAGGGGGGCTTGAATTAGAAAATGTTTTCAGATTTTCAAAAATATTCATATTTAACTCCACAGGACACTATTAAATGCTGGTATTTGCTGAATTCAGTTGATTAAATTATGGCTAATAAAGTAGCTGGTTGTTATCTGAAGAGCTGTTTGCTGATTTGTCGAAGAGCTGTTTACTACCTTGTCTAACTAAAATGAACATTGTTTACCTTAGATTGAACTTACTGTATGTACTGTATTGTTCTTTTGTACTCCTAATCATTATAAAAAAAATATCTGTTTGCATTTTTGTACACAAATCCTGCAAGCAGTTGTCTGCTCCTTTTTAACAAGCATGTCATTCTACTGAATGTTTTTATATTGTAATGACTTTCTGCCGAACAAATAAAATGAAACTGAAACAGAGGTCCTTCTTTTAAGGGCTGAAACACGGGGAGGGCATGCGACTTGCTTAAGGTCACACAGCAAAGCACTGGTTATGGCATGCGCACACACACACCAAATTCTGGCCGACTACATCACAAGTGATGGAAGTGGATGGCTTGGATGAGATTCAAAACAAGGTTTTGGTAGTTTGTCTTATATAACAGATTGAAAAACATCTGATTTCTAGTGCAGTGGTTACAAAGAACGTAAAACCTTCTGTTCACTTCAATGCGAATTTAATCCAAAGCTGCAGGTTCTATAATGAACCTCCAAACTAAATGTTTAAGTGACTGCACCTCTTTGAAGCAAGTCATTTTTTTCCAAATCGCTGGAACTCATTTTTTTTTTGTTACCAGTACGTTGCAGTGTACTGGTAGCAACTTTGAATCCTGCTCTAAAGTAACAGCAGGAAAGCCACATGTGATTAATAGTGGACCCTGGGATTAGGTGGTGTACTGTTTCAGGGATTTTGGGCCATCTGTTCTTCCCTCCTACTTTTTGTAGAATTTAAGTGCACCTCCACCTCGGGGACCATAGAAAAGAATTAGAGTTCTTCTGCTTTTCATTATCACAAGATTCAATAACTCAGTTCGCTGTCAGGGTAATCCCCTTTTACTCCTTCTTTTGCACTCACAGACGTTTGCCATAATGACATATAAAAATCCCAGATGTCGGAGAGCTGATGAGGTCCCCACCTTTTTCAGAGTACTGGATTTAGGCTACTTGTGAAAGGGTGTCAGAACTGACAGGCCCAACTTGCCTACATGCAACATGGACAAGCATTCTATAGTGATCTGTGATCCTCTGTATATAATGCAGTGCTATCCCAGTCCTCAGTGGCCTCTTAAATTTTCAGTTTGCCCTCTGGCTTGCTGTAACAAAAACAAAACAGTATTCCCTATTTTTTGAGCTTCGTGGCATTTTTACTTTTGTTTCTTCTGGCAAGATAGGTCTTTTGGGAGTGGTAAATGACATGTTACTGCATCCTCCTGTCAGGAAAACTGCATTTTATTTACTACCGTGTCTTTCCCAAATCATACAAGGCTCCTCTTCTCTCTGGGTAGTTGCATTTGACGTATTACAGTGTCTCGTGCAGCTAGGCGACAAGCAAGGATCAGGTGAACATTACTGCTGCAGTGTGGTCAAGTGGTTAGTGCACTAGCCTGGGAACCAGGAGACCCAGGTTCAAATCCTACCAGACCAACTCACTCTCTGGGAGGCCTTGAGCAAGATGCTTAACCTTTCAGTGTTCCACTTCATCCAGTTGTCAAATGGGTAGAAACAGGGCACTACTGAAAATGAGATGCTGCATTTCATTCGGGCTAGCATGAGTAAATAAACTGTAAGGAACAAGTCCACTCACAGCACAACAGAAACATAGGAACACAGACAATGACGGCAGAAAAAGACCCATGGTTCATCAAGTCTGCCCATATTACACTACAGTACGTACCCCATAATCTACTGCCTCTGTTGGGTCTTCGTTTACACTAGTCCCCCTTTTGTTATCCGTATTTCAGCCCTCACTTCCCGCTGAGTAGCAAATATCCACTTGTCTCTGTTCCAACCATGTTTGAAGCCATTTATGGTTTGGAACCCATTACCTCTATCAGCAGACAACCATTCTTTCCGTAAAACAATACTTCTTCACATCCTTTTTAATACCCAGCCTCCCGTTAACCTCCACTTGTTGTGACCTCTTATCCTATCATCTCTGATCCTCGTAAAATGCTACTCACAGTCCACCTTGTTAATGCCTTTCAGGAACCTGAAGGTCTCTAACATATCCCTCCTTTCTTTTCCGGTTTCGAGTGAATACAAGTTCAGTGTTTTTAGTCGATCCTCATTGGATCTGGCCTCCTGACCCTGAATCATCTTGGTCATCCTACTTTGTACCTTCTCTAGCATATCCCTTTATGTAGGGAGTCTAGAAATGAGCACAATACTCCAGGAGTGGCTTCACCAGTGACCTATACAGTGGTAACAGTACCTCCAACATTCTAATGAGAAGCCCTCACCCGATGCACTCCAGCAGCCTGTTTGCCTTGCTGAAGTCCTTGTTACACTGGCTGGTTTATTTAAGGGAGTCACTAATGACGACTCCTAGGTCCTTCAGTCCGATGTTGTGTCCAGATTAACCCCCGTCCCCTCCCCCCCCACCATCCAATACTCTGTTTGGGGAGATTTGTTTCCTAAGTGCATAACTTTGCTTTTTCTGGCAGTGTAGTTCAACAGCCCAACTTTGGACAAATTTTCCAGTCTTTGCAGGTCTATCTGCAACTCCCTTATCCCCTCCACACTGTCAACTTTCCCACAAAGTTTAGTGTCATTTGCAAATAAACTCAGCTTGCCCTGGATTCCCTCTCTCATGTTGCTGTGAACATACTGAAGAGGACTGGGCCCAGAACAGATCCCTATGGTACTCCAATAGTGACTTTTCTTTCCTCTGATCTGACCCCATTAACCACAACCCTCTGCTGTCTCTCATCCGACTGACTCCCTACCGATCTTATTTCCCCAGCTGTTCTCAGATCCCACATCTTCTTTAGCAGTCTTCGATGTGGCACCCAATCAAATGCCTAGCTGAAGTCAATGTAGAGCAAATCTACAGCATGGCCTTTATCAGCTACCTTGATTACCCAATGAATACTACTAGGTTGGTCTGACAAGACCTCCCCTGTTACGAATCTGTGCAGCTTAATATTCTGAAGTCTGTTTTTATCAAGGTATTCCACTAGATCTTCTTTGACTACTGTCCCATCAGTTTTCCTACAACAGAGGTAAGGCTGACAGGTCTACAGTTTGCCCCCTCTCTTGTGCACTGGAACCACATCTGCTATCCTCCAATCCCTGGGAAGTATCCCTTGTTTAATAGAGCTATTGAGAAGCCCTGCCAGGGGTTTGGCTAACACCAATGCCAGTTCCCTTAGTGCATTCAGATGCATCCCATCCGGCCCCAGGCCCTTGTTTACCTTCAGGGCTGCTAGCCCCTTTTCAACTCTTTCATCAGGAAATTTCTGCAGTTTAACTTTCGGGTCCCCTCTATCAGCTGCCTTTATGCCGCTCTTCAGCAAGAGCCCACTATCCTCCTTAGCGAATACTGAGCAATAGTCATTTAGCACAGCTGCTTTCTGCCAGTCCTCCTGTATTACCTATGCCATCCTCCACTGGCTTGACAGTTCCCCCTCCCATCTTTCGTTTTCACTTACACATCTAAAGAACTGTTTTTACCCTCCCTTGACCCCTCTTTGCAATACGCACCTCTGTGTCTGCCTCTGTGAGTCTGTCTGCCCTCTTGGCCTTAGTTTTCTCCTGGTACTCGTACCACTCTTCATCCCCCTGCCTTTTTTGGTACCTTATAAAGGCCCTCTTTTTAGCCTCACTGCCTCTCTGTCCCTTCCAAAGAACCAAATTGGTCTCTTATACTCATTTCTCTTGATAACCGTTCTCGTGCATATTTCTGTTATTATGTGAATAGCCCCTTTTATAGCCCCCATCTTTCCTCCACTCCCCTGATGTTATCTACCCTAGCTAACCTGTCCAGCACAATTTCCCTCACACTGCTGAAATCCACCCTCCTGAAGTCTAGCACATCAGCCTTAGACGAGAGCTTACAGGTGCCCAGGGCCACTTCTAACCATATAGTATTGCGGCTACAGGACTCAAGTGGTTCACCCATCCATAATCCGCCTACTCTTTCAGAGTTGGTGAGTATTACATCTAGAATGGCTAACTGTCTTATGGGATCCCTGACCTGTTGTACCAACACGTAGTCCTGCAAGTCATCAAGCAGGGCCTGGCTTCTGAAGCTCCTGGCCACTGGGATGTCCCAGTGGATGTCTGTCAGGATGAGAGCTCCCACTACTACAATCTCCCTCTGCCCCCCCAACTAAGGCTCAGGTTCCTTATCTCTCTTCTCCCACAATTGGCCTGCTCGTACCACATCACGAGTTATCCTGCCTGACAACTCTGTGAACTGAACCCAATGATTCTACCTTTCCTTGCCCCAATGCTAGCATCCTCCAATGCCTAGATCCCTTCTCTGATGTAGATTGCCACCCTACACCTCTACCCATCCCTCTATGATGCCTGTGTCAGACATAACCTGGGATAGCTATGTCCCAATTGTTGTTCACACTGGCCCAAGTTTCTATAATGGCCACTAGATCCAGCATAGAGTCTGTCTCCAAAGCTTTGAGCTCACTAATCTTATTACCCAGACTCCTGGCATTGAGGCATACCACCCTGCAACGTGTGCCCGCACCTCTATTTGTTGTCACTTGTCCTGCCCATCACCCTTCTCTAATAACTGTAGTGTCTTGAGTTTCCCCTTCTTTTCATGTCACCTGTGTCTACCCTGGACTCTTTCCTCACATAAATTATTCCTTGAACACCACCACCCCCCCCCCTTCCCCCCCAGTTCTATCTAGGGTCCCCACTGGCCCTCCCTCTACAGTTGAATCTCCAGCCCCGGCCTCCCCCACAGCTAGTTTAACTGTCTGCCAATGTAGATGTCAAACTTCTGCCTTAATGCATTTGTTTCTTGTTAGATGAAGGTCATCACCTGTGAAGAGCTTTCTGTCCTAGAAGCCCTTCCAATCCCCTATTAAGTGGTGCCCCTGTTCCAGACACCCCCCATTTAACTACTTATTGAACTCCTCGGTCTCTACCTCCCTCACTCTATTCTTCTCATTCTCCCCACCCCAGACAGGAAGGACCTCAGAAAAGGCTAAAGAAACTGAGTGCTTCTTCAATTTGTCCCCAGCCTCTGGAAGTCCCTCTTCATTGTTTCCACAGGACAAATCGCCAGATCGTGGCACCAAGGCATACCAGCACTTCCCTGTTCCCCCTCTCCATTATCCTCCCTATGCTGTCCCAATCTCAGATGGCTGATGCTCCAGGCAGGCATCTGACCACCACCCACTTACTCCCCTTACCTACCACCTTCTTCATCCCTCTAACAACAGAGTATCCTATTACTATCATCCTTCTTGCTAACTTCTGCCCTGTCTTGCCCCTGGGTGTCACCATGTCTCTCTTCCCAGCAGCACTAACTGACCCATGGTCATTTTATTTATTTATTGAAATGCTTCACCTTGAGGCACACTGAACAACAAGTTGCTCGTCTCATGGTGTGACCTGGGGGGGGGGGGTTGTGAAGGATGATCGGTTACAATAGTATGTGGGTAGTACAAACAATACAACATTGTAAGATTGTGCTACAGTTGGAACACATGGTATTGTGCAATAAACAGTGATGGAACATTGGGTAAATTACACTACCTGTCCAAATTCATAAAAAAGAACATATAAATGTACAAAATAGTAATAATGCGATAGAACCATTTATAGTGCATGAGTGTACCAGGTGCAGGCTCGAGGTAATACGTAAGTGCTGTTGGAGTAAAAAAGATGGGATTAGGTTGTGCACACTGGCGACCCAGAAGGGCAGGTGGAGAAGAGAGGGGGAGAGGCAAGAACTGAACATGAGGAGAAGGGGTAGCCATTTCCTGATTTCCCTCTTCAGGATGCTGAGAACCCTGCTGGGAGGGTCATGGTAGGAAGGCAGAAACTGGGGACAGGTATTAAGGTGGGTTAAAGCAGGAACAGCTGAGGGAAAGGTAATTGTGTAGGGCAGACGTAAGGGAGTAGTTGGAGGAGGAGTGTCATATTTTAGGGGGGAGGGAGGGAGTTCCACATTTTAGGGAAACGATGGGCGAAACCAGTCTGACCGATGAGGGTGGAGCGGCGAGGAACCGTCAAGGTGCGGGCGTCATTTGATCTGATCTGATTTGGTCATTGTGACAGGGAGATCCTGCCACTCTTGAGGACAGACCTTTTCTTAAACCTGTTGCAACAGTTCTTCTATTTCTTAGTCTAATCTATCCTTTACAATTTCTAGTCCATAAGGTTGGCCACCTATGGGTACCCCCTCCCCTTTCTTGACTATGCTGTAGTGTCCTCTTTAATTTTCCTTTTCCCTCTGAGGTCTTCGTTCAGGGAGGTTATTGTTGTGACCTCAGAGCTGATGTAAAACAACAGGCTGTGTTAGTCGTTGTTGGATTTAGTATGCAATATCACTATGTCATAAAATACCATGGCAGTAGGTGTTTTTGATAAAGGTAAAAAGTACTAGGTGACTGTATTATAGAAATTAAGCTATTGGGGTAGAGATATAAGAAAACCCCCTGTTGTGTTGTTAAATGCACATAACTTGCAGATTGTTTGAGAGCCCTCTTGGTACCATGCATTCCTGCTGTAAACTGAGGCAGTCTGAAATTCCATGGTGATTTGCATATACATCCCATGATGCTTTGCATTACTGGAGTATGTGTGATATTGTTTCTTTGAAACTTGGCTTGCCATTGCCCTTTAGGGTAACCCTTGCTTCAGTGCTTCTGCACTGAGGTTCTTTTTCTTTAACTTTTTTTTTTTTTTGTTTGTTTTTTTTGTTTTATTTGAGCCCCCACCACCCAAGCAAACAAGGCCCACATAGGAGAACCTGAATCTCAACTAAATAGTTAGATCAGTGGGTCAGTAGGTGCTGACTAAGTGCAGAGGAAGGACATGCATAGTCTGTTGCTGTAAATTGAAGTATTGAAAAAGGAATATGTTATCGCTGAAACTTATCTCCTGTATTTTAGATAAACATCACACAGAGATTGTGTGTTGAACCTGAAGCTCGATGTCTGGTCCATCTGTTATCCCACTGCCAGAGTCAGCCACCTGTGCCTCTTCCAGGGGCACAAAGTGGTTTGCCTCTAGTACCTCATGGGAAAAGAGCACTGTGTGACTGTACCTGCCACCTGATTTCCACCCCCTCCCTCTCCCCACCCCCCCTTCAACCCCCTAAGCCAGTGTCCTCTGAGGAACTGAGGATGTGAGGGGTGGGCACATTCTTAGTTGGAGTCGCAATTCGAATATTTCCTCCACAGCTGCTGCCAACTGAGCATGGAGCCTCCTGAAGGCTGTGTGACCACTACTACTACCTGATCTCCTCCCCTTTACCACCAACCTCCACCCCACCGGGCCAATGGGCCCCTTACTTGGAGTCGCAGCTGGAATATCTCTTCCCTAGCTGCTGCCAATGGAGCATGGGGCTCAGTGAAGGTCCTGCTAGTAGGGCAGCGTTCCCTTCTCCAAAGCATAACCTTGGAGATGAGTGTCCCACAATCCCTACAGCTAACTATCTCTCCGCTAACCCAGTGCTACATTTCAGTCAGTGAAATACCTTTGCTATATGCCTACGTTTAAGTTACTTAGTAGTATGTAATACTAGGCTATGAGGGCTTCACACTCTGCTATCTCTTACACTGACTCCTATGACAAAGAAAAAAAGAAAAACTTTACAATAATTGCACAAATACAATCTCCCTAAAAATATAATAGATAAAAAGTTTAGAAATACTTAGCTGCTCAGAAGATTCAAAATTCCAATATGTGGATTACAGATCAAAATAGTTGGCTTGCATGAGCTCTTTTTCCTGTAGGTCTTTTTTTAAATGTTAGGATTACTATCCATAGGGTTTTTCTGTATTTAAACAAATCCTTTCTCATTAGGAACAAATCAGTAGGATTCCATGCATGTGGTTCAGTGCAGAGATGGTAATTTCTTTTAATGGCATAATTACAGGCACCATTTCTAAAGTAGCAGTTACCCCCTAGATGGGATCAGATGCTTTTCCGAAGAATCACTGTCCTTCACGTTTTCTAAAATAATCTCATTACTGTACACCCAGTATGAAATTGCTGCAAATGCTAGCTGTTAACTGAAACCTGAAATGTTCATTTCCTATCCCACAAGCATTTTGAAAGTATGGATTTCAAATTCCTAACTGTAATAACTGAAGGTGGAGTTGAAGATAATGTTGTGCATACAGCACCCTTAACATACAGTTCTTGCAGATGGTTAGCATGCAGGCTTCCTTGTGCATGCAGCGTAAGTGTACTCAAGAACAGAAGCAGCAGGGGCCGCCGTACTAATTTGATAAATAAAGTACCGCTGAATTAAAAGGCCCTGCAAGTTCACTTTTTCTTATATGGGTGAGGGGGTGCCAATCATAAAATCCAGGTCAGCTAGAGTTCCAATGCTTTAGCAGAGACCCAGGTTCATGTCCTGACCACAGGATATCCAACTAGGCCAGGGAACTGGAGTACTAGCAGAGTCATAAAGGCTGACCAGCTCACACTTGTGGGGGGGGCAGAGAGCAAGACCACCCACTGCGCTCATGAAAACTTCGAAGAGACTGCCAAAACATGTGAAAATGGGTTGAGGAGATAGGGGGCAGGCAAACATGAGTTCAACGGAAACAGGAGCAGGGAGGAGGAGACAGGAAGGACAACAGCAAAGATCAGAATTAGGAAGGCAAAGTACAGCACAGGATAGAGGGAGGTAAGGAATTCCAGTTGGATGCTGCTGAGTGGGAAAAAGATCTACATGCAACTGCTAACCTCCATTTGGGTACAGTAAGGGAAGGGAGGAAGACTGTAAAGCCCCACGTAGAGGTTTTAGCTGAATAATCTCACTAAGGCAGGGAGGGATACATTTGTGGACCAGTTTGTGTACAAGATGAAGAGTTGCAAGGTGAAGTCGTGAGTCATAAGGTAACCAGCCAAGGGAAGTGAGGACTTCACAGTAATGGTGACGAGCACTGACACCTAGGGCAAACCTACCCACCCTATGGTATGCCTGCTTGAGGCGCAAAAAGACAGTGGAGCTGGTTGTGAATGAAAGTGGAGCACTGTAAGTTAGATGGGGAAGGAGAATGGCCACTGCAATCTTGTGACAGGCAACCGACATAAGGAAGGGTTGAATCCGACAGAGGAGGCCAAGCTTCTGGTTCAGAGATTTGGTAATGAGGGAGACATGGGCATCTAATGAGGTATCCAAGGTGACCCCCAAGTACTTAAAGTTAAGAACCGACTCAAGGGCCTCCCCATTGCAGGAGAGGGTCACGGGGGTAGGAAAGGATGCGGGAGGATGGGAGAACAGCATGCTTTTCGTTTTCTTGGTGTTGAGGACCAGCTGATTCTCCAGGAACCAGTCTTCGAGGGCATGGACGTCAGATGCTAATTGTCTATTGCTCCACCCAACATCAGAAGAGGAATGACAGATAATGGCATCGTCTGCATAAAGTTGCACAGATGCTCCTCCACAGTTGTAAGGTAGATTGTTAATGAACAGAGAGAACAGCAAAGGGCCAAGAATGGACCTTCGCAGAACACCATGGGTTACGGGTTGGGAGCCCGAGAGAGAGCCAGCCCATTTGACCCTTTGTGAATGGCAGGAAAGGTAACTCTGGTCCCAGGACAGGGCAGTGGAATTGAGGCCCAGAACACGTAACTTTTGGAGCAGGAGGCCATGGTTGACCAGATCGAAGGCTTTCGTAAGCTCGACAAAGATAGCTCCAGCGACAAAGCCTTGGTCCATAGCACGAAACAGATCAGAGGTAACTTCAAGTACAGGTACGCTGTGGCTGTATAACATCTGATGGCCCAGCTGTGAGTCAAACTAACTGCCTTGCTGAGTTTGAGCTGAAGTGCTGCAGTGAGAGAGCCTGTTTAACCCTCCCCAGTGCCTTTGCTGGCTGCTGGTAACCAGGATCCAACACGGAAGTGAAACTGACCTGAAAACGTCACCAGAGGAGGGGGGGCTGCACCACATAAAAGCTTGCGCTGCACGAGCGCCACTCGCTAACAGAAAAAGGACTCTAAAAAGTATCACAACTTGAATTAGGCAGGTTAGTAAAAACTCATAAAAGACACTGAAAGAGGTTTAATATTGTTCTAAGTTGCCTGTGACTTATTTTACAATTAAATTGAGATTGTTTGGTTTATAGACATAGTTAACTTTTAAACTGTTTAAAGGTCACAGAGTATTTTTAGAGTACAAAGTTTAAGCTGTGACAAAGTCTAGTATATATGATAAAGTTAATATATTTGTAGTGAGTTCTATAAAAGGGTAATAAGTCTAGTGATTTTTCCAAATTAAGTCATAATAATCAAGTAATAAGTAAAGAGCTTTTTGATTAAACTGATGGGATTGTTGATGGGAATTACTTGTTTAGTAGAAATTTATGGTTCAGTTACATTTGATTCTCCAGGGAATAGAACTGGTGTGTACCTTAATCTTTGTCAGCCTAGAATGAGCCAATTAAGAACAAATAAATTGATTAGAGGGAGAAATCCCTTTAAACTGGTTAGACAGCAGATTCAGAATACTCACCAGTTAGTCTCTTGTAGAAGTTTCTCTTCAGCAAACCAGATGTTTTTGATATCTTTAGTTCTTTGTGGGGACATAGAAATGAATCCAGGACCTGAGGGTGGGACCATTAAGTTGGTATTGGATAATGCTAGAAGTTTAATTAATAAAATGAACCTCCTCAGAGTATGGGTTGAATTGGAAAAACTAGATATAGCCATTTTAACTTAAACTTGGCTGAAAAAGGAAATCCTTCAACCTGAAATTGAACTCAATGATTTTTATTGTTATAGACAGGATCGAGGGGAGGGGTCTTAATTTACACTAGACACAATTTAGGTCCTTCTAAGATTATTTATACTGGGAAAATAGAAGGAATAGAATGCCTGCTGTTACAAATTCGTACAATTAACCTGATTGTGGGTGCTGTTTATTCTCCACCTAAGATAAATACTACACATTTTGAGAAATTTTCACATATTATAATGGAATGTATAGGCCAAACAAATACAACTTTGATGGGTGATTTTAATGCTGCCTGGGGATGTCCCAGGGGTCAGGTTTTGGAAAATTATATGAAATGTTTAAACCTGGTACAGATAATTGATACTCCTACAAGGAAAGGAAAATTAACAAGTAATGGAAGTGTATTGGATTTATGTTTTATATCCCCTGAATTGATTGTAGTAAATAAAGGGGTTGGGGAACCCAATTTGGGGGATTATAGTGTAATAAAATGTATTATTACCTTGGAAACTAAAGTAGCTCCAACTATTAAAGTTCCAACAGAGTATAAAAGAAGTTACATAAAGTTTAATAAGCTGTTATTTAGGAATTATCTGCAGGGTTTACCATGGCACAGAATTTTCCTTATTCCTGACCTGAACTTAGCTGTACAGCAATTTACATTAATGTTTATTGAGGCATGTGATCAATTTGCTCCTTGGAAAAAAGTTGTTCAAAAACAAAATCACTTGCCATGGGTAACCCCAATCATAAAGAAGTTAATCAGGGCAAAGAATCAACTTTGGAAAAAAGCAAATAAAACCTTGAAATCTGAAGTATGGGATAGTTTTAAAAAAACAAGAAACAGAGTGATTCAGGAAATAAGGAAATCGAAAGCCTCCTATTATAAACAAAGGATTAAAGAAACAACAGACCCAAAAAAATATTGGTCCTTAATAAAAAATCTTACAAACCCTGTGAGAAACCAAACAGAGATAAAACTTAGCCAAAATGGAACTGTATTTGAAGCAGATAGTGCTGCAGAGGTACTGAATAATTACTTTATTGAACTCCCTGATTTGAATTTGGGAACTGTAAATAAAACGAAAAATGCCCAGAATGTGGACCAAAATATAGAATCTGAAAATTTTCAGGAAAATTATGTACCAAAGTTTCGATTTAAAGTAGTGACAAATTTAGAGGTACAAAAAATAATAAATAACTTAAAGATAAATAAAGCTTGTGGTCCTGGCAAGATTGAAAATAGACTTCTAAAGGAAGCTGTCCAAGAAATATCACCTATCTTGAGGGATATTTTCAACTGGAGTCTCAGGGAGGGATTGTTTCCATCAATTTGGAATCAGGCAAAAATTATTCCAATTAATAAGGGGGGTGATTCAATGGCCGCTTCAAATTACCGACCAACAGCACTGTTGTCAACAGTTTCCAAGATTCTGGAAAAAAATTGTTCATGGGCAGTTAATGGAATATCTTGAAAAATACCAGAAAATAACTCAGTTTCAATCAGGCTTTAGACAGGGTAGGTCCAAGGCTACTGCACTCACAGACTTTCTAGATTTAATTGCTACTCCATTGGAGGAGGGGAGGTCCGTGGGTGCGGTTTACGTGGACCTATCACTGTATTTTAGTAAAAAAACTGAAACAAATGGGTGTGGAGGAAGAACCTTGCAATTGGTTTAGATCATATTTAAATAAGAGATCTCAATTTGTAATATTAAATGGTCATAAGTCTGGTTTGGGTCTTGTGACAAGAGGGATACCCCAGGGTTCAATCCTGGGAACCCTCTTGTTTTTGGTTTATTTGAATGATTTACCAAAACACATAAAAAGTTCACAAGTCAGACTTTATGCAGATGACACAGTCTTGATAGCAGCAGGAAGGAATTCAGGAGAAATAGAACAACAATTACAAGGTGATTTTCTAGCCATGCAAAATTTCATCACTTGGGCTTTTGATAAATAGTAAAAAGACACAAACAATGTGTTTTGGTATAGAGAGGAAAAATAAAACAATTCCAAAAATAACAATTAAGACTCAGGAAGGATAAATTTTTAGAGCAAACCCAAGTACATAAATATCTGGGTATTCAAATTGATCAAAAATTAAATTTTGAACAACATATAACAGAACAAATTAAGAAAACAAATTCAAAATTAGGGGTAATGAGACGTATATCAAATTGTTTAACAAAAGAAATGCGATCGAATATAGCAAATCAATTACTATTACCAGTGATAGATTATGGGAGTCACATTTATAGGCATACCTCTAAAAAGCAGTTATGAAATTTGGAAGTACTTTATAATAAAATAGCAAGATTTGTATTGAAATGTGATATTGGTACTCATCACTGTGCAATGTATACTGAATTAGGTTGGAATTCATTACATCAGCGGGCTAAGGGAATCTGGTTAAAACAGATACAAGGATTACTTAAAAATAGATCACAACATTATTTGGCAGGAAACCTCCTAAAACCAGATCATGGACTGAATTTACGGAAATCAGGAGCTAGAGATCTTTTGAGTCTAAAATTAAAAAATAGTTTTAGTAGTATGACCTTATAATATAAGGTTTCTACCAGTTGGAATGGACTCCCCCCCTTCTCTTAGAGATTTAAATTTATCCACTTCAGAGTACAAAATAGCAGTAAAACATGAGCTGTGTTTTAGATGTTTATGTAATAGGTAGTATTTTTAAATAACATTACATGAGTTGTTTGCGTATAAGATTTTGTAATTGACTGAGATCTTTTATGTTGTTATGTAACTGTATGTGTATTAGTCAAGTAAGAATGATATGTACTGTATGACTGTAATAATGAGTATTGTAACTCTTGTAACTTAAACTTTGTATAAACAGGTTTGCCTTGTAAATAGGGATTCTTTGAACCCTAATGGCAAAAAATTCTGTATAAGATAAATTTTTACTTACTTACTTAATCAAGGTTGTGAGAATACTATGATTCTTTCTGAACCTATGTTGGAAGGGAGAAGAGTAGGTTGCAGGTATCCAGGAAGGTTTGTACATGGTCATAAATAATGCGTTCCTGGATTTTTGCCAGGGGACAGAGGACTGAGACACACCTAAAATTCTCTGCAGCAGTGGGAGAACCACCCTTGTGTACTGGTACAACTACTGCTACTTTCCACTTATCAGGAAGTGTACCCGAGAGGAAGGACCTGTTGAACAGGTCACGATCACAGTACATGTCTGCAACAAGCTCAGAACTCCACAAGTCAGGTTCAGGAACAGAATGTGCTGATGTGCCCCACCACCAGGCCTGCAGAATGGGACTAATTTGTCTCAGAAGCTGCATACTGGAAGACAGTGCAGCCTAGCGGTTAAAGCACAAACCTGTAAATCAGAGGATCCAGGTTCAAATCCCACCACTACCATTTCCTGACTGATTAAGCAAGTGACTTGACTGCCCAGCACTTCAGTTCTCTCAGCTGTTCAGTAACCAAGAAGGACGCTACCAAAAATGAGACACTGCATTTCAGCTGGGCTATCCTAGATAAAAAAATAAAGAAGTTGGTCACACCTAGTGCACAGAGATTCACAGAGAAGGCTGGGCAGAAGATATGCAGCACAGAGAAGAAACAATGATGAAATGAGCACATTACAAATATGGCCATACTGTGCTTTGGGACACTGAAATAGCTCCTCACACACTACAGTATATGGATTTGCTCACGACAAACTAGACTTTTACTGTCTTTGTACTGTTTATGCCATTAGCTATTATGTCACTTTAGAAGCTGCAAGTTAGGGTTGTGTTTGTATAAACTATGCTACATGTTATTGTATGTACAATTCCAATTAGTTCTGTTTCTGAGAGGTAGTTCAGCCTAGTGGTCAGAGTGCAGAACTGTGAACCCAGTTTTGAGGCATGTGATGGACTGAATGGTCTCTCCCAGACTCAGCCTGTACACTGTTGCCAGCTTCTCAAATCCTTCAGATGCCTGCAAAGGTACTTCAGTAGCTGCCACCACTCAGCACAGACACTCTCTCGGGGCATCTCTAGGTCTGAATCCCACCAGAGCCACTGCCCACATAGTACAGCGCTCCTTGCCAAATGGCAAATGACCCATCGCGCTTTGTCACAGCTGAGAACACCTCAGTTTAGAAACAAAATATGGTAACTGTAGCCTTATGTTCGGAGATTGAAACATGGGTTTTTCTGTCTGTTATAACCCAGTTATATGTAGAGCAAATGACTCAGTCACAGAAGCCTAAAATAGATGTAAAAAAATAACATTTTAATACTTCAAGATATTTACACATACTGTATAAATGAAAATTACGTATCTACTGTAATTCTTGATCTTCCTATGTAGCTTCACCATTCATCACTGGTGGGTTCAGCCTGGAGGCACTAGGACCCCACGGGAAGCTTTTCTAGCTTTAAAAAGCTTTCTCCCTCTCTGGATGAGGGGCTGTCATCAGTAATGGCACCACCCTTGAGGCAGAAACATTGCATGGAAGACTTTTCCCACAACTGGCCTCAGCTGGGGGGGGCAAGCAGGGAGGTGGCACTGCCCAGGGGCTGAGGCCCAAGAGGGGATGGAGGTGGGAAAGCTTGATGAATGGTGAAAATATATAGGAAGATTAAGAATTACGGTAGGAACGTAATTTTCATTTCTTACCTGTGTCAGGCTTCACCATTCATCACTAGTGGCTGAGTACCAAGCCCCACCGAGTGGCACTGGCATGTCCCTGAAGGCTGTTTAGCCTTCAGCCTCTTGTGAGGGACTCACAACAGGAGGGGGCCCATCACAGGTCTGGCCAGACCCACTACTGTTCAGGGTCAGGTCGAGCCTCATGGCCTGCAGGAGAGGAAGGGGGCCCTGACAGTTCTCACCTGGCCCTGCAGGAGAAAAAACGGGCCTCCTGGAATGGTGAGGCAGTCACCCTACACCAGGCCAGGGGTGACAACTGGGAGATGCGGAGCCACGTCATCCACCTAATGCAGACTGCTGATCCCACAATCCTGGAGACTACATTAGTTCACAGGTTCATAGAAGTGTACGAGCAATGAAGGCATACGTAAGGATGCCCATTGTATGCTCGCCACCCATATGTCCTATGGGTGGAAATCAATTTTTTTGTTTCCCATATGTTTATCCAATCTTTGCTTAAAGGTATTTAAATTATCACTATTAATGACACTTACAGGTAAGTTATTCCACAAACCCACAACTCTCTGTGTGAAAAATAGACTCCTTCTAGTGGATATACATTTTTCTCAATGAGTTTATAACCATGACTCCTAGTTGATTTGGCGTTGGAGGCAGTAGTAGAATCAACTGTAGTTCTTAAATAATCATTTTTAAGGTTTGATATACCAATATTAAGTCACCCTTATTTGTCTGTATTTTACAGAAAATAGGTTAAGTTTTAATCTATCTTGGTAACTACTATGTAAAGATGATACTTTTTAATTCGCTGAACACCCTCAGCGATTTTAAACCCCTTATAGAAGTTAGTGCACAAAATTGAGAGCAGTATTCCAAGTGGGATGTACCAGACTGGTGTAGAGTGGCATAATAACCTTGAGTCTCTACTTTTGATATTTCTTAAAATAGAGCCAATTATTTTATTACATTTTTAACTTTAATTATATTATTTTTAGAAAGTTAAATTATCTGAGATTATCACAAATCCTTTTCTTCCAAAATACTTTTAGATAAACATTGTTTAAGGAATAATTGAAGGGGATGTTATTTTGCCCAAATGTAAGACTTTACATTTGTCAACATTAAAAACATACCATAAGCCTTTGCCCAGTTTGATAGGTTGTTTAAATGATTTTGTATGGAGCATTTATCATGAAAGGTGCTTACCAAACTACCCATTTACAGTCATCAGCATATTTTGAGACCCATATCTTATCAGTAGTAGGCAGTGTAGAGACCATAATATTAAACAGTATCAGACCCAGGACGGAGCCCTGGGAAAACCACTAGTCACCACACCCATCGCAGACAGGTGACCTTGACTGATACCTGTTGAGTTCTGTTTTCCAACCATGACTGTATCCAGTTTATAATATTAGGTTGCAACTTAATTTTGACCAATTCTTGTAGTAAGACTTTATGTGATACTTTATCAAAAGCTTTGGAAAAATCCAAAATATTACCTCTACCGAATACCCAAGTCCAAGGCAGGCGCTTACTGGTTCAAAAAATGTAGTAGGTTGGTCAAACTGATCTTTCAGTCACAAAACCGTGTTGAAAGATATCTACTATTTTATTTCTTTCTAAATGATCTATAATATGGGCTTTAAGCAATCTTTCCATAATTTTGCCTATGATGGAAGTCAGGCTTATGGGCTGATAATTGTTAAGGTCATGTCTGGATCCACCCTTATATATGGGTGTAACTATAGCCTCCTCCAAGCCTGAACAACTTTACCTTCTCTGATTGATGAATTAAATAACATGGCTAGAGGACCAGAAATTGAATGACTAATTTTTTGTGAAAATCTGGGTGGAATACCATCAGGACCAGGAGAGCTGTTTGATTTTAAAGATTTAATTTGTTTTGCAACCTCCATTTTTGTAAAAACAGGAAAACTAGAATTATTTACTAGAAGAGGCGTTATTTGCAGCTTCCTTAGTTTCGAAAACTTTTAAAAATGTCTCATTTAGAATTGTAGCAGTAGTTGCTTCATCTAAAATAGGTATATCATTGATGTTAAAGGGTCCAACTGTATGATTTCTTTCTTTCATGGAACCAATATAATTACACAATTTTTTTTTGTTGTCTTTAACTTTAGTAACTAAGTTGAATTCAATTTTAGATTTAGATGATTTAATCATGTGTTTTAATTTTTGGGCTGCAATTTTGTATTTTTCCAGGAGACTGTTGGAATTCACTTTTTTATATTTTCTATATAGTTTTCTTTTCTTTGTAATTGTTTCTTAATTTTTGAGGACCACCAAAGAGGGACACGTTTATTGTTGCAGTACTTCATTCTATAAGGAACCCAATTTGAGAGACAAATATTGATTTTGTTATTAATTAAATCCCAAATTTGTACTAAATTTAGGTTATTTAGTTCCATCTCCCAATTCCATTTAGATAAAAAATCATTTATTTTTTTATAGTTTGCTTTGTTAAAGTTTTTGATTTTAGTAATGCCATTTGTGTTTGGAAAGTGTGCTATGTATTCATAATTGACCATGCAATGATCACTATCACCCAGAGGAGGAAGTATTTTGATGTTATCAATTTTCTCATTAACATTGGTGAGTGCAATGTCAAGGATATTGTTACCACGGGTAGGTTTATTAACTATTTGTTCTAGGTTAGATTCAAGAAAAGTATCCATAAACATCTTTTCAGTATTTGAAGCTGATGTATAATTGTCCCAGTTGACAGCTGGAAGACTGAAATCACCCATCAGTATATAGGGAATATCAATGTGTACCTCAGATATTTCTTCTATTAAACTTTGATTTTCATCATTAGTTAAACTAGGAGATCTATATATTAGCCCAATTACTAGCGGACTATGGGGGAGAAAAATTTTGACCCATAAGCTCTCATTATTACTTGTTTTAGTTTTAATTGTGTTTGCTTTCAAGTGTTCATCAATGTATAATACACACCTCCTCCCTTTTTATTTTCATTTCAGTTTTGTAAAACTTATTATATCCCTTTATGTCAGTGTTCCAGTCTTCATCCTTATACCAAGTTTCAGTAACTCCACAAATTGATATTTTTTGTGCTTGAAGGATGTAAGTAAGTTCTTCTTTTTTGTTGCGTAGACTTCTGGCATTAGTTAATATAATATTTATATTTGGTTTAGAAATGACACCAGTAATGTTCATTTGGGGGAATTTACGGTTGATTATGGATGCAGGATTTGAAGAACAGTTGAAAAATTGAGGTTCAAGAGTTGTATCTAGAACATACAACTCCCCACTTGCTGGAAGTTTAAACAACTATTGATAGAATGCACATGCTTTCGCCCAATAGTCTACTACCCTCCTGCTGAGGCGGAGTCCGGCCCCATCAATAGAGGTTTGATTTACCATAAAGTCCTCCCAGTGAGTTATACATTGTATATCTTGTTTAAGACACCAACATCTCAACCAATTATTTATTTATCTCATTTTACATTGTTGGGAAAGATTTGCTCTTGGAATAGGCAAGATTTCAGATAGGACTACCTCACATCCTAAATCCAATAATTTGCTTGTTAATGCAACATAATCTTCTTTTAGTTTTTGAGAATAATCCTTTAGAACATTGTTGGCTCCTATGTGAACTATTACCAAAGGTTTAAAACCTGAGTTTTGTAAGATGTTGCTGGACATCTCTGTGATGTCAGTAATGCCAGCACCCTTGAAGCTTGAAAGAGTTCTATTTGTGTTGTCAGGGTTGCAAATGATTCTATCAATATGTTTGATGACAGAGTCTCCTAGCACTATAACCTGTCTTTTTTTGCAAACATCATCTTGATTTAGGTCCAAGTTGCCACAATTTTCTAGTGAAATCAAGGGATTTACATCAACTTGGTCATGTTTTTTGCCCTCTCTGGTGTCAGTAACATTTTGTAGATTGCTGGGAAAAAGAGGTGAAGAATTAAACTCTGCATTTGAAAGATTCATAGTTGTTATAGTAAATATTGGGTTTTCTATATTTTCAAAATTTTCAGAAATGGGGACACTTATTGTTTCTGGATCATGGCCTGTATCCGAGATATATGTTAAGGGATCAAAGGAATTGAAAGTAGAAACCATAAATTGGTCTGCTCTTCTGCCCTTTTTTGGATTTTTTTGAATTTGTAAAGTGTACCAATCTTCATCTGCAGTGTCATAAGATGCCAGCGCTTGGTGTCTCACCAGCTCCAGACCTCAAGTGGAAATGGCAATGGCTCACCTGGTTGCCTTGCTATCAGGCATGGCTGCCAGGATCTGACCCAGTGTAGCCTACAGTTGGCTTTCGTAGGCTACCATGTGCGCCTGATGAGCTGTGATGGAGAGTACAAGGCATGCTGAAGAGAAAACTCTTCTGCCCCAGCAATCGAACTCCACAGAATCCATCTCTGTAGGGCAGTCTCTTGACAGGCACAGATGCCCACAAGGGGTATCCAGCCACTCCAAGCCCGATTCCGGGTGGGGCATAGATCCTGGAGACCCAGAGGGAGCGCAATACCTGCGCTGACAGTCCCAAGGGGCTGGAGTAGAGGAAGCGGGAAGCTGCCAGGCACTGTGCAACTCCTCCATGAAGAGACGAGGCCATGGAGGGATCACCACCAATTCTTGGCTGTATTACACAAGGGATGCCAGTGTTGCATGTGCAGGACTGCAGTGGGTGGAAGGAGAAAGATGGAGTTCCTTCAGCATCGTCATCAGGAACCACTGATACTCTGTGAAGTCAGCACCAGAAGAGTGGTAAGAGAGGGAGTCACCTGCGTCGGAGGAGGAAGTTGATGACATGGAGGGACTCTGCACAGAGTGCGACGAAGCCGAAGGAGGAGATGTAAATACCATCTCGTCAAATGGCCCAAAAATAAAGAGGGAATTCACTTGTCATCGCAATATATTGCTCCCAAGTGAGGGGGCCCCCAGGGACCAGAAAGACCTGGGAGACAAGGGGGAGGAAGCAGAGAGGAGGGAGGGTGGGAAGAATGGTCCTGGTAGACCGAAGCCCCTCTACCAGGGCTGTGGGTCCCAGCGGGGGATCCCTCCCTAGTGACGGGGCTGCACTGCCTAGTCACTGCCTGCTGCTCAATCCTCTCCAAGCCAGCAGAGTGAAGCCCTAGGTGAAAAGGACCCCTGATGAGGAGGCTGGGAGCCATACAAACCCAGAAGGGGGGCTCCTGTCCCCACCCAGAGCACGACTCCGACCCCCAGACAGGGAGGAGGAGCCTAGTCCAGTGCTCCGACTCCACCCTGGGGTGGCTGGGGCCACTGGGGCAAAACAGGACACTGACTCCCCCTCCTGACCTAGAGGAGTGAGACCTGCCCCTTGAGAGAGGTCCTACCTTGGTGACCATGGTATCAGAAGTCACGGTATTGACATCGTGGGTAATTTTCAATGCTGCAATAACCATGATTCACAGTAGACTGTGGCATTAAGACCTTTCATCCAATTTTTTTTGCATTTTCAGGAAAAACTGTCCCTTCCACGCCTAACCTCTCTGATGCGTTGTACAAAAAATGACTTCTTATGTTATATTGTGAAACAATAGTTATGTGATAATTTTTTCAAGGTTATCATATCATGGAAATTTTATTTTCGTGACACCACTAGCGGCCCTGTCCCCTCGCAGCACCGACCCTAGAAATGGCACTGACCATGGCACTGTAACTGAGCATGGCGCCACTGTCACCGGAGACAGCACCAGAGCTCTCCATGGCACCAAACACAGCACCAGCAGAGGGAAGGACAGTATTGGGCATGGTGTCAGCCCCAGGAACTGAACTCAAAGAAGAAGACCTCCTGCAGAATCTAGGGAGCGTCTGTTTCTCTTGGGATCTCAGTTGCCAATCCGGGTTGTCCCGGTCATCCTCCGAATCCAAGGAGAAGACCACAGCAACCCCCTGAGAGGCAACACTGGACACTCTACCCATCCTGGCACGGAGGACGATGTTGAGACTGGACTCAGCGGCAACGGTGGTGTCGCCCCACTCACCGGAGTTGTTGCCAGGAGCCGAGGCCACACCCCCACAGCCCCCAAAAGAACCACCAATGCAGGCCTCGCATGTAGCCGAGACCTCGACACCAAGGGTGGCTGACTCCCCGAAGGAGAACCAGGCCATGAGTGGTCCACGACCAGCCCCCCCGGAGGAGGCCAACTGTCCCCCCAACCACTCAGTCATACCTCCGGTCTCAGTGAGACCAGAGTCAACGAAGGCTTGTTGCCCTCCTTCCTGGTGCATATAGCAGCAGGGGCGGCACGGGGGAAGGCCCAGTGTCACTTACCTTGGTGACCCTTGTGTGGCCTTGACCACCCGAAGGTTGGGGGTCGCGGTCCAACCAAGACAGGTGACCAATGTATGGAAGTCCATTGAGAAGCAGCGTCAAAGCGATCCATGTCATGGTTTGGTCCCAGGCAGGTGAAGCACTGGTCATGTGGGTCTGTTACGGAGAAATGACTACTGCAGGGGCATCAACACACTGGGGTAGTCCCCGGCTTAGAATGTCTTTGCCCCGAACCCAACATGATTGGCCATACACAAAACTAACAAAAATGAAAAAAAAAAAGACACCAAACTAAATAAAATAACAAGAAAGGGTGCCAGTGACGGCAACAGAACTAAACGGCATCGTGTGAAACATCCAACTAACGAGCAGAACCAAACTTTCTGGAAGATTTGGTGAAGACTGCTGTCCCAACAGAGTCGTGCTACCCTGACCGCAGGAAAGGCAGAACTGAGGGGTTGAAAGTGCCGGCGTCCATAAATGGTCAACCTGCGAGCGCCATGCAATATATTGGCCTCAAGGGCAGTGCCGTTCCTGATGTCGGCCCCACTTTTCGATGGGGGAAAGCTTTTTAAAGCTAAAAAAAATGCTTCCTTGGGGTCCTAGCGCCTCCGGCTTGAACCCACCAGTGATGAATGATGAAGACTGATACAGGTAAGATTACAGGATACTACACAAAGCTATAGGGAACAGTAAGTTGACAGAGATAAAATTAAAATATTTTGAAGAGCAGAAAAAACACACAGAAAAATCTTACTATACTTCCTAACTTTACCAAAGTAGAAAGAGCTTACTACAAAGGACACCTTTGTGAATCAGGGCAGACATTAACCTTAGATGTTAACTGTTCGGAAAACCAAACCGAATTACTTTTTTAGTGTCTGACAAGTGCTGAAAACCCTTCAACTGCCAGACCCCCATGACACATCAAGTATGTCACTTTGACATCATAGATTTGACAAGTTCTTTTGTCTCTGGGAAACTGGTCCAAACTGGAATCTTGGAGTTCTGTGGACTCAGAAACCTTCTCATTGTTCTAAGCCCCATCTGCTCCAGCAGAGGTGGCTGCATACCCAGTGACATTAAAGACCCTGACCTCTTTGAAGCTTCCTCATTAAATGACCAGGAAGTCTAACTGTTATAAGACAAAGGGATTGTAATTACTTCTTAAGGGCAGCTGCTTTGGCCTCTGGCAACAATTTCAATGTCATTTCTCCAACCCATTTCTGACCTCACATTCTCTCCTGGACTGCAAATCACTTCAGGTTACAGTTTGTATGAAAGACACTATTTAAAGCCAAATTTCTTTCCTTTCTTTCCTCTCAGTGTACTCTAGCGGGCAGTTTTTAAGTTTTTATGAAATTAACCAGGGCTAACAATGATTTAAAGATGTATCTCTCTGTATATAGTTTCACTGGACTTGTGGATCAAACTCTGTTTGTGAAAATGGTCTATGACTCTGTTGTGCTTGCACAAAATAATAACACATTACTGAGAATAAAAGAATTAGGGAGTTTACAGGATACTTTATGAAAACATGTGAGAAAAATGCTAGCAAAAGTCCCCATAACAAAACCAAGTAATATATTTCTGTCATCACTTTTTATGAACGGACATGTCTGACTACACTTGGGACTCCACTTCAGTCAACCATATATGTCATCAGCCAGTCCATTCATAACTCATGAAGACAGAAAATGTATCTGCAGGCAACCCATGTTGCATCCCCTATATGCTGTCTGACAACATTTCACTATTTTCCTAGACTTATTATTTTGTAAAGTCATAACAGCTCTGTATTTCTTCCCATGCCCATGTCAATGACTTTGTTCTGATACCCCTTTCACTGTGTGTCCTGTGTTATGGTTTTGTGAATGTGATTATGATTTTATGTAGCATTTTGGTGTAATTTTGCCTGAAAGATGCCACGTAAAATAAGACTGTATTGTATTATGTAAAGGCACTAGCATGTATGATGTAGGTCTGAAAAACAGGGTGCTGTGAAAAAATTAAAAGGATTACATGAATCACACACTTTAAACAGAAAATCAAATTAGAGACAAAATGCTGACCCTTATGGTTTTTTGTTCTATTTATAGATCACTGCTTAAAATGACTTGAAGGTCAACACATCAAATCAATCTTGGTTTTCTATCTTTGGCATCATGTATGATGACAGAAACAACAGTTTCTCACTGTAACAATAGCTCTTCGAGAGAATCTCCTCCATTGGGCTACACCTTTGTAACTGTAAGCTGTCAGCGTGAGGATCACTCAGAAAGTTTTGCTAGCCAGGAGCCACCCACGATGACATGCAACATCGGCGCCAATATAATCATGGGTGGTCCTACTGCTTCTCAGTGTCCAATCAGGGATAAGCTCGAAGGGCCTCCTACTGTGAGGATCCTGGAGACAAAACCAGTACCAGGCACACAAGGAGAGGCATGATACTGGACACATAGTACACATAAGGTATATATGGACACCTCCAAACAATGCAATGGACAAATCTACCAGTCTATCTTCATCGAGGATATCGCTTCCATTGGCCAGAGATTTGGAATGATTCCCAAGCAGTACATAAGGTACCAAGGGAGGATGGCAAAGTCTGATGTGGCATTATGACAGAAGGCCTTGCAACACCAAATCCAGCACGTCTATTAGAGACGATGTCTAGGTTGTAGTGCTTAGTGATAGTAAGCACAGTGCTCCATATGGCAGCAGCATATATGTCAGCTGCAGAAACATTCTGAAAGCAAGCAACAGAAGTGGCCACGCCATGAGTGGAGCGGCCACGCACAGCACCACGAAGTTCCTTAACGCACTTCCTATTACTAAAAACAATACAATCTGCCAGCCATTTGGACAGACACTGTTTAGTCACAGGGGCACTCTCTTTCCAAGGGATGAATGAAACAAAAAGGTGAGAGGACTGTCTGCAGCCCTTGCTGCGATCAAGATAGAAATACAGTGTTCTATGTAAATCAAGTGTATTGAGCAATGCCTCACCTTTGTTAGCATGCTCAGGATAACACATAGGAAGATTAAGATGTATGGTCTGATTCAATGCAAAATTAGAGACCATCTTTGGTAGGTTTGGTCCACAAAGATATCCTGTCCTGGAGGAAATTCAGATAAGGAGGCTCATGCAGCAGAGTCTGAAGCTCAGAAATCCTATGAGAAGAAGTCATGGTGACCAAAAACAGTGTTTTCTATGAAAGGAAACTTCTGTCACAGGTTGCAGCAGGCTCAAACAGAGCCAAAGTCAATTTCTCTAGAATGAAATTCAGGTCCCAAGGTGGAACCGGTTTATGAATCGGGGATGCGTGTGTAGAATACCCTTTCAAAATGTAAGAGACATGTCTTGTTGTGTCACCTATGCCCTAGGGGTAAGGAAAACTGAAACAACAGCCAGAGGCACCTTAATAAAAAAGTACTGTACTGGAGACCGGAGTCAGATAAAGACAGAAGGTAGTCTAGTACAGTATTTAACAGGACATGTGGAAAAGCGTTTTCACTTCAAAGAGTAAATGTGTCTCATAAAAGGCTTTTTAGCCACAAGAAAGACATCAGCCACCTTGGTGGAACCCCAAAACAAGCAATGGTTACGTTTTCAGGAGTCAGGCATGCCGATGCAGGGACCCCTGGGCCTTCAACAGCAAACCTCGACAAACGGGGAGCTGAGCAGGAGGTTCTGCTGCCAGATGCTGTAGAAAGGAAAACCAGATCTGGCAAGGCCAGAAGGGAGCCACCGGTATTAGGGTGGCATCCTCCACCCGCAGCATGAGCAGAATCTTCTACATGAGAGAGAGATCAGAGGAAAGGCATAAAGGAACTTCCCCTTCCAGAAGAGGGACAACACATCTCACCAAAACACTCCAGTCCCTGAAACAAATGAGCAGAAATGTGGCAATTTTGCATTGTGCGGGAAAACAAACCGATCCAACTCTTGGTGACCATATCTTGTGAAGCGGTTGTGTACCACAAGATCAGCAGCTCCCATTTGTGTAATATGGACTGAAATCTCCTTAGCCTGTCTTCTGCCAAGATATTTTAGACATCTGGGAGAAACACTGCCAACAGCTAGAGGCAGTGAGACATTGCCCAATACCACATCCTCATTGCTTCCCTGCATAGGGGATGAATGAGTGCCCTCTTGCTTGTTTTTGTAGTGCATGACACTGACATTGCCTGTCTCAATTAGTAAGAGACAGGGGCTGAGATGATCTTGGAAAGCTGGGAGACCAAGCTTTTTCTGGCAGGAAGGCACTACTCACCACTGTGTCCAGCACCACACCAGTATATTGGAAACGCTGACAAGTAACTAGTACGGATTTTGGTATGCTCACTGCGATATGCAGTTCCTCGAACAACTGTCTCGTTCTAGGCAGTGTGTACAGAACTGTTTCCCTGGATGGGGTTTTCAGAAGCCAGTCATCCAGATACAGGAATACATATTTATTTAGTTTTTGTTGGCTGGAAAAGCAGAACTAGGCAATGCTGCCTATTTTCAGCCATGTCCGGGGAGGGTGGGGGCGGGATATAGATGCAAACGGACATACAGAACCAGATTAAGCTGTTGCTGGTGATTTTAGTGAAAGGAGGAAAATTTGGCCAGGACACCAGGGAAATTCCCCTACAAACTGTAGGGGGAACCCTTGGCCATTTGCAAAGATGGCTACTTGCTGCGAGGTGGTAGAGAGGATGGATGTCTCTGAGGCAGGGGATCGAGTCTCTTCCCCTGGCCTCCTACCACAAGAGGCTACCAAAATGGCAAGTTCGGCCAAAAACACAGAGAAGAAAGACCAGGGAAAAGATATCTTCCTATCAATTGAGGATCTGAGCAAAACTGAAGAACCGGACTGTGAAGAGCCTGATAAGCACGTTACAAATTCCAAATCGATAGGAAAATGGGACGAAATGCTTAAAGAACTGGAGGAAGCTGAGCGCAGACATTCTGCTTATACTGCTAAAATACAAGCTGAACTTGTGAAGATACAGCAGGATTCCTACCTTGACAAGGGGCGCGGCCCAGCTGCCAGAATTTTGGATGATGCAACAGCATCAAAGGAAACTGATGAGACACGCAGTAGGCTCCTACCGCAGGTAAAAACAAACCCTTCTTATACAAAAACAGAAACTGTAATAGGAGCGGCTGGCAGCGAGATTGCAAAGATAGTGTGCCCAAAGCTGCAGGGTTTAACTCAAGATAGCAATTTGTGGGAGGTAGCGAGTGTGAAAAAGATAGTGACCAGTCTGTAAGAGAGAACACAAGTAAGGGTAAGGATCAAAAGGATAAAGTAATAATGCATGTGGAATCAGATATAGAATTAAGTGGAAAGGGGAAAGTGACTGTCCCTGGTGGTTTGAGAAATGAAATAAACGAAGTTCATACGAATCAAACTACTGGCCAAACAAACTCTGGGTCTATACAACAGGAGAAAGGGAAAGTGATTTATCAGACCAGTATGACTGCTCAGAATGAAGCTACGTTTTTTTCCTTTTCGGCAAGAACCCAAAAAGCAGGCTACAAAGATGAGAAAAAAAATAAGAGAGCTGCAATTACGCTGGCAAACAGGAATCTAGGCCTGGGGCCCTTAGTAAGGCCTAATGAAAATATTGCTTCAGAAGCAGATTGGACTCACCCTGCCCAATCAACAACTGAAGCAGTACAAAAAGCTTTCTCCATTCAGTCAAATCAATTGAAAAATCTCAACCCTTTTGCTAGTTGGTCACCCGAAAGAGCACTACAGGAAGCAGGTTGGAAAAAAATGCCTACCGGCCAATGGCTACCAGATTCAGCTCAGCAAGACCCTCTTGTAGCAAACACTCCAGAATGGCACCCAACTGAGCAAAACCAGGTCTCTGGAGATAAAACGAGCATTGCAGACCCCCAGGAGGTCCAACATAAAACAGATGAAACAACTGACATACCAAGACAGGAGAAAAATGTCTCTGAAAACAACCCAGGACAACCCCATGGAAAACCTTTAACCCCCCCCCCGGAAGAGCCTAACAGGGCAGTACTGGTGGAGGAAACTTATTCCAAATCAGAGAACAATCCAGGAAGGAATGACAGAAGTGATACTCCTCCACAGAGGCCTTTATTATTGGAACTTTTCTCTAGATCCAAGAAAGAGGCCGCTCCAAGGAGGAATGCGGTCAGACTGCATTACAAAGGAGGGTTGGACATAAGGCCAGACCGTCAGTATGTTGGGAAGAAACTCTTGAAGGACTCCCTCCATTTTTCGCCTAATGAGGTGTTTGCCTTCATAAACATCTCAGGGGAAGATAACTATGATATAAGTTTTAGATCATCCTATGCCCTCGAGATGTTCTGGCAAAGATATAATCAAGTTAAATTTTCACCCCTGTGGTCCCCCTTTTTAGTAGTCCCTTTAAAAAAAAAACCTCATCAAATATATAACAGTTATGTTTCATAATGAAGGAGTGCATGTTGAAGACATTACATATTGGTTAGCACAGAAATGCGAAGTATTAAGTTGGCCTGAAGCACACTGCTAGATTCAGAAATGTTCTGGACAGGAGGGTGGAAATATAAAGTGAAGCTCAGACAGACAGAGACATTGAACATGTTCCAAACTCATTCATGTTAGGCAGGGATAGAGGGTATGTTTTTATTCAGGACAGCCTCGAGCCTGCTATAAATGTGGAGCGAGAACCCACCTCTCCAGCATCTGTGACAGACCAAGATGCGACAACTGTGGAAAGGTGGGCTACAGTAGCATGCAATGTGCAAATCTAACAAAGTGTGATTTGTGTGAGGAGACAGGACATACTTTTCCTGAATACCCTTGGGCTGTAAGAAATAAAGCTACAGTCATCAGCCCTGAGCTTCTCATTCAGCAGGCCCAAGAGGAAGCCACAAATCCCCTGGAGTCAGATCAAGCTAGGCCAGGAGGGACTCCTAGACCTCTCCCTCCACCATCAACCCCAACCCCGGAACCCACACCCACAGAACAGGCGACTGATATCACCACAAATGATCTGGGAAAGCAGGGGAATCAGGAAGAATTGGAGCCCCCCGTTTAGATCCAGTGGGAGGACTTCCCACCTGTATGCTATGCAGATAGTCAGACCACAGAAGTAAAAGAGAATATAAGCCCCCACCCTACAATCCCTAGCTCCACTTCCTCGTAGAAGAGTGACCAGGAACACAGACCCCTCCCCCCGAACCATCACGCATTGAGGCACCTAACCCCTTCGCTGTCTTAGCTCCCACAGTTGAGGAATCTGACATGGATTTGGCAGAAATGGAAATTACGTACCTACCGTAATTCTCGATCTTCTTGGACGAAGTCTCCACCACTCATTCACACTAACGGGAGTTCACTGGAGGCGCTAGGACCCAGCGGGAGCAAACTATTTCAAGAGGGCCAGCACCTGAGATGGAGCTGTGAGGAAGCGGCACCGCGAGCCCTGGCTCGTGTGGTAATGACTCTCTCGGCGTTGACCCTCCAACCGCCACAGTACCTTTTTTCAGAGGAGGTGCAGCGTAACTAACCTAAAAATCGGACATAAGATAGTCCGAATGACCCATGTAATCAGGGTCAACAATAAAGTCTTAACAGCTCAGCCATTGAGAGAGTGAAGACCAAAAACAGAGCAGTGAGCTCGGGGGATGGAGGGTGGATGTGTGAATGACTGGTGGAGACTTCATCCAAGAAGATCAAGAATTACAGTAGATACGTAATTTCCATATCTTCCTGGACATTAAGTTTCCACCACTTATTCACACTAATGAGAGAGTACTAAGCTAATAATCCCCCCAAGACGGGTGGCAGGAGATAAAGAGCTAACATACTTAGGATAGAAGTCCATTGAGAATGATCCTGCCAAATGACAGATGTCGTCGGGCATGGACATCCAAGGTGTAGTGCTTAACGAAAGTATGCACTAAGCTCCGAGTAGCTGCATTGCAAATATCTGCAATGAGCACGTTGCGGATTTCCGCCAGAGATGCCTCAACTGCTCTGGTAGAGTGAGAGTACACTCTGCCTTCTAGCTTGATCTGTGCCATAGAACAGCAGTAGCAAAGGCAAGCTACCAGCCACGCTAAAAAGGAACTAATAAGCGACAGGTTGACCCAGCCAGGTTTCGCTTGAAGGAAACAAACAGTTGTTAAGCCTTGCAAATTTCTTTTGTTCTATCTAGATAGAATCGCAGTGCTCTGTTAACATCCAGCGAATGAAGGGTACGCTCTCCTTCATTCTGGAAGTTCGCAAAGTAGGTAGGAAGGACTAAAGGTTGATTTAGATGGAATTCTGAGACAATCTTAGGGAGAACTACTTTGTCCTTGTGAAATACAGTGTATAGGGGGTCTGTGACCAGTGCATGTATTTCAGAAACTCTACGGGCCAAAGTGATGGCCACCAGGAAGGCCATTTTCCAAGTGAGGAACTTCAAGTTGCAAGTAGCTAGAGGCTCAAAAGGTTTACGAGTGAGCATGTCTAGCACAAGGTTAATGTCCCAGGCTGCAACTGGACATCTGATAGGAGGTCTAGTATGTAGAATGCCCCTGAGAAGCCGCTTAACTACAGGTAACTGAGCCAGTGACATGGAACGTACTGGTTCATGATATGCCAAAATGGCACAAAGATGAACTTTGACTGTGGAGTACTGCAGACCTGCATCTGAGAGGTCTAAAAGGTACTCTAAGACTTTATTTGGTGGGCAGGAAAAAGTGTTCGAAGAGGATTTTACGCACCAGATAGAGACACGCTTCCATTTGGCTGTGTAGGTTTTTCTAGTGGCCGGCTTACTTGCAGCCAAAAGAATATCTGAAACCCTTTGAGAAACATTGAACCTATTCACCTCTATCTCTTCAGGAGCCAAGCGTGAGGGTGAAGCAACCTCAGATTGAGATGGACCACGGGACCCTGGGTCAGAAAGTTTGTCTGAAGGGGAAGCATCTTCGGGGGGGTTTCTGGCAGACTGTTGAGCAGCGGGAACCATATTTGCAGAGGCCAGAAGGGGGCAATGAGAATCATTCTGCCCCCTGAGACTCCAATTCGAGTAGTACCCTCTTAATTAGGGGGAAGAGGAGGAAAGGCGTTTAGAAAGTGTCTTGTCCACTGCAGCCTGAATGCATCCTGACAAAAAATGCCAGGTCCTGGATTTCTGGAGCAGAGGAGAGGCAGTTTTGCGTTGAGTGAGGATGCAAAAAGGTCCAGGCCTGGAGTTCCCCAGTCTTTGAAGAGTGACTGAACGATGGTTAAGTCAAGAGACCACTCATGAGGATCCGTCTCTGTTCTGCTGAGACAGTCTACCAGCTTGTTTTGCACTCCTGGCAGGTAAACCGCCTGAATCAGAACCCCGTGTTCCAGGCACCACTCCCACACTTTCATATCTTCCCTGCATATGGGTAAGAGTGTGCGCTGCCCTGTTTGTTGATGTAGTACATCACTGCTTTGTTGTCCGTTTGAAGGAGAATGTTCTTGTGACAGAGTATGTCCTTCAAGGCTCGGATAACATCTTGAACTTCTCCTTGTGAAGGAACTTGTTTAACTTTCTGAGATCCAGAATGGGGCGCATGCCACCAGTTTTCTTTGGGACCAGAAAATAATAGGAGTAGAAACCTGTGTTTCGTTGATCCAGCGGAACTAGTTCTACTGCCCTGTTGTTCAGAAGGCCTTGTACCTCGGAAGCAAGAAGGTCTGACTGTACTGCCGACAGCCTGGACTGTCATTTGGGAGGATGATCCAGAGGGGTTTCCAAAAAGCTGAGCAAGTACCACTCACGTATTATCCAGAGGACCTATTTGTCTGATGTTATAGATTTCCACTGATTGTAGAACTGAGTCAGACGTCCTCCCACCGCTAAGAAGGTGTCCCCCTCAGACAGCTGAGGTGGGATCTGGGCCAGAAACTCAGAAGGTGGCACTGGGAGCTTTGGGACCTTGTGCCTTCTGCTGCACTTTCTTTTGTGGCTGAGGGTTGTGGTTTTTGTTAAAACCTCCTCTGCCTCTGCCCGGAAAGGACTGACGGTTGTGAAACTGATGCTTGTTTGCACACACCCCCGGAGGGGGCGGATGCAGGTCTAGCCATCTTAATGGCAGATCTAGTCTTCTGTGTGGCCTCCAGAGCTTGCTCCACCTGGGGCCCGAACAAATACATGCTGTCAAAATGTAAAATCATGACCTGCTGTTGGGCGTCATTCGTGAAGCCGGAAGTATGCAACCAAGAGTGGCGGCAGGTGCAGATGCCGGGCCACCGCCGCCTGGGAGGTGGTATCAAAAGTGTCCATTGCAGCTTTAATCTGTTGATTATTGGACTCAATACCCCTAGTTATGGTTTGAAGCAGCTCTGAGTTAACTTCTGATTTTGGCAGAGTTTCTACCATTTCTTTGAGCGAATGCCAAAGGACATACTTATATTGAGAAAAATAGCCCTGGTAGCTGGCAATGCGCATACCTAGGGTCGAGGCAGCAAACACTTTCTTATCTAAGGTGTTTATCTTGCGAGATTCTTTGTTTATAGGCAGGGCTGTATATCCCTGAGGAAGGACAGCCTTATCGTTCTCTGCCAAGGCTACAATGGCATCAGCAAAGGCTTGAGAGGCCAATATGGGGTGATCCTTGAGAGGGGGCATACTTCCTATCTATAGACTTGGCCACTGAAGGAATGAGAGCCGGATTCTTCCACACCATCTGTGAGAGGGTCTTGAAAGAAGGCTGTACCGGAGGTGTTAAATCCACAGGGATTTCCAGGACATGAAGATACTGGAGTCGTAAAAGCTTCCCAGGATCAATTTCTGTAATCTGGAAGGAAAGAGTATAATTTAAATTTTTGAGCAGAGACTTAAAGGAAAGGTCTTCAACCACAGGCTCTGCAGAAGGATTGATCCCTGCTCCCAGGGCAGTATCATCAACATCATCACCCAGGCGAAGATCTGGGTCAGGCTCAAAATCATCTCCTGATAGTCGGGGGGGGACTGTATGGATAGGAAAGGAGTGAAAATCAGGAGGAAAAACAGAAGAAGAAAGAATTGGAGTTGAGAACCCCTGAAGACTGGTCCTCGCCGCACCAGCCCCCAGTGCCGAAGAAGAAAACAGCGCCGAGAACAGGGAGAGAGGCGCTAGCCGAAGCGGCGTCGCACACGGCGCTGACAGAGCCTACAGAGCCCCTCACATCATGCCGACAGAGCTCGCAGAGCCGCAGATGGTGCCGACAGAGTCCACGGCACCGTGCACATTGCCGAGAGTGTCCCAGAAGTCAGAAAACTGCAATTTGAAGAAAAAGAGGGAAAAATGGCAGGAGATAGAGGCATCGGTGTGGACCCCTGCGCCACAGCCAGGTGAGGGGATAAACACCAGGGCGCGAATCGACGGCAATCAAGGTGCGCGACTCAGGAAGTACCCTAACCACCCTAAGAATGCCCCTCCGGGTCGAATGGCCCAAGGCCTCAAGGCCAGAGTGGACCGCCTCGGCAACTGACCAACTTCCGAGCCCACTGCTCCATAAGAGCAGCCCACTGGTGAAACTGTTCATTGGAGGCTCCTCCAAAAGGCGGGGAGGAGCTCCGGTGTCGAGGAGGTCAGCTACCAGAGACAGAAACCGGCGACTCCGACAGAAGTGAGACCAGTGCCTGGCCCCAATAACCAGCTATCTACGCACAGACATACCAGAGGATGACCTCGAGTGATGCCTTTTCTTCTTCGACCTCTGTGTTGAAGAAGTACTCGAGGCCGAACAGCGCCAAGAATGGACCGTTTCCTTTTATGCTTTTGGGGGAACCACCCATCCACCTGAGCATTGGACCATCTGTTGTCAGACCCTCCCCCACCGAGGGAAAAAAGGAACTGAGGCAGTTGGAGGGTCGATGCCGAGATAGTCATTACTGCACGAGCCAGGGGTCATGGTGCCGCTTCCTCGCGGCTCCATCTCAGGTGCCGGCCCTCTGGAAAAAGTTTGCTCCCGCTGGGTCCTAGCACCTCTGGTGAACTCCCATTAGTGTGAATGAGTGGTGGAGACTTTATATCCAGGAAGATCCAGATCTTCCCGCCTCTCACAAGAACAAGGAGGCAGGGCAGGCCTCACAGAATATAAAGGGAAGAAAAAAAAGAAGAGGAAAAAAGGGCTATAAACTAATCATGTAACGAACAAGTTTGTTTGGGGGTTATGCAACTGCCATAATCTACTGAATTCCTCTAAGAGGCAGGCCTTCTTCCAACACCTGGTAGATTTGAAACTAAACATTGGGTTTTTACAGGAAACATTGATGTTTACTTCTGACCAACTATTCCAGGCTGAATGGAGGTGGGTCCCGTCCTACTAGTCATTTGGACTAGATCGGGCAGATGGGCTAGGCATAATCTTCAGCTCCCATTCCTTCCAAATGACTAAAATTATCAACCTTATCCCAGGAAGACTGATAACTCTTGATGGGTATTGGAAACAAGTGCCATACAGGTTAATAAATGTTTATGGTCCCCAGTCCAAGGCAGACAATGTGGCCCTGATTTCACAATTACAGCCTTATCTACATATAGCATCGTATGTAATTTTAGGAGGTGATTTTAATTGTGCTTTACCCAACTGTAAACAAGGGGGAGATGGGAAAAATGCCTATTGTGATACAAATGCTCTAAAGAAATGTATAACCACTGGTGAGCTTCTGGATTGTGCTCAATACCAATCTCATGGGCCCCGGTATACATACCAAAAGGCAGGTTAACCTCAAAGATTGACCATATTTTTATTTCTAAAAACTTGCCTACCCCTACTTTCCAAACATCCCCCATGGAATTTTCAGATCACTTGCTTCTACAAATTTCTTTTCAGTCAACTCCCCCAAAATCAGGACAGAATAAGAGATGGAGACTGAATACCTCCACTCTTTCTGATACCTATGCTCAGCAAGAGATCCTGTCCCTGTTACAGGCCAAGACCTCGGTAAGTAACTTACATTAGGACCTCGGGGAGTGGTGGTTAGACACAAAGAGAGAGATATAGCAAAATGGTTCCAAAATTATGGGAAACGTACTGCAAGGAGTACATTTTTTTAATATCTAAAACTTAGATCGAGGTTACAAAACCTGTACTTTCAGTCCTCTACTTCTAGACATGACTTTAGTCCCCAATTAGAATAGCTAAAGGAGTAGATGAGGAAATTCCAATATGACAGGGTGAAAACCTTGAACGCAGAGTTACAATATGGGACTCAAAGTTCCCCAATAGTGGAGCCATTTGAGGCCTGCAAAAAAAAGAAGGCAACAGCCTTCCATCAGCTATCAGATAAGCAGGGAAAGGTGGTGGACGAAGAAGAAGAAATACACAAATTAGTGCAGCGGCTCATGGAATCTCACAAAATGTGTCTCCCCTCTCCACCACCACCAAAGAAGACTTCACCTCTTATTTACAAAGAGAACAGGTAAACCTTTCCACAGAAGATCAGGAAGAATTAAACTCTCCCCTGACAACAGAAGAAATTGAATCAGTAATTAAAAATCTAAAAAATGGAACTTCACCAGGCCCTGAAGCCCCCTATAAGTTCTATAAAACTTTCCCGAAAGAAACAACTAGATGTATTTTGGAAGTTTCTCCTTTGACAAAGGGTTGCCCCTTCACATCAGGTCTTCTGATATTCTCATATAAATCAAGGGATAGATTAGACATTTCAAACTGGTCGGCCATCACCCTATTAAACACGGATTTCAAAATTCTGTCACAAATTCTGAACAATAGGTTAAGGAAAACAGCATCCAAATTGATACACCCTACCCAGTTTTGTGGGTTACCAGAGAGAAAAATCCAAGTTGCTCTAATGATAATCCAGGATATAATTGAGTTCTATGGTAAAAAACAGAAACAAAGTTGCATCATAACCCTAGATCAGAGTAAGGTTTTTGACAGGGTGTGCCTACCATTCCTTTTCCAGACATTACAACATTATGGAATTCCAGGTGACTGTCAAAAAAATAAAACTTTTGTACTCTAATATAAACATACAACCCATTAGTAATGGGAAGGTTTTAGGAAGTAGCTCTATAAACACAGGAGTGCAACAGTGGTGTCCCCTCATCCCTCTTTATACATTTTTCCTAGACCCTCTGATTAGGACATTGAGTAGTACACAGGCCTGGGAAAGATTGCAGGGCCTGTGGGACAGGAGGAGACAAAATCCAAGCTTATGCAGATGAGATCTGCTTGTTTATGGCCAACCCGAAACAGATCCCAGCTCTAATGATACAATTACAGGGATACTCAGGAGTTTCTAACTCAAAACTGAACTTAAGGAAATGTAAAGGTCTTCTCCTGGGTAACTCAGGTCAGGTACCACTATCAATAACTCAAATTCACCTCTCCATAGAACTACAAAAAAAGTCAGGTATTCAGTTTGGGCCACAAAACCTTCCCCTTGAACATTGGGAAACAGCATTACAAGGGGCAGAAACCAAGGTAAATAGATGGAAATCCTGGAGGCTCTCAAAAATCAAAAGAGTACACATAATAAAATGTTTTATCATACCCTCCTTCCTATACATAGCAATGATTTTTCCTCCCCCTACCACCCTACAAACAAGGCTGTATACTTGTTTCTTTCAGATGGTATGGGGTTGTCGGCTGAACCCAGTAAAAAGATGCTTTACTTACCTACCCAAGGCTCAAGGTGGCTTGGGAATGACTGACCCCATCTCCCTTTTTTATGGCCTTTTTATATCCCAAAACTTTAAAACTGGCCTCGGCCCACCACATAGCTTGCAGGATCAGTGGTTCTATATTGTTCTTTTAAAGTATTTGGAATTATGGGTAGGAAATAATCCACCAAAGTTAACCCACAGGCTGCAAATACCTGACTACATCAAACCTGCAGTGAAAAAGCTTCACAAATGGGAGATAACCAAGGCACAAATTTCAAAGTCATCAGGACAGCAATTATATTCCCTTATAATGGGTAAATTACACCCTACAGAACCAGAATTCAAAAACTGCCTCCCCCTATCTTAAGAGATGGGGGTCTTGAGGCAGCTAAATAACAACAGGATCCCCATACACATGTGGGAGATCCTGTGGCTATCCGCATATGGGCGTTTAAATCTTAGAGGAAATGCTAAACACAAAGTACAAGAAGAGAGGAATTGTCCATATAATGGGTGCCAAAATATAGAACAAACTATGGACCATTTTTTATTTGCATGCTCATATGTCAAACTTTTATGGAGGTACTTAGCGGATGAATGGAATTTAAGATGGGTATCAAGCTTTTCTTACGAAACACAAGTTCTAGGGTATTGTCCGCACTTATTAAGTAAATACGATCATGGAACTTTGATGGTGTTTTATGCTACTTAAAATGTTATCTCTGGCGGGCATGATGCCAATGGACATTGCAACAGAGATTGATGCCCTATGTCACTTATAAACTGTTGGTTGAACAAGCGATGAATGCAGTCTACACCAAGGATTCTAAATTAAACCCTAGGAATATGATGATGAAATGGTGGAAGGGGTTGTCAGGATTTATAAAATATAAATAAAGAGTAGGAATGTAAATACTATCTCAAATGTTAAAGAAACTGAGAGGAAGATAGGGACTAGTGAATTGACTAGTGGCAAGTTCAAATTATCATGTTCAAACTCAGGTTTTTTTGTAATGATTATTGTACAGTAATGTTTGATTCATGATGTGTCAGTGTTCGTTTCAATGTGTCTTACAATAAAAAATTCCCCTACTCTTTTTGAGAAGTGCCATGGGATCTTTAACATCCACCTGAACAACCACCAGAACAGGCAGATGGGACCTCAGTTTAACACCTCTTCCAAAAGATGGCACCTCAGAAGTGCAGCACCACCCTCATGATGCCCTACAGTGTCAGTATTGCGATATATCCCAAGTTCCCAGTGTGGGGCTAGAACCCACAACCTTCTGATCTTCCAGCCTCAGAAGTGAGTATGCTATCTGCTGAGCCACTGACATTGCCTTCCCTCCAGAGGGCCGCTGCCACAACTGCTAAGCCTTTCGTAAATACCAGCAGTGCTGAGGATGAGCCAAAGGGCCAGACATGGAACTGATAATGGCTGCCCTCCAGCATGAAGCAGAGAAACTGCCCGTGGCACTTGCAAATTTTGATATGAGGATATGTGTCCATGTCCAGGGCACAGACCCAATCCCCTTTTTGCAGCAGAGGGATAAGAGCTTGAAGAGACACCATCCAAAACATTTTGTAGTCAATGACCATGTTTAGGTCTCAGGTCCAGTACAGGACGCAGATCTACTGTCCACTTGGGAACCAGGTAGTATCTGGAATAGAACCTTTTGTTTCTTCCTTGGGGAGAGATGGGTTCGACAGCTCGCTTGTGTACATGGGACTGAACGTCCTTTAGCAGATGGGCCAAGTGGCCCAGAAGATAATGAGAAAGATGTGAAGCATCAGCTGGTGTGGTAGTGCGCAAATCCAGATCATGCTCCTTTTCTACTATTTCCAAGACCCACTCATCCATTGTGATCTCACTCCATTTTTGAAGATGAAACAAGATCCTGTCCCCCACCTCAGCCCCAGAGGCAGCAGTGGAGGAGGCAGAGGTGTAGAGTCAGAAGGTACCATGGGCAACAGGGATGCAGCCTTGACTGATACCTTTGAGCATCTTTGCATGGGCACCAGGAGGGAAGGGACCTGACAGAGGACCTCAACCATGGGCATGGGGCTGCTGAGGGGGAGGCATGTCCATCATAGGCAGGAGGCTTATAGAAAGAGCCCCTACCACACCCCCTGGCAGGATGGGGGCGGGGGCAGAGATTTGAGTGGCCTTAAAGTCATTCTGGAGGACTGACACACATACAGCAGTTTCAACCTCACCCCCAAATTGCCAGAAGCCTCTGAAAGGGGCATTTAGAACAGCATGTTGTACATTGATGGTAAATCCAGCCACAGACAACAACAAAAAAAAATACGGGCGGATGTCTGAAGACATATATGCCAGAGGTAGCAGCCCTGACAGAATCATCAGAAGTAGCCTATGTAGAGTGCAACATATGCTTGCCAGTATCCACACCAGTTAAGGCAGCTTTAAGTAAGTAAACCTTGGCAGGACCATCATGCAGAGTCTAAATAGTAGACACAGCAGATTTCCACAGGCTATGGTATTTTGTAATTCTTTTTTTGATCAATAACATTTTATTGATTTTATACATGTATCACAACATTAAAATACAATAATATAACATTTAATATCTATACACTAATAATAACTATAGTGTTCTAAATTCCAGTTTCCCTACATACCCTTTACTACCTGTAATTTTTATTTGAAACTATTATTCACTAGTATAGTGCTTCAAATAATCCAAGTCATAAATAAATGTAACTTTTCTCAGTTCAGAATGACCTATAAAGTTAGCTAATCTATGTGTTTTCAACGAGCTATATAATCCCTTGCCTTGACTTTACAGATAGTCATTCCCCTGATGATCTGGGCTATGGTCCTCCCTTTGGAGATCTTTATGTGAGAAGAAAGGAGAGACTAAGAATAAAAGCATCTAAGGTAGAGAGACTAGCAGAAGAAACTGTTTTGCTTGTTTGTTACTCTGTGGTTGTTTAAAGAAATGATGCCAACCAGAAGAGAAATTCTTAAAAGAAATTTAATTTGGATGAGCTATACCACATGGAGTGCATCACAGCCTCCCTGAGGCTAATGTCAGACACAGTCAAACTGGTATAGGCATGCTGGCACACCTATAAGAAGGGAAGGCAATCGGAGGAACTGGAGGATATGGAAAACTAAACTAATTATAGAGGCTCAATACCTTAGGGAGATGGAGGGATAAGGGCAACACCAGGGACGCTGGAAGGGCTGAGCGGAGATAGATTCACACTCTAGGTGAATACTAGGACGTTAACTCAAGTCATAGTTACACATGCAGGAATGTATAGTTCGAGTTACTCTCGTTTTAAAGTTCTATATCCCAGAATGTTACTCTGGCAGTTAATGTTGACTGAGCCAGCAAGGGGGAAACACTATTCAGAACTGTAAAACTAGAAAACAAATGTGTTTATTCTTAGAACAACCACTAGCATCTTACAGCCATTTTCAAAAATACTCTTATATGATATTTTAATAATACCTGAAGCCACATTTTGAAAGCTGTAAGACCTGAACAGTCAATACAGTTGTCATGTATGCTACATGCATATACATGTCGATATATTTTAAAAAATTACAGGACTTTAAAAATGCAGTGAGCCATTTTATGTTTTTTTTAATTGATATGAAACATTTAATATATTTATTATACTGATACATGGTCACTGTAGTGACATATTAATGATAGCGGACTCCAAGCTTTCATTTAAAAAAAAACGAGTCTCTAGCTCCAAAGGTTCCGAAGTTATCTCATATTAAAGAAAATATATTTTGAAAGGTCCAACTGTGGAGCTGTTGGGGCTAGAAACTTATTTTCTTCCTTAACTGAAATCTTGGCATCCAACCATTAAGAAATTGTGTCGTTATTATATCATTATTATGTAACAGTAGTAATTATGTCATCGATATAAAAAAACAAAACAGGCAGTTTTCTCTAGCTATATCGATACACATATTTACATTATCACGTAACTGTTTTGTGTAAAATAAATGTTATTGATATACTTCTTCCATAATGATAAAGTATATGGCTATACTTTTTAATATCAAACTGGAACAAACATTTCATGACAGTTTAAAAAAATAAAATTAAAGAAGAATTTTTGTTACACTTTTTCTGAATTTCCGGGATAGTCCCCATAATTTAATTGGTATCTATATAAGTGTAATATCCATAAACATTCATCTTATATCATAAATCGCATGGCTAACATTTCACTCCTCCCCAGCAGTAGCAATTCTTCCTCACTTTCTTAGCCTTTGGCTGTGGAAGTGTTAGAAGATAATAATTACATTGACTTGCATGTACATGTTGAATTAGACATGAAAGACCAATGCTTGAAGATGAAATTTATTTACATGTAACAGCACCTACAAAACTCTTCATGTTACGAATGTATGCTGAAACTTATTACAGAATTCAAATATTGTACTCCAATAAAGCTGAGTTTCAAAAAAAGAAAAAAGAAACCTAGTTCATAAGACTAACAAGAAGAAGAAACCTTAGTTCATTTTATAAAATAATGCTAGGCCCTAAGGATGTAGAGGCATAAGATGAGTTATTTTGCCCATAATATCCAGCCTCCTGATTTGTATCAGGAGGCAAAGTGTTCATGTGTTTAAGGGCTCTAGAGCGATCATGTTTCAGGCTGTGACGCATAATAAGGCTTAACAAACAGAGCGGGAGCCCGGGTGCTGCTTATCAGCCTTCTTAACTATTGCAGGCAAGGTATTAGGCCTACGTCAAGCAGCAAAGGTAGCATCCCCTAAATTAGGATATAAAGAAGGAATCACAGTGGAAGATACAGCAAAAACTCCAAAAACACCATTAGATTTCTCCTAGTGGAGTCTTCCTCCTCAGCTTCAAATCCCATGACATTCTGGATTTGTCTGAGCAAAGCCTGAAAAAATGCATCTTCAGAAGAAGACCTGGAAGTATATACCACAGTGTACTCACTGCATTAGGAATGGGCAGAGCTGGGAGCCCCCCCCCCCCAATAGGGATCATGCTCCATTTCAGCATCTTCCAAATCCTTCTCTATATTAAGGACAGCAGGACTATATTCAACCTTGACGTCTAAAATGATGATGGAAGCAATACATGGAGCAGGTGACAGAGGCAGCAGCTGCAACGCAGAAATGATAAGTGTGCTTTTGGATCCCATCGATGACGACCGTGCCAACAGGGGAGGCCTAGTCAATGGGACTGCCACTATCATCAGCAGGAGTAACAGTTGGCAAAACAGTTCAGAGAACAATGTTGGCACAATCAGGGAGTCAAAGGCACCCTGAAAAGGGCCTGAGATTACAGACATCGAAGGGGTAGAACCCGACAATGAAGGCAGCATACCATTCATAAAAGGTATAGCAGTGCCACAGCCACACCCTGATATTGCGGTTTCATCCACAGTCGGGGGGGGGGGCTGTAGACATCACAGGTGGAGCAGATGATGATGAAGACTTACCCTTTTTTAATGGAGATTCAACCTCACCATTGAAGTATGAGCGTCATCTTTATGCTTGTGGTTATGGCTGGAAGAGGATGACTTTGATGAATTTTCCTGGTCTTTGTCCCTGGTCCTCGACGACTGCGTCGGTGACAGTGTCCCCGAATACCAGTGAGTATCCTTCCTCGAGGTGGTTGGGAGACAGCAAGACGTCAGCTTGAAGCCCGTGGCCTTAGCCTGAGCTTCCATGGCCTTAATGATGATTAAAGTTTCAGAGCCTTCTTTTGGCATCTCCTTGTGATGTGGTTGAACCCCTGGCAGATCTTGTAGACCCTGACATTGTGGGACAAGCCCAAACAGCAAACATAAACTGTGTAAGAACTGTCCTTGTAGATCCTGTAACCACAGGTACAAAACCTAAATAAAGGTTCTTTCAATGGTGACATAAAAGGACAATGTTGACAGGTTAAATTAAAGTACAGGAAATAGTAAAGTCAAAGAAAACAATGGTGGTGTTTCTCTGCAGGCCTGATACGCAGTCGACGGCAGGATAAAGAACTGAGGAGCTATGGAGCAATCTGCGATTATATAGGCACCGGCGATGCAAGTCATCGTTGGCGGCCCCTAGCTACCAAAAGCTTCCGAGTGGTCCTGACACAGAAGGCTTACAAAAAGGTGTGGCCCAATGGAGGAGATGTCCTCAATGAAGTTCTACTGTGCCTCTAATACAAGGTGCAGTGCTGAAGATTTTTCCCCAGCTAATGACAGTACATAGTTATTCAATTACCTAGTACCGTCTTCAGAATGTAAACTACTGTCCTGAGATGGCTAGCTCAGTCTAAGATTTGTACATAACAACTTTCATAGCACTGCCAATATGTGCTTTGCTGTGTTTCAGTGCACTTTCCAATATCACCACAAAACTAATGATGGTGATGTCAGTATAAAACAAAAGAAACAACTGTAGGCTCTTGTCAAATCAGTCCTAACCTCTGATTTGAATCAAGCAGCAGTAGCAGCAGCCATATTCTGCAGCAGCACTCAAGATGTCTCTTAGGAGTTGGCTCAGAGAAACCAGTGTGACACAAGAGATAGCCCTTGCCCAAAAGATCAGTAGTTGCACAGAGCAGGCCTGCCTCAGCAGAGTGAAGGCTACATTACTATACAAAAGGATATACATTACTAAAGAAGAATCTCAGTAAACAGCTAGTACAACCAAAAACAGCAGAGAGGAAAATGTTATAGGTTTTAAGAAGTAGAGATTTGTAACTTTGCCTGGCAACTGACATTATCTAGTTCTATTCCTCCCACTACAGTCAGCACTGTGACCTCACAGTGACAGCACAGATGAGTGACCTGGCAGTTGTGATGTCACAGTCAGTGAGTTCACAATGCTGATCATGTAATGGGAAGAACCGAGCCAGATATGCCAGCAGACTGATGTTCCACACATAACTCCTACCAACATCAAGCAACAAATCTAATTAACTAGAGGGAACATAGAAAAAGCACCTCAGTTATAAAAGGTATAATTGACAGCTTTTAAAAAAAAAAATAATATTATCATTAGGCAGTACACTAACTCCTTAAGAGAGGCAGGAGCAAGCCCACACAGGGTCCTGGAGGTAAGCAGCAGGATACTGCATTTGATCCTTTATGTTAACAGTAACTGAGGAAGGGATATAGAACTGCAATCCCCCCTCCCTCCATTGTTATAACTAAAGGGCAGTTTGAGATTATAAAACTGCTATCATTTAAAACCTACTACAATGCCTACAACTACACTGGTCTGGAATATTACAGTCCCATAAAGCATTCATACAAAAACTATCACATAAAATGTGAAAAAAACCTCTCTGAAAAAATATCTTTTCCTAAAATAGCTTGCATAAGTAAGGGATTCATGTAATTTCTTTGCTGCTATGATTGTTCTTTCCCTTTGTAGTTTTTTCCATGATGTCTTTCGAACAATGTTTTCAACTCTGTTTATTAAAGTCAGCACATCAAAAAGGATCAAAGGGAAAGCTGTTGAGAACCAGAGAAGCCCCGAGTGTGTTGTACTGTCTCACTGGGGAGTGATGCAGATTCAAGTAAACAAGTGCAAATTGTTGAGGTTTTAATGAACATTTTCTACAATCATTTTATCTGAAGTAATTCTATATAATAACATCTGTACAACAGATGCCCATATTATAACAAAAAAGTGAGGCGCCTTTTTCTTTCAGCTGTTGTAAGGATACCGCTGGCGAGAAGGCTACATCTGTCACTGTGCACAATTTATTTTTTCCAAATGATCACACCAGTGCAGGCTCCTGGCAATGCCACACATAACTACTCTGGTTACACAATGGTAAAACCAAAGATACAGCTATTTACGCACTGCTAGTATTTACTGCCATCAAATAACTAGCTCTTTATTACTAACAAGTTCAGAAGCAGTACCAGCAGCCTCCAAGCAATACATATCTAATACTGTGTATGTACCCACTGTCTACAGCTGGGCTATACAATGTTTTTAAGATTCGATGGTAACACATTTATCTCATGGACACTGTCAACCTGATAAGCCATTAAGTGGAAATTAAAAATCAGCTTCCAACTTAATCCAGTCAGATGGTGTTACAGCACATGTTCATGTGAGGGTGTGAATATAGAAATATGGCAAGAAATACTAACATTTCAATGTACTTTTATATTGCCCCATTCCTCTTGGCAGAGAAAAAAACAAATACCCAATGGTTATCTTCTAGGACTTGATCCCCTAATAACTATCCAGGGCTTTATTCAGGAAACTGGAACACTCAAATGACCACCACAATAAATTTAAATAACTAAGACTCGTGAGCACACTGGATGGGGTGGAGTGGCTTGAGTGTCCAAGAAGACGCTCACCTCCTCCTGGGCTGGAGTCTGCTTGATATCCCACCACATAAGCACCACCTGGAGTTCTACAGGTGGAGCAGCAAGGCAGGACAGATGAGACAGGGGAGATGCATGGCTCCACACTTACCTGTTCCATGCATTTGTGCAGCACATTTAATGCTGGCGTCTTAAAGGAGGGAGAGAAAGGGAAAAGGATGACTGGTGGCAGGATGACGCGTGATTCTCTTGGGCCCTGCACCTGCACCCACTGACTGAGCACTCTGTCCTTGCTGGACTGAGATAATGGAGGGGGCTCTGTCACCTTGAAGGCCATGCCATGGAGGTGTAATCCATGAGGGCATCTGGATGAAGTAATACCCAGAAATGACAGGTGATGGGTCTGAGAGGTCACGCTGAATGAGCACAGGTTGGCTGTGCTGGAAGCAAAAATAGTAATTAAAAAAAGTATTTCATAACTGCTTTTCAAAAGAGATGGATTTAACACTTTCAATTTATTTTATTTAGTTTTTGTTTACCGGGTACGTGCCAAATGACTATTTTCAGGCACGACCCTGGAGGTTACAAGGAATACAAAGATAACAGGATAACAATAAATAAACTGGTACAGGATACAGGGTATAACAGAGAAACAATAATACAGTAAGGGTAGGTATCATGTGAACATGGGTATGTAAAAACAAGGTAGGTCAAGGGTTCATAAAACAATAACAGTTATCAGGATTACATAAACAGGTAGCAGAACAATAATCAGGGTAAAGTGCCAATGCAGCAATAGTAATGAGACGTAAATGCCAGTCAAAGCAACTAAGAGGGACGGATAAGTGGAGATGGTTAGTAGCAAGGAGGGTATGTAGGACATGAGGATGAAGGTAAAATCAAGGGGTTTAAAACAGGAGCAGGAGGCTTGGTTAAAGAGGAAAGAGCGATATTTATTTTTGAATTGTGCATGACTGGGAGCAAGGTGAACATCAAAAGGTAAGGAGTTTCAGAGTTTGGTCGCAGAGTGAGAGAAGGCTAGAGCACCTTTGGAAGATTTGCACCTGGGAACATGCAGCAGAGATTTATCAGCTGATCAAAGGCTGTGGGAGGAGGGCTGAGGAGATAGCAGGGAGGCAAGAGAGACAGGGATACCTGCTCTAATAATATTATGAGTCAGGGAGCCTAGGGCAAGCATCCGAAGGGAAGAGGGGGGTAGCCAACTGAGGTCAGCATACAGCTGACAATGAATGGTGTTTTGACAAAGGGGAGGCAGAGGCATATCTGCAGACACTGTTGTAGGTGATATCCCACTTCCTAAGGAGGGTTTTGGGTGCACTTAGATAGGTGACTGCACCATAGGAGAGTGATGGAAGCAAGATACTAAAAGTGATGGCAAGTCTTGCAGACTGCGTGAGGACATGGCTGGTTTTATAGGCAACACCAATTTTAATGTTGACAGATTTACAAGTGAACGTGATGTTCTTATCAAAGTTAAGATTTTCATCAAGGAGGACTCCAAGGTATTTGAAAGAGCATACTGATTCCAGGACCAACCCGCCCTGACCAGATATTTTAAACAGGGCTTGAGTGTTTTTTAATTTGGTAGCAGAGCCAAAAAGCATAAATTGCGTTTTACCAACATTAAGTATTAGCTTGTGACGGAAAAGCCAAGTTTGGATAGACACGAAGGCAGAAGTGAGAGTTTGGTTAATGTGGAGTATGTTCTTCTCACTAAAGTACAGAACTAGGTCGTCTGCATATAGGATAGAAAAGCAGTTAGGGATAGCGGTCGATCCTATTAATAAAAATAGAGAAGAGAAGTAGGCCTAATATGGATCCCTGAGGAAAACCTAGATCAATGGATGTTAGATCAGACAAGAAAGATCTGAATTTTACAATCTGGGTTCTATTAGCTAGATAGCTGTTAAACCAAGCCACCGATTGAGGGGAGAAGCCAAAGGCTAAAAGGCTATCCAGAAGAAGAGGATGGTCAACAAGGTTAAATACATTAGTAAGGTCGATGAAAACTGCACCAGTAAGAAAGCCAGAGTCCATAGCAGCTAGGGAGTCATTAGTGAAGTAGAGTAGGGCAGTAGAGGTACTATGCCCTTTTCGAAAGACATGTTGATTAGCTGACAGGAGATTATGCTTGGTCAGGAATTCAATGACTTGGGTTGATACTATCTTTTCGTGAATTTTACTCAACACTGATAACATAGCTATAGGCCAAATAGTTTGTCAGGTCTTTTTTGTCTCCTTTTTTAAAGACTGGCGTGACTTTAGCCATTTTCCAGATATCAGGGACGTAGCCATTGCAAAGAGAGAAGGTTAAGATTTTAGACAGAGGCTGGGCAATAAATGGTGCAGCCAGTTTTAAAAGTTCAGGTTCGATGCCATCTGAGCCCACACTGGTATTATCCGAAATGGAGTTTAGTAATCTGAGAACATCAGACTTGGATACAGCCTTAAAATAAAAGGGTGGGTGCGGTGCAGAGGAGGTGGGGGGAGTAGATAGAGGAGAGGGCTGAGAAGGGAGGAAACAGGATGTGAAGCTGGTCAGGTCAGAGAATTGCTTATTAAATGAGTTTGCAGTGGTTTTGGGATCATTGCAATGGACACAGTCAATGATAATATCATTTGCAGAGAGACTTTGCTTAGCCCCTAAAAAGGTTTTTACATGGGCCCAGAATTTCCTAGGATCTCCAGATGCTTTGAGTAAGAGAACTTTACAGTAAGAGCTTTTCGCAAGTCTGATCTGTTTTTTACAGGTATTTCTCTGGACCCTATTGGATTGATTTTGTTTAGAGAGATGTTAAGATGTGCGTTGTAAAACAAAGCAACTCCCCAACCCCGCTTGGAAGCCATTCTGTCGTTCCTGATAAGATTATAGTTGTTTAAGGAGTAAACTGAGTTGAGGGTAGTAGGCTTGAGCCATGTCTCAGATAGGCACAGTATATCAAGGTTATTGAAGGAGACCCAAGCATCAAGCGCAGAGAAATTACACGTCAAGTTCCTGATATTTAGATGGGCTATGCGGAGACCTGTGGTAGTAGCCCAGGTCACATCCTTGCAGGCTGATGATGTGGGGGACCAGGGTTCAATTCAACATCACCTGCCAACAGGACAGTGAGAATCATGAGATACCAAAGCTTACCATGGATAAAAGGAGTAGTAAGTGTAATTTTAGTGCAAAACCTATGATCCAAGTAAGCAGTTGCTAGATAGTTGAAGAACCTTGGACTAACCAATGGAGTGAGGTCAAGACAGTCAATAGATGTAACCAGCATGTTTGAAAAGTGGAAGTCATGGATTGGGTAACGCTGCCATTAGCTGGGATGGGAGCACGGAACCAAGGAGAGCCCTGCTAATGTAAATAGCAACATGCTGGTCAGCAAAGAGAAAATACAGTTACATAAGAACTTACCAGTAGATCTTTGAGAGAGGGTCTTGCAGTAGGTAATTACATACAGGACTGAACCCGGCAGGTGTCAGGACCCCACAGAAAAGTTTCTAGTTAGCAGTCTCTGGCGGGGACCGCCTACCGCCAGGTGACCCAATGCCAGTATAAGGAATGATCCTCATCACCGCTTCTTCCAGTTCTTTCGGCAAAGGCCAAAAAGGCAAGACGAGAGAAGCGGATGCTTCCTTCCTGGAAAAGGAGCTGAAAAGCGAAGGGGGATGGAGGGCAAGAAGGCATTACCTACTGCAAGAGCCTCTCTCGAAGATCTACTGTTATGGTAAGTTCTTACGGAACTGTACTATCTTACTTCGAGAGGGCTCTTGCAGTAGGTAACTACATAAAGGACTGAATCCCAAGCAGTCTGGAAAAAAGGAAAGCACTCGGGAGGAGGAAAACGATCCAACCAATGGAACTTCCAGCTGAACGGGTCTTAAGAAAGAAGACTGTGGAGCACAGCCAACCCGAAGCCTGCTCTACAGCGAGAGGCAATGTCCAAACTGTAGTGTTTCACAAAGATATGGACAGAAGTCCAAGTCGCGGCTGCACAGATGTCTGCCACTGACACATTCTTGAAACAAGCCGCAGAGGTGGCTATTCCTCTGGTGGAGTGATCTCTGACTTGACCCAGCAGGTTCTTGTGGTACTTGCCATAACAGAAGGTGATACAATGAGCCAACCATTTAGAAAGGCACTATTTAGAAACTCCATTGCCCTCTCTTTTGTGAGCAAAAGAGACAAAAAGCTGATCCGATTTCCTGAGATCCTTAGTCCTAGTGGTATAGTATCTCAGTATTCTATGAACATCCAAAGTATGCAAGAGGTACTCCCCTTGATTGGAGTGTTGCGTAAAGAAAGCAGGTAGCTCAATGGATTGATTCAGTGTAGATTCCACTACTACCTTAGGGAGAAACTCAGGGTTGGTGCGCAGAGCCCCACGTTCCTTGTGAAAAATCAAATATGGGATTTTGCACATCAGGGCCTGAAGCTCGGAAATTAGTCGAGCTGAAGTAATGGCCACTAGGAAGAGAGTCTTCCAAGAGAGGAACTTCAAGTCTGCTGAGGCAGCCAGTTCAAAAGGAGGCAGAGTAAGTTTCTTGAGGACAAAGTTCAGATCCCAAGCTGGAGCAGGAATGTGGATGAGGGGTCTCAAATGGAGAACCCCTCTGAGGAAAGTCTTAGAGACTTCCAACTGAGCGAAAGTCCTGTCTCCAAAAGGGACATGATAGGCTGAAATTGCCGTCATGTAGACCTTCAAAGAGGAATGGCTGAGACCCAGGTCAAAGATATGACACATGTAGTCCAGAACTCTTTCAACTGGGCAAGAGAAAGGATCAAAGTCCTTTGATGAGGCCCAAATCGAAAATCGCTTCCACTTCATGGCATAGGTGGACCTGGTGGAAGGCTTTCTGGCCTCCACCAGAATATCTTCTATGAGCGGAGAAACCGCGAACCTGGCTTGAGCTACATCTGCAGGAGCCACACATGCAACTGAAGGGATTTGAGACCTGGATGAACAAGGGTTCCCTGATCCTGGGTCAGCAAGTGCTGTGACAGAGGAAGAGGAAGAGGAAGCGGAGGTTCCTCTAAAAATTGTTGCAGAAGAGAGAAATGGAAATTACGTACCTACCCTAATTCTTGATCTTCTAGGACGAAGTCTCCACCACTCATTCACACTACTGGGATCTACGCCGGAGGCGCTAGTACCCAGCAGGAGCAAACATTTCAAGAGGGTCAGTGCCAGAGATGGAGCCACGAGGAAGCGGCACTGCGAGCCATGGCCCGTGCAGTAAAGACTACCTCGACGTCGACCCACGAACTGCCTCAGTACCTTTTTTTCCGAGGAGGTGCAGCGTAACTAACCTAGAGGTCTAACCTAACAAAATCGGACATAAGATAGTCCAAATGACCCGTGTAAGAAGGGTCAACAATAGAGTCTTCACAGCCCAACCAATAAGGGAGTGAAGACCAAAAACAGAGACGTGAGCTCGGGTGATGGCGTGTGGGCATGTGAATGAGTGGTGGAGACTTCATCCAAGAAAATCAAGAATTATGGCGGTATGTAATATCCATATCTTCCTGGACATAAAGTCTCCACCTCTCATTCATACTAATGGGAGAGTACCGAGCTAACCCCCCCCCCCCCGAGATGGGCGGCAGGAAAAACTAAGAGCTCACATACTTAGGACAGAAGTCCATTAAGAATAGCCCTACCAAACAACAGATGTCGTCTGGCATGGACATCTAAAGCATAGTGCTTACCGAAAGTATGCACTGAGCTCCATGTAGCCGCATTGCAAATGTCTGCAATGGGCACATTGCAGATTTCGGTCAGAGATGCCGCGACTGCTCTAGCAGAGTGAGCGTACACTCTGCCTTCTAGCTTAACCTGTGCCACAGAATAGCAGTGGCGGAGGCATGCTACCAGCCATGCTGAAATGCACCTAATAGCGACAGGTTGACCCAACCAGGTCTCGCTGAAGGAAACAAACAGTTGTTGAGCCTTGCAAATTTCTTTTGTTCTATCCAGATAGAATTGCAGTGCTCTCTTAACATCCAACGGATGCAAGGTACGTTCTCCATCATTCTGGAAGTTAGCAAAGTAGGTAGGTAGGACTAAAGGTTGGTTTAAATGAAATTCTGAGACAACCTTGGGAAGAAACTTAGGGTGAGTCCTAAGAACTACTTGGTCCTTGTGAAATACAGTGTACGGGGGGTCTGTGACCAGAGAATGTATTTCAGAAACTCTATGGGCCGAAGTGATGGGCACCAGGAAGGCCATTTTCCAAGTGAGGAACTTCAACTAGCAGGTAACTAGAGGCCCGAAAAGTTTACGAGTGAGCATGTCTAGCACAAGGTTAATGTCCCAGGCTGCAACTGGACATGTGATAGGAGGTCTGGTATGCAGAATGCCCTTAAGAAACCTCTTAACCACAGGCAACTGAGCCAAAGAAAAGGAATGTACCGGCTCATGATAAACTGAAATGGCACAGAGATGAACTTTGACAGTAGAGTACTGCAGACCTGAATTTGAGAGGTCCAAGAGGAACTCCAAGACTTTATTTGGTGGATAAGAAAAGGGGTTCGAAGAGGATTTTGCACACCAGAGAGAGAAACGCTTCCATTTGGCTGTGTAGATTTTTCTAGTGGCTGGTTGACGCGCAGCCAAGAGAATATCTGAAACCCTATGGGAAACATTGAACCTATTCACCCCTATCTCTTCAGGAGCCAAGCGTGAAGGTGAAGCGCCTTCAGATTGGGATGGACCACAGGCCCCTGGGTCAGAAGGTTTGTCTGAAGGGGAAGTGCCTTTGGAAGGGCTGCTGACAGACTGTTGAGCAGTGGGAACCACATCTGTCGAGGCCAGAAGGAAGCAATTAGAATCATTCTGTCTCCCTGAGACTTGAATTTGAGAAGCACCCTCTGAATTAGGGGAAGAGGAGGAAAGGTGTATTGAAAGCGTTTTGTCCACTGCAGCCTGAATGCATCCTGACAGAAAATGTCAGGCTCTGGATTTCTGGAGCAGAAGAGAGGCAGTTTCACGTTGTGTGGGGATGCAAAAAGGTCCAGGTCTGGAGTTCCCCACTCTTTGAAGAGTGACTGAGTGACGGTTGAGTCGAGAGAGCACTCGTGAGGATCTGCCTCCATTCTGCTGAGATGGTCTGCCAATTCGTTCTGTATGCCTGGCAGGGAAATCGTATGGATTAGAGCATTGTGCTCCAGGCACCATTCCAACACTCTCATAGCTTCCCTGCATAACGGGTACCCTGTTTGTTGATGTAATACATCACTGCTTTGTTACCCGTTTGAAGGAGAATGTTCTTGTGACAGAGTATGTCCTTCAAGACCCGGACTGCATAGAGGACGGCTCTCATTTCTAGGACATTTATGTGGAGCCGGGACTCGTCCTGAGTCCACGAACCTTGGGTGTGGAGCTTCTGGCAATGAGCTCCCCACCCCATCAGGGACGCATCGGTGGTAACAGAGATCTGATGATCCAGAGGAGCAAAAGGATACCCTTTCAGAAGGTTGTTCTCCTGCAACCACCAGGTGAGTGACCTATTTACAGGTTCTGTCACCTTGATGGGAAAGGACTGAGGGTGAGTGGTTGGGGACCAGAGTACTGAGCATCCACTGAGAGGTTCTCATGTGGAGACGAGCTAGGGGTATAGTGAACACAGAGGATGCCATGAGACCCAGCATCTGTTGCATCGAAATAGCTCGAACCGAGCTGTTCTCTCTGATGTACAGGGTCATCTGTAGGATATCGCTCCTTCTATTCTCTGGAAGTAAAGCTTTCACACAGGAGGTATCCAGAAGAGTTCCTAGGAAAAGGAGTTTCTGGGAGGGCTGCAACTGTGATTTGTTGCGATTTAGCAGGGCTCCCATGGACGTGAGGAAGTCTGAAGCTTTGGCTATGGCGTCCAGAGTTCCCTGCCTGGAAGGGCTTGCTAGAAGCCAGTCATCCAGGTATGGAAACACTTGAATTCCGATTTTCCTGAGATGTGCTGCGAGAATTGCACAACACTTTGTAAAAACACACAGCGCCGAGGATAGCCCAAAGGGCAGGACTCTGAACAGATAATGTTGACCCAACGCTACAAACTTCAGGTATTTGTGGTGCTTTGGGTATATAAGAATGTGTTGGTAGGCATCCTGCATGTCCAGGAAGGCTAGCCAATCATGTTGATGAATTAAAGGTAGAAGGGTACCTAGAGATCTCATCTTGAACTTTTCCTTGTGGAGGAATTTGTTTAACTTTCTGAGATCCAGAATGCAGCACATGCTTCCAGTTTTCTTCAGAACTAGAAAGTAATGGGAGTAGAAACCTGTGCTTCATTGGTTCGACGGAACTACTTCTACTGCCCTGTTGTTCAGAAGGCCTTGCACCTCGGAAGCAAGAAGGTCTGACTCTACTGTCGACAGTCTGGGCTGTCGTTTGGGGGGATGATCTGGGGGGGGGGGTCTGAAAGACTGAGCGAATACCCCTCGCGGATCATCCGGTAGACCCATTTGTCTGATGCTATAGACTTCCACCAGTCGTAGAACTGAGTCAGACGTCCTCCCACTGCCGAGGAAGAGTTCCCCTCGGAGAGTTGAGGTGGGACCTGGGATGAGAACTCAGTAGGGGGCACTGGGCGCTTTGGGGGCTTGTGACTTCTGCTGCATTTTCTTTTGTGGCTGTGGGTTGTGGCTTTTGTTAAAGCCCTCCCACCTTGGCCCCGAAAGGACTGACGGTTATGAAATTGACGTTTATTGGCACCCCCCCCCGTGAGGGGGTGGGTGTGGGTCGATCTATCTTAATGGCTAACCTAGTCTTCTATGTGGCTTCTAGAGCTTGTTCCACCTGGGGTCCGAACAGATACATACCGAAGGGTAAAGCCATGATCTGCTGCTGGGCATCATTTGTGAAGCCTGAAGTACGTAGCCAGGAGTGGCAATGGGTACAAATGTTCGCCACCGCTGCTTGAGAAGCAGTATCAAAAGCATCCATTGCAGCTTTAACCTGTTGGTTATTGGACTCGATGCCCCTGGTTATGGTGGGAAGTAGCTCTGAATTAGTTTCCAACTCAGGCAGAGCTTCTACCATTTGCTTGAGCGAATGCCAAAGGACATATTCATATTGAGAAAAATAGCCCTGGTAGTTGGCAATATGCATACCCAGGGTGGAGGCAACAAAGACTCTCTTACTTAAGGTGTTTATCTTACGAGATTCTTTATTGATAGGCCGGGCTGAGAATGCCTGAGGTAGGACGGCCTTGTCATTCTCTGCTATGACTACAATGGGATCAGCAAAAGCCTGTGAGGCAATATGGGTCGATCCTTGGGAGCAGCATACTTCCTATTTATGCACTTAGCCATGGAAGGAATGAGAGCAGGATTGTTCCATACCATCTGAGAAAGGGTCTCAAAAGATGGTTGTACCGGAGGAGTTAAATCCATAGGGATCTCCGGGACATGTAGATATTGGAATCTTAAAATCTTCCCAGGATTGATTTCTGTAGTCTGTAGAGAAAGAGTGGAATTTAAATTTTTCAGCAGAGACTTAAAGGAAAGGTCTTCGACCACAGGCTCTGCAGCAGGATTAACTCCTTCTCCTTCAACATCAGCACCCAGACGAAGATCTCCTGACAGTCCAGGGGGGACTGTATGGATAGGAAAGGAGTGAAAATCAGACTGGAAATTAGAAGAAGAAAGAATCGAGTCGAAAAGCCCTGGAGGCTGGACGGGGCTGCACCAAGCATCGGCGCCGATGAAGGACATGGTGCCGAACCCAAGGAAGTCGGCGCCATCGGAAACAGCCCAGCACACGGCGCCAAGGGCAACGGCACCGACAGTGCCCTCAGCGTGACAGAGCCCCTGGCGCCACAGATGACACCGACAGAGACCCCGGTGCCATGGACGGTGCCGACAGAGCCTTTGGCGCCATGGACAGTGCCGACAGAGTTCCTGATGCTGCGGAAGGTGCCAACAGAGCCCTCGGTGCTGTGGACGGTGCCGACAGAGCCCTCCGTGCTGCAGATGGGTCCAGGAGTGTCCCAAGGTTCCAAAAACTGTGATTTGAAGGAAAAGGAGGAAAATTAACAGGAGACAGAGGCATCGGTGTGGGCCCCTGTGCCACACCCATGTGAGGGGGGAAAACACCTAAGCACGGAGTCGACGGCACCGAAGAAGACGCCGCATGACTAGAAAGGCCCAACCGCCCTACCTGGTCTCTCGAATGGCCCGAAGGCCCTGGAGTGACCGGGTCAGGCAGCTGGACCAACCTCCGAGCCCAGTGCTCCAGAAGAGCAGCCCACTGGTGAAACTGCTCATCAGAGGCCTGTCCAATAGGCAGGGACAGGCTCCGATGTCAAAGAGGTCGGGCACCGGAGCTAGAAACCGGCAACTCCGAGAGGGGAGGAGACCGGTGCCTAGCCTCAATGACCGAGCGTCGATGCGCAGACATACCAGAAGGCGACCTTGAGTGACGCCTTCTCTTTCTCGACTTGTGCGCCGAAGAAGAACTTGAGGCCAAATGGTGCCATGAATGGGACTGTTTCCTTTTATGCTTTCGGGGGTGACCGCCCATCTCCCTAAGCATTGGAGCGTGCATTGTCAGATCCACCCTCCGGGGAGGGCGGCGGATCGGACCCAGCCCGGCTGACTGAACGACTTTCATACGAAGTCTCCCTACCATCACCTGACTCGCTCATGGTTGACTCCGTCAATGGAGGGCTGAAGACTTCTTTATTAATCAATAAATTTTTTTTTTTTTTGCTTTATTTCTTTATTCTCCTTCCTGTCCCCGGTGTCTCCCTCCTTCCGACTGCACATATCCCCGTAGCCCCCCTTTCAGGATCTGCCCCTAGAATGCCATAACCTTCTCCTTCTCCTGCACAGCGGGGTCTGTCCTGGGTGGACTCTCTGGATGGGGCAGTCTTCATCTAGGGACACCGAGGACTACCATTTTCCGCTTTTCTCCCACTTCTCCCGCCCCTGGGACGCTAGCACTGAGACGTCGTCCTAGAGCGCGATTGCTGACAAACGCCCCTCAAGCGCCTAACGACGCCCCTCCCCGACCCGTAACGGAGCTCGACCCTGAGCGCCGGTGCTCCCCACCGCATACCAAGGTTAAGAATTTCCTGAGGGAGGAGAGCATCCGCTGGGACGCTCAATACTCCCTCCCCTGCCGAACTCCCGACGACCGGAGTCCGTTCCCGAACCCGGGTCGCCGGCGTGGTACGAGGTGTGGCGTCTAGCGCCTCAACTCTCAGCGCCACCGGGCCGGCAGTAATCAATAAATTTAATTAAAATCTACTCAGTACTTTGAAGATAAATTACACAACAATAAACTGAAAACTATGCTGCTAGTTTGAAGTTTGACTCCTGGCAGGCAAGCGACGTCGTCACTGAAGTGCACTCGATGGCAGGAAAAAAGGAACTGAGGCAGTTGGTGGGTTGATGCCAAGGTAGCCTTTACTGCATGAGCCATGGCTTGCGGTGCTGCTTCCTCGCGGCTCCATCTCTGGCGCCGACCCTCTTGAAAAGTTTGCTCCCGCAGGGTCCTAGTGCCTCTGGTGTAGATCCCATTAGTGTGAATGGGTAGTGGAGACTTTATGTCCAAGAAGATCCAAATTTGCCTGGGCCAGAATGGAGCAATGAGGATCATCCGGGCTCCTTCTGTTCTGAGCTTGTGCAAGACCTCAGGATTAACGGAATTGGAGGGAAGGCATAGACGAATCTGTCCCTCCAATCGAGAGACAGTGTCTCCCGCCAGAAAATGTCTCGCCCTGGAGCGAGCGAGCAGAAGTCAGGAAGTTTTGTGTTTTGAGGAGACGCGAACAGGTCTACCTGAGGAGTTCCCCAGAGCAGGAAGATGTCAGCTTCTACCTCTTGATCCAGTTCCCATTCATGGGCTCTGGCCAAAGACTAACTGAGGTGGTCTGCCAGTGTGTTTTCTACTCCCAGAACATGGACTGCTGTCAGGTGAGGGTTGTGCTGAACAGCCCAACTCCAAACTCTCATTGCTTTCCTACACAGAGGGTAGGAACAAGTTCCTCCCTGCTTGTTGATGTACCAGACTACACACATGTTGTCTGTCTGGATGGTTAGATGACCGGGAAGAATGGAGGAATGCAGAGCCTCAAGAGCATACAGGATGGCTCTGAGTTCGAGCACATTTATGTGAAAAGTCTGCTCGAGTCTGGACCAGCTGCCCCGAGTCCTGTGAGACCCTAGATGGGCTCCCCAGCCCTGTCCTGAGGCATCTGTTGTCAATGTCTGGGAGGGGGGTTCAATATTGAAGTGAACTCCCCGGCAAAGGTTCTCTAGCACCACCCACCATTGCAAGTCCCTGGCCATGGGACTGGAGACTAGAACCTCTTGGTCTAGGTCGTCCAATGTTTGGTCCCATTAAGACCGAAGCATCCATTGAGAGATCCTCATATGGAGTCGAGTGAGAGGGACTATATGGATAGCAGCCGCCATGAGCCGGAGGAGGCGAAGGACTGACCTGTCACCGACCCTTCTATGACTGGACAACAGACGTGCTTGAGTCTGGAGGGTGTCCATCCTGTCTGGAGGCAAAAAGGCCTTGCCGATGATCGTGTCCAGGACCGCCCCGATAAACTGGAGTCTTTGGAAAGGGACCAGAAGGGACTTGGCCTGGTTGATGGTGACACCCAGGTTGGTAAACACTTGTAGGGTAAAGGAAAGAGAGCGTAGAAGTTCCTCCCTGGATGGGGCCACCAGGAGTCAGTCGTCCAGGTATGGGATTACCTGCACTCCCTGGGTATGCAGGTGGGCCGATACCACAGACAGGCATTTGGTAAACACTCGGGGAGAAGAGGAAAGACCAAATGGGAGGGCCTTGAATTGGTAGTGGTCCCCCTGAAAAGAAAACTGAAGAAATCTGCGGTGGGAAGGGTGGATGGGGATGTGCAGGTAGCCATCCTGCATATCCAAAGTGCACAGCCACTGTCCCTGCCAAAGAAGCAGCAGAAGGCTCTGCAAGGAGAGTATTCTGAAGCGTTGGTATTCCACGAACATGTTCAGGGAACTGAGGTCTGAAATAGGCCTCACGTCTCCCGTGTAATTTGGAACTAGGAAGAAATGGGAATAGTAACCTGTAACCCAAAGATGGGTGGGGACTGGTTCTATCATTGCTTTCGTGAGAAGGGAGGAGTTTTCTTCCAGGACCAGAGGAAGATGTTCTGGGGAGTTAAGACGACTTGGGGGTGGTCTTTGGGGTGGTTTCTGAAGAAACTCGATTGAGTGTCCTGCTGCTATCAATTGGAGCACCCAAGCATCTGATGTGATCCTCTCCCAACCCGGTAGATGAAAGGAGAACCTCCCTCCTACTGGTTCCCCTGGAGTGTCCAGAGGCCGTGGGAGAGGGGAGGAGTCAGGAGGTGTGGGGTAGTGCAGCAGCCGAGGTTCCCCCGACTTTTTTGGGCAGGGAGGTCTTGGTTGCTGGAGGGGCCTGACGCTTGTTGGCCCGCTTGCTTTGTGGTTACGCTTTTGGTCGGGAACGTTGACAAAAAGGGCGACACTGTCCCTGAGGGGGTCTGTACAGAGTCTCCACGGACCTGAGTGTAGTGCCCTTCTCCTGCAAGTCGGTGATGATGTCCTTGACATTGCTGCTGAACAGCACCGAACCCTTGAGGGGCGCATCCTGAATGGCGGATTGCACTTCAGGGACCAAACCTGACAAACAGAGCCAGGCATGACACTGAAGACCTACATCGGAAGCCGAACTCCATCCACTGCATCGTAGGTGGCACGAAGCACGTGCTGACTGACAGAATGAGCAGAGCGGACAAGGTCAGCCACTTCCTATTTGGTCTGGGACTCAGGAAGGGAGTCCAGTTTAGATTCCACCTGACTCAGGATTGACTTCTGGTAGTCCCCCATATGTGTGACATAGTTCAGGCCCTAATACCTAGGGTAGAAGAAGTGTACATCTTCTTCCCATACTGGTCCAGAAGCCGGAACTCCTTTTCAGGTGGAGATGAGTTGAGATGTTTGGGGTTGGCGGGACGGCCATGAGCGGCGCTAATCATGACCGAGTCCTCCTTTGGGTGTACATTCAAAGAATGTACTCCCTCAAGAGCCTGATACAGCCGATCTGCCTTCCGTGAAAGGGGGGCTAATGCAGATGGTTGCTTCCAAACAGTGGAAACAAGGTCTGTGTAAGGCTCAATCCAGGGTGGAATCAATGTCGAAGTGGTCTCAGCCAGATCCGAGTGGGCAGCGAGCTTCTTACACTGTGGATCTGGCTCCAGAGATTGCCATTGATGAACTTCCTCGATCTTTCTCAATAACTCCAAAAAGGAAGGATCCTCAGCAGGAGACTTTGGAGGAGCCCTTGGCCTGGGACAATCTGGAGTATGAGGCTCGTCATCCGGATCAGAACGTCCCCCTCAGTCTGAGTCAGAGGTCTCCAATGTAGAGGAGGAAGACTCCTCCTGATGCGGGGGAGGAACGTTCCCTTTGGGAAGTAAGGATGTCCGGCGAGCTAAGGCACAGAAGAGCTGCAGATAGCTGAAGGCATTAAGAAGGGGAGAAGGCCTTCTTTTCATATATAAGTGAAAAAAGGAACAAGAAGGATGGGATTATTAGGCTTAAGAAAGGGGAGGAGTGAGTGGAGGATAACGGGGGAAAAGCACAGATACTAAATGAATACTTCTGTTCTGTCTTCACCAGGAAAAAGGACAGATCAGTGCCTTCAGGAGTGAGAAGCGGAGCGGGGGGGAGGGGAACACAGATGTAGTGAGGAATGGGTTGCTAGCATTGAAGGTAGACAAATCACCAGGCCCAGGAAGAGTACATCCAAAGATACTAAAGGAACTGGCAGGGCCACCAGCAGGCCTATTTAATAGTTCACTGGAGATAGGTGTGGTACTGCAGGACTGGAGAACAGCAAATGCGGTGCCCCTCCACAAAAGCAGTCCCAAGGATGACCCAGGGAATTACAGACCAGTCAGTCTGACCTGAATTGTGTGCAAGCTCTTTGTGTCAAATGAATATGATTGACTTCTTTGACTGGATCACTAAGACAGTAGATAGGGGCCAAGTGGTAGACATTCTCTATCTGGATTTCAGCAAGGCCTTTGACTCTGTGACCCACAAAACGTTGATCAGAAAGTTGGCAGATCTCGGGTTTGGGGATAAGATGGCCAGATGGGTGGAAAACTGTCTGAGGGACAGAACCCAGAGGGTAGCTGGGGGAAGAGTTATCTGGCACCAGGAAGGTCACCAGTGGGGTCCTGCAGGGCTCAGTGCTGGGGCCGGTGTTGTTCAACGTCACCATCAATCACATTGGGGATAGCATTAAGGGCAAAATGAGCCTATTCACAGATGACATCAAGTTCTGAGGGAGAGTGGACACAGCTGAAAGGATACAGGACCTACAGGATGATCTGGAAAAGCTGGGGAGGTGGTCCTGGATCTGGCAGCTTGGCTTCAATGCCAAGAAATGTAAAGTTATGCACATTGGAGCCAAGAATCCCAGGACGGAGTACTACCTGGGTGGAGTCCAGGTATATGCATCAGAGGAGGAGAAGGACCTGGGAGTGATGACCACTAGTGACCTGAAGCACTCCAGGCAGTGCAAGAAAACAGCAGCAAGGGCAAACAAGATGCTGGGATGCATAGCTAGGGGGATCAACAGTAGGAGAGAGGAGGTTATACTACCCTTGTGCAGGTCACTGGTGAGGCCACATCTCCAGTAAGGAGTTAAGTACTGGTGCCCACACCTCAAAAAGGACATTAACCTGCTGTAGAAGGTCCAGAGGAGGTCTACAAAGATGATAGCGGGTCAGCAGGGTAAGGCATACGAGGAGAGGTAGAGGGCACTGAACATGTACTCCCTGGAGAAAAAGAAAGAGGGGACATGATTGGGACCTTCAAGTACTTGAAAGGGGATCAATAAGGTGGATAAGGAGGGTCTCTTTAAACTGAGTGGCAACCATAACACGAGGGTGTACACAGTCTTAAGCTGGAGCGGGGGATTTAAGAGGGAGGTCAGGAAGCACTTCTTTACAGAAAGGGTGGTGGACACTTGGAGTGCGCTGCCATAAGAGGTGATCTGGTTGAAGACAGGAGGCAACTTCCAGAGAGGCTGGGATAGGCATAGGGGGAAGGTAAGGATCATGGGTAGGGAGGATGGGAGGAGTTGGGGGGGGGGCAGGGACAGTAGCTTAAGCTGTGGACCCAGCAATACGAGCAGACTAGATAGACCAAATGGCCTTCTTCTGCTGGCTTCTTCGTATGTTCATTTAATGGAATGTGCTCACATATCCCACAGTGTCCTGTCTGACCACAGCCGTGCAGGAAGTGCCTGCTGGCATATATCAGCAACTGCACTGCAGTCAACTGACAGCAGTCTGACAAGCATATTTCAGCATTTTGACAAACAAATGTCTAATGGTTTACAGTACTGTTTTGTTGTATTAAAAATAAACTGAGAAAAAAAGAAAGATAAGAAACTGGTCAGCCAGTTGGTCAGATGAGGTAACCAAGTTATTGAGAAACACCAAGATTTCTTAGAAAATTACAGATTTTTTTACTAGAGAATAGTGTTGAATGGACAGCAGAACAATGTAGGGACCAAATAAAACAGTTAAGTAAAATACCACGAGGTGGAGGATAGTAACAGAAAATCAGGTGGAGGCAGGATAACTCATCCATTTTTTGAGGAACTGGACAGAATTTTAGGAACCTGGTCTACATCAAATCCTACATTTTACTGGAGGGATCACCGGTGGAGCCACAAGCCAATGAAGACCTCGAGGAATATTTTGAGCCAAATCATTCAGAGTCAGGTAATGCATGTTTATAACGATGTATATGAAGAGCCATTAATCACTTGTTACAACAGTATTATATGTGACATTAAATGTATTAATTTAATGTGTGACTATATTCTTGCATGTGCTGTGTGCACTGTGGTGAGGGTTTTGGAGCTTATATTCACCTTAACATCAGCAAGTTTACTCATATGCACACAGAATGTTTAAATCTGAGTAAAATAGGTACGCGTATTTTTGGGGGGAGGGCTGCCAATTGTTTATGTAACTCCCCCCCCCCATGACCTAATATTCACATTTTTTATGTTGTTGCAGGTAACACGACACAGCAGGAGACATCGGTGACCACTGAGAATACTTCCATGAACAACTCTGACGTTACTAATGATGATACGCCACCAGCTGTCACAAAGTTGGAGCCAGCGGGGAGCTGTCTACATCATGTGGTACAGTGCCCGAAAGGCCCTCCAAGTGATGAACCATTTCTTAACTTGAGAAAGCCGAAGAGAAACAGTCATATGCAGGAGCTTGTTGAATGAGGATTTGAACTGACTCGGAAGATTCTAATTGAGCAACACAATCAACTGATGCAGCAAGAAAATGAAAGAGTGGATGCTGACAGGGAAAGGGACAATGCCTTCTTTCAGAGCCTTATCATAGTTTTGCCCCACTAATAACACAAAATAGCATGGCATTCCGGGGGCGGGGGGGCATATGAAAGCTGGTCATATGGGAGGCATACATTTTGGTGGCGGTCACATTGGGAGGTGTGCATATTGATGGTGTTCATATGGTCGGAAACCATATGACATCAAACAACCAACCAGTTGTTCAAAACCAAGTCCATCCCATTCCACAAGAATACCGTACATGTGCCAGAGTCAGAGCCCAGAAACCAAACAAGCATGCACCCATACCTCTCAACCTCCCTCATCACAAATCAGGGACAAGGCTTAAAATGATCAGGGACAAATGACCAAAATCAGGGACACATCTGAAAAAATAGTAATATTAGTTCCAGAAGCTGTGTACAACATGCTTCTTAGTATGAATAGCATTTTCTTAATGAGAACTAGACTGTAACACCAATGGCTAGCATTATTTTGTGATTCAGATCCCCATTCTTCAGTGACAGAAATGCCAAATTTAGGAGGGACAGAAGAAATTTCAGAGGCAAAATTAGGGACATCCCTGAAAATCAGGGACACTTGAGAGGTATGCATGCACCAACCTACCAGTGAGCATGTGGGTAAAAGTAGGGTATTTGACAATGCTCAGACCCCATCTGCATCATTTACTGAAGATCTATTCTCCAATGATGTTACTTGGACCAAACTGTAAAATAATGTTGATTATCTGTGAAAAGCAACACATGTTTGGCTGTTGTCCAGATGTTGCAATCAGTTTCATTACTATTCAGTTTTATTATGAAAGCAGTTAGTTTTCTAATGATACTATGGTACTCAATATTGCCAGACAGAATGTTGAAGGCAACAATAGAATATTTTTAATAACAGAACAATGCACCATTATTGTTACAGCACATACTGACAGAGCGCGAGACACTGTAGTTCCTCTGCTGTCAATGCTGAAATATTGTTGAACAGCAACGTCAGAACAATTTATTTAACAAACAAAATATGGTGATGTTACCAAGTACTTTTTTAACAAGTTTATACAGAATGGCAGTTCACAGTGTTGAGTGGCAACGTAGATGGGCCACTGTTTAGTGAGCATATTTTTTTTTTGCATACTGGTTGTTTACCTTCTTCCCTAATGTTAGTTAGCGTAGGGGTAGGACTGAAAATAACTAGGTGGGTGCAAAACTGGTTGAAGGACAGAAGCCAGAGGGCGGTGGTTAATGCGGTGCACTCAAGGAAGAAGGGGGTGACAAGCAGGGTGCCCCAGGGGTTGGTACTGGGACTCCTCCTTTTTAATATCTACAGTTGTGGCCAAAAATATTGGCGCCCTTGCAGTTTTTTCTAATAATGCACCATTCCTTCCAGAAAATTGTTGAAATAAAAAAATATTTTGGTATCCACATATGTATTTCTTTGGTTTGCAGTGGAATAAAACACAAAAAGCAGAACAATTTACTAAGTCTTAGCTTATTCCACACAGAAATCCTTAAATGGCCCGGACAAAAGTATTGGCACCTTTTAGAAGTAGTTAGAAATAATTAGATTTCAAGCAGGTGATTCTCCTTCACTTGGAACTGAACTCACCTGTGGTGAGTTCTGCAGTGCCTGCAATATAAAATCACTCATTCAACCAGTTTGAATACAGAAAAGGACTCATTCTCCTGTTTTGTGTCACTGTGTGTACCGCAGTGAGCATGGAGAAAAGAAAGACAGCCAGAGAATTGTCTGAGGAGGTCTGACAGAAGATTGTAGCCAAGCATGGACAATCTCAAGGCTACAAATCAATCTCCAGAGACCTTGATGTTCCTGTTTCCACGTAAGTAATTTTATCAGGATGTTTAAGACCCATGGCACTGTAGCCAACCTCCCTGGACGTGGCCGCAAGAGAAAACTTGATCGAAGATTGCAGCGCAGGATTGTTCGAATGGTGGAGAAAGCACCTCGATCGATGCCAAACAGATTCAAGCTGACCTTCAGACACAAGGTACGACAGTTTCAACTCGCACCATCCGTCGCCAACTCAATGAAAGGGGGTTATATGGTAGGAGGCCCAGCAGGACCCCACTGCTGAGAGAGAGACATAAGAAAGCCCGACTGGGGTTTGCCAAAACACACCTGAACAAGCCAAAATCCTTCTGGGACAATGTCCTGTGGACAGATGAGACCAAATTAGAGCTTTTTGGTAAAGCACATCATCTCTATGTTTACAGAAAACAAAATGAAGCCTTCAAAGAAAAGAACACCTTCCCTACAGTCAAACATGCAGGAGGTTCAGTGATGTTTTAGGGTTGCTGTGCTGCCTCTGGCACTGGGTGCCTTGAACGTGTGCATGGCATGATGAAATCTGGAGATTACCAGGCCATTTTGGAGCGCAATTTTGAACCCAGTGTCAGAAAGCTGGGTCTCCGTCGAAGGTCATGGGTCTTCCAGCAGGACAATGACCCCAAACACACTTCAAAAAGCACCCAGGAATGGTTCAAGACAAGACGCTGGGATGTTCTGAAGTGGCCAGCAATGAGTCCAGATCTAAATCCCATTGGAAACCTGTGGAGAGATCTGAAAACAGCAGTTGGGAGAAGGCACCCTTCAAATCTGGAGAACTGGAGCAGTTTGCACAAGAAGAGTGGCCAAACTGCCAGTAGAGAGGTGCAGGAAGCTCATCCATGGCTATAGGAAGCGGTTGATTGCAGTTATTTTGACCAAAGGCTGTGCTACCAAATATTTAGTCTAGGGTGTCAATAATTTTGTCAATGCCATTTCTTTTCATTTTCTGATTTAAAAGGATATATTAAATTCTGAATCAAAAACAAAGGTTCTGTAATATTAACAGCGAAATAAAGAATTGTGGAGACCAAATACTGTACTTTTGTTAATTTCAACTTATGTTTAGAGGAAATTGTGAGTTATATGAAAAAGTACAAGGGCGCCAATATTTTTGGCCACGACTGTGTATCGGTGATATAGCAGAGGGGCTGGAGGGGAAGATGCGCCTGTTTGCAGATGATATGAAGATCTGCAATAGGGTGGACACCCAAGGGGGTGGAGGCCATGAGGGAGGACCTGAAGATTCTGGAAGGGTGGTCGGAAACTTGGCCGCTGGAATTCAGTGCCAAAAAGTGTATAGTAAGGCACATGGGGTGTAAAAACCAACAAGCCGCTTACATACTTGGGGGGCGGTAATCAAGTCAACTGGGCAGGAGAGGGATTTGGGGATTATAATATCAAACAACCTTAAGGTGAGTAAACAATGCAGCAAGGTGGTGGGCAAGGCAAATAGAATGATGCTGTTCATAGGGAGGGGCAAAACAAGTAGAAGGAGGGACCTCACCTGGAGTACGAGGTTCAGTTCTGGAGACCTCACCTACGCAAGGACATAGCTGGGATTGAAAGGGTTCAGAGAAGGGCAACCAAGATGGTGCACGCTATACATAGGAAGCTCTATGAGGAGAGGTGGAGGGAATTGGATCTGTACCCACTGGAGACTAGAAGGGAGAGGGGGGACATGATAGAAACATGCAAGTACGTGAAAGGGATAAATAAGGTGAGGAAGGGGAGCTTATTTACAAGGAAAGTGGGTGCTAAAACTAGAAGTCATAGGATAAAATTAAAGGGAGGATGATTTAAGGGCAATGTGAGGGGGTGTTACTTCACGGAGAGGGTGGTGGAGTCCTGGAACAAACTACCTGAGGAGGAGGAGGAGGTGGTGGTGGTGGGATTCAAGAGGGCATGGGACAGACATAAGGGGTTGTCCGGGTGGGGTGAGGGCAAGGTCCCCTGACAGAGGGAGAGTGGGGGGGAGGGGCAGACTCGATGGGCCAGAGAGGTTCTTTTCTGCCGTCAGATTTCTATGATTCTAGTCTGCCCATTCTAGCGAGACTTGCCTTGCGGGACCTCCAACTATTTACATTTGTCCAGTCTCACTGACAAGTAGTTGGCTTGCTCTGCCAGTGCCTTGTAATTTTGACCTTCTTTGCTTATCTATGTACTGCCTTTGCTATGTAATCTGTTACAGATGCTGTTGTCAATGTCACTTACTGTTGCGGTACTGTAACTTGTTGTTCACTGACCCTGACCCCTTGTAATCTCCCGGGTCATTCCTGAAAGTAGGCATTCAACTGTCTAGCGCACCTACCTGGCCAAAAAAAACTCAATAAATAAAATGATCTTAATCATACAACAGTGCACTAGTGGTATGGTTAATTGAACACTAAAAAAGTACAACTGTAGTCATATTACTTACTCCAAAAACAGTTTCTATGTTAAGTTTAATAATGTTTATAATTCTTTAAAAAATGTTTTAAAAGTTATGAGAGTATTTATATTGTGTACTCTGCTTTGTTAAACACAAAAATAACAGATTAATTTTCAGAGTTTATAATTGCTGTACATGCACTCATACATGTTACCATTCAATTCAAATGTATCAAGTGGTTTTCAATATTTCAAAGTTCATATAAAAAATAAGTTTTAAAACGTGAAGTTGTTAAACAACAGAACAATTAATAACAATTTGCCGAAGGGGCGTGGCTTGACATTAAGCAAGATGGCAGCCTAAATCCCGGGTCTCTGCCTCCCAAGAACTTTTATCCTTGAACATCTGCCGGTGTCCAATCCACTTAACCTGGTCAAAGCTAGAAAATGCCAGCATCCACCCAATGTAATTATTTTTAAAATCGGACTTACCACATTAAAGCAACACTCAGAGATGGTCCCTGCTGCTGCAGCCTGCATATTGCACATTCCTATGAGGAATGGCGTTGGCACTGTCGGTCGATAGAGTGGAGACGATGTTTCAGCAACTACAGCAGGGAATCAACAGTCAGCTACACCAGCAAACTCCCAGGCTATAACTCAAACTGTACTTCAGGCTTTTGGTTTGGAACAAGGAAATCTGATAAGTGAAGGGGCCTGTCACGAACTGCAGGCCCACCTATGAGAACAATCCAAGCTCATCCACTCCCTACAAGAGAAAGTGGGTGACTTGGAAAACTGGCACTGGCGTAACAATTTACACTTTGCTGGGTTCGTGGAGCAAGTAGAGCTCACAAACACCACTGGATTCCTGAGTCATGTTCTGCCAGCTCTCAAGTTAGCTGAAGACCTGCAGTTTGAGATAGAGCATGCACACCAATCTCTTGCCCTGCAGTGCCACCCAAGGGGGAGAAGCCACGCCCAATACTGGCCAGATTTTTAACGTACTAAGTCAAGAAAGATATTTGACAAAGGATGAGTGCACTAGTAAATCTGGAGTAGCAGGACACTCTATAGTGATTTTTCAGGACTTTTAAAGGGACTTAATGGCTCAAAGGTGGGCCTACACAGAGTTTCACCACACTTTACACCAACTCAGAGTACCCTTCACTTTGTACTACCCCGCATTGTTCACAGTGGGGTGTAGCTCATGTTCAGCACCCCAGAGGCAGCCATGAACTTTATTCAAACATGTTGACCTTCAGCGTTGGGACACATGAGGCCTTGGCCACCCTCTACAAATGTACTGCCAGGCTCCTCCCCTCCTGCGCTGATGGCTACTACACCAGCCAGCCAGGCCTCCAATGCCCCCTCTCTACCACAACTAGAGGAGGACAACTGGCTCCAGCCACCTTAAGCTAAATAGCGTAATAGAAACAGAATGAGAAATGACAAAGATCTCACCCCTCCTGCACTCTGCTCCAACAGCGAGGAATCCCTGGAGGGGGAGTTGGGTCTGTCGGACCTGTCAGCAGCTACAAGGTATGTTACTTTAAGCTTGGAGCCTCAGGATGATGGAACCCAACCACAGGCCCCCGTAGTACATCTGCAGGGCCCTGACCTTGAAGTGCCACCCAAAACAACACCAGCATCACAAGTCCTGACTGAGCTGACAGCATCTGGAGCTTCTTGGGCTGCAGGGGTTGCATCAGGCATGTTTCTCCTGACAACAAACTCTTCAGAGCCCAAAGAAGCATATATTAAGCTAATCAGCCAGTCTCTACTGCGATGACAGCAACAGCCAGCACAGCACCACAGTGAGGTACACTCCAAGTTAGAACTGCAATAGTGTTTACTACATGATTGTGGAAGGGACTGAGGAGGAGGAGGAGGAGGAGGAGGATGGGGGTTAGGGAGTGGAGCTCTTCCTTCTGTCACCAAGCTCACTGAATCCTACTGCTCCTGCGCATGGATGCTACTTCCTTGACTATCACCTCCACAACCGCGACCTTGACTTTAACCCTTACAGCAGTGCAAACTACAGCTACAGAATGGACTGCAGAGAAGGTGTTCAAATAGGATCTGGACTGCCAACACTGAGTAGAGAAATGGGCAGACTAGGTGGGCCATAATGGTTCTTATCTGCCATCAGATTCTATGTATGTTTCTATGAACTACTGGTGTGAGTTGCAGAGAGGACTTGCACTCGATCTCTGGAATGACCCACTGTGACTGCTGAACATTTTTGCCTTTTTCTCTTAAAATCCTTTGACTGACATCCCTTGAAAGCAATGTATGGGGTGGATGGGGAGTGAAGGCGGAAGGGATGTGATTTAGTGCGCAACACTGGGGCCCTTAGGGTAGTTCAATTCCCATCATCTACTCCCTCAATATAAACCGGCAGGACACTGAATCCACCAATCCCCCCCCCCCTTGATAAACACTATTCCAAGAAGGCACAAAGCAGTGACCCTCCCATGCTAAAATCTCTGATAATTTTGCAGTTTCCCTCAGCGGATGTATCCCCGGAGTGCCTTACTCTGGGAGTCACCTGATCCTTTCTCCCACTCTTGCACACTAGTGAAAATGAAATGTACAGGCAGCACGAGGATGAGAAAACGTTAGGGCCTCTGTTTTTTTGCAAATGGCAACTACTGAATGTGGGTCCCACTCCTCCCTGAACTTTACCCCCGACCTTCAACCCATGACATGTGAGGTGGAGGCAGTGGGTGGGGTGACATCCTAACCAGAGCACTTGTTTGAAACAATATGCTGCCACTATTTGCCCAAGTTGTCTGACCCCACTGTACCTGCCATCAAATTGATGGCTGATGTCTCATTCCCAGATCTTCTCAGGGTGCCCAAATGGTTCTGTACACACCTTCTTCACTGGAGACTATATTGAGCAAGCAAAGTTCTTAGGTCTAGCTTAGTGATGTGACTGATGCTTCACAGAAAATTTTCCAAGGTAGGGATCTTTAATTGGCTGAAAACAACAGCCTTGCATGCCCAACTGGGACACAGGTGCCTTGGTTACATGAGGGGCCTTGCTCCTGCAGCTGATGCTCACTCTCTGGTACAACAGATGAGGGAAGCTATATGGAGGTGCTGGCTGAGAGCCCCTGGGCCAGCTCTCCCTCCCCTGTTAACTAATTCGGGATGACTCACTCCATGGAAAAAGTGCAGTCATCGATGGACGATGCTGATCCTTAGCGATTTTAAGGTTAGGCAACTTTTTATTATTGTCAGGCCATATTTCTATATTATCCCTTTCCTGGCCGATAATCCTGGGTTACAGGTGGAGCTAAGTTAGCTCTCATAACATGGTATGACCATAGTGGCAGTCTTAAACCTGAGCCACCATATGGTCTATACTAAACGTACATTAGCACTCAAATGGCCTAGACTGGAAACACAATCCCCCTTGCAAATTATGTGTTTGGGGGGGAGTAGGGATAGGCAAGCTTTCCTAACTGTTATATACTTTATACATGCCTGTGAGGTATGTTGGAAGACCTGAGGCAGGTCCTTTTGCCTGGTCCATATCTGACTACTTCCAAATGCAATTAGTTTATACATAGTTCTTTTTCTTTGTTTGCTCTTCTGGTACTCACATGTATATTTTGTTTCTCTGATATATAAGGTTGTTCATGTATTCAAAGTTTATGTAAATATGTTACAAGTGCTCTACCCTATGAGTGATGGCTGACAGCCTACCACTAAAGGCAGACTGCTGAGGACACTACCTTTAGCTAGGTGTGTCCCTACTGCACATTTTCGTAGCAGACATAAGCCCCAGCAAGCATTTTGAGTGTGATCCCCACGATGGTGGACCTACACTGTCACAGCTAGAAGTTGACGGGACTGAACTCTACAAGGAAACAAAAGCCGGTTTTGACACACCTGAAAAGGTTAAGGTCACTGGCTGCCCTCCTACAGGACACAAAGCTTCTTTCTCCAGAGGCCAAGAAATTCCAGAGAGAATGGGTGGGTCTGGAGTTAAAACACCCACAACAATAGTTGAGGACTTTAGCTATGGATACAGCTGTGGACAGTACTCATGGTACTACTGAACCCTACACACGATTGGTTCAGGTTGTCCAACTGTGGCTGAAAGACTAAGCACTGACTGACATATGGTGCCTGCACAACCATTGGGTGACAGACTATATTTGCTATTCCACAGCATGTGGGTCCTATGGTTGACTGGACACGTGACTGACATCACAATAGACTTCCTTGATGGGGATGGCTGCAACTATAGCACCCTTATTGATCTCTGATTACACCCCAATACAACCTGACCTTCTCTGGGGCACACTTGCACACCACTCCCCATCTTGGCATATAGACTGCCTGCTAATGAATGAATCTTAGTTCAGAACATGGGTTAGACAGAAGGCTGAAACCTTCCTCCACATTAACGACATAGGGGACACCTCAGTGAACACTTTTTGGGAAGCTTTCAAGGTTACACTATGGAGCCAAACAACAGTATATGCCTTGCAAAAGAAACAAAAAGGGAGAGGGAGCTCACAGAGTTCGAGGCCGCACTCCGGATGATGGACCAGGAACTTAAAGCCCAGTCACATGCCAGTAGTAGCTCAGCACTATACAAGGTTATTTACTGAACTGCATTTAGACATCAGTTCTCTGTTGGCATGGAAGAAAAAAATACTCACCTTAGTAATTATGTTTCTTCTAGTGGAGTGTTGCTGATTCTGACAAGTGCAGTTAGACCCAGCCTTTAAACTGCCCCAGAGAACAATGGGTTAACTTTTCTATGCAGGGCATAGAATGTTCATCTCAAGCTCGGTTGATGTCTCTGCCTGTTGTATTTTGAACGACAACCGTCAGTTCTTTACGAGCAAAACTCACTAGGTGTTCTGTGTGGAAACTGTAAAATTCTTTACTAGCCAACTGGCAGAAAAATAATCTTTTGGGTTCTCAAAGGAAGACTCAAGTCAGGAAACCCAAACACAAAAACCAATAAAATGAAATAACATCTTCCCCCATGAGAAACAGAGGGTGTAAGGGGGCACCCCTAGGGTGTCAACACTGCACCTGCCCACCCACATCCCAAAAAATCTAGGTTCTGAGAGGGGGGGGGGGGTCAGAATACAGCAAGACTCCACTAGAAGAAACATAATTACTACGGTGAGTAAGTTTTTCTTCAAACAACATGAAGTCTTGCTGTATTCTGACAAGTGCAGACTACCAAGCAGTACCTCCATGTAGGACGGACAGAACCTACTTTGGGAATAGGCTCTGAAGTACTGCTGTGCCAAACCGAGCATCACTCCTAGCCTGGATATCCAGAGAGTAATGCTTGGTAAAGGTATGGACTGTTTTCCAGGTGGCTGCTTGACACATTTCTAAAAGAGGGATATCCCTGGCAGCAGCCAGGGAAGCAGCTGTACCTCTTGTGGAATGAGCCCTCAGGCCTGAGGGTGGAGTTTTTCCCAGTTTTTCATAGCAGAATTGTATACAAGACACAATCCACCTGGCAACAGATCTCTTGGTGGCAGGTCTGCCCTTCCCAACTTCTCCGTAAGTGAGGAACAACTGGAGGGAGTCAAACCTGTGATCCTTGTTACGCTCTATGTAGTAGCTAAGGACTCTTTTAACATCCAAACTGTGTAGCCTCCTCTCTCCTGAGGAAGAATGATCAGTGAAGAAAACAGGGAGAGACATAGACTGCTTCAGGTGGAAATCTGAAACCACTTTAGGCAAGAACTTTCTGTTAATTCTAAGGACCACTTTATCTCTGTGAAAACAGATGAGATCAGGTTCCACTGACAGGGCTTGCAATTCACCGATACGTATAGCGGAAGTAATGGCTACTAAAAACACAGTTTTCCAAGTCAAGTACTTAAGCTCTGCTGAGGACAAAGGTTCAAAAGGGGGTTACATAAGCTGAGCAATGCAAACATTAAGATCCCAAGCAGGAGCAGGATCCCTAAAGGGGGGATTGGTGTGAAGCAATCCCTTGAAAAATTTACAGAATACTGGGTGGGATGACAGTGAGGAAGGCTTGCCTACTGACAGGAAAGCAGAAACAGCAGACAAGTGTACCTTGAGGGTAGCTGTTCTGAGGCCCAGGCTATTAAGATGGACCATATAATCCAGAACTGTAGGCGATTCAGCAGTAACCGGGGAGATATGCCTCTTGGAACACCAAATGCTGAATCTCTTCCATTTGGAGTTATAAGTCTTTCTGGCGGAAGGCTTTCGAGAAGCTTTTAGAATATCCAGAACTCCCTGAGACAGATGCAAATCTGCAAACTCTAACTCTTAAAGAGTCATGCCTTGAGATTGAGAGACTAAAGGTTGGGGTACCAAATCCTCCCCTGAGAGGAGGTTAACAGGTTGTAATTCCTGGGAAGAGACAGGGGAAGATGAACTGCTAGGGACAGCAACAAGGGATACCATGGCTGCCTGGCCCAGTCTGGAGCAATCAGAATCACTTTGCAAGGTTGTGACCTTATTTTGACTAGAACTTTGAACAGGAGAGGGAAGGGGGGAAAAGCATACAGAAATTTCCCTTCCCAGTTCAGAATAAGAGCATCCAGGGGGACTGAGCCCAAGACTGGGGGTCTGCAACAAAAGAGAGGAAGTTGGTGATTGTCTGGGGCTGCAAAAAGATCTATCTCTGGAGTGCCTCATCTTGAGAAAATCACCTTCAACACCAGAGGGTCCAGGGCCCATTTGTGATGGCCCTGTGATATTCTGCTCAGTGCATCTGCTAGGACATTGTCCTTCCCTGGAAGGTGAACTGCTATCAGAGAGGTTTGCAGGGAATAAGCCAGGGACCACAACTTCATTGCTTCTGTGCACAAGGCCGTAGACCGAGTGTCTCCTTGCTTGCTGATGTACCACATGGTGGTGGTGTTGTCTGTTCTGACCTGGACCACCTTGTTCTGTACTGATTTGGAAAAAACTTGCAGTGCCAGAAACAGTGCCCTGAGTTCCAAGAGACTGATGTGTAGAAGAGATTCCTGAGGCGACCACAGTCCCTGGGTGGTGAGGTCCCCCAAATGGGCTCCCCAGCCCAGCAGGGAAGCATCTGTGGTAAGGACCACTGAATGAGACTGAGTGACAAATGGAACCCCTTGCCTCAAATTGTCCTGATCCTGCCACCATTGTAAGGCTTGGATCAGAGTTTGAGTCACTGGGATTAGTTTGGTAAGGGAATCCTTTCTTTGGGACCAAAAAGCTCTTAAGTGGAACTGAATGTCCCTCATCTGGAATCTTGCACCTTGGACCACTGCTGTAGAAGCTGCCATGTGGCCCAAGAGCTGAAGGAAGTGTCTTGCTGGTCGAGACACCTGAAGGCTGAATGAAGAAGCCAGCTCCATGAGAGCCCTTGCCCTTTCAAGGGGAAGGAAGGCTCTTGCTTTTACCGTGTCCAGCTCTGCCCCTGTGAAGGTGAGGAGCTGCACTGGTTCGAGAACTGACTTTGGTAGGTTGAGAAGAAATCCCAAAGAAGTGAGCACTTGCTGGGTCACTTGCAGGTCTGACTTGACTTGGTCTGGGGACTGGCCCACTATGAGCCAGTCATCCAAGTATGGAAAAATGGAAATCTGTCTTCTAAGGAAGGCAACAACTACTGCCAGGCACTTTGTGAAAACCCTTGGGACTGAGGTTAGGCCAAAGAGCATTGCTCTGAACTGATAGTGGCCTGAGGGCAACTCGAACCTGAGGTACTTTCTGTGGGAGCACCTGATGGGAATGTTAAAGTGGGCATCTTTGAGGTCCAGGGAGGCTAGCCAGTCCCCTGGCCTTAGAGAAGGAAGGATAATTCCCAGAGTTATGATCTTGAACTTTGGCTTTAAAAGATGTTTGTTCAGATATCTTAAGTCCAGGATGGGTCACCACTCTCCTGTCTTTTTGGGGGGTCAGGAAGTACCTGGAGTACAGTCCTTTGCCCCAGTGTAGGGCAGGTACTCTCTCTATAGCCCTTAAAGCTAGAAGAGAAGAAACCTCTGCCTCTAGGGCAAGGGTTTCTGAAAGATTTGAAGGTGGAAAAGATCTGGCTCTCATCTTTGGAAATTTTTTGAAGCTGAGAACCAGTCCCTGGCTTACTACTTCCAGGACCCAGTTGTCTGATCTAACAGACATCCAGTCCTGGACAAAGTAAGCCAGCCAGCCTGCCCCCTACTGGGATAGGAGAGTCGACCCGGGCAGACCCATCAGGATGTCTGCTTGCCAGGGGCTTTAGGCTGAGGGGTGGATGCAGGCCTGCTCATCCCCCTTCTGCCTCTCCCTCTGAAGAACCCCCTCTGTGAAAAGGAAGAAGAGGCCTGTGCTTAGTAAAAAGGCCTCTGAAAAGGCCTGCCTCTGCCCCTAGACTGCTGCCTTTGAGGAGTTGCCTACCTCTCCTTGGCCTGAGCACTCCTGTAAGTAGTCCTGTATTCGTCCATTTTCTTCATGTAATTCTCTGTCTGCTCCCCAAACAGACAATTACCTACAACAGGAAAATCCACGGCCTTAGCCTGGGTATCCTGTGAGAGGCAAGTACATCTGAGCCAAGCCATTCTCCGAAGAGCCACAGATGTAGCCATGACTCTTGATGAAACATCACTGAAGTCCACAGCAGCATGAAACTGAACTTTTGATGCCTCAATCCCATCTGCAGCCACCTCCTCCAGCTCCTTGGTAAGCTGGGGGGAAGCCTGTTTAGCCAGCACCAGTATAGTGTCCCACCTGAACTTCAGGTACCTGACTGTACAGGTCATATAATTTGCCGGCCTGAGTCCCAAGGAAGATGCCATGTACTGCTTCTTTGCCATGGCATCAATCTTCCTGGAGTCCTTGTCTGGGGGGTGTGATGCCAAGGGAATGTTTGCCTTATCACAGGCAGCAGCCTGTACAACTCCAACATGGCTGCATTGCTGATAAAGGAACTCCGTATCTGAGCCTGAAAGAGTATACCTGTTGTCCATTCTTCTATCCACAGGAGGTATGGAATTGGGAGACTTGAGAATTTTTTGTGTCTGTTTCCCAAAAGATTTGTGGAGGGGAATAGACAGTCTCCTGGACTCTGGAATGTCCATCATCTCTACATAGGCAGGCTCCTCCTGATCCTCTACTGCCTCCTCCACAGGAAGCTGGAGGGTATCAGCCACCTTTCTGTAAAACATGAAGTGCGAAGGGGACTCAGAAAGCCTAGGAGGAGAAACATCTGAAGGTCTGTCTGGGGAGATGTCCAGGTCAATAGGAACATCCAGACTTTCAACATCACCATATTCATCTTCCAACTCTCCCTCCTCCTCAAACTCCGGTTCATAAAATTCTTTCAGGGCATAATCGTGAACCGGGGGAACCGACCGAACCGAAACCCTGCCAAAAGGTGCCGGATCAGTCGGAACCGGGCGAAGCGATTCCACAATATGAATCGCTTTGGCTATTTCTTCGGTGGTCGGAGTATGAGATTCTGGATCCAAACCGGTCGATTTGTCTTTGCGTTTTCTTTTTGTCGGAACCGATTCCTCGGAATCAGCTCTCCTTTTGCCCGAAGAAGTATCGCCCTGGTCAGAGGGCACTCCTCCTGGTTCGGTCGGAACCGAACCGGGCTGGCCATCCGGGTCAGCGGACTTCTCGTCCTCCCTTTCCCTTAGTCTATCTAATCTCTTTTCAAGGGTAGATTTGGGAAAATTTTTGCAAATCTGGCAGTCTGAATCGAGGTGGTCAAACCCCAGACAATAAACACAGGTGGTGTGGGGGATCGGCCTTAGTAAAGACCTCCCCACACACACTGCAGTGTTGAAACCCAGTGGGCCCGGTTTTTTCTTGGGTTTCTCAGACATGGCCAACCTAACTTCACTTACCCTTTTCGGCAACGCCGAAACCGGACTTCCTATCGGTTCCTGACTGTGTCACGGATCTTGGAAAAAACTGTACTAAAACCCATTTTTTTTTTAGAACCGATACAGACCGGTAACCACACACTAAATTAAAATACAAAATTTACCTGAACGATTGGTTCAGCCGAACCGATCCACACTTTTTACAAGTTCCACACAGAAAGCAGAACAAAACCTATCTAGTACTCACGGTACTACAGACAGAGACTTGAACCGACTATGCAGAAACAAAATTTCAGTAGAAAAAACGACTGAAAACCGACACTTCAACCGACTTCGAACCGAGCTGCAGGAGAAATCTCCAGAGCGACTGTTCAGTGAGGTGGAGTAAAGAATCTAACAGTTGCAGTTCAAAATACAACAGGCAGAGACATTAACCGAGCTCTAGATGAACATTCTGTGCCCTGCATAGAAAAGTTAACCCATTGTTCTCCGGGGCAGTTTAAAGGCTGGGGCTAACTGCACTTGTCAGAAAACAGCAAGACTTCATGTTGTTTGAAAGCATGCTTTATTCCCGATTTATGCTTTGACACGTTTGTGACACCAATAAGGTACAGTAGTTCTTCTGGTAAAGACAGAGCAGTTTCTATAAGCTTGTCTACAAACCCTAAAATACCTTAGCCCTCATCTCCCTATGGCACAACAAAGATTCTTGAGTTTTTTCTCCGTATTTTCCCGTCGATGCCTTGGCACTTACTCTCTTAGTTGTTGCTGCCTGTGGTGTAAGTGGAGTGAGGGATCACACGTGATCTAATTTCTCGCTTAGCTCTGTAGTTATAGTCATCAGTCCCCCAGTCTCTTTTTTTAGTGTCCACTTCGGTATGGAGTGTGCAAAAAATGGTTTTTGTTTCTTCTTTCCGGAATGCCATCAGTTCTGCTGGAGAGGGAAGTCATGCTGAGTGTCTGTGGGTATATGTGTGTGTGTGTGTTAGGTTCACTTCAGCACTCCCAACAGCTGCACTAACTACTTTACCCAGGTTGTTATTTCAGGTGTGTTGAATTCAAGGCACTTTAATGTACAGTGTGCTACTTGGTGCTTTTTTTAAACAAACGTTACTGTGAACTAACGGCTAATCTGCCTGAAATAGAAGGTGGGCACAGAACGCTATAAGCAGTGTTTTTTACATTGTACCCTATGGCATCAGAAAGTGGAAAATGTAATCTGTCCGGAAAAACCAACTGTCCGTGTAAACTGCGGGCACTGTAAGTGGTGGGGACTGTACATCATCTCTGACACCACACACAGGCTATCTTACACTGAGCCCAACTACTCCCAAATGACTCCTGCTGGAGATGAGGGATCCTAGGGAGACCCCTGCTCCATTTAATGTGGAATTTGCCCCCATACAAAAACTACTGGTTGCAGGTCTCAGACCTCCTTAATAAGGTTCTTCCACAGTCCATCATTAGGTCCCCTGACTTAATGCTACTGGGCTCACTGATAGTGGCCCCCATCTTAAGGTGCCTGAACTGGTGTTCACCGCAAGTGCAGAGATGAAAAGCCTTCTTCCTTAGGCACTAGCACTCACCAGAAATCCTTACCCTTGAGGGGTTTTTAGCCAGTTTAGCGCAACTTGACAGATTTGAATGACTATCACACATCGACTCAAGCACCTTGCCCAAATATCTATAGATAAGGGCCCCATTCTTATCATATCTGGAAAATAATCTTCTCAGATGGGCCCACCCAACAGCCCTGCAGGACCGGGGTGGGATAAACAATGTAAAGTCATAGCCTCATGGGGGTGTAGGAATGCCCAGATTATGTCTCGTAGTTGATAGAACCTGTATACAGTAGACTGGATTTAGATTTGTTAGGATATCAAAGCTTGGCTAATATCGCATACCTTTAACTCACCTGTAACTGGCAGAAGACTGAAGTACCAGTCGTGTACATGGGTTAGTAGTCTGTGTTTATTACATATAATCCTGGAGGTGGGAACATCCTTTCTCCAACCGTGTTTAGTGAAACTATGTGCTCATAGGAATCATCACTTCTAGAGCTTGGAGTGAGGATAAATTATATGACATATTTTCGGGCACATTACCTAATGACTTGAGAACTATTCAGTCCCAATATCACTACCAAGTTTATGGAATGTTGATATTTATTGCTTATCCAATATGGTCATTGGTGATGTATAATGTACTGTTTACAAACATTTCAATTAACAGTTTAACCATAATTAGAAAATGGGTAGGGAAATTTCCCGGTCTCTGACTAAGACCCCTGGCAAGGGGTACATTTATGTGCCAACAGAGACTAGGATATAACTAGTCCCAGTGCCAGCCTGCCATTCCAGTCAAAATATCAATTTGCCAACTGAATTTCAAAGTCCGTGAAGCTGCCATATTTGTTTATTCGCTTTGCAAGAGGTAAGCACAGAAACTCCAGTTGCCTCTGGGCATTCAAAATAAAAAAGTAACAAGCTTGCACAGTTTTAAAACTTGCAATTCCAGATGCTAATTCAATTTAATTTGTCAGAGAAAACACTCTGAAAATATCTCCTGATTGCACACGCTCTACGGTTCTCACCAACCATCATCTGCAATAAGTCCCCACTCATGACCTTGAAACAATTACCAACAATATGTAAAACGAAAAAAGAAACTAGAAGTTAAACCATGCTGCTTCCTAATATTCAATTTTTAAATACTTACCTTGCCGCATGATTACTTGCCACTGCCAACTGATGCTGCCGAGTTGCATGCATGTTTACTAAGAACTGCTCCCCCCCCCCCCACACAAACTGCTCGCACCCATCCATTTGCTCACGATTGCAACCTTCAGCTACTGGTGTTTGCATATATACTGTATACATTATATGAAAACAACACTGGTACTCCAGTGGTCAGAACAGCTGGTTGCTGTGACAGTCCAGCAGATTTCACTTTCTTATGCGAAACAAGGAAGAGCTGAACAAAAGTGAAACCACAATCTCACAAAACAGCAGTGCCCTCTACTAGCAAATATACCAGTAGAGAGACTACTTTACAGAAAAGACATTTTTTGTTCTTTATTTTTAGTCTTTTTAGCACTTTTTAATTTGTAAATCTTTTATAATTAAATGTCAACAAATGACTCATTTTCTAAGCACAATAATACCCTCCAGGGAGGGTGGTATTGGGCTATACTGAACCTTCCAGGGGCCTCATTTCACCCCTGGGCGGTCCGGTATAACCCAATCCTGCCCACTGTGGAGGGTATTATTGCTTGCTTATACAATAGCAGAAAGGATTTTGACATATCTGATTGGTCAGTGGCCACCTTGTACAGTAATGTTATCCTATCACAACATCACTGTATTAAGGTCCGGGCACACACATGACCACATTACAAAATCTACATATCACTACACAAGTCCCGTAACCGTAGCCAAAGAAACAAAACACTTTAAAAATCCTAACTACCCTAAACTACAATTTCACACAATTTAATCAGCCCACAACCCAAAGTGCCTCAACTTCTTAGAGAAACTACCACTGCTTCGTGTGGCTTTACTGTCGCTCTCTTCTGAGTAGCTGAGAGATGCACATGCTCAGCCACCCTTTTCTCAATAAACCCACACACAGCAGCAACAACTTTACTTCAGGGGAATCAATGGGAAAAAAAACATTCTCCTGCCATATCACTCCTGTCCCGATCATCCCCCTCTGAAAATAGCCAATGTGACCCTGCCAACTTACTGATGTCTACAGAGAACTGGAAGTGTCTGTGCTGCTACTTGCTTTCATCTCACATTGTAACTCTTATTCTGGCTACAGTAAATTGAAATCTCAGGTAAGATCACCCAGTCCCAGGACAGGCAGTGGGACAGAGTGAATTAAACTGGGGAGGGGGGGGGCTAGCAGGCACAACACAGAGGAGGCAGGAATCAAGGTGGAATGAAGGTGTACAGAGCAAGCCTACATAAAACCGCAACTGCAGCACCACCTATTGGGCAAAACAATATAGCAGCACTATTTTTCTAATATGTATACCTATCTAATAAAAAATGAGTAAAATGCTATTTTTAAATACATTTTTAGTCTTTTTTTATTACAACAAACAAGCTACTGTATAATAACAATAATGCATTTCATGGTGTGTTTCGTGGTGGGATAACATCACTTCTCAAGTGCTGAATGCACCCAGCCAGCAGCCTCGTGCTTCAAACAACCTGAGGCATGGCGTCATCCCACCATGACAAACACCCTGTTGTGCATTATTACTTAAATAACAATGTGCCAGTCACAACATGATACTGACAGTCTACTGAGTTGTGCATCTGTGTCAATCTTTACATTTCTGCACGTGATTCTGGCAATTCAATTAAATTCAATTCAAGGTTATTGGCAGGAAAAAACTTCGTTGAGCAAGCTCATTTACAAGGAAGTTCTAAGATACAAAACAAGAGTGTGTACAAAACATATGCAATATGCACAATATATAAAAGATACATAGAGAGCAAGGAAAAAGAGATTATTTACACAGTATTTACAAATAGTACAAAGTCACACCAGAGCTTAGGAGGTAGTACATGGTAACGAACTAGGTAATACAACGCATTCTAGAGCTTGAAGGTATTACATGGTATCTCAAAAGATCAATACTGGGTGTCCAGTCATCACACTTGGATTGAACAGTGGCAAAGCATAAGGCAGCAAAAGTTGGTGATGCACATGCCTGGAGTCATGGCTTTACTTTTCAAACAGCTGTTTCTATAGGATATCATGCTCATTTTCGGATAAGACCTAGTTTGTCAATCTCAGTGAGCAACATACTTCCAGATTTTGCATTAAACTTACAAGGCTTTCAAAATGTGCAGCTCACACATGCATGAGTTTGTAAGTGTGTCGCCACCGTTTTCAGCTGTGGATGCGCTACAGCAGCGGGTGCAGCAGGCCGCAGGCAAAAGGTCATCAAAAATAAAATTGTTTGATTAAAAAAATGGAAATACTGTTAATTATATGTAAATCAGGGTCCAGACTTGCCATATAGATGGCACGAGGTACCAGTTTACTGCTGGTTAAAAACACACCCAAAAGATGACAGTGTCCCTTTAATCAAAGGTAAATAATAAAACATAACATTTTACTTCCTTGAATTAGCTGCATTAAAATCTTGATTTTAACAACATTCTGGTGAAATCGGATTCTCATAAAAATGTATCATACAACAGAACTCCTCTACTCTTGTACCACAGTAACAGTCTCTCTCTCTAAGCTCCTAGAAATGGCTTCTAGCAGCAACTTTTGATGGCCATGCCATGTCAGCGGGAAGACGAGCAATGAAAATGGTGGACTCTATTACGTGAAAATTTAAATAGTGACATAGGGAACCCTAGATCCATCATGTCTGCAGACCCTGCTTCATAAGCAGAGATAAAATAATTATGCTGCGCAAACATGTACCCATTTACAGAGATTCCCTAGCCGATCTACTACCCAGTGTTCCTGGTGATGCTCTCGGTAAGCAGAAATGTGCCCATGCCTACCTCGCAAGCCTGTACTGTCTTCATGTTCACGGTCTCTACTGGTAGGCTGCTCCAAAGGTTCACTACCCTTGGGAAATAAAAATATCTCCTTACATTACCCTTGAATTTGCCACCCCCTAAGCTTCAGGGTGTGTCCCCAAGTCAAGCTGCAGAACACCTAGTAGTAATACATGGAAGACAAAGGAAGCAATGGTTATGTCTAGCAAACTTGGGGGGAGGGGGGCACCACCAATCATTCATAGGACCTAGGTGACATGTTAACTGCTAAGACAATAGGAAAAGACCGGACACGTGTATATCCTTTAAAATCTTCATACTAGCAAAAAGTAAGGACATCAGAAATCCACTGACTGCTCATTTTATTTTCATTTCTCTTGCCTGTGACACGTTAATCTGCTATTGGAACTTAATTTTACTTCAAAAGTTTTACTAGGAAAGACATACTGCGCTGGTAACAGCTCATTTCCAGATGCATCCTGATGGGGAGGAGGTAGAGGGAGAATCAGAGTAGAACAAAGAGACACAAAAGTCTAGATCCGTCAAGGATCCAACAAGGATATGGGACTGGATGGGATTCACCCCAGGGTACTAAAAGAACTTAGGGAGGATCTGGCTGGCCCATGGCAGGCTTGATCAACAATGTAGAAGTACAAACAGAAAACCTGCTTTTGAGGTCAGCACTAAGGCTCCTGTGAACAAAGGGACAGTCTCACTGCACTGTTCCCAAAACCTTTATTACACAAAACCATGTATTGCAACGATTCAGAAAACTTCAAATGTAAATCAGGAAGTTCCCACCCATGTGTAAGGTGGTGAAAGCCATTCCAAACATCTCCATGTATACAGTGGGCTTGCTGCTTACAGAAAAGGTATCCAAGGAATCCAACGGACAAGACCACAGACAATGTGGATTCGAGGGGGAGGTCATGCCAAAATAATCTAATACAGTTCTTTAACTGGATGACCAGGGAAATTGATCAGAGGAGAGCAGTGCACGTGGCCTATTTAGACTGGTATACCGTTAGAAGAATAATGACCCCCCCCGAGCAAATCCATTACATCGACAACGACCCGTTTGACATCCACAGTGTCAAACAGGTTGTTGCAGCGATGAATGATACAGCGACTTCACTGTAAGCCGCTCTCCCCTGTAATCTGCCTCCCCAGTGTTTATTATATTTAAGTCTGGAGAATGCGGGGAGATGCCCCATAAACAGTCTTTCTCATCCCGTCGCTGTAGTGGTTTTGCGACATATTTGCCAGGTGCTGTCTGCAAAATGTCACAGTAAAGTCAGTCGACAACTTTGTTGTCAATGCGACTTAGTGGAACCTTTAGATTTTAGCAAGGGCTTTGAAATGGTGCTGCACAGAAGACTGATTAGGAAGCTGACCAACCTACGAGTGGGATCCACATAGGTATACTGGGTTAGAAACTGGTTAAAGGATGGGGGGTCAACAGCACTCATTTTAAATAGGAGAGTGTGACAGCTGAGGTACCACAAGGCTCAGTACTGGGACCAGTCCTCTTCAAAATATTTATAGGGGATATTGCACAACAGCTAGAAGGGAAGGGAAGGTATGCCTTTTTGCAGATGATACCAAAATCTGCAATAGGGTAGGCCTTCAAGAAGGACTGGAAACAAATACGCAGGGATCTTGGGAAACTTGAGGAATGGTCAAAAACATGACAGTTGGGGTTTAATCAAACAAGTGTAAAATAATGCACACATGACATAGAAGCTGTGGTGTTGAATATATGATGGGTGGGGGGAGTACTAACAGTCACTAGGCAGAAAAGGGACCTTGGGGTTATCATACCTGAGGGCCTCAAGGTGACAGGGCAGCGTAACAAGGCAGTGGGTAGGGCTAGTGGAATGCTGGGTTGCATAGGAGGGTATCTCCAGAAGGAGGAGGGAGGGAGGTGGTGCTGCCATTATATCTCTTGCTGGTCTTGCAGACAAACCTAGAGTACTGTGTTCAATTTTGGAGACCCCCACCTCAGGAAAAACACAGACCAGAGGCAGTCCAGAGGAGGGCACCCAAAATGGTACATGGTTTGCATGAGTACCCTGTGATAAGAGACTGCAGGATCTCAGTATGAATACTCAAGAGGAAAGAAGTGAGATGGGATATGATAAAGACCTACAAGTACCTGAAGGGTAAATAGGGTACAGGTGGGGAGTCACTTTCAAATGAACAACAAGCACCAGGACCAGGGGGCATGTAATTAGGCTGGGGGGGGAGATTAAATAGTGATTCGAGGAAATATCTATTTACTGATAGGGTAGTGTATGCCTGGAATAGATTGGCAGCGGATGTGATGGAGGCTAGAACACTGGGTGCTTCATGCATGGGATAGACACAGGGGTATGTTAAATATTATACAATGGCAAGACAATTTCCTGGACTCTGATTGGTCAGTGTTTGCCTGAGACAGTGATGTTATTACACAATAACATCACTGTGTGGATCTGACATTGGACTATACTCGGCTTCTCTTAGGAAACAAAGATATATTGCCACACTAAAAATCCACAAAAAAAAATTTTTTTAAATGTTTTTTATTTTGTATAAGAATGAGCCATTGTATAATAGCAATAAGGCACTCCAGTGTGTGTGTTATTGTGTAATGACGTCACTCCTGGGGTGGTGGAAGCACTCAGCTTTGCCTCGTGCTTCAACCCACCCCAGGAGTGAAGTTATTACATGATAACACACACCCTGTCGCGCTTTATTGCTTAAGGATGCTGGGAGGTGGGAGGGTCGACAGAGACCTGATAGGTCTGCAGAGACAGAATAGGTAGGGAATATCTTCGCAGATTAGGTGGGCTAAGCAGTCCTTTTCTACTCACAAATATTATGTTTCTATGTCTAAAAGTACAAATGATACAAATAAAAGGTAAATAAGCATCAAAAAATTAACAACTGTGCAAAGGTAATGATTCAGTATAAGTAAGAACCCTACAATGCAATAAAACGCTGAAGGTGAACGATTTGCAGTGTGCAACTGGCATAACCCACTGCCAGTACTTTTCTAATCATCATCTGGCCACCAATAACAACTTACCTGTAGTTTTGGGTCCTGCTTTTATGTTGAGAATCCCCTTTAGGCTGGATAAAGATGTCAACAGGCAGGGCCTACACGAATGAGGTACAGTCTCCATACTGACAACAATCTGAGCAGTGTGGATGGAAATCCTGTGAAAGCAGACAATGGTTCCCCAAAAGCTTCGTTGGACTAGAATGTCTTGAGCCTCGGATACACGCCCAGTTGCAGGACCAGTGTCACCTTTAGCTGAAGATTTTGCTAGCACTAGCTCTTCTTTTTTAAGTTTGGTCTCAGAAGAAGGTGAGGTCAGCATGCTAATTTCGTACTCATTAGCCGTAAGGATTTTCTTCATAAAATCAATCACCTGGTCCACCATAACCAGGCTCAGGTTCGCCTTTAATGGTCTTGACAATTCTAAACTGACTTCCGCTACAAGGTAAAAAAAAACAAAAAGTAGAAAACTTATTGCATATAAACTACAAAATTGACAACTACAAGCCAGAAGAAAACAATTATTTACCAGAGTAATATTTTTTTATTTTTTTTTTTACAGGGGGGATTCCTCACTATGTTTGACTAATGCAGAAGCCTGCCAGGTCTTGCTGCCCTGGAGTGTGTGGAACGTATATTAATTTCCTAACGTGGAACACTTTTCAAATGAGGTGGTGCTGCGCTTTGCTGCTTAACAGCAGATCTATTTCGAAGGCCTAGAAGGCAATAGCTATGAACCTACTATCTTATCCTATACTACATAGTTAAAAAGAATAAGAACTAACAAAGATTTGGCCTTTCAGGCCAAGCTATGCAGACATACCAAAAAATGACAGTAAAAAAATGATTGTGGGTGAACAACTAATGCTCAAGCAGTGAAAACCCAACAACACTGATTCCTGTGGAACCTTTTCCAGGTTCTGGAAGGGGAGCCAGGGTGGGAGATTTAAGCACAGAGAGGGATCCCCTGGAAGAAACAATACTGCTATAGCAAGTAATTTGTTCTTCAAACCCCAGGAATGCCTCACTATGCTTGACTAATGCAGACTTCAAAGCAGTACCTTGCGAGACTGGGTACAGAACCTACTTAGGGAAAAAGTTCTGCAAGACAGCAGTGCCAACCCTGACATCTCTTTTGGATTGCCCATCTAGACAATATTGTCTTGTAAAGGTGTGTATAGTTTTCCAGGTAGCTGCTTTACAAATTGCTAGCAAAGGAATAGCCCTTGCAGCTGCCACTGAGGCAGCAGTACCACAAGTAGAATGTGCCTAAGGCCTTGCGGTGGCTGCTTGCCAGCGTTAGTGCAGCAGAGCTGGATGCAGGGCACTATCCATCGGGTTATGGCCCCTTTGGGAGCTGACCCGCCCTTACCGACTTCACTGTATGTGAGGAACCCTTGTGAGTGAGAAGCCTTAAAGTCCTTTGTGCACTTCAGATAGTAGCCGAGTGCTCTTTTGACGCCCAGACTGTGAAGCCTCTGCTCACCAGAGTTATATATGTACCTCTTATCCTGTGCAGGTTGTAATGCCTCCTTATCTCTGTGATAGTGGTGCCTTTTAAAAGTGAAATTAGGATTCTGCACAAGCACAGAAAGTACAGTTACGTAAGAACTTACCGTAACAGTAGATCTTCGAGAACAGCTCTTGCAGCAGGTTACACCATTAGGACTGAAGCAAGCAGACGCCAGGACCCCACGGAAAAATTCTAGCTAGCAATATCCAGCGGGGGACCGCCCCCCGACATCGGCCCCTCCCTGACGTCAGGCATCACATAAGAGGGGCGTCTCCAGCATCCTAGTTCTACCGGAGACTCCCCGCCCAAGAATGACATCTGAAGGGAGATCAAGATCTGCTTCCAAAGGAAGGTTTGCAGAAGGCGCCAAAAGACACTGTAGCCTAGAAACTAGATCAGAAGACTCAACCTCCAGAGGGGAAGGTGGGAGGGAAACTACCTGCTGCAAGAGCTGTTTTCGAAGATCTACTGTTACGGTAAGTTCTTATGTAACTGTACTATCTTACTTCGAGAAACAGCTCTTGCAGCAGGTTACACCATGAGGACTGATTCCCAAGCAGTAAGGGACCAAATTGTTATCAGGAGGACGATAGGAGAAAAACTCCAAGCTTCAGGACAAAAGTCCCTGAAGGACCGCCAAACCGAAACCAGCTCTGCACCTAGAGGCAATATCCAAACTGTAGGGCCTGATGAATATGTGTACAGTGCTCCAGGTTGCTGCTGCACAGATGGCTGAAGTGGAGACATTTTTAAGCGCAGCGAAGGAGGTAACCACCCCCCTAGTAGAGTGACCCTTCACCGGTCCCGGTAAGGGTTTATTGCAATTCTGATAACAAAAACATAATGCACTTTACCAGCCATATAGAAAGCGACTGTTTGCAAACTGGAACACCGATCATCCTCTGTGCGTAGTAAACAAAGAGCTGGCCCGAAGTCCGATGGGCTTTGGTTCTGGTCAGATAATACCTGAGGCACCTATGCACATCTAAAGTGTGCAACAGGGCTTCCCCCGTTACTGTGATTTGGGTAATACACCGGTAGATCTATATCCTGGTTGAGTGTGACAGCCGAGACCACCTTGGGAAGGAACTTAGGATTTGTTCTTAAGGACACCCTGTCCTTGTGAAAAACCAAATAAGGATCCTTGCACATGAGTGCATGAAACTCAGAAACCCTTCTGGCTAAAGTAACAGCAACTAAAAGGAGCGTCTTCCAAGCGAGGAGAGGCAGCTCGCAATCCGCGGCTGGTTCAATAGGAGGCAGCATAAGCTGCTCTAGAACAAAAGGAAGATCCCAAGGTGGAACCAGGTCTTTGATGGGAGGTCTCAAGTGCAGGATGCCGTGCAAAAAGGTGCGAGAAGCCTCTAGTTGAGCTACAGACCTGTGACCTATCGGAGAATGGTACACTGAAATAGCGCATAGATAGACCTTAATGGAGGAATAGGCCAGTCCTGCCTCACAGAGGGATACAAGGTAGTCTAAAACAGACCATATAGAACACTCTAATGGGGTCAATACTCGAGCCTGAGCCCAAATACAAAATCTACACCACTTCGTGGCGTAAGTAGCATGAGTAGAGGGTTTTCTGGCTGCCACCAGAACGTCCGCAACTTCCTGAGAGACCCCGCATCTCAGGACTGCTATGTCCTTAGGAGCCAGGCATGCAGGTTCAGAGACCAAAGATCCTGATGGACCAAGGAGCCTGTCTCCTGGGATAGAAGGTGAGAGCAAAACGGCAAAGGCACTGGAGTTTCCTGGGCCAGCTGATGTAAGAGAGGGAACCAAATCTGCCTGAGCCAAAAGAGTGCTACTAGAATAAGGCACGCTTGCTCTTGAAGGAGCTTCAATAGAACCCTCTGGATCAAAGGAAAGGGCGGGAAAGTGTAGAGGAACCTGCCCGTCCAAGAGAGGAACAACGCGTCTCACCAGAAAACACCAGGCCCTGGATCTAGTGAGCAGAAATTGGGCAGTTTTGCATTGAATGGGGACGTGAAGAGGTGTAATTCTCGTGTCCCCCATCTGTGGAACAGGTCCTCTGCGACTTTCTAAAGCAGTTCCCATTCTTGGACCCTGGCCTGTGATCGTCTTAGGCTGTCCGCGATAGTGTTGTCCACACCGGAAACATGTACTGCAATAATGTGTGCGCCGTGTTGCAATACCCAGCTCCAAACCCTCTGAGCCTCCCTGCAAAGGGGGTAGGAATGAGTGCATCCTTGTTTGTTGAGATAGTACATCACTGCGGTATTGTCCGTTTGAACCAGAAGAGTACCCGGCGGAATCTCCATCTGGAATGCCTGTAGGGCATATAGAACGGCCCTTATCTCCAGAATATTTATGTGAAGATGGGACTCCAGAGACATCCAGAAGCCTTGAGTCCTGACTCCGTTGAGGTGAGCTCCCCAACCAGACCCGGAGGCATCCGTGGAGAGAGTCGCTGAAGGAGGTGGCGGAGTGAAGAGGACTCCCGTCGAGAGGTGGTCTGGGACGAGCCACCAATGCCAGTCTCGGATGACTGCGTTGGTGATCCGGACTGGATGCTGCAGATGAGCCTGCTTTTGGTCCCATTGTGCTCTCAGCATCCACTGGGTAACCCGCATATAGAGTCGAGCTAGGGGAACCGTCGTAATGGCAGCCACCACATGAACGAGCAGGTACCGTCTTCTTTTCCTTTATGTCCCTTATGAGGAATCTGATGTGTTCCGCCCTGTCCTGGGGAAGGAATGCTACACTTCGTTAACACCCGAGGTGCCGAAGACAGCCCGAAGGGGAGGGCTCGGAACTGGCAGTGGCATCCCAGAAATTGGAAGCGCAGAAATCTGTGGTGAGCTCGAGCGATCAGGAGATGTAGGTAAGCGTCATGCATGTCCAGCGACGCCAGCCATGCTCCCTCTTTGAGCATGGGAATGAGACCCAGCAGGGTCACCATGCGGAAATGCTTGTACAGTACAAAGTTGTTGAGATCGCTGAGATCCAAAATTGGGCGCAAGTCCCCTGATTTCTCTGGAACCAGGAAGAAGTGGAAATAGTAACCGTTTCCTCTCTGGTTCAGTGGAACATGTTCTATGGCCTCCTTGTGTAGGAGGGCCAAGATCTCTTGCTGACTAAGCAGAGCATGCTGACCCGAGTAACGTGAAAGCAGGGGAGGTCTGGATGGTGGGTGATCGAGGAACTCTACAGAGTGGCCTCGTTCGACTAACTGCAACACCCACCGGTTGGAGGTGATCCTTTGCCATCCTGAAAGGTGATGAGAGATGCGACCCCCAACCTTCTCGACCCTTTGATCCAGAGGAGGGGCGAGGGCCTGGAAAGATTCATGCTGTGGTGGTGTTGGCCCCCGTGGGCTGGGCTGCTTTTGAATGCTTTGGGCCCTGGCCCGAGGAGAACCTGGCTTGATTCTTATGGCCGAAATTGCCTCTGGGTTGCTGGCCGGAACGTGGCTGTTGCCTTTGCTGGTGGCCACGAAAACTACTCTGATTCCTACGAAAGGAACCAAATTTTGGTCTGTACATGGCTTGTATAGTCCTGACTGCCTTCCCAGCATCCTGCAATTTGGTGATGACCTTCTCGGACTCTTCACCAAAGAGGACCGCTCCATCATAAGGGAAGTCCAGGAGATTCTTCTGGACGTCCGGGTAAATCCGGAGACCCTCAGCCATGAGTGTCTCCGGAGACAAACGCCTGTAGCTGCTCCCCTGGCTGCCGAGTCCGCTGAGTCGTGAGCGGCTCGGAGAACCTGGGTCCCCACATCAGACCCAGTTTGGAGGAGGTTTAGCAGCTCCTCCTTCTTTTCGCCATCCGGTAGATTTTTAAGAAGGTCTTGGCCCCGACCCCAGAGGGCGTTCTGAAATTGCACCATGTGTGTCAGATAGTTCAAAGACCTAATAGAGCATGTAGCAGCCGCATACACGTGTCTTCCCACAGAATCTAATTGCTTAGATTCCTGGTCCGGAGGCTGGGTGCTCAAATATTGAGATCGCTGGGACCTGTCATGAGATGCAGTAATGACCAGAGAGTCAGCCAGGGGTTGTTGTGCCAAATACTGGTCCTCCGTAGGAGCTCAGTAAAGGTGGTCAGCCTTCTTTGGAACAGCCGGTGTGGAATGTGGATGCTTCCAAGCAGTCTTGGTGTCATCCATAAAGGTGTCCACCAAAGGTGGGACCACCACAGGCTTCGGGTCTTTCTGCCTGAGGTAACAGGCAAGGCGTTGTCTCTCCGGGTCTAGCTCTTCAGTCGCCCATCCCATATTGTCCTGGATGTGCCTCATGATTTCCGAAAAGGAGAGATCATCTGGGGACGACCTTGGGAGGTCCTGTGGGTCTGGTGATGGGGGACTGAAAGGAGATGGAGACCTGGAGATGTCGGACGTGTCCGGTCTGGAGTCATCTCCTGATGACCGACGCCTGCCCCTGGGTCGCTTAGGGCTCGGGGACCCTGAGGGAGAGCGTGAAGGGCGTTTCCTGTCTCTCGATCGGCCCTGAGGAGGTGGAGTAGGCTCCTTGGGTGTCGGGGGTCTGTCACCTTTTGGCACCCCTAGGAGGAGGAGGAGGAGGCTGAGGCTTAGGAGGAACCACGTCCTTCTTGATGGTTTCCCACCAGACGGTGAACAAATCCTTCACCTCCTGGATGTTCATACCTGACGATGGACCCGGCGTTGGTGTGGGCATGTCGTCAGGGGCGGGCGTCGGTGTGGGCCTGTTGTCGGGTGCGGGTATCGGGTCCCGGGGAAGCAGTGGATCTGGCTCCCTGGGCAAGCCGACGTCCTCCGTGTCGCCAGTCTGGTTGTCTGGCAGCGTGGTAGCCTCTTTGCCTGAGGACCCCTGATGTCCGGTGTCCACAGGCGTCGGTGTAGTAGTTGGTCATCTTTCGGGTGCTGGGTCGGACGCCTTCTTGGACTCCATTGTCCACTTAAGGGACGTCAGCTCAGAAGTCTTCTTAGGAGGTTGGGAGACGAACCTGAAGTTAGTGTCCCAGCATCGGTCAGACGTACCTCGTGATTTGGAGGAAGACTTTTTATGCCTGTCTGAAGGAGCAGGCTTAGAGGCATCCGACGCCCAAGAGGTCTTGAGCGGGTGCAGAGAGGCGGAGGAGTCCCCTGAAGACCTTACCTTTACTGGGGGAGGCTGAGAGCTAGCCCAGGAAGGAGATCTATCGGATTGGGCAGAGCTGGAGCTGGTCCTGGACTCTGAGGCCCTGCTTGGAGATTTTGCTCTGTCCGAGTCCTGATGCTTGTCCCGGTGCTTCTCAGATTTATGAAAAGATTCCCCTTTGGAGGAAGGTCTTTTCTCCATCTTTTTTAGTTCTTCCTCGAGGAGGAATCCCTGAAGGGCCTTTTGGAGGTGGATCTGGGTCCTGCTATTAAACTGTTGGCAAATTGAGCAGGCTTGGGTGTCATGCTCTAGGCCCAGACACCTGACACAGGCAGAATGATGGTCTGCAAAGGGGATCTGCTTGCCGCTGGCGCACCTAGAGGGACATCCGTCAGGAGAAGTAGTAGAAGAAGCAGACATAGAGTAAAGTTTTAATTAAATTGAAGATTTCACGCATTGTAGAGTAAAGCAGGCTTCCGTGAGGCCGATGCTGGCGAGTCGATGGCGGGAAAAGAACTGGGGATCCGACCCTTTTTATGCGATGCCTGACGTCGGGGGAGGGCCGATGTCGGGGGCGGGCGGTCCCCGCTGGATTTGCTAGCTAGAATTTTTCCGTGGGGTCCTGGCGCCTGCCGGCTTCAGTCCTAATGGTGTAACCTGCTGCAAAAGCTGTTTCTCGAAGTAAGATCTGCACGGTTCCACACATGTGCGGGATCCCTGTTTCACTTTTAAAACAATTTCTCTTGGAAATAGCCGTCGGTTTGTGAAAATATCTCTACTGTGGCCATAGAACTTACAGTACAGTCAGATATAGAGTTTACATTATATGCGACCGAAATTTCAGTTCGGGGTTCCGCAGTGCCATGCTGCTGTCGGGGTGTGTGTGTGTGTGTGTGTGTGTGTGTGTGTGTGTGTGTGTGGAGTGGCAGAACAGACGGATTTTCAGTTGCGGTGACAGACTGGCATTTTATTAGATAAAGGCACCACTATCACAAGGATAAGTAGGCATTACAGCCTTCACAGGATAAAGGGTACTAAGGCAGTAGAAAAACTGATCCATAAACTAACTGTGAGCTGTCTCAGCTCAGGGCTGACAGCAACTTGCTCTACTGATTCCCCATGCTTTGTTAGTGTGGCACAAAATAAATAACTTTTAGGGCATATAATGCATTACTAACAGGTTGTCTTGGAGAAGGGGGACAATAATGGGCACAGTATATACACCACGTACTGAACGTTTTCCCTAGTGAAACTACTGCAGCTTCACTATACTGCATACTGTGAGTCACTTCTCTCTGCCCTATAGTGACGTCAGCGGGAGTCAGCAGCCGAGCAGCAGAACAGCAAAGACAAGGGCAGAAAGGCTCAAAAACAAATCAAAATTATGGAGGGCACAGTAAACCTTGACCAAAAATAACAAATGCACTCAATGTTTCAGATCTATTACTGCATATAAGGACTGCAAAATGTAACTTTTTGGATCATTACGAAAAGTGCTCTTATTACAACACTGGATGTCTCTCATTTGAAATCTGTCATCTGGTACCACGGCCGCAGTGGAGGCCATATGACCCAGAAACTGAAGAAAATGCCTTACTGGCCTGGGTGGCTCACAACAAAAAGTGTTCACCCATCTTAGAAGGCTTTCCAGTCACTCTTGAGGTAGGGAATGCCTTGCCCTGGAGGGCATCTAGCTCTGCTCATATGAGCTCCACCACCTGGACTGGTTTTGACCAGGACTTCTGGGTATTTATGAGAAATCCCAGAGTCTCTGAGATACTTTGGGTTCAGCTGGAGAGGATCCTTGGCCTGCTTGTGTGACTTCCCCGTGACCAGTCAGTCATCCAAGTAAGGGAAGATCCTAACTCCTTGCCTCTCGAGATGTGCTGCCACTATGACTAAGCACTCTGTGCTTCGTGAACACATTGGGAGCAGATGAGAGGCTCAAAGGAGGTGCTGCGAACTGGTAATAACCAGAGGGTACTCTGTACCTTAAGTACTTCCTGTGACTGGTCCTGATTGGTATGTGGAAATATGCATCCTTCAGATCCAGGGATCTCCTCTATTCTCCCTGTTGCAAGGATGGAAGCACTGTGACAGAGTGATCATTTTGGACTTCTCTAGCTGTTTGCCCAGAAATCTGAGAGCCAGAATGGGTCACCACTCCCCATTTTTCTTGTGAGTGAGGAAATACCTTGAACAGAACCCCCCCCCCCCCCAAACACCGGAAGAGATTCTTTCGGCAGCATTTGCCTGCAGCAACTTTTTGACCTCCAACTCCAGCAGGATCCTGTCTGTTGAAGTGCGCAGTTTGAAGATCCTATGAACTTGCAAACTGGGGAATCTTCTGAACTGTAACCTCACCTAAGGTGGGGATATATTAAGATACCTGATGCCTTGTACATTGTATCGATAACACCCATTGTCTAACTGCTTAGTCTTGTTATGTACAGTATATGTTTCTTATGTATTTTTATGGCCTGCACCTACCTGTACCATTTATTATGTGCCTGCTCTTTGTATTCATTATGTCACTGTTAATAATTGTACTACCTCATGCTGCTGGCCCGGGTCGTGCCTCTAAACATCCACTAGACCAGTGCATCTACCTGGTTATCAAAGTCATAAATAAAATAAAATAAATAAACTGTAGTGTGAGCCCCTGGCTCACCACTTCCAGTACCCACTTGTCTGTGGTGATGTTTTTCTCATTCCCAGAAGAAGTGAACCACCTTCCTGCCTGGCAATGGGCGGCGACCTGGACAGAACAGTCAGGGGTTCTGTTTGGGCGGGACGTTGGGGCTGGGGTCGGATCAGCCCATTTGGAAGCTCTTCTGTCCCTGCCCCTAAAGTAACTTCTCGTTTGAGAGTAATCATAGCGCATGGGTATAGGTATGAAAGCATGGGGAAAATACTCCCTATCTGTATCTCCACTTCCATAATGCCTGTAGGAAGTGGGGGCCTTTTCTTCCTGAGAGTTGTTCTTGTAGGTGGTTTTATACTTATCCACCTCTGTCATAAAAGTTTCTGTCTCGTCACTAAATAGGGAATTATTTTTGCATGGGATATCCATGTCTTTTGCCTGGGTATCCTCAGATAGGTTAGTATATCTTTAGCCAAGTGAATCTTCTTAAGAAATGGCATGTGAAGCATATATTTGGTAACCTCAGGGCCCGTTTTGGCAGCATCTGCTAAAACTTGCTCTAGGTCCCCAGAGGCCTTCTTACTCATGGCCAACAGCAGGGGTCCAGAGGTTTCCTTTTACCATGTAATCTATATATGTGGCCTGCCTCAACAATAAAGAGGCAGACATACACATTTTCTTCCCCCTACTGTCCGGCTTTCTGGAGTCACATCTGGAGGCTGGGCAGAGAGGGGAACCATAGCTTTGTCACAGGCAGCCGCCTGAACCACACCTACATGATGGGGGTACACACAAAGGTACTCAGCATCATGTGTGTCGAGCTGGTACTTCTTCCCAACTTTCTTGTCAATACCCAGGCAAAGGCATAGTGGGAGGAAAAATCTTCTGACCTGTGAGAAGGAGAACCAAATTCCTGTTCAGGAGAAGTCTCTGGTTCAATGGGATCCCCTTCATCCTGCTCCTCACTATAGAAACAAACTCAGTTCCCTGGATATCAGGAACTGAGAGGGAAACAGGAGCTGTAGGGGGAACCATCATGTTCATAAAGGAACCAATGGCATGAAAGCCTGAAAGATTTTGCCAGGCTTGGTCATATCCTCCACAGAGGGCATTTTTATTGTGTCCACTGAGGGCTCCTTTGCTCCTTCAACAGGAAGGGCAGCGACATGTTTCTTGTTTTTTCATAGGAACCAATTCTGCAACCTGCTCCTTAGTGTCAGAAGAATCTTTTGGAGGGTCTTTCTTTATGCTTGCTATGAGGGAAAGGACTCTCTTCAGTGTGCTTTGGTGACACAGAGGCAGATTGGGAAGACATAATAAATGCCTGCTTCTTTCGCCCTTTTACTACAGTTTTCAGGCAAAGATCTCACAATCAGATAAAGTATGTTGAGGACCTAGGCTCTTTAAGCACAACTCGAGGCTATATTGTCACCAAGAGTTTAAGACAATTCACCCAATTTCAAAAGCCAGTAGGTCCTGTATCCATACCTCTCAACTGTACCACATTACGAGGAACGTTCCTCATTTTACTTCACAAAAGCTCCCTGTTCCACATTGTGAGGACTTGTTCCACATTCAGTATTAACATTTTAAAGCAAAAATCTATAGTAAATGATGCAAAAAAGATATTATTCAGTTAATAACAGACTTTCTGAACATAAATGCAAACATTTTAACAGTGTTCTGAGCCTCCTAGGCAAAGATTTGATTAAGTGTTCCACATTTTGTTCATTTGTTCCACATTTTGAGAGGCAATGTTCCACATTTGGGGGACAAAAGGTTGAGAGGTATGCCTGTATCTTTCTGGGTCTGACATGCCAATACTAACAAAGACCCTGAAAACGGTTCCCCGAGATAAAGTACACAAATGTGGTCCAATCCTTAAACACAGCAGGACTATTATTAAAAAAGCAACAAAACGTTGTTTCGCTCTTTTTTTTTTTTTGGTTAAGTGAAGTAGTAAAACAACAAGCTGCTCGGTTCCACGACATTGGGAAATAGGGAGCAAACTCAAAAACAAGCTACTAGAAAATGTAAAGTAAAATACAGTAAAACACAAAAAAGAGCGTACATGTGGCTTAAAACGAAACCACTGTTGTAAATGACAGGAAACTTCTCTGGTTCCTGACAGCTGCGAGGGAATGGTCGAAGTAGAAAAAAACAAGTTACTTGTATTGTGAGGAGCAGCAGCATGAAAGGAAAATAAAGCAAAAACTAAGAAAAATCTCCAGAAAATAAAGCAAAACCGGAACTAAGGAGAGCTCTTGGGGCAACTTGCTTGTTCAGGTGGAAAAATAGATCTGTTGTTAAGCAGTACAGCGCAGCACCACCTCGCGGTCAGCGTTTGAAAAGCATTCCATGTTGTGAAATTTACACATGTTCCACGTGCTCCAGGGCAGCAAGACCTGGCAGGCTTCTGCATTAGTCAAGCATAGTGAGGGGTTTCTGTGGTTTGAAAGCAACATTCTGATTAGCTACTTCTGTGACATTGTCTCCTAGAAGTAACTGCTGAGGTAAAGAAACTATTAATCACTGTTAACAAATACAGTATATCTTTTTTAGAATTAAAGCAACTCAAGTGTGGCTTATAATTTATGACATATCTGTTCTGGTCTAGTGCTATCTTCTTTTTATTAAACTTAAAAAAAAATGGTGTCCTTTACTGTTGCAGCCCTTGCTTGCTCAGACACACCACCTTAAAGAGTCTCTGATATGCTTTGGAAAAAATGTCTAGACAATTCAGTTTACATTTCATGTATATCCATACTCAGCTCCCCATTTTCTTAATAAATATGCACATTCACATAAAACAGGATCACTGACATGCATAGATTTCATCCGCTCAGGCTCCCTGTTTTCTTGGTGCACTTTATAAGTTTCATACTGTTTGCATTCAAGTGTTCTGCATTTTATTTTTTCTGCCCACTCCTTGAGGAGTCAAGTTCATACCTCTCAGCATTAAAAATCATAGCAAAGAGTCGGAATGTGTAGCACTTTCTTATTTTAAATAATAACATGTCTACAGATAACGGGCCCCATATAGTTAATGATAAGGAATGTTTCCATCAGCTTAGTTCAATGATTTGATAGTTTGTGTGTCCAGAAATAGCTCTAACATTATGAGGAACATCAGTAAACCTATGTGGAGCAAGCGTAAATTTAAGTGTGAAAAATCATAGCGCTATGCGAAAGTCATAGCAGTTGAGAGGCATGATCAAATTTTGTTGTAATTTATTGTGCTGTTTGAGTTGTTACCCTGCTACTACTGTCAGTACTAAACTACAGCTACTGCATCTGGCTGTCTGTGGCATCAAGTAGCTCTCATGTCAACTACTGGTATTACTGTTCTCCCTGTTACCCTTCCCCCCCAGGTCGCGCCACAAAACGAATGAGCCTCGGCTCAGTGTGCCTTTTCCGGCCACCAATTTTCAAATAAATAAATCAATCCCATCCGATTCAGTGCGATAATATAATCATTTCTACAACAACAGACTGCGATGACACAAGCAAAGGATTGTGATGTAAGGTGTAGGTAAGCAACCTCAGAAGAGAAAGCCCAGGGGACAGCAAGTCTTTTTCATAATAAAGTTAATATACATATTTTATAAAGAAATAATCAGAAATTAAATACTTGAAATACAAGCTGAAATGTATTTAAAAATATGTGTTTTTTTCCCAAAGTCTCCCCTTTGATTTCAGGGAATCTTTAATTTGTCAGACTGGAATGGGGCAGAGACATAGATGTATGTGATGACCTTGAGTGCCCCCTCACCTGTTCTCCCTTACCTGCTTCTCTGTTTTTTAACTGATGTAGATCAGGCCAGAGAACAGGGATGGGAGCTAACACAGTGTGTCCCTATAGTCAGTGGGAACTGCTGGTAATTACTTTCTTTTAAAACCAAAACAAATAAAAAGAACCCCAGTCACCGACTGTGGTGTAACGGCTACACTGCAACACTGCCACAAACAGAATGCTACTTTAAATTTGCAATCAGTAACAAAACACCAACTTGTTGGGCTCCACTGTTTCAACTCAGCCTGGAAACATGCTGCTTCCTTATTTTATTACAGTAAAATGGCTTTTTTTACTGCATGCATGTGGCTGATAATTTCCCCATGCTTGCAATTTCATTTTACAACTGAGAAAATAAAACATGATGTGAGATGGCACATAGGCAAGGGCATGTTTCACACATCACTGCTGTTGATATGAGAACTCAGCAATCAATTTTCTGTTTGGAAATAACAGGCAACATTGACAGTCCATAAAATACAGTTCCTAATTTTCCAAATATCTTGACTTGTGGTAAGAGTTTATGTTTACATTTGCTTGCAAATTTCAAAAGTGATTCATGGTTAAAAATGATAGGGCTACAGCCTGCTCTTATCTGCTTAATCTTTCCCAGTATCTAATGTGTTTGTAACTGGTCAACATGTCAATTACGAGTGACTATCCTCACTCATCTTTGGTGAATAGTTTGTACAATGCAAATTAAATCTGGAAAATATATACCTGCCTTTGTAAACTATGCATAAACTTAAAGAGCTAGTGGAACCAAAACAGACAGGAAAATGATACAAATGTTAAGAAGGAATCAGTTGGAACTTTTTATTTCTGAAGTATTTTTATTTTTCCTTTTGCTCATTAGAAAGCTTTCTATGTGATGATAGTGTGCTGGATGTGTGGAACAGCTCTCAACCTGGCAGCCCCACCCCCACTACATCATAAGCATTGTGATCTCACTGGCAGTGACATCACAGGTGACTGACCTGGCAGCCACTGAGTGGCTGTTCCCAAGCAGCAGTGATGTCACAGTCAGTAAGGTCAGAATGCTTGAATATGTAATGGGAAGAACAGCTCTAGATATGTCAGCTGCCAGGCAGAATGCTGTTCCACACATCACATTTACCAACATCAAGTAAACAATTATTCTAATTAACCAAAGAGAAAAGAAAAAGTACCTCAGATGTAAAAGGTACTGGCTGACTGCTTTTAAAAACTAATATTAGTTTTAGACAGTACACTAGCTCTTTAAGCAAAAAAAATCTTGCTTAAAAAACATACATTGGCATGCCATGTCCATTTTCCTTTTGAGCCACACACCCTTCTGCACAGTATCCAGGGAGGAAGTCAAACCATTCTGGGAGCTGACCCTAGACAATGCTTGAAAATCGGTCACCTGCTACTGGATAGCTCCATTTCCCCCATCAGTAGCCCACTGGCTGAAGAATCCTAAATCCTGCATGTCTACCGAAGAAGCCCAATACAGGGTGATGGACAAGCAGGACACTTTCTGTAGAATATGGGACACCTATTTGAAACTACGCTAGCTGGATGTAGTCCAGCCCTATGCTACTTAACCCTTTGATTCCAACCCTTAATGGTTTGTTACATTTAATCACCCAATTTGTCAGACACTACAGTGTGCACTATCACAATTAGTCAGGACAATCACCTGTGACCTCTCAGTGAAATGTTAAAGCTATGCTTTACCGTGCAACATATGCATTACGTAGTCTAGGTAGTAGAAAATACTGTGAATTGCAGACCAATGTGCTTGTTTTTGTTTGAATCACTCTGTACACTGTGCAAAAAGTTGAATAAAAATAATTTACAAAAAAAAAAAATCAGGCTGGCTTGACAGCACTGTAGCCAAGGAAAGATTCATGGTTAAAAATGATCGGGCTGGGGGGATGTGGCTAGCCATCGACTGGGGAAGATATTCTTTTCAGAGCTTCAGTCTCAAGCTACCTTTTAGTAAGAAAACTGCTATCTAAACTTAGTTTTAAGAGACAGAAACTCCCTAGACTGGAAGAATTAAACAGCAGCTGATGCCTTTGGCAAAACTTTGGAAAAAAGAATATTTAGACACAAGCCAGCTTGTATTTCATTTATCTTCTATAAATTTATCCTCTCCATTATTGATTACTAAAGAAATTCCCAAATAAACAAGATTTGTATCCCTTAACATTCATCTTCCTCTGTTACTTATTCCCTACTTGAAATAATAATGCTCTGTTGTGACATCAGAATCTGTTGCCATGGGAGTAACTGTGATGTCACAAGCAGAGTATTATAACAACAGGTTGGGAAAAAGAAATGGCAGCTGATCAACCCTCAAGGACCAACTCGGCAGAAGGCAATACTGGACCTTGTGCTCACAAACAGGGACAGTGTGATGGGGGTAACAGTGGGGGAGCACCTGGGTAACAGTGACCACCAGTCATTGTGGTTTGAAATCACAGAAAGAGCAGAACCAAACCACACAAAAACACGTATCCTGGATTTTAGGGGGGCAGACTTTGGGAAAATGGGGAGATACTTAAAAGAGGCATTAAGGGGAATGGGACAGGAATCAGGGGTTGAGGAACAGTGGGCAGTATTTAAAATGGGGATTACAAGAACAACAGAATTATGCATTAAGCAGGTTAGCAAGAGGAAAAGGAAGAGGAGACCATTATGGTTTTCCAAAGAGATAGCAAAGAAAGTGAAAGCCAAAAAGATTGCATTCAGGCAATACAAAAAGACACAGGCAGAAGGGGATAGGGAGAAGTACCAGGAGAAGCAAAGGGAGGCAGGGAGGTCAGTAAGGGAAGCCAAAGCTCAGACAGAAGAACACATTGCAAAATCAGTGGGTAGAGGGACAAAATCTTTACAGGTACATAAGTGAAAAAGAAAGACAAAGGGAGGAATAGTGAGACTGAAGGGGGAGGATGGGAGCGTGGAGGATGACAACAGTAAAGCTGACATATTGAACAGGTATTTCTGCTCAGTCTTTACTGAGGAAGAGGGGGTAATGGGTCTGAAGGAGTACATGGGGTGAGAATGGTGCAGAATGGACACAAGTCCCTTTACACAGAAAGGGTCCTGAAGGAACTGGAAGTAATAAGAGTTGATAAAGCAATGGGGCTAGGACGGGTGCACCCAGGGTCCTTAAAGAACTAAGAGAGGTGGTGGCTGAACCTCTGGTTATCCTGTTTAGCCGATCACTGGAAACAGTGGAGGTACCCAAAGACTGGAGGACAGCAGATGTAGTCCCTTATACAACAGTGGGAACAAAGAGGAAGCAAGGAACTACAGACCAGTCAGCCTCACCTCGGTAGTGGGGAAGATCATGGAAGCACTACTGAAGGAGAGATTGGTGGAACATCTGGTTGTCAATGGACTACAAGACCCAAGGCAGCATGGTTTCACCAGGGGGAGGTCATGTCAGACCAACCTCGTTGAATTTTTTGACTGGGTGACTAGGGAGGTGGATCAGGGGAGGGCAGTGGACATGGCCTATCTGGACTTCAGCAAGGCCTTTGACACTGCGCCACATAGAAGACTATTACACAAACTGGGGAATATGGGTGTGGGCAGGACAGTAGTATGGTGGGTAGGTAACTGGCTGGGTGGCAGGACACAGAGGGTGGTGGTAAATGGCTGTCACTCTACAGAGGGAAGAGTGACCAGTGGGGTACCACAGGGATCAGTGCTGGGACCAGTCCTATTCAACATTTTCATCAGTGACATTGCGCAGGATCTAGAAGGCAGAATTTCACTGTTCGCTGATGATACAAAGCTCTGTAACAGAGTAGACACACCAGAGGGTGTAGACAGAATGAGAAGCGACCTGCAGAAACTTGAAGAATGGTCAAGGGTTTGGCAGTTGAAATTCAATGCAAAGAAGTGCAAGATAATGCATATGGGGCACAAAAACCCTGGCACAATATTGGGGGGTGAGGATATAGCATGCACCAAGCAGGAAAGGGATCTTGGGGTTGTCATCTCTGATGACCTCAAGGTAGGGAAACAGTGTGACAAGGCAGCAGGTAAAGCAAATAGGATGCTGGGATGTATAGGCAGGGGCATCACCAGCAGGAAAAGGGAGGTCATAATTCCTGCCATACAATACACTAGTGAGGCCCCACCTGAGTACAGTGTACAGTTCTGGAGACTATACCCCACGAGGACATAGACAGGGTGGAGAAGGTTCAGAGGAGGGCAACAAAGATGGTGCATGGATTGCATCACAAGTCCTATGAAGACAGGTTGAGGGAACTGAACAGGTACTCCTGGAGGAGAGGAGGGAGAGAGGGATATGATAGAGACATACAAGTATCTTACAGGGAGGAACAGGGTGCAGGAAAACACTATTTTTAAGCGAAAAAGATGTTCCAGGACTAGAGGGCATGGGATGAAGTTGGAGGAGGACGATTCTAGAGGAAACATGAGAAAGAATCTTCACAGAACGGGTGGTGGACAAGTGGAACACCTGCCAGAGGAAGTGGTGGGGGCTGAAACAATCACGGGATTTAAGAATGCATGGGATAGACATAAAGGAATTCTAGAGGTCAGGGGTAAGGGGCAACAGACTTCTAGGAAAACAAACTGAACTTACAAGCTCAAATGGGCAGACTGGGTGGGCCATAGGCCCTTATCTGCCGACACTGTCTATGTATCTATGTAAGGAACAACTATCCTGTTTTCAAGTATATGACCTCAGTAATAAATTATGAGGATAAGAAATACAGAGCTAATAAGAAAAAATAAGCAGCTTTGTGTCCAAATTATTACGTTTTTCAAAGTTCTTCTTGAGGTGTCAGTAGCTCTTTAAGGCACTGGCTCAGAATGGTGGAAATAAAAACACTCTTCAGGCTCAAAGAGACTTCATTAAGCAGAAACACTCGGTGGCAGGCACTAGCAAGCAAGATGCTCCGATGGGAGATCAGGTCTTGCTCACAAATATCGCTGATATTATAAACTCTTTATAAGTTATGAGCAAAACCCTACAGGCAATTGAAAAACATTTTGATGATTTTGGGACATGGATGCAGAAAGTTGAGCAGTCCATCATGCCATGTTCGCAGAAGTCTGACAGTGCAGCAGCCCACGCAGAGAAAGCTCTTGTGGTGACAACTTCAGCGATTACTGAGACTGCCATTCTCTGAAAACATGTGGAAATGGCTGAACTTACCCTCTGAGACAGGAATCTTCATTTGGTCAGACTACCGGAGGAACAAGAAGGACTGAACCTGGTGGTGTTCCTCAAATCCTGACTCCCACAGGCACTTCACTTACATCCTGCACCTGCTGCTGGCTTCATCAACCAGGCACACCAAGTTAACCCTCACAGAGCTCCGGTAAGCTGGTATCAAACCCGCACAGTGTTAACTGTCCTGTTGAGAGTCATAATGAGGGACTGTCCTCTCAATGCAGCCATGCGAGTGCGAGACCTTATGGCGGGACAAACAGCAGTGCACTTGTTTCCAGACCTTTGATTTTCTATTAGGAACTGGAGGAAGGACTTTGACAGTCTTAAAAACAGACTCAAGGCACTCAAACTTTCATCTGCAATATTGTTCCCTGCGTGACTGCGAGTGGATGTGGGAGGTATGACATAAGTTTAATTCCCCTCAAGTTGCCAATAAACTTGCTGGTAAGGTAGAAACTGAGACATCCGAGGTTTGTGCCTCAATTGACTTGCACCCTGCCCGACGTGGAGCAGGACACCCTCCATCCCGTCCACCTAGCCATGGGTATGGTTTGTCAAAATGTTTCTTTGAACAAGCATACTGTATTAAACTGGTAACTCTGCATGGGTATTCACCTGAGTGTAGTGTATGGTCCCCCAAAAAGTCATAAAAACATGTCTGATCTTTTTTTTTAAATAGGAAAAACATGTTTGCTGCTGCATGTTATTCCGTGACTTAAAGAACTACTGATGCCTTGAGAAGAGCTTTGAAAAACATAATATTTTGGACACAAAGCAGCTTATATTTCTAACTCTGTATTTCTTATCCCCATTTTTTTATTACTGAGGTCATATGCATGAAAACAGGAGAGCTGTTCCTTGAGAGTTAATCAGCTTCTATTGCTGCTTCACTACCTGATGTCATAATACTCTGCTTGTGACATCACAGGTTATCCCCATAGCAACAGACTGTGATGTCACAACTATGCCTTATGATTTCAAGTAGGGAGTAAGTTATAGAGGCAGATGAACTCAAAGGGATAAAGGTCTTGTTTTTGTGGGAATTTCTTCAGTAATAAGTAAGAGAGATGAGAAATCTATAGAAAATATATACTATACAAGCTGAATTGTGTCCAACTCCAGGGTTTTAAATAATTGATTAGCAGTTTTTTTCTTGGGACGATACTAACTGTTCAGAAAGTATTTATATAGATTTTCTAGAAGTGTTATGTTTGTTAAACATAGTGAGGCAGGTGCTGTGCATTTTCACAATGTTTTAGCACTTTAATAAGCAAAACGCTAATCAATTTTTAGAGTTAAATAAAACCCTGAACTCTTATGTTTTTCATAGTTTTCCCAAAGGCGTCAGCTGCTCTTTAAGGCTGGTTGCTACGGTCGTTGATGTAGAAGTTAGGGACCAGACATCCATACGTACATAGCGCAGGTTTCTATTGGCTGTTGCTTGCGTGTGGGAGGGATTTTCAGAAAAGAAATGAAAAAACATGGTTGCCACATTTCTCACTAAGTGAGAGAATTAGGTGTGAGGAATCAGTTTTGCTGATCTAAGTAAATAAAATATCTGGTTGATCCTGAGTTTTTTTATATAAGTGTAAATATCTGGTTGATCCTGCTCATGTGGAATTTGTTTGACACTCCGTTGGTTCGACCAATCCTGCCGTCGCCACCACCTCCAGTTACTGTCTAGTTGATCCTGCCGTTTCTGTTGGTGTGGCTCGCGCACTGTTAAACCTCTAGAGGTTTTCGAAATGTTGTTGTACCACAGTATGGTATAATCACATTCCATGATCTCTTGAACTGTGGTACAACAACATTGTGAAAGCCCCTGATTTCCATACACAGCAAGGTCTGACCATACACTGTAATATTCTTATGTAGTCATGTTCCTCGATTGGCATGTAATATATCTATACTACCTTTTGGAAAGATGTTACATTCAGTGGAACCCCCAAACTGAAGTACCAAACGTATATCTTGTATAAATTGTTGCATAATGCAGTTTGTATGCTTGTAGCTTTCACCTGTTGGATCAATGATGTACTTGAGTTTTGTTTATTGTGTTTGTTTATAATATAACGCAATAAAGAAAGTTAAAAAAAAAAAAAAGATCAGGCTGGCTTGACAGCACAGTAACCAGGGCAAGAGATTGTTAAAAATGATCAGACTGGTTTGATAGCGCAGTAACCAAGGAAACAAATTTATGCTTAACATAATCAGACTGGTTTGATAGCACATTTTTCCACAAGAACACGGTGAGCAAATAATGGGTAGTGATACGAATAAATCCTCGCAAGCACCAAAAATATGCAAAAAATATAACAACATTTTAATTTTTCTGTTTTTTTGCAGTTAAAATATTTGCAATAAAGTGCTTTAAACAAATATGCTTGTCATCTCTACTGTTCAAGACAGTAAGACAAGTTAAAGTGGATTTAATCAAATAAATATTAGCACACACCTACCCCAGTCTCAGTGCACCAGCCACCACTATACCCCTGCACTTTGCCAGAATGGCTTCCTTAGGGGGTCGGTTTGACAGCACAGTAGCCAAGGAAAGAGATTTACTGTTAAAAATAATCAAACTGGTTTGACAGTAGCTGAAGAGATAGATTTATGGTTAAAAATGATCAAACTGGGACCAGCCCAGAGGCGTGGAAGTCTGAGGTGCTGGTGCCTTACTTCCAGCCATGCCAGCGACCCGGGTTCAGGAAAGGACCAGAGTCGCTTGGGGGGGCTGGATGAGTAAGGGAGGACTCAGCTTCCCAGGACAGCTCTCCTCCCTCGGGGGTCTGAGACCCGCAGCTTGCCTGCTACCTAGTGGAGGCTGGGTGGCAGCATCTGCAGGACAAGCAGATGTTGGGGGATGTGCATGGACACAGCATGCATCTGCATCCATATGCATTTACATGCGTGCATCTCTTGCAGATGTTCCATGGGACAAAATGGAAGAAAATGCCCTGCATCCCCTGCAGGTGCTGTACCACCCTACATGGCAGGCCACCCTCAGATACAGCTCTGTGCAAGTTGTGGTTAACTCTTAAGTTCAGGAGATGGGTTGGTGACAAGTTGGAGATTAATGAAGGCCACCACTCGACTAATAAGGTCCCTGTTAGTCAAGCAGTGACCTCCATTAATCCCCAACTTGCCATCATAATGTGTTACATAGAAACATAGATGCTGACGGCAGATAAGGACCACTTGGCCCACCTAGTCTACCCATTTTCCCTACCTACTATGACATTGCAGACCCTACTTTATCTCCGGCTTTACACCCCCCCTTTCCCCAGCTTTTAAGGTTCCCTTATGCCTATCCCTTGCAATCCTGAACCGTGCTACAGTTTTTGCCCTCACCACCTCCACTGGGAGGCTGTTCCATGCATCCACCACTCTTTCTGTGAAGAAGTACTCTTTCATGCCCCCTGTCTCCTCCCATGCTTCATGGCATGTCCCCTTGTTCTTGAGCACCTTTTTTTTCTGAAAAATGCTTCCATCTTGGACTTTATTAATACCCATGAGGTATTTGAATGTTTCTATCATATCCACCTCCCCTCTTTCCTCCTGGGTGTACATATTGAGATCCATTAGTGTCTCCTCAAAGGGCTTGTGATGCAGACCATGCACCATTTTGGTTGCCCTCCTCTAGACCGCTCCTACCCTGTCTACATCCTTCTGGAGATGTGGTCTCCAGAACTGGACACAGTACTCTAGGGGAGGTCTCACCAGTGATCTATACAGCAGCAATACCACCTCTCTTTTTCTGCTGGTGATACCCCCGCTATGCAGCCTAGCATCCCACTAACTCTTCCCACTGCCTTGTCACCTTCTGGTAATCAGATATGATTATTCCCAGGTCCCTTTCCTGTTTGGCGATGGTTAATATTAGCCCCCATTTTGTACTCCGCCTCTGGGTTTCTGTACCTCAAGTGCATGATGCTGCACTTAGCACTGAAACCCAGCTGCCACACCCATGACCACACATCCAGCTTTCCTAGATCACTATTCATCTTCTCCCCCCCAGAGGGTCCACTCTATTACAGATTTTAGTGTCATCTGAAAAGAGGCATACCTTCCCTTCTATCCTCTCTTCAATGTCGCTAATAAAGACATTAAAGAGGATTGGTCCTAGTACTGATCCCTGTGGCACCCCGCTTGTCACCCTCCCCTTCCTTAGAGTGAAATCCATTTACCACCACCCTTTGCCTCCTGTCCCCCAACCAATTTCTCACCCAGTGTACCACCTTATGACCCACTCCTAGGCTTCCCAGCTTGCATACGAGTCTCCTACGTGGAATGGTGCTGAATGCCTTACTGAAATCTAAGTAGGCCACATCCACCACTACAACTGGATCCAATTCCCTGGTCACTCAGTCAAAGAAATCTATCAGATCTGTTTGACGTGATTTCCCCCCAGTGAATCCATGCTGCCTCGGATCCTGAAGGCCACTGGATTCCAGATATTTCACAATCCTCTCCTTCAGTAGCGATTCCACTACTTTCCCACTACCGAAGCCAGGCTGGCTGGCATGTAGTTGCCAACCTCCTCTTTGCTTCCACTTCTGTGGAGTGGGACTACATCTGCCCTCCTCCAGTCCTCCAGAATCACTCCCGTCTTCAGTGAGTTTTTGAACAGGGTTGTCAGAGGTGCAGCCAGCACCTCCCTGAACTCCCTCAATATCCTAGGATGCACCCCTTCTGGTCTCATTTCCTTGTCCACTTTCAGATTTGCAAATTCCCTTAGAATCCTCTCTGTAAATGGACTAGTGTCTACCTCCCTCCCATCGATGGTCCTGGCCCTTATCTGTGGTTCCTCTCCTTCCCCTTCCTCAGTGATCACTGAACAAAAGTACTTGTCCAAGATGTCAGCTTTTTCCTGGTTCCCCTCCACACATTCCCCATCTTCCTTCCTTCCTAAGCCTTACTATCCTTCCCCTGGTCTTTCTCTTTTTGCTTACGTACCTGAGAAATACCTTGTCCCCTTTCTGCACTGCCTGAGCTATTTTCTCCTCTGTCTGCACCGTTTTACTCCTAATTGCTTTCTCTGCCTCCCTCTGTTTCTCCTGATACACCTCTCTATCTTTCTCTCTCTGTGTCTCCTTATACCTCCTGAATGCTGGCTTTTTTCCCTTACCTTCACAGCCACCTTTCTGGGGAACCAAAGTGGTCTCTTTTTCCTCTTGCTTACTTGCCTGATGTAGAGGTTTCTTGTCTTCTCTATCCCTCCTTTTAGATTTGCCCACTGTTCCTCCACTCCCCCCATGTCCTCCAGCCAGGACATCCCTGAGGCATTCCCCAATTTTTTTTAAATCAACTCTCTTGAAGCCCAAGACCCTTCCTTGCCTTTGTGAGGTTTGATCCTGCTGCAATATTTACATTGAACCACAACCCTTTTTTCCCACCCTGTCCTTTCTGAATAGAGTGTAGCCTGGTATGGCTATATCCCAGTCATGGTCTTCCACTGGAAGTGGTGGACAGTATGCATATGTCCGATTTTACAGTTAAGTTGGATAATTACAGTATTTTGCCTGCTCTACATCAGGGCCTTCCCCTTGAAGAAAGGGACGAGCATTATATAGGCTTTCGGCCTTCGTTGCTCATAACAGCCTATGAGATTGCACCATGACTCTGTAATAGTGACACTGTCCTGGTCATACTCTGCCATTATGACCTCTAGGTCCAGGATTTTGTTTCCTAGACTTCTAGTATTTGCACACATAGCCTTCCAGAATGTGCTACCACTATTAAATAGGAATAAAAATGTACTCCTATTCATTTCAATGGGACACACACCCCCACTCTCTCTTGCTGCACATCATAATGTGCCTGGATGCGGGGGGTGTCTACATGACTAGGGAAATCAAAGGAATTGGCTGGCCAACTTGTCAGGGCCAAACTACGATCCCTTCCAGGTACATATAGGCTAAAAATAAAACTTTACAAATGACAGCAATGGATTTTTGCCAGCCTAAGGTACCATATCCTGAAAGTGGCACCTTCGTACTGGAAAATCACTTTTGAAAATGATCGGGCTGGTTTGAGAGCGAAGTCATCAGGAAAAGAGATCTGTAGTTAAAAATAATCATACTGGCTGGACAGCACAGTAACCAAGGAAAGAAATGTATGGTTAGAAATAATCACACTAGCTTTGGGGCTGCTTTCAGTTCTCAGATGAGATGCAAGTCTTTCACTGAGCTCCTGCACTTTGATCTGAAAACTCGGCTTAGTAGACTAGTAAACTCATGCTGTGTTTTTATCTAAGTATCCCTACTTTCATACCTCCTATGGAAGTTTTTTTATCACAATTTGAGTACCAGAAAAATAAAAATTAAATCTACACAAGCCGATATACAGAATTAACTACAGCAAACAATGGCGGGCAGAGCAACCCCAGGTCAGGCTCAGAGAGGAGACGCAGCTGCTGGGATGCCAGCAATATAATGCTCCAGAGTAGATACCGGACCAAAGCAGAAAGAGGTTAAAGAACAAATGGTGACACTGACCTCACGTTTTAATCTGATTTACTAACTTTCAACATGAGACATGTACAGCAACAAAGGATTTAAAAGACTAGATACTGGAAATACTGGAATTTTCTAACAGGATAGCCGCAACTGAAATGAAGCAGGAAGCCTTAAAGCGCCTTTACATGCCAGGCTTTGCACCGTGCTGACTGGTGCAGATCAATTGCAGCGTTGGCTTTTTTTGTGTGTGTGAAGGCAACCTACACTGCTTCCACAACGAGCGTTTGCTGAAACGGCGTTCCCTGTTTTTCTGGGTTTGCTGTTTCAGCGCATCATTGTGAAGCGCATCTAGTGGCCATGTTATCGGATGGCAGCGCTCACATCTCAGCCTGCAAAAGTCTCATGTGACCCTCCGGGATCCTCGTTGTCTCTATCACTGCTTCCCGATGCTCGTATGAGCAGTATTGTGCCCAAGCTCAGCTACTCATATTTTCTGACAGCACAAAGAAAGCTGATCTCAGGCAAGTAATCAGTTTTTGTGTAACACTGAGTAAAATGCTTTAACCCTTGCAGGGCTGCAGACTGATATATCAGTCCAAACTTCCTATATGTTCTTATTCTGTCGGCAGCTTAAGGGTTAAAATGACTCAGACAGTGGGGCTTATACTGGGCATGCGCTTATGAATATGTATAAGTGCATGCCCAGTATAAGCCCCACTTTCCGAGTCATTTACAGCATTCTTACCCAGTGTTACTATAAAACTGATTACTTGCTCGAGTTCAGCTTTATGCTGTCAGAAAACGTTAGTACCTGAATCCTCAGCATGTCATGATTGCTCAATCTGCTCGTATGAGCATCGGAGCAGGAGGCAGGATAGTGAGAAGATAACGAGATCCTGAGGGTGTCATAACCTCTCCCCGGGATCGATCTGAGGTGTGCTGGGTAAAAGCACACAGATAAGAGCCAAAAAATGTGAAGAGACTGTAACAAATAATTGCGGTGCAGAGGGGCACCGTGTAAAAGCACCTCTAGAGAAAAGACTGGAGGCAGGAGAGACTGACAGTGTTTCTATGGATCAGAGTGCTAACCATGGAGGCTGCAACTACAGCTCTGTTGCATGATTAAATAGCCCTAAATTTTAAGATTGAAAAGCTGGAAAATACCATTTTATCCAGAAATCTTTGCTTACGTGTGCTCTCTCTGGATATTTCAGATACTTTGGGACACAAGTAGTTTTGCATTAGAGTTCTGCAATATGTGTTTTCTTTACATTTTTGACTCAGTTTATGAAGTTAAACCACAATCTGCAGAAGGGCCATTTGCTTTAACACCTGTATATTCTCCTGTTATTATCTTGCCTTTCAGTTCCTTGGTTGAGAGGAACAGGATCTTGCACATAGCAAGGAACCTTAAACAACAGTTCTACGAAAGGAAAATAAAACTCGGTTGTACTCTGTTGTCAGCTTGGCTACCTAAAAACATAGGAAGAGACTATTGGCTTTGAAGTTGGGTTTTCAAATGTTGGTTTTGGTGCCTCTGTTCTGTTTCCAGCAACCCTGAGAGCTTCTTTTCAAGGGATGATGTACTATTTTGATGACACTGATAAGGCCAGAGTTTTTTTTTTTTTTTAATAAAAATGTCTGATAGCTATCACAGTTCAGCTCTGACGATGTGCAGGAAGAAGAAACTGAGCTTACAGAATGCATTCCTGTCAACAGTAATGAATAAGAATGTAATAGTCCCTATATTTACGTTACGCTATAGTATTATTATAACTTGGGACAAATCTAAGTGAAATGACTAACACTAATTAATATTGATTCTAGCCTATAAAGCATGCTGATGTGATTGAGGCCAGATTTCCTTTCGAATGTTGTTGTGGGAAATTATTTTTGCTTCTTCTCTTTCTTTTCGATCACTGTTGTAACTATTTCTGTAAGGCCATGAATGAACTGGAGCACATGAATGTTTAGTTAATTTAATTTTTAATGATATCCGAGATCATGTTTATTGCTTTTTTTTTTTGTGTTTGCTTCTTACTTCCCCCATAAAATGAATGCACTGATTCTATTAATGTATATGTATTCTTGATCTTACAAATAATAAAAAATACAAGTACAGAAAAATGATCAGACAGGCTTGACAGCACAGTAACCAGATAAAGAGATTCATAAAAATGGTTGGGGCTGCTTTGACAGCACAGTAGCCAGGGACAGAAATTCATGGTAAAACACGATCAGACTGACTAGACAGCTCAGTAACCAGGAAAGGAGATTTATGGTTAAAAATGACTGGACTGGCTTGACAGCACAGAAACCAAGTAAAGAAATTCATGGTTAACAATGAATGGGCTGGTTTGATGGCAAAGTAACCAGGGAAAGAGAGTTATGATTAAAAATGATTGGGTTGGTCTGACAGCACTGTAACCAGGGAAAGAGATTCATGGTCAAAACTGACTGGGAATAATTTAACGGTGCAGTAGCTGGGGAAAGAGATTCATGGTTAAAAATGACTAGACTGGCTAGACAGCACAGTAGCAAGGTCCTGAGCTGGCTCAGTACTGTAGTTCCACAAGAAATTAAATGTCCTTCAATTTGCAGCCACCCCGATGTCATTGAACTGCCAAAGTTCAGAAATTGTAAGGGGGGGGGGGGTGCATGAGTAAAGACAAACAGCAACCTTCTGTAGATATGTGTTCTTTTATTTTTGTCACTTTTCATAAGGCTGAAATTCTCAACGTTTTACCTAAGGGATGTAGGTTTCCTCAGAAGAATGCCCTTTAACCTGTTTATAAACATATAAATAATATTTACAATACTGTCCATCAAGAAATCTTTAAACAGACTTTCATTTCAAAGTCACATACTACTTACCCATCACAGTATAACCTGAAACAATTTCCAGAAAAATAATTTCACTTAATTTAAATATTGTAATGCACATGATAGACTCCCTTCACCAATCACCTATAGCATGCTATGCATCTAAAGTTTATCCTAAAAAAAGTTTCCAAAAAAGTAATATCACTTAATTTAAATACTTTGATCTAAGTACATACACATAATAAGCTTCTTTCACCAAAACACCAAAAAAAAGTCAATGCTGGAGTGACTTAAATAGCTTTTAAGAAAGTTTTGCTACCTTAAAACCCAGAAATGATTTTGAATGTGTACAACCAGTTTTACCCTGATGGTATTAATCTGTTGAAAAACTAACTGTGATTTAGAACTATGTCTTTAGATGCAGTGATCTGTTTGAAATGCAATAATAGTTAATAGTAAGAGAAATGGTTATTCATTTGATCTAGCTCATCCCAGTATCAGTCCAAATCTTCCAATAATGATGTAACTCCTACTGCTACTTAATAGTCTAAGAATTATAGTTCCAGGCTGTTATATCCAACCTTGACTCATGTAAAATTAAAAAGCATTTTACATGGATTTCTGACTGTACAGCATGATATTTTGAAAGTATACATGAGCTGATGTTTTTCATTGAGAAAGGCTGAGGCTCTTATTTACTATTAGGATAAACTTTAGATGCATAGCATGCTACAGGTGATTGGTGAAGGGAGTATATCATGTGCATTACAATATTTAAATTAAGTGAAATTATTTTTCTGGAAATTGTTTTAGGTTATACCATGATGGGTAAGTAGTACATGACTTCAAAATAAAATTTTATTTAAAGATTTCTTGATGGACAGTATTATAAATATTATTTATATGTTTGTAAATAGGTTAAACGGCATTCTTCTGAGGAAGCCTACATCCCTTAAGCGAAACACTGAGAATTTCAGATTTATGAAAAGTGACAAAAATAAAAGAACATGAATTTACAGAAGATTGCAGTGTGCCTTTACTCATGCGCACCCAACCCCCTTCAATTTCTGAACTTTGGTGGACAGCATGGTGTAACCCCCCTGCAAATGGGGGTTCCCAAAAGACTTCCAGGAGCTTGCTTGAATGCTCCAAGCCTGAATGGTGTTTGGCATTTAAGCCATTTATCAGAGTGTTTTTAGAACCTCTGGTACTGTCTCTTTAAGAGCTGTCTGCTTGCAGACATAATTAGTTTGTATGGGGGACTGTGTGTTTCTTTGATTGAGTACCACTCAAGCTGCTGCCAATTCACTTCATTTTTGCAGTCACTAGGAGTGCAAAGGGAACCTATCTGAAAGATGTAACTGTTTGCCAGAAATTATTTAGAGTAATAATGAAATTACAGTTTGTCTAACCTGCTTTCTTTGCAGTCAGAACTATGTCTGCTAGTTCCCCATTCTAGTTTTGAACTGCTGAACTGGACCAATCAGTGTGGGGTAAGCTAGCTCTAAAATGGTGCCTTGGACGAATCAGAACTTGGACTCATAATCTGAGCCAGCCACAAGAGGTTTGTATGGGCAGTGACTCTGGGAGATGTAGTTTAGACTTCAGTGCCTTTTTGGACCAACAGCAGCAGTCTATTGTGAGTGACAGCCAATCCAGTCAAGAACAGGGAGGAACTCAAAGGAAGTGCCGGTTTTGTCGGTTGGAGTTTCAGTTGAGCTTTGGCAGTGAAGAAGGAAGGAGCCCTGTCTTTTTCAGTGTGCAGTTTTAGTCAAAAACGTGTAAGGCCCAGTTCCGGCCTGCAGCTTGTGTAACAGCTTGTTAGGACTGAATCTGTCCTGTGAAAGAATCAAAGGATCTCTGAAGAGTAGAAACCAGTCTCACCCTGTAGAAGACTGGAGGAATTGCTGAAAATTGCACTCGGTCTGTCAGGAACTGAATCTGCTGTGTGTTCTCCGGGTATTGTGCAGTAATTACGTCGGGATACAGATGCAGCCTGCCTGGTATAGTGCTTTCTTTTATATGGATGTGTGAAGAGGTTTGTGTACCTCAAGTGAGCCCTGCTGACATTGAAGGACCCTATCTTATTTGGAGGTCGTGAGTACTAATTCAGGGTCGCCCTGTTGAATTGCCACATTAAATCCAAATGGAATTACTGTACTGCTGACTGTTTAATTCTCCTTTCTCTGTGTGAAAGGGCCCCTACCAGCTGCCACGGTTTGGACTAGCCACTAGGGCTTAGGTATCCAGGGACAGTAACTGATAGGGATAGGCTGTGCACAGAGCCATAGGTAGATTATTAGAGTGATAAGCTAATTAACCTGATTTCCCCTGTCCTTGTTATATCCCCTAAATAAATCAGAGCTGCTTGTTTCAGCAAAGTTATACTGCCTGAGGTATTTGTCTATGTTAAAGTACTGTACTGTGATTGTTGCACTGTATCTCATTTCACAGGAGGTCCCAGTGCGGAACCAGACCTGGGGGTAAGTGTATACTGTGAAGGTAATTCTGATATATTGTGTGGGCCACTAGTGGGAAGAAAGGGGGGTTGCAGTGTCCCAGAGGGCTGTGACCAAGTTAGTTTAACTATTGCAAATCCTGACCTCTGGGTGGAGGCACCCGCCATTGGATCCAGGCCCCTCAACCTGTTAGTGGCAAATCAGGCAGGGGTAGTAGCCCCTGGGATAGCGCCATCTAGGGGTTACAATGGTAACCAGAGAAATAGAAATATGGTTAAAAAAATAATCTGACTGGCTTGACAGTACAGTAACCAGGGAAATGGATTTATGGTTAAAAATAATCAGACTGGTAGACAGCACAGTAGGCAGGGAAAGAGATTTATGGTTAAAAATGATCAGACTGGCTTGACAGCACAGTAGCCTGGGAGCCACTTGCCATGCCGGTGACCTGGGTTCACACTCCAAGCATGAATCACCACTGCGGGTATGCAGAAGGCTACCTTAGTGTCAGATTGGATGCTGTCAGTCTCTGAGAGTGGGTAATAAATAGACTTGGTGCCTTAGTGTGCTATGGCAGCCAAGGAGAGTTGTGGCAGCCACAGAGACACTCTATGGGTGGGGGAAAATGTCAATAGGTCTTGTGCTATCCTGCCAATTCATGGGAGCACTTGGGCATATTTATTTATTTTAACAAGTTTTACTAGGAAAGGCATGCTGATCTACTAAATGAAAATTACGTACTTACCGTAATTCTTGATCTTCCAGGAATATTGTCACCATTTATTCACATTAATGGGTCTAGGCTGGAGGCATTCGGACCGCGCAGGAGTCAAACGTTTCAAGGGGGCTGGTGCTGAGGCAAGTGGTATGAATGCACAGTGCCGCAAGAGTGGCTCGAGGCACTAGGATCACCTCAGCACCAGCCCAACCACCTCAGTTCCTCTTTTGCCATGGAGGAGCAGTATAACCTCACTATTGGTCATGCACTTATGCTAAGGGCATAAGGAGCTCTGATGACCAGTGCAAGAGTGATCACTGTGACAGTAATATAGTGTCTTCACAGTTGAAGCCTTGGACAAGGGAGAAGACCAAGAAGACACTGGAGTGAGCTCGGGGGATAGCAGGGTGGGCGTGTGAATAAATGGTGAAGATATTCCTAGAAGATCAAGAATTACAGTAAATACGTAATTTTCATGTCTTCCAGAAATGTATCTTCACCATTTAGTCACAATAATGGGTCAGAGTACCAAGCTGAGTTAGAACCCCTAGGGTAGGGTGGTAGGAATGAAGAGGTCACCCAAGACTGAAGTCCATTCAGGACAGTCCTGCCAAGCAGCATACGGCCTGGCATTGACATGCATGGTACAGTGCGTAACTAAAAAGTGCACTGTGATCCAAGTTACAGCTTTGCAAAGCATCACCGACAGGCACAGAACGAACCTCTGCTACAGACATGACACGTGCAAAGGTGAAGTTGCCATGTACTTGACCTTTCAACATGACCTATGCCATGGCATAGCAGAACCCAGGCAGAATACACTTGAGTGGGGCAGGCTGACTCTTTCAACTGAAAGAAAAGGACACCAAAAACTGTTTGGATTGTTTGAAATCCTAGTTCTGTGCAGGTGAGAAGGGAGAACCCCTAGAACATTCAGAGAATGGGGAGAGCGTGCTCTCCAACATTCTGGAAGCTGGCAAATAGGTGGGCAGCACAGTGGCAGATTCAGAGAGAACTCTGATGCCACTAGGTAGAAACTTATCATGTGTGGAGCACTACCTTTTCCCTGTGGGAAACAGTATAAGGGGAATCTGCGGTTAAGAGATGAATTCAGAAAATCTGCAAGCAGAAGAGATGGCCACTAGAAGCTGCTGCTGCCCAAGTAGAAACTTAGCCCACAAGTCACAAAAGGCCAAAGGATTTGTGGTGAGAATGTCCAGCATGAGGCTGATATCCAGGCAACCACCAGCTTACGGAGAGGGGCCCCATGTGTAGAAAGGCCCTGAGTATTGCAGGGATGAAGTAGAAGACCCTGAGACATGTTCAACCTGAGAGGAAGGATCCTCTGTTTACTGAGCGAATGCCTGATTAACAGAGAAATCAGATCTGCCGAGGCCACAGGATGCCACTAAGTGTGTCTGGCTGAGCCTACCTGCCAGTATGTACCACAAACCTGTCTGACAATTGGCCTGGAGTAGGCTCTTCTGTTCCAGGCCCTCTCTCCAAACTCTCATAGCTTCTCAGAAAACAAGGTAAGAGAATACTCTTCGTTGTTTGTTCGTTAAATACAAGGCAGACTGTTGTCTGTTCGGAAAAAGACTGTTTTGTAGCTGTCGTGATCCAGCAAGGCTGGCATGCTACACAAAAACAATTCAAAAATACGACCTACTGAAGTGGAGATGACACTGACAGATGGGTTCCAGACACCTTGTGATTGAAACACTGGTAGAGGTTACCCGACAGGGAAGTCTCTAAAGAAAGAGTTTCCAGGGTTTCGGATGGGAGAAGGGAAAACTGTGAAGGAGATTGTTCTCCACTGACTGGCAAGTCAGTGATCAAACCAGGGGTCTGATCAGCTGCCATAAGGCCCAGCATGGGTTGCAAGGAGTGGGCATAAACAGAGTTGCTGTCCCAAAAGTAAAATGCTATATGCAGGATCATCTGTATATTGCTCTCCTGGGAAGGCTACATCCTGTCTGTATCTGGGAGAGCTCCAAGGAACAGCAGCTACTGCAAAGGTCAGCGCCAAGACTTCTAGACTCAACAGAATTCCAAGAAGGGAAGCAAGAGGCCGTGGCTAGAGCTCTGTAGCTAGAGGAAGTGGCTATCAGCCAACTGTCCAGTAAGGGTAACTTGGAATACTAACATCTCAGATGTGCTGTAAGAGCACAGGGGGTAGTACCTAGAAGGCTGAATATCTAGGGAGACAAGCAGTCCTGGAAAATAAAAGAACTGGTGACACTTGAAAAATCCTGTACATGGCAGTCAGCAGAATCCACTCTTTTTTTTTTTTAACCTATGCCAGGGGCAAGGCAAGCTCCAAAGGGATAGACAGAAACTTTACCCCTGGAGCCAGCAAGCACATGAGTATGTCCTGAGACACAGCAGAGGTACCTGGGCCTGAAGAGTCCAGGGAAGAGTTCAAAAATGCCACCCACAGCAGAAATGGGAGACACTCATTTTCCTCTAAATCCCCCACGGGGGGGGGGGACGAAAAGGGAAGTTCCCCTGGACTGAGTACCTCTGGTGTCAACTGTGTGCCACATAGAACACCACAGAGGGTTCTGGAGATGGCACCAGGGATAGCGCAGACCCAATCCAGATCCGGGGTGAAACCTAGCATCACTGCTGGCCCTGGCATCAGACACACCGGACCAGACGCTGGACATGATGCCAGTCCAGGTGCCGGACATGACGCCAAACACAATGCTGAATCCAACACCGATACGACGTTGACCCGATGCTGCGCCAGACATGGCACCGGCTCAAACATGGTGCCAGCTCAACAGCAGGACCTCACTCCACACTAGTGGTACCGAACTGGCACAAAGGCAGGAGAGAGAGAGAGAGAGACACAGAGTCTGGCATAAGGAAATGCCGAAGACTCAAACCAGCACTACAGTCAGGGCTAGAAAGTCACCAAGATAGGCCAGAAAGCCGATCTCAGCACCGATGCCAGCCCCAGAGCACCAATGACTCTGGCAGCACCAATGTGACCAGAGCGATACCCGGCCAGCCCTACGAAGAGACACAAGGTAGGGGTGTAGCCAGCAGGGCAGGAGTCAGCGGCAGGAGCAGAAGGCCACTGCCAGAACCAAGCACTCTACTTGGCTTGAGGGGGGCCCTCGCCTGTGAATTCAGTTCTACCAACTAACAAGGGCCAGGGACCAGACCTACCAGCAGCGACACCCCAGCCTGATGCTACATCCGCTGCTCCAGAGACCAGCCCAGGGAGACTGCCCACTGAGGGACCCCCCCTAGGGACAGAAAGGGGACTCCAGGTCTGAGGTCTCAGTGTCCTGGCACCAAGGCCACGGCAACGTAGACCACGCCGACAGGCCCACGGCTCCAGGAACCGAGGGTCTCGTGGAGAATTCCTGTAGGGTGACCTCAAGTGGTACCATTTCTTTCTCCACCTGAAAGCCAAGAGAAGAACTTGACACCGAGCAGGGCCATGAACCCAACTGGAATTGGGAACCAGCCCACTCCTTTGTGTTCCGGAGAACCACACTTACCCCGAGCACAGGACCGCCCGTGGTTAGAACCCTTCCCTCGCGAGAAAATGGACCGGACATGGGCCTGCCAACCATGGCGCCGGGCCAAACATGGCGCCAGGTTAAACATGATGCCGAGCCAAACACAGTCCCAGGACAAACACGGTTCCAGGCCCAACACTGCAGCACTGTACATGCGCCCAGACTGCCTCGGCACCAGCCCCCCCCAAAGGTTTTGACTCTCATGGTGTCCTAGTGCCTCCGGCCTAGACCCATTAGCATGAATAAATGGTGAAGATACATTCCTGGAAAACAGCCATTTCCAGGTGTGTCGGGGAGGGAAGAGGTGAAAACAATGCAAAATATAAAGAACAATGTTCAGCACAAATGGAAATAAGTATAACATGAAGAACAAGTACATGCAATGTTTCTGAGCAGGAATTATATAATACAATGCTTGTATGAAGAATATATGCAGTGTACAACACAGAGCATAATGTATGTGCAAACAGTTAACAACCACACTGTGTAGGCTTTGAGAGGGCTGCCATGACAACCTGATAGACCTCCAGAGCGCAGCCCGAGAAGTCTACGGTTGTCATGGCAACCTTGAGAAGCTTACAAAGTGAGGTTAACTGTTGCCAATACACTGTACAGTGTATGGGACAAACAAATGATTTGTTAGGGTGAACAAGTTTTGAAACATCAAGATTTACTTGGTTTCCATGATACACTTCGTGCCAGCGCCCCCCCCGAAACCATACCCCTTACCTTCCACACAGAAATGACGAGATAGTTGATCGTCTTCGTTAACTGTTTATTTCAGTGGTTTAAATAATGCCACACAACACAAAGATGAAACTGTATAACTGAACACTATCTGTTTTGTGAATGCAGAAAAAAATAAATTGCTGTAATGGGAGACACGGTTGGTGCAGAGTCATTTTGGCCAGGTCATTTGACACACAGAGGCGAAGTGTCACGATGCTGCTACATTCCATCCAGTTTAACGAGCAGTCTGGTTAAGAAGGAGGGCCTACTGGAAACCGAGCTGACAGGTACCTGATAGAAACACTTATTTAAAACGATGGCTGCCATCGCAATCGCCTGTTTCTGCTCACAGCTAACTGCTAAGTGATTTCAAAAGTGGTTGGCAAGAAACAAGCGATCGCTGATGGATTTTGACTCTGTGGCACGAGAAGGCATTCTAAACTGTTGTACCATCGTTATGACGTACTCAGGATGGTATATTAGTATCCTGACATCACACTGATGGTACAACAAGCCTGTCTTTTCACTGAGATCAGATAATGATAATAAGTCTCACCCATACACTCTAAAGCAATTGTAAGAGTAGTGTCTGAACACTAGGGAAGAGTATTAACCTAGGGGAGAGGGGCTGAACTAGTGACAGTGCAGGGTGGAGGGCAGCAGACAAAAGCCTAGAACCAGTGTCAGGAGCAACTGCAGGAGGGAGTAGTGAAACAATGGAACAGAGACTTTAGAGCAAGAAGGGAAGGTGACCCAGAGTTTAGGGATGCAGAAAGAGAGGACAGCTTAACCAGCAGAGAATTTAATTGGGTGTAGAGCCTGAGCGTGAGACCAAGAGCTGTGAAGGGAGTAAAATGTAGTAGGAGGGACGAGAGGAGAGAAACAAGATAAGAGGGAAGACCACCAAACTAATATTTGGAGATAAAGGAGGCACAGTGGGAAAGGCGCCTGGCAGCAAGGGAGGGGAGAGAGGGAGAGGGAGGTATATAAAGAACAGTGGTGAATATGTAAGGGTTTGTCAGAGGCTAATCGACAGGAGTGGAGGGCTTCCAGTCTGGCTAAGGTGGACTTAGGAGCAGTACTGTAAACAATGTCACCATAGCTGAAAAGGGGGAGAATCATCTTCAAAAGGATCTCTCTCTGCAGGCAGGAGGTGGGATGCTCCTCTTATTCCTGTAAAGTGCACCAAGTTTGATGTGGAGCTTCTTGCGGATTGTGTCCACATGAACAGAGAAATCAAGGTGACAGTCCAGCTAGACCCCATGGTACTTGAAGGAGGAAATATCTTCCATCACTGCACCATCACGGGTATGGAAGGAGGGAAGAGTGTTGAATCTAGCAAGCCTCTGCCTGGTGCCAAAAGTCATTTCTTGGTGTTGAGGGACAACAGAGTTGGGTGTTGTTAAAGTCCAGTTGGAGCAGAGCCATGAGGTTAGGGGTAGAAGAATCAGAGGTCAACAGTACTGCATCATCTACTTACATGATGATTACTGCAGGTAATGCTGATGTCTCAAGAAGTTGGTCTTGGACAAAAACTAAGCAGGCAAATCATCTGTAACCCCCCTACAAATGGGGGTTCCCAAAAAGTCTTCCTTGAGCTTGCCTAAATACTCACTGCCAGGCTGGTGTCCTGCATTTTAGCAGTTTAAATGTGATTACCAGAGCCTGTATAGCCTCTGTGTACTGTCTCTTTAAGAGCTGCATGACTGCAGCCTAAGTAATCTGAGAGGGAGCTCTGTTGGAAGATGTAACTATTTGCTGAAAATCATTTACAGTGATAATGATAATGTAGTTTGTCTAACCTGCTTTCTTTGTAGCAAGGACAGTTTTGTTTGTCTCCACTATATTGGTCCTGGACTGCAAATTGGACCAATCAGTTCTGGTTGGACCTAAAATGTAGCTGGACTACAGGAGCTGTCTGAAGTCAAAATCTATAGGAATTATAGTTTTGAACTTTTTGCGCCTTTTTTTTGCAACTGAAGGGGGAGCTCTTGCTTTGACTGACAGCCAAATCAGCCAACCAAACCTTTTGGATGTTGGGGAAATCCCACACTACTTGCAGTTTTCAGTTAGTTCTGAGCTGGGAAGTGAAATGAGAAGAGCTCAAGTGTATTTTGGGCAGCAATCCTGAGTGGATTTGCATGGGAAAACTGTGAAAGGGCTGAGTTTTTGGCTTGCATGTCTGCCAGCTGCTCCTGAGAGGGAGAGAAGAGAATTATTTTGGACTAAATCCAAGTTTGTGGGACTAAAGTAAGATACTGAAGTGGGCCAGGCTCAACCTGAAGAAGACCAAAGATTTTGCTGAATGCGATCAGCCTGTCAGGAGTTCCAGCTACCCCTAAGCTCCCGGTGTGTGGACAGACTTTGCGATTGTGACCGGGGAGCGCTTTGCCTGGTACAGTAGAATTCACACATATAAATGTGCTATGAGTTGCTAGTGGGTTGTGAGTTAGTTCCCCACTGTGTGAACTGTGTTCTGCTTGCTGGAAGCTGTATCCAGCCCAAAACGGACAGCATCCGAATTTGTCTCCATGCGGTCTGGGCCTTGCCAGACTGTCCCAGCCAGACTACCCACTGCACAGAGAAGCCATCAAAGACAGACCTGCCTGGGGATCAGTCCCCTGCTCCACGCGCTCCACGCTTGAACAGGAACGATGCCTCTGCGACTCGTGTGGGCCCTGCTTCTCCTGGCATTCCAGATCAACCACCCACAGTCTCGATTTTCGTCCAGCCTGTGTTCAGTCTTGGGTATAGTGAGTAAATACCAGGATAGCTCCCTGCAACAACAGCTTAATCTGAGTGTCTCATCTGATGGTCTTGTTGTTTTGTTTCCATTACGAACTGAGCCCTCTGGCTCCGGATTACAAATATTGTGTACTGTGTATGTTGTGTTTTCCATCACATGGCCCCAACCAGCTGCAACTCCGGGCAACAGTCCTGGCTAGCCCATCTCTTCTCCACCTGGGTACCCAGAGGTGTGACTCTGTGGGGGGACTCAAAGAGCATGCATAACTGCTTGATTGATATAACCTTTAAGCTGATTAACCTGATTTTGCCCCTTCCTTGTTCAAGTCCCCTGAATAAATCAGATCTAACCTTTTCTGCATGTACTCTGACTGTGGTTCCAGTTTGTGCTCAAAGTACTATACTGTTGCTATTTGCTGTGCATAACCTTGTTTTACAGGGGGTCCCTAGGGTCGAGCCAGAGGAACCAGCCCTGGTGGTAAGTGCAAACAGTGTGGGTACTTGTGTGGTGTACCAGGGGTATTGTGAAAGTGATTATTGTACAGTGTTCAGGCCACTATAGGGGAAAGGGGGGGGTTACAGTGTCCCGGAGGGCTGTGCCCAGGTTAGCTTGACCACTACCAACCCTGACCTCTGGGTGGAGGCACCCATTTCAGAACTCAGGCCCCTTAACCTGCTACTAGCCAAGCAGGTAGAGGTAACAGCCCTTGGGATAATGCCACCTAGGGGTTACACATCACACCTGCATATAATCGTCCAAAGTCTAGGGCCTGTGCTCCCCCTCTGGCAGTGGAAGAATGCTCCTAGAAGGGTTATTGCCACCCTGAAGGCCTCGCCATGAGGAGCAAGTCATGGCTGTTTTCTGCTGCAACAGGTAAGGAGTGTTGGGAGCTGGGAGATCACCAGCACAGATCAGATAGGTCTGTGGGAATATAAAGTATAAATTAAACAAAAACATTATTGTGCAGCTTCACTGAAATAAGCTCCACATTTTACCTGGGGTGTCACAAGATGCTGAGTATGGTAATGACTGCATGGAGATGAGCTCCACTCCAACCCTGCTGTATTCGCTACCAAAATGGTAATTTCGGCAGTCAAGACTCATCCATAACGAGCCGCATCAGCATTTTAACAGACCTGTAGCATGCCAAATGTTTTTAACAGACCTGCAGCATGCCAAATGTTTTTAACAGACCTGCAGCATGCCAAATGTCTCAAGGTCCCCGGGTAACGCTTGACCAAACCTGATAGGCACTAACAGACTTAGGAATGATATAGCCACATCATAATGTCCTGACTCGGCAGAAATTAGCACTATACTAAAATTGGTCTCTAACAACGTTTGAGTTTTGAAAAGCTCCCCCCTCACGGTAAAACAGAAACATAGGCACTGCCGCAGATAAAGACCAAGGGTCCATTCAATCTGCCTATAATAAGTATTCTACCTACTCCCCCTTATGTAATGTTTCAAGGGGATTTTAGCCATGATGTTTAAATTAAAAAAAGGATTTAAAATCCTGAAACCTCTCACTCCTCCCCACCACCACCGTAGCTCCTCCTCTTAGAATTATCAACCTACATCTATCCCAGCCATTCATGAACCAACTTGTAGTCCCTGACTCCACCACTTCTGCAGGCAGTCAGTTCCACAGCTCCACCACCCTCTCAGTGAAACAGAAGTTCCTTACATACCTCCTGAAACTTTTGCAAACCAGTCTCCATTTGTGTCCTCTCAAGACTGCAATTCTGTTCCTAGTGGACTGGTCTGTACTGTTCATTCTAATGATTCTGCTCAGAAACTTGTGTAACCCCCCTGCAAATGGGGGTTCCCAAAAGACTTCCAGGAGCTTGCTTGAATGCTCCAAGCCTGAATGGTGTTTGGCATTTAAGCCATTTATCAGTGAGTGTTTTTAGAGCCTCTGGTACTGTCTCTTTAAGAGCTGTCTGCTTGCAGACATAATTAGTTTGTATGGGGGACTGTGTGCTTCTCTGAGTACCACCTGAGCTGCTGCCAATTCACTTCATTTTTGCAGTCACTAGGAGTGCAAAGGGAACCTATCTGAAAGATGTAACTGTTTGCCAGAAATTATTTAGAGTAATAATGAAATTACAGTTTGTCTAACCTGCTTTCTTTGCAGTCAGAACTGTGTCTGCTAGTTCCCCATTCTAGTTTTGAACTGCTGAACTGGACCAATCAGTGTGGGGTAAGCTAGCTCTAAAATGGAGCCTTGGACTCATAATCTGAGCCAGCCACAAGAGGATTGTATGGGCAGTGACTCTGGGAGATGTAGTTTAGACTTCAGTGCCTTTTGGACCAACAGCAGCAGTCTATTGTGAGTGACAGCCAATCCAGTCAAGAACTGGGAGGAACTCAAAGGAAGTGCCCGTTTTGTCGGTTGGAGTGTCGGTTGAGCTTTGGCAGTGAAGAAGGAAGGAGCCTGTGCTTTTTCAGTGTGCAGTTTTAGTCAAAAACGTGTAAGGCCCAGAGTTCCGGTCTGCAGCTTGTGTAACAGCTTGTTAGGACTGAATCCGTCCCTGTGAAAGAATCAAAGGATCTCTGAAGAGTAGAAACCAGGCTCACCCTGTAGAAGACTGGAGGAATTGCTGAAAATTGCACTCTGTCTGTCAGGAACTGAATCTGCTGTGTGTTCTCGGGTATTGTGCAGTAATTGCGATGGGATACAGATGCAGCCTGCCTGGTATAGTGCTTTCTTTTATATGGATGTGTGAAGAGGTTTGTGTACCTCAAGTGAGCCCTGCTGACATTGAAGGACCCTATCTTATTTGGAGGTCGTGAGTACTAATTCAGGGTCGCTCCTGTTGAATTGCCACATTAAATCCAAATGGAATTACTGTACTGCTGACTGTTTAATTCTCCTTTCTCTGTGTGAAAGGGCCCTACTCAGCTGCCACGGTTTGGACTAGCCACTAGGGCTTGGGTACCCAGGGACAGTAACTGATAGGGATAGGCCGTGCACAGAGCCATAGGTAGATTATTAGAGTGATAAGCTAATTAACCTGATTTCCCCTGTCCTTGTTATATCCCCTAAATAAATCAGAGCTGCTTGTTTCAGCAAAGTTATACTGCCTGAGGTATTTGTCTATGTTAAAGTACTGTACTGTGATTGTTGCACTGTATCTCATTTCACAGGAGGTCCCAGTGCCGAACCAGACCTGGGGGTAAGTGTATACTGTGAAGGTAATTCTGATATATTATTGTGTGGCCACTAGTGGGAAGAAAGGGGTTGCAGTGTCCCAGAGAGGCTGTGACAGTTAGTTTAACTGTGTGCAAACCCTGACCTCTGGGTGGAGGCACCCGCCATTGGATCCAGGCCCCTCAACCTGTTAGTGGCAAATCAGGCAGGGGTAGTAGCCCTGGGATAGCGCCATCTAGGGGTTACATCTTGAGGCTCACCGCTGGGATTGTGTGTCCTCTAGTGGCCATATTTACGAACCACTGTTAAGAAAAAAATGGGTACCCCGACAGAAGTGGCTGTGCACCGGCTGGTGGAGTGGTGTACTGGGGAGGAGATCGACCCTCAAAATGCTATGCTTATCCTGGACATCCCCCTGGGTATCAATACGGACACTGTGCAGGGAGTACTTTCCAAGGTGGAAGGTTTACAAAACCCTGTGGTGGTGGGTCGGCATGCTAATCTGCTCACCCACACTTTCCTGGCCCTAGTAGAGTTTAAGGATCCCATAGATAGCTCAAAGTGCCACAGACCATTACCCCAGAGGAGCCCTCACTGCTTGGAGGTGATAACTAAGGACAGTAAAGACCCGGGGAATCAGCCCCACCACTATCTGAAACTTTTGAGGAGAAATTTGCTGAATGGTTGCTGGGAGAGGGAAAACTGTGGAGGACTTGAAGAAACTATTCTTGCCACCTGGGGGTGTTCCTCCCCCAACACCCTCTCCTGCTCCAGTGCCCGTAATGGTGGCTGAACCAATGCAGACTCCTATTTCTGCACCTGCCATTAATCACGACTCTTACCGAAGGTTGAGGATCTTCTCTGGCACCCTCCCCACCCCCAAAGGGGAGGATGACTGGGAGACCTGGATAGACTATGTTGCCCCCCAAGTGCTAGAATGGCAATGCTCGGAAGGCGAAAGCGAAAGAGGTTAGTGAGCCTCCGAGGTCCTGCCTGCTACCATCCGTGCTAAGCAGAGCCAGTAACCCTAGGCGACTGCACAGGCCTATGAGGCCTTGGAGAATGTGTATAGGAGCCCAGATTCTGATGAGGACCTATGGTGGAAGTGAGAGATGCACACAACAGTACCAAGGGAGTTGTTGTCTGTGTGTATCTCGGCTGGAAAAATTGTTGCAAGAATGCCTCAGAAAAGGTAGTTTGCCAGCGATTGAACTGGACCGAACCAGGCTGGACAGGATCCTTAAGTCTGCCCCCTTCTCAGAACTGCTGTTGCTTCAGTTACGCCTGGCAGATCGACTGGAATCCCCACCCTCCTATGATGAGTTAATGAGAGAAATTCGAGGAGTTGAGAAAAGGCGACCTCGGGAGGGACCTGCACCAATAGCTGCGGCTACGACCCGAGTGACTGAGGGTGACCCATCAAGTGAAGTTCAGGGGCAGAGGTTGGCAGTCAATGAGTGCTCTGACAAGAAAAAGATATGTCACAATGGGGCTGAACTGTTGAGAGATCCGGGAATTCAAAAACAGTCCCTTTATGAACGCCGCCAGCACATGGCCCTGACCTATATCCGACTGCATCTGCTATGGGGGTGGGGTACCCACCATGTATCTCCTGCTGATAACAGCTCGAACTCGATTCCTTGACCATGGAAGTGGAGAAACTGAAGATGTCTCAAATGCTTATCACGCCGAGACAGAGATGGCACCAGGTTTCCAGTTAATGTACACCCCGCCCTGGCTCCCAGTGTGGCGCCTCGGCCAGCTCAAACTCCAGAAAGTATGTTTTGCTATAATTGTGGGAAAGATGGGCACATGAAAAGGGAATGCCAGTCCCCAAAAGACACTGACAAAGTTGCATATAAGCTACAAGGAGAGCTTCGGAGAAGAAATCAGTGGTTAAGAGGTGCACGACATGATCCCAGTGAGGGCACCAAAAATGCTAATTCACGTCCTTTTTGTGGCAAGGTCAGTTGCCCAGGCCCCTACTACCGCCTTTCCAGACTGGTCCAGAATAGTGGGTCCCTCCATGGAGACCACTGTAAGGTGAATGGAGTGTCTACAAGAGCTGTATTAGACAGTGGCTCCCAAGTGACAATTATGTTCCAGGATTGGTATCAGAAGCATTTGTCAGGCGTCCTTACAACCATTAGAAGGACTGCATGTATGGGGGTTAAGTGAGAAGGCCTACCCTTATTCCGGTATATCCGAGTTGGTTGTCTTTCCTCACTCCGTGCTGGAGTGGCCGAACAAGTAGAGACCCTAGCCTTAGTGTGTCCCCCACTGGACTGTATGATGGTGTCCTTTGTTGATTGGAACAAATGCTCATATGTTCGGAAGGCGGCACAGTTGTGTTATGAAAAACAGGGGTCAAAGACTAGTAGAGCTTTAAGAGTTCCGCTTTAATTAAGAAGGCCTATGAGGCACAGAGAGATGCTGAAAAACAGAACCAGAGGAACCGGTCGAATTGTATGGAAGAAGGATCCTGAGTCTCTGATCCTGGCCCTAAATGCCCAGTGTACCTTAGGAGAGGTCCGTATCAGAAAGGATGTTAAGAATAAATATTAATGTTGGATGCACCAGGCGATGGAAAATTGCCAGAGGGACTGCTGGTCAAGCCTAGTATTTTGCCCGCTAGAGCCCATGCTTATGCCAGAAGGGTAATGGTCCAAGTTCATATGTGTCTGAAAGAGACATTCGAGTAAACAGAGGTTGCATCCTGGCTAATGTGCATTGTGCAGACACTGCAGTGCTACCCAGCAAGAGTTCAAGGAAGAATGACAGAGTAACGCCTGACTTGTTTGATTTGCGACTCCCGCTGCCAGCTGAATGGAAAGTGAGGATCAGTGAGAAGCTTGCCCAGAGAGACCAGGTGTTTTCTTTAAAGGAATGGGATGTAGGATGCGCGCGAGAGCTGAGCACAATATCCGACTGCATGACGAAGACCATTTCGTGAGAGGTCTCAACGCCTGGCACCTGCTGGACATAGATGATGTGAGACGGCATCTGCAAAGAGATGTTAGCTGCTGGTGTAATACACGAATCCAGAAGCCTTTATGCTTCCCCATTGTGGTAGTGAGGAAAAGAATGGAACAGTAAGGATGTGTGTGGATTATCGCACCTTAAACCGCAGGACTATCCCGATCAGTACACAATGCCCCGCAATTCAGGATGCTTTTGACCGCCTAAACGGGAGCAGTGGTTCTCTGTGCTGGATCTCCGCAGTGGGTACTACTAGATCCCGATGGGCTCCCAGAGGACCGTGAGAAGACGGCCTTTATCTGTCCGCTGGCTTCTATGAATTCATGAGGATGCCTAAGTGATTTCAGGTGCCCCAGCCACTTTTCAACGACATTGATGGAGCCGCGCAGTGGGGACATGAACTATTTAGAGTGCCTGGTATACCTAGATGATGTCATTGTGTTTGGCAGCTCACTGGAGGAACATGAGAGCAGATTATTTAAGGTATTGGACCGGACTGGAGGACTTTGGCCTTAAACTGTCCATTGATAAGGTCAATTCTTTCAAACATCAGTAAGTATGGGACACATAGTATCCACCAAGGGGAATAGAGACCGACCCAAGTAAAGTTGAGGCCTTGACCACCTGGCCACAGCCCAAAAATCTAAAAAGAATCAAAAGATTCCTGGGATTCTGTGTTATTATCGGCGCTCATCAAGGACTATTCAAGAGTGATCCGCCTTATTTAACCTTACTCAAGGGTATCCCCAACCCACAAAAATACCAAAAGTCAGCGTCCCTCAAGATTGAAAGAGTGTATTTTCATCCGAGTGAAGTATTTGGGGCCCGCTGGACTCCTGATTGTGAGACTGCTTTTCATGAGATCATATATCAACTTACCCATGCTCCAGTGCTGGCCTATGCTAATCCAAGAAAAACCTTCGCCCTGCACACTGATGCTAGCTTGCAAGGGTTGGGGCTGTGTTGTCACCAAGAGCACGAGAATGGCCTGAGACCAGTGGCCTTTGCCAGTAGAAGCCTGACCCATCTGAAAAGAACTATCCTGTACATAAGTTAGAGTTCCTAGCTTTGAAGTGGGCTATTGTTGACCAATTCCATGAGTACTTGTATGGGGCTAAAATAGTAAAACCGACACAATCCTTTGACCTATGTGCAGACCTCCTCATTAAGTTGGATGCCACTGGCCATAAGGTGGCTTTCGCATTATCTACATATGACTATGCTCGAATACCGAGCAGGTCTGAACCACTAGATGCTGATGTTCTCTCCCGGAGGCCTGTTACCCAGAATGATTGGGTCCGATTACAGAACCTGACATTCGGCACTCTGTCGAAGTTTGACAGGAGGAACAACGTCCACGGACGTAGGGACTGCATGGTGGATTGCTTGAGCCTCTGAGAATTGCATACCTGTTGCTTATTGCCACTTTTCTGCAATAGACATTGGTGCACTGCCTCAGCTGGACAATGACAGTATTCATGGCTCAATCCCGCGATCCCATGATCAAAGCAGCTTTAGAAGTCTCTATGCAGGAAAAGATGTGTCCAAATTAGTTTCCACTGATTTGAGAACTGCACTGTTATACAAAGAAGGTCCTAAGTTGAAACTGATCAATAAACTGTTATCAGAGAAACAGTAGACAGAGGGGACAAGTAGACAACAACAACTAGTGCTGCCCACTGCCTTTGACTCAGTACTGAGGTCCTTGCACAAACTGCCGGGGCACCTTGGTATAGACAGAACACTTGACTTGGTGAGATCCAGATTTATTGGCCTAAGATGGGGCTGATGTGGAGCAACACTTCAACTTGTAGTCGCTACGTTACAGAGGAAAGCTTTTGTTCAGAGGGCTGCCCCTTTGTTAACATCACCACCAGTGCACCCATGGAGCTGGTCTGTATTGATTTTCTAAGTTTGGAGTCAGATCAAAGAAATATCAGTAATGTGCTGTGGTCACTGACCATTTCACGAGATATGCCCAAGCTTTCCCCACACCAAAGACCAGAAATATCCACTGTGGCAAAATCACTTGTGAAAACTTTTGTTCACTATGGGGCTCACAAAGAATCCATTCTGATCAAGGGAGAGACTTTGAGAGTAGCCTGATCAAAGAGATGCTTTTCTCTGTAGGGAGTGCGCAAGTCCAGAACCACTCCCTTACCACCCCCCAGGGGGACCCACAGCCTGAACGCTTCAACCGCATTTCCTTGCTAGATATGCTAGGCACCTGCACCAAAGGACAAGCCTAGATGGAGCCAACAAATTAGCACCCTGGTACATGCTTATAACTGCACCAAAAGTGATGCCACTGGATTCTCCCCTACTGCCTGATGTTTGAAGAGAAGCTGACTACCAGTAGATGTGTTTTGGGGTCTCTCCTGATGGGGTTCAAGCTGACAACTATTTACAGTATGTGCAAAAGTTAAAGGCCCAACTAACTCATGCGTGCCAACTGGCTCTCAAACCATGGCTGCCAAAGAAATCTGGCCAACAAAAGAAAAGGTATGGATAAAAAGGGTGAAAGCACAGGAACTCCCAGGAGGAGATCGGCATTGCTATGGAATCTGGGACTGCATGGCAAGCACAAGATTGCTGACAGATGGCACCATCTCCTCACATTGTAGTGGGCAACCAGATGATCTGCCAGTGTACAAAGTAAGGCCTGAGAATAATTCTAAAGATGTAAAAACAATGCATAGAAAATCATTTACGCCCATTGGACAAATCTTAATTGAGTCTGAGCCCTAGAAGATGCCCCTCTGGACCAGTGACTAGAGCTGCTGCTAAGAAAAGATCAAGAAAGTCTGCACCTACAGAAGCCAAGTTAAAGTGTTCCTCCACAAGTCCCAGTTGAGCTGACTGTCAGTCCATATCGGAAGAAAGTGAGAGTGACTTTGAATACTATCCTTCTTACTTAACTGAGTCAATTGTTCTCGGGCAATCCTTAGTCAATACTGGAGACAAAGCTGGGCCTTCTGGACTGTTCAAGCCCCAGCTTCATCCCTGGAGCCAATGCTCCCAGAAAGTGAAGTGCAAAGCACAGATCAGATGAATGGAATCATTGTGCATGGTTGAACTGTTTGAGCTTCAGGAAGAAAATGATAGATTGGGGCAGACTGGTGATACACCTTAACAAGAAGAGTATTTTGAGTGCCCTGACAGTCCACTGCCAGTGTCCGAAAGCTTCCATGCGAGCCAAATGTTGTGGACTCAGAAACTGTAACTCCTGGAGCTGAAAGTGCCCCAAGTTCTAGCCTCTCACCCCATGGAGACTCCTGACAAGTGAGGACAATGCTGAAAATGAGGCTCAGGAGTGCAGAGACTATAACAGTTCCCCTAGAAAGACTGGTCGAGCTGTAAAGCCTGTGGTGCACCTCAGTTATGATTCACTTGGGAGGCCTGTGGACTTGCCTCTCAATGTTGTCCATAAAGGAGTGTATGTGTCCCCAGCTCATTGCCCAAACTGAGCATCAGTGCTAACTCAAGTTACTTGTGTTGCCCTCTAAGTATGGTGCCTTGCCCCATTCAGCCCCAAGGTAACTGATAGGAAGGGCCCCTCTCTTCAGGTTTCATGTACAAGAGGTAATAACTTGAGTTATGGTACAATGTGTATGTAATACTGTGTAAAGAGGACGTACTGCAATGTTTCAGAAATGTGTTCTTGGTAAAATGATATATTGACTGATGATTACATGTGCGAGCCCTAATGCAAATGTATATGGTTGCAGTTGAAACTTATGGGAGTACTTGCTTGTGGCGGGCGTCCAAGCTTTCCCAGGCCAGGAAGGGTGTAACCCCCCTGCAAATGGGGGTTCCCAAAAGACTTCCAGGAGCTTGCTTGAATGCTCCAAGCCTGAATGGTGTTTGGCATTTAAGCCATTTATCAGTGAGTGTTTTTAGAGCCTCTGGTACTGTCTTTAAGAGCTGTCTGCTTGCAGACATAATTAGTTTGTATGGGGGGACTGTGTGCTTCTCTGAGTACCACTCGAGCTGCTGCCAATTCACTTCATTTTTGCAGTCACTAGGAGTGCAAAGGGAACCTATCTGAAAGATGTAACTGTTTGCCAGAAATTATTTAGAGTAATAATGAAATTACAGTTTGTCTAACCTGCTTTTGCAGTCAGAACTGTGTCTGCTAGTTCCCCATTCTAGTTTTGAACTGCTGAACTGGACCAATCAGTGTGGGGTAGCTAGCTCTAAAATGGAGCCTTGGACTCATAATCTGAGCCAGCCACAAGAGGATTGTATGGGCAGTGACTCTGGGAGATGTAGTTTAGACTTCAGTGCCTTTTTGGACCAACAGCAGCAGTCTATTGTGAGTGACAGCCAATCCAGTCAAGAACTGGGAGGAACTCAAGGAAGTGCCCGGTTTTGTCGGGTTGGAGTGTCGGTTGAGCTTTGCAGTGAAGAAGGAAGGAGCCCTGTGCTTTTTCAGTGTGCAGTTTTAGTCAAAAAGTGTAAGGCCCAGAGTTCGTCTGCAGCTTGTGTAACAGCTTGTTAGGACTGAACTGGCCCTGTGAAAGAGAATCAAAGGATCTCTGAAGAGTAGAAACCAGGCTCACCCTGTAGAAGACTGGAGGAATTGCTGAAAATTGCACTCTGTCTGTCAGGAACTGAATCTGCTGTGTGTTCTCCGGTATTGTGCAGTAGTGCGATCGGGATACAGATGCAGCCTGCCTGGTATAGTGCTTTCTTTATATGGATGTGTGAAGAGGTTTGTGTACCTCAGTGAGCCCTGCTGACATTGAAGGACCCTATCTTATTTGGAGGTCGTGAGTACTAATTCAGGTCGCTCCCTGTTGAATTGCCACATTAAATCCAAATGGAATTACTGTACTGCTGACTGTTTAATTCTCCTTTTCTCTGTGTGAAAGGGCCCTACCAGCTGCCACGGTTTGGACTAGCCACTCAGGGCTTGGGTACCCAGGGACAGTAACTTGATAGGGATAGGCCTGTGCACAGAGCCATAGGTAGATTATTAGAGTGATAAGCTAATTAACCTGATTTCCCTGTCCTTGTTATATCCCCAAATAAATCAGAGCTGCTTGTTTCAGCAAAGTTATACTGCCTGAGGTATTTGTCTATGTTAAAGTACTGTACTGTGATTGTTGCACTGTATCTCATTTCACAGGAGGTCCCAGTGCCGGAACCAGACCTGGGGTAAGTGTATACTGTGAAGGTAATTCTGATATATTGTGGGCCACTAGTGGGAAGAAAGGGGGTTGCAGTGTCCCAGAGGGCTGTGACCAAGTTAGTTTAACTATTGCAAACCCTGACCTCTGGGTGGAGGCACCCGCCATTGGATCCAGGCCCCTCAACCTGTTAGTGGCAAATCAGGCAGGGGTAGTAGCCCCTGGGATAGCGCCATCTAGGGGTTACACTTGTACGTCTCTATCATGCCTTCCCTCTCCCTTCTGGCCTACAGGGAGTACGTTAAAGGCCTCAAGTGGTTCCTCACAGGATCTACCCCACTGGCCCTGGATCATCCTGGTGACCCTGTACTGCACAGTCTCCAGCCTATCTCTGTCCTTTTCAGGGGCGGACACCAGAACTGGGCAAGGTATTCCAGCTGAGATCTCACCAACGACCTACACAGAGGTAACATCACCTCCATTTTCGTACTGTTGAACCCTCTCCCAATGTGTCTCAGCATGCTAACTGCTTTGCTGTATCTTCTGTCATACTGAATGGACTGTTTGAGGGAGTCACTGATAATGACTCCCAGGTCCCTTCCTCAGATGTTGTGGTCAATCTGACCTCCCCTCCCAATACAGAACTTTGTATGTGGGTTCTTTTTTCCTATGTGCATCATTTTACACTTTTTGACCCTGAATTTCAATTGCTATATTTTAGACCATCCTCTCTCGAGTCTCTCCAGGTCCTAGATCCCTCACCCCTTCTTTCTCGTCTACCCTGCTGTATAGTTATGTGTTGTCCATAAAGAACTGTCAAAATTGGCTGTCCAGGCTGCTAATTGGTCAAATGAGTCGCCTGATACACTGCTGAATCTCCCCGAGTTTAATCAGTTTAAGAGATCTTTGCAGTCTGCCTTTGCAGTCCAGTGCAACTGTAACTATTAAACAGTTTTATTTGGTTTCGCTCTATACATTGTCCATGACTTTTTATAAAACATTCTGTATGAATTTTATTTTGTTCAAAACTGTATGCAATTGCTCTGCCTTAAGTGCTTTGAACCTGATTTGACCGCATTTCCTCTGGAACTGCTTATTGTACTTGTAATGTGTTTTGTGACTATGTATTTGATGTGGAACCTTTGTAAATGAGCACCTGTGCTCAAAGGTAATTCTCCCAAGATTTCAATAAATAAATAAAACAGACACATTTTGCCCCGGATACCGTCCCCTACGTCACTAGTTTGCGGGCAAGTTAATGTTGCAGACCTGCTTGCTGGCAAAAAAAGTGATTCTGGGCATGCTGCCCACTGGTGTTCAGAACATCCTCACCCCCTACGAAAGTAGCCGTCCCACCAGAAGATCAGCGAGCATGATTTTCAAGATTCTTAGATGTCGCATCTCTCTAGGGCAAAGAGCTTTTGCCCACTGGGCACACATATGGAATAACAACCTGCTCCTAGTATCTCTTCAAAATCAATGTTAGGCCCCTTCAAACGTAAGGTCCCAAATCATCTGGTTGCTAATGCCAGTTGTGACTGCTTCCATTAGTGCCTCCTGGATACTTTTTTGTGTCCAGTCAGTGCTCCGCTTGGCCTCCTATCTCTCCCACTACTTCTCCCCTTCCCCAATTTGAATGTTAGCTAGTTTTTCTTCTTATCCCCTTTTCTCTTCCCCCCTCCCTCCCCCTCCTCCTTTCATCCTACATTCTTTCTGCCCTCAACCCATCACCACATGTCCATTCTACCTGCTATTTAGTAATGGTCTCTTGTCCTGCTACTTAGTAATGGTCCTGCTCCACCCCAACGCACGGCACCACTTTGTGCTCACAACCACTACTGACGAGGCCTATTTGGGCTGATATAATCTACACCTTTAGGTACTACCTGTAGTGTATTCACTGTGTATATTGTCCTCTCTCTCTGTTGCCCCCTACAGCCTGTGTTTGTCGTCTCCCGGTGTCACTCTTCCGCCATCCTCTCTTATTTCCTGGAGTTTTTCACAAAGTATATAAAAGTGTTATTGCCTATTTACAATTCCGTACATAGTTTGACCATTGTGTTCTTCCTATATCATACTGCTAAACTGTAATTTGTTTTGATTCACCATTTGTATAACTCTGACATGGAACCTATGTAATGAGCTTGTTCTCAAAGGTTTAATCCAAGATTTAAAATAAATAAAAAATAAATAAATAATGAACATATTAAACAGGACCGTTCCCAGGACTGCCCCTTTGTGTCATCTCACTTGATTGCTTTCCTCAACACCAAGTAGAGACTGAAAGCCTCATGTCCCATATGGAAGATGGAATGGCAGTTGACAGCTGTCACATTCATGAGGTGCTGTAAAGAAATGGTTTTGTTGAAAATCTGGGGTAAAAATATTGAATATTACCAAAGTTATGAGCCTGCATTTGTAAAATTCAACATAGCCTCATAGCTTTTTTTTTTTTTTTTTTTTAAATATTTTTACACCAAATTTAAAACATAGCTTTCTTATGACCCTGCCTCATGAATGAGGTCAGAGAAAATGTTCAACTCCTGTCCCAAAAGTGATTTCTTGCAGGGACCGCGAAATCACCTTTCGGGAAATCAAAAAAACATTTTGGCCATGATGTGAAAATTTACAGCTGTCACATTTATGAGATGCTGTAAAGATATGGCTATATTGTAAATTTGGGGTAAAAATATTAACAATTATCAAACTTACACTCAAGTAGGCTCATAACTTTATTGTTTTTTAATATTTTTACACCAAATTTTCAACATAGCCTTCTTATGACCCCCCTCATGAACAAGGACACAGAAAATGTTCAACTCCTGCCTGAAAGGTGATTTCGCACAGAGACCACAAAATCACCTTTCAGGACAGATTTTCCTAATGTTAGTGCAATTGTTTAAGAGGCGGGGATCCGAAAAAAAATCATGTTGAAAATTTTGGCCAGAAATGTAAAAATGGCCAAGTTATGTCACTAAGTTCAAAACCCCATTGAAAGACACTGAACCACATACCTGTTTCTTCAGTTCACGGACCAGCTGTGAAGACATGTCTGCGGTCCAGAGTGGATTACAGCGTTGGACCCCTGATGGATAAGAAAGGGCTTGGGGGTGCAGGGTGGTAGGTGCTGAGTGGGAGGGTCAGGAATGGCCATAAAAGACATTGATGGATGGTTTTCTTTCCACAGGTGAAAGAAAAAAAAAAACATGAAGGAGGATTCCCGATCGCAACACTGGGGGATCTGGCACCCCCCAGTGTCATTGTTATGTTTCGGGGGGAGTGGTGGGTGCTGAGAGGGAAGGTTAGGTGGGGGGATATGTAGAATTTAAAAAAAAAAAGGAAACTGGCAGTCACGGTGGAACATAGCACAGTCCGCCGTAACCAAGATGACCACCGCACTGTACTGTGCATGTGCTAGTGGTCGCACATGTGCAATGCAGTCTGGCAGCCATCTTGGACATGGCAGAGTGAGTTGTGTTCAGCCGTGACTGCCAATACATTAAAAAATAGTGTATTGTGCGACTGCTTCATGGCTGCAGAGGCGGCTGTGTTGCAGCTCCAACGTGATGTTCGTCAGAAGGAATGAGCTGACTACTTTTCTGATAGCAAGAGGTCTGCAGGGCTACAACCACTGCAGCCCTAACATTGAGACTACTGTCTGAAATTTCAGCAGCAACTGTGTTTTGCTTGAGGATATGGGACCGGTGATGTGATGCTGTTGGATGAACAATCGTTATTTCTGGAGAACACAATCTGTAGCTGATCAGAGTTTTGTTTTCCCCAAGGACAAATATAACCCAGAGACTACACATTTTATTCTGATTTATATCTCTCTCATAGTCGTATAGATTATATAATAGCTTGTAAGTGATGTAATGATATAACACAATCTTTTATTGGACAGCATATTACTTCAAATCAAATTCCTGCCAGTTCAGTCTTTAACAGTTAATCTTTAATAGGTCTATAATCACCTTTCTCCCATCAGCTGCTTACATACAAAAAACAGAAGTCAGGAATGGATCACCACTTGTCAGGAACACCTGATGCAAGAGAGTGAACGAGCAAAGGAGGCTTTTAGGTAACAACTTACAAATTCAACACTGCTTGAATATAAAAAATAAGGAATATATATAAACAACTGGTCAGAAAGACAAATATGGAATATTATTTGACCAATTTGAATTTTCAAACTGGCAACTGGAAAATTGGCAAAGAAATACTAATCAATCTCATGGGAAAGACCAGTACCACAGCAGTCCCACTTCTGACTACTGAACAAGGTAACTTGACAAATTCGACTGAAACTGCCACAAAGCACAATACCAATTTTTGTGGTACTGCAAAAATAACTCCGCTGGTTGCACTATCAGATCTTGAGTAGACTGGGACTAGCTGTGGTGGTTCAGATGCTGGCTGTAAGTTTAGGTCACTAACTGTGGATGAAACTTTAAACTACATTACGTATATGAACTTAAAGGCTAGAATCGGACTGGAAATGCTAATCTAAAACTCTTTTCTTTGGTTATCGAGTACTGGCTAATCCTCTGTGCACACTGTACAACTATTTGTTAGCTACTGACGAGGTCCTGAGATTCTGGAAGCAGGCAACCATGGTCTCTCTTTTTAAATAAGGAGATACGAACACTAATAAAAAAGTATCGACCACTGCCCCATTCTCCAAAGTACTTGAGAGGATCGTTTTTGACCAATTTAAGGAGCTCCTGGATATTGGCAATTTGCTAACACCTTGCCAGCATGGTTTCCAAGATAAATACAGCATGCTTACAGCTGCACTTGAAGTCACTAATGATCTTAGTGGGGCCTTGGACAATGAGGACAAAGCTGGTGCACTCTTCCTGGATCTTTCTAAGGCATCTGATCTGGTGCACCATGGTCACCTGCTTGCCAAACTGGGCCTTTGGCCTTACTGTATCTACTGTATCCTGGTTCCAGAATTACTTGACTGACAGATCTCAATCAGTCTCTTTGAATTACTTTTCTTCTCCACTCATCAAAATCACTACCGGAGTACCCTAGGGATCAGTCCTGTGGCCTGTTTTGTTTAGTGTTTTCTTGAACGATCTATCTTATATTCTGCATAGCTTTGAATCCTGTATTATCATGTACGTGGATGCTACTGCTTCGTACAAAATGGCATGTAATGTTAATGGCATGATCAGCCTGACTTTGAATTGGTACAAAATGGTTAATAGAAAATGGCCTTCTACTGAATTTTGATAAAAACAAGTACATGCACTTAGGAATAAAATGAACATTAAAGCCTTTACCCGCCCCCCCCCAGCTTAATTAGAGATCTGAGTGGCACCTTTGAGAGAGTGGACAGTTTCAAGTATCTCAGTTTTACTACAGACCAGACTTTCTCTTTTAAAGAACATATATCCACACTGGTGAAGTCAGAAGTCACTTGCCTTGGAGTTTTTCAGAGAGGAACCACTCTTTGCCAGAACTGCATATGAATTGTGGAGAGGTACAACTGGAGGGATGCACCTCTGTTCCACCACCATGTAGCCTGTGGTCGGCCTCCAAAGTTCACTAAATTCGACAGGAGCAAAAAAGGCATACCCATGATAGCTCCTATTAGGACAAATTATAATAATTAAGGGTCCCACTTGTAGAAATATATGCATCAAGATTTTTTTTCTGAAATTTTCCTTTGTGATACTTGAGATGACTTTAAAAGGTAATCTATTTCAGTGCGAAATTGTTCATAGGGTGTAAAAGTATTTTCTGTCTTTAGTTTTAAATCTCTCATTCTTAATCTGTAATGGATGTCCTCTAGTGTTCAACTGATCATTCTTAAATTCAATTTCTTGGTTTAGTATTAATAAAGAATTATTTGGTATATCAAAAAAGAACAAGAGATCACCTCTCTGCCTTCTAACCTCCAGGCTATGCAGCCCCAATCTATCCTTGTACAAGTATAGGTTCAACATGGTTATTGATTTGGTGTATCTTTTTGTATTTTTTCTAATTTACTGATATCTGTTATTTTATACGGAGACCATATCTGGGATCCATAATCCAAGATCGGTCTCACATATGAAAGGTATAATGGCAATAATACTTTGGATCTTCTGCTCTTAATATTTCTTTTGATTGATACTATTACCTTATTTGTTTTAGCAATAACAGATGTTTTTTGTGCTTTAAAATTTAATTTATTGTCAACGAGTATCCCAAGATCTTTTTCGGTGGCTTTAGTTTCGATCGGTACCCAATCCAAATAATAAACGTGATTTGGATTGTGTCTACCTATATGTAAAACACTACATTTCTCAATGTTAAGTTGCATCCCCCATTTCTTTACCCATGCGCTTATTGTATCAATATCATCTTGTATAGTCTGAATTTGATCAGTGATTTTACAAGGGCCATAAATGTCTGAGTCATCAGCATATTTCATAATAATGCTGCTGATGTTATCATCTAAATCTGCCATAAAAATCTGGAATATCAAGGGTCCTATCACAGGCCCCTGCGGCACTCCACTTGTCACCTGACCCTCAACAGAATGATGGCCCCGAACTGAAACTACTTGGGATCACTCATAAAGCCAGTCATCTATCCACCTAACAATAAAATTATTTATTTTACACTTTTTCTTTTTTTTTTTTTTTTTATTTATTATGCTTTTTGTTGCCTTGGATTGTCGGTAATTTCAGCCCTTAGGCGTGGACCCTCTTGTCCCACACCTCCAGCAATCACCAGGTTCCTCCACTGTCACCTCTAGCTTACCACCCAGAGGGCGGGGTTATGGAGCTGCTTCCCCACCAGCCCCACACTACAATTATCTGGTCGGGGGAACACAGGCACCGGAGGCTAACTGGGGGCTTAGAGGGAAGGGCACCATGGAGGCGATCCTGCAGCATTTTTTCTCCCCTGTAAGCAGGGCGGGAACGTTCAATGACGTCCAGCGTCTGCCCGGCCCCGAAGACTTGCAGACGTCGGTGCACTGCAGCGAATCCAGCCTCTGCTGGGACCGCTCATACACTGGACGTACTACCCCCCTCCCTCCCAGAGAAGGACAGCAGTCCTATGGATGCTAAATCTTTCTCCCCCCAGCTGGCCCTCTGACAACCCGAGTCCGTTCCTGAATCCGGGTCGCAAGCGAAATTCCAACTGCTGTGCCAACGGGTCGGCTATTTTATACTTTTTCAATTTTTGATATATTGTCCAATGCGGAGCTTGATCAAAAGTCTTGCTCAGGTCAAACAGAAGTACATCAACAGGGACACCTTTATCCCTCATTTTACTAACATGATTGTAAAAAGTATCCAGATTTGTTGCACAGGAATACCCCTTTTTAAAACCATGCTGGTTCTGATCAAACATGGATATTTGTTAATATGTTGATTTATTCTATCTTTTATAAGGGTTTCCAATATTTTACACAGTATTGATGTAAGACCTATGAGTCTGTAGTTCGAGACAAGGATTTTGCTGCCACCTTTATGAATGGGGGCAACCTTTGATTTTTTCCATTCTTTAGGTGACGTCCCAGAGTTAAGAGATTTTTCATACAGTAGTTTTTTTTTTTATACTTTCTTATTTATCCTCCTGCCTACCTCCGGTGCCCACTCCTTCCGTCCGCTCATGTCCCCCGATTCACCTACCTTAGGGATCTGCCCCTAGAGTGCCGCCTCCTTATCATCACCTCGCACAGTGGGGTCTGTCCTGTAGGTGGGCGGTTGGACCTGGAGCGGCCTTCATCTAGGGCTACGGAGGGGTTTTTCAGTATTCTCCCCACCATCCCACTCCCGGGGCGTCAAGCAGCAGGACGCGTCCCAGTGGTGGCGATGCTGGCCGCCGCCAGACCCTCATGCGCCGCGACGTCCCCCCTCCCCGGCTCCGACGAGCGAAGCCGCCTCCATCCCTTCCCAATGCCGGTGCTTCCACCAGCTATGGAAGGGATGCAGAGTGCAAAGCGCTCTTGGTAACCGCCCTGAGGGAGGAGAGCATCCGTTGGGACGCTCGATCCTCCCTCTCCCCACCGACCCCCGGCCGCCCGAGTCCGTTCCCGAACCTGGGCCACCGGCGTGCCACGAGGTGTGGCGTCCAGCGCCTCAACCCTCAGCGCCATCGGGCCGGCCCTCATACAGTAGTTTTAATGGTAACCAAATATTTTATTTCATTATTTTAAGCATGGTAGAGGTTATATTGTCCATTCCAGGGGCGCTATGATCTTTCATTTTTTCAATTACTGTAATGATTTCTTCTTTGGAAAAACTGTGGTTTCCTTCCATCATCCCATAATCATTTTGTATATTTTGCACAGTCTGTTCTGCATATACAGAGCAAAAGTAGCTATTACATTAATTTGCAATCTCTACTGGCTCTGTAATAGCAATGTCATTAAAGGGAAACACTGGAAAAGGTACAGCTTTCCCCAGTCACTACAAAAATGCCTGATTAGTGTTTTCAGATAGTAACTTTTTTTTTTAATTACCTCTAAATGTTTTTTTAGTGATTTAAAAAGTGACCCTCAACTTTCACTTTCTATTGCTGGCAGCCACCATCTCATAAAATGGAAATTATGTACTTACCGTAATTGTTGATCTTCTTGGACAGAGTGTCCATCACTCATTCACACTAATGGGATAGCGCCAGAGTCACTAGAACCAAACGGAAGCCAAACATTTTCTGAAGGGTTGGTGCCGAGACAGGACCACGCATGCACAGCACCGCGAGACTAGCTCGCGCCTGTGTAGGCTATCTCGGCGTCGACCCTTCAACCGCCTCAGTACCTTTTTGACCGAGGAGGTGCAGCGTAACTAATGAAAATAACTTATCCTGACTCTCTGGGCCTGAGAGTGCCCGGATGGCCCTTGCAAGAAGGGTCAAAGAACAATGTCTTCAGAGCCTGAAACATAGGACCGTGAAGACCAGGAAAGAAAACAAGTGAGCCCAGGGGATGGAGGGCAGGCATGTGAATGAGTGATGGAGACTGTGTCCAAGAAGATCAACAATTACAGTAAGTACGTAATTTCCATATCTTCCTGGACTCAAGTCTCCACCACTCATTCACACTAGTGGGAGAGTACCAAGCTAAAACCAACAACCCTGGGTAGGGAGGTAGGAGAGAGGGCTGACTCAGAAAGGATGGCCAAGGACTATCCTGCTAATAAAAAGAGCCGTCTTGGAAAGATCATCTAGAACACAGTGCTTACAAGATGAGCGCTTGGGTTCTAACTCACTACTGTGCAGAAAACTGCAATGGACACAAAATGAAACTCTGCTAGGAGGCTGCAACCACTCTAGGAGAGTGGCGAGAACCCGGACCCATAATTTGGTCTAGGACAAAAATTAATGGCGTCAAAGACATGTACTAATCTAACGTGAAAGGACCTCAGGAACTGAAAGAGCCGGAGGTAAATTCTACTGGTTCAGGGTAGACCGGAAAGCACAGCTGGAAACCCCCACTACCAAGTATGACTAACCTGTGAACAACAGGTCCAGAAGTACTTGAACCCCTTACTTGGTGAGCAAAAGGGGGGTCCAGGTGGGGTTAGTCCATCACGGAGAATGGTTTCCACTTAGTCACTGAAACCTTCCTGATGGAAGGCCAAGCACGACTTAGAAGCCTCTTGTGGTGGTCTAGCAGACTCAGATCCTACCCACTTCATATTCCTCAAATGCCATACACTGTCTAGGGGGCTTCTTTTCTTTAATGTTGTACGGAATTACACATTTCTTTTCATTTTGTTTGTTTTAACCAGGTTGTCTCTCCTAGGTTATACCTATACTTGGGGAGAGAAGCAACCATACAAACAAAACAGATCAAGAAAAAACCAGAGCAGCTTCATTACTGCATCAATAACTACAATAAACATGGTCCTCTGCCTGTATCTATGAATTTAACTTTTAAGGCAACTGTTACAGCCTCTATTTGGCAAGAACCATAGTACGTAAGGTATTTTCTAACTTTAACTAGCACATCAGCCTTCTGCTACAAAAAAAGGGGGGGGGGGTTGGAGCATCCGCGCACCCATCCATGACAGGGGTCACCCTGTCACATGCCCCGATGAAGCAAATCACCTGCAAGGGCATGAGTTCCGACTTGGCCTCGTTGACCAGGAAGCCAAGGCTGAGGCAGGTGTGGAGGCCAGATCCCTGGACCTCTCCACCTCCAGTCTGTAGGGACCTGCTATTAGACAATCGTAGTGATAGGGGTATACTCTGACCCCTTGATGCCAAAGATGGGACGTCACCACTACTATGCATTTGGTGAAGACCCTGGGGCCGAAAAACAGGATGAACGGCATGGCTTGAAACTCGCAGAGGGTTCCCTCCACCCGGAAGCGGAGGAAACTTCAGTGGGACGGACAGATCGGGACGTGAAAGAACGTGTCCTGAAGATCCAGTGAGCAGAACCACATGTTCTGCTCGAGGGATGGTATGATCTGGGACAGAGTTACCATCCGAAAGGTGCGCGACCAGAGAAATGGATTCAGGTCGTGCAGATCCAGAATGGGGCACCAGCCCCCTGTCTGTTTTGGGACAAGAAAGTACCTGGAAATGAACCCTGGGTTGACTGGTGGGTTCACGACTCTGACCACTACCTCCTTGCAGAGGAGTTGGGTGATGTCATCTCTGAGAGTCGACTGAGTATGGGAGGATACCTTTTCCTCCCGTGGGGTGCAGGGCAGCTTGGAGGGTACTGCTCGAATTCCAAAGACAGACCCTGGCCAACCATTTCCAGAACCCACCTATCTGCTGTAACAGCGGACCACGTGGAAATGAAGTGGCGGAGCTGGCCCCCCACAGGAGGACCAAGAGTGGTCATGGCGGGTATGGGGGAGGTCGCCCCCATCCTATCACTGCATAGGCTTGGAGGATGAAGAGCCTGAAGCGGGGCCACCAGAACCTCCACTTCTGGCTTACGGTTTGCCGAAGCACCGGACTTGGGCCGAGGGCGACAAGACTGGGCCTGCTGCTGCTGCCCAGTTTGATACTGGGGCTGTTTGGCCACAGAGGCAGAAGGTCAAAAGGGCTTCCTCTTCTGTGATTTTTTAGAACCCTGGGGTTCTTTTTGGGCAGAAGTAACAGAGTCCAAGGTGCTGCTGGACCTTCGATACGCTGAAGGCGACCACCGACTCCTGGACCAAACAAATTGGTACACAAGAAGAGAACATCTGCCAGTTTATGCTGGGTGTCTGCCGTGATGGTCGAGACCCTCAGCCAGGCCCTGCGGCACATGGCGACTGCAGCTGCTACCAGCCGGGCACAAGAATCCCCACTATCCAAGGCCATCTGGAGTTGCTGTTTAGCAACAGTCTGGCCCTGATCACAGACCTGCTTGACTGTGGTCTGAAGGTCGGTGGGGAGATGAGGAAACACCTCATCCAGGGAGCCTAGGAAGGCATGGGAGAAGTGTGCCATAATAACAGCTGAACTCACCTGTCAGAGGCCAAGCAAGGAAGCAGCATAGACCTTTCTGGCTGTATGGTCCAATTTTTTGGACTCTTTATCCAGAGGTCTATCCATGTCTCCCAAATTGCCGAGTGCCAGAACACAGATTCAGTCACCAATCCCTCGGCCGAGGAGTGCTGTGTAAACCCTGAAGAGGTGACGATACGATGATAGGAACCACGTATTTGTGGGCCAAACAAGTGGAAGGCGCAGGACAGGAGGCTGGGTGCTGCCAGATCAACTATGGCCTCGGCCACTCGGAAGGCCTCAGATGGGGAATCCCCTTTCCTGAGGATATCAGTCAAGGGGTTTTCGGCCTGTTTTTCAACGGGCTCTAACGGCATCCCCATTGATGCGGAGAGGAGATGGAAGATGCCCACAAAGGACGTGGGACCCTCCTCCATTGACAGACTCATCAAATCGTCGTCACAAGGACGCTAGTGAAGGGCAACTCCTCGGATCCTGAATCTGGGTAAAGTGGCCAACCACCTGAGTCGCTCTCGACTCACTGCGGATGGTCAGGCGTGAGGGTAACTGACAGCCTGCGTGGGAGACTGTGATTGGGTCAAGACTCCTTGGCAGGAGCCCCCGAGGGAGGCTGCTTAGGTAGCAGCTCCACCAAGATAGGTGGAGAGGCCAGCTTTGGCTGAGCCGGGAGGGTCTTCACCGGCTCCGCGGGTGAAGAACGGTGTTGATCGGCTCTGGAGGGGTCGGCATCAGCCTAGAAGGTGATAGCCAGGTGATGGCTGAAGTGGAAGCCAGGGTCGACTTTGGACCAGTGATCATTAGCTTTTGCCACATGAGATCCTCACAGCGATGATGCAACTTGTGTTGGAGCCTCTCCTCACCTGAGGAGGACAGGGACGAATGGCGGTGTCGCCTCTCCTTGGAGCGCTGGTTGTGGAATTTCCTAGGCCTGTCGGTTGAGGGGGTCCGAGACCTAGAAGATGACCATGGGGGGATCGACGGGGCTTTTCGGAAAGAGTTGGGGAGAATCGCAGCTCCTCCAGGTCAGGGACCATGACCACGGGTGGAGCAACAGCAAGCTGGGTCTCCTTGTTGGTCGGTAGGACCAGGGTCCTAACTAAGGAACTGTTAGCCTCCTCAGGCAACAACAGGTCGATTATGATTTCAACCTGGTTATCGTCCCACATCTGAGTTGGCTGGCCTGACAGGGGTACCGTGAAGCTAGTGGCCGAGGCCGCAATTTCAACTGAAGTCGAGATAGGAGACTCCTGTGACTGACATCTCTCTCTCTGTCCCAAGAGCGCCGACATGAAGGTTCTTCTCTCTGCCCTCTGTCCTTTTTATGGGACCGGGAGGTGTGCAAACCCAACGGGCCCATGAGGAGGATTGTTCGGCGGCACAAGGTGCCTCCTCCTTGAAGGCTTTCATCTGCTCTAGTTGGTCGGTGGATCCAGCAGCCGCAGAGACCACACAACGGGCATCCTTAGATATGACCGGTGGGTGCCGGGCCGGTTGTCCAAGTTGTAGAGGTGCGAGGCGACTGTCCAGCACCTGCGGATGAAAAGTGCGGCAGAGATCGCAGGCCTGAGGGTCATGCGCATGGCCCAGACAGTAGATGAATGTGGAATGTGGATCGGTGAGGGACATTTTCTGTCCGCAAGGACACCGCCGGAACCCGGGTGAGGACTTGTCTTCTATCACGGCCGCGACCACGAACTAGCGTGGAGAAACTTGAAGAGTTTTAATTTTGGTTATTTAGCCGAAGTTTTGAACGCCAGGGCCTACTCAACACGGAGCAGTAAGGAGGGGACTTGAATCTTCCAAGTGGAAAGGAAGATCTGGCATCATGGGGTGCAGCTGAGGCCTATACCACCCAGGTGGGTTGGAGGAGCCAGCTTTTAGACCATTCGGCAACATTTAATGGGAAAGGGACATGCCAACAAGTGTAGATGAACAACGTATCCACAACCCTAGAATTGCCTTTTTCTGCTCATACACTACCTTAGTATGAACCTTGGGATTTAGTACTGGGGGGGCTGTCAGCGGCAACTGCAGGAGTGAATAAAGAAGTCATGAAGGAGGGTTTTGAGACAACAGAGGGACAAAGGTAGAGTAAACAGCAGGAAGTAGATATAACACAGAATTTACTCAACCACCATGTGGGTCAACCTGCCAGTATGCGATGAATCATTCTTTGATAAGCTATATCTTAATAAAAAATGTTAAAAAGTGAACATAAACCCTGGTGGTTACATTTTGTAATATAATTGTAGATGTGGGCATTTGAGAAGTCTGTTTAATAAGCAAGCATTAAGCCACGACAAAGGAGGCTTCTACTGGGGAATTAATGCATGTTTTTTTTTTTGGGGGGGGGTTACAACCACCTAACCATGCATTAATTCCCCAGTAGAAGCCTCCTTCGGAGTGGCTTAATGCACATGTAACATGGCAAGCGCAAGTAAAACATTATTATGGTTTCAGCTATTCATTGACACAGAGAAGAAAACAAAAGAGAAACAACAGATTCTGGGATTTTGAAGTGTTTTACTGAGCTATTTCAACATCAAACGTCATAAGGCTGCCCGTATCCTATGTGTGAACATATATAGATATCCTATGTGTGAACATATATAGATTCTGGATGTATATATACGTCCACAGTCTTCTAAGGGTTAATACTGTGGGGATGCAACTGTCATCTAAAAAAAAAAATCCATACTTTTATTTCAAATATTACACTTTGTAACATATTTCAGAACTTTTGGAACGGCACAAATTTTAATAAACCTATTGCTATGTTACTCAAAAGAATTCTTCAAACGGTGCTGTTTAATGCCAAGCTGGATCCTGGGACTGATTCTTGCAGATATCTGCATATGCTTCCCTTCAACTGAGGCTAAGTAACAGCGTCAGCTGCAAACTGTGCAAGACGTGCTTCAAAATATTTATTTTTCAACTATCTTTTAGCAGTTCTAAACTATGGATTATACTTCTCAACTATGACTTCAGAACAACTTGACTAGGGAGACAATGTATTATTACTGTCACACATGGAGCTCGTGTTTAACTCATGTGTTGCTTGTCAGGAGAACTGTAATAATTAAAATTTACTGGTCCATGTACTGTGAAGTGGCTCACATTAAATGGGCTGCTACTCATACAGGGAACACTTGGAGTCTGATTTTCAGCGTTCTGGTTTTGTTTACGGCTCTCATTTTCAGTGTTCTGCTTTGGCAAAGGCAACATTGCAATTGAACATTTCTGACATTTTAGACAGACTGCGATGACTAACAGTGCTGCGTGCGACTGTCAGTTCCACTAGGTGGGTGACTGGGACAGAACGTGTGCTCCATATTACATGCATCTGCCTGGCGATTTAACAGTGGTGACTTTAAGTATTACAAGTCGGAGTGGGCATTCGGGATTAATACTGTCCTCGATTTGTGTCAGGTGTGGTACTTTGTCCAATTGCTTTGATCTATTTCACTGTGAGATTAACTGCCATGCTACAACACCAATGTAACGTGCACTTGTTTTGAAATATTCCAGTTGTTTCCTTGTTTAGGGGCCCTTGTTAATGCTGCCTGTTTTTTCTTTCCCAATATTCATGTTTTAATTATTTATGGGCACTATAACCCAGTAATGTCATCTGAGCTGAAGCCTACACTGAACTTTCCATGTAGAACTTCTGCTCAAGTGATGTCACTGGGTTTCAGAACTGCTTAAGTATTTAAAAAAAAATAATATTGGGCAAGGAAGGACGCTGCATTAGAAAGGGACCATAAATAAGGACACATTTGGAACTATTTTAAAACACACAAAACATTATACTGGACTTATTAAACAGACTTCACACATTCACAAATTTACAATCACAGTAAAAAATGTAAACAACAGGATTTACATTTCTTTAAATAAAAGGCAATTTATATACATAAACAAATCCACAGTTTTCCAGTCCCCCTATGGACATGCTACATGTTTGCTATTACAAAAGCAGAACTCCATTTAAACGTGCATATCTGGGCCCCCAGGTGGCACAGTGCACGTACATTGCACTGGCACTGGAGACAGCAAACCTTGAAACCCCACTCTGAGACCGGCTGGTGGCTGAGCACATTATGGAACAAGGAATGGCACTGGCATCAACTATGGGGGCGTATACCTGCCTGCTTGTACTGCCAGTAACAGGAAGAGTGCTGCTGCAGGTGACCCGTTTTCAAGGCTGGAACATGAGGCATGAATGGGGAGCAATAAAATATGAATTTCTACTCTTCTTCAGAAAGGCAGCTGGATGTGTAAATTTCATTCTGAAATATGTCCTTAAGCCTTAGACCATGCTTAACACACCCACCATTCTTCCTGGTGGGTCTAGGGGAGCTATAATTTTAGTGATTTCATGTTTTGTATTTTTTTTCCTTAGCTACTTGTGGTTTAGAAATGAATAACTGGTTGTGCAAAACCAACACAGATAGATGTGCATTTTCTTTTTGAAAACAGTTGGTAACTGTTTCCACACACCCAAACCTCCTACTGGCTACACATGTAACTCATTAAATGTACAATCAGTTTTGCAAGCAAATTATATATGCAAGTATATGTTTTAAAAACAACACTGAGGCTCCACACGATTCATGACGGCTGCCTCAGAGGGAGCAGCTTCTGTTAGAGCGCTACCCTCTGCTGTTACATCAAAAACATTGCAATTAAAAGGAGAAAAGGGGTGGGCTGGCCTAGTAGCACAATGACAGCACTATCGCTTGTACACTGAGGATGCAGGTCACTTGGGAGCTGGCTGGGAGAAGAAAGACTGAGCATCCCAGGGACAGCTCTTCTCCTCTAGGGTGGTGGGACAGTATGCTCCGCTTCGCGACTGCTACCTGGCTGAAACTGGGTGGTAGCACAGCTGGAGGCACCGAGCTGGGGTGGGGCTGCTGTTGCTGCTGCTGCTGAATGCCAGCCTGACCATGTGCACGCCCATAGGAGCATGTGTTACTGAATGCTGGCTTCCCAGGGAACAAGATGGTGGTTGTTCCAAAAAAGTGTCCAGGCTGCCTTCACTTCTCCAGGAAGTATTACAAAAACTCTGCCTTGGGTCGTCCACTTGACAGACTTCAAATATTTCAGAAATGACTGGAACACCATTTGATTAATCTGATTTTCAATATTTCTATATTTCACAAAACACCTTCGGGTCGGGTAATGTTTTGTAGCCAGATGTTACTCTGTCAGACCCCTAATAATGCCATATTATCTATTTAGACTTTGCTTCTAGAAGAATTTCTTTCAAATCCTGCTCTTTAACAGCGAGTACCTTATATGGCCAAGCTCCTTACCAGGCCAAAAGACTACATCTCTCTACTGCTTGAGTGCATCACGCTCTATAGCATTACTAGGGATCACATGCCATCCTCCAGCCGACTCCCACAAACACCACTAGAGGACAAAAGTTTTGGATCAAGGACATCTGTGTTGTGACCCTTAGCAGGATTTAGAGAAAGCCGGGTAGAGGATTGAAAGATGGGGGAGAAAGAGAAGGAGGAGCTGAAAGTAGTGTAGAGGGGGGGGGATGAGGGACACAGCACAGGTAGTGAAAAAGTTGTTAAAAGTGGCAGTGACTTCAGGTGGGTTGGAGATGGTGTGGCCATTGCAGATGGCAGGATTAAGCAGTAGTCTGCTGACAGAGAAGGAAATGGGACATGCATGCATCTTCAGGGCATGGCTCACGACTGCAGCCCATTAATCATTCTGTGCCAATAAGGGGATGTTTTTACCCCTTAAGAATTACCTAACTGGAACACTGCTTGCTCATGACTACCCTAGGGGTGTTTAGATGGGTGTGTTTACCCATGCCACAAATGTCACCTGTAATGTGCCACCACAAAGTGTCATGAGTTTCAAATTTGCCCCCAAGAGTGTGTCCTCATGCTTGCTCTCCACCCCTGATGTCCCAGGCTTTGGGTACGAACCTGAGTTGCCAGTGTGCAACAGCTGTCCCCACAAGCACCACAAAGCATGCTCACTAAGACCCCTGATGAAGGATCTGTGGACCTAAAAGGCAGTTTGCATTTCATTTTCTAAGTTTCTAGCTCTAATGGTTCTCAAGTTAGCCCTTTTTCAGTAAATTACATTTTGAAAGGGTTAACACTGGAACCTTTAGGGCTTAAAACTTAAGCTTGAAGGCATTTTAATATGAATTAACCATAATGATACAGCTTTGATGTGTTGAAATATGATGACATACATTACACTTTTAATAAGTGTACTGATGTATATCGATGTATATGCATATTAACAACAAAAGAAAAAATGAAAATTAGGTACTTACCATAATTCTTGATCTTCCAAAATATCTTCGCCATTGGGTCTGTGCTGGAGGCACTAGGATCCCATGGAAGCAAAATCTTTCTGCAGCCTAGAACTAGGGGGGCCAACATCAGTGCTGGCACCACTCACGAGGTGGACGTATGATGTGGAGCTCGTGAACTGGCCAGTAACCAACGTCGGCCCCCTACCTTCCTCAGTTCTGTTGCCTGGAGAAGAAAACAAATGGCAGAGAAAAAAAGAGAGAGAAGGACTAAGGCAACTAGCTGAAAGGGATAGGAAAATGATATAGGATATAAAATCTTAAAAATAATAACATCCGACTACTAACTAAAGAGGAGGCTAAGAATGAGCCTAGGGGTAATGGGTTAAGGGAAACTAGAGCCTAGGGCTCCTGGGCAGCAAGGTGGGAATGCAGTGGACAGGTCATGACTCTGGCCAGAAAGGTAGGATGAAGGAATCCTCTTTATCCCCCCCTTTTTTTTGGTTTCAAAGGAGCTGGGAAAAAAAGAGCAAGAGAGGAAATGACATGGAAAGAAAAAGGAATACTCCCTTGCCACTCCAGGGCAGAAGAGGGGGAAAGGGGAAAAGGCATAAAAAACAGGAGTGTCTTCCCCTGAATGAATGTTATTGAGACCCAGTGGATACGAACCTACATACAAAACTGCCAGCAGGTACAGGCCATGTAGGTCTATCATGTCTGCTTGATTGTGCAGCTAGCAATCCCTTACACTGCAGCTGCTCCTCGCTTCCCCCTCACTCTGTCCCATTCCCTTTTAAAACTGCTCACCGACTTACAGGATACCACTTCCGCAGGCAGCACGTTTCACAGACACCACCCTCTCTGTGAAACAGTGCCTCCTCACTTCTCTCCTGAATCTTCCACCCTCCAATCTTAGCCCATGCCCCCTCGTGTCCCTCTCTCCCCTCAACTTAAAAATCTCCTTTATACCATTCATATATTTAAAGGTCTCAATCATATACCCCCTATCCCTCCTCTCCCCCACAGAGTACATGTTAAGCTCTCTCAGGCTCCCCTCATAGGGTTTGTCTTCCAATCCCAGGATCATCTTTGTTGCTCTGCACTGGACCCCCTCCAGCAATCTAACATCTTTCTTTAAATATGGACACCAGTACAGTACTCCAGGTGCGGCCTCACCAATGACCTGTACAGAGGCAGGATAGAGTATTGCAATCATCAGCTAAGAGGAGGCAAGAGAAGCTATCTAAATCCAGGGACTGAAGCAGCAGCTGCGAGAGGCCTACTAAATCAGCCAGAACATGAACTAGACTGATGGGAAGGGAGGAGAACAGAAGAGAGAGGAAGGCTCACTCGGGAAATAAGAAAACTCCTTTTTGGGAGTAGGAGATTCCCAAAGGGAACCTTCTCTTTGCCCTTTTCTCTCTTGTCTTTTTTTTTTTTTATTTGTTTGTTTTTTGAAGAGGACTCTCAAAAGAGGAGACCACAAGGAAAACAAAAAGGGGTTAAAGGCGTGGCGAGGAGAAAAAAGAATAGGGTGAGCTGCCCAGAGGCCCTATCTATAGCTGAGCAGGGGATGGGGGTAGGCGTGTAACTAAATGAAGACATTCTGGAAGATCAAGAATTACGGTAACCGTATTTTTCATATCTTCCAAGAAACAATCTTCACCATTTATCCCACCATTGGGTCAGAATCCAAGTTTAGCACCCAAAAGGGTGTTGCTGCTCACCTGGAGGGAAAAGGCTGTTCCCTCAGCCCGCTGTAGGGATAAACACAAGAAGACGGGAACCCTTCAAGGGTCTGGCAGGACCCAAGACTAATTGGGGCAGGTGGAGGCTCCGGTGGTCTGAGAGCAAGAATGCACCCCAACAACTGGCACCTGACCCTATGGGAAAAGAAGTGGGTCCCTTGGAAGCACAAGGTGAGCAACCTACACTAGGCCAAGGGTGTCAAACTGGCTAGGCAAAGCCATACCATCTGCCGAATGCAGACTGCAGTTCCCACCAGCCTGGAAGTTATCTCGTTGGCATCATAAGATACCCTCGCTTGGTGCGTCAGCAGCTCCAGGCCCTGAGCAGAAAGGTGAATGGCCTACCTGGTTACCTCACAGTCTGGCACTGATGCTAGGAGTTGCCCCAGCATCACACACAGGTGCCTGATATAGTTCACCTGGTGGCCCTGATGTGCAGAGATGCACAGCATGGTGCATGCCACTTAAAAAAACCCTTCTGCCCAGTCATCAAACTTCACAAAGTCAGAGGGGCAGTCATGCACCAGACGTTAATGCCCAGAGGGAGTGTCCAGGAGCAGATTACCAGAAGAGGGATGTGGCATAGCAATTGGAAACCCCATGGGAGCACAATACCTGTGCTGGATGTCCTTCAGGGCTAAAGAAGGGACAGAGCCAGCCATCCCTGGATGCCTCTGTAAAGGGCCGAGGACATGGAGGGATGACTGTGAAGTCTCTGCTGTGTTCACCAGGAATGACAGTGGCAGATTAGCAGGACTGTAATCAGCAAAATGGTGTAGGCCCAGCTCCTGCATCATCTCCCCCAGGAACCACTGGTATCGGGTGTACTCAGCATCAGAGGAGAGAAGAATGGAGGTGTCCGCTTCCTCAGAGGAGGAAGTGGAAGAAAACAAGCAGCTGGAATCAGGGGGCAAAGGTGCAGGGACCTCAGGCCAGAAAATGGCTTGGTGCAACCTGTGAAGATACTAAGAAAAAGCACCAGCTGCCTCCCTGAACTGTTCTAAGGACAGGGGCCCAATAGAACTGAGAATGCCTGGGAGAAGAAGAGGAAGAGGGGACAGAGAAGGAGGAGGAGAAGGGTCATGCAAGACCAGGCTGGGTCCTCTGCCAGGGCTGAAAGAATGCTCAGGGGACCTCCCCTGGGGGAGGGCCTGGCAGACTCGCCTATCAGTGAACGGCCAACAGCTGAGGACCAATCGAGATGGTGCCCTTGAGAGGAAGCCTTCAGATGGGGAAAGTGGAACCTTGCAGGTCAAACAAGGTGGCCCCAATCCTCACCAGTGACAGGGCCAGCGGGCTTCGAAAAGAAGCAAGGGTTCAAGCCAGTGTTGCAACTCCTGCCAGAGCTGCCACCTACTTTGGGCAAAGAGTGAGCTGCTGACCAAGACCTCAAGGTCCCCTCCTTAAAAGGCTGTCCCTGTCCCTGGGGTCAGGTCCATTATCAAGAACAGAGTCCCCAGGGGCAAAAGTGTTGGAAACAGTGCTGTGGATAGCACTGACCCCATCCCTGATGCTGCGAATGGTGCCAGGACTAGAAGCGGCACCGAGAATGACACCAGCGTCTAAACTGGCACCGTGAACGGTGCTGACAGAGGTCTTGGCACTGTGAACAGCACCAGAACCCAAACTGACACCGCAAACGGTGTCAACAGGGGTCCAGGCGCTAACCACTGGAGGAGACCCCAAGCCTGACCTAGGCACAGAATCAGGCCCAAGCAGGCCTCCTTCATCATCGGAGGCCTCAACAGTTCTGAGGTCCGCCCTGGATCAACCAACTGCTCAGGGAAGGGTATCCAATGCATCTCCATGGAATGAGAAGAACCAGCTCCAAAAGCCTTCGGTCTCCTTGAATCATGAGCAGTGTTGGGAGGGGGCCCAACCTTGCAACCGTCAGCCCCTCGCTCACCAGAAGCAGCTCGAGTACCCAGCACCAGGTTAAGACACCAAGATGCCCACCGGTGTAGGCCTAGCATATAGCTTCAGCCTCACCACTGGGGGCATCTGTTGCTCTGAAGGGCTGATGAACTGAGAGGGGTGCTCAGCCAGTCCCCGGTGGAGACTGACTGTCCAGCAGACCCTTCCCCCAGGCTCTCCAATGTCCTGGTGGGGCAAGCATGAGGAAAGGCCTGGTCTTCTGCAGTATGTACAGTACTGGGAAGAGGCACAAGGGAAGAGCTAAGGGACCTCACTTTGGCGTCCCTGTTGTGATGCCTGCCTCTGAAAGTGGGGGGCTTGTGACCCTACTTCAACACAAGGGTCTCAAGGGTGCAACCGTCCATAGAGAAGCAAGCGTTGCACCTATCTACATCATGGTTGGCGCTGAGGCAGGTCAAACAGGCATCTTGTTGGTTCTTGACAGCAATGAGACCCCCGCAGGGGCACCGACACATGGAAGGGGGCAGACTTTTTTCTTCTGAGACATCTTCTTGGGCTCCTTGGGACCGGACATGGCATTGAATGCAAAATAAGAAAAAAGGAAGACGAGAAAAGGGCTAAGCACTTCACAGAGAGAAAATAATAAAAACTGTACCAGAACAGATACGGTGCCGAGGTACAGAGACAAACGGGGCAGCTGTGAACTGAGAAGGAGTATGACGCAGATAACAGTGACTGAAGCACTTACATGATGTGCCCTTCAAGGCAGGGAAAAACAAAACTGAGTAAGGTAGAGAACCGGCATCAGTTACTGGCCAGTCCATGAGTGCCACATCATACATCCGCCTCGTAGCCAGCTCAGGCATTGACATCAGCCCCCTAGCTCTAGGCTGTAGAAAGAACACTGCTCCGGTGGGGCCCCAGTGCCTCTGGCATTGGTCCAATGGTGAGAATAAATGGTAAAGATTGATTCATGGAAGATGTACGTTAATGCAGACATTAGGGTTGATAAATGCAAAGTGCATGAAGTCAGGAAATAAAAAACATTAGGGTTTTGTGTCTCAGGAGTATTGGTGAATCAGTGGTGGGGTCTTCCTTGGGGTTGTCAACCCTAATGCTATCCCCTCACCCCCTGTCCATAGCTTCCTGTCCGAAGCAAAAGTTACAGCTCCACATCTGTGCCTCACAGTGATACACTTCAAAGGTAGAGAAGTATGGCTCGCCACATGTGTGCATTTTTTGAAGTATTCTTTGAGAACCAGGACAGAGAGATCAGAGATGGAATGATCAAATTGAGAGAAATGTCCACTGGTTTTTCTGTCTTTTTTTACCTTTATGTCATGCCTGTTTGAGTTCATTCGGGTTTGAAGGATTTGCCTGGTTTCCCCCACATAGTCTGTATGTGGACACTTCTTGCACTGGATGTAATGATCCACATGTACAACTCCCCTGTATCTTGAATTGTTGTTTTTTTGTTGGGGGGAATAAAGTCTGAAGTGGAAATGTGCTCACATGTTTTACATTTAGGAATACTGCAGGGTTTAGTGCTTCCTAGTGTTCTGTTACTTTGGCCAGGTATGACAATCAGGTAGGATGAGTTAGACAGGTGGTTGTCTGAAAGACAGTAAAGGTTATTCATGGAAAATGCACTTCAAGGTGTCATCCTCACTGAATATTGTTTGTAGGTCCTTAATACTTTTTTGTAGGGGCTACAGATAAGGGTTGTATATGTAACAACCAAGAGAGTCTTTTTTTCTTGTCAGTTAGCAGTTTTAAATTGCAGCTTAGTGCCAAGATATCATTGAATGTAGCAGGAGCAGTAAGAAACAGACTAATGAAGTAATTATGAGGTTAAAGGAAAAATTTTTAAAAATAAACAGAGGATCAGTTGAAGCATACTGTGTTCTCCCACCACATCAGGAGGTGACTGAAGAGTGAGAGGCAAAGACTCGCACAGCTCTAATGAAATCAGAGAGGGAATTTAGTTCCCAGAAGTGTTTTACTGATTGTATGTTAATGAACACCTTGTGGGGTTACAACAATTGGAAATGTTTCCCCGAGAGCTTTTTCCAACTATTTTCTCATGTAAAAATGTTCCAGCCACATCTGACCTCGTAGCATCCTATTACAGTGCTGAGCCATTTTAAAGCTTTCTACAAAAAATGGCCATGAATTCAGCATGGTTAGAGGCTACAAAATTTAGGACATCTCTGGAAGGGGATTTAAGCCTTGTTTGCACCGCTGACTTTGCAGCGCATCACCCCATGCACACTGGTTGATGGCACTGCAAAGTCGGCTTTGTAGACACTTTCCAGAGTGCCATAAATGCACTTTGGATCCTTTATTTGATACAGCTCAATCATGGGTACCTGTATCGGAGCGAAAATGTTAACTGGCACTGTGGGTGCTTTGCTGTGCTCGCTCTGCTGTAAAGCCTTCTTTCCCAGTGTCTCCTACCATCCTCCAGTGAATTTACAGACCCTCCTCGGAGCGACCTGCAGTGCTGCAAGGGCAAGCTGTGTAAACACTGAATTGATAGAGGAGCAGCCAGCAGTGCACATCTAGAAGGGAGCGATGCAAATGCCAGAGCGCTGCGGCCATGTAAACACGGCTTTACACTAAGATCTTAGGGCCAAAGTATAGTGGCAGTGATTGTTACTGTAAGTAACCCTGTAACTGAGGACTGCAGTTTGAATCCCAACAGAACCTTAAAACAACAGTACTTAACAAAATCATTGTAATTATTTGTTTCCGTACTTAGAAACATTAGCAGGCCGAACTTTATATCCATTTGTATTCATTCCTGCATTAAGATACATGTTTTTAAAGTTTTCTCAAGTGACTGCTCTGTTGCTAGGCCTAACATGACAGATCTGAAAGTTTTTTAAAGTGACTGCTCCATTGCTAGGCCTAACATGACAGATCTAAGGAGGTGCGTATGGTGTTCAGCTGTCAGGTTATCAGAAACATATGCTAGAATCCTCCTGACAAATCCACATCATAGATTAACAGTGCACAACAGAAGACTGACCGGAAGACTGTTAAAAACTACTGGCAGCTGTCCTGGTTGCTTCCAGTTCATACTGTCAGTGGATTTCCTTTTGCTACTTTCCCCTCTCACTGATGTTTGGAACCTTTTCTTGTAACTATGAAAACCCATGTACAGTTTTTATTGCTCATATTATTTTGCTGTTTCTTCTTTCACTAAGTGAAGCCTCTCAACCCGGCCCCCGTACGCAGGTATCCCATTTCATACAGAGATTAGCTCTATATTAGCTAAATGCTTACACCTCGTATCCTCCTGCCATATCGAACTCTTATGTTACAATGAGATACCAATCTTAAAGACACTTATCTGTTCACAGCTTGCAGTACTAAACATAAGACAGCTTTTTTCTATTTTAGCTAATATTGCACATAATGAAATGCCCACTGAAACTATAAAATTGCTTGTGAAACCATAATGTAATTCTATTAGCTTTACTATAATCATGACAAAAATAATTAATAGTATTTTACAAATGTGTTGGGTATAAATGGTATAAACTTGTTTTATGTACTTTTTGTACATCTCTATTTCATTCTACCTATCTGATGACTGAATAACATTTTAACTTGAACTTCCCAAAGTTGAATCTGTAAAGGAGATTTTTTATTGTAGCTCTGTGTGTTCACCTGCTGAAACTATCTCAATAGATAAATAATTTTCATGGTCTGATAATGGTTTACGAATCCGTTAAATGAATTGAAAAGAGCTCAACAAGCAGTGAAAGGATGTTGGGAATATACTTTTGCCAAACAGATACTGTATATACTGAACAAACTTTTCCCCACTAGCATGCACTGCTGTTTTAAGAGCTGGCAAATGAACCAGCGAAACCAGTGTAGCATTCCTAGATCCTGGTCAACGCCATGCTGTTGGCATTCAAGCCACTGGAGACTGGCCAGTTACTGAAGTGCGCTTAGGAAGCTTACACATGTACCACAGACCCACAGCCACAGAGGGTCATCACTCTGTACCAGTGGTAGAAAGCCACTACAGGGAAATGGGAGGGGGAGGGGAAGGCGCAGAAAAATGGAAAAGAAAGCAAAAATAAAAGAGAAATACCAGAGCTGTTAAAATCTGATCAAAGTAAAACGTGTAGGTCTTTCCTCCAGAGCCATACATTTTTTTCCCTTAAAATAGTAACAGCTTCGACAGAGAAATAAATTGACAGCTACTCCACTTAAGTCAAATAACAGATGGGAAGCAAGATAAACATATACTCTTATAAAATTGTGGAGTGTTGCATGAAACACAAAAAGAGCAACAGTTACAGGGTAGTTCTATTTTGAATTTGATTTAGATATAATAATTCAGCCACATAATAATATCACTGTACTATGGTACTGTACTGTAATTAGGTGATGAGGCACTGCTAGGGGCAGATTTCCAGAAGGTAAATTACCCCCAGTGTGCTTACTACGACTATAAAATGCTTAAGGTATTTTTAATTTATAAATTTAATAAAATTCTGTAAGGCATTTTCTAATTTATAACTGTAATAAAATTAAGGCATTTTTAATTTATCAATTTAAAAAATGACTTGATGCCTCCCATGACTGTTTCATGTAGGATGGGTGTGCGATGTGTGGATATCACCTGGTATTCCCAAAAGTCCCAGCCAATCGGAAAGCTGAATTTCCAGCCTTAGTTTTATGATGAAGTTTTCTTCAAAAAGAAGTTAAGCTTTGTTCCAGTTGACCTTAGGTTCTGTCTGGACTGCTTACCAATGGTATAATAAGCCTAATTCTCCAAATTATCAGTGCCAAAAAGACCAAGGCAGTAGCCTGTAGCAGCCACCACAAATCTGAAAACTTCAGGATCTCGGTTCAACATCTCCTCCAAAACACGGCACCTCTGGAGTGCATCACCCACCTCATGCTGCACTATAGTGTCAGTACTGGAATTTATCCCAAGTTCCTGGTGTGAGGCTAGAACCCACAGCCTTCCAGTCTTGTGGCTTCAGATGCAAGTGTGCAACCTGCTGAGCCAGACACTGCTTTAATATAATTAATACACATTAAGGACAACTTTACTCTAAAGTATGTCCTGCCCTTCAAATACCTGGGGCTGTACCTGTGCCCTCACTCACTTACAAGAAGTAGTCAGATCACATCACTGCTTTAGTGTTTCCCAGCTAGAAGCCTCTATAAGAATGCTGGTAATGAGACATTTCCTACTCCCACTGCAGAGCTTTGGAGATATGGTGTACTGCTCAGCCTTTCAAACAACACTGCACAGACTGGATGTCCAGTATACCCCTAAGAGTGACTCAAGGACCCACCACTGCCTACTGTACAATAAACTCAATTGGCTAAGCCCCATGGCTCACAGGGATGACTACTGCTACACATGCCATCTACGGCCGATCTGGCTTGCATTCCGGAAACCTGGACTGGTGACGATGCTGGCCCGGTTTTAGAGGCTGCCGTCCCGTCCAGATATACTGTTGTGCACTGCCCTAGAGTGGAACGCAGGGGAGTGGGGTAGCCATCTGTTTTAGATCCAAACTTGGTTTCACCCTACACCCAGTGAGAACGACTCATTCATTTGAATGCGTGGCCATCCATTGGGGTCCAGGCGCAGGTTGCCTGATTTTTCTGATTTATCGCCCTTCTGGGACAGTGGGAGACCTCCTCCAGGAGGTGGCCGATTTCGTGGTCGGTGAGACGCTGGAGGCCCCTAGATGTTTGGTGCTGAGGAACTTCAATGTCTGGGCTGACGACAAATCATCTCGGCTTGGTTCCAACTTCCTCCGGGCGATGTCTTCCCTATGCTTTGCGCAGGCTGTGTCCTCCGTAACTCATCTAGGTGGCCACATGTTGGATTTGGTGTTCTCACTGGGGCTGGAGATCACTTGTCTCAGGACTGATCAAGTCATTTGGTCCGATCATTGTCGGTGAAGTTCTCATAGCTTCGGTAGCCCTCCCCTGCTGAGATGGTCAGCTATCAGCTTTTTCGGGGGTTGTCCCCTGAGGGTTTTTTGGCGATAGCTGATCTATCTAGTGTGGATGGTGCATGCGTTGGGGGTGTGGGTGCGGCAGTGGATGCCTATAATAAAACACTAGCTAGGCACTCGACTCCCTCACACCAGTCCGTGTACGACCCAGGTCTTCTCATTTAAGATCCCCTTGGTATAATGGTGAGTTCAAGGGGTTGAAGACCTTGGGTCGGAGATTAGAGCACTGCTGGCGGAAGTCCGGCCTGGAGGTGGACAAACTGGCCCTGCGTGTGCACTACCGTACATACCAGGGAGCAATCAACCGTAAGAAGGCAGAGTTCCTGTCTTGGGAGATTGCTGCTGGGAGGAACCGACCAACTATGCTCTTTCGGACAGTGGACAGGCTTCTCCATCCTTCCTGTCTACAGCCGAAGGTAGCCTTTTCTAACGTATTGTGTGAAGAGTTTGCTTGGTTCTTCTCGGACAGGGTGTCCGCCATCAGGCAGGGGGCTCTGCCAGTGGGTCAAAGTTTGGCCGACAGTGGTCACCATGGGCATCCGGAGAGCTCTCCGCCTGGTTGGGGCAAGTTTAGACTGGTGGAGGTGGTTGAGGTCATTGAGATTGCTTCTAAGCTCCGGCACACCTTTTGTGAACTGGACCCGGTGCCAACTCATTTCTTAATGAGATGTGTCGACTCTGTTGCCTTGATTGTCCGGTGTTCCTTGTTGGAGTGGGTCTTTCCTGATGTCTTGAAGGAGGCATTGGTAAGACCCCTTCTGAAAAAAACATCATTGGACCCTGAGATCAAGGCAAGTTATCGTCCTATCTCCAATCTTCCATTTTTGGATAAGATTGTTGAGAAAGTGGTGGCGTTTCAGCTGGAGGAGCATCTCACTGCCCATGATTTATACGAACCATTCCAGTCTGGATTTCGTGCAAGCCATAGCACAGAAACTGCATTGGTTCGAGTGCATAATGACCTCCTTAGGGCTAGAGATCGAGGAGAGGGGACAATTCTTGTTCTCCTCGATCTCTCTTCAGCATTTGATACGGTTGACCATCAGGTATTGCTTGACCGCCTAAGGGAATTCTGTGGACTCACCAGCAAGGTCATCTGCTGGTTCGAGTCCTTCTTATCTAACAGGAGACAGAGGGTGGTGATGGGGAACTTTTCTTCTTCCCCTGTCCACCTTCTGTGCGGGGTTCCCCAGGGTTCGGTCTTGTCGCTGATGTTGTTTGCCGTATACATGCTGCCCCTGGGAGAGCTCATTAGGAAGTATAGTCTGGATTTTCATAGCTATGCCGATGACAGCCAGCTGTACTTTTTCTTTGCCCCAGAACATCTCACGCAGTGGAAGTGCTTAATAGCTGACTTGCCGAAATCAATGACTGGATGACCTCCAGATGGTTGCAACTAAACCCCAAAAAGACGGAGGTACTGGTAGTGGAGTCGAACAGAGGGCATGATAGGTTGGCCTCTGGTGCGGAGACAGGGCTTTTTCTTGGCTCTGTACCACTGAAGGCCTCCTCTAGGGTGCGGGATCTTGGCGTTATTCTGGATAGTGGACTGACACTTGAGTTTCAGGTGTCTTCCACTGTCCATACCAGTTTTTATCATCTGAGGAATATCGCCAGGATTAAGCCCCTAGTTCCGCCGCAGGACCTCACCACCTTGGTACATGCCTTCATGACGTCCAGGTTAGACTACTGTAATGCGCTCTATCTCGGGGTCGGGTACCTTGCACCGACTGCAGCTAGTGCAGAATGCGGCGGCAAGGCTGTTGACTGGACAGTCTAAGTACTGCCATATTACCCTGGTCTTGCGTCAACTGCACTGGCTGCCAGTGAGGTGTAGGGTTCTCTTTAAAGTGGGTTTACTCACTTTTAAGGCCCTACATGGCCTGGGCCCTGGCTATCTGAAGGACCTTCTCATTCCTGCTGTCTTGACCCGCCCCCTCCGCTCCTCCTCTAGGGGCCTCCTCGTGATTCCCAGGATGAGGTTAAAAACATCTAGCAACAGAGCATTTACCATCGCCGCTCCCGTCCTGTGGAATTCACTGACACCAGCTGTTAGGGAGGCCCTTTCTGTGGAGGTTCTAAAGCCCGCCTCAAGGCCTTCCTGTATAATCAGGCCTTCCCGGAGTCTGTATTATAGTCCTTGCTGTCTTAGAAATTTTGATAGGCTAGCATTGCATCTTAGGCACTAGCATTCCACTTTCTAAAATAATGTTTATATTTATTGGTTGTGCTTCATTTTAAATGTTTAGGATTTACTTTTGTTTGAATGCTTGGTGCCCAGAGCCTCCGGGATGGGTATCTTTTAAATAAACATTTGCCTTGCCTTGCCTCCATGAGTGTATCAACTCCCCAGCCCCTGCATATCAGACATCAATGGGCCTTCTCAGGACGGCAGATGGAACAGCCTACCAGTCCACCTTCAACAAACAGTTAACCCTCCCACTTTCTGAAGGCTTTTTATTTGAGCAGCCATTAATGCATGCAGATGCCCTTTCACCGGAACACTCTACTGTTAACCCCTCCCAGAGTTGCTGATTTGTATGGAATACTACTGCAGCACCCAGCTTCCCTTCAACTTTCTGTTGTATCTGTAGGTGCTTTTACACACAGGTTTTTAAAACGAAATGAACGTTATCTGTGGCGCCGTTGTGCTCTGTTGTGTTTTTAGGATCCCTTTACACTCCTCGAGTTTTCCGGCAGCTCCCACCTCCATTTGTGTTTCAGCACCCCCACAGAGCTTGCTGCTCTATTGCTGTTTGTGCACCGCTTCAGAATGGCTGTTTTACACAGCCCGACGAAATGGAACACAACGGTGCACACATGAAAAGCAAGTGCGGTTTGAATGACGTTCACTATGGAGCAAACAGATGCACTTTACACACAAGGGATGTAATGGAATACTGTTTCCGTAACAGTTATTCCGTTACATAAACCTGTGTGTAAAAGCGCCTTGTGTGTATAAAGGGGAAACACTCAACACTGTCTCTGTTTTTGTTTTCTTTCAATTGTTTAACCAGGAGTAGCACACTAAGCTGAAAGCTTGTTTACAGGTGCGACCTGGGAGCACAGGGAAGTTAAGTGACTTGCTCAGGGTCACACAGTATGCAAGTTGGAGCTGTGGGATTCCAGCTCTGCTGTATGCTCTCACAGGGAGCCACTGAAAATGAGCTGTTGCTCAACTGTCCGGTTCCTTTCAATAACACATAATCTACTACCACTATGTACTGTACGAGTCACTGTCCCCCGCTGTAGCCATGTGTAACATAGAGGATAATTGCTGTGAATCAGGTGATAACCATGCTGTAATCACCTCGAGTGGTTGCTAGGGCAACTTGGTAAACCTTGGGAGTGTAGCTCGAGAGGTTTACTGTTGCCCCTAGCAACCACGAGAGGTGATTACATGCGTGGTTATCACTTGATTCCCAGCCATTATTTTTTATAGTGTATGGTGAAAAAAAGCATTAAAAACCACCATAAAACGCATTAACTCTTACCTTAGATCTGCGATAACAATAGGAGCCTTTGGGATTGTTTTAAACAGCAACATTTATTGCCGTTAATAATACTGATTGCATAAGATGATACTAAAAAGACGCAATTGTAATATGAAAAAAATAATTAACTTCAACATTAAAGGAGAGAGTCCATTTCTTTGCCAGGTTTAAGGGCTACAATTTTGAAATCAACAGAAAAAATCTGGTTGGTCGCTGGTGGTCACATGGTCAGGAAATCCTAAGGGTTGTGGGATACAATGTTGTGTCTTGTTCTGGGGCCCAAACAAACGAGGATATGAGGGGAAGTTTACATCCTGCAGGTCAGAGAAGTCACTCATTTTTAAATTTACTGCTGCCATTTCAGTCACTAGTCTTGGTAATGGAATGTGCATTTGAATTGTTTACCGAGACTGACAGTCGTGATCTATGGGGTTGGAATCTTGCTGCATTCATGCATTCCTTTTTGTTATGCCACTGCTTGGATGCTCTGAAGTGTGGTTAACAACTTTTAAAATTCTGAACAGCGGCATAACAAAACTGTGTAACTGCTGGTCATGGTGGTTAATAGGTGTGTAACCCCTAGATGGCGCTATCCAAGGGGCTACTACCCCTGCCTGATTTGCCACTAACAGGTTGAGGGGCCTGGATCCAATGGCGGGTGCCTCCACCCAGAGGTCAGGGTTTGCAATAGTTAAACTAACTTGGTCACAGCCCTCTGGGACACTGCAACCCCCCTTTCTTCCCACTAGTGGCCCACACAATATATCATCAGAATTACCTTCACAGTATACACTTACCCCCAGGTCTGGTTCCGGCACTGGGACCTCCTGTGAAATGAGATACAGTGCAACAATCACAGTACAGTACTTTAACATAGACAAATACCTCAGGCAGTATAACTTTGCTGAAACAAGCAGCTCTGATTTATTTAGGGGATATAACAAGGACAGGGAAATCAGGTTAATTAGCTTATCACTTTAATAATCTTTTATGGCTCTGTGCACAGGCCTATCCCTATCAGTTACTGTCCCTGGGTACCCAAGCCCTAGTGGCTAGTCCAAACTGTGGCAGCTGGTAGGGGCCCTTTCACACAGAGAAAAGGAGAATTAAACAGTCAGCAGTACAGTAATTCCATTTGGATTTAATGTGGCAATTCAACAGGGGCGACCCTGAATTAGTACTCACGACCTCCAAATAAGATAGGGTCCTTCAATGTCAGCAGGGCTCACTTGAGGTCACAAACCTCTTCACACATCCATATAAAAGAAGCACTATACCAGGCAGGCTGCATCTGTATCCCGATCGCAATTACTGCACAATACCGGGAGAACACACAGCAGATTCAGTTCCTGACAGACCGAGTGTAATTTTCAGCAATTCCTCCAGTCTTCTACAGGGTGAGCCTGGTTTCTACTCTTCAGAGATCCTTTGATTCTTTTCACAGGACGATTCAGTCCTAACAAGCTGCAGACCGAACTCTGGGCCTTACACAGTTTTGACTAAAACTGCACACTGAAAAAGCACAGGGCTCCTTCCTTCTTCACTGCCAAAGCTCAACTGAAACTCCAACCGACAAAACCGGGCACTTCCTTTGAGTTCCTCCCAGTTCTTGACTGGATTGGCTGTCACCACAATAGACTGCTGCTGTTGGTCCAAAAAGGTGCTGAAGTCTAAACTACATCTCCCAGAGTCACTGCCCATACAATCCTCTTGTGGCTGGCTCAGATTATGAGTCCAAGTTCTGATTCGTCCAAGGCACCATTTTAGAGCTAGCTTACCCACACTGATTGGTCCAGTTCAGCAGTTCAAAACTAGAATGGGGAACTAGCAGACACAGTTCTGACTGCAAAGAAAGCAGGTTAGACAAACTGTAATTTCATTATTACTCTAAATAATTTCTGGCAAACAGTTACATCTTTCAGATAGGTTCCTTTGCACTCCTAGTGACTGCAAAAATGAAGTGAATTAGCAGCAGCTTGAGTGGTACTCAATCAAAGAAACACACAGTCCCCCCATACAAACTAATTATGTCTGCAAGCAGACAGCTCTTAAAGAGACAGTACCAGAGGCTCTAAAACACTCACTGATAAATGGCTTAAATGCCAAACACCATTCAGGCTTGGAGCATTCAAGCAAGCTCCTGGAAGTCTTTTAGAACCCCATTTGCAGTTACCACCCTTCCTAGCCTGGGAAAGGCTTAGCGTCGCGTCAAGCAAGTACCCATAAGTTTCAACTGCAACCATATACATTTGCATTAGGCTGCACATGTAATCATCAGTCAATATATCATTTTACCAAGAACACATTTCTGAAACATTGCATCGTCACTCTTTACACAGTATTACATACACATTGTACCATAACTCAAGTTACTACCTCTTGTACATGAAACCTGAAGAGAGAGGGGCCTTCCTATCAGTTACCTTGGGGCTGGATGGGGCAAGGGCACCATACTAGAGAGCAACACAAGTAACTTGGAGTTAGCACTGATGCTCAGTTTGGGCAATGAGCTGGGGACACATACACTCCTTTATGGACAACATTGAGAGAGGCAAGTCCACAGGCCTCCCAAGTGAATCATAACTGAGGTGCACCACAGGCTTTACAGCTCGACCAGTCTTTCTAGGGGAACTGTTATAGTCTCTGCACTCTGAGCCTCATTTTCAGCATTGTCCTCACTTGTCAGGGAGTCTCCATGGGGTGAGAGGCTAGAACTTGGGGCACTTTCAGCTCCAGGAGTTACAGTTTCTGAGTCCACAACATTTGGCTCGCATGGAGAGCTTTCGGACACTGGCAGTGGACTGTCAGGGCACTCAAAATACTCTTCTTGTTCGGGTGTATCACCAGTCTGCCCCAATCTATCATTTTCCTCCCTGAAAGCTCAAACAGTTCAACCATGCACAATGATTCCATTCTCATCTGATCTGATGCTTTGCACTTCACTTTCTGGGAGCATTGGCTCCAGGGATGAAGCTGTGGGGCTTAGACAGTCCAGAAGGCCCAGCTTCATCTCCAGTATTGACTAGGGATTGCCCAAACAATTGACTCCAGTTCGTGAAGAAGGATAGTATTCAAAGTCACTCACTTTCTTCCGATATGGACTGACAGTCATGCTCAACTGGGACTTGTGGAGGACACTTTAACTTTGCTTCTGTAGGTGCAGACTTTCTTGATCTTTTCTTAGCAGCAGCTCTAGTCACTGGTCCAGAGGGGCATCTTCTAGGGCTCAGACTCAATTAAGATTTGTCCAATGGGCAGTAAATGATTTCTATGCATTGTTTTACATCTTTGAATTATTCTCAGGCCTTACTTTGTACACTGGCAGATCATCTAGTTTGCCCACTACAATGTGAGGGAGATGGTGCCATCTGTCAGCAATCTTGTGCTTGCCATGCAGTCCCAGATTTCTTAGCAATACCGATCTCCCTCCTGAGTTCCTGTGCTTTCACTTTTTATCATACCTTTCTTTGTTGGCCAGATTTCTTTTGGCAGCCATGGTTTGAGCCAGTTGGTACGCATGAGTTAGCTGGGCCTTTAACTTTTGCACATACTGTAAATAGTTGTCAGCTTGAACACCATCAGGAGAGACCCCAAAACACACATCTACTGGTAGTCGAGCTTCTCTTCCAAACATCAGACGGTAGGGGGAGAATCCAGTGGCATCACTTTTGGTGCAGTTATAAGCATGTACCAGGGTGCTAATTTGTTGGCTCCATCTAGGCTTGTCCTTTGGGTGCAGGGTGCCTAGCATATCTAGCAAAGTCTGGTTGAAACGTTCAGGCTGTGGGTCCCCTAGGGGTGGTAAGGAGTGGTTCTGGACTTCGCACTCCCCACAGAGAAAGCATCTCTTGATCAGACGACTCTCAAAGTCTCTCCCTTGATCAGAATGGATTCTTTGTGAGCCCCATAGTGAACAAAAAGTTTTCTACAAGTACTTTGGCCACAGTGGATGCTTTCTGGTCTTTGGTGGGAAAGCTTGGGCATATCTCGTGAAATGGTCAGTGACCACCAGCACATTACTGATATTTCTTTGATCTGACTCCAAACTCAGAAAATCAATACAGACCAGCTCCATGGGTGCACTGGTGGTGATGTTAACAGGGGGCAGCCCTCTGGGGCAAAGCTTTCCTCTGTAGCTTAGCGACTACAAATTCGAATGTGTTGCTCCACATCAGCCCCATCTTAGGCCAATAGAATCTGGATCTCACCAAGTCAAGTGTTCTGTCTATACCAAGGTGCCCATGTGGTTGTGCAGGACCTCAGTACTGAGTCTCCGAAGGCAGTGGGCAGCACTAGTTGTTGTTTGTCTACTTGTCCCCTCTGTCTACTGTTTCTCTGTATAACAGTTTATTGATCAGTTTCAACTTAGGACCTTCTTTGTATAACAGTGCAGTTCTCAAATCAGTGGAGCGTAATTTGACACATCTTTTCCTGCATAGAGGGCTTCTAAAGCTGCTTTGATCATGGGATCGCGGGATTGAGCCCGCCAAATACTGTCATTGTCCAGCTGAGGCAGTGACCAATGTCTATTGCAGAAAAGTGGCAATAAGCAGCAGGTATGCAATTCTCAGAGGCTCCCAAGCAATCCACCATGCAGTCCACTGCGTCCGTGGACATTGTTCCTCCCTGTCAAACTTCGGCAGAGTGCCGAATGTCAGGTTCTGCCAATTGGACCCAATCATTCTGGGGAACAGGCCTCGGGAGAGAACATCAGCATCTATGTGGTTCAGACCTGCTCGATATTCGAGAGCATAGTCATATGTAGATAATTCAGAAAGCCACCTGGCCAAGTGGCATCCAACTTAGCTGAGGTCTGCACATAGGTCAAAGGATTGTCAGTTTTTACTAGTATTTTAGCCCCATACAAGTACTCATGGAATTGGTCAACAATAGCCCACTTCAAAGCTAGGAACTCTAACTTATGTACAGGATAGTTCTTTCGGATGGGGTCAGGCTTCTACTGGCAAAGGCCACTGGTCTCAGGCCATTCTCATGCTCTTGGCTACATAGCCCCCAACCCCATACAAGCTAGCATCAGTGTGCAGGACGTAAGGTTTTCTTGGATCGGCATAGGCCAGCACTACAGAGCATGGGTAAGTTGATATATGATCTCATGAAAAGCAGTCTCTACCAATCGGAGTCCAGCGGGCCCCAAATACTTCACTCGGATGAAAATACACTCTTTCAGTCTTGAGGGACGCTGACTTTGGTATTTTTGTGGGTTGGGGAAACCCTTGAGTAAGGCTACAAAGGGCGGATCACTCTCGAATAGTCCTTGATGAAGCGCCGATAATAACCACAGAATCCCAGAAATCTTTGCAGTTCTTTTAGATTTTGGGCTGTGGCCAGGTGGTCAAGGCCTCAACTTTACTTGAGTGGTCTCTATTCCCTCGGTGGATACTATGTGTCCCATATACTTTACTGATGTTTGAAAGAATTGACACTTATCAATGGACAGTTTAAGGCCAAAGTCCTCCAGTCGGTCCAATACCTTAAATAATCTGCTCTCATGTTCCTCCAGTGAGCTGCCAAACACAACATCATCTAAGTGCTACCCAAGGCACTCCTAGTAAGTTCATGTCCCCACTGCAGCTCCCATCAATCGCGTTGAAAAGTGGCTGGGGCACCTGAAACCTCTTGAGGCATCCTCATGAATTCATAGAAGCCATGACAGATAAAGGTCGCCTCTCACGGTCCTCTGGGGCCATCGATCTGGTAGTACCCACCGCGGAGATCCAGCACAGAGAACCACTTGCTCCCGCTTAGGCAGTCCAAAGCATCCTGAATGCGGGCATTGTGTACTGATCAGGATAGTCCCCGTTTTAAGATGCGATAATCCACACACATCCTTACTGTTCCATTCTTTTTCCTCCTACCACAATGGGGAAGCATAAGGGCTTCTGGATTCTTGTATTACACCAGCAGCTAACATCTCTTGCAGATGCCGTCTCACATCATCTATGTCAGCAGGTTATGACCGAGACCTCTCCGCGAAATGGTCTTTTCGTCATGCAGCGGATATTGCTCAGCTCCTACTTACCGCATCCTACATCCCATTCCTTTAAAGAAAACACCTGGTCTCTCTGGGCAAGCTTCTCACTGATCCTCACTTTCCATTCAGCTGGCAGCAGGGAGTGCCAAATCATCAAACAAGTCCGTTACTCTGTCATTCTTCCTTGAACTCTTGCTGCTGTAGCACTGCAGTGTCTGCACAATGCACATTAGCCAGGATGCAACCTCTGTTTACCTCGAATGTCTTCTCAGACACATTATGAACTTGGACCATTACCCTTCCGGCTAAGCATGGGCTCTAGAAGTGGCAAAATACTAGGCTGACCAGCAGTCCCTCTGGCAATTTTCCATCGCCTGGTGCATCCAACATTAATATTTTATTCTTAACATCCTTTCTGATACGGACCTCTCCCTGTAAGGTACACTGGGCATTTGGCGCCAGGATCAGAGACTCAGGATCCTTCTTCCATACAATTCCGACCGGTTCCTCTGGTTCAGTTTTTCAGCATCTCTCTGTGCCTCATAGGCCTTCTTAATTAAAGCCGAACTCTTAAAAGCTCTACTAGTCTTTGACCCCTGTTTTCATAACACAACTGTGCCAGCCTTCCGAACATATGAGCATTTGTTCCAATCAACAAAGGGACACCATCATACAGTCCAGTGGGGGACACACTAAGGCTAGGGTCTCTACTTGTTGAGCCACTCCAGCCACGGAGGTGGGAAGGACAGCCAAATTCGGATATACCAGCGGAATAGGGGTAGGCCTTCTCACTTAACCCCCATACATGCAGTCCTTCTAATGGTTGTAAGTGTCGTCTGACAAATGCTTACAATGCAATCCTGGAACATAATTGTCACTTGGGAGCCACTGGTCTAATGCAGCTCGCGGAGACACTCCATTCACCTTTACAGTGGTCTCCATGGAGGGACCCACTATTCTAGGGCCAGTCTGGAGAGTGAGTGGGGGCCTGGGCAGCTGACCTTGCCACAAAAGGGCGTGAATTAGCATTTTTGGTGCCCTCACTGGGAAATCATGCGTGCACCTCTTAACCACTGATTTCTTCTCGAAGCTCTCCTTGTAGCCTATATGCAACTTTGTCCAGTGTCTTTTGGGACTGGCATTTCCCTTTCATGTGCCCATCTTTCCCACAATTATATAAAACATGCTTTCTGGAGTTTGAGCTGGCCAGGCGACACACTGGGAGCCAGGGCGGGATTACAACTGGAAACCTGGGTGCCATCTCTGTCTGCAGTGTGATAAGCATTTGGAGACATCTCGTCAGTTTCTCCACTTCCATGGTCATGGAATTGAGTTTGGAGCTGTTATCAGCAGGAGATACATGGGTGGGTACCCCACCCCATAGCAGATGCAGTCGGATATAGGTCAGGGGCCCGTACTTGCAGGTGGCCTTCATAAAGGGACTGTTTTGAATTCCCGGATCTCTCTCAACAGTTCGCCCCATTGTGGCATATCTTTTCCTTGTCAGAGCACTCATTGACTGTCAACCTCTGCCCTGAACTTCCCTTGATGGGTCACCCTCAGTCACTTCGGTCGTAGCCACAGCTGTTGGTGCAGGTACCTCCCGAGTCGCCTTTTCTCAACTCCTCGAATTTCTCTCATTAACTCATCATGGGAGGGTGGGGATTCAGTCGAGTTGCCAGGCGTAACTGAAGCAACAGCAGTTCTGAGAAGGGCAGACTTAGGATTCTGTCCAGTCTGGTTCGGTCCAGTTCAATCGCTGGCAAACTACCCTTTCTGAGGCATTCTTGCAACAATTTTTCCAGCCAGAGACATACACAGACAACAACTCCCTTGGTACTTTTTTGCATTTCTTACTCTCCACCATAGGTCCTCATCAGAATCTGGGCTCCCATACACATTCTCCAAGGCCTCAAGATAGGCCTGTGCAGTTAGACTACAGGGGTTACTGGCCCGTTTGCTGGATGGTAGCCAGGGCAGGACCTCGGAGGCTCTCACTAACCCTCTTTGCGCTTTTAGCCTTCCGAGCATTGCCATTCTAGCACTTGGGGCAACATAGTCTATCCAGGTCTCCCAGTCATCCTCCCTTGGGGTGGGGAGGTGCCAGAGAGATCCTCAACCTTAGGTCGTGACTAATGGCAGGTGCAGAAATGAGTCTGCATTGGTTCCAGCCACCATTACGGGCACTGGAGCAGGAGGGTGTTGGGGAGGAACACCCCAGGTGGCAAGAATAGTTTCTTCAAGTCCTCACAGTTTTCCCCTCTCCCAGCAACCATTCAGCAAATTTCTCCTCAAAGTTTCAGATAGTGGTGGGGCTGATTCCCCAGGTCTTTACTGTCCTTAGTTATCACTCTCCAAGCAGTGAGGGCTCCTCTGGGGTAATGGTCTGTGGCACTTTGGAGCTATCTATGGGATCCTTAAACTCTACTAGGGCCAGGAAAGTGTGGGTGAGCAGATTAGCATGCCAACCCACCACCACAGGGTTTTGTAAACCTTCCACCTTGGAAAGTACTCCCTGCACAGTGTCCGTATTGATACCCAGGGGATGTCCAGGATAAGCATAGCATTTTGGGGTCGATCTCCTCCCAGTACACCCACTCCACCAGCCGCACAGCCACTTCTGTCGGGGTACCCATTTTTCTTAACAGTGGTTCGTGAATATGGCCACTGAGGACAACAATCCCAGCAGTGAGCCTCCAAGATGTAACCCTAGATGGCTATCCCAGGGGCTACTACCCCTGCCTGATTTACCACTAACAGGTTGAGGGGCCTGGATCCAATGGCGGGTGCCTCCACCCAGGGTCAGGGTTTGCAATAGTTAAACTAACTTGGTCACAGCCCTCTGGGACACTGCAACCCCTTTCTTCCCACTAGTGGCCACACATATATATCAAATTACCTTCACAGTATACACTTACCCCAGGTCTGGTTCCGGCACTGGGACCTCCTGTGAAATGAGATACAGTGCAACAATCACAGTACAGTACTTTAACATAGACAAATACACTCAGGCAGTATAACTTTGCTGAAACAAGCAGCTCTGATTTATTTTGGGGATATAACAAGGACAGGGGAAATCAGGTTAATTAGCTTATCTTTAATAATCTACCTATGGCTCTGTGCACAGGCCTATCCCTATCAGTTACTGTCCCTGGGTACCCAAGCCCTAGTGGCTAGTCAAACCCGTGGCAGCTGGTAGGGCCCTTTCACACAGAGAAGAGGAATTAAACAGTCAGCAGTACAGTAATTCCATTTGGATTTAATGTGCAATTCAACAGGAGCGACCCTGAATTAGTACTCACGACCTCCAAATAAGATAGGGTCCTTCAATGTCAGCAGGGCTCACTTGAGGTGCACAAACCTCTTACACATCCATATAAAAGAAAGCACTATACCAGGCAGGCTGCATCTGTATCCCGATCGCAATTACTGCACAATACCGGGAGAACACACAGCAGATTCAGTTCTGACAGACCGAGTGTAATTTTCAGCAATTCCTCCAGTCTTCTACAGGGTGAGCCTGGTTTCTACTCTTCAGAGATCCTTTGATTCTTTTCACAGGGACAGTTCAGTCCTAACAAGCTGCAGACCGGAACTCTGGGCCTTACACACGTTTTTGACTAAAACTGCACACTGAAAAAAGCACAGGGCTCCTTCCTTCTTCCTGCCAAAGCTCAACTGAAACTCCAACCCGACAAACCGGGCACTTCCTTTGAGTTCCTCCCAGTTCTTGACTGGATTGGCTGTCACTCACAATAGACTGCTGCTGTTGGTCCAAAAGGTGCTGAAGTCTAAACTACATCTCCCAGAGTCACTGCCCATACAATCCTCTTGTGGCTGGCTCAGATTATGAGTCCAAGTTCTGATTCGTCCAAGGCACCATTTTAGAGCTAGCTTACTCCACACTGATTGGTCCAGTTCAGCAGTTCGAAACTAGAATGGGGAACTAGCAGACACAGTTCTGACTGCAAAGAAAGTAGGTTAGACAAACTGTAATTTCATTATTACTCTAAATAATTTCTGGCAAACAGTTACATCTTTCAGATAGGTTCCTTTGCACTCTTAGTGACTGCAAAATGAAGTGAATTGGCAGCAGCTTGGTGGTACTCAATCAAAGAAACACACAGTCCCCCATACAAACTAATTATGTCTGCAAGCAGACAGCTCTTAAAGAGACAGTACCAGAGGCTCTAAAAACACTCACTGATAAATGGCTTAAATGCCAAACACCATTCAGGCTTGGAGCATTCAAGCAAGCTCCTGGAAGTCTTTTGGGAACCCCCATTTGCAGGGGGGTTACAGGTGCTAACCATACATTATATGCATTCTGTATCCTTTCAGAAGGAGCACTGATGTCTCCTATTGTCCTGCACTACAAACTAAGCACTATTTCTACTCTTCTGTACCAAGGGACTCAAAAACGAGATACTGTATCTCATGGACCCATCTCACCACCTGTTTGATGCAAACTTCAAATAAATGAATAAATAAAAATTCCTATTTTAATAATGAAGGTTCCAGATTGGCCCATCAGAAACTAACAAATGTTCTTTAGTGTCAGCCAGCAGCTGGACATGAGACTTACAAGTAACTCCCCAACTTTGTTTTTTTTTTTTACTTAGAAACTTTAGGTGCCATGCAGAGGAAAGCAAAATGGAAGTCGGTTCCAGATAAGATCTCGTTCTTTGGAGGGGTCTGAATAGTGATCTCATTCAGCAAGAGTGGTGCACTTATTGTATTAATTAGAATCTATTTAATGTGTTTGAAAACTTTAATAAAAAGCAATATAAGGCCCTAAAGGTCTATTGTAATCTTATCAGGGTTCCACTGTCTCACACTTATCTAAAAGGGTAACTATCCTTCTAAAAACCCATCAATTCAATTGTTTCTGACAGAAAATAAAGTACACAGATTATATTGTTTTTGTATTATGAACCAGTAGAGTGCCACCTCCTATTTGCCACGAACCTCCTGTTCTCTAGTAAAACTGCCATTTCCCTGCTGCAGTGTCAGTAGTGCAAAAACATGTTTAGAAAGGAACAATGGGAAATGCTACAGAAGTATAATAGATCGCAAATGTTTTTTACCAAATGACCCTGAGTTAATTAGAAAAGTCTGCACTCTGGCCAGTTCCCCTTCTCATGTGTCAACTCTCATTAAATCAAGAAGAGAATTCTTATTTCAAAGTTAACGTCATGGTTAACAAAACTGTAAAACTGGAAACAAGTGGATACATTCCTACAGCTACACATATCTATGTATGTGTTTATGTATATGTATATGATGTCATGTGGCCAACAACTGAACTAAGTGGAACTGTGAATTATTTTTAAGTATTATATATCTGATCTAATGCTCATTTTCTCTTGATGGGTTCGCTGTGTGGGGAACAGGTGCCCCTGCTTTCAATTACGAAGGGCTAACATGCCAGTGTGAGGCCTGGATTAGTTCACCTTCTCACAGGGAATTTGCCTTGGTTGGGAGTAGATTTATTATGGCTTCACACATGGAATGGAGCTCATGTCAGCTGAGGGCAGTGACACATCATACGATTCAAATTAACCTGCTGTGGACTGCTCCGCAGGGCTCAGATTCTGTATAAAAATGACGACATTTTTAAAACAACTTGATAAAAAACAGGAACACCAAGGCATAATGGTTCCAATTTGTTCCAACTAATCTATCACCTGCTGGAATTATTATTCTAGAGGGTTTCTGGTAGCTGCTATTTTCCAGGTTTCTCCAACCACTGACCTTGCTAATGGGCACAGTTCCGTCCTTCACTAAAAAAATATGAAAATCTCCTAAGAGGTTCTTATGTTGCACATTCAGAGCCGTATTCTATCAATCACAACTTGCGGTAATATAGCGTTAAAAAAAAAAGGGTGGACAGAAAAATCTATCTCTGTTTTATCTCCCACCAGCTAATATAGAGACTAACCTCAGCTTCTTAATTGGGCAAAAAGGAGAGGGCCAAAGTAAAGGCATTTTTAAAGACCCCATTAGACAAAGGGCCAAGAAGAGAATGACATACAAAAAATGAGCTGCCTATGTTGATTATAAAATCAATTATTGAACAGAAAACTTTACTTTAGGACTTTTTTTATACTTGTTTATTGAATTGTTTGGTACTTTAGCCTTTTCTGAGGATTGTATGTATTCTTTGGGAACAAGGCCCTGTTCCCAGAGACGCAACAAAGAAGGCTGGCTTCTGCTAGTATCCCATTACCTAAAATCTGGAAGAAATATCAGTTTTCTCCAGTTGCCAAAAACATGCAAAATAAGCCATTCATGTGGCAAGAAATACATTAATGTATCCTGTTATTTCCATTTAATTAGTGGTTTCCAAGTCTAGCTACTTGCTATAGCTTTTTGATCTCCAAGTTAATGCAGAGTGACAGCCTGGCTTCCTGTGTGGTGGCAGAATATGATTTTTCTATGGAACAACATCTACTTATCTCCTTTAGCTGACAAATTGTTTACAATGTGTATAGTTTTTGCCTGAGACAGCAAAAGCTTGGACATTTCGTAAACCACTGTTTCATTGTTCTCCATGCCGCAAGTTTTATTCTGGTTTATGCTAGTCAAAACTATGAATTTTGTGGCTGCACAGCTTACACGCAGAACATTCATAATTTTGAAAGGCTGCATGTTTATTCAAAGAACAAGAATGACTGTCAGCTTTTTTCTTTTTTTTGGTCTCACACCGAAATGGGTTCAGCAGCCTTTTCACAGGCTGCACAAATCGCACCAGCAAGAGAGGCTACTGTTTATAAGAGTCGCAAAGCAAATCTGTTCCTAGAACGAGAGAAGATAAACCAGTACAGTTACATTCCAGGCTCACAGTACAGTTTGCCATGGTAGACCGATGAACACTTACAGTTACAGTCGTTCAAGAACGTGCCCACTTGCTTTGTCACCATGTACCCGCAATGTAGCTTGCAAGTGTTCAAGTCCAGTCTTTCCAGCCACCTCAGCATCCCACGTATTTGTTTCGCTCCAGTACCCCCCTTCTCCCTGTCCACAGTCACGATGCATAACGGTGCTCCTGCCCTTTGTTTGCTGTAGCCCCTCCCCCCTTTGTTAGCTTGCTTTGAATACTGGCTGGGTGGATGTACTTACCTTTACAGTATGTTTTCTGACCGTGTCTATTGTATGTAAGTATTCCTGCTTAACTATGTTAGCCTGTTGGCTGCTGCTATCCTTTCTGGGAACCCCATGAGAACGAGATGCTGCAGCTCATGGAGTTACTCCAGTTGAAGTGATTTCAAATAATCAACTAACTAATTTAACTAACCAAAAGTATGTAATTCCTAATGGACTATAGAAGCACCGGAATTGGTTTAATGTTTATAAGTATTTTACAGCCCGTCCTCTAACTATATTAGATTTTGGATATCTGCCACAGAGCACTGATTTATTTATTTTTTTTAATGTGCTGGGGAAGGGAGGGGTTTAAAAATAAAGAATTAAGATGAACTAATACACAACTATCATAGGAATAAATAACCCATATGCTTTTTAGCTACAGGTAACAGCACTTTACGGAGAGGGTGCTAGATTTGAACTCTGATGCTTCCCGGCACCTGGCTGAGGTAAGACAGCTCATGTGCATAACCTAAAATACTTACAACTGTATGAGAAAATTAATTTTCTTAAACGTGTGTTATGCTTTACTTTGCTTCACAGCGAGCTTCATAAACATGGGCCGAGTAATGAGCCAGAAGAAGTGCATCACATTCCCATGTGGGAGACCTGGGTTTGAAAGCCGATTTGGGCTCTTGTGGTCAGGCTGGGAATAGTGTATTCCTGTTGAATGGGGTGGCGCTGTCACCAACTGCAGCAGTCACCCCTCTTGATGGGCCAGGGATCTGGCTCTCTTGTGGGGAGGGAGCGTGCATGTGCTGAAACCCTGCTGCTGGTGATGGCACCAGATGGCACTGTGCTGTGTGAGGGAGGTTGACAGGTAAGGGGTCACCAAGCAGTACAAGAAGAATGCACATATGGGCTGACATGTTGACGCAGCTGCAGGGCTGCCACTTGCAACGCCGATTGCCTGGGTTCGGGAATAAGCCAGAGACAGCGGGGCACAAATGGGGGGTGCGGAGAAGGACTGAGGGTCCCAGAGGACATGCTCCTCCTCCGAGTAGAAAGGGTCACATATCCCCCTCTGTCAATGCTGACTATAAGAATAGGGGTGGTTGTGCAGCAGGCAGGAGCAACAGGGACTGGGGGGCACTGCAGGGCTCATGGCAGAGCATGTGCAGGCTTCCTCTGGGACAGGATATCCTTGAGCCAGCATTCCAGTGGGGTGGGTTAAGCAGCTAGGGCAGCAGCTAAAGGGTAAATCCCCTCCTTCCATCCAGCTCCATGATGGCCTTAATGACCAGAAGATGGCATATCTGCCTGCCGCATAGGGTGCAAAATAATCGCTGCCCCCCAAAAAGAATGCACATTCATTGAGATTTCAGAGGATAACAATCCCACAATGATCTGTCAGGATGGTGACACAGTGCTAACACTCTCAGGCCCTGCACCACAACATGTTCTCCCCACAAGATGATATGTGTTTGTTGGGGGGGGCACAGCCCAACGGCCCTGCCATAGAAGGCAAACCACTGAAGACATAGTGGAGGTGTGACAGGGCTGTCAGAATGCCGATGGCAGCCAGAGAGCACGAGAGTGCAGGGCCATACTGTAAATAGCTTAACAAAACACTTTTCAGAAACAGTGCCTGAAGCTTACACTCAGGACTAGCTGACACTGGGCTATAACATCCATGAGAATCGTTACAGTATATTGGCAGCTGTTAAACTGCAGAAAATCCCTCTTTTTAGTCTGAAATTCTACTAGTGCTTTCAAATCTACAGAACATGTTTCCCTTCAAAGGTTAGTTCCCAGTAGTACATAATGCAGATTTATTTTCAACAACATGCTTGTTGCAGTTTCACAGTGTCAAACCCGGTCTTATTTTGTCAGGGTCTTACAGCGATCACTGCAACTGTAAGAAAAGAGCCATTTTAACAGCTGGTGATTGCTATACAGTGCCAGTGTGTATCTTTTTTTTATCTGCACTTTGTTCCTGCATTTCTTTAATTGGGCTACCTCCCATCCAGTCCTCTAAGAGCAACCTCCCAATCCTGTTACCCCTTCCCATTCCTGCCACACCACCTCCATGGTTAACCTCATGAGGGGGGGGTCTGATAGTGCCTAGGTCCAACATACATCTGCCTAACAGCTGTGTTTTTTCCTCTTTTCCTAACCTTCCCATGGATGCTGTATATCACATATACTAGTGTACAGAGTTGACCATCCTCCTTACCACATGACAGGAGTCTGACTGCACCTCCACCCATTAGCCCCTAGGTGGCAGCGATATAGCGGGAGACGGCCCTCCCTACAGAAGAAGATCCTCTGAGGATGCTCCATCCCCTATTCCCACCTGAGCTGAACCACAATGCCTGGGCTCTTCCTGAACCCAGTTCACCAGGCGTGACACAAGGCAGTGTTGCTGCAGCTTGGGATGGGTGGGAAGCATTTGTTAATTAAAAAGGTGACAAAAAACTCAGAAAAGCAGAAACTATGTCTGTGATAGCTAATAATCTGCCTAACAGCCAGAATTATGCATTTTAGCATGAACATTTTGGTGTAGCCCTCACCTGGCCCACTGAGAAAGTCTTTGATCTGGAGTGAGATGAGGGGAGGTGGGATGCCAGTTTTCGAATCTACCTCTCCTGCTGTAGTCTGCAACCAAAGTGCGGTGTAATCAAGGGCTTCTGGCAGTGTCTTCCCAGGATCTGCAGTTAAAAGTAGATGAAGCACAATTACTATCAACACAGGGGGAAGTGGGAATTTAAAGAGGAAAAAGCACATTTAGCATCAACATAAAAAACAAACATATTAGAGCAAAACATATTGATATTGGTTCTTGCACTCTAATCCCTGGGACAAACCCTGAAAAGACAGACAATGTTTGTATTGAGACTCGGTTCAATTTATATATTTCATACACTTGTTTATTTCTGTTTTACAAGGAAAGGTAAAAGGAGCTGACACACTTCATTTTCAGGTACATCAGGGGGTGGGGGTGGAATTACACAGAAAGAGATAACAGAAAAAGACTTGAAGTACATCTTCTCTGCCCAGAGTTACTGCCTTTTGCCACATCGGCCTACTGTTGGACAAGGTCCATCTACTTGATCAAGCCCCACCATCTTCCCAGCTCCCCCACTTGTATCCATACTCCCAACATACTTTTCCGTATAACCAAGTCCCTGAATAGATCATCTGCTTAATAGTCCCTGCCTCTACCAGGCCCCTTCAATACTCTTTTCCACTGATCCCCTCTCTCTTTCTCTCTTTTCTCATCATCTATTTACTGACCAGGTCTGGCATGACCCAGGCCGCTGTGAAACAACAAATACGCAGAAAGTTAAGAGATAGTTGGATAAATTTATTATTTAGTATAAGATAATCCCCAGTTGTTTCATAATGTCCTTCTTAAACCTCCTGCCTACTAGTCCCCACTTATGCCCTAGTAACTACATTTTCATTCCCAGTAAGCAGGTCCTTACTGTCAGATTTGTTTATATAGAATTTGTATGTCTTCGTCATATCTGCCTCTCTCCTGCCTTTCCTACCCTGTTACCCCTGGATCATCCTGGTGGTCCTCCACTGCACTATGTCCAGCCTGTCCCTGTGTTTCTCCAGGTGTGGGTTCCAGAACTGAGCTCGGTCCTCCAGCTGTGGGCTTACAAGGGTCCTGTACAGGGGAAATATCTCCACTTTCCTCCTGTTATCTAAACCCTTTCCTATACACCCTAACATCCTGTTCAACTTACTGTATGACTAGTTGCACCGCCCTGAAACGTTGAAACTGTCAGGGATAATGACTCTGAGATCTAGCTCCTCCTCTGTCTCTGTTAACTTTTCTCTACCCATCCAGTACCTCATGCATTGGGTTCCTCTTGCCAATGTGTATTTTCTTGCACTTTTTGGTAATGAACCATACCTGCCATATTTGGCACCACATATTCAGCTTGTCCACGTCCTTTATCAATTCCCGGACATCCTTGTCACTGTCTACCCTGCTGCATAGTATTGTGTCGTCTACAAAGAGATAGATCTCAACCCTTTATACCTTCACCTGTGTTACTAATGAACATGTCGAACAGGGAACAGGCCCCAGGACTGACCTCTACTGCACCCCACTAGTAACCCCCAGCCTCTGACCAATCCCACTCACCACCATTCTCTGTTGTCCCCCACAACCAGTTCCCTATCCACATTGTTAGCCTTTCATCAGCCCCAAATCCTTCAGCTTTTTTAAGTGCCTCCTGTATGTAACAGAATCAAAGGCCTTGTTGTAATTGAGGTACAGCAGGTTGACAGCCTATCCCTTGCCAAATGTCCTGGTGAACCAGTCGAAGGCTGGTCTGGCATGATCTTCCCACTGCTTACTGACATGGCTGTTTTACTGACAGGGAGAATGTTGGCCAGGACAATTCCCTAATCTTATGATAAGTACCATGGGACCTTTTTTGTCTTCCACCTGGACAACCACCAGAGATGGGCAGAAGAGATTTCAGTTTAATGTCTCATCTGAAGCATGACAACTCACCAGTGCAGAACCCTTCTAGTGTTGCACTACAGCCTCAGTACTGGGCATTAGCTCGTGTTCCTGGTATGGGACTAGAAACTTACGAACTTACCATTAACTGAGCTTCCAGAATATCTTCACCAATGATTACCACTTATGGGTCTGGGCAAGAGATATTAGGGCCATGTGGGAGAAAAGCTTTTGGCCAAGGGGCTGACAATACCTACTAGGCAAGGTGCCTGCGCACCCTCCCCCTCACGTGGTGCTGTGTGCTTAAGGAATAATCCAAGATGGGGAGTGGGTTGGCCTGGGATTTACCCATGGCTGGCGTAGTTCAGTCACAAAGGCATAGGCCGAGTGACCAACCATGTCACCTGTGGGTAAATCCCAGCCCAACATACACCCCATCATGGGTTATTCTGATTATACAATTAGAAAACAAAAACTGCAGCAAAACATTTGAATAAAAACGTTATGTTTCATCATTTTATGCTTAAAACAGAGAACTGTAAATACGCAGCATTAAATAGTCCCTACTGAGAAGTGGCATAACATGCATTTAAGCTATGGAGGACATCACCATAGTAACTGTAAGCACCAGAAGAAACATAATGGGCTGAGTGACTGGTCGCTGAGGTAATTCAGTAAATCTTTTTTTTTTTTTTTAGTAAATTTCACTTTCACTGAGTGACTTCCCAGTACTGTGCATATGAAACATATAATTTGATACTGTTTTCACTAACAGCTTTTGATTTTGCGGAACAACGCAGTTAGTGGGAGAAAAAAAATGGCTGGTTTGCTAGAGTGTATTGGAATGCTAAGTGTTCTGCATAGAATTGTTTTTGTTTGTTTGTTTGTTTTTTTAGCATGCGGTTGGCTGGTACTTTATGCGGTGGCTGTGCAAAAATTACCCCACAGCATAAAGTAGCAGCCGACCAATCAGGAAACTGAATTTTTAGAGCCAGTTGTATAATAGCCAATTACCACTGTTGGCTGGTTACTTCACCAACCTCAGTTCTGTTTGCCAGGGCAGAAACAAAAAATGGGGAAATGTAAGAGAAGGCTAAAGGAATTCCATAGCCCGAAACAAAACAGCAAAAATAAGGAAAAATAAATAAACAACAAAATAAAACCTGACTATTAACCTCTAGCTAGAGAAAAGGGCACACTAGGTGACACAAAGAAGTAGTTGGGTATGGAGCCAGAGCTTCAACGCCATTAATACAATAGCAGATGGGTAGTGATACTTAGGCAGCAGCCTAGAATCATGTGGCTGTGACAGACAAGACAAGAGGGGTGTGCCCAAAATATTGGGACTCCCTTGCAATTGAGCAGAAAAGAACAGCACATGACACCAGGTGAAGAACTTGACCGAAAGTCAGTTAAAGTGTGCCCTCTCCCACCAGAAGGGAAAAGTGTGATGGAATTCTGAAGCATGTGGAGTTTCAACAGCCCAAGGGAGTCAAGATATGCCCATCTCCCCAGTTAGCCTTGAAGATAGTGGATTAATAGCCCAGCTGACCTAGAAAGGGAAAATGCATACCAATCAATAAAGGAATAACCTGGCACAGCCAGAAGAAAACAAATCAGAAAGACTGTGACCTGTTTCTTCTACAGCAGGGATGTACCCCAAGCAAAGGCTAAAGTAACTTGATCAAATCTCATGCACAGCATTCCTCCACAGGCAGTGCTGCTGCCAAGTGGAGTTAGATTTGGATAGTGCCCAGAGGCACAGGTTGCATTTAGTAATGAATGGGTATATACCCAAGAAACTGGGATATATTCTGGGCAGAGAGAGGAGGACTAGAAGGACAGCTCCCACCTCCCATTTTTGGGGTGTTGGTATGGGGCCCTGAACAGGACCCTCAACACAGTTTCTGCAAGTTTTTTGTTTTTTTTTGGTGGGGGTGGGAAGCTGGCAATGCATCTCAAGCCCCCACTTTTTTTTTAACAATATGTTACTCCACAGGGTGGGACAACTGGGGAAGACGTGGCATTACATGGTGCCAGCCAGTACAAACAGGGTAAGCTGCATGGAGGCCCTAGGGCTGATAGCATGGGGGGATTGTGAATGGATGTGGTAATCAGTCGTAAAGATATTCTGAAAGATCAACAGTTACTGTTATTTTATTAATTTGTAATTTTTTACCAGGAAAGGCACACTAAGATACAATAGCTTATTTCCAGGTGTATCCTGGGTGTGGGTTGCATGTACTTGTTTTACTGACGGAGGGATGTTGGCCATGACACCAGGGCCCCCCCCCCCACATTCGTGGGATCTTTTACTTCCACCTGGACAGTGACCAGAGACAGGGGGAGAACACCAAAGGGCAGGGTCTCCTCATAGGTCTGGTGAGACCTGAAACTGGTAAAGGCCAGGTGGGGGCTCCTGTGGCACAGGAGCAGGAAGGTTTCCTGACAGTTCCCACCTGACCTTAGAGGAGAACTGAACCCCCAGTAGTGTAAGTAAACACCTTACGCTAGGTCAAATGAGCCAGTTGAGAAATGCAAAGGCATGCCAGCCACCTAATGCAGTATGTGACTCTTACCAGTCTGGAGGTCACCTCTTTGGCATCACGAGATGCCCTTGACTGGTATTGTGTTATCTCCAGACCCCAGTAGAAAGGTCAGTGGCGTGCCTGATGTTCTGTGGCAGTATAGCTAACAGCCTGTGTAGCTGAAAGCATAGGAGACTGTTACAGGTTGCCATATGTGACTGATGTGCAGAGATGCACATGAGGGCGGGTGCTTAGGTGAAAGCCTGCCTCCCAAGAGCATCCACGTGAGTGGGATCTGCATCCGAGGTTCGGTCACATACATGGCTCTGTGGTCCACGGGGTCTGTAGTACCTGAAGCTCGAAAGTGGGGTGAAATACCTCACCTGTGCCTAGGCACATGATACCATGTGAGGAGGTCCCTGGGGATGGCCGCATTGGACAGGGGACACCCCTACACTGCTCTGGATGCCTCTTCCATGGCCCCAGGCCAAGGACAAATGACCACAGTGTCAATGCTGGGAAATCCAAAAAGTCCCAATGGCAGGGCTGCCAAATCGTGACTTGTATAGGCCTCAAGGTCAAGCATCTGGATCATCTCCATCAGGAATCACTAGTACAGGTCACATTCAGCAGCAGAAGGGAGCTGGACATATGATTCGTTATCCTTACCAGAGGATGTCGATGGAGACAAGGAGCAGCCTCTGGGTTGGGTCAGTACCTGACAGAAGGGCCTGGACTGGGCCCTGTCTGACTGCCTATACCAATCTTCTAAGGCATCAACTCCCGCCCAGTGTTGTTCCCATGTTAGAGGCCCCTCAGGACGGATCAATGAGTGCATCATTTCCAGGAATCCAACAAAGCCCCTCTAGAAGGAGTTGAGACTCCAGGGCTCTGGGGTCCTGTCCTAGGCAGCAGAACCACACATGGTGACTTACCTGAGGAGAGGGCCTAGCAGACTCACCTGAAAAGTGTTCTCCCACATCTGAGGAGTGACCCGCTTTGTACCCATTGGGGGGGGGAGGGACCCCCAGGTGAGGAGACTGGAGCTGTACAGTTCCCATGCAGCGACCCCAGATCTCACTGGTGACGATGCTGTCCATCAGTTCCAGAGAAAAAGCCACCTCCTAGGCGTCATCTGAGCCCAAGTTGGTGCCACCTTTGGCACTGGGCTCAGAAACGCTGACATCCTCTAAGCCACCGTCCTCGACCCCTCACTCGGTGTAGACTTCGACATAGTGCTTGGTGTCATCACCCTCTTATGTATTGTGGGCAACACTGGAGCTGGAGTTAACCTCCAAGATGATACTGTTATCGGCACCTAGCTCAGAGCTAAGTCCAGGATCGACACCACAGCAGTCACAGACCCTACTGCTATGTCAAGAGCCATCTCAATCCTCGATGTCAATGGTGACACCATGGAGAGGAACAGCCTCTGAATTGGCATTGGAATGGACAACAACCTCTCTGCTGGTCCCTCCCCAGCACTGTAAACAGTGCCAGGAGGGGCCTGGCATCCTCCTTAGCATCACTCATCACATCATCACTGTGAACTGTGACAACAGTACAGGTGTCACCAGAGGATGATTCTGAGGTGTCCACAGGTGTAGACCAAGTGTACAGCTTTGGCCTTGCCACCGGGGATGTCTGCTACTCAAGGCAGGCAGACTGTAGAGGGTTTACAGTCGACTACCCAGAAGGTGTCGGCTATCTACCAGATATACCACTGGAAACTCTGACACCTCAGTGCAGTGAGATCAAGGAGAAGTCCATACTTCCATGGAATGAGAGGTCCTGGGAACATGCCCAGGGAAAAGGTCCAAGGTTCTTACCTTGTCACACCCATGCAATGCTTGCCTCCGAAGATAGAGACTGGATGACCCCCACTTCAATGCACAGTTCTCAAAGGTTCAGCAGTCCATAGAGAAGCAGACATCCATATCATGTTTTGGTCCAAGGCAGGCCGCACAGGTTTGATGCCGGCCATCAAAGTCATTTTATTCCCACAGAGGCAATGATGCATGATGGGTGGCTGTTGAACTTTCTTTCTGACACTTACCCTGCAGGATTTCAGCCCCACATGCAGGACTCAACCTCCTATGCACTCCTGGATACAACGGTGGGTGTTCCCAGGGTTTCTAGGGGCAGCCAGTAGTTGGAGTTGGGGCCCATGCCTCTGCAATCATGCCCCACAGGAAAGGCATTTTCCACTTTTCTAATCTCATCCCCTGGGATGCCAGCATGTGAGAAGGAGCAAGTGGAGGCACATAAGCCTCATGCTGACTTTGGCCGATGTCCCTCCTCCCACTCACACTGCCTGCTGCTCTACTACTTGTGGCCACCCAGCTGGCAGTACAGCAGCACTAGCTACCTTCCCCAGAGGATAAAAACTTCTCAGAGGATGTTCGCTCTTCCTCAACCCTGCTGGACCCGATGGGTCCACGTTCATTCCCAAATTCTGTCCGCCAGCATTGCAAGCGGTACTGCTACCGCTGCACTGATGGGTTGGCCTCCATCATCATCTCTTTACAGAATGTGAGAAACAATATACAATATACGGAAACCCCACAGTGAATGTTTTTGTTTTGCTTTTTCCAAGGTATCCATGGCTGTTTGTGTTTTACAATGTTCAAGTACCAAAGGAAAGGAAAATAATTTTATTTAGCATACCACCTACACTGTATCTCACAGTGCTGTATCATCCATGAATGGTTGAAAGCAGAAATCAGGTACACAGGGAAGTAAAGTGAGAATGAAGTGGGTGAAGGAAATCTCCAGGGGTTAGGTACAGAGAATGAAATGGTCAGAGAGAGAAGGATGAGCCGAGGGAGGCTGTATGTCTTGTAGGTCACACAATAAGTGGCCGTTGGGGGACTCAAATATGTGTCACCAAGTTCACAACTATGTGCTCTAGGGCACTACACTATACAACTGGACTGCAGTACAATCTGTTACTGTCCTAGCTTGCTTATCCATGCTGAGTTACAGAGTGCTGATGACCAAGGCCTGATTATTCATAGTCAGCACCACAGCTGGTTACTCAGGGTTATCCACACAGAATGATGCCATTTATTTACTCAAGACATCCATGGCCAGTGCTTTTGTTTTTATATTATTTTTTTAGTTGCAGATATTTTGGATCAGTGTTGTAGCCAAATTTGTCAAGTAATCCGGCCAGTTATGCTACTGTTTTTTCCTCAGGACTATTTACGGTCAGTGCTGTAGTCCTGTTTACTCAGGAATATTTATGGTCCATGATATACTTGGTTTACAAAAAATGACCAAAGTTAATGAGGTGGTTTTCCTTTCAGGTTAAGTCTTGGTCAGAAGCACTAATTTATGGTCAAAATGTTGCAAGATCAGTAAGCCATCTGATCAACACATGCGTGGTGAGTTGCATCATTTTGTTTGCTCAATACTTTTTTTGTCAATACACTAGCTTTTTAACCAGATACTTTGTCAGCAGGTATGCAGCAGTATTGATACTGCTCGTGATGCCAGCAACCTGAGTTCGAAAGGAGCGGCATTGGTGGGCTAGCCTGGAGAGGATGGTTGTGCATCCCAGCAGACGCCTGCCTCCTCGGGGAGAGAGGTTTTCTGGTCTCTGCCACAGTCCTGTCGCCTGGGTGACTACAGCTGGTGGTGCAGGCTGGAGCCAGTGTTAAAGGAAGGGATGGCATCACTCTGATGCATCATGCATAAGATAAACCTCTATGATGTCTGTGGACTGGGAAGAAAGGTGGAAACCCCCAATGACTCAGTATGCCGACCGCCGTCGCCACATGCCCCACACTGATGACTGGGCTCTCATTCATGCACACTGCACAGAACACCAACCTCTGTCTGGGGGATTAGGAGTGGCCTCCAAGAGTCCCCCTGTGTGCCGGTTATCTGGAAGGAACAAAGGTGTACAAGGTAAGTCCCAGAGATGGCAGGTGACGGGGCTGGACCGCTTGACGGACCAATGTGGGGTGGTTGAGAGATGGGTGAAAAAAAGTACAATTCATTCAGGAAAAAAAAAAAAAAAGAAACAAGACATTCCATCAGAAGTTGTGTTTTTTTTTTTTTGTTCCTTTTGGACTTTTCATATATGGCTATATAGTTTGCATCTTCCACCGTGGTATATGGCCATACTGATTGTATTTTTCCAGTGTTGTATAGCTATATAGTTTGCATTTTCCAAAGTGTATAAAGAAACATAAAATTTGTTGGCAGGAAAGGACCGCTTGGCTCACCCCTTCTCCCTTGTCCCTGCCTAGTCTGTCTCCACAGACCCTAACTGGTCTCTGGCAACCGTCTCTCCTCCCTGCCTATTTACTAATATTCCCCTAAGTCTATCCCACTCACGCTTGAAGCCCCCTACTGTTTTTGCCTAGGCAACTTCTGCTGGCAGTCTGTCCGAAACATCCACCACTCTTTCAGTAAAGTGGTACTTTCTCACATCCCTCCTACCTCTCCCCCACCCCCAGCTTCATTGCATGCCCTCTAGTCCTGGTGCTCTTTTTTCATTTGAAAGAGGCTCCTCTCCTGCACTCTGTTCACCCCGTTAGGTACCAGTAGGCCTCTATCATGTCCCCTCTCACTCTCCTCTCTTTCACAGTGTATATGTTGAGATCCCCAAGTCTCTCCTCACAGGGTGTTTGATGCAACCCCTGCACCATCTTAGCTGCCTTCCTCTGGACTACCTCCACTCCACCTATGTCCTTTCTGAGGTGCGGCCTCCAGAACTGGACACAATGCTCCAAGTGGGGTCTCACGAGTAAGCGATAAAGTGGCAACACCACTTCATTATGCATCCCACTGGCTCTACCCACTGCTTTGTCACACTGCCCTGACACTTCGACATCATCAGATAGGATAATCCCAACAGCCCTTTGCTGCTTAGTGACTATCAGTACCTTCCACCATCCTGTACTCAGCTCCTGGTTTTCTATGCTCTAGGTGCAGGACTGTGCACTTTTTGACAGTGAACCCCAACTGCCATGCTCTTGACCACTCTTGCAAGTTTCCCAAGGTCCCCACGCAATCTCTCCACCCCCTCTTAAATGTCCAACCTATTACAAATTTTGGTGTCATCTACAAAAAGGTATACCTTCCCTTCAAGTTCTTTTGCAATGTCACGTATAAAGACATTAAAGAGGACCAGTCCCAGTATGACCCCTGCGCTGCGGCATCCTGCTGGTCACTCTTTCCTCATTAAAGTGAGTGCCATTAACCACCACCTTCTCTTGCCTAGGTATTAACCAGTTCCTTACCAATTCACCCACTCTGGATCTCACCATTGCTCAATTTCTTTATCAGTCTCCTGTGCAGTATAGTGTCCAAGGCCTTGCTAAAGTCCAGGTTGGCCACATCCACTGCCCTCCTCTGATCTTTCTCCCTGGTCACCAAGTCGATAAAATCAATCAGATTTGTCTATTATGACACTCTTCCCCCCTCCCATGAACCCATGCTGCCTTTGGTCTCTCTACTGACCTTTCCCATAACAGGATTTCCAATACCTCTCCCACCACTGATGTGGGACTGACCAGACCATAGTTGGTAGCCTCCTCCCTGCTGCTGATCTCTGATGGAGAGGTACTAAATCTGCTCTCCTGCAGTTCTCAATAACCCTGCCTGTTTCTAGCGAGCTGTTAAAAAAGGTCATCAGTGAGCAGTTAACACCTGCTTGAGGTATGACTATCTACTTTGCTTTTTTCACAGTGGCATAGGGCTATACGGTTTGCATTTTCCACAATGGGGTTATGTATCAATTGTCATTGTTTTCCTAGAATTATAAATTGGGTAGGGCTCTGCGAATAGCTTTTCCCAAATACTTGGCTAGAATGTTATATTTTGGGTCCCAAAAATTTATGTTATCCATATTTAGCTTGGAGGATTGCGGAAAAAACTAAGCCTTTCCCTCACCAGGTGGCCAGGCTTAATCTTATATCCCCCCTCCACATTCCAGTCTTTTCCTACCCACCTCCCACTTCCTCAGGGCAGCAGAGACTGAAAACTGAAATCTTCCAAATTACCGGCACCTGACATTATGCCAGCATCCAACAGCATTTTTTAAACTGCACCCCATCCCTAGCATTACTCCCCATCATCCAAACAGAGTTTCTATGTTTATTCCAGCCCACCCCTTCACCCCAGTCCTTGATTTCGGGGGAGGGGGAGCTTGCAGTGATGAATCCTGGCTAATCAGCCAGCCCACTCTCGCCCACCCCATTCCGTATGCTGTCTGCATGGAGCAAGCACGTGAGCACACGATCACGAGTGGGGTGGAGCAGTAGCATCATCACTGATGCTATGCAGCCTATGACACTACTGACCTGCCCCTCCCACATGACTGCGTGCTCACTTGATGAAGAAGGAGCATGGGTCTATAGTGTTCCGTCACCTGCCATCAAGGCAAATGCAGCATTCAATATCATGTGAAAATAGCTGTAGGCATTGTGTTTTTGTTTGTTTTTTATTTAGTCTTTATGCTTCTTCCCAGTCCAGTTATCCTCTGGCCTCCCTACCCTGTCACCTGTCACTTAACTGAACCTTGAACGAGCCCCTCTGGCATACTCCCCCAGAGCGGGCCAGTCAGGGCTGGGGGGTCTCAGTACAGACCAAATCCAGCAGAGGTCCATGGTCCAGTCAGTGCTGCAGGGCATGCAGAGAACAAGGGTTTCATCATGCTGCAGCTCCTTTTCTTCCCTGGTTTCTGTTGCTCCTGGAGACGCTGGGGATGTAAACATGTAGCCTATGCCATTAAAAATAACTTTTTAAACATCCTTCTTGAATCTCTCTCCACCACCAGCCTTCAGCCATGTTCTCTAGTCATTGTACCCTTGTTCCTTGTATAGAAGTCCTTACAATTTACCCCATTAATTTCTCCTAAGAATTTGAACATCTCAATCATATCCTATGTTTCCCTCCTAGCTTCCAGTGTGTACATGTTAGGAGCAGTCAACTTTTCCCCATACAATCTCATCTGCTGCCCCAGTCATCTCCATGACACTCTCTCTCTCTTTTTTTTTTTTTTACTATCATAGCACTTTTTTCTTCCCCTGCTGCGGCACACACTCCGGCATGGGGCATCCAGCCACCGGCTCAGCCCGCCCGGAGAGCCGGGTAGCTCAAAATGCACCCAGAAGGATCCGAGACAGCTGTCACGCCATCCTGCTGGAGGGCTCCCCCTCTGCCAGCCAGGACAGCCCCGGATGCTCCCTGACAGGACTCCACCAAAATCCTCCGGGCGGAGCACGGTCATCAAGCTGCATGGTCGCACCCAGCCATTTCCTCTGATTGGTCCCACGGACTGCAGGCGATGCAATGACATCCGGACTGTGTGCTGACATCCGCCACGCTCCCCCCAGTGTCACCGACACCTAGTAGTGCCCTGGGAGTCCCCAGAGACCTACTGGCAGATGAGTTCCCCACCCAACCCCAGGACCAGGAGAGCAGTTTGCGGATGCTCAATCCCAGTCCTCCCCTGCCAACCCCCCGGGCTCGTTCCCAAACCCAGGTTGCCGGCGTGGCACGAGGTGTGACGTCCAGTGCCTCAACCCTCAGCGCCACTTGGCCGGCCATCTCCATGACACTCTTTTGTGTGATGTCTGTGTTGTCTCTGTTCTTCTCGAAGTGTGGACTCCTGAACTGTGTGTAGTACTCCAGATGCAGTCTCACCAGGGAACCTGTACGGGGCAGTACCACATACTTTCTCCTCTGATCAAAATATCCCCTTCCTATACAGTCAAGCATCCTGTCTGTGTTCCCATATCAATTGAAAGAGGTAAGTGCACTAGCTGACGACCATATCAAGATCTGAAAAAAAAAGTTAACAGCACAACATATTAAAGTGTGTAAGTGCCATGACGCAATCAAAGTTTTGCCAATACAACACATAAAAGTTAATACAGCCCAATGTCTAGTACGTGGATAGATACTATCGGTGCTTCAACCTACAACAGGTATTCCTCAGGGGGACTTACTACATGCCTTGTTGCACAGAGCTGTTAACTACAGACTATCAGTAATGCTTATCTTAGGTCTCTTTCCCCTGTGTTGTCTGCATTACCTCTATGCTCAACATCTAGTAGTCCATTTTAGGGTTCTTCCTACTAATGTGGATCACTCTGCACTTTTTTGCATTGAACTGGACCACTTTTCAATACTTTAAGGTCCCTTTTCATTTCTCTAACTCCCTCCTCAGTGTCCACTCTGCCACAGATTGTAGTGTCACTAGCAAAGAGGTGTATCATATTCTAGATTCCCTCTCCAATATCACAAAGGAAGATTTTAAAGAGTACCTAGTCCAGAACAGATCCTCATGGTTTCCCCGCTCGTGACTCCCTGGGATCTGAGTGTGCTCCAGTAACAACCACCCTCTGCATCGTGCCCTCCAGCCAGTTTCCTATCCACATGGTCCATCCGTCCCCTAGCTTTAGGTCACCCAGCTTTTTTTATAAGCCTCCTGTGTGGGATGGCAGTAAAGGCCTTGCTAAAGTTGAGGTACAACACATATCCATTGCTTGTCCTTTGCCTTTTTTAACCCAATCAAAAACAGCACTGAGCTGAGCTATAATTAGGTTTACATGAAGTGCCATTCAGATCACTACCTCTCATGTCCCATATGACCACCTCAAACTTTAGTCAGACAAAAGGATGTGTCCCAATGACGCCACCATAAAAATCCAGCAGCAAAGTACTTAATAATACACTCACTCCCTCAGCCTAAAATGCAGTAAACAGTTTTGTTATTAAATTTTTGTATAGAGAATAGCAATCAGCACTAGTGCTGGGCGAAATTTATCTTCCGCCAGTGAAATTCTGCCAAAATTCTGATTTCCCCTCTGTGAAATTTAGTAAAAGTTGCACGAAAATGTGAAATTTCTGTGAAAAGTTTGAAAATTTCACAATTGTAATTTCTGATATTTTCATCTACAAATAAGCTGCAAATCTCTATAAAAGGTGACCAAGTTAAAAGCCTCCAAACTTAGATATTTTAAAATTACCCTTCACAGTTATGTAAACTGCAGAATTTTAAACCCCTATAACTTTAAAACTAGAGAACTGAATATCACCAATTTTGTTAGGCTCGTTGACTGTAAATATTAAGCTTTGAGGCCACTCCCATGGCCCAGATATAAAGCGTCAAGCTGCCATGCTGATAACCCAAGATCGGAAGCAAGCTTGGAAAGTTATGTCAGGAGGAAGGCTATGGCTCAGACTGTTGCCGTTCAGCAGTGCATCTTGGTTGGGGAGGGCTGGTGGCAGGTTCCACCAACACAGTGACCCCTGCAGCTGGGGCAGTAAGCTTGCTCCTGCCCAAGAGGAACCTGTGGCTGTGTGAGGCTGACAGAGGCACCGCCCCCACCAGGGGAGATGGGGGGGGGAAACAGAAACATAGAATTTGACGGCGAATAAGGACCGCTTGGCCCACCTAGTCTGCCCATTTCCCTACGTGATGGATACGCTGCAGATTCTAGTTAACCAATGGCTTACTTCCTCCTACCCCTGTACTAGAATTGCTTTATGTCTGTCCCATGCATTCTTGAATTCTCCCACTGTTCTTGACTCCACAACCTCCTCAGGAAGGCTGTTCCATGCATCCACAACCCCCTCTGTGAAAAAATACTTTCTAACATTACCTCTGAGCAGTCCCCCCTCTATCTTCAAATTGTTCCCCCTTGTTCTTGTACATATGTTTTTATGAAAGATGCTACCCTCTTGGACTTTGTTAATTCCCTTGAGGTACTTGAAAGTTTCTATCATGTCCCCCCTCCTCTTTTTCTCAAGGGTATACATATTAAGCTCCTTTAGTCTCTCTTCATATGACTTGGTGTAGACCCAGGACCATTTTGGTTGCCCTCCTCTGAACAGCCTCCACTCTATGTCTTTGCGGAGATGGGGTCTCCAGAACTGCACGCAGTACTCCAGATGGGGTCTCACCAACTGTTTGTACAGAGGGATAACAACTTCCTGTTTTCTACTGTTGATGCCTCTCCCTGTGCATCCCAGTATCCCCCAGCCCTCCTTACTGCCTTCTTACATTGCTTGCCCACCTTTAGGTCATCTGACATAATTACTCCCAGGTCCCTTTCAATTTTTGTTGTTGTTAGTATCTCACCCCCACTGTGTTCTCTTCCCCTGGGTTTTTGTTTCCCGGGTGCATTACCTTGCACTTCTTTGCATTGAATCTGAGCTGCCATACATTTGACCACTCCTCCAACCTTGCCAACTCCCTTTTCATCCTTTCCACCCCACCTTGTGTACCAACCCTGTTGCAGATCTTTGTGTCATCTGCAAAGAGACATACTTTTCCCTCCAGGTGCTCTCCAATGTCACTTATATAGACATTAAAGAGGACCGGTCCCAGTACTGAACCCTGCGGTACTGCACTTTACCCTCCTTTCTTCACTGTGGACTCCGTTTACTATTACTCTCTGCATCCTGTTGTCTAGCTAATTTTTTTATCCAGGCTACCACCTTGGGACCCACTCCAAGGCTGGCTAACTTGTATATTAATCTTTTGTGTGGGACTGTGTCAAATGCCTTGCTAAAATCTAGGTAGGCCATATCCACAGCCCCTCCCTGGTCTACTACTTTGGTCACCCAGTCAAAGAAATCTATTAGATTCGTCTGACATGACCTTCCCACTGTGAAGCCATGCTGCCTTGGGTCCTGTGCCTCACTGGCCTCTAGGTACTCAACAATTCTTTCCTTCAGAAGTGATTCCATCATTTTCCCTACCATTGAGGTCAAACTAACTGGTCTGTAGTTTCCTGCCTCTGCCTTGCTCCCACTTCTGTGAAGTGGAACCACATCCACCCTCCTCCAGTCCTCAGGTACCACCCCATCCTCCCATGATTTGTTAAAGAGAGTAGTCAGTGGTGTCACTAGATTTGCCCTTAGTTCTTTTAGAATTCTTGGGTGAATCCCATTAGGCCCCATTGCTTTGTCCACCCTCAGTTTCAAGAGTTCTTTCAAACCCCTTTCTCTGTGAATGGACTGGTATCGACCCCCCATCCAGAGTGTTTCTCTTGTTTGTTTTAGGTACCTCCCTCTCCTCTTCCCTTGTGAATACTGAGCAGCAATATTCGTTCAGTATCACCCTCTGCCCACATTTCCTCCCCTTTAATAAGTCTCTGTATCCCTCCCTTGGTCTTTCTTCACTCCCTAATGTATCAATAAAAGGTTTTATCCCCCTTTGTTGGAGAAAAACCTGGTAACCAATCGAATGATGGCTGGGTCCAGCCTGATCAGGGTATATCCCTGTCAACAGGGTGCATCCCTGACAGATGAGCAGCCATTTGGGACAAAAAAACAACATGGGAGAAAAAAAAAAGAGTCTGTGTATGTCACCACTCTAATCTTTTGCTCAAAGGATGTCCACGTTATAAGCAGCCAAAGATTCCAAAATGACATCAGTAATTAAAGTTCAGTTTAATGAGCTCGTGTGTAATTGTGGAATGCTGTGATACTTTTGTCGAAGCTGCGTGCATACATTTTACCCAGTCATACAACTGAGTTACCACTGTAGAGGGAGGCAAAGCCTGGGTAAAGTGGCAATAAGGTACCATTCATAGAAGGCTCCATAGTTAATGGACATTACTGTGCACCAGCCTGTCTTCTTGCAATATGTCAGCTAACCACTAGAGCTTACTGACTCAATGACTTGTGGAAGGAAGCACATGCACATACAACATTGTTTCGGTACAATGTCACCTACTGACTCTTCAACAATGCTGTAGATAACAATGCATATTATTACTGTTTGAAAACAGTGGCACCAAATGATGCCAAGCCCTACAACTAGGTGTGACTTAGGCTACTGTGACAGAAGTATCTGGATAACTTATTTTATTTTTTCGATATACATTTTCTTCTCTCCCCAGCTGTTCCCTTAAGACTGCCCCCCCCCCACCCCTGTGGAGGGTTGGTTGTCACCCGCAGCTGGGGCATTTTCTATTTTTCTACCATTCCCATCCCCTGCTGGGGCGCAAACAGTCAGACGTGTGTGAGTGGAGGCGTGTGCATGTCAGCGGAAGTCCCGCAGTTCCCTCCCCTTCCTGGTGCCCAGCAGACCCACACTACCCTCAGGCCGCCACCCGGTGGCAGTCATTTGGCAGGAGCGCGCCAGTCCTCCCTCCCTCCCCGGGAGAAGAGAGTAGTCCTCTGGACACCTGATCATCTCCCTCCCCAGCCGACCCCTGGCAGCCCACTCGCATCGCGAACATGGGTCGCCGACGTGGCAGGAGATAAGGCACGGATCCCTCAGCCCTCTACGCCACTGGGCCAGCCAGAATCTGGATATCTTTAGTCATGATGGAGCACGATGCTGGGCTTCACTGTCACAGCAGTGTTGGAGGGGCACTGCAGGGCCATGATGCTGCTGTAGATAAGGTGATTCTACAGTAGAAAGTGCTTTGTGAAAGTTAAATTCCACAAGTGGAATTCTATTGGCATTACCTATTATGCATCCATGAATTTTTGAGCAAATTTTGCCAATTAGTAATTTCTGAAGTATACACAATAAATAGGAGGGAGAGGGGGACATGATAGAAACTTTCAAGTACCTCAAGGGAATCAACAAAGTCCAAGAGGGTAGCATCTTTCAAAAAAAGAGGCGTGCAAGAACAAGGCGGCACAATTTGAAGATAGAGGGGAGGGCGGCTCAGAGGAAGTGTAAGGAAGTATTTTTTCACAGAGAGGGTTGTGGATGCATGGAACGGCCTTCCGGAGGAGGTTGTGGAGTCAAAAACAGTGGCTGAATTCAAGCATGCATGGGACAGTCATAAGGCAATTCTAGGGGGTGGAGGTAGAAAGAAGTAGGCTGCTAGTTAACTACGATCTGCAGCTTATCCATTAGGTAGCGAAATGGGCATACTGGGTGGGCCAAGCAGTCCTTATCTGCCATCAAATTCTACTTTTCTATGTGTCTATAAATTTTAACCTGCTAAACCACATTTATCCAGCTGAATTAGATTCAAGGACATATTTGGTTTGGTATACATGCCAAATCTTGAGTGTATGCCTGCAGTAGCAGTGGAGCCATAAACATCCAAATAATTTTAACATTTTTACACAATTTAACAAATAATTTAATAGTGATTTTTGAACACCTGTAATTAACAAGTTCAGTAACCAACTACTCCTCGATTTAGCATTTTCTAACTCTTGCAAGAAAGTATGCTCCAAAGGTGGCTAAGTTGTAAGCAGAAAAATATAGAAAGTTTTACATAAATAATAAATTGCCAGATTCTGGGCCCCTATAACTTCCCCTCCCCATAATCAAATATCACGAAACTTTGCATTCTTATAGGGCCTCTCTGAAACAGTATGCTTGTCAAATTTCAGTTCTCTAGCTGTAAGACTCACTGAGTTATGACCAATTAAAGAAGTTTTGAAAAATTCACACAATTTCATGAAATTCACGGAATTTCACAAAAATTCCTCAAAATCAGAATTTGCTAATTTTACCAAACCTTATCAGCACACAGTGTGCACCGCCCACTTCCATGCTACCATTCCCAAATACTTAACAGTAAAAGAAATGGAGCCTGGAAGCCTGCCACTCACCACCATGTGTGTGTGTAGTTGGTACTGGCAGCTGACAACTGAGGCCTTACCTTCTTTTGCTTGCTCTTCTCTAAATTCTCTGACTGCCCCGACCCACTCTACTTCACTCCTCCTAACCTCCTGCCTGCACACAGTGCACCACTTAGACCTCTTTGCTGCTCAGTTGATCACCTATCTGCCTGCGATTGTTCAACTTCTCAGCTGTGATGTGTGCCATTCAGTCCCCTATCCTTACAAAGAAAACCACTAACTCAAATGCGGGTTACAGCGGGAGGGAAAAATTACTCACCTCAGTAATTATGTTTCTTCTAATGGAGACTTGCTGTATTCTGACTATTGCAGTTAGCTCCAGCCTTTAAATTGCCCTGGAGAACAAAGGGTTAACTTTTCTATGCATGGCATAGAATGCTGAGCTCGAGCTTGGTTGAGGTCTCTGTCTGTTTCCCTCTGAATCTAAACCGTCAGATTGTTACGAGCAACAACTCACTAACCCTCCTATGTGGAAATTGTAAAAAAAATTTTACTAGCCAACTGGCAACAAGGAGTTTTGGATTCCCAAAAAAGACTCAAGTCAGAAAAACCCAAAACCAAAAACCAACCCCATAAAGGGGCAACAACAATAAGAAAAAACACCCAAACAAATAAAGGGGGTGCAACACTGCATCTGCCCACCCACTTCCCAAAAACAGGTTCTGAGAGGGAAGGCAGGGAGGGAGGTCAGAATACAGCAAAACTCCATTAGAAGAAACATAATTACTGAGGTGAGTAATTTTTTCTTCAAACAACATTAAGTCTTGCTGTATTCTGACTATTGCAGACTACCAAGCAGTACCTCCATGGAGGAGGGACAGAACCTACTTTGGGAATAGGCTCTGAAGTACTGCTGTGCCAAACCGAGCATCACTCCTAGCCTGGATATCCAGAGAGTAATGCTTGGTAAAGGTGTGGACTGTTTTCCACGTGGCTGCTTGACAAATTTCTAAGAGAGGGATATCCCTGGCAGCTGTACCTCTTGTAGAGTGAGCCCTCAGGCCTGAGGGTGGGATCTTTCCTAGTTTCTCATACCAGAATTGTATACAAGACACAATCCACCTGGCAATAGTTCTCTTGGTGGTAGGTTTGCCTTTTCCCACTTCCCCATAAGTAAGGAATAACTGGAGGGATTCAAACCTGTGACCCTTGGTACGCTCTATGTAGTAGTTAAGGGCTCTCTTAACATCCAAACTGTGCAGCCTTCTCTCCCCTGAGGAAGAATGATCAGTGAAGAAGACAGGGAGAGACATGGACTGATTTAAGTGGAAGTCTGAAACCACTTTGGGTAAGAACCTCCTATTGGTTCTAAGGACCACTTTATTTCTATGAAAAGAGATAAAACCAGGTTCCACTGACAGGGCTTGCAATTCACCGACACGTCTGGCAGAGGTGATGGCTACCAAAAATACAGTTTTCCAAGTTAAGTACTTAAGCTCTGCTGAGGACATAGGCTCAAAAGGAGGTTGCATAAGTTGGGAAATGCAAATATTCAGGTCCGAGGCAGGGGCAGGATCCCTAAAGGGAGGATTGGTATGAAGCAATCCTTTGAAAAATTTGCAGAATACAGGGTGAGATGACAGTGAGGAATGTTTTCCCACTGACAGAAAAGCAGAAACAGCTGACAAGCGTACCTTAAGAGTAGCTGGTCTAAGGCCTAGACCATTAAGATGGACCAAATAATCTAGAACTGTAGGCAATTCAGCAGTGTCTGGCGATATATGGCTTCTTGGAGCACCAAATGCTGAATCTTTTCCATTTGGAGTTAAAAGTCTTTCTGGTGGCAGGCTTTCGAGAGGCTTTGAGAATATCCAGAACCCCTTGGGACATATGCAAATCTGCATACTCTAGCTCTTCAACAGCCATGCCTTGAGATTGAGGGACCGAAGACTGGGGTACCAAATCCTCCCCTGAGAGGAGGTTAACAGGTTGTAACTCCTGGGAAGAGACAGGGGAAGATGGACTGTTAGAGACAGCAGCAGTGGGTACCAAGGCTGTCCGGCCCAGTCCGGAGCAATGAGGATCACTTTGCAAGGTTGTGACCTTATCTTGACTAGGACTTTGAACAGGAGAGGAAAGGGAGGGAAGACATACAGAAATTTCCCCTCCCAGTTTAAAATCAGAGCATCCAGAGGGGACTGAACCCAAGACTGGGGGTCTGCAACAAAACAGAGGAAACTGGTAATTGTCTGGGGCTGCAAAGAGATCTATCTCTGGAGTGCCCCGCCTTGAAAAAAAAACACTCTCAAAACCAGGGGGTCCTGGGACCATTCATGATGGCCCTGGGAAATCCTGCTCGGTGCATCTGCTAGCACATTGTCCTTTCCTGGAAGGTGGACTGCTATCAGAGAGGTCTGCAGGGAGTAAGCCAGGGACCACAATTTCATGGCTTCCGTGCACAAGGCCGTAGACCGAGTGCCTCCCTGTTTGTTGATGTACCACATGGTGGTGGTGTTGTCTGTCCTGACCCGAACCACCTTGCTCTGCATCAACTGGGATAAAGCTTGCAGTGCATGAAACACTGCTTTGAGTTCCAGGAGATTGATATGAAGGAGGGACTCCTGGGGAGACCACAGTCCTTGGGCTGTGAGATTCCCCAGATGAGCTCCCAACCCCGAGAGAGAAGCATCCATGGTAAGGACCACCGAATGAGACTGAGTGACAAAGGGGACCCCTTGCCTTAAATTGTCCTGATCCTGCCACCATTGAAGAGCTTGGATCAGTGTTCGAGTAACTGGAATCAGTTTGGCAAGAGAGTCCTTCCTCTGGGACCAAAAGGCCCTCAGATGGAACAGAATGTCCCTCATCTGAAATCTTGCCCCTTGGACCACTGCTGTGGAAGCTGCCATGTGGCCCAAGAGCTGGAGGAAGTGCCTTGCTGGTCAGGACACCTGAAGGCTGAAGGACGAAGCCAGATCTATAAGAACCCTTGCCCTTTCCAGGGGGAGAAAGGCTCTTGCTTTGACAGTATCCAGCTCTGCCCCTATAATGGTAAGGAGCTGAACTGGTTTGAGAACTGATTTGGGAAGGTTGAGAAGGAAACCCAGAGACGTGAGCACTTGCTGAGTCGCTTGCAGGTCTGACTTGACTTGGTCTGCAGACTGACCTACTATGAGCCAATCATCCAGATATGGAAAAATGGAAATATTTTGCCTTCTTAGAAAGGCAACAACTACTGCCAGGCACTTTGTGAAGACCCTTGGAGCTGACGTTAGGCCAAAGGGCATTGCTTTGAACTGATAATGGCCTGAGGGGCAACTTGAACCTGAGGTACTTTCTGTGGGAGCACCTGATGGGAATATGAAAGTAGGCATCGTTGAGGTCCAGGGAGACTAGCCAGTCCCCTGGCCTTAAAGAGGGGAGGATTATTCCCAGAGTTACCATCTTGAACTTTGGTTTTAGAAGATGTTTGTTCAGGTATCTTAGATCTAGGATGGGTCGCCACTTCCCTGTCTTTTTTGGGGTAAGGAAGTATCTGGAGTACAGACCTTTTCCCCAGTGTAGGGTAGGAACTCTCTCTATGGCTCTTAGAGCCAGAAGAGATGAAACCTCTGCCTCCAGGGCAAGGGCCTCGGAGAGATCTGCAGGTGGAAAAGATCTGGTTCTTATCTTTGGAAATTTTTTGAGCTGAGAACCAGTCCCTGGCTTACTACTTCCAGGACCCACTTGTCTGATGTAATAGACATCCAGTCCTGGACATAGTAAGCCAGCCTGCCCCCTACAGGAATAGGAGAGTCGACCAAGGCAGACCCATCAGGGTGTCTGCTTGGCAGGAGCCTTAGGCTGAGGGGTGGATGCAGCCCTGCTTATCCCCCTTCTGCCTCTCTCTCTAAAGAACACCCTCTGTGAAAAGGGAGAAGAGGCCTATGCTTGGTAAAAAGGCCTGTGAAAAGGCCTGCCCCTGCCCTAGATTGCTGCTTCTGAGGAGTTGCTTGCCTTTCTTTGGCCTGAGCACTCTTATAAGTGGTCCAGTACGCATCCATCTTTTTCATGTAATTCTCTTTCTGCTCCCCAAACAGAGAATTACCCACTACAGGAAAATCCATGGCCTTAGCCTGTGTATCCTGTGAGAGGCTAGTACATCTGAGCCAAGCCATCCTCCGAAGAGCCACAGATGGAGCCATGGCTCTTAATGACACACCACTGGAGTCCACAGCAGCATGAAATTGTACCTTTGATGCCTCAATCCCATCAGCAGCCACCTCCTCCAGCTCCTTGGCCAGCTGGTGGGAAGCCTGCTTAGCCAGTGCCAGTACAGTGTCCCACCTGGACTTCTGGTACCTGGCTGAATAGGCCATATAATTCGCCTGCCTGAGTCCCAAGGAAGATGCCATATACTGTTTTTTTGCCATGGCATCAATCTTCCTGGAGTCTTTGTCTGGGGGGTGTGAAACCAAGGGAATGTTTGCCTTGTCACAGGCAGCAGCCTGCACTACCCCAACATGGCTGCATTGCTGGTATAAAAACACTGTATCTGAGCCTGACAGTGTATACCTCTTGTCCATCCTTCTGTCAACAGGAGGTACAGAATTGGTAGACTTTAGGATTTTTTGTGTCTGCTTCCCAAAAGATTTGTGAAGGGGAATAGACAGTCTCCTGGACTCTGGGATGTCCATCATTTCCACATAATCAGGCTCCTCTTGATCCTCCATTGCCTCCTCCATAGGAAGCTGGAGGGTTTCAGCCACCTTTCTGTAAAACAGAAAGTGGGAAGGGGACTGAGAGCCTAGGAGGGGATATACCCAAAGGTCTCTCTGGGGAGATGTCCGGTTCCACAGGTACATCCAGACTTTCACCATCACCATCATCATCTTCAAACTCCGGTTCATAAAAGTCTTCAGGGGTATAATCTTGAACCAGGGGAACCGACAGAACCAAACCCCTGCCAAAAGGTGCCGGATCGGTCGGAACCAGGTGAAGCGATTCCACAATACGAATCACTCTGGCTATTTCCTCGGCGGTCGAACATGAACTTCTGGATCCGACCTGGTCGATTTCTCTTTGCGTTTCCTTTTTGTAGGAACCGATCCCTCAGGATCAGCTCTCCTTTTTCCCAAAGAAGTATCGCCCTGGTCAGAGGACACTCCTTCTGGTTCGGTCGGAACCATCCCGGGCTGGCCATTAGGGTCAGCGGACTTCTCGGCCTCCTTTTCCCTCAGTTACCTAATCTCTTTTCAAGGGTAGATTTAGGAAAATTTTTACATATTTGGCAGTCTGTATCAAGGTTTTCAAACCCCAGACAATAAACACAGGTGGTGTGGGGATCAGCCTTAGCAAAGACCTCCCCATACTCACTGCAGTGTTGAAACCCAGTGGGCCCGGTTTTTTTCTTGGGTTTCTCAGACATGGCCAACCTAACCAACTACCCTTTTTATGGCAACCGCCAGGCAAGACTCCCTTATCGGTTTCTAACTGTGTCATGGGTACTGGAAAAAAATGTTCAAAACACGTTTTTTTTTAGAACCGATAAGGACCGGTAACCACACACTAAAGTAAAACACAAGGATTCACTACAAATGATCGGTTCAGCCGACCCGATCTAACACTTTTACAATTTCCACACAGAAAATCAGAACAAAACCTATCTAGTACTCATGGTACCACAGACAGAGACTGAACCGACTATACGGAATAAATTTCGGTTTAAAACCGACACTTTAACCGACTTTCGAACCAAGCTGCAGGAGAAATCTCCGGAGCGACTGTTCAGTGAGGCAGAGTAAAGAATCTGACAGTTTAGATTCAAAGGGAAACAGACAGAGACCTCAACCAAGCTCGAGCTCAGCATTCTATGCCATGCATAGAAAAGTTAACCCTTTGTTCTCCGGGGCAGTTTAAAGGCTGGTGCTAACTGCAATAGTCAGAATACAGCAAGATTCCATGTTGTTTGAAAGGAAGGAGCTTGGGTATGCAGGCTTGCTCAACTGTAGGCATGTGCAGAGTGGGAAAAAAAATACGTATTTTTTTTTGCAGTGCTTAGCCCTAGTCCAGTTAATGGATAAAAGCTGTGAGCAGGGTAAGATTTGCAGAGGTAGACCATCCCAAAAATCAACCAAAGGAACTCTAGGCACCAGGCGTTCTTGGGTGAGGGAACCATAAAACACACACAAAAACAGCATATTTTGCATGTGAATCACTGTAAAAGCAGGTTGTAAATGCTCTTCCATAACATGTAAACAGGGGCTGAAACCTCATCTGAAGAACTGTCAACAGTAACTCTGAATGTGATACCTGCCACTTACTAATTGTGTGAACCTGCATAAGTCACTAAGGGAGGGGTGGGGTTAGAGCACAGAATAGTGTGAGCAGAGAGATGCATTTGAATCCAATGACTGACACTTACTTACTGTGTGGCCCTCAGTAACTCAACTGGGGGTTTCAGATCAAACAACTCCACCTGGAGACACACGTCTGAATTGTATATCTGTCCCTTTCTTACTGTGTGAAAATTAGCAACTTGCTGGGAGGAAGGGGTCCTTAGTGACATCACATTCTGTCTCAATGTTCCCTACCCAGTCACTCCCTGTATAACTTTAACATCTTCAAAGCAAGGAGTTAGGGGTTCTCTGAGGGTGTATCTAAATAGGTAGGGTAGTTACTCTACATTTTTAGATGCACCCCCAGAGAACCCCTAACCCCCCCCGATCCTTATTCCTTGTGCTCTGAGATTTCTGGTCAGCAGGTGTAAATTCTTGCAGGAACTGTAATGTTTCATGGACAACCTAGTGGTGGATTTGCCTAGACTTTTGGTTTGAGGTGATTTTAATGCTCGGGTCGTCAATGAAACATTTCTTTTTGGAATGAAGTTCCTCTAGGTGATGTCTTGTCTGGGTTTCGTACAGGGAGATGCCACCGGTACTCAACAGTACAGCCATGCCTTGGACCTGGTTTTCTCGATGGGTTTTGACATTAGTGATGTCAAGTTTCATCTGGTTGTTTGGGCAGATCATCATGTTCTGCAGTTTCTTTGTGGGGATTCTCAGTTAACCTCACCTGTGGAGATGGTTGGTTACCGGTCTTTTAGAAATCTTGAGCCTCAGAGTCTCTTGGCAGTATTGCATATCTTGGGCATAGAGAGATATGTGCGATGGTAGCCAAGGCAGTTGTGGAGGACTACAATGTGCTCTTACAGCTGCAGTTAACTCTAGCACCTCTCTGTGTCTGCCTCTTAATTTCCTGCCACAGATCACCATAGTTTGATGGTGCCCTGAGGAGGTTGAAGACAAAAGGGACAGAGGTTAGAGCACTGCTGGAAGAGGTCCCACTCACAGGAGCATAAATTGGCACTGACGGCTCATTATGATGAGTACCAGGGGGCAATCACTCTGAAAGAGTCAGCATTCTTGTCACAGGTGATTGTTGCTGGAAAGAACCAGCCAGTCAGCTTTTCAGTAGACAGATTATTAAATCCAATCTGCCTGCAGTCTGGCAGAGTCTGTTTCACTGATAGGTGTGAGTTTAACTGGTTCTTTCTGGACAAGGTATCCTTCCTCTGTTTGGGTTGGTAGCCAATAGTGTCCAGTCTTTAATGGACCAAGACACTCCCATCTTTGTGGGTGGAATCTGAGCCAGTGTTGGCGAATGATGTCCTCTGAGTGGTTTCTGGACTGCACCCCCACCTACTGTATGTTGGACCCTGGGCCGATCCAGCTTCTTTTAGACTGCTGGGGATCACTCGCTACGATTTTGTGGAGATCATTGTGTGTTCCTTTAGGGAAGGAATTTTTCCATCCATCCTGAACAGGGCTGTGGTAAAGCCCCTCCTTAGAAAACATTTTTGGATCCCAACAATCTCTCAGCCTGCCTGTCTCAAACCTTTCCGGGGAAGTTGACTGAAAAGGTGGTGGTGGTGCAGTTGGAGCAATACCTGGAGAAATATGACATCTCTGAGCCTTTCCAGTCTGTATTCCGGCCTTGCAACATTATGGAGACAGCTTGAGTCAGGGTTCACCATGATCTTCTTCTAACAAGTGATAGCAGACGTCATTCCATCCTTGTCCTGCTTGACCTTTCTTAAGCTTTTGACACAGTCGATCTTGGGATGCTACTGACTCAGCTAAGGCACAATATGCAAGACTCGCAGGGATATTACGGTGGTTTAAGTCTTACTTGTCCAGCAGGGTGCAGCAGGTGGCACCTAGTCCTTTCATTTTGGGAAATGCTGCACTCTGCTGTGGTGTACCTCAGGGGTCAATTTTAGCTCCCATGTGGGGAAGATTATTAGATGCTATGGCCTGGGTTTTCATTGCTATGCCAATGATACCCAGTTGAATGTACCTTGTGACCCTGATAACAGTGCGGTTGTTTCGGAATTGAGTGAGTAACTTAGGGAAGTTCAGGCTTGGATGGTGGCCAGCTGGCTTAGATTAAACCCATCGAAGATGAAGGTGCTATTGGTAGAGTCGGGTCATTCTGGCTCAGCAGCAACAAGTAGTTGCGGCGCCCTACCTTCCTTGGGTGGCATTATGCTGCAGATTGGGTGAGGAATCTGGGGGTCGTTGTGGACTCCTTGTTGACATTGGAATATCAGGTGTCAGCAAGTGTCCCCAGTGGCTCTTTCTTTCATACATCCTCAATTTCCCATTGAAAAAAAGATGGGAACTGTACGACACAGACAGGAATGGGAGACCAAAACCCCAATCAGGCCAGCAGGAAAAACATAAGTTATGGAAAGAAATGCCACTGGAAGGGGACAGAAAAGGAGAAAACCAGGTGTGCAGTAAAAGTACACCACCTGAAATACAGAAGGAGCTAGAAGGGAGAGTGAGCAGTGTCTCTATGTAGACGGTTCTCTCGAATATCTACAGCTACTGGTAAGTATCTAAACTATCTTCTTTGAGGACATCTCCCCTAAATGGAGTAACACCTTTGGAACAATTCCCATGAAGTACAAGACTGCAGAGTGGGAGGAAGGCTAAAAAGGAGGGACATTAGGCCTTGGAGGACAGCAAGGGCGAAGCCAGCCTATCTATGCAACACCAGATCCAGACTGTATTGTTTATTTTATTTTTTTACATTCAAGTTGGTGTAACCCCCCCCCCCCTACAAATGGGGGTTCCCTAAAAGCCTTCCTTGAGCTTGCCTAAATGCTCACTGCCAGGCTGGTGTTCTGCATTTTAGCAGTTTAAATGTGACTGCCACAGAGTGCCTGTATAGCCTCTGTGTACTGTCTCCTTAAGCGCTGCCTGGATTGCAGTCATAATTAATCTAAGAGGGATCTCTGTTAGAAGATGTACTTGTTTGCTGATCATTTGTTAGAGTAGTAATAATACTGCAGTTTGTTCTAACCTGCCTTCTTTGCAGCATGGACAGTACTGTTTGTTTCCATCATCTTGGTTCTGGACTGCAAAATGGGCCAATCAGTACATCTAGGACTCTAAAATGGAGCCTGCCTACAGGGGCTTGGTGGAGCCAAAACTTGTAGGAATTGTAGTTTTGGGCTTTTGGCACCTAAAATAACCTGGAGGGGGAGCCCTTGTTGTGACTGACAGACAGATCAGCCAACTGAACCTTTTGGATCTTGGGGAAAGTCCCACACTGCTTGCAGTTTCAGTTAGATCTGAGTTGGGGAGCGAAGAAGCAACAGCTCAAGGTAGTTTGAGCAGCAATCCATAGTGGATTCGCGCAGGAGAACTGTGGAAAGGCCTCAGTTTGGCCTGCCTGCTGTTCCAGAGAGGGAAGTTGTGTTTTTTTTAGTGGGGGACATAATCTGAATTTGGAGAGCGAATTAAGCCACTGAATTGTGACCAGGCTTTAACTTGAAGAAGACTGAAGATTTGCTGAATACGATCGGCCTGTCAGGACTTCCAGCTACCTCTGAACTCCCGGATTGTGCAGAGACTCTGTAATTGTGACCGGAGAGCCATTTGCCTAGTACAGTGGAACTTCCTTACGTGTGAATGTGCTGTGTGCTTATAGTGGGTCGTGATTTGGTTCCCCACTGTGTGTCTGAACTGTGTTTTGCTTGCTGGAGGCTGTATCCAGCTCCACGGACTGAATCCGTATCCATTTCCGTTTGCCTGGGCCCTGCTACACTGGCCCAGCCAGAATACCTGCTATGCAGAGAAAGTCATCGACGAGAGACCGGCCTGGGGATCAGCCCCCTGCTCAATGCCTTGAACAGGAACGATGCCTCTGTGATTTGTGTGGGCCCTGCTTCTATGGGCACTCCAGCTCAACAGCCTGCAGTCTCGATTTTGTCCTGCCTGTGTCCAGTATTGGGTGTCATGAGTAAACATCAGGGTAGCTCCCTGCAACAACAGCTAAATCTAAAAGTGTTGTCATCTGATTGTCTTGTTGCCTTTTCTTTCACGATCTGAGCCCTCCGGCTCTGGATTACAAATACTGTGTGTTGTGCATGTTGCTTTCTTCCATCACAGGGCCCAAACCAGCTGCAATGTTCCTGGCTAGCCCACCATTTTCCTACCTGGGTACCCAGAGTGTGTGACAGTGTAGGGACTCTGAACTGCATGCAATATAGCTTTTAAGCAAATCAACCTGATTACGCCCCTCCCTTGTTCAAGTCCCCTGAATAAATCAGATTTAACTTTGTTTGCAATTAACCTGACTGTGGTTCCAGTTTGTGCCAAAAGCATTGTACTGTTGCTATTTACTATGCTTAACCTTGTTTTACAGGGCGTCCCCTGGGTCAAGCTAGAGGAACCAGCCCTGGTGGTAAGTGCAAACTGTGTGGGTAATTGCCTGGTGAATAAGGGTCATTGTGAAAGTAATGATTGTGTATTGTTCAGGCCACTAGAAGGGAAAGAGGCGGGTTACAGTGTCCCGGAGAGCTGTGCCCAGGTTAACTTGACCACTAACAACCCTGACCTCCAGGTGGAGGCACCCGTTTCATTACCCAGGCCCCTTAACCTGCTACTAGCCAAGCAGGCAGGGTTAGCAGCCCTTGGGATAGCACCACCTAGGGGTTACATTTGTATTAAAAGTTTTGTCAAATACAGTACAGAGAGCAGTGTGGTACAATGACATGTTTTGACATTAAAGCAGCAGTGCAATGAAAATATAAAAAAATAAAGAGTACTGTTTAAAAATGTTGCTGCACTCATTAAGATGTCCGGTTTCTGTCTATGGTACTTGTTTTGGTCAAAACAAGAGCATTTTAGAAATATTCCTATATTTTTACATTTAATTCGCACAAAAAAAACTACTGAGCCAATCTGTTTGTAGTTTGTACTTTACTCCCACAATACTTATCGGAGCCTATGCTGTTGCTAGTGCATGCTCGTCCCCATAATGATGGTGGGAAAAACTACTAAGTTATATAATACAAGCCGAGCTGGGTCTCTCCGTTGTACAGGAACTTTACAACCATAAAAGGAATATCTAGCGGCATAGCACTGGCACTCTCTTCCTCCGTTGACTGCCTTCTGATAAATGCAGAGTGCACTTTCTGCTTAGCAGTTTGTATTTACCAGGTGGCGGCTAGCCGAAGAGGGCTATGTTGCAAACAGCAGTCCAGACTCTCTCAGCCAAGTGGTCGCACAGACCTCTCCACTCCATACAGTTCATCAGAGGGCTCGAAGTCTTTACTGGGAAACTGCTGAAGCCAAAGCAATTACTTTTAACTTTTTGTCATCAGCAGCATCATAAAGGAGGAAGGCAAAAAAATAAAAGGTAGAAGAAACTGGATCGCAAAAAGAATTCATAGATGTCAGAAATGCACACACAGACTTGCCATTCTTGCTCGTACCTGCCCGTAGCCCACACCACTGCCAGAAACAATCCACCATAGAATCCAGCCTACAACAGTATCTGAGAGGTCAGCTAGATCCTCAGCTCACACCATGACATATGACCCAGTACTGGCTGGCTTCATCGATGACTGCTGCCTAACGTTGGCCACCTCCTGACTTACAGAAGAAGGCTGTAATACACAGTTGATCACAAAGGAGTAATGCGAGGAAAAATCATCTGGAGCATGAGAACGGAAGCCAAATTCCTGCTCAGGGGAACCGTCAGGCTCGATAGGTTCTCCATCCTCCTCCTCTTCATAGAAAAACTCAACCCTTTCCTCCTCCGGTACCAGGAACTGGAGGGGGGCAGACATTCCCATGAGAGAGCCCCTAGCCTGGAAGGCCTGGAAAAACTGCCATTCCTTAGTCATGTACTCTACTGAGGGCATTTTGTTCTTGTCCACTGACATCTCCTTTACTTCTTCAGAAGGAGGGGCAGCGACATGTTTTTCTTTTTGTTTTTTCTTTGCAGGCACCATCTCCGGTGCCTGCTCAGAGGCCCTTTTATGTTTACTGGTCTCAGGGTTCCTCCCATTCAGACACCCCGACTTCCGATCCTTCTTTAGCAGATTTGTTCTTCTGCTTACTTTGAGAGCCTGGACCCTTTTGGTGACGTGGAGGCAGACTGAGAAGCCATAAGGTCTTCCAGTGTTTTAGCCCTTTTCTTAACAGCTTTAGGGAAACACTTCATGCAAAGTTCACAATTAGAAAAGTTATGATCTAGACCAGGCACCTCAAACACAACTTGTGGCAGTCTGCCTTACCCAGGAGTTTAAAACACATTTTACAATATTTAAAGCCTCTATGTCCTGTTTTCTTTTTGGGTCTGTAAGTCATGCCAATTGAGATGACCCTAAAAGTGATTCGGTTCCCCAAAAGTAAAAAAACATAAAAAACAAACAAAAAAATAAACAACACAATTTGTGGTTCAGTTCCTGGTGAAACACCGAACCGCTACTTTGATCAATATTTTTTTTATCATCACAGCTGCTATTTTTCCTGCTATTTACCTCGGCGGTGCAGCCCCCACGATCTCTGGCTGCCGCTGTCCGCACCCCCGGACCTGGTCATGCGCACGGGCCACACGAACCCACACCTACAGGGGCTGGCCTTTCACTGCTCCACACCCCCGGGTTGGCGTCTCTCTCAGGTCCCAGGAGGGTGCAGGGCGCGGCCATCAGCCGCAGAAATAGCCCCCGATAATTTTCCTCTCTTTCTTCCCTTGGGGAGCCGGATGTGCAATGGCGTCCAAGCACATTATGCTGATGCCTGCCGCGCTCCCCCCTTGCTGTGCATGCCACTGTAGTGTGGCTGGCCTCCTCCAGTCGTTGCTGCAGGGCGTTGCGATACCCCCTACTCACCCCAGAGGAAGGAGAGCAGTCGTCGAATGTTGGATCCTTCATCTTCCCTGCCAGCCCCGACGTCTGGTCGCTGGTGTGGCGTCCTGCGCCTCAACCCTCAGCACCACTGGGCCGGCACTTTGATCCATATTTAATTTTATAGAAGAAAAAACGCCAATCACATCTCAGTTGCCACAGAAAAAGGGATCTGGAACATAAACAGTAACTGCAAAGATATAAAAAGGAAATAAACTAGAATAATTAAAGCTTTTTTTTTTGTGTCAAAAACAAGTGGTTCCCTGAGTGGGAAACTGTGGGGCCAAGGCCTTTCTCCGGTTTCAGGGACCCGACTGGGAACCAGAGGACAGAGTGACTACACCAACAAACCTACAGCCAATTAATGCAGAGGATCGAAAACTAGATAAAACAAAATAAAGAAACTTAAAACCAGAAAGAATTAAAACAATAAACTGTCAATGACACCAAAGACTCAGGAGATGCTCTTTAGGAGGACTTCTACCTCAGAAGGAGAAATAAATCTGATGTTAGAGGGTACAGTGGAGCGTGATCACTTAGCAGAGGTTTGAATTTCATTCTAAGATTCCCTAATTAGCATAAAATTCTACTCTCTGGGGCAGCTCAATCCAGTGGACTGACTGCAGTTATTAAGCATAGTGAGAGATTCCTGGGGTTTGAATGGATGTTCATCTTCCTGCATACAGCAAGCTTGAGTTAGAACACATTCTCCACCATCACAACGATTGTGTATTTCTGATCTAGGCCTGTAGTTCTATGGTTTTCACACTAGGACAAAACAGAGTGAAACAATCTCATTTTATATTTAAATTTGGCTGAAATTAGGGGGATGCAGTGAGGGAAACCTTGTTCATGCCTACAAACTACAAAGGTATACAGAAAATAGGTTGAGGGAAATTTCTCTTTAATTCACCTGAATTTCCATCATTAACATTGCTTGAAAAAATATGAAATTTTATCTTTAATGTGTAAATGTTAAACTTTAAAATAGTACTGTCCACAACAAATCAAGTTATTTGGTTCTAATTAAATTTGTTTCTATCGATGTTTTGTCTATCTAGAGTCTTACAAGGAGTCATAAAACCACAATCGGCTATGCAAGGAGCTTCCAGACAAAGTGCGGTGAGGGGAGGGTGGGGTGGGGGTGTTACCACTGTAGCTGTACAGAGATATGAGGACAGTGCCATTTTCACCATCAACTGAGTCCCATAGCTTAAACAGCCAAAAGAACATCAAAGTGAATAAGATGGCAAATGGCAAGTTAAAATTTGGCCACTAGACAGCTATTTACAGCCTTTCATCAACCCCTGTCCCCAGAGTTCAAGTACCCATGGAGTAAAACACAAGCAGAAATGTTATGTCCTCTGCCACTTCTGTGCCATTACCCTGCCAGTCAAAATCAACTTTACTTTTTTGTAGATGTGCCCCTGCCTGCTGCCTGAGTGGGCAAGGCGTCTCCCAGGGCTCAGTCCCAAACGTGGGTCACCCGCTTGCTAATGCAACGGGCTATTGCTGGGCCACTGGAGTGGCCCTTTACTGATGAATGCTATTTAAGCTAAAAATCAACACTTCTTTATTTGTAGCTTAATTACATATAAAACCCAACTGTTGTACAGACTATTACCAAGATCAGGAAAACGCTAGTCCAATTTTGGGTGACACCATCTCCCAAGATAATTTGGTTCTGTACTCTACTGCCAGGTTCTGAATGGCAGGGGACGAGCTGTTGCTGTATTTTGCAACCCCCCAAACTCTCCCACACCCCACTGCCTGCTGCCTCCTCCTCCTCCTAATCCATTCCTCGGTTTTCTCCCCACCTCTCTTATGGACAACATATAAGCCCTCCACAGGGTTTTAAATCAGTTGTGAAAACCGATTATCACTTTGTGCTAATCAGTTGTGAAGATGCAGAGTAAGACATGCCCCGTGGGTCACCCCTGCCCTGCGACTCCTTTTTAAGCAGCGGGACAACCTGTGGCACCTTGCTGTTGCCACTGGCCGCCTTGCTGATAAGACAGACTTATGCTGCAGCTCGGAACAGGTGCACCTGGGCTATCCACAAAGCAAAGGCTGAGTACTATCAAGCCTCCCTTACCTCCTCCTGGGGGAACCCCAGGTCCTTCTGGGACAACGTCAAGCAACTGAATGGTCATTCTCGGTCCCCCCCTCCTGCACTTCTCAACGTCAATGGTTCTGTCTACTCTGATCCTGCCCTCATTGCCACTCATCTCAATAACTCCTTTACTGATCTTAGCCCAGTGCTCCCGAGCAATTTCTTCAGTCCCCCACCCCCCAGGTCCACACCCTCCATCACTCGCCCCTTGTTCCACCTGCGCTGTGTCACTACTCAAGAGGTCAGGCCATACCTGCTTAAAGCCTTAAAGGGTAACTCCATCGGGAATGACTCCCTTGACCCCTGTCTCCTACGTCAGGTCCTGGACCAGGTCATCTCGCCTATCACCTGCATCTTTAACAAATCCCTCTGCCTTGGACAATTCCCCGCTGTCTGGAGGGTACCACAGTTACCCTATTCACAAGGTGGTGACAGAACTCTTCCAGGTAACTACCGGCCTATCTCAATCCTACCCCCTCTCTAAGGCCTTGGAGAAAATTGTGGCCCTCAAATCTCTGGCTACTCTCTAAGTACAATGTTCTCTGCCCGAACAACATGGGTTCAGAGCTGGCCATAGTACCAATAAGCTCTCTTGGAGTTAGCCAACTTCCTCCACGCAGCATTGGGCGCTGGCTCCATGGTTGGTGCGGTCTTCATTGACCTGTCTAAAGCCTTTGATACCATGTATCCTCTCCTGTTAACCACCCTTGACCACCTAGGCTTTGCAACTGGTCCAATCGCCTAGTGACCAGTTATCTCTCAGCTCGCTCTCAATGTGTGAAGTTAGTGGAACTCTCTAGCACCTGCCCGATCCGGCTCTGGAGTCCCCCAGGGCTCTATCCTTGGACCCTTCTCTTCTCCCTCTTCCTCAACTCGCTACCCAGCAGATCGAGGTAAAATCCTGCTCTATGCTGGCGATGCAGTCCTCATCGCTTCTGACAGTAACCTTGCCACTTCAGAATTCTCTCCAGCTTGCCCTACGATTCTGCTGAAACCTGGTTCACCGAAAGCACCGACTCATAATCAACCTAAAGAAACCAAATCCATGCTCTTCTGCCACCCCCAAAATAAATCCAGCAATTTTCCCTACGTCTTCACTCCTCCTCAATATCCCTATCGACGTGTACAGTCCTATAAATATCTTGGCTTAATCTTTGACCCAGCCCTCTCCTTCCATGGCCACATCTCCGTCTTGAACACCACCACCAACACGACTGGGCATTCTCTCCGGCACAAAAATGTCTCCCCCTGGCGCCCTCCACTTGGCTGTCACCTCCTCTGTCATATTCTCTTATCGAGCTATGGCCTTCCGGTCTATGGGGCTGCCGATGTGGCGGCCCTGTGCAAGAGTTAACTTATACTTAACAAGCCTGCAGACTTATAGCAGGGGTGCCCTAAACTACCCACACCTGTCAGCTGTACTCCTTGACTACCCTACTCAGCCTGGATGAGCGGCTCATGTATCAAACTTGCCAACTCACCTATAAAGCCCTCCATGGCCTATCCCTCCGGCTTATCTGACTCAACACGCCGGGCCAATCCCACTGTGAACGCCCGCAGCTCATCCAAATCGACACTGATCATTCCAAGAGCCAGGACTTCGCAAGGCCAAAGGGCATTCCCTTACAGAGCGCCCTCCTGGTTTAACTCACTCCCTGCCGTTATTGCTGAATCTCCGTCGTTCGCTTGCTTTAAACGCAGTCTTAGAGATCACCTGCTAGTCTCACATGGATGCCGCTGCCACTAACTAAAAAAATAAAAAATAAATATTTTCCTCCCTCCGACAGCTTCTGAGCCGCCTCCCCACTCCTCCACCCTGGCTCTCCCTTTCCGTCTGCTCCCTAGTCCCCACTCCCCTCTTACCCCCCATTCTCCTTTACATCTCTCCCCACTACCCCTCATCCTGTCTATTTACTCTACACTTGCATTGGAACCAACTGTGCCTGCTATGTTACTTGCTTGAACTTGTATTATCTGTTGTCTTCTGTGTCACTGTCTGTCCTTCATGTGACAAGGTATCTTTGTAAATGAGCCGCTGGCTCAAAGGTTGTTAAACTGATGTTCAAATAAATAAATAAATAAATAAATAAAGATGCATAGCACTTGCCTCAGTCTGATTAGCAAAATTAAAAATACTAAAAATGACTGTATGTACATACAATTTTATAAAAGTATCCTGAATAAAAATCTGCATTAAAATTAGTTCTGTCTTTGCGTGATCTGTTTCAGTACACACTACAGACGCAGGCCTAATTGGCAGTATAGCCTAGGTTAATGTAATGAGTTGTGAATGAGCTTGGTACAACATCCAGCAGACCTGGGTTTGATTCCCACAACCTCCACGGCATATTGTGTAACTCTGAGTAAAACCTCCCTTAAAAATAGGCACTTGTATTGGCCCATACCTGGCTGCCAAAGAAAGAGTCCCTCCACTCCCAACTCCAAAAGACCTACCTGGGTTTGATTCCCACAACCTCCACCGCATACTGTGCGACTCTGAGCAAAGCTTCCCTTAAAAACAGGCACTTGTATTGGGCCATACCTGGTGGTTGCCAAAGAAAGAGTCCCCACTGCAGCAGACAAGGGTTTGAGTCCCACAACCTCCACTGCATACTGTGTGACTCTCAGCAGCAACAAGCAGCTTCGCACCAAAACGCAGAACCGACAGGCGCAGAGGAAGTGCAGCAGGGAGTGCGCAGTCTGTGCAGAAGAACCACTGGAGAGCCGGAAGGACGGGTGTTTAAATTCCCCTTGAGTGCCATGGAGTTTCAGTGCCATGCTGCCCGTAATATATTGACAGTCTCACCGCCGCGGCCCCGGGTACCAGCAATGCGCTCCCAGTAGTGCTGCGGTACTGTCATACTACCAAAGCACTAGTGGGAGCAGTACTGGCACCGAGAACCCGCACAATGAGACTTTTAACTCATGGAGCAGCTAGGAACTCACAGTCAATGGATCACACTTTTTTGCGATCCGAAAAAGAAATGGGTCGCATGGAAAGCCGGTTTGCATCGTAAAATGTGATGCGATACTGGCTATTTAAAACCCTGCCTCCAAGCTCTGGACTCCTCTAAAAAAGAGCAGCCCAGATAGCCTTTTCAGTCAATTCTGACCATCACTACACCTGTATATACCCTTCTGAACCACTCTTTCCTCTCATCTATAGTTCCTCAAGTATGGAAAACCGTCAGAGTTATCCTGCTGCACAGGTGTGGTGACCCCTTCATCCCAGGGAACAACAGACCCATCTCATTCCTCCATGCTCTTGCTAAGATTCAGGACCCCTTTGTCCTCTCCCAGCTCACAACTTTCCTGCCCTCTTCTTCCTTCCTTGGCCTCTTTCAGTCTGAAACAACGAAAAACAGACATACAAGGACAGAAAAGGACAATTAGTCTATCTAGTCAATGCTGATGCCCTACAGTGTATTGCTCTGGTTTCTGGTTCAACCATTACACCGTCACCTCATAATTGTATCTGCTATGTTCACTGGTCTCTCCAAAGCTTTCAACATGGTCTCCCACCCTCTCCTGCTGAACAAGTTTAGCAGTGCTGCTCTAAGTAAGCTACTTCCTGGTTCAGTTCCTACCTATCAAACCAAGTTCAATCTGTTCATGTAAGAGGGTCTCTGTCTCCTTCATGGTGGTTATGAGGGCTCATATCATGGCCCCATACTATTCTCCATTTCCTTATAAGACCTACCCATCACCTGCATCTCCTCTGATATCCACATACATTTGGACGATACAATTCTTTCTGCCAACAGCACTGATGTCAGGTCACGTGACTCAAGACTCTGGCTCAATCTGGATGCCATTCAGCAGTGATTCTGCTGTTCACTTCTGGACCATGCCCCTTCTTTTAAGTACCTTGGAGTGTGGCTGGCCCAGGCCCTGGACCTTCTCCACCTACATCAATGCTATCTCCTCAAAATACATCCGAAGCTCAGTGCTCTCCACGGTACAAAATGCTGTCTTCCTGCTGCTGCCAGATGCAAGATCCATCAGGAAATGATGCTCCTTATCATGGACTGTGGAGATATATGGTAGTCTATGGTGGAGCTACCCAAATGCTAACTAGTCAGGTTAAAATGCAATGTTACAAATGTAAATCATACATCTACAATATACCTACATATGCATTACCTCTTTACTTTATTTGAGAATGTAAAGGTACATTTACATTATGTATCTCTATGTTTATTACCTCTGCTATCCACTGTCCCCCTCTCCCTTTTGCTTTTTTGCCACTTTGCCTTAACCTGTCCCTCCTCCCTCCCTGCATGCACCACAGTGACAAACACTCCACGATGGGTTGACATTCCCATTGGGGGAAGGGGCGCTTATATACTACCCTACTGATTTTACAGCTCTGGTCTTTCTGGTCTTGCATTTTTTCTATCTTTCCTCCTACCACATGTCTACTACTCCATCTGTCATGCAAACCCTCACATATACAGTACCTTACTCCCAGATGCCACCTGTCTGTTGGATAGTCCACATTCTCCTGAAGGCTACCAGCCTACTGGAACTCTCAGCCACCAGTCTTCTATTTTACAACAGTTCCTTATGAGGCAAGCCTGGAAACTGTTTAACCTTACCTGTGGCTGCTCTCCCTCCTTCCAGCTTGTAGCCGACTTTGAACTTGAATGGATTACACCTCAGTCCATTGCTTAAACCATCCTGAGGATTTATACGGAGGGGTATCTCCAGAAGGAGGGGGGACGTGGTGTTGTCCCTTGACTGCTCACTGGTAAGACCCCCACCTGGAGTACTGTGCCCAGTTTTGGAGGTCTCACCTCAGAAAGAGACAGACAGGGGTGGAGGCAGTCCAGCGGAGAGCAACTAAAATGGTGCAGGGGTAGCAGGAGAAGACCTACAAGGAGAGACTGAGTGATCTTAACATGCACACCCTAGAAGAGAGGAGAGTGAGAGTGGACATGATAGAGATTTACAAGTACTTCACAGGTGTGTATAGGGTGCAGGAAGGGAGTCATTTTCAAATGAGAAACAGCACCAGGTCTAGGGGGCATGTGATAAAGCTGGGGAGGGGGTAGTTTAAAAGGGATGTGAGGAAGTACTACTTAACTGAAAAGGTGGTAGACACCTGGAACAGACTATCCACAGAAGTGGTGGAGGTGAAAACAGTGGGGAGCTTCAAGCATGTGTGGGGTAGACAGGAGAAAAATAGTAAATAGACAGGGACCAGGAGGGTTGCCGTAGACTAGTTAAGGTCTGCTGAGACAGTTTAGGCAGGGGACACCTTAGTGGACTGGGTGCGCCAAGTGATCATTTTCTGCTGACAAATTTCATGTTTCTAGGTTATGTTCACTTATTTTAAGTGTCTTTATTTTGCCCCTGCCTGAGTCCTATAAAACAAAAAAACTACGGTGCCCAACAGATCGATAGGAACTACGGCTCAAAACGAAGTCAAAAAAACACCAACACCCCGGCACTGCTGCTTCGAAGTAAACAGTTCTTCCTTGGGGGGTAGGGTTAAAGACACAGACCCGATTTTTGGCACGTTACATATATATGCTTAGCTGATGGCCTAAGCTGTTTAAAATGTTGACAACACATCATATATCAATATCCAAAAATAAGCAGAAGAGAAAAAGTGTGTGTGTGTGTGTGTGTGAGGGAATGGAGGAAAAGTTGAGAGAGAAAAAGAGGAGGGGGGGATATTGATATATGCTTGATGTTATGTTGGATTTGTATGATTTTTTTTTATATGTTTATCATGGTGTTTAATTTAATTTGAATTTGGGGTGTTGTCTACGTTTTATTAAACAGCTTATACCATCAACTAAGCATATACACATAACATGCGTCAAAAATGGAGTTTGCATGTTTAACTCATGGATTTAAATGTGCGACTCTTGTGACTAGACCCCACCCCCTGAGGAAGAACTGTTTAGTTCTAAGCACCAGTGCTGGGTGTTTGTTTCTTGCCATTTTATCTAGCAGCCTACTAATAAATTGCTCTGTGTATTTTACATTGTTTCAGGAGCTTCTCTGTAGTCCTTTGGAGTGTGACTTTCTTTGTGTTTCTTTCTTTGAGTCCTACTTAGTCTGCTCTGGTCTCTGCATGCTGTATCATTATCCAATTGTGCACATTGTTTTTTTTGTTTAGTACTCCTGGAGTACTGCACTACACAGAGCTGTCTTATCTCTGTTCTGCCTACATATGTTTTGTATTGTCTTTGTACTAAAACTAACTACTGGTGCATCTGCACACTGCGTATTGTTCTCCCTGTGTACCTCATTCCAGGACACAGATGGCAATGAGCTGCTTGCAGCTCACTGTCCTACTCCTGATCAAAAATTCAAATAATCAAATACTAACATAAAGACTTTAGAGCTCATCTTTTGTTGCATGACCTCGCTATCTCAGCCCAGATCATTTTATCACTTACCCTTCTTTTCTGGTGTTGGCACCAGAGTTAAGATTCTCTTGGTTTACTGCTCTCCATGGTGCACTGGGGAAATTTTGGAGGAACTGGCTCAGCTACTAACATCACTCATCAAGGCAGCCTTGAGTCTTCTGGTTCTCAGAGATTTCATTTTAAGGGGGTATATGGCATGGAGTCTCTTGTTGAAAAGTTTCTCCAGTTAAAATACACCACTGGATCTTGTCCAGCATGTTATGAAAACAACGTATGAGAGAAAACATTTGTTTCATCTGGCCTTTCATGAAGTACTAAACATGATGAGGGTTAATGTTATTTCAGTATCCTAGGTCGATAAGAATCTCTAAAAAGTCCTTCTTGAACCTAAGAAAGTGGACACCTGCTTTTTCCTTTAGCAGATGAGGTATGAATACAAATTCAAAACATATAGGCTGAAACCAGAAAGTCTAACAATGTCAAAAAGTAAATGTAACTGGCCAAAACAGAGACATGGCGGTAGAACTATTATGCAACTCGGGTTCAGAAAAGGACACAGGCAGTGCTCCAAATAAGCTGCTTACAGGCCCTCTTTATGCCTGTAAAGAAAAAGAGCATATACGCTGAGTCTCTGATGAAGCTCACTTGGGTGAGTGAAATGTAAGACAGTGGTCCTCCTCCCAACCACTTCACATTTGTATTGTTGTGCAGCATTATGGAGAAAATAAACCAGATGGCATAACACTGAAGCAGTGAAGCGCTTTCTTTTTAGCAGTTTTACTAGCAGGGGTGAGTGCTCTCTATGAGCGTTCTTGTTATTACCTATTTTTGAGAGGCACCACCATCCCAGCGCTCGCCCTTACTCTCTCTACAGGGCATATACGCTGAAGTTCTGCAGTTCATCATGTACTAAACACGCTATTTTTCTAGTGTTCAGACAGCCTGCACTTCTTTATTATGTTCCCCCATTCCAACCATGACTAGTGCCTGGAGTTCCTTTTTTTCTTTTGTTCCTCCTCTTCTCTATGGCACCCCACCCCCGCCTTCCCATCCACCTTTGAGATCGATGACCATTGACTGGACAGCCCAACACTACTTCTTTTGTAGCAGCATATCCACTGCTTTGTTGTACCCATGCTCCCCTCTTGCTCTAATGTACATGTGTGATTTGCGTTGGTGACAGTGGGAGTTACATTTTGGAGATGAACATGCAATGGCCGGCAAATAGGGAAGGGAGCCAGAGCTGCAGTACCAGTACCTACGAGCGAGTCGGAGCAGTGCAGTGGTGTGCAGCAGGTTAGAACTGTGACCGGACTTTGAAAGAAGGTAAGTCAGGTAGGCCAAATAATTGGCTGTGTCTTGGGAACCGCCAAGGAGGAACGAGCGGGAGAACAATGCACAGCAGTGCTAAAGTTGGACCATAAATAAATAAATTTACAATTTTAAGTTAACTGAACTGTGTGTGTTTGTTTGTTTAGGCAGGAGTGGTTCATAAAGCAGATAAAACATTGATAAATAAGCAGTTTGTTTAGGGGAAAAAAATGTTAAACACATTACACTGTTTTCCATTCCTATTCACAGTGCATTTTCTCAAAAATCTATTAGCAATTCAGGTACTGTGCAGTGGGCAAATACGGTACCATGCAAGTGAAATTTCTTCCATTTAAACTATTCCCGGGGTGATACAATGTATGTAGGAGAGAAACAAAAAGGCAGCTACAGGAGCTGAGTCTAACTGGCTGAACTGAGAGTTCAGCTGGGCACCATCCAGCAGGCCTGGGTTTCAATTACCGGTCAGTTCACATTATTTGTTTTTCAAAAACAAATTAATATTTAGTGTCCTTTTATGGGCTGATACCACACAAGTAAAATTACTTCCACTGATGAACATCCAAGATCCCCTGGAGTACAGCTGACAAAGATACAGTAGGCCAAACACACCAGTAGAGTACTGACTGAAGGACAGTAGCATGAAAGGAAGAGAAAGGCTATACAGCAGGCTGTTTTGGAAGAGGTTACACATGACTCGTGTAACAATTATGGGTATGTGCCATCACTGCAATTTCACATTTAATTTTATTTTGTGGCTGATGATGATTTCAGGCGTAAAAAAAAAAAAAAAAATCAAAGACTTAAAATACAATATTTGTAATTTATTACGGGAAAAATTGACTTCCAGCCACAACTCAGGAGAACAGCTCCTTATTTTCACAAGAGACTGCTGCAGCCAAAAGAGACTTGCCAACAGCCAGACTTTAATCAAAGCCAGCCCATTGTTACAGGGCTCAAAAAAGGTTCCAGCTTTTAAACCCGAGGAGGCTGGCTATTTAACTTGGGAACTGCTGTAGCATCCTCATCTCTCTCTCTGCTGGTGCCTCAGAGGGAACCTGGGGTCTGAGGGCAGCCACAGACTGAATTCGACTTGCCTTCCCCCTGCACCAGGGACTACAACATTTGCAATTTATTAAAGGGAAAAAAATGGACTTTCTGCCACAACTCAGGAGACCTGCTCCTGATTTTCACAAGGGACTGCTGCAGCCGAAAATGAAAATTACATACCTACCGTAATTCTGATCTTTCTGTGTATCTTCACCATTGGGTACATGGCTGGAGGGCATGACCCTGCGGGAGCCCTTTTTTTTAGTTAGGTGGAGCCGACGCACCATCGGCGCCACCCTCGAGGCCGACGCATTGCATGGCGCCCGAGAGTTAGCCGTTTAGCGCTGTTGACTCCGCCTGCCTGCCAGTTCTTCATCTCCCACCATAAAGATCACCTCGTGGGAAGCCAGATCCGATTTGAGGCCTACCGCCTACGCAGTTCGTTCTCCAGCTATTTCTCGTGCGGCAGTCCATCGGTGCCTTGTCCTGCCAGTTCTAGTTGCCTTACTCGTACTTCCACATATTTTATTCTTGGCGGCGTCGAGTCTGTTTTTGGTGTTTTTTTCTTCACAGGTCATGTCTGGATCAGCGGGCAAGAAGACTTTGAAGACAGGACGGCCCCCCATGCGACGGTGCCCTTGTGGCCGTAAATTTTCCGTCACCGACCAGCACGATCGTTGTCTTACGTGTCTTGGCCTGCTTCACGACATGGATTCGTGTGATGCCTGCTTCTCCATGGACTGCCAGGTCATCGAACAATGCGCGTGGAAAGTGGGTGATGAATGGTGAAGATTGACACAGGTAAGATCAAACTTTCCAGCAGCCAGACTTTTTTGCTCCCACCCACTTCTTACCTGCCCAATTAAAAAATACATGCAAGTGTGACTGACATCTAGACTTGGAACCCTCACTTCCTGAAAGTGGGCGGGATCACAAACTTGATTTATTTGAATTTGGTATGGCCCCTCAAACTACAAAATTCACCTCCAGTAAGAACGCTGTTTAAAGGTACAAGGGAGACTGAAAAAATGGAAATTACGTACCTACCGTAATTCCTGATCTTCTTGGACGAAGTCTCCACCACTCATTCACACTAATGGGATCTATGCTGGAGGTGGTAGAACCCAGTGGGAGTAAACTTTTCAAGAGGGACGGCACCAGAGATGATGCTGTGAGGAAGCGGCACCGCGAGACCCGGCTCATGCAGTAAAGGCTATCTCAGCGTCGACCTCCCAACCGCCTCAGTACCTTTTTTCCGAGGAGGTGCAGCGTAACTAACCTAGAAGGACTAATCTAAAAATCGGACATAAGATAGTCCGAATGACCCGTGTAAGAAGGGTCAACAATAAAGCCTTTACAGCCAGCCATTGAGAGAGTGAAGATGAAAACCAGAGAAGTGAGCTCAGGGGTTGGTGGGTGGGAGTGTGAATGAGTGGTGGAGACTTCGTCCAAGAAGATCAAGAATTACGGTAGGTACGTAATTTCCATATCTTCCTGGACATAGAAGTCTCCACCACTCATTCACCCTAATGGGAGAGTACCACGTTAATAATCCCCCGAGACGGGCAGCAGGAGATAAAGAGCTCACATACTTAGGACAGAAGTCCATTAAGAATTGTCCTGCCAAGCGACAGATATCGTCTGGCATGGACATCCAAGGCGTAGTGCTTAACAAAAGTATGCACTGAGCTCCAAGTAGCCGCATTGCAGATATCTGCAATGGGCACGTTACGGATCTCCGCCAGAGATGCTGCAACTGCTCTGGTAGAGTGAGCGTACTCTCTGCCTTCCAGCTTGACTTGTGCCATAGAATAGCAGTGGCGAAGGCATGCCACCAGCGACGCTGAAATGCATCTAATAGCGACAGGTTGACCCAGCTGGGTCTCGCTGAAGGAAACAAACAGTTGTTGAGCCTTGCGAATTTCTTTTGTTCTATCTAGATAGAATTGCAGTGCTCTCTTAAAATCCAGTGAATGAAGGGTACGCTCCCCTTCATTCTGGAAGTTTGCAAAGTAGGTAGGCAGGACTAAAGGTTAGTTTAGATGGAATTCTGAACAACCTTAGGGAGAAATTTAGGATGAGTCCGAAGAACTACTTTGTCCTTGTGAAATACAGTATACAGGGGGTCTGTGACCAGTGCATGTATTTCAGAAACTCCATGGGCCGAAGTGATGGCCACCAGGAAGGCCGTTTTCCAAGTGAGAAATTTCAAGTCACAAGTAGCTAGAGGCTCAAAAGGTTTACGAGTGAGCATGTCTAGCACAAGGTTAATGTCCCAGGCTGCGACTGGACATCTGATAGGAAGTCTAGTATGCAGAATACCCCTAAGAAACCTCTTAACTACAGGTAACTGAGCCAGTGACATGGAAAGTACTGGCTCTTGATATGCCGAAATGGCAGAAAGATGAACTTTGACTGTGGAGTACTGCAGACCTGTATTTGAGAGGTCTAAAAGGTACTCCAAGACTTTATTCAGTGGGCAGGAAAAAGGGTTCCAAGAGGATTTTGCACACTAGATAGAGAAACTCCTCCATTTGGCTGTGTAGTTTTTCCTAGTGGCTGGCATATGCGGAGCCAAAAGAATATCTGAAACCCTACGAGAAACACTGAACCTATTCAGCTCTATCTCTTCACGAGCCAAGCGTGAAGGTGAAGCAACCTCAGACTGGGATGGACTACGGGACGCTGGGTCAGAAGGTTCATCTGAAGGGGGAAAGGTCTTCGCGAGGGTTTCCGACAGACTGTTGAGCAGAGGGAAACATATCTGCTGAGGCCAGAAGGGGGCAATGAGAATCATTCTGTCCCCCTGAGACTCGAATTTGAGAAGTACCCTCTGAATTAGGGGAAGAGGAGGAAAGGGGTATAGAAAGCATTTTGTCCCCTGCAGCCTGAACACATCCTGACAGAAAATGCCAGGTCCTGGATTTCGGAGCAGAAGAGAAGCAGTTTTGCATTCAGTGAGGACACAAAAAGGTCCAGGTCTGGAGTTCTTCATTCTTTGAAGAGTGATTGAGCGATGGTTAAGTTGAGAGACCACTCGTAAGGATCTGTCTCCGTTCTGCTGAGATGGTCTGCCAGCTCATTTTGTACTCCCGGGAGGTAAACTGCCTGGATTAGAGCCTTGTGCTCCAGGCACCATTCCCACACTCTCATAGCTTCCCTTGTTGTCCATTTGAAGGAGAATGTTCTTGTGACCGAGTATGTCCTTCAAGGCTCGGACTGCATAGAGGTTGGCTCTCATTTCCAGGATGTTTATGTGAAGTTGGGTCTCGTCCCGAGTCCATGTACCTTGGGTGTAAAGATTCTAGCAATGAGCTCCCCACCCCACTAGAGACGCATCCATGGTAATGGAGATCTGATGATCCAGAGGAGCAAAGGGATATCATTCCAGAAGGTTGTCCTCCTGTGACCACCAGGCAAGTGATCTCTTCAGAGGTTCTGTCACCTTGATGGGAAAAGCCTGAGGGTGAATGGTTGGGGACCACTGAGTACTGAGCATCCACTGAGAGGTTCTCATGTGGAGACAAACTAAGGGTACTGTAAACACTTAGAATGCCATGAGACCCAGCATCCGTTGCATCGAGATAGCTAGAACCGAGCTGTTTTCTTTGATGTACTGGGCCATCTGTAAGATATTGCTCCTTCTGTCCTCCGGGAGAAAAGCCTTCGCACAGGAGGTGTCCAGAAGAGTTCCTATAAAGAGGAGCTTCTGGGAGGGCTGCAGCTGTGACTTGTTGAGATTTAGCAGGACTCCCGTGGACGTGAGGAAGTCTGAGGCCATGGCTACGGCATCCAGAGTTCCTTGTCTGGAGGGACTTGCTAGGAGCCAGTCGTCCAGATATGGGAACACCTGTATTCCAATTTTCCTGAGATGCGCCATGAGAATTGCATAACACTTTGTAAAAACTCGAGGCGCTGAGGATAGCCCAAAGGGCAGGACTCTGAAGTGATAGTGTTGACCCAATGCCACAAACCTTAGGTATCTGTGGTGCTCTGGGTGTATAGGGATGTGTTGGAAGGCATCCTGCATGTCCAGGGAGGCTAGCCAATCATGTTGATGAAGCAAAGGTAGCAGGGTACCTAGTGATATCATCTTGAACTTTTCCTTGTGAAGAAACTTGTTTAACTTTCTGAGATCCAGAATGGGGTGCATGCCACCAGTTTTCTTTGGGACCAGGAAGTAATGGGAGTAGAAACCTGTGTTTCGTTATTCCAACGGAAATACTTATACTGCTCTATTGTTCAGAAGGCCTTGTACCTTGGGAAGCAAGAAGGTCCGACTGTAGTGTCGACAGCCTGGGCTGTCGTTTGGGAGGATGATCCGGAGGGGTTTATGAAAGATTGAGCGAGTACCCTTCACGGATTACCCAGAGGACCCATTTGTCTTATGTTATGAATTTCCACTGGTTGTAGAACTGAGTCAGACGTCCTCCCACCGCTGAAGAGGAGGAGTCCCCCTCGGACACTTGAGGTGGGACCAGGGCCAGAAACTCAGAAGGTGGCACTGGGTGCTTTGGGCCCTTGTGCCTTCTGCTGCGTTTTTTTTTTTGTGGTTGAGGGTTGTGGTTTTTGTTAAAACCTCCTGTGCCCCGAAAGGATTGATGGTTGTGAAATTGATGCTTGTTGGCACCTTCCCCCCCCCAGGGAAGGGGGCAGGTGCAGGTCTAGCCATCTTAATGGCAGACCTAGTCTTTTGTGTGACCTCCAGAGCTTGCTCCATCTGGGGCCCGAACAGATACATACCGTCAAAAGGTAAAGCCATGACCTGCTGCTGGGCATCATTCGTAAAACCCGAAGTATGTAGCCAAAAGTGGCAATGGGTGCAGATGCCAGCCGCCGCCACTCGAGAAGCGGTATCGAAAGTGTCGATTGCAGCTTTAAGCTGTTGGTTGTTGGACTCGATACCCCGGTTATGGTCTGAAGTAGCTCTGAATTAGCTTCCGATTCGGGCAGAGCTTCTACCATTTGTTTGAGGAAATGCCAAAGAACATACTCATATTGAGAAAAATAGCCCTGGTAGCTGGCAATATGCATACTCAGGGTGGAGGCAGCAAATACTCTCTTACCTAAGGTGTCTATCTTGTGAGATTCTTTATTTATAGGCTGGGCTGTAGATGCCCGAGGAAGGATGGCCTTATCATTCTCTGTCAAGACTACAATGGGATCAGCAAAGGCTTGTGAGGGGCATACTTGCTATCTATGGAGTTAGCCACAGAAGGAATGAGAGCAGGATTCTTCCATACCATCTGAGAGAGGGTCTCGAGAGAGGGCTGTACCAGAGGAGTTAAATCCATAGGGATCTCCGGGACATGGAGGTATTGGAGTCTTAAAAGCTTCCCAGGATTGATTTCTGTAGTCTAGAGAGAAAGAATAGAATTTAAATTTTTCAAGCAGAGACTTAAAGGAAAGGTCTTCGACCACAGGCTTTGCAGAAGGATTGATCCCTGCTCCCAAGGCAGTGTCATCAACATCATCACCCAGTCGAAGAGCTGGGTCAGGTTCAGAATCATCTCCTGACAGTCCAGGAGGGATTGTATGGACAGGAAAGGAATGGAAATCAGGAGGAAAAGTAGAAGAGGAAAGAATCGGAGTCGAGAACCCCTGGAGGCCGGATGATGCCGCACCAAGCCTCGGCGCCGAGCAGAAGGAAGTCAGTGCCATCGGAAACAGCCCAGCACACAGCACTGACAGAGCCAGCGGCACCGCGGACGGCGCCGACAGAGCCATCACCGCGGACAGCGCCGACAGTGCCCCTGGTGCCGCGGATGGTGCAGAGAGAGTCCTCGGTGCCGCGGACAGCGCCAAGAGTGTCCCAAGGGTCTGAAAACTGCAATTTGAAGAAAAAGAAAGAAAATTGGCAGGAGATAGAGGCATCGTTGTGGACCCCTGCACCGCAGCCATGTGAGGGGGAAAACACCCGCATGTGGAGTCAATGGCACTGAAGAAGGCGCCGCGCGACTAGGAAGGCCCATCCGCCCTAACCATCCCTCCGAACCCGAATGGCCCGAAGGCCCCTTTCCATGAGACCCTCTGTGCCCTGCCTGATAAGTACCTTCCAAACCACTTCAGGGCATGACTGTCTAGGCCTATATTTTGCAGCTTCTGTAGCAGCAAGTTGTGGTCGACGAGGTCGAACGCCTTGGATAAGTCTATAAAGACTGCACCAGTGGGTTCCCTTTGTCCATTGCCCTGAGAACTTCATCCGTGAAGTTAATGAGGGCAGTGTCAGTACCATGGTTTGTTCTAAATCCATGTTGGGAGGGGCCAAGGAGCTGATGAGCTTCCAGGTAGTGATCTTCTCTTGTATCTTCATCATTCATTACTGCTTGGGTGTTAGCTGGAGGCACGCACCTGCTGAGTTTTTTTTTTATTTTTTGGAGAGGAATTGGCGCCGACGGCACTGCCCCCAAGAGTGACGCACTACGTGGTGCACGAGGGGTGGCTGTTAGGCGCTGCAGACTCCTCCTCCTCCATCTCAGTTCTGCAACCTGGAGAGGCGAAATAATGATAAAAAAAAAGTAGAGCGAGGCAAGAGAGCCGAGGATAGGTAAAGGAAAAGATATAAACTGAAAAAGGAGTAAGCCAACAGAGGACAGGAAAGAGGAAACCTACCCTATGGGACCACAGGGCCTCACTCCTGGGGTGGCTCTGAGGGAGGAACAGGTAAGGGAGAGCGAGAAGAAGGAAGAAGAAGAGGCAAAGAAAGGAGGACGCTGGGAGGAGGGAGGAATTCTGCCAAACTGTGAAAATTGGCCTGAAGGGTTGCAAGCTCTGAACCAAGGTGTGGGAGCAAGGATCCCATTTAAGAAAACTGGTGAAGAAGATTCAACTGAACCTTTTGCACAGCTTGTTACACCAAAGGCAGACTCTCTGCACCTCCCGGCATCCCCAGCTCCTTACTCCGTAGCTGAGAGCTCGCAGACTGCCAAGGCAGAATCTGTTCCAAAAGGAGAGCGCCCAACTAGGCAGGGTAAGGAAGGGTACTAGCACCTAGTTACGTACTAACACAGCGCAAAGGGCAGGGGGACGGGGGTGTTTGAAGCTCTTACTTAAGGGCACCCTTTTGCGGAAGTAAGAGTGGGAACTCAGTCTGACTCCCTGAAAGCAAGGCAAAACAAATCACCAGATCAAAAATTGGAGAGGCAGGGCAGTGTTAACTAGCAGAGACTGGCCCAAACAGGAGATTTAGAAATGCCAGAGGAGACCTAGAAAAATGAACCGAACCATTTACAGAATGGTTTCCTTAACTGTGACTTGAACAGCATGGCTTAAGAAGGAGCCAAGAGGTCACCCCCAGGGGCAATCAGAAAGAGTTCCCTCAGGATAGAAATAAATTCTACTGGTTCCTCTCTCCTCCTCAATGAAATGAATCCGTTCTGAGAGAAGAATGGAAGGCTCAAGAATTTTTTTTTTTTTTTTTTCATAATTAGGCTTAAAGGCCATGAAGGGAGGGAGGAGGAATGAGCAGGGAGGGGGAGATGCCGAGGAAGGAGGCCCAAGAGGGGAAGGTGGGTGGGTATCAGTAATGAATGGTGAAAATACAAGATAAGATCAAGAATTACGGTAGGTATGTAATTTCCATATCTTCCCTTGTCAATCTTCACCATTCATTACTGCTTAGGTGAGTACCAAGCTCCCCCCAAAGGTGGACCAAGAAAACTCCTGAGGGAACAAGACCCTCACCCTCCTGCAGATGAGAAACAGAAGGAAGAGACCCTGGTCTTACAAGACAGGAAGCCTAAGGCTGAGGAGAGCTAGTGGGTGTCTCCCGAAGATGAGGAGACGGAGGAAGCCCCTGCAGAAGCCTCCTAGCCCTGGTGGAGAAAAGGCGGGTCCCTCGGAATGCGGAGCGAATCACCCTACGCCAGGCCAGGGGTGACAACCTTGACAGACAAAGCCATGCCATCTACCTAATGCAGATCGCTGTCCTCACAAGCCTGGAGGCCACCTCATTGGTGTCATAGGATGCCCTTGCTTGGTGCCTTGCCAGCTCCAGGCCTATAGTGGAGAGGGCAATGGCTAGTCTGGATTGCTCCGTATCAGGCTTAGATGACAGAAACTGAGAAAGCACTGATCATAAATGCCTATTGTAGGCAGCATGGTAAGCCTGATATGATGCAATCACAACATTGCACGCGAGGAAGAGAACACTCTTCGCGCCCCCACTGGTCAAACTGTAGGGAATCGGAGTCCAGTGGATGGTCGTGCGCCAGGCAGTGATGCCCGGAAGGAGTCTCTAGAAACTGCAATCCCGAGGGTGGGTTGGGGAGTGTACCTAGAGATTCCAGAGGGGCACAATACCTCCTCCTGCAGTCTACTGGGGCTGGAAAAGGTGTGGCTGGAGACTGCCAGATGCGGATAGACACCTCCTGGAAAGGAACAGGCCAGGACGGCACCACCAGATATTGGGCGCTGAATTACCCAAGGCATTCACGCGTCTTCGCTCGGTATTGTTTTGTTTGAGAAAGGAAATACTGAGATCCTTAACCATCCTCGATAGGAAGCGCTGATATTCCATGAAATCAGTGTTGGATGAAAGGTGAGCAGAGGGTTCCTCTTCCTCAGAGGAGGGAGTCGAGGAAGGTGAGGCACTCAAATGCCCAGAGGACACCTGCGGCGGTGGGGAGAAGCGAGAAACCTGCTCATGGATATATCTAACATATGACGGGAAGGCCTCCGCAGAGCATCTGAATGTCTCCCAGGATAACGGGCCTGTAGGACTGACATGGCCTGGAAGAGAGGGGGGTGGCTGCAGAGGAATGGGAGAGGGGGCACCTACAAGATGGCAACTGTCCTCTGCTGGGGCTCTGAAATCCAGGGAAAAGAGCCCAAGCTGGCGGGATCCCGGATATCAAACCGGGTCGCAAAACGGAACCCTGGGGATGTGAACTCTGGAAGAGCCTGGTGGGGGAATCTCCCCTGTGATGCACCTGGGGCTGCAAGAGTCCAGAAGGGCAACCCGCAGCAACGCCACTGGAGGGGTCCCTTGAGCCTAAGAGGGAGAGACGGGGCTCGTCACTTTGGCTCCTCCCCACACCCCGAGGGGTGGTGGGTGGAACTCGACGCCCCTCACCTTGGCCCCTCAACCCCTGAGGACGCCCTCCTCCTCAACCCCAATGATAGGCTCCATTGATCCTGAGGCCCTCCAACGGGGGGGGGGGGCCCCCTAGAGACAGAACCCTGAGTCCACCCCGAGAAGGTGCGGCAGCCCCGGAAACGGCAGCTGCCACAGCCCCCTCTGGGGAGACAGACCGGTCCCTGATCTCCAAACCGCCCTCCCCGATGGGTTCCAGGCCAACCCCAGCCTGGGAATCCTCGGAGGAAGATAGTTGGGGAGACTCAGGAATCGGAATGCTGGGCTGCCTGACACCGCGTTCCGAAAAAGACTCTGATTCCAAAGAATTGGGGAGCCAGGCCGGGTCAATTTCCGAATCGCCTGCCTCAGAGGGAGAGTCGACCAGAAGAATCTTGATGTTGGCCACCTCAAGAGTTCCTTGAGAACGGCACCAGTGTCATGCACGATACTAGTGACATGGTCCCGCGACATCCGCAGCTCCCAACCCGGCTTCGCTCACCCATGGCTCCGGCTAAGTCCCTGGCGCCGACTGCGGCACCAGAACCCAACACGGCGCCACTCATGGAGTTGACCGGGCCCACAGCACTGCGAGCGGCACCACAGCACCGCACACAGCGCCGACCCGATCACCGGCACTGTGGATGGCCCTGGGATCCGAGACGGGACCGAAGGGCAGCACTGACGGTCCACCAATGTCGAACCCAGCAACTGTTGGCCGCGACACTGGGGAAACCTGCACCTCCGAAGAGGTGACTGCCGAGACGGTGTCCCCACCATAGCCCCGGGAGGGACCACGGCGTTCCTCTGACACCGCAAAAGAGGTCTCCTCCTCAGCAAGGCTAGAAGATGAGGAGACCTCCTCCTCACCAGACCATATAAGCCTGGGAGGGTACCCAGAGGAAGAGCCAAGAGACCTGGCCTGGGAGGCCCGAGAGCGACGCCTTCCTCCAAAAGTCGGCAGGGCCTTGCCGATGTTGAACGCGTGGACTTTGAGAACATTGCAGACCATCAAGAAACAATCACCACTGGAACTCTAGTACCAGTCCTATTCTATGAAGCACCTCTACTCCACAGCACGGAGCTAAACAAACTCAGGATGCTGTACCATTAAGTTGCTCGCTTTGTAACCACAGCATATCCCTGAGAACACCACTGTAGTGTTCTCATCTCTATAAACTGGCCCTCACTTGAAGAGAGACTAGCCTATCCTACCCTCTGTCCTGCCTTTAAGGTAATCAAAGCAGCTCCCTTCCCCCCCCAGCCTCTCTGGGTTACTCCAATATAAAACCCGGAAGAGATCGCTTAGGTCATCTGCTTGCTCCACTCTGGAGGTCATCAGGTCCAGAACATGTGCAGGCGATAGGCCATTTGCAATCTCCGCCCCTACCCTTTCGAACAGACTACTGCCAGAAGTATCCAAGTGTACATCACTAATCATCTTCAAATCACGCTAATAGCAAAGCAATGCAACTGTAGTAGATAAATTATATGTGATACTAGTACTTACCTGCCATTTCTCCACCCACTCAATCTATCAGGGCCAAATATTAATGATGTGTAACCCAGTTGAAACATAGAAACATAGACTTTGATGGCAGATAAGGACCGCTAGGCCCATCTAGTCTGCCCATTTCCCTACCTACAGGATAGGCCGCAGATCCTAGTTAACCAACAGCCTATCTCTTCCTGCCCCCCACAAGAATTGCCTTATATCTGTCCCATGCATTCTTGAATTCTCCCACAGTTTTAGACCCCACAACTTCCTCAGGAAGGCTGTTCCATGCATCCACTACCTCTCTGTGAAATAATACTTCCTCACATTGCCCTTGAACCGCCCTCCTTCTATCTTTAAATTGTGTCCCTTGTTCTTGCAAGTCTCTTTTCTGAAAGATGCTACCCTCTTGGACTTTGTTGATTCCCTTGAGGTACTTGAAAGTTTCTATCATGTCCCCCTCCCCTTCTTTCCTCAAGGGTATACATATTAAGCTCCTTTAGTCTCTCCTCATATGGCTTCTCTTGCAGACCCTGCACCATTTTAGTTGCCCTCCTCTGACTGCCTCTATCCTGTCTATGTCCTTATGGAGATGGGGTCTCCAGAACTGGACACAGTATTCCAGATGGGGTCTCACCAACTGTCTGTACAGAGGGATAACAACTTCCTGTTTTCTGCTGCTGATGCCTCTCCCTATACATCCCAATATACCCCTGCCTTCTCACATTGCTTGCTAACCTTAAGGTCATCTGATATGATTACCCCCAGGTCCCTTTCCTGTTCTGTTGTTGTTACTACCTCCCCACCCATTGTGTATTCTTCCCCTGGGTTCTTGTTTCCCAGATACATTATTTTGCACTTTTTTGTATTGAATCCTAGCTGCCATACGTCTGACCATTCCTCCAACCTTGCCAGGTCCCTTTTCATCCTTTCCATGCCTCCTTGTGTATCAACCCTGTTGCAGATCTTTGTGTCATCTGCAAAAAGGCATACTTTTCCTTCCAGTCCCTCTGCAATGTCACTGATGAAGACATTAAAAAGGACTGGACCCAATACTGAACCCTGCGGTACCCCACTAGTAACCGACCTTTCTTCAGAGTGGACTCCATTTACGATTACCTTCTGTGTCCTGTTGTCCAGCCAATGTTTTACCCAGGCTACCACCCTGGGACCCACCCCAGGCTGGTTAATTTGACTAATAATCTTTTGTGTGGGACTGTGTCAAATGCCTTGCTAAAGTCTAGGTAGGCCATGTCCACAGCCCCTCCCTGGTCTACTACTTTGGTCACCCAGTCAAAGAAATCTATTAGATTCGTCTGACATGACCTTCCCGCTGTGAACCCATGCTGCCTTGGATCCTGTGCTCCACTGACCTCTAGGTACTCAACTATTCTTGAATGTTCTGAATCAACTACATCTATGTATAATATGTATCTAATGCGATAATGTTGTATCCACTGTCTGCTGCTGGTACCCATTCCTTGTTATTACGAAGATACATTATGTGGTCTTTCATTCTGTATAACTATTCCTCATAATGTGCTCGTTCAGTTATACTGTTTGTTATTCTCAGTTTCATTAATTATTAACTTTTCTATATACTGTATGCAAACCGGTGTATGGTTGTAAATCTGTATTCCTACTGACTGTAAAGAACTCCAGGTCACCCCTGAAAAAGGCACATTATGTATCAGTGGGCCAAAACCAAATTTCAGTGAACAATAATAAAATGAGACTCCATACTAACATACATTATCTTACACTTGGCTTCCACAAACTTTAAAATAGAAACATAAGAATGTGTATATTGATCTGGTCAGGTGTGCAGTGCAATACTTAGTGCAGTTTGTGCAGGGAAGGGTAGACGTGACTCAGAGCTATGAGAGTTAGTCAGAGGCCCAGCCAAGACTCTGTGAATGCACATATTAGAGGATAAATGAAGACCACTAACACACGAATGCATTTTTGTTGTGTTTTAATTGAATGAAGAAAACACGGTTGCTTAAAAAAATACTCCATACTCGATGTCGTTTTGTCATCTGTACTCTTCTGAATTTGGTTTTACTTACCTCACTTTGGAAATGAGGAGTACAATACTCTTGTTAAAAAATCTTATCTAGGGCACTGGATGCAGGTTGCTCAGGGGCTGGCCAGGGAGGGGGGACTAAGTGTCCCTGGGACAGCTCTCCTTCAAGAGTGGGAACGTGAGTCCTGCTCGTCGGCTCCATCTGGAGGAATCTGGGTGGTGGCACTGTGGGACAGCAGACACAAGGGAAGGGATCCCCACAACTTGACAATGGGGGCATCTCTGCAAAGCATGCACATCGCGTCACTGCATGTGGGCCCCAAGGAGAAAATGGAGGGAAAACCTCTCCGGACAAAGTTGGGTGACAGCCCCCCACAGGATCTATATCAATGACCAACCACTCCAAATGCAGTCGTGTAGCACAGGACACACTGGATCAAGTATCTCCCAAACAATTGGGGGGATGGGGCTGATGGGACCAGTCAGATGGGGGGCAGCCATGGGTGAAGGAGATACATTCAAGATTGAAGAAAATCTATTTGGAGGTTGGAGTGTTCTTGGAAGAGGTCTAGTTTGAAGGGCGATATGCTGGTTCTAAAGACCCAATATAGCAAGTATCAAAGGGCAATCACTCAGAGAATGTCATAGTTCCTATCATGGGTGATTGCCTCAAGTAAGAATCGTTCAGCTCAGCTCTTCTACACTGTGGACACACTGCACCTGCCCTTTCTAAAGTGTGAAGGAGCACTGTTTCCAGCAAAGTGTGAGGGGTTTGGTAAATTCTTCTTGGACGCAGTGTCATCCATTAGGGCTGGAATCTCTACAAGCAGCCTGTTAGGGGCCAGCAGTGTAGATTTGGCAATGATGGAAAGCCCTCAGTGGTCATGGACTGAGTTTCAGTTATTCTTGGAGGAAAAGACGCTCAGAGTGACTGACATCCAAATAGCACCCAATTTACCATCTTTTTAATAAACATTGAGTGCACTAGCAGCAAACTGGGGTGCTCCACTATAAAGAATGTGAAAATTCCAACAGGGTTCTGTAATAAAATGTGTTCCTTTTTGTGCAAAATGGTCAAAATGCTAGATACAGCAATGCAAAAAAAAAATCAGGAACATCCCAGTGCTTCGAGGTCTATACCATTTCCTCAGGAGCCCCATATGCCCTTACCTTACAAGGACCAATTTAGAGTTTTATTAGTCTACCCGCATAAGCCCACCATTACAAAAATGAGAGCAAATCAGCCTTTTTGAGATAAAAATGTTAAATCTGCTTGGACTATTCTTTAATGTCTCTGTACACTACTTACGTAATTAAACTTAAACATAAGAACTTGATCAAATAAGGGTCTGGGCAAGCAGTTTCCAACCAGGCACAGACCTAAAGTCGGGGATCAAGGCATGGCTATCTATTCTGGTAATGAATTCTCAGCACATCAAAGCAACAGTACTATCCAATACTAAGCTGTAATGACATATAGGACTGTTTGGTGTTTGTCTCCACCTCTGTTCTTGGTCTATATGCTTGGCGAGCTTCAAGCTCTGAACACTGTTACCCCTAATAGACCAATGCTGATGGAGTCACTACAATGCGGAGACCAAGAGCACTGACAACTGTCATTCTGGCACTGCTGCATTTTCCCCTGGTTTCTCTTGTGTTCCCTTTGCCCTCCCACCTCCCACTGTGGCACCACACTCAGCTGGTGGAGGATCCCCAGCAAACAATTACTGCTGCAACAGTGAAGAGCCTCCCACCTGCTCGAGGTTGCATTGCTGCCAGCTGCACTCTTTGATTGCTATCGAGCGTATGCCACTATCTTGGGGATTTCATCATATTAGCGCACTACTGGGTCATCGTGTGGCCCCAGGTTACTCCAGGAGACAGGAATTTTGTTTTATTTGATTTATACCTAAACAGCCTCTATAGTTATCCCAGTGCCCTCCCAACCTTAGCTGAGCAAGTTCCAGTAATGCTGGCACTCTTTTACCATAAATGCAGGCACACAAGTGCAGTAGTAGTGGGTGCTGTCCTGTGAGGGTGTGTCGTCCTTCAGATAAGACATTAAACCAAAGTCCTTTCTACCCATCTATGGTGTTGTCCTGGTAGGTGTCCAGGTGTAATTAAAAGAACCCAAGACACTTTTTGCAAGATTGGGGCTTTTTCCCTGATGTCCTGGCCAATATTCCCCTTCCCATAAAACTAGTTCAGCAATTGTTGGCTGTGTGTGGGTGATGATGTGTGAAATGGCTGCCACTACACATCTGCAGTCACCTCACTACCTGTCTCTCATTGCTTGTAAAGCACTTTGGGATACAGTGTTATGAAGAGTGCTATAAAAATGCTGATTCTTTTTACCCTCACATGGAATTATTCTCATCAAGGATGTCAGCTTGGACAAGGTAGCAAATTGTACAGTTCTACAAAAATCTTGGAGAGGGATTAAAAACCTCACCGAAATTATCAACTCAGAACCAGATGAAAAAGAAAATCAATTCTTGCTTATTTATTTATTTATTTATTGAATTTTGTTGACCCGGTAAGCCCACTGGGCCTAGGAGTCCCTTTTTCAGGGGGTGACCAGGGGGAGGGGGGGATACAGATGGCAAGCAACTGAAATTGAACCAGATTAAGCTGTTGGTGATATTTTTAGTGAATGGGAGAAATCTGGCCAGGACACTGGGGAAATTCCCCTACTCTTGGCCAGTAGGGGGACTTGCCGTCCGTTTGCAGGATGGCCACTCGGGCTGGAGCACCGGAGAGTGCAGACGTCGTGGAGGAGAGAGACTTGGCCTCATCTCCCTTCTTGTTTCCATCGGAGGCTGAAAAGAATACTAAAAGTTTATCTGAAGAGGAAGATGCCACGGATATCTACATTTCTACAGAAGATTTAACCTCGCATCCCACTATGGCAAAAGTGACGGATTTAGAGGATAATTTAAGTTCTAAAAAGCAAGAACTTGTGGAGCAGCTTGTGACTGCAGAAGAATGTCCAAAGGCATAGAAAGACCATTCAGCTACCCAACTTGTTTCATCACAGCAAGAGCTCGCACCTGTCATTACAGACGCCCGGCCTGTCAAACCAGGGAATGGCGTCACAGCTCCTATCGCCACGCTGAGGTCGGGTAAGTCTAAGATAGGATTACAAGACATTACACAGTTACAGGCTGGCAATTCAAACATGAACGCTCGTGTGTGCCTACAGCCTAAAATTGAACTGTCAACACCAATGCTGCCTGAAATAAACACCTCTGTAGAACGCAATTTACACTGCAGCATAGCAGACAGTAATGCTTTCACCTCTCCCTCTCCGGTAACTACTTTATCGAAATCAACTGGGTTTGTTTTCAAACAACCGCAAGTCGAGGGAGACGCAGCTCTGATTAAATATCAAACCCAGCAGAATGACCAAAAGGGACTTACTGAATTTGTCTTCTCTGGAGCAGGGAGTAAAATGGGGAGACAGAATGAAGTTAAAACTAAACGGGATGTGTTTCTCCTTGCTCACACGAATCTTAAGACCTGTGTTGAAACAACACATACAACAGCACCATCTGCTGTTAAAACGGAGTTAGAGGTTTCTAATGAACAGTGGTCACGGAATACAGCATTAACTAATGCAGGATGGAAACAGGGCCTCGGGGGAATTTGGATCCCTGACCCAGCTTGGGACTCCTTTTCCTTTCTCTCAAGTCTCTCCAGAATGGAAACCAAATGAAAATGTCAAACTGAAAGATGCTTCACCACAGATTCCTGTTGATCCTGCTTTACCTGATAAAGCCTCTAATATAGAGAGAGTATTGAAGGACAAGATCTGCAATCTTTTCACCCTTTGAAGTCCCCTTCTCATAACAAAATTCCAATGCCTGCTGCATCCAATACTGAACCTAATTCTGAAAATAAGCCTCTGTTATCTGATCTATTTAATAAAACAAAAAAAAGAAGCAGCTCCTCGGCAAAACGCTGTAAGGATAAGATATAAAGGGGGTCTGGCTGATAGGCCAGACAGATATCACGTGGGAAAAATTTTACTTAAAGATTCATTGCATTTTTCCCCTAGGGAGGTACACGCATTTATAAACATTTCTGGGGAGGACAATTTTGACGTCAGTTTTTGAACTGCATATGCTCTAGACCTATTTTGAGAAAGATATGGACAGGTCAAGTTCTCTCCTACATGGACTCCTTTCATAGTAATTCCTCTGACTAAACCACTCATCAAGTATGTTACAGTAATGTTTCGTAACGAAGGGGTCCATGTAGAAGACATCACGTACTGGCTCGCTCAAAAATGTGAGGTCATGGGAGAACCTGAAGCCATTCTGGACAGCAAACTTTTTTGGACTGGGGGGGGTGGAAATATAAGGTAAAACTACGCCAGAATGACTCAGGCATTGAGCATATTCCAAATTCTTTTTTGCTCAGTAGAGACTTGGGGGGGGTGTTTTTATGCAGGGCAGCCAAGAGCATGCTACAAATGCGGATCCCGAACACATTTATCTAGCACATGTGATAAACCCTGATGCAATAATTGTGGGGAGGTGGGCCACATTACAATGCAATGAGCTAACCACACTAGATGTGATCTGTGTGAAGATTTGGGGCATGTCTTTGGGGAATGTCCTTGGGCTGCTCGGAATAAAGCATCCTGTATTAGCCTGGAGCTTCTTATCCAGCAAGCACAGGATTCAGCTAGCACTGTTCCTACCGCTGCTCAAAACCCTCCTCCAGAACCCACCCCCTTCTTCCCCTGACCTCTTAGTGGTTCCCACTACTGTACTTCCGGATCTCACTGATTTAGGCCCAAATCTTTCTCAAGAACCTGCGGATAAATCAATACTATCTGCATCCTTGGTCCCTGTCTGTTACGAGGATCCAGTTATGGTCCCCAGTGATGAACCTGACCCGGATCCTTTGCCTCGGAGATCCTCTTGGTTCACAAAACCTGCCATTTCTGATTTACCCCCAGTAGAGACCAATAATTCTTATGCTGCCCTTTTATGACCTGGGGTGATTCTGAGATGGAGGTTAGGGACTCCGACTCACAAAAATCCTTGCTAGGACAAGGTTCACATGCCTTGGAACAAGGTACTTATAAAGGAAAAAAAAAAGAGGAAAAACTTTAGCTTTGATTCTCTTTAGTCTGATCACTTCCATTATTGTTGAACATGGGTCAATTTACTTTAGGTTCATTAAATGTGCATAGTCTAGATAAGAGGCAAACTGTTTTCCAATATTTCCATGATCTGGCTCTAGATATTTTTATAGTTCAGGAAACATGAATGCACCTGGAACATCATATTTGGAGTTTTAAAAGAGAATGGACATGGGACCTCTCATATTGGTCCTTTGGTCTTGACAAAGCGGATGGGGTAGGGAATCCTTTTTCACTCCCATTTCCTTTTCTCTTCAGAAACTAATTGACTTAGTTCCAGTCCGAATTCTAATATTAGACAGCCTTTGGAAAGGTATGAACAGTAGGTTCATTGCAGTATATAACTCACAGGTGAAAGCAGATAAAGTTCTTCACATGAAGGCTATTCAGCCATTTTTAGTTACCACCTATAAAAAATTTTTATGTGGGGATTTTAATTGCAGCCTCATACAGGACAGAAAAAGAAGCGGGATGAGGGACGGAAAATTTATTGTGACTCTAATGCACTTAATAATCTTATAACTACAGCGGGCTTAATTAATAGCCATGTTTATCATAATAAGGGTCCTAATTTTACTTATATGAGAAATTCTTACACTTCCATTATTGACTATATCTCTCTTTCCCCTAAATTATCCAAAGGTACTTTAGATATTAGTCCTGTAGAATTTTCAGACCCCTTACTATGAATTCTGTCTCTGGACCAAGAAGTCAAAAGGCCTGCGTTTCGAGAGAGATGGAAAATGAATACCTCAGTTTTGTCTGATCCTGATGTAACTCGAGCCATGGGTCATTTTTTTACTGCTAGATCATCTGTAGAATGTTTATATCAGGACAAGGGTGAATGGTGGTCAGATACAAAAAAGGATATAAAATGCTGGTTTATGAGATTTGGTCAATCACAGGGTAATAATAAGTTTTTACGTTACGTAACTTTAAGGAAGCAGTTGCAAAGAATATATTCTATAGCAAATCTTTCAACATTGGATTATTCAACACAGATTGATTTAATAAAAACTGAAATGAAAAAGTTTCAATATGACAGGGCACGGATTATCCAAGGCATGCTACATGCTGGTACTCATAATACCCCGATAGGGAATCTTTTTGAAGCTTTTAAACAGATGAAAGAAAGTATGACTATGGAATACTTGATCTCTACTGCTGGTCAAAGGTTGAGTTCTCCTGAGGATTTGGATGAATTGATACAACAGCATTTTAAGACAATATTGCCTACTTCTCTGATTTCCAAAAATGATATTATTACTTTCCTTAAACCAACTGTAGTTGAAGATTTTCCAGATGATGTTTTGCATTTACAGACCCCCATTACTAAACAGGAGATTTTACAGGCCATTTCAAACCTTAAATATAATGTCGCACCGGGTTTAGATGGTATCCCACATCTTTTTTACAAAATTTTTTGTCAACACATAGCAGATAGTCTAGTATCAGTGTATAACTATTGATTTAATTCTGATATGATACAACCTACCTTGCAGAAGGATTGCTAGTCTATCTTTGTAAAAAAGGGGATAGAAGTCTCATAAGGAATTGAAGACCCATTGTATTGCTCAACACTGACCATAAGATTTTAGCTTATGTACTGAATGACAGATTAAAATCTTGTGCTTCATTGGTAATTTCACCACAACAATATTGTGGACTTACTGATAGGAAGATACAACATGCCTTAATGATCAAAAGGGATGTGACTGAACACTGTAACATGGCAGGATTATCAGGATGGGTGGTAGCAGCTGATCAGGAAAAAGCATTCGATAGGGTTTATCACCCCTATTTGTTTGAAGTTCTGGAAATTTACAAGGTTCCTTTCATTTTTATAAAACAACTAAAATTGCTGTATTCCTTTTTTTTCAGTGTGAACTTTTTTGAACGGATTTATTGGGCAGAGTTTTGTGACACTGGGATAGGGGTTCGCCAGGGATGTCCCTTAAGTCCACTTTTGTACATTTTTTCACTTGACCCTTTGTTGAGACACATTGAAATTCATCCTTTCTGGGAAGGGGTGTCAGGTATAGGGATCCCATCAGGTATTCGGATACAGGCATATGCAGATGATATTTGTGGGTTCTTTTTAAATAAAGAACAGATAGGATTTTTTTGCATGAAATACATAAATACCAAATGGTTTCAAATGTTGATAAGAGCAAAGGGCTTTTCATAGGCAATATTATGGACTTGCCAGGTGAAATGGGGGGCATAACTATAGATTATGAGCCATTAAAAATGTTAGGAATTGTTTTTGGACCCCAAAACCTTCCTGAGGTTAACTGGGAGTTAGCATTAAGAAAAGCAGAACTAAAGGTGCTCAGATGGAAACACTGGAAATTTGCGAAACTTAAAAGAATTCTGATTCTACAAAAAATTATTTTACCACTTTTACATTACGTGGCTATGTCATACCCAATTCCGGGCAAATCTGAAACTAGACTATACAGTCTTTGCTTTCAAATGTTGTGGGGTAATAAACTCAACTCAATAAAGCGATGCTACATACCTAAGGGTTAAGGAGGGGGGTTTGGGAATGACTGAACCAGTAATTTTTTTTGCATGTATTATTTCTTAGACACACAATTGGCAATGCCCTTATTCAATCAGAATCAGTGCACAATATTTGGCTTCGGAACTCTTTACATAAATATATTGCAGTCTGGAATACTGTGGCTCCTAAATTACACCCTCACATCAATAGTCTCCCTTATTTTAAATCAGCAGCACACAAGCTATATAAATGGAGGGTTCTGAAACTGGACATAGTAACTCAGTCTGCCAAGTCATTATATCAGACTATTTTTACTAGAATATATCCACTGGAACCAAGTTTTAAAAATTGTCCTTCAACAGATTACAGTCTAATTCTCAGGCAACTCACCCTTAATAGGATTCCTCACAAGACGTGGCAAAATCTCTGGCTTATTGCATATGGCAGATTAAACGTAAGAGGAAATGCCAAACATACAGTAGTTGAAGAAAGAAATTGCCCATACGTGGATTGTATTTCATTGCTTGAAACTATGGAACATTTTCTGTTGGAATGTTCATATGTTACAGCTCTATGGGTTTTTTTGGCCACAAGATAGAAGATGGACTGGTTAAAACGTTTAGATTATGATACTTTAGTTGTGGGGAAATATGGGGTGGGGTTAGCAAAGTATCACTCTGATACTTTAATTTTCTTTGTTGTATTAAATTTTACATTTGGCAGGCAAGATGCCAATGGGTACTGCATCAAAAGAAAATATCTTTTGACTTTCTTAGCAATTTAATCTCAACTGAAATGATAAATGTTTATAAAAGAGATTGTGCTATGAGTTCTGCATAACGAGTGTCACATTGGTGGAGGGATTTCACATAGTTTATTAAATATAAATAACAAAAGTTGGGCTGGGGATAGGAACTATGTATTTGATTGATTGATGATTGATTGATTGTTTTTTTCCCTCCCTTTGCCCTGATGTTTTCATCATAAGAGAGTCACTTTGGTGTTTGTGATCATGAATTGATTTGTTATATTTCACTGTTTGACTCTTTATCTGTACAATTTTTATATATATGTTTTTTTCAATAAAATGTGCCCCACTCTTTTTCGATAAGTGCCATGGGATCTTTGGCATCCACCTGAACTGCTTATACTGAATACTTATACAGTTCCTGGGCAGAGTTATGTCAGCTGGAGTATACTTCCATGACATTCGTGATTATAAAATAATTTGCTGCACCTGGGGCTTACAGCATCACCAAACTCAACTGTGGATTCTCAATGCTGGAATGTTTCAATGTGTAAACTCAGACCAAATTTATGCTAGACAAGGGATGTACAAACTGCATGAAAGGTCAACGAATATTTTATCTGAACGTGTCCATGTGATAGGAAGTCACTAGACACAGATCACAGTATACTTAGCGGCTATCATGCAAGAATGTGATATAGAGTGGAAGAGGTATAAAAGGACAGGACAAGATACTGACTAAAGCACCTACTGACAGATGTGTTGATTGAGTAAGAAATTCCAAAGCTCATTACTCCAATTACCAGAAACTAACAGCAATGTATCTCGAAACATCTGGGCGGGTATCAACACAGTTCTTAGCTGAAATCATAAATCAGAGACAACATTCCATAACTAAACTACCAAGCTGGCCAGTGACCCCAGCAAGGTAATACTCAACTCACGTCTCATGTCCACCACATGCCTCTGTACCTGCAAGTACCTTTTCTTGAGCTTTAATGCACTTTACATTTGAGGTCTACATCAAACAAATCACACTCTTTCTCTTTCAGTAGAATATAAATGGAAGAAACCCTCCAGCGTCTTATGGATTTGGATATAACCAAGAGCCCAGGGTATTTTATTCGCCTTAAACTGATTAACATGGCTACCTCACTCCTAGTAGAGCACCTTACCTTTCTGTTTAACACATCCCTAGCATCTGGTCAAGTATGTTACTCTAGGATGAGTGACCACTGCTTTTGTGGAGAAGGAGACCATCTCAATCCCTCTACAACTATAGGTTAATCTTCCTTTTATACACTCTAAACACAGTTTTGGAAAGAAACTAGTCCATAAACAAATACAGGATTATACTATAGTAACATCATCATCACTGACTGCAGCACTCCAGTCTCAACACTACTAAGAGTAACTGACAGTATTGCAAATACCTTCAAGTCTGATGCTCTTCATTTTGGTGCCGTTTTCATAGCTCTTACAAAGGTGTTTGATCTGGTGAACCACTGCATCCTGCTCAGCAAACACCAATATATTGGAATATCATAACCTCCCTAAAGTGGATGAGAATCTAGCGGTCTGGTGGATCCCAGGTCATTGTATGTAATGCGGAAACCTCTAATCCAGGTGGCCTATTATTAGGAGTCCCACAAAGCTCAATCCTAGGATCACTCTTCAGCTCCCTCTTTGTTACAAGCCTGTCATTTAATCAAGCTACTAACTTCTCTTACATACAAATTATACCTTTGTCTACACAAATACAACTCTCTTAGACATGCTGAACTGCCGTTTGCAAACAGATTTTGACAGGATTCAGATGTGACATTTTTAGATTACACTTATCTTAGACATCATCAAGATCAAACTGATAGTCTCTACAATTCCACAGAATCACAGCACCTTTTGGGGAACCTACTTATATAAAGTTTGCGACCTGTTTAAAGTATCTGGGGTCTGGCTTGACGAAAACCTCTTTATTATGCATTACAAAAACCATATCCATAAAACCACACACCAACATCCAGCATACCTCTCAACTGTACCACATTACGAGGAACATTCCTCATTTTACTTCTCAAAAGCTCCCTGTTCCACATTGTGAGGACTTGTTCCACATTCAAAGTCAACATTTTAAAGCAAAAATCCATAGTAAATGATGCAAAAAATATATTATTCAATTCATAACAGACTTTTTGAACATAAATGCAACATGTTAACAGTGTTTCGAGCTTCTTAGGTAAAGATTTGATTAAGTGTTCCACATTTTGCCCATTTGTTCCATATTTTGACAGGCAATGTTCCACATTTGGGGGACAAAAGGTTGAGAGGTCTGACATCCAGCCTTATTCTACAGCAATTACTACAGCTTAATCTACGGAATTTCATAAAGTTTTAGAGCCTCTGAAGAAGCCCCGCCTAGCCAAGGTGAAACATAAGGTCTTTCTGCCAGTTTCCCTGGCTATGCTGTAGCACTGGATCTGTCTCTGTCCCCTTTTCACTGGATGCTTTTTAATGTCTTGTTGTAGTTTTTGAACGTGTGTTTTTATGGAAAATTCTCTGTTTACAATGCAACTAAAAAAAGTGGAAACAGAATAAAATGAGTGAGTACTTTAAAAGTTCCCATTGCCTTTTTAGAACCATTTTTTTAAAAATGGTACATTAGAGTACACAATTCTGAAAAGATCTTAAGCTGGTGCACTATTTCTGCTTGGTTACTTGGAGGATATGTTTTAAAAGGTGCATGGCTTGTTGAAGAAAAGACCCATAGTGGAGCACTTAATTTGCTACACAATCTTTCATATCCCTCATTGCAAATCTGTAGCAGGCCTGGATGCTTTCTCTATCTGACTTCCTACACTGTAGAACAGTCTCCTTCTCCCTATTTGTCTCTTTTCCTCCTTGCACCCTCTAAAGCCTCTCTTACTGAAACATTTTTCAAAAGAACTTCCCTGCAGCTTCGCTTCTACCTCTTCTCTCCACAGTACAACAATGCATGTCCTATCCCCCCAACCCGCCATTTTACCCTGACTCTATTATATAGCTTACAACTCTGTGCATTCTGTAATTTGAATTTTATGCCGCTATGATTCTGTACAAATATCTTGTCTTACACTGGCGGCACGCTCCCCGAGCTCTTATTCTGTCTACCCCATGCCCAATGAACTTGTACACTGTTTACATTGTTTTTTTTTTCTTTTTCTGAAATGCATTATTTGTACTGGGATTTTATTGTTCATGCACCTGTTCTTGTCACTTTGCTACTGCAGTTTCACTCCTTGTTGTAGCCCCTCCCCTGGGATGCACTTACAAATGAGCCCCAGTTCAGTGTGCCATCCAGGACACCAAATTTTAAATCAATCAGTTAAGCAACTATCTAAAAATAAATAAATAAAATTAGTTTCTGCCACCTGAGCTCCCAGCTCTGAGAAATTCTAATTATTCCAAGGACCAAGTGATTTCTAGGAAAAAAGGTCATTTTCTTTACTACATAACTCTGTAATAGTCACCCTTGCTGCTGGTGTTCCTGCCCCCCTGGACCCATCTGAGAAACTAAATGCTGCACCTGAATGGGGCCATCAAAGTGAGAAAGAGTTTAAATAACTAGATCTCATAGCTCTGAATGAGCTTCTGCTAAGCACTTAACACCATTGTTGGTGCCCTTCAGCACGCTGAAAATACTAGGCCAGCAGAATTCCGAGGTGCATAAAAAGGGGCGTGACCAGCAGAGCAGAGGAAGTAATCACCACTTTACAGGGCCCTGCTCCAGACCAGCCCAGAATACTGAATGGAATTTTTGTCACTTCATGAGTCAAAGCTGTCAACTTGAGCCATACGAACCTTCTGACTGACACTGCATCTGCTAGAGCTCTAGAAGCAGTGTCGTTTATTTTATGATTTATTTGAAAAGTTTCACCAGGAAAGACATACCGAGCCAGTAACAGCTCATTTCCTGTTGTGTCTCGGGGAGGCAGGACAATGAGAAACACTAAGAAAAATAATACAATAATAGGTGAATAAATGTCACAAATAACAACTGTGCAAAGACAAGGATTGTGGTAGTAAAATACATTACAATACAGGCCAGCCTGATGGCGCTGAGGGCTGAGGTGCTGGATGCCTTACCTCGCGCCACGCCGGTGACCCATGTTTGGGTATGAGCATGGGCCGCCGGAAGCCGGCAGGGAGGAGGGCGTGGAGCTGGTAGGAGCGGCGGAAAGTCAGCTCTCCTCTCCGGGGTGATGGGGTTGCATCCCTCGGCCATGGTCTGCCTCCTGGTGGAGGCCAAGCTGCAGCACAAGCCAGAGGGGTGCAATGGCACTAAGCCAATGGGTGGGTGGAAGGGGCTGTTGCTGGGGTTGTAGAGCGTATGTGCACCTCCACGAGCATGCGTCTCTACTCCTGGGGCCCCGGGTAACGGGGAGAAAAATGGGAGAAGAAAAACACCCGGCAGGCAGAAAGACGCCCGACCCTCCACAGGCACCGCTTCCGGGCCGGGCATAAGGTAAGCTCCGGTAATTCTGGGTGTCGGAGCTGGGGGGGGAGGGGGGCTGGTCGGGCTGAATCAGGTATGCTGGCGTCGAAAATAGTGACATGTTAAAAAAGAAGAAAAAAAAAATCCAATAAAGTGCTAGAGGATAACCACATTTGCAATTGCCATACAAACAAAGTGTTAGGGGATAACAACATTTGCAAGATACAGAGACAATATCAAATTCAGATTGGGAGCAAAGGTTGTCAACTGGGGAGGGTGGAAGACAGGACTGAATTCGTGAAGGTGCAGGGCAATGGGGAACAGAGGTAGGAGGGTGGTTCGCACCAGCACAGGGACCAGCATCGGGGCAATTGCTGGAGTGAGCAGTGAAGTCACAGAGGAGAGAGGAGAAGAGAGTGAGTGGTGCGAACAGTAGAATGGATGGTAAGGGGGACAGAACCTTATAGTTTGGGGACTCAGAAGGGCAAGGCAGCTTGACCAGCAGTGGATTTCCTTGAGGGGAAAGAGAAACAGCAATTGCTAGAGTTGGTAGGGGGTAAAAAGTGAAGGGGGGAAGAGAAGCAAGGCTGGAGGGGAGTAAGCCAAGACAGTATTTAGAGATAAAGGAAGCACAATGGTGAGGCATCTGGCCTTAACGGAGGGAGGGAAAAGGAGGAGCACATGGAGCAGTGGGGTGGGGGGGAGAAGAGACATTCCAGAGCAAAGCAGCAAAAGGAGGAAAAGGGGATCCAGTCTGGCCAGGTGGACTTGGGAGCAGTACTGTATACTATGTCACTGTAGTCGAAGATGGGAAGTATCATCTGCTCTGTATATACTGCTTTCTGTATAACTTGTATATTCCTGCTTACTTCAGGTACAATACTACCCTTGTGCTCATCACATGTATAGTTTGTTCTATTACCTGATGTGTATGTACTGTTCTCTATGCCCCCTTCCCCCAGGACGCACCTGGAAACGAGCACAAGTGCTCAGTGTGTCTTCCTGGTAAAACTTTTAAATAAATAAATCATCTCTGAGACAATCTCTCGACATACAGGAAGTGAGATACAGCCTTTATTCCTGTACAGTTCACCACATTTGGTGTGCAGCTTCTTTGTGGATGGCATCCACATGCACTGAGAAATCAAGGTGCCAGTGCAGCTAGACCTCGAGGTACTTGAATGAGGGGAGATCCTCAACTGCTGCACCATCAAGGGTATGGAGGAAGGGGAGAGGGGTAAGCCTAGCTAACCCCTACCTAGTGCCAAAGATAAGCGAGAGAGTTTTCCTGGCTTTGAGGGACAGCTGATTAGCCAGGAACCAGTGCTGAATGTTAGTAAAAGCCAGTTAGAGCCTGCCCATGAGGTCAGAGACAGAGGAGCTGGAGGCAAAGAGTACCATGTCCTCTGCGTACACATGGATGGATGCAGAGGAGCAGGCAGCAGGGAGGTCATTAAGGAAGATGGAGAAGAGTAACAGGCCAAGAACGGTCCCTTAAGGGACGCCTGAGCTGATAAGGAGTGAGGAGATACAGATTCTCCAATCTGGACAGCTTGAGACCTCCCCTCAAGGTAGGAGTGGAACTAACCGAGTGAGGAGTCAGACAGCCCTGCTGTCTTGAGCTTGTCCAGGAGGAGGGAGTGGGCAACAGTGTCAAAGACTTTGGCCAACTTGACAAAAATGGTGGAGCTGACCAAGCCCTGATCCATATCAGACAGAATGGAGTCGGTAAACTAGAGGAGGGAGGTGGTGGAGGAGGAGTGGGACTTCCAGAAGACAGACTGGAAAGGGGTGTGGAAGCCTGGGGGGATGGGCGGTCTCAGTAAAGTTGTTCAGCTGAACAAAATTTGGCAGATTAAGAGGCAATCGCGGACCAATATGCATTTAGTTCTGTTTTACTGAAGCATATTGCTCTGCATACATGGCGAGGCATAGTTTTAGAAGACCAAAAAACAGAAACCCCAGAACCTCAAGGCTTAACCAGCCTGTTCATCAATGGAAGAAAAGGGGTGAAGAAGGAAGATGAATCAAGGAAAGGTGAGAGCTGAGATAGCACAAAGTGTTCTTGGATTTTAGCCAGAGTGGGGAGCAGGGAGATAGAGCAGTAGTTGACAGGACAGGTGGAGTTGCCCCTTTTGGAAAGGGAAATAACTGTGGCTTGTTTCCAAGTAATAGGGATAGAAGCTTAGGAGAAGGAGAGGTTGAGAAGAGAGGTAATAAACAGAGCAATGTCATAGGCAGACAGATGAAGGAGTTTAGGGTAAAGTCCATCAGGGCTCAATCCCTTGTGGAGTTTTAGAGCCAAGAGGGCCTTAAGGGAAGCAGCGGGAGTGGTGGTAAAGGAGAAAGAGGAGGAAAGGGGTGGCTTAGGGTGGTAGAAGAGAGTTCCACCAAGTCGCGGCGACAAGAATTTCACCGACCTCCCCCACAGCGACACATTGTCGCTGACATTCCTGACCGCTACCAGGACTCACACCGATACCTGTTTGGTGTTAATGCGGGGGGTCCCGACTTATGGATTCCAACCCAGGTGGGGGTGGATGTCGGAGGAGCGCCAAGCCCGGAAGCTGATGAATCGTCCCCGCCCAACAACCAGTTTGACGCAGTAGGATACGCTGTAACAGCATTGCTGTTACAATGGTATAGGGTAGAAGATGGGGGCAGAGGACACAGCACACATAGGAGGTGAAGAAAGAGTTGAAAGCTGAGGTGACAGAGGAGGGTGTCACCTACCTTGATAACAGGGGAGGGGAGTGAGCTGGGGGGAGAAGAGGGAGTGGGTAACCTTCCAGAACTTAGAGGGGTGATTAAGGTTGTTCTGGAGCATGGATGTGAAGTGTTCAGACTTGACAAGCCTGGTAGCTCTGGTGCAGGCATTACAAAGAGTCCAGTACTTGATTAAATCAGCAGGGGAGCTGGAAGACTTGTGGGTATGCCAGACAAGGTCATGCGCATGGAGGCAGGCCAGCAACTCGGCCAAAACCCATGGGAGGTGGAAACCTCCAACCCTGTTTTTTTCTTGGGGGCGGGGGGGCAAAGAGATCCCAGACTGACATAAATTTTACACTGAAATATTGGACTGCAATATTCATGCAGTTGACAGTTGAGATGGGTGACCAGTCAGAAGCCATCAGAATCTTTTTTGGCTGAAGATGAAGATTTTATGTTCACACTTGGCAGTAAAAAAGCAGAAGATGCTGGTGGAGTAACAACACTAGTATCGCTGTCATTTCTATCATCTAAAAAGGAGCGGTCAGACAAATCTGTGTCAGTTTCAATTTCGATGTCATTAACCACAATGCAAGTGTTAAGTGAGGTAGCAGAACCATAGTCTGAATTAGTTGGTGCTGCTGGGATGGTGGTGGTGGTGGCACTAGATTTGCATGCTGATTCGTAGAAGCAAAATGCATGTTACATTCTTCTAAGAGATGGATATAGTGTCAGTAGTGGTAGCATGAGCAGTAACAATCACTTCATTACCTTTCTCCGTTTCGTTAGCACTTGTGTTAAGAGCAGCTGCTTTGCTGGGAACTGACAAGATGGCACTGCTGCTGCCACTGGTATCTTTTATATTATTATTTATTGTGGAACATGCACTTCCACTTCCTTTTTTCAAAAAGGGTGAAGCAAGCTTCTTTGCAGCTGATAACTGTCTGTTACTACCACTACTAGTACTGGGTGTAGAGCATGTTACTTGATGGGCAGATGAGGTGGAAGAAGTTTTTTATTCACTGCAATATCTAGAGTTTTGGAAAACCGACTTAAATTTTTTAGTTTAACAATATAGACAGAACTAGTTTGCTTCACTCAAGATGGAAACGTTGCTGCTGGCAGAGCACAAGGAGCATCAGTGTTTTCCTCATTACTGCTGCTGACAAGCTTCATTTGTTTTTTGCTCATGGTGAGGAGATAATCATTTAAATGGAGACACTGGTTAAAAAAAGAAAGAAAAACAGAGCTACAGTGCCCCTAGTTTTCTGGATTTTTTTTTTTAATGGTCACACTGGGCAAGATGCACAAGGTAACTGTCACTGTACAGTACACCACTGTGGTGCCTCTCAAGGCCTTATGTTTTTTTTTTTTTAAAACAGTCACACTGGGCAAGACTCACAAGGCAAATAACCCTATGCACCACTACGGTGCCTCAAGAACTGTTTTTTTTAATGGTCACACTGGGCAACACTCCCAAGGTAACTACTGACCCTCTGCACCACTATGGCGCCTCAAGACTTTTTTTTTTTTTAATGGTCACACTGGGCAAGACTCACAAGGTCACTGAACCTCTGCACCACTATGGTGCTTCAAGACCTTATTTTTTTTTAATGGTCACACTGGGCAAGACTCACAAGGTCACTGAACCTCTGCACCACTATGGTGCCTCAAGACCTTTTTTTTTTTTAATGGTCACACTGGGCAAGACTCACAAGGTCACTGAACCTCTGCACCACTATGGTGCTTCAAGACCTTATTTTTTTTTTGGCATCATCTTTTTATTGATGTTCAAAGGTAAAAATAAACAACGCATCAGTACAAATGGCCAGACAGGGTCAGTACTAACGAATATACACAAGACAGTCACAATCATACGGTTAAAAGTCCATCATAGAGTCCATCATGCATCTGTGATGAATGGTAGGTGAGAAATTCGAGTGTCCATAATAAAGCTGATTTATGTGAGCTGTAAAAAAAGAAGACAAGGAAAATAGACATATATTCATAAAATTACAACATAATGAAAAATAAGTGAGCAGCCTGGGGGAGTGGAGAACTAGCCATACAGCCCCAGATGGGTGCAGGGAGTACCCAAAGGGAAAGGGGCTCCACCACCACTTCAAAGTCTGCCTCTTCATTCCCAAATTAAGGGAAAGGTTAAGCCATCCCCTCCCTTAGGGTCTGTGCCTCAGCTGGTGTTAGTGAGCTCAAGAAAGGTTCCAAAGTTTAATAAAATGGTCCTTCTTCTCCCTAGGAACAAAGGATAGGCGCTCCATGGTCAAAGCCTGCATCATCAGATTCTTCCAGGCCTGGATAGTGGGCGCCAAACACGACACCTAAGTGTTCAGAATGCAATGTCATGCAAGGGCCAGCAGCACCGGATCCAACGGGGAAGCATCTCCCATCCCTCCTCTCCACAGTCTTCCACACCAAAAAGCTGGGCAATGGGCATCACAGCCAGTGGGCATCCTGCCATAGTCAAAATCTCATTGGCAACTGCACTCCAAAAGGCTCGCAGTACTGGGCATGACTGAAAGATATGTTCCAATCTCAGCCTGACATCTACCACGGGGGGTGTGTGTGTGTGTGTGTGTGTGTGTGTGTGTGTGTGTGTGTGTGTGTGTTGTAATAATAACTCCTAATTCTCTTCCCGGATAGTAATACCCAAATCCCATTCCCATAGCGCTTTACTTTTCAATGGGAGATCCGGTAATAACTGTCTATCCTGCTTTATCACTTTCCTAATTATGCCCCTGGGATCTCTTCGGGTAGCATAAATCAGTTCAACTGGGACTAGAGCTTACACCTCTGCTGGGTCTCTATTCAATCCCCTCCAGAAAGCCCTAACCTGACAGTAGCGGAAAAAGTGTGCATGTGACAGGCCGTTTACCCCTGCAGGTCCGCAAAAGAGCACAGCCCTTCCTGGTTATGCAGATTACCCAGACATTCCACCCCCTGGGTCTCCCACTCCTTACATCTTCCATCAGACAGACTGAGAAGGAGGAAGGGGTTCCCTGCGATCGGCATCAGCAGTGTTTCATCTTCCAATGCACCCCTTCACCATTTGATGCAACCCCATGCCTCCAGGACCCACACCATGAGGGGACTGGGAGACTCCAGCTGTGTATATGCTTGGTGGCTCTTCCTGGAGATATGCCAGCAACCGGCCCGGGACTCGCAACTCCTCCAAATCTATCCACCCAGTCACCGAGGGTTGATTCACCCAATCAGAAATATATCTATGCTGGATTGTGGTGTAATAACGTTCTAAGTCAGGATAATTTAACCCACCCTTAGAAACATCTGTCCTGAGGTGCTGGAGGCTCATCCAGGGGCACTTCCCCTGCCATAAGAAAATAGAAAGAGCCTCGTCAAGAAGTTTCAAATCCACTTTTTTGAGCCCCATTGGGATTATCTGCATCATGTACAGTATCCTCGGGAGGATGTTCAATTTTATCAGGCTAATGTGCCCCCAACCAGGATACACGCAGTACTCTCTACCTCCCCAGGTCCCCCAATATTGTGTTTACCAAGGGGGCATAATTCAGATGGTATAAGGAGCTCAAATCCTTACCAACCTGGATTCCCAAATATTTAAAGGATGTAGGCCCCTCCCAAAGCCCCCAGGAGCCACCCCCCCCCACATTCCCAGCCCAGAGACAGCAATTCTGACTTCACCAAGTTAAGTTTATAACCAGAAAAGGCAGCAAACTCTGAGATCACCTGGAGCAATACAAGCATGGATCGATGAGGTTCAGTAATATACAGGAACAGGTCATCAGCATATAGGGTGACCTTATGTTCCCTCTCCGGCCTCCCCTGTACACCCATTATCTTAGTGTGCTACAGATACAGATTGCCAATGGCTCAATGGCCAAGGTGAAAAGAAGGGGGGATAGGGGGCAGCCCTGGTGCGTTCCCCTGTAAAGAGAGAATTTATCAGTAGCAGACCCGCTGATCAACACTTGGGCTTCTGGTGCTCTATATAGCGCCTGCACCATTCCCCACAAACGCATCCCCCAAACCAAACCATGCCAGAACTGCAAATAAATACTCCCACTCATTACGGTCGAAGGTCTGTATTGTCCATGGATAATACATAGGTATGGCCGGGATACTGAGAAGCCCACCACAACACAATGAAGAGCTTCCAGGTATAATGATATGAAAGGCATCCCCACACAAAACCAGTCTGCTCTGGGTGGACCAAGACAGCAAGCAACTGGTCCAATTGATTCGCCAGCACTTTGGCTATGATTTTTACATCAGAGTTTACGAGGGAGATGGGGCAATATGAGGCACAATCGGATGGCTCCTTACCCGACTTTAGTAAAACACAAAAACTCCCTCATAGCATGTAGAGGGAAGAACCTTCTTCTCTCGTACCTCCAGCAGCAGCTCCCACAGGGTGTCCACCAAGAAATTTCTCATGGCTTTGTAATACTCCACGATGAACCCACCTGGACCACTAGCCTTGCCCTTCTGCAGCCCAGTAATAGCCCGGCCAATTTCCTCCAGGGGGATCTCAGAGTCCAACCCCTCCCTCTGTGCTGCCGACAACTGGGGTACCCTGAGTTTATCAAAGACCATATATTTTTTTAACGGTCACACTGGGCAAGGCTCACAAGGTAACTGATGCTCTGCACCACTACGGCGCCTCAAGGAACTGATTTTTTTTAAATGATCACACTGGGAAAGACACACAAGGTAACGGACTTTCTAGTCTGCACCACTACAGTGCTCTAAGACAAGAATTGATTCTTATTTTTTTTTGAATGGTCACATTGGGCAAGATGCACAAGACTGAGCAGATTAAATGGACCTAGCGGTCTCTTTCTGCCATCACTTTCTATGTTTCTAAGGTAAACTGACAAACACAGGCCCTTTTGTCAGAAATGGGCTTCCAATCTTCTTTCTCTACCACCCCATTTCCTCCCCTACTTTCTTCTGCGAAACTGGTTTCTGACACTTCTTCCCTGAATAAGAATTGCATTTTGTCTGTGAGAATGAGATACAGAGCCACAGAGTATCCACACCATGAGTCTGCACTCGAGTCTGCTCCCCTGCCCCCCCCCCCCGTCTGCAATACTGCTTGTTTTGTTCCTTTAGGGGTTTCTCAGTTTAAGTTGCACTCTGTCTCTGAAGATGAGATACAGAGCCCCCAGAGTGTCCACACCATAAGTCTGCACTCTAAGTCCAGTCTGCTCATCTGCCACCCCACCCCCTCTGTCTGCAGCACTGTTTGTTTTGTTCTTTTGTTTATTTTTTTATTTTTTCAGTTTTAGTACTGGACTACTACAGTAGTGCACGTCTTTCTCAACAGGAAAGCAAATTTCAGAACCGGCCTGCACTGCCCTGCATGTTTAATCAGCCCCCACAGTCCAACTATGCACACAGTCCCCACACTGAACTGCTTACACAGTCTGCCCCTGTCCTGAATGAGCATGCAATATGCACTACTGCCTACAGCCTCCTGGTCACATGCTCAGCTCACCACTGTGGCCAATCGGTGGTAAGGGTCTGCAAAACTTCCCTCTCTGGTGTTGGCCAAGTCAGCTACCCCTCCACTGCTCTAGACTGCCTCCACTCACTAATTGTTCCCTCCTGCTCAGTCGACATGCGCGCCCCCAGCCCAAGTCAAAGTGAAAGGGACTACCTGGCCCAGTGGCATGGAGGACTGACATATCGATGCCTTACCTCCTGCCATGCCGGTGACCTGTGTTCGTGGGGCGAGCAGGTCGCTGGGGGTCAGCTGGAGAGGGAGAGGATTGAGCGACTGGAGTACTGTTCTCCTGTCTTGGGGAGGGAGGGATCCAGGGGTCGTGTTACCCTGGCCCCTAGTGGAAGCTGGAGGTTGGCACACAAGTGCTACCAATAGGGGGGTGGGAGGCGGGGCAGATGCCCAGCGTGCAGTGCATGGGAGAGTGCACGACACCGCCCACTGGTGTCACTGTATGCCCTACCTCCGCACCAGCGGCAGAAACAGGAAAATGGTCCCGGTCACATATGGTGACCACAGACCTCCCTGTAGGCCCTGCTCCCAGCGACTAAGGCACTTCCCAAATCTGGATCCAGTCTGGCAGGCTGAGGGGACTCCCTGCCCCTATCATGGAACGGCAAGCCATGGGGGATAATGGGAGAAGGTAAGTCCTGGGAGATGCTGGGGTTGAGGGGACTGGGAGGTCCAGTGGGAAGGAGGGCCGACCTGCACGGGGATATCAAAAAAAAAAAAAAAAGTGAAAGGCAACAGAATAACGGATTTAAAAAAAAAAGTGGGGGAAAAAAACAACAGAAAAAAAAAAAGTGTGCTATTTTTGCACAAATACAAGCCAGAAATGGCATACATTTGTGTTTTGGCTCAGTATCCTAAATGCAGGCATATTTGGCTGTATTTGTGTTGATCTGCATTCATCCTGCACGGCCCAGTAAACATCCCTGTCCTCATCTCGTCAATGTGCCGTACATTTTTTTATCATTTAAAGGTACACTGTTAACCCCCTTAGGCCTCAAAGTGTCCTTACTTTAAAAAACACATATTATGGTTGTTCACATTCTGCATTGGCAGTTTGATTTTGATTCTTTTTTTCTTTTAAAAATTGAAAAACAGACTGCCCCCAATGCCGGTGTTACCACACAAAAACCTGTTTGTATAAATTCCTTGATCAACTCCCAGTGCATCTTTCCTGGACTTAGGAGCACTTCTAACACAGTCTAGCCACTTGTAATGTAGTGGGAGTAGAGGAGACTCGAGTGACTGCACTGCTTGGGGGTGTTTCTATTTGTTCAGGAAGTATATAGTAAGAGTAGATCAAGGATTTGAAACAAAACAAGGCTGGGCATAACTATATATTAGCATGCATTTCCAGTTCTGCTAAGCAAGGAGGCAAATAATACAACTAGCAGCATGAATGAATTTTACAGAAGGTAAGTAATCATAAAATGTGGGTTTTTAACTAGAAATAATGTAATGCAAAAAAAGCTGACAGTGTCCCTTTAACTTTTATTAAAATTATGCAAAACAAATAAAAAAAAATACATATTATGCCTTATAAATATACAGACAAAGCAACATCTTTACAGAAATTAGTACAATTACAAACAATACTATCAATGAAACTTGCTTATGAAATATTAATACCACAAGACCCCTTAAAAATATTAATATATAGCCAGAAAAGAAGAAATAAACAAATTATACCTTAATTTTGAAGGCCACCACCTCCTTTGAAAACTATAGTAGTTTCCTTCTCCATTTCCTCCTGCTAACCTCCCTGATGTACAGTCAAGACAGTAGCAAGGCAAAAGAGGGATGCACTCAACCTGTAAACGTGCTCCAACCAGGAATATGTACAAAAAAAAAAAAAAAAATGGAGACTGCACACACCAGAAGCGGATAGCAAACTTTTAATTTTATATCAATACCGACCCCCTGAGGAAGCCTAGGTCAGAGGCAACAGGTAGGGTGTTAGTCCAGTACTGTTCAGGCTATGGCTGCATTGATATGTAACCCCTAGATGGCGCTATCCCAGGGGCTACTACCCCTGCCTGATTTGCCACTAACAGGTTGAGGGGCCTGGATCCAATGGCGGGTGCCTCCACCCAGAGGTCAGGGTTTGCAATAGTTAAACTAACTTGGTCACAGCCCTCTGGGACACTGCAACCCCTTTCTTCCCACTAGTGGCCCACACAATATATCAGAATTACCTTCACAGTATACACTTACCCCCAGGTCTGGTTCCGGCACTGGGACCTCCTGTGAAATGAGATACAGTGCAACAATCACAGTACAGTACTTTAACATAGACAAATACCTCAGGCAGTATAACTTTGCTGAAACAAGCAGCTCTGATTTATTTAGGGGATATAACAAGGACAGGGAAATCAGGTTAATTAGCTTATCACTCTAATAATCTACCTATGGCTCTGTGCACAGGCCTATCCCTATCAGTTACTGTCCCTGGGTACCCAAGCCCTAGTGGCTAGTCCAAACCGTGTGGCAGTTGGTAGGGCCTTTTCACACAGAGAAAAGGAGAATTAAACAGTCAGCAGTACAGTAATTCCATTTGGATTTAATGTGGCAATTCAACAGGAGCGACCTCGAATTAGTACTCACGACCTCCAAATAAGATAGGGTCCTTCAATGTCAGCAGGGCTCACTTGAGGTACACAAACCTCTTCACACATCCATATAAAAAGCACTATACAGGCAGGCTGCATCTGTATCCGATCGCATACTGCACAATACCCGGAGAACACACAGCAGATTCAGTTCCTGACAGACCAGAGTGCAATTTTCAGCAATTCCTCCAGTCTTCTACAGGGTGAGCCTGGTTTCTACTCTTCAGAGATCCTTTGATTCTTTTCACAGGACGGATTCAGTCCTAACAAGCTGTTACACAAGCTGCAGACCGGAACTCTGGGCCTTACACACGTTTTTGACTGAAACTGTGCACTGAAAAGCACAGGCTCCTTCCTTCTTCACTGCCAAAGCTCAACTGAAACTCCAACCGACAAAACCGGCACTTCCTTTGAGTTCCTCCCAGTTCTTGACTGGATTGGCTGTCACTCACAATAGACTGCTGCTGTTGGTCCAAAAAGGCACTGAAGTCTAAACTACATCTCCCAGAGTCACTGCCCATACAATCCTCTTGTGGCTGGCTCAGATTATGAGTCCAAGTTCTGATTCGTCAAGGCACCATTTTAGAGCTAGCTTACCCCACACTGATTGGTCCAGTTCAGCAGTTCAAAACTAGAATGGGAACTAGCAGACACAGTTCTGACTGCAAAGAAAGCAGGTTAGACAAACTGTAATTTCATTATTACTCTAAATAATTTCTGGCAAACAGTTACATCTTTCAGATAGGTTCCTTTGCACTCCTAGTGACTGCAAAATGAAGTGAATTGGCAGCAGCTTGAGTGGTACTCAATCAAAGAAACACACAGTCCCCCATACAACTAATTATGTCTGCAAGCAGACGGCTCTTAAAGAGACAGTACCAGAGGTTCTAAAAACACTCACTGATAAATGGCTTAAATGCCAAACACCATTCAGGCTTGGAGCATTCAAGCAAGCTCCTGGAAGTCTTTTGGGAACCCCCATTTGCAGAGGGGTTACAGATATAAATAAAAAAGTCTGCTATCTGCTCGTGGTGTGCCCATCTCCATTTTTTTGATTTTGCACAGACAAGACACCTGCAATATCCCTGCCTCAATCGTGACCCATTAATGACTGACCTCCCCCTTAGCATCTCCCTTCCCATCTTGTCCTTGAGCAGCTCCCTCATGGCTTGGTAGTCTGCACCTCTGAAGGCCAGTATCCTTGTCCTTGTGTGGCCCTTCTCCTACCTTGTCCGGATGTGGACTCACACTCCTTGATGGTTGCTGTTCCCCAGAGGTTTCCTTATGGTAACCTCCCATGTGCCACTGACAATTACAGTAGAACACAACATATTGTCAGGTTTTTTTTATAAATTATATCAGCTCTCAACTTGCACACCCTATAAAAACAGGTAAAACCTGAAACTTTCTTTCTTGTTTTAGTAGCAGTTTCTATTTCTGTGCCCTTCTGTGGGGAATACTAATGCCACCAATCAACTAAGAAGAGTCTTTTTAGTTGATCAGTGGCACTGACATGCGGCAAGTAACCCAAAACATTAAAAAAAAATTGCAAAAGATGTCCCCATGCCAGCCCAGTGGCACTGAGGGTTGAGTCACTGGACACCACACCTCGTGTTGCGCCGGCAACCCAGGTTCGGCAATGAGCCTGAGTTGTCAGGGGTCGGCGTGGGGGTGAGGACCAGAAGTGAGCTGCTGCGTGGCAGCTCTCCTCTCCCGGGGAGGGATGAGGGGTTCCCCAGGCCCTTGGCTACCATCTGGTGGAGGACAGCTGGCAGTTCGGGCCACAGGAGGGCCCAGCGATTGTCTGGGGTGGGGCAGAAGGGACTGAGCCGATGCCCGGACTGCGTGTGCACCTCCACATGCATGTACTGCTGTGATTGCTGGGGTCCTGGGAACTACGGGGAAATCTGAAAAAAATGTGTATATATATATATATATATATAAAAAAAAGATGGCCCCATTGCTATCAGTTGAGCACATCCCCGCGCTCTACAAACTCCAATACCACAAAATGTCAGAGTGTGGTGGTGGCACGGCGGCAGAGCTGGACTTCATAGGGACCAGAAGGGGGAAAGAATAGGGCAGCCAGCTCTCAATTATTATCCCTTCTCCTTCACAAAATAACAGCTGGAACATTTTAAAATAAATCTAGTTTAACTCCAGTTCATGTAAGTTACCAGTGAGGAGACTTTGGGAAAGCATCAAAACTGGTGTTCTGTAATATTCTTGAGCATGTCCCAGTTCCTCAAACTACAGGACAGGTAACATAAAACTCTAAAGCAACTTCACTGTTATTTTGTTGCTTTGTCTTAAAAAAACATGTAACAGTATGTTGTGACTCGATTTAAAGTTTAATGCAGACTGTACAGCAAGTCAAGTATTGCCTCCCCTTTAGTGTACACAGAGCAATTAGATACCTGTAGCGCAGAGACTTGAATGAGGTTAATGTGTCAAACATTACGTATTCTGCAATATCCTAAATAAAGACATGGTAATTTACATGAATACGTGTTAATAACCAAGAGAGGAGATGACTGTCAGGGCATCAAGGTTATTGTCTTTATTTACTCTCATTCTTTTAAGAGTCCTATCCATCCCTCTCTCCTAACCCTAATTTTCAGATACATGGATTATTTTGTTTCAAAATGTTCCTCCCTCTGTCCTAAAACTGGCATTTCCATCACTGAAAAGTAAGGACTGTAATTACCAAATAAAGTCAAGCATTAATGATACGGACTATTTGCTGGCTCTGCAGTGTCACCTGGTATGGGGCTGACGGACAAGCTGGTGACCCAACTTGCATCCCAAGCCCAGGACAAGACTCTCGGAAGGATATGACATCCACTCAGATGCTCACCTCCTCGAGGGAGGGAGGGGTTGTTGATCCTATGCCATGTGGACAAATATGGTTTCAGACAGCTGGAAGACAAGTTCCATACATGTGAACCTATTCATTTTATTATTTACGTATTTGTATTTTTTGACCAGGAAAGGCACACTGAGCTATGATAGCATGTTTCCAGATGTGCCCTGGGGGATGGATTGAATGGACCTGTTTTACTGACAGGTGGAATGGCAAGGCAAGGCAAATTTTATTTCTAGGGCGCCCAATCCCTGAGGCTCTGGCTGCCTTACATTAAAACAGGTTAGGTAGGAACAGTACAACTCTCTAAAACCATATATAAACAAATTAACTAAAACAGTCATTAGAATTCAAAGTACATAAAACCACTGGTGGTCAGTACAGGTCAGACTTCTTCACTAGGGAAGGCCAGGGAAAACAGGTGAGCCTTTAGCCCCTTTTTAAAGGCCTTGACGGTCGGGGCCCCCCTGATAGCTGCTGAAAAAGTGTTCCACAGTGTCGGCCCAGTGACACTAAATGCACAGTTGCCGGATGTTTTAAGCCTGACCCTGGGAATGTCAAGGAGGTCCCTAGTTGAAGACCAGAGGGAATGGACTGAGGTGGCAGGTGTAAGATCATCAGCCAGATAGCCAGGGCCCAGTCCATATAGGGCCTTATAGGTGAGCAAGCCCACCTTGAAGATGAGCCTCCACCTAACCGGCAGCCAGTGCAGAGCCCGCAGGACTGGGGTCGCATGACTTGACCTAGGCAGGCCCATCAATAACCATGTCGCTGCGTTCTGCACTAGCTGCAGCCATCGGCGGGTCCTTCCAGTGACTCCGAAGTAAAGAGCATTGCAGTAGTCGAGCCTCAACGTGACAAAGGCATGCACTAGTGTTGGCAGGTCTTTGGGTGGAACTAGGGGCTTGATCCTGCTGATATCCCTCAAGTGGCAGAAACCACTTTTGACCGCAGATGACACCTGAGCTTCAACTGTCAATCTGCTATCCAGGATGACGCCAAGATCCCACACCCTAGGGGAAGCCATCAACAGGGCGGATCCCAGAAACAATCCTGTACTTACTCCGAAGGCACTCCCATCATGCCCCCGACCTGCCTCAATCACCAGTACCTCCATCTTATCTGGGTTCAGTTGCAACCAGCTGGAGGACATCCAGTCACCGATCTCAGCCAGGCAGTTGCTAAGCACTCCCGTGCCGTTGTGTGTTCCAGGGGCAAAGGACAGAAACAGTTGGGTATCATCTACATAGCAGTGAAAACCCACACTGTACTGTCAGATGAGCTCACTCAGGGGCAGCATGTATACCATGAATAACACAGGTGACAGGATCAAACCTAAGAAACTCCACAAGGCAGGGACCTTGGGGAGGAGGAAAAACTCCCCATCACTACCCATTGCACCCTGCCCAAAAGAAAGGACTCAAACCAGTTGATGACAGTGCTGGCGAGTCCACAATACTCTTGAAGGCACTCCAGAAGCACAATGTGATCCACTGTATCAAAAACGCTGAGAAGAGTTCTAAAACTAGAACTGACCTGTCTCCTCTATTTCTAGCCCTGAGGAGTTCATTATGCACCCTAACTAACACCGTTTCGGTGCTATGCCTAACCCTGAAACGTGACTGGAATGGCTCATAGATATCAAAGGACATGAGGTGTTCTTCAAGCTGTTGCGCCACTAGCTTCTCAACTACCTTGCCCAAAAATGGCAGGTTGGAGATTGGACGGTAATTTGCCAGGATATTAGGGTCAAGAGATGGCTTCTTTAGGAGAGATCTAATAGGAGCCTATTTCAAGGAATCCAGGAAGACCTCCTCCAACATCGAACACTGGACAATCCCAGTGAACACCAGGCCCATAAACCTGACACATCTCATTAAGAAACAGGTCAGGGCCGGGTCCAATTCACAGTAAGTGTGCTTTAGCTTCAAGATCACCTCCGTGACCTCGGCCACCTCCACTGGTTTAAACTCATTCCAGACAGACGGCGCGCCTCTGCTCATCACAGGTTGACCACTGCGAGGCAACACTTGCCTCACCGACACGATCCCCGACCAGATGGAGGCCACCCTGTCAGAGAAAAACAGAGCAAACTCCTCACATAGTATGGTCGAAAAAGCTTTTTTCGGTTGTAGACAGATAGGATGTTAAAGTCTGTCCACAGTCTGAAATAGCTGAGATGGTCTGTTTTTCCCTGCAGCAATCTCCCTGGACAGAAATTCTGCTTTCTTACAGTTGATTGCCCCTTGGTACTCATGATAATGAGTATACAAGGCCAGTTTGTCCTCCTCTGACCGGATCCTCCACCAGCAATGCTCCAACTTCTGACCCCTGATCTTCATCACTTTGAGATCCCTATCAAATCAAGGGGATCTCAGGTGAGAAGATCTGGGTCATATATGGACTGGTGCGATGGTACTGAGTGCTTCGGAGACCACCACATTATAGGCAGCCACCGCCTGGCCCATGCCAACTGCACATGCAGCATCTACACTAGATAAGTCAGTCATCACTAACAGTCCCTCTGGGGACAATCCCCTCAAAGGGCGATAGCTAACCATCTCTGCAGAGGAAGGACTTTCGGGGGGCCCAAGCAGGAACTTCACCATACAATGATGGGACCAAATGACCTGATCAGTCCTGAGGTTAGCTACCCCAAGCCCCAGCAAGAAGACCAGGTCGCACATGTGGCCGTGGTGATGGGTTGCAGAAGTAACCCCTTGTGTCAGGCCCAGTGATGACATCAACTGGAGGAGATCATGACCAAATTGCGAGGATTCGTCATCGACCCAGGCACTCAAGTCCCCCAGAATTAAACATCTGGGGGACTCCCAACACTTGGTCGACGACGAAATCCGCAACCACCTGCAGGAATTCCCCCCCAACCCCGTAGAGCAGTAGATAAGGAGAATCCTGCAACCTGCACCTGGGCCCCCATGCACAGCCACACACTCAAAAGACCTGGCAGAACCCACTGGGTGCATGAAGCCCAAGCTGGATCTAAAGCAGATGGCCACTCCCCCATCCCTGTGGTCCCTCCTCAGGCAGTGCACCATGGAAAACCCAGTGGGGACGGCCACCTCCAAAACTGGCCCGGCATCATCACCCAGCCAGTTCTCCGTAATGCAAGCCAGGTCGACCGAGGAAATGAAGTCCACCATAACTGCGGTCTTGATCCTCATCAATCTGACATTGCACAGCACTGCCCGATGGGGACTGGTAGAAGCTGCCGGCCCCCCAGTTACCTGCCCACTCGGTCTGGTGGGAACCCTGGGGACGGAGACCAAAATGTTGGCCATGACACTGGGGAAAATTCCCCTGCTCTTCTACCCTTTTTGGGTCTTCCCTATTCCAGAAATACTGGTCCTACTGTAGGTACAGTACACTGGGATAGAAGGAATTAAGCACATTGAGATTTGTTTTTCAGACTCTACTGATATTAACTGTTTGTTTCTTTCTTATTTATTTCTTCACGCTTGTACAATATCTTGGTTTTGATAAGTTCTGGTTTGTGGCTTTCTGTATTTTATTTTATTTTTCTGTGTTCTTTTTTTTTCCCACCCATTTTTTTGACAATCTTTGTTAATTTTATTTGTGTTCTTATCGGATATCATGAGTATTTGTGGTTAAACATAGAAACATAGTCTTTGACGACAGATAAGGACCACTTGGCCCACCTAGTCTGCCCATTTCCCTACCTACAGGATAAGCTGCAGATCCTAGTTAACCAACAGCCTATTTCTTCCTACCCCCCACCAGAATTGCCTCATGTCTGTCCCATGCGTTCTTGAATTCTCCCACAGTTTTAGACCCCACAACCTCCTCGGGAAGGCTGTTCTATGCGTCCACCACCATCTCTGTGAAAAATACTTCTTCACATTGCCCCTGAGCCGTCCCCCCTCTATCTTCAAATGGTGTCCCCTTGTTCTTGCACATCTCTTTTTCTGAAATATGCTAACCTCTTGGACTTTGTTGACTGCACTGAGGTACTTAAAAGTTTCTATCATGTCCCCCCTCTCCTTAAGGGTATACATATTAAGCTCCTTTAGTCTCTCCTCATATGGCTTCTCTTGCAGACCCTGCACCATTTTAGTTGCTCTCCTCTGGACTGCCTCCATCCTGCCTATGTCCTTGCAGAGATGGGGCCTCCAGAACTGGATGCAGTACTCCAGATGGGGGTCTCACCAACTGTCTATACGGGGGATAACAACTTCCTGTTTTCTGCTGGTGATGCCTCTCCTTATACATCCCAGTATCCCCCCAGCCCTCCCTACTGCCTTCTCACATTGCTTGCCAACCTTAAGGTCATCTGATATGATTACCCCCAGGTCCCCTTCCACTTCTGTTGTTGTTACTACCTCCCCCCATCGTGTAATCTTCCCCTGGGTTTTTGTTTCCTGGGTGCATTATTTTGCACTTTTTTGCATTGAATCCAAGCTGCCATTCTTCTGACCATTACTCCAACCTTGCCAAGTCCCTTCTCATCCTTTCCACACCTCCTTGTGTATGTGGGTTATGTCATATTATTTTATTTTCTATATGAACTTTGTATGATTTGTTTCTTTGATTTGTACTGCAATTAAAAACTTCCCCTACTCGATAAGTGCCATGGGATCTTTAACTTTCACCTGGACAGCCGCTAGAGATGCATCTCTTCTGAAGGACAACTACTCAATATTGTAGTACCCCCATGTACTGCACTACAGTGTCAGTTACGAGTATCATGTACTGGGTGTGGGGCTAGAACCCACGACCTTCCAAACAAATGAAATAGAAAAACACCAAAGCATGGATGCTTTACCTCAAAAATATTATCTAGTGATATTTCTTGATAAAGAAATAGATTTGCATCTACAGTACACTTCTAGTCATTCTATGGCTCTACAAAAATTATGCAATCTACTGTTCTTTCACAACATTTGAATCCCTCAGCCAAAGTTTTATTACTGAAAGGGATTTTATTACCCATGGCCAGTTTTATAATGTCATGCATTTCATACTGGCTACATGACCCATGAAAATAATAAACTTGTGAATTCTAATGATGACACATTTTGTTCTAACTCCTATAAATGTAACAAAAATGCTTTAAGTAAACCTGTTACTGCTACCAATCATGTATTACAGATATTTCCCTTGACACATCCTAATCAGTAAAATGTTGTTTATGGAAATATTTTACTCAGCAAAACATGACATTTGGAAATAATTGCTGTAATAGAAACTGTTCTGTTCTTGAGTGGTTTGATAAGTGTCACTTTCAATAAAAGCTCTTCCAGTGAACTGCGACATTTATTTAACAGCGGGGCACATCTTAGCAAGATTCCTGTTGTAGATACCCCTACCTACTGTACTTATCTTCTACTACAGTACATACAAAAAATTTCTTTGTTACAGCTGGGTTAGTTTCAGAACATTTTTTGAAGTGGGACAGTGTCCCACAGGGCACAACAATTAGAGGGTCAATAAACTGGGAAAAAAGGGTCACTTTCCAAGCATAAGTGCCAAAAATAATAGTATAATCAATCACTGGAATGAAAAGTCATAATCTGTTCTCTAGTGAACAAGCATGGACCAAACTTTGGAGTTGCCTTGAAAGGACAGCGGGTTAACTGTAAGACTCTGTTCCTTCAATAAGATCTTGCTAGAACAGAAGACCCCAAAAAGGACTTGATAAAACTACAGACTTAAGTCATTACGGTGGGTGGGCAGAGGGGGACAGTGATAAAGCAGGGATACTGAATGAATATTTCTGCTCAGTATTCACAAAAGAGGAGGGGGAAGTGCCTAATCCAATTAACAGAAGCACCCTTGATAGGGGGATCGATCCCAGTCCTTTCACAGAAGAAAGGGTTCTGCAAGAACTCCTAAAACTGAAGGTGGACAAAGCAATGGGTCCTGATGGAATTCATCCCAGAATTCTAAAAGAATTAAGGAAGGAACTAGTGAAACCACTGGCTACTTTTTAAATAAATCATGGGAGGATGGTGTGGTACCCGAGGACTGGAGGAAGGCAGATGTGATTCCCCTTCACAAAAGTGGGACCAAGACAGAGGCAGGAAACTACAGACCTGTCAGTCTGACCTCTGTGGTAGGGAAAGTGATGGAGTCACTTCTGAAGGAAAGAATAGTTGAGTACCTAGAGGCCAGTGGGGCACAGGACCCAAGGCAGCATGTGTTCACAGCAGGAAGGTCATGTCAGACGAATCTAATAGATTTCTTTGACTGGGTGACCAAAGTAGTAGACCAGGGAGGGGCTGTGGACATGGCCTACCTAGACTTTAGCAAGGCATTTGACACAGTCCCACACAAAAGATTAATAGTGAAATTAATCAGCCTGGGAGTGGGTCCCAGGGTGGTAGCCTGGGTAAAACACCGGCTGCACAACAGGACACAGAAGGTAACTGTAAATGGAGTCCACTCTGAAGAAAGAGGGGTTACTAGTGGGGTACCACAGGGTTCAGTATTGGGTCCAGTCCTTTTTAATGTCTTCATCAGTGACACTGCAGAGGGACTGGAAGGAAAAGTATGTCTTTTTGCAGATGACACAAAGATCTGCAACAGGGTTGATACACAAGGAGGCATGGAAAGGATGAAAAGGGACTTGGCAAGGTTGGAGGAATGGTCAGAAGTATGGCAGCTAGGATTCAATGCAAAGAAGTGCAAAATAATGTATCTGGGAAACAAGAACACAGGGGAAGAATACACAATGGATGGGGAGGTAGTAACAACAACAAAAAAGGAAAGGGACCTGTGGGTAATTATATCAGATGACCATAAGGTTAGCAAGCAATGTGAGAAGGCAGTAGGGAGGGCTGGGGGTATACTGGGATGTATGAGGAGAGGCATCAGCAGCAGAAAACAGGAAGTTGTTATCCCTCTGTACAGACAGTTGCTGAGACCCCATCTGGAGTACTGTGTCCAGTTCTGGAGACCCCATCTCTTTAAGGACATAGACAGGATAGAGGCAGTCCAGAGGAGGGCAACTAAAATGGTGCAGGGTCTGCAAGAGAAGCTGTATGAGGAAAGACTAAAGTAGCTTAATATGTATACCCTTGAGGAAAGAAAGGAGAGGGGGGACATGATAGAAACTTTTAAGTACCTCAGTGGAATCAACAAAGTCCAAAAGGGTAGCATCTTTCAGAAAAAGAGACGTGCAAGAACAAGGGGACACAATTTACAGATAGAAGGGGGGCAGTTCAGGGGCAATATGAGGAAGTATTATTTCACAGAGAGGGTAGTGGATGCATGGAACAGTCTTCCTGAGGAGATTGTGGGGTCTAAAACTGTGGGAGAATTCAAGAATGCATGGGACAGACATAAGGCAATTCTTGTGGGGGGTAGGAAGAAATAGGCTGTTGGTTAACTAGGATCTGCGGCCTATCCTGTAGGTAGGGAAATGGGCAGACTAGATGGGCCAAGCGGTCCTTATCTGCCGTCAAAGTCTATGTTTCTATGTCTATTACAGAAAAGATTAAGATCCCTTCAATCACAATCTCTCTTTTTGTTTTACATTTTTTTTTTGTAGACTTTCTTTCTGCACTGCTCTCCACAGAACTCTCTCAGGCAGACCCCACTTGCCGCAACCGCTCTACCACCCCACCTGATCCTCGCTCACCAGGAAATCAGGGACAGACACTCCCTACCCTACCCCAATCTGGCAACTCCCAAACCGGACCCAAGGCAAGGCAGGGGATCAGGAGAGCTGGCGAGACGCGTTCGGTGTTGGGTGTGCGGCGGCGGGCACTGGAGGTTGCCATCACCTATCTGTGGGGCCAGGGATTTTTCCTTACTGCTGTATGGTCCCCTGGAGTGCAGATGTGCAATGTCAACCTGCATATGATGGGCGCGTTTCCACATCCGCACGTAATATATCCGCCGCCACTTCCAACCCCAGAAGAGCGTGCCACACGTTGTGTCACCTCCAGTCACCACCAGGAGCCACTAGCACTATGGCAAGCATACCCACCCACCCCCAGGAAAGGAGAGCAGTCTTCCAGATGTTCAGTCCTTTCCTGCCCCTGCCAACCCCCAAAGGCAATAATTTGCTCCTGAACCTGGGTCGCCGGCGTGGCACAAGGTGTGGCATCCAGCGCCTCAACCCTCAGTGCCACCATGCTGGCTCTTTTGGTTTTTAATTGTATGACCCTTTTAAGAAAAAAATTAAGTATTCTTGGCCTACTTAAACAATTTGGTAGTGAATGAATATTCATCAAACACAAGTTTTTCACATGCCAATTAGACTGCCACAGTATTAAATTTGTCTAGTTTTTAATTCCTTACTTCATACTGAAAAGGTGGTTTTCAGTGAACTCCCTTTTAATTCGATCTAAATGTTTTTTGGTAGCCTTTTCCCCTGGCAACTGGGTCACTAGTGAACTCAGGTGCTCTACACAGTATATGTCTATCTCATGCCTGCCTCACTTGGAATGATACAGCACTAAGCAACACACAATAAATGACATATGTTGTTTAACAAGGGTGTAGAAGAGTGGCATACCATGTGGCACAGATAAGTTATTTCATTTTCTTTTTTATTTTGTTAACCGGGATATGGCAGTGGAACAAGTCCATTTTCAGGCCCAGCCTGACAGAAAAGTACATACAAACACAAAGTGACAAAACATGACTTAGCAATTTACAAAAAACAATACAATTATCCATAAACATTAAATACTGCGTAAAGTTAACTTTAACATTTTGCAGTGTAGTTGCTGCATGAAGATTATCAGGTAAATTATTCCAGAACATAGGTGCTGAACCTGAGAATGATCTTGTACCTGCCTTCGTTTTATGAACAGCTGTTTGTAAAACCGTACCTTGTGAAGAACATAAGAAAACAGGGAAATGACGAATGGATACCAAATCTGCTACAGGATATTTTGAAGTTGAAAAAATGGATTTGTAAATTTGACACCCAAAATAATAAGCAAGTTTGGGTTTAGGGGCTAGCCAGTGCAACTGCGAATATAACAAACAATCTTGAGTTCAACATGGAGAATCTAGGATTAAACCGACAAATGCTATTGTAAGCTACAGTTAGAGTATTAAGTTCCCTCAACCCAAGATTAAAACACATACTAACACAGTAATCATATGTTGTTTAACAAGGGGTACAGAAGAGTGGCATACCAAGTGGCACAGACGAGTCAGAGGGCAAACCTCCACAATAACACTTTCAAAAATCAGGGCAACTATCCAGACAAACTTTGTGATTATTGGACAGTTAAAATGTTACATTTTGACTGGTAACAAGTACAGCCTTAGCAACAGAAACTGTGTATAAGTAAAAAAACAAACAAAAAAAAGATCCTCAGACTGACCACAAGGTTGTGACAACACGCTTTTGTAACTGTTGCTCCTTTCCAGAACTCTAAGGCCCATACTGCTTTGATGATGTCATTTCAGTCCTTTGTCACTACACATTTCTACCCCACTCCTTTATGAAAAGTTTTTGTAACAAAATAAATAAATAAAATATAAATTTATAGAGACAAGATTTGTTTTGATGTACCATGATGTTCACTTTACCTGTTTTTAACAGAACGAAAACTGTCCTTAGACTAAAAAGACATCATGCTGTTTTACATGGAATGTTGTTGCTCAGAGAAATCGGGAAAATAGACGACAGTGTCAAAAACATAATGTTGTGTTGCACTTCAACAATAGTTTTTTTTTTTTTAACAAAGAATATTTTGTTTTCAAAATACCCTAGCAGTGAAAACAACACAAGTGAAGTTTTATATTTTAATTTGTCGGTACATCGCAGAACTAGCTTAGCAGCATTATTATGTTCCAAGGGTCAAAGTATTAGTAAACAGATTCAAAAATGTAAAAGGACACAATCTCATGCTTTGAAATGAACCCAGCTACAGAGGACAAATTAACATGATGAGGAAGACAGATTACACTTTTAAACTGTAATTACTCAGCATGTCACACTGTCCTTCAGTTTTGGCATGATGCTTCCTGCTGACTTCAAGAAAAAACAAAACACAGATGTGGTTTATGCCCACATTCGACTCTGGAGTGCATTTTTTGTTGTTGTCATTAAAGTTTGCACTTTACTTGATATAGGAAGTACAGTGCTACCAAAAATTTAAATAGTGCTGTCTTCAGACTTCGTAGCATGTTTTTACATTTACTGTAACTATTAGTCACAGTATTTACATGACCAGAAGCTGTAGCCCACACGTTATGATCTACTACCATATTTTCTGGGAAGCAGAAAATCTGTGTAGCTGGTTTTAAAATGACAGCCCGTCTCTGTTTTTAATAATCTTTCTGCATAACTGTCTAGTCTGTTGACATTCAGGATCCTGGATAATGTGGTTTATTGATTCACTGCCATTTCCCTTTGGTTATAATGTAGTACAAAACAGAATTACTGATATGTATTGCAGCCACTTTGTGGCCTATAAACATAGGATGTCCTAGACAAGAAAAAGTCCAGGGGTCCAAGCTGCTGCGGCATTCTGTGTAAGCAATAAGATATGATGAGGTGTTGGTTGTTGCCTGAGAAGAGTATGCCCCAGGTGCATTATGAGGCACGAGGTGCTTGCGCTGACTGCCTTCAGCGCCTGGGATGTGCTCTTATCAGGCAACAGCCCACACCTCGGAGTGTTTTACTGCACTTATTGGAGTGTCTTATTGCACTTTTAAAATGGGCCTCTGTGAAAACAATTGAAATTAAATTAAGTAAATTAATTTAAAAGGAGTAAAAAACATAAAAGTAAGAAAGCAGAAAAGTAGTCCTTCTGTATTGTATTTTAATATGGTTTTGTACTGAGATGGTGGTGTTGGCCACTAGAGGACAGTGGTGTCTGTGTTATCAGTGCCTCATATTCTCGCCATGCCCCAGCATGCTCAAAAGTTTCGTTATTGTTGCTTTTGCCATATTCTTGTATTCCTGAAAAGCTACACTGCATTATGTGATGATGTATGCGGCAGATGAGGGACCAACAATGTTTACAGCCAAGTGACACAGCGAACGTGTGTGACACCTGTGGTTTCAGGTGAAGGGTAGCTCAGGTGACTGCTCATCCAACATGCACAAAGGCAGCATTTTAGAACTGTTACTGTGGCGGCGTTTCAAATGCAACTAACTGGAAACAAAAAATATCACTAATATGGGGACAGCGGTGGTGGCAACAGAGGGAGGGGGCGGGACAAGGATGGGTGATCGGTTACTACAGTCCATGGATTTCTGGCCTAAAAATAAAAAGGTAAAAGAAACTTTTAAAAACAGGTTATTTAAAACCTGTAACTTGTTTTAAATATGTTAAGTGTTTCTATGATGTGGGATGGGGAGGGGAGTTACGAATACGTTTCAAATACTATTTTATGAGTTAGGGCAAGTAATAAGGTGCAAAGCTTAGTAACTTTCCTAACATGGCTTCCAGAAACCTGTTCTTCAAAACTTTCTGGCAGGCACGAGTATGAAGGTTGCACTACGTCTAGCTTGGCATTAAAAGTGCCAACTGCAGGGCTGTTGTCTTATAAGGACAGGGTTCGGACCAAGCAGGATGCAGGATCTTTCCTACCTATTTTATAAGTTATGGGAAACAGCTGTAGCCACTATTTAATGGGTGGTGCTACCAGTAACTATTATCAACTTCTGCACCATGGAGGTGAAAAGGAGAAGTTACTTACCATAACTACAGATCTTCAAGAATATCTTCTCCATACAGTACCACTCTGGTCTTAGAGCTGGAGGCAACAGGAACCAGCAGAAATAAAAATCCTTGGGGCTGGTGGCACCAGTGTCAAGCACATGATGTTATCTGTGTGCCTGCAAGGTATACAGGCTTCCTGCCTGTCGCCCTCCCCTCACCACCAGCCGGCCTGCGCTGCACCTAAGATTCAGCGAGAGCTCCTGATTCGGGAGACCTGCCCCGATGGACCCCGGGGAAGCGGCTTCCTGCCTGCCACCCTCCCCTCACTACCAGCCGGCGCGTGCCACACCTAAGGTACGCTCTCTTTCCCTGGACCTCAAGCGGTTCCGCAATTGGCTGCTTAAGAGCTCCTTGCCTAACTGGTGTTCGGCGCAATGCCGCCAAAATGCAGCCATTGTGAGTGCTTTAAAGCCTCCAGTACTGTCTCTTTAAGAGCTGCCTGCTCGCAGGCTTCAGTGGTCTGTACGGGGGGGGCTGGGGTTTCCCTGCTCAAATCCCACCTGAGCTGCAGTGAAATCGCTCCCAATGTGTAGTCGCTGTAAGTGATAAAGGGAGCCTGACTGATATAAGTGTTTGGCTATAATCATTTAGGCATTAGTGACATTACAGTTCGTCTAACCTGCCTTCCTTGCAGTTGGGAGTTGGGACTTTGTGTGCTTGGCCCCTCCATTTTGGACCTGGATTGTTGAACTGGGCCAATGGGGTAAAGAGGGATACCTAAAATGAAGACCGCTTGAGCCAACCAGAGTTAGGACTCTCTTTGGAGCCAGCTGGCCATAGGGGATACAGCCAGTAATTCTGGGAAATGAAGTTCTGGACTGTGGCACCTTTTTGTGCACCAATGAGGACCGAATTAAGTGACTGGCATCTGCAGCTCACCAATGGGATCCGGTGGTGTTCCGAACTGAGATGCTCTGCCCAAACTGCCAAGGGGCAGAGTCGTGGCTGTGAGAGAGGAAGGAGCTCTGGGCTCCTGCGCCATTGAGTTTCAGCGTGGGAAGCGCGTGTGGAAGGCCAGATTCAGGCGGCTTGAACGTCAGCAAGTGCCAGACAAAATCCGCTAGGCAGCAGTGAGAGGAGGCTGTGCAAAAGTGCAGCTACCTACCAGGCTCACCCTGTAGAGGACTGGAGAATCTGCTTCAATCGCGCTCGGTCTGTCAGGACAAGTGAAGCTGCATTGTTGGGCCCAATGTACTGTAGTGAAAACGATCGGGATTATACAGCAGCTGCCTGGTATGGTACCCCTCTGCTCTTCATATAAATGTGTGGAGGAGTGTCTGAACTCCAGGCTCAGTCCTGCAAGTGGTGTGAGAGCGCTCTTTAGGTTGGAGTTGTAAGTATTAAATCAGGGTAGCTCCCTGTCATATGTGCATAGTGAGGCCAAGATTTGTCTGGCTGCTTTATTGGCAACACAAACTGAGCCTGCTGGATCTGCTTAATCCTCTTAGGAATCAAGTGCTTCTTTTCTGTGTCAGGGCCCCAACCAGCTGCATTGAGAGGCTAGCCTTCTATGGCCTGGGTACCCAAAGACAGTGACTTATAGGGTTGGCCTGTGCACAGTGCCCTAGATAGATATATAGATACTGTATATATGTATTAGAGTGGTAAGCTAATTAACCTGATCTCCCCCAGTCCTTGTTATCTCCCCCTAAATAAATCAGATTAGTTGTTTTGCAAAGGTATACTGACTGAACTGTGTGTCTATGTTGAATTATTGTACAGTGGTTATTGTATAACCGTACCTTACTTTACAGGGGGTCCCCAGAGCCAAACTGATTGAACCAAAGCTGGGGGTAAGTGTATATGGCAAGGGTACTGTGGTTGACGGGTGTGGGCCACTAGTGGAAAGAAAGGGGGGTTGCAGTGACCCAGAGGGCTGTAACCAAGTCATAGTAGACTGTTTCAACCCCGACCTCTGGGTGGCAGCACCCGCCATCAGATCCAGGCCCCTCAACCTGTGAACGTCAGAGCAGGCAGGGGTAGTGGCCCTTGGGAGAGTGCCCCCTAGGGGTTACACTAGACTGAGGGAGCCCACCACTGGACAACTGCACCAGCTACTGCCTTGCCATTGGTGCACCTCCTAAGCCGGTGCTGAAGCCAAGCTCAAGCACCTGGGCTCAGACTTTCGGCGCTCATCACTTTTTTTTTTATTTGGCGCTGCCTTCCACTGTGGTATTCTCCTGCTTGAATTTTTACCTGCCTGCATTTACTGTTACTTGTTAAATTTATTTGCAAACTAGCCACTTTAGCTAGTTAGTGCCTTACTGTATTAACAATTAGCTTTTAATGCCTAGATAAGCGTGTAGCTAGCCAGCATCCTTTTTATCTGCTATTAATCAGTTCTGCATGATTAATTTAAACTGCAAGTGGATAACACTAGCCAGCTTTCTTTTCTACCTTTAAGTAAATTGCCTAACTGTATTTCAAGATAGCCAGCATGTCCTTCCTTAAAAACTCAACTGCCTAACTGTTGTATTTTGTTCTGCTAAATCCCTGCTGCTATTCTTTACTGCGCTTTTATTTTTTCTGACCTCTCCATTCCCGACTGCGATTCTCTCTACCCTCTGCTCCTGGTAAATTTCAATTTCCCCACCGGTCCTTTCTCCTCTTCCCCCCCGCTAACATCTTGCTGTATTCTTTTGCTACTGATCGACCCCCCCACCCCATGGCCTGAGCTCAGCTCGGTCCCTCCCATCTATTGTCTCGTTCCTCTGAATCTACCCCCTGCTTCTCTAGCTGTCTCCTTTCCCTCTGTCTTGGTGTCTGCTCCATGCCCCCACCCCCCAATTAGCGCCTCGTGGTTACCTAGTTAACTGTGCCCCTCTTCCCTCCCCCTCCTCAGATTTGGTGAGAGTTCCTGATTCGGGCGATCTGCCCCGACGGACCCCGGGGGAAGCGGCTTCCTCCCTGCCGCCCTCCCCTCATCACCAGCTGGCCTGTGCTGCACCTAAGGTATGGTCTCCTTCCCTGGACCTTTAGTGACTCCACAACTGGCTGCTCCTAGACTGAGGGGATCCACCATTAGATGACCTCACCAACTACTGCCTTGCCATTGGTGCACCTCCTAACCCGGTGCTGAAGCCAAGCTCAGGCACCCAGCCTCAGACTTTCAGCGATCAGTGCCTTTTTTTTTATTTGGCGCTGCCTTCTGCTGCTCCAGTTTTCTCCCACCCTCCCCGGCCCCTGCACTCTTTAAATCTGCCTGATTTCAGTCATACCCCTCCCTCATACAGATTGGCTCTCTCCTAATCAGAGCCCATCTATCCATTAAAATAAACCTTCACTCTAACTGTCCACTTCCATTTGCACTGTACATCTTTGCTCGCCAGTTCCCCTCTCTACTTGGCAGTTAGCACACTGCCTACAACCTATGTCCTGTTCATGCCTTCCAGAGTAAATATGAATTTTCTGCTACTGCCATTTATAGCTATCTCCCTGGTAGGCACTCTCTTAGTTGCTGATTTCGGAGCCTCTATCCTCGTTGCTGACCAGGTCAAACTCAAGCATTTCTGTGCCACCTCCAACCATTCCCATCACATCCCTTCACCACCAAGATGGGAACTCACCTCGCTCAGACCCTTCATGCTTGCATTTCTCCCCAACCTAGAGCGTTGCCTGCTCGGACTTTTCCTTCACTCCCTCTCCCTCTCCTTCTCCTTCTCGACCCCACTCCTTAGCACCCAGTACCCCATTACTGACTTTTTTCTCTGCTCCTATTGGGAGGAGATAATGAAACCAACCCTAGCCCCGCCAACACCTCTATCACATCCACCTGTGGCATCTGGGCCTTTGCCCCAATCTGAAATTTGCACACATGAATGTATGTAGCCTCTCTGCCAAACTTCCCAACCTCGAGGCCTGGGTTTCACAGTACAGACCCCATGCAATCTGTTTTATAGAGACCTGACTGAAACCCCAGCACAACGATGCCATGTTCCAGCCAACTGGCTACATCCTTCTGTGCAGAGACTGACCAGGCAAAAAAAGGGTGGTGGTGCCGCCATCCTAGTTATGGACCCTTTCTCTGCCTGCACCACCCTTCATGGGAACCGACCCCCCAAGTGACAGGTTAACTGCTGAAATTACTACTGGCTCTACAAAACAAAGCTTTTACCTGGGTTGCTGCCATAATCCACAGAGAGGTGGCGTAGCCGGCCTCCAACGCCTGCTCTTGGGCCTAGGATCTCTCTCCCCAGCTAGAGAAACTATCCTATTTGGTGACTACAATCTAAATTGGCTGGTTCCCCAAGAACCAGACTTTGCAAACATGCTCAAACAGCACAGCCTGGTACAAATCCTCACACTCTCAACCCGATCCAATTATTGGACCTCCACACACTCCCTTACCGATCGGGTGGTTACAAACAGAGGGGACCACATTCCTCATGTGGGCACCCTATCAGACTCAATAAGTGACCACTCCCCTATCTATGCCATCTGGCCCTCCAAATATGTATCATTCTGAAATTTCAGCCACCATGACACCTCCGCACCAACAGAAGCGGTTAGGGACATAAGCTGGGATGCCCTCTATGCGCTCTCAGATGTAACCCTCGCCGTCATCCACTTCACTAACACTCTTCTTGACATCCAAGACTGACATTTCCCCATAACTACCAGAAGAGTCCACGGTAGATGTACTTGCTGGATCTCAAAGGAACGCCTCTCAATCATGAAAAAGAGGAACTGCAAATGGATTGCGCATAAACAAACCTCATCCCCTGCCCTGTGCAATGAATACCAGTACCTGTGCAACCACTGCAAGCACCTGGCCCAGTCTCTCAAACGGGATTATTGCACCAAGCTGAAGAAGTAGAGTCTCGGTAATCCCAGAAACTTCTAGAACTCCATCAGCTCCCTTCTCGAACCAACAGCCCGAACGTTCAGTTCAGTTCCCCATCTGGCCTCCTGACTGACCTCGCTAAGGTAATCAATACCTTTAACCTCAAATTCACTGACCTGTGAGCCCTCCTGAGCAAATTTCCTTCCTGCACCCCCTCCAATATGTTGTCTAACGCCAATGTCTACCCCCACCCCCCGCTGGGCACCCAGCTCACCCTGGCTCCACTCAGTCTGCTCCTCCTCCTGCTTGCCCTCCTTTCCATTTCAAGGTTATCTCCTTAAAAGATACTCTCAAACTCCTCCGGGGACTACCTAACCTTGGCAGCCCAGGCTCTGTCGGCCTCTCCTCTGTGTTCCTCAAAATTGTGGCCCCTGTCATTGCTAAACCCCTCATCTTCATTTTCAATCCAGCCCTGACTACCTCTTCCATGCCTCTTCCTTGGAAATCTGCCAAAGTCATTCCTATCTTCAAAACAGGCAACCCCATCTCCGCCGATAACTACCGACCAATATTTATCTTCCCTGACCTAAGTAAACTGCTCAAAAAAGTTGTGCATCAACAACTGTCGGAGTACCTCATCAAATACGATATCCTATGCAGCCAGTGACATGGCTTTCACCAGCACCGCAGCACCTCCACAGCCCTAGTCCTATTCACCGATCATATCTTTACAAATATGGATCAAGGGCAGGCCACCAATGCCATATTTGTGGACCTGTCAAAAGCTTTTGACTTGGTAAAACATTCTCTCCTCCTCTCCAAATTGAACCTGACTAGCTCCTCCAAGGAAACCATGCGGGGGTTTCAGAGTTACTGTACCAGCTGCTCTCAGTATGTTTGCATAGGCTCAGCCACCTCTCCAGCCTTATCCATCTCCACTGGGTCCCCAAGGGCTCCATACTAGGACCCCTTCTCTTCATCATTTTTGTCAGTACCCTTGCATCAAACAGCCTCACCTGCAAATCCCTCCTCTAAGCTGACGATCCAGTTATATACCACAGCGACAAATCTATTCCCCACTTATCCTCCGTCCTCACCCAGAACTACTGCGCTGCCAACAATTGGTTCTCCGACAATCTGATGCTAGTTAATACCAAAAAGACCAAGGCAATGCTGTCTGGGTCAAAACCTTTCCTTACCAGAGCTCACAAAACTAACTCTTCTCTCCTTATCCATCCTCCCAGTAGCCCTGCTCTCGAAAATGTCCACTCCTTCAAATACTTTGGGGTCATGCTGGACCCCTCACTCTCTTTCACTGACCATATTAATTCAGTAGTCTGTAGGGTAAATCTGAAACTCTGTGCGGCGTACCGAATCCTACCCCTCCTGACTCCTGAGGCCTGCATTGCTATTGTAAAAGGAAACCTCCTCCCCATCCTGGACTACTGCTCCCCAGTCTACTCTCGTGTCTCCTCTGCCTTTCGGACGTGACTTATGACTGTCTACAATAGCATTTGCTGCTTTGCCCTGTCCGCCCCCTACTCTACCCACCACTGCGATCTTTACTGCTCCCTAAACTGGCTCTCACTGCAAGGTCACTTTTACTTCACCCTCGGCTGTCTCACTGATACTTGCATCAGAAGCAGTCCTGCCTCCCCACTAACTGCCTTCTTCAAGCCCCGTACCTTGTCCAGGCACCTCTGCTCCTCCTTAGTCCCTCCCCTGGTGATGCCACAAACCACCACAAACATGGGTGGGAAAGCCCTATTGGTCGTGGCTTCCCTGCTATGGAACAGGCTGCCTGACCAACTCAGAGCATACAATAAGCCTCATGTCTGCAAGCTTAACTTTAAATCCTGGCTCCTCATTAGGGACAGCTGCACTTGCCCTCCCCCCCCCAGGTAACACCCACTTTTCAACTCCCCTTGGACCGGATGCCTATTTCTCCCTCATCATCCTGCACTACCATAGCCTGTTCAGTGCATCTTTGTGTCTGATTGGGGGGGATGGAAATTACGTAACTACCATAATTCTTGATCTTCTTGGACGAAGACTCCACCACTCATTCACACTAATGGGATCTGCGCTGGAGGCACTAGGACCCAGCGGGAGCAAACTTTATGCAAGAGGGTCAGCGCCAGAGATGGGGCCACGAGGAGCAGCACCGCGAGCCTCGGCTCATGCAGTAATGACTATCTCGGCGTCGACCCTCCAACCTCCTCAGTACCTTTTTTTCCAAGGAGGTGCAGCACAACTAACCTAGAAGGATAGCCTAACTAAAAACCGGACGTAAGATAGTCTGGAAGACCCGTATAAGAAGGGTCAAGAAAGAAGTCTTCACAGCCTAAAGATTGAGGGAGTGAAGACCAACAACAGAGGTGAGCTTGGGGGATGGAGGGTGGGCATGTGAATGAGTGGTGGAGATTTCATCCAAGAAGATCAAGAATTACAGTAGGTACATAATTTCCATATCTTCCTGGACATAAACTCTCCACCACTCATTCACACTAATGGGAGAGTACTGAGCTAATAATCCCCCGAGAGGGCGGCAGGAGAGACCAAGAGCTCACAAATTTAGGCCGGAAATCCATTAAGGATGGTTCTGCCAAAGCAAGCCACGTCTGGTATGGACATTCAGGGCACAGTGTTTGAGTAGTAGCACTGAGCTCCAAGTGGCCGCATTGCAAATATCTGCAATGGGCACGTTGCGGATTTCCACCAAGGATGCCGCGACCGCTCTAATAGAGTGAGCATACACTCTGCCTTCCACCTTAACCTGCGCCATGGAATAACAGTGGCGAAGGCATGCCACGAGCCATGCTGAAATGCATCTGATAGCGACAGGTTGGCCCAGCCGGGTCTTGCTGAAGGAAACAAACAGTTGTTGAGCTTTGCGAAAATCTTTTGTTCTATCTAAATAGAAAAGCAAAGCTCTTTTACATCCAAGGAATGAAGAGAACGCTCCCCTTAATTTTGAAAGTTCGCAAAGTAAGTAGGAAGGATCAAAGGTTGGTTTAGATGGAATTCTGAAACAACCTTAGGGAGAAACTTAGGATGGGTCCTAAGAACTACTTTGTCTTTATGAAACACAGTATACAGAGGGTCTGTGACCAAGGCATGTATCTCACAGACCCTGCGGGCCGAGGTAATGGCCACCAGGAAGGTCGTTTCCAAGTGAGGAATTTCAACTCACAGGTAGCTAGAGGCTCGAAAGGTTTTCGGGTGAGCATGTCTAGCACAAGATTAATGTCCCAGGCTGCGACTGGATGTCTGACAGGAGTTTGTTTGCACTTTTTCCTTGTTTTCTTTTAAGTAATTGTATGCTTTGTGGTATAGTGTTCTGTGTTTACATTTTACATGTTTTTATCCATTTTCTAAGTAAACCTCTTATTTTAAAGAAACTGCCTGGTGTGTCTTCGAAATTCTTTCTTTTGCATGTGAAGTATAGATGGTTAAAGCTGACAACTGTGCATAACCTTAATGGTGTTACTGAACTGGAAAAAGTAAGAAATACCCAAGGTCTTTCATAGAGTTTTATGGGTTCATTTTGGATACCTGGTTAGATGCCCCTGGTGGAAGATATCTGGCATCCCCCGAAGAGCAGATTACCCGAGTCTGTACATTTGGGTACGCTAGCATAAGGTTCACAGTTTGAATACCCCCAGAACCTGAGACCAAAGGTGATTTGGACCCACAAACAGACAGGAGGGTTACCCTGTTCTGTTACCTGTTCACAATACTGTGCTCGGAGGCTGGCACTGTGGGAGCAGAGGGCCTGACCGGCTAAGCAAGTTTGTGACAGATTGGTTGGCAGCGGTGCTGATAATTTTCATAATACAAGCTTTATACTGTTCAGTGTGTCAGCTTAATACTATACAGCTCACTTGCAAAAAAAAGGCAGCGATTTATTTTTTTTTTAAAAAAGGAAAAAGAACTGTATCATTTGGCTTACAGTCAAGTTCCTACCTGTTTTTTTTTCTGAAGTGCAAGTTAGAGTAGCCATAGTTAGGGAAGAAGATGATTTCCAATTACAGCGGGCACACTGTAGACTACTTGAGGCAGTTGTGCAAGGACAGAGGTGTCCTGTACGAGTTGAGAGCCACCAAGCAGAACCTCGTGTATGCCCTGATGGTAGCAGATACCCAGAGCATTGAGTCACAGACAGTGACTGTAAAAGACCAAACTTTGAGTGTGGAAGGGCTAGTGGCCAGTGCAGTGTCCAGATTCGATGAGGATGACAGCAGGGCCAGTGCCAGCAAAGGGCCACAGCAGCAGGGGAAGGTCACCAGCATTCTGAAGCCAGAAGTACTCAGACTGCAGATTGAGTTTCGCAGAATGGAGCTGGAGGTCCAGAAGCAGAGAGAGCGGGAACAGCGAGAGGCTGACCGTGAGCGCCAGTGAGCTGCAGAGGAAAAGAGGGAGCAAGAACGCCGAGAAGTGGAGAGAGAGAAGTGAGTCGCAGAGGAGAAGAGGGAGCGTGAACAACAAGAGGTGAACTGTGAGGAGCGAGAGCACCAGAGGCAACATGAACTGGAGAGGCTACGACTCTAACCACCCGGCACCAGAGCAGGTAAGTGGCTTGGGTTTAACTGGAACTACAGGACTGGAATACAAATTGAATTCCAAATTGATAGCTGAATTTAAAGAGGGGGAGAATATGGATGCCTTTTTGAATTCTTTTGAAAAAGTTTGTATTCAGGCTAAAATTCCTAAAGCGTCCTGTAATTTTCAGCTATCCCCGCTACTTACTGGGAAAGCTCGGGATGCATTGGGTCAAATGGACAATGAGGACAGTAATGTGTACAAGAAACTTAAAGCTGCACTTTTAAAAAAGTTTGTTTAACTGCTGAAGCATACAGAGTTAAATTTCGCAAGCTCAGGAGAAGCCCTGATATGAGTTACGAGGAGCTAGTCACGAAACGACGTCAGTTTTTTAAAACGTTGGTGGGAGGGAGTTGAAGCAAACTCTAGATAAAATTGAAAACTCTGTTTTGCTAGAACAGTTTTTCTAGGCATGCCCAGCAGAGCTGAAAATCTGGTTGAAGGACCGAGATCCCAAAACAGGGCAAGAGGCTGCTGAACTCTCAGACTGCTATGCCAAGAGCAGACCTGCTCTGACAGCGAATGGGGTGGGCGTGGCAGTGCAGAAAGGGAGGAGTGCGCCTTCAGGGCAGCTAAAACCCTCACGGCCTCCACTGAAACCAGTTAGCCCCAGGTTTCCGAGAAAACATTTCTCTGAGAAAAGAAACGAATGTTGGGTCTGTAGAGAAACTGGGCATACTGCCAGATAGTATCCCACAAGGTCAAGCAATACGCAACATGGGGCTAGGAAGGAAGTGGGCTGTTTGTGTGTCCCAGGAAGCATGCCTGTGAACACATGCACCCAGTCACAGTGAATAGTGTACAGACATAAGGGTTAAGGGACACATGGGCATCCCTGACATTGGTAACAGGGGATCTGACAGAGCCTGGTCAGCTTATACCCAATGAATATGTCACTGTACAAGACTTCACTGGTGAGAAGAAAACACTGCCCCTTGCTAGTGTTCTCCTAGACTGGGGTGAAACAGGTGGCTGTAGCCGAAACGTTAGCAGTTGACGTCAATCTTGGCAACAATCTCAAACCGGGGATGGTGTGTGCAGTTACCCGTAGCCAAGTGGCAAGGGAAAATGGTAGTTCCCTGGACCCCACAGAAGCTATTGTGGAACTCACTGGGAGGCTGGTTCCCCAGCCTGGGTCTCCTGATATGGAGACTAATGACAAGGTGGTAGAAATTTCATCAGTAGCAGTTAACCACACAGCTACGGAGGGTTACTCCGAGTAGGGAGGGGTGACCCATTGTAAGAAGGTTAGGAATGACAGTAATCCTGAGTGCCCTGCTGCTAGTACTAGGGACCCTAGTTTAGAGACTGAAGGGGACCTGTCCCATACATTGGAAATGTGTGAGGAGTTTGCAGCTGCTCAAAGAATTGACCCTAGTCTAGAAAAGCTGAGGGCTTGGGCAGACTCTGACGGAGCACAAGGAGGTGACGGTAAACATAAGGTTTATTGGAAAAATGGATGGATGTATACTCAGGCTGTGCAGACAGAGGGAGGGGTGCTAGTCAGGCTGCTTGTCGTTCCCCAGGGCTACTGTGAGCAGTTGCTCAAGGCTGCACATAATATTCCCTTGTCTGGTCATCTGGGAATCGCACGCACTATGCAGCGGTTGGCCAAGAATTTCTACTGGCCCACCTACACCCAGCAGGTGAAGGAGTATTGCAGGTCTTCTCACCGGTGCCAAGAAGTAGGGAAGGCGGGCAAGAAAACCCAAGCTGTCCTAATTCCATTGCCCATAGTGGAGGAGACATTCCAGAGGTTGGGAATGGATATTGTGGGGCATTTAAATACCCCAGCTCCTCCGGGAAGAGATTCATCCTGACTATGGTGGATTATGCCACCCGGTACCCAAAGGCAGTCACCCTAAACAAAGTGGCAGATGCCTTACTTGGGATTTGCTCCTGTGTTGGGTTTCCACAAGAGGTTATCACCGATCGAGGGGGTTCCTTCATGTCGGACCTGATGAAATGTTTGTGGGAGAAGTGTGGAGTGGTGCAGAGATGCATGACACCATATCACCCACAAGCCAATGGGCTTGTGGAAAGATTTAATGGTACTCTGAAGTCAATGCTCCGGGCATTTGCTGAACAGTGTGGGAGGGACTGGGAGAAATACCTTCCCCACCTGCTGTTTGAATACAGGGAAGCGTCCCAAGAGTCAACAGGATTTTCCCCCTTCAAACTCTTACATGGACGCCAGGTACGTGGGCCCCTAGACTTGATCCAGGAGGACTGGGAAGGCAAGCACGCCACCCAGGGAACTCCCATAGAGGATTATGTCCTTAGGTTTAGGAAAAGGCTGAAGGAGCTTATGGGCATAGCCCAGAGCAACCTGGCAGCTGCCCAACAGAAACAAAAAGTGTGGTACGACCGCAGAGCCAGAGTTCGCTCATACATGGCGGGTCAGGAAGTCATGGTCCTTATTCCGGTCCGGAAAGACAAGCTGCAGGCTGAGTGGGCAGGACTATACCAAGTAGTTAGGAAGGTAAATGACATGAACTATATTATAGAGTTACCTGACAGAAGACAGACAGAAAGGATGTACCATGTTAACATGATGAAGCCATATGCAAATAGGGCTGACATGGTGTTTGCAGTGTGTAGTCCTGGAGAGGGGATGGATGAAGGAGACCCCGTTCTGGACTCGCTGGAAGAAAGCAAGTGGGAGTCCTCTGTGGAAGCAGTAAAACTGTCTCCCCAGCTGGCCCCAGACAAGATCCAGGAAGTAAGGGAGGTTTTAGCAGACTGTACCCCCCGTTTAGTGCCAAGCCTGGACTAACCCCCTTAGTGACGCACGATGTGGAGACAGGGACACAGGCGCCCATACAGTGGACAGCATATCGGGTGTCAGAGGCTGTCCAAAAGGACATTAGGAGGGAAGTGGAGAAGATGCTGGATTTAGGGATAAACCAGAGATCCCACAGCCCCTGGGCCTCACCCGTAGTCCTTGTGCACAAGCCAGATGGCTCTACTCATTTCTGTGTGGACTATCATGGACTGAATGCAGTCACGAAGTCAGACGCCCAACTGATGCCCTGGACGGATGAACTCCTGGACAAGTTGAGAGGGGTGACCTACCTTACAACCATTCACCTGACCAAGGGGTATTGGCAGGTAGAGTTAACAGACAGAGCTAGGGAGAGGTCGGCCTTCATCACTCCGATAGGCTTATTTGAATTTAAAGTAATGCCTTTCGGAACGAAGAACGCCCCAGCCACTTTCCAAAGGTTGGTGAACCAGGTGTTAAATGGTGCTGAGGTGTATGCCGTGGCATACCTGGATGACACTGCCATCTTTAGTGCCAGCTGGGAGGAACACCTGTCCCACCTTAGGGAAGTGCTGGGCAGGATACAGAGGGCTCACTGTCAAAGCTGAGAAGTGCCAGGTGGCCATGGGAGAAGTGGCATACCTTGAGGAAGTGGTAGGCCGGGGACAGCTCCGTCCTAACCAAATAAAAATAGAGGTGATCCAGCCATGGCCCAGACCAGAAACGCAGAAGCAGGTCAGGAGTTTTCTAGGGACAACAGGGTACTATAGGAAATTTGTACCCAATTACAGTACCATGGCTGCTCCCCCCTCTGACCTGGCAAAGAAAAGGATGCTAAAGAAAACTACCTGGGGACCAGCCTGTGAAAAAGACTTTACCAGACTGAAGGAGGCACTGTGCAGTGCTCCTGTATTGACAAGTCCTGACTACAGCAAACCCTTTATAGTTCAGACTGACGCCTCAGACGTGGGTTTTGGGGCAGTACTGAATCAGACATCCAACCAAGGGAAAGATCACCCGGTAGTGTACCTGAGTAAGACGTTACTTCCCAGGGAGCAGGCATACTCTACTGTGGAAAAAAAGTGTCTTGCCATAGTGTGGGCCCTAAAGAGAGCCATACTTGTATGGGCAGCATTTTGGGGTACAAACTGACCACAATCCCTTGGTTTGGCAGACGCACATGGAAAAAATAAATGGTAGATTGTTAAGATGGAGTCTTGCCTTACAAGGGTATGACATGACAATCTTGCACAGGAATGGAGCAAAAAAACAAAATAGCAATGGCCTTTCGCGTCTTCATGAGGAATGAACTGATTTAGGAAGCTCATCCCATGCAGGGGATAGAGCCCCCAAATTCAGTCTAGGTGGGGAAGATTTGTGACGCTTGGCCAGCTGGTTATGACTGCTCTATAATTTTGTAAAATGAAAATGTGGTATGTGATTGTCTGTCATGAGACATCCTATGCTCCTGGGATAAACCCACCCAGGTTTCAGTTCAAATGACAGAATATGTTAAACAGCACATCTCTGTGATGCGATTAACTTCCAAGTTGCTTTTTATGGCTGTATTTATGATCTGTGTTGCTTTGAAGCCAGGAAACATAAAATATCCATTTTATGACGTCTTCAGAGGAAAGACAGTTAATTTCAATTGGTGCTAAAAGAAGCTATATGACACCTAGGTGAGAAAAATGCAGAGTTGTAAAAGCCCTGTGATGTCTTTAAAAAGCAGGAATCCACACTAGATCAAAGGAAAGATTTAACTGAGAAGTCATACTGGGAAATGAGTTTTTGTTGATGTCACCTTATTTAATATACCTCCTGATTAGGACATCCTGTTTGTATAATTTTTATATTCTAAAAGGAGGAGCTAGATGGCATCATAGAAGGGGTGGAGATACAGGGTTTAAACTATATTCTATATTTCCACTTACACACATATTCCTGTTGGACTCTGAAACAACATCTAACTATAAGCACTGTAAGAAGATAATACTACATTAGATAGACAAGTCTAATTGTATTGTGGTAGGAGTTTTCACTTTTTTCTTGTTTTCTTTTAAGTGATTGTATGCTTTGTGATATAGTGTTCTGTGTTTACATTTTACATATTTTTATCCATTTTCTAATTAAATCTCTTATTTTAAAGTGACTTCCTGGTGTGTCTTTGAAATTCTTTCTTTTGCATGTGAAGTATAGATGGTTAAAGTTGACAACTGTGCATCAGCTTAATGGTGTTACTGAACTGGAAAAAGGTAAGAAATACCCAATGTCTTTCATAGAGTTTTAAGGCTTAATTTTGGATACCTGGTTAGGTGCCCTTGTCGGAAGATATCTGGCATCCTCTGAAGAGCAGATTACCTGAGCCTGTACATTTGGGTACACTAGCATAAAGTTCACAGTTCGAATCCTCCCAAAACTTAAGACCAAAGGTGATTCAGACCCACAAACAGACAGGAGGGTTACCCTGTTCTGTTACCTGTTCACAATACTGCGCTCGGAGGTTGGCACTGGGGGAGCAGAGGGCCTGACCTGCCAAGTAGGTTTGAGACAGTGAGCTCGGGGGATGGTAGGTGGGCGTGTGAATGAGTGGTGGCGACTTCATCCAAGAAGATCAAGAATTATGGTAGGTACGTAATTTCCATATCTTCTTAGACATAAAGTCTCCACCACTCATTCACACTAATGGGAGAGTACTGAGCTAATGATCCCCTGAGATGGGCGGCAGGAGATAGAGCTCACATACTTGGGACAGAAGTCCGTTAAGAATGGTCCTGCCAAACGACAGATGTCGCCTGGTATGGACATCCAAGGCATAGTGCTTAACGAAAGTATGCACTGAGTTCCAAGTAGCCGCATTGCAAATATCTGCAATGGGCACGTTATGGATTTCTGCCAGAGATGCTGCAACTGCTCTGGTAGAGTGAGCGTACACTCTGCCTTCCAGCTTGACCTGTGCCATAGAATAGCAGTGGCATAGGCATGCCACCAGCCATGCTGAAATGCATCTAATAAAGACAGGCCGACCCAGCCAGTATTCGCTGAATGAGACAAACAGTTGTTGAGCCTTGCAAAATTCTTTTGTTCTATCTAGCTAGAATCACAGCGCTCTCTTAACATTCAGTGAATTAAGGGTATGCTCCCCTTCATTCTGGAAGTTCACAAAGTAGGTAGGTAGGAAGGACTAAAGGTTGGTTTAGATGGAATTCTGAGACAACCATAGGGAGAAACTTAGGATGAGTCCTAAGGAGTACTTTGTCCTTGTGAAATACAGTGCGGGGGGGGGGGGGTGGTCTGTGACCAGTGCATGTATTTCAGAAACTCTACGGTCTGAAGTGATGGCCACCAGAAAGGCCATTTTCCAAGTGAGGAACTTCAAGTCTCAAGTAGCTAGAAGCCCGAAAGGTTTATGAGTGAGCATGTATAGCACAAGGTTAATGTCCCAGGCTGCGACTGGACATCTGATAGGAGGCCTAGTATGCAGAATACCCTTAAGAAACCTCTTAACCACAGGTAACTGAGCCAGTGGCATGGAAAGTACTGGCTCATGATATGCCGAAATGGTACGAAGATGAACTTTGACTGTGGAGTACTGTAGACCTGTATTTGAGAGGTCTAAAAGGTACTCCAAGACTTTATTTTGTGGGCAGGAAAAAGGGTTCCAAGAGGATTTTGCACACCAGATAGAGAAAAGCTTCCATTTGGCTGTGTAGGTTTTTCTAGTGGCTGGCTTATGTGCAGCCAAAAGAATATCTGAAACTCTATGAGAAACATAGAACCTATTTCACCTCTGTCTCTTCAGGAGCCAAGCATGGAGGTGAAGCAACCTCAGATTGGCAAGGACCATGGGACACTGAGTCAAAAGGTTCTCTGAAGGGGAAGCATCTTCAAGGGGGTTTCTGACAGACTGTTGAGCAGCGGCAACCACATCTGTCGAGGCCAGAAGGGGCAATGAGAATCATTCTGTACCCTGAGACTTGAATTTGAGAAGTACCCTCTGAATTAGGGGAAGAGGAAGAAAGGAGTATAGAAAGCATCTTGTCCACCGCAGACTGAACGCATTCTGACAGAAAATGTCAGGTCCTGGATTTCTGGAGCAGAAGAGAGGTAGTTTTGCGTTGAGTGGGGACGCAAAAAGGTCTAGGTCTGGAGTTCCCCATTCTTTGAAGAGTGACTGAACAATGGTTAAGTCGAGAGACCACTCCTGAGGATCTGTCTCCATTCTGATGAGACGGTCTGCCAGCTCGTTTTGTACTCCTGGCAGGTAAACCACCTGGATTAGAGCCTTATGCTCTAGGCACCATTCACACACTCTCATTGCTTCCCTGCATAATGGGTAAGAGTGTGCACTGCCCTGCTTGTTGATGTAGTACATCACTGCCTTGTTGTCCGTTTGAAGGAGAATGTTCTTGTAAGAGAGTATGTCCTTCAAGGCTTGTAGTGCATAGAGGACAGCTCTCATTTCCAGGACGTTTTTGTAAAGTTGAGACTTGTCCCAAGTCCACTTACCTTGGGTGTGGAGATTCTGGCAATGAGCGCCCCACCCTATCAGGGATCACTGTCCCTGTTAATTTGGACGCTACCTCGTTGGCATCATAGGATGCCCTCGCTTGGTGCCTGGCAAGCGCCAGACCTTGTGCAGAGAGGGCAATGGCTTGTCTAGACTGCTCTGAGTCAGGCAGGAGGAGAGGAGGGAGAGAGAGGGGATATGATAGAGACATACAAGTATCTTACAGGGAGGAACAGGGTGCAGGAAAACACTATTTTTAAGCGAAAAAGATGTTCCAGGACTAGAGGGCATGGGATGAAGTTGGAGGGAGGGCGATTCAGAGGAAACATGAGAAAGAATTTCTTCACAGAGCGGGTGGTGGACAAGTGGAACACCCTGCCAGAGGAAGTGGTGGGGGCTGAAACAATCACGGGATTTAAGAATGCATGGGATAGACATAAAGGAATTCTGGAGGTCAGGGGTAAGGGGCAACAGACTTCTAGGAAAACAAACTGAACTTACAAGCTCAAATGGGCAGACTGGGTGGGCCATAGGCCCTTATCTGCCGACACTGTCTATGTATCTATGTAAGGTTGTCCTCCTGCAACCACCAGGTGAGTGACCTCTTCAGAGGTTCTGTCACCTTGATGGGAAAGGACTGAGGGTGAGTGGTTGGGGACCACTGACTACTGAGCATCCACTGAGAGGTTCTCATGTGGAAATGAGCTAAGGGTACAGTGAACACCAAGGATGTCATGAGTTCCAGCATCCGCTGCATCGAGATAGTTCGAACCAAGCTGTTTTCTCTGATGTATCGGGCCATCTGTACGATATTGTTCCTTCTGTCCTCTGGGAGAAAAGCCTTTGCACAGGAGGTGTCCAGAAGAGTTCCTATAAAGAGGAGCTTCTGGGAAGGTTATAACTGTGACGTGATGCTGACAGAGGCCCATGGATGTGAGGAAGTCTGAGATCATGGCTACGGCATCCAGAGTCCCTTGTCTGGAGGGACTTGCTAGGAGCCAGTCCTCCAGATATGAGAACACTTGTATTCTGCATTTTCCTGAGATGTTCCGCAAGAATTTCACAAAACTTTGCAAAAATTCGAGGCGCTGAGGATAGTCCCATGGGCAGGACTCTGAAATGATAGTGTTGACCCAATGCCACAAACCTTAGGTATCTGTGGTGCTTTGGGTGTACAGGGATGTGTTGGTAGGCATCCTGCATGTCCAGGGAGGCTAGCCAATCGTGTTGATGAAGCAAAGGTAGCAGGGTACCTAGTGATATCATCTTGAACTTCTCCTTGTGAAGGAACTTATTTAACTTTCTGAGATCCAAAATGGGGCACATGCCACTGGTTTTCTTCGGGACCACGAAGTAATGGGAGTAGAAACCTGTGTTTCGTTGATCCAGCAGAACTACTTCTACTGCCCTGTTGTTCAGAAGGCCTTGTACCTCAGAAGCAAGAAGGTCTGACTGTACTGTCGACAGCCTGGGCTGTCATTTGGGGGGATGATCCAGAGGAGTTTCCAAAAGACTGACTGAGTACCCCTTGCAGATTATGCAGAGGACCCATTTGTCTGATGTTATAGACTTCCACTGGTTGTAGAACTGAGTCAGACATCCTCCCACTGCTGAATCCCCCTCAAACGGCTAAGGTAGGACCTGGGCCAGAAACTCAGAAGATGGTACTGGGCGCTTTGGGCCCTTGTGTCTTCTGCTGCACTTTCTTTTGTGACTGAGGGTTGTGTTTTTTATTAAAACCTCCTCTGCCACGAAAGGACTGACGATTGTGAAACTGATTGATGATTGTTTTCAACCCCCCCCCCCCGGGAGGGGGCAGGTACTGGTCTAGCCATCTTAATGTCAGATCTAGTCTTCTGAGCGGCCTCCAGAGCTTGCTCCACCTGGGGGCTGAAGAGATACATACCATCAAAAGGCAAGGCCTTGACCCGTTGCTGGGCATCATTCATGAAGCCCTAAGTACGTAGCCAAGAGTGGCGACAGGTGCAGATGCCAGCTGCCGCCGCTCAGAAAGCGGTATCGAAAACGTCCATTGCAGCTTTAACCTGTTAATTACTGAACTCGATTCCCTTGGTTATGGTTTAAAGTAGCTCTGAATTAACTTCCGATTCGGGCAGAGCTTCTACCATTTGTTTCTGCAAATGCCAAAGGATATACTCATATTCATCTCCTGACAGTCCAGGAGGGACTATATAGACAGGAAAGGAGTGAAAATCAGGAGGAAGAACAGAAGAGGAAAGAATCGGAGTCGAAAACCCCTTGTGGACGGATGACGCCACATCAAGCTTTGGTGCCGAAGAAGAAAACGGCACCGAGCACAAGGAGGGCGGTGTCATTGAAAACGGCCCAGCACATGGTGCTGACAGAGGCCACAGCACCAACAGAGCTTGCGGCACCGTGCCGACAGAGTCCACAACACCACAGACGGTGCCGACAGACTCCTTGGTGCTGCGGACGATGCTGAGAGAGTCCTTGGTGCCACGAGAGTTCCAAGGGCCTGAGAACTGCAATTTGAAGAAAAAGGAGGAACACTGGTAGGAGATAGAAGCATCGGTGTTGGACCCCTGCACGCAGCCATGTGAGGGATAAACACCTGAGAGGTCGAGCCACGGCACCAAGAGGGCGCACCATGACTAGGAAGGCCCAACACTCTACTCCGTTCCTCCGAACGCCCAGAAAGCCTCAGAGTAACTGATTCAGGCAAGTGGACCAACCACCGAGCCCACTGCTCCATAAGAACAGCCCACTGGTGAAACTGCTCATCAGAAGCTCCTCCAATAGGTAGGGAGGGGCTCCGGTGTTTTGGAGGTCAGTCACCAGAGACAGAAACCGGTGACTCCAACAGAGGTGGAGACCGGCGCCTGGCCCTAATAACCGACCGCCTATGCGCAGACGTACCTCAGTGATGCCGTTTCTTTTTCGACCTGTGTGACGAAGAAGAACTCGAGGCAGAATGGTGCCATGAGTGGGACTATTTCCTTTTATGCTTTCGAGGGGATGGCCCATCCCCCCGAGCATCGGACCGTCTATTGTCAGAACCCCCCTCTGGAGAGGGCGGCAGACCGGACCCAGCCCGGCTGAATGAACAGCTTTCATACGAAGTCTCCATACTGTCCCCTGACCCGCTCATGGTCGACTCCGTCAGTGGAGGGCTGAAGACTTCTTTCTTGTTATAAGTAGAATTAAATGTAATCAGTACTTATTCGAAGATGAACTACAAAACAAAAACAAAACTGAAAATTAAGCTGCTAGTTTGAAGTTTGACTCCCGGCGGGTGAGCGACGTCGTCACTGAAGCTCACTAGACAGCTGGGAAAAAAGGAACTGAGGCGGTTGGCGGGTCGATGCCGAGACAGTCTTTACCGCATGAGCCAGGGCTCGCAGTGCTGCTTCCTCGTGGTTCCATCTCAGATGCCAATCCTCTCAAAAACGTTTGCTCCCGCTGGGTCCTAGTGTCTCCAGCGAACTCCCATTAGTGTGAATGAGTGGTGGAGACTTTATGTCCATGAAGATCCAGATGTTTCTAACCCTTGACTCGCTGAGGAAAATCTGAGAAAATTGGCAGGAGATAAGGGTACCAGTGTAGACCCCTGCGCCACAGCCCTATGAGTGGGGAAAAACACCAGAGTGCTGTGTCGATGGCACTGAAGAAGGCGCCGCATGACTAGGAAGCCCCAACAGCCCTGCCCGCAGGTCCAAAACCAAAAGGCCAAAGGCCCCAGTGACGGACTCACCAGCTCGAGCAGATGGGACAACTGCCAAACCCACTGCTCCATAAGAGCAGCCCAATGGTGAAACTTCTCACCGGAGGACCCCCCAGGGGGTGGGGAGGGACTCTGGAGTTGAGGATGCTGGTCACCAGAAACAGAAGCTGGAGGAGACCCTGGAGGAGTCGGAGTTAGACCCCTGCCACCAGTAATTGATGACTGACACGAGACGCATTTCAGAAGGCTGCACCGAGCCACCGCTTTTTGACTGGGAAGTCAAGAAGAACTTGCAGGCCGAGCACTGCCAAGTCCCTCGACAAGGATCAAGAATGGGACCACTTCTTTTTGTGCTTGGAAGACTGCCCATCCCCTGAGCACCAGACTGCCTGTAGTCAGGTCCCCCACCCGTACAGGGTGGTTGACCAGATCCAGTCCTGCTGACAACACAGCTTTCATGAGAAGTCTTCCTACCGTCACCTGCCCTGCTCATGATCAACTCCGTTGAAGAAGCACTTAAGACTCTTCTGAAGAAAATTTTTCTTATAATTATTTACTTATTTTTCTAAACTGATACAAAAATAAAACTATTTAATACTGAAACTGTATTTATTTATATAGCTTTTGTTGACCAGGTAAGTACACTAGACAAAACATATGCCTATTTTCAGGTACGACCAGGGAAAGTACAGGAAATTAATAGAACTTACAGAGTACAAACTGAAGCAAGTGAGGCAGATACATTGAGGTCAGGAGAAGCATAACATACATAGTAGATAACTCAGGCTACAACAGTGGCACAGTCAAATATAAAAAACAGAGAGTCGCTACAGCGAAGTTCCAAGCAATATACAGATACTTACAGTATATACACATTTTCACAGGGCCACACCCAGGTGGGCAGGCAGCGACAGCAGGACCGGAGGCAAAGAACAGGAGATGTTATGCTCAAGTGCAGTGCAGGGGATCAGGGAAATCAGGGAGGATTGAAACCATCACATATTGAGAAGAGCTTCAAGTGGTTCCACAGGGAGGTTCGTAGGCATGCCTGGGAAGGGGAGGACCGGACCTGGACAGGAAAGGAGTTCCATAATCTAGGGGCACATGACACAAAATCCCTGTCCCCCATTTGGGTACGCTTAGCAGGAACCTTAAGGTTAGCGGAGCCCAATGACCTTAGGGAGTAGGTAGTGGAGACAGCAGGCACAAGATGTTCTGCCAATCGGGGGGGGGGGTGCCTGTGCCCAGAACCTTACCTGTGAAGCAGCCCAATACTATAGTTGCTGTCATATAGACTTGAAGTTTTGACTCTCGACGGGCGATGTTGTCACTGAAGCGCACTCGACGTTGGGAAAAAGGAACTGAGGTGGCTGGAGGGTTGATGCCGAGGTAGCCTATACGGCGTGAGCCCAGCTCGTGGTGCCGCTTCTTCACGGCCCTACCTCAGTGCCGGACCTCCTGAAGATTTTTGGCTCCCACTGGGTCCTAGCACCTCTGGCATAGTTCCATTAGTGTGAATGAGTGGTGGAGACTTTATGTCCAGGAAGATCTGACGGTTCCTGCCCCTCTGCGGAGCTGAAGGAGCCGCCCTGGCTGTTGTTTTTTTTTTGGGGGGGTTGCATTATCTTTTTACCCTCCACTGTGGTCATCTCTGTCGACCTCTCCTTTGGGTGGCCAGTTTCTTCACCACTGCCCAATCCTCTGTTCTTGTCATTCGCTGCCCCCTGTTCTGCTGCTCCAGTTGTCCCGTCGTATTCCTTCGATGATGGGGGGGGGGCCTACCCAAGGGGGCAACCAGGAGGGGAGACTTCAGTCTCCGAAGGCACCTTTCATCATCCAGGTCAGAACAGCTTAGGGGTGCAGCACTGGGTGCTATCCAGGCTACCGCAGCGATGGGAGGATAGGGGCTGCCATCATCCAGCGACGAAGTGGCCATTTTTCCTGTTTTCAGTCCCTTCCCATATTGGGCACGCATCGCGGCATCCTGGTATGTCTGTACATGAGCCATGTGGTCGCCCATGGCGCACTGCGTGGTGCCAAGCTCGGCCACCAGGAGCTGCTGCAGAGCGGCGCATCCCCATCCCTCCCCCAGGAGAAGAGTGTCCAAGGGACGCTCTAAGCCCTCCCTGCCGGCCTCCATTCTTGTCACCCTGGGCTTGGGAAGCGAACCCGGGTCTCCAGCGTGCCGAGTGAACCCTTATCGTCTGACGCCACAGAGCCAGGCGGCCTGGCTGCTTTAATGGCAGTCCTGGTTTTCTGAGAGGCCTCCGGGACTTGTTCTACCTGTTGGCCAAACAGATATGTACCATCAAAGGGGACACTCATGACTTGATGCTGAGCATCAGAGGAAAACCCTTATGTCCCAAGCCAGGAATGTCTTCTAATACAGATTTCTAGCCATGGCCACCCTGGAAGCTGCGTCATAAGCATCCGTGGAAGCTTTAAGCTGGTGGTTATTACATTCGATTCCTCGGGTAACAGTCTGTAAAATCTCCATTTTGTAGTCAGATTCTAGGAGACCTTCCATTAGGGATTGAACAGAAGTTCAAAGGGCATATTCGTATTGGGAGAAGTACCTTTGATAGCTGGCAATATGCATGCCTAGAGTTGCGACTGCCAAGGGCCTTTTCCCGAAGGTATCTATCTTGCGAGATTCCTTATTGATCAGACTTGCTGATACTTCATGAGGAAGAACAGCTTTGCCATCTTCAGTGAGAACAACCAGCGCAACTGCGATGGGCTGTGACACTAAAATGGGCCTCTCCTTGGGAGGGACATATTTCCTATCTACGGACTTGCAGATAGAAGGAGAGCAGGCCTAGCCCATACTGCTTCAGACAAAGTCTCAAAGGGTGGGAAAACAGGTGGTATAAGGGTCACTGGAATATTCAGAACATGAAGCCCATCCAGATGCAAAAGTCTACCTGGGTCTATAGAAGACAACAGTAGAGCCAGAGTCATCCTCATATTCTTAAGCAGAGACAGGAGCGAAAGGTCCTCTACTGGATTTTCAGCTGGAAGTGAGGGCTTACTCACCAAACTGTAGAATGAGTCTTCATCATCCTCTTCAGAAATCAAAAGGTCAGGATCAGACTCATTCTGCTCCATGTCACCCTCAGCAGGAGCGGGGGCTGCCCCTAATAAGCCGCTGCCTGGTCTGGGAAAAGGATAAACATGAGACACTGGAACTGGCACCAGACCTGGCACCATGGATCCCACCACCGAATCTGGCACCACGGTCCCCGACACAGTACCTAGCACTGCGGGTCCCAGCAGCAGCCCAGGGAGAACTAGTGCCGGATGCAGCACTGAGGCCGGCCTAAGCAGCGCCGCCCAAAGATCCACTCCAGACCTAGAAGAAAAAGAAGGGAAAGGGAATTGCACCTGTGCTGGCCCCTGTGAGGAAGCAGAATGAAGGGGAAAGGCATGTGAAACCAGCGTTGGTGGCGCAGGCACCAGCAAGGGAGAAAATTCCATTGCTGGCACTGAGCTCACAACCTGCCCGAAGGACCCAACCGCTGCTCTGAGTTCTCCGGTTTGGGGAAGAAGCTTGGAAGCATCAAGGCTGGCTGGGGAGGAATTCTGAAACCATCATCAGCAGAAATAGGATGTGTTTGGAGTATCACTCTATCCTTTTGGAAAACCTTGTGTGGAGGATCAGTCATTAGGACTTGTATTTCAGAAATGAATCATGGAGAGGTACTGGCCATCAAAAACACAGTTTTCCAGTTCAGATACTTCAAGTCACAAGTAGCTACTGGTTGAAACAGCTTACAGGTGAGCATGTCCAGCACCAGACTGAGGCTCTGTTGGGTGACAGGTTTCTTTATCTGATTTACATGCATCTTACTTAATCGGGACCGCTAGGAGTCCCACAAGGATCCATCCTGGGTCCTATGCCTTTCAGCATTTTCCTAAACATCCTCCCTTCATCTTGCTCAGAAAAAATCCTACTCTATGCCGACGTTGCTGTCATCTTCACCTCCCACTCTAATCCCTCCTTTCTTCAGTTGCTACTACAAGAAAGCTTCACTGATGTAGAAGCATGGTTTAAATCCCACAAGCTTATTAACTACAGCAAAACTAAATCAATGCTGTTCCATGGTACCCACAGCAAACATAAAAACAGAGACCTCTCTATCTCAAACAGCAAATGGGCCACCCTTGAACAAGTACATCTATTTAAATATCTTGGGGTGATTCTTGACCCAACACTTGGATACTCTAATCATATCAACTATATAGCAAAAACTGTGAATACCTGCATAGGCCTGCTCTACAGGCATAAGAACTGCCTCACGGATGAAGCCCTAAGTACTGCCATTCACAGTTCAGTAATCTCTATAATAGACTATGGGCTTGTGATTTACGGGTCTGCCACTCAGACAGCTCTCTGACGAATCGCCACAGCACTAAACAAGGCATGTCATCTCCAAACCGCCTTACACACACCTGCGAGATCTACGAACACGCAAACTGGCTCCAACTATCTGGCAGAATTAAACATCAACCCAGCATCCTAGCAAAAAGCAAACATTGGACCTACTACCCCCGGATCACAGGCACTGCTGAGACCATATAGCGGCCCACGAGAAACCAGGAATTCAAACAACCTTTCCTTCACTGTTCCCCTTTGCAGGACTATCCAAGGCCAATGATCCTTCTTTTTCAGAGCCTCCTCCTGGTTCAACACCCTGCCAGTAGAAGTTACCAGCAAAGCAACCTTGGGTGCCTTTAAGCTCAGCCTGCGTCAATACCTCATCTCTTGTACCTCCTGTGACTGCTACACCTAAATGGTTTATTCTCCCATACCCCACCCTTCCCTCCTTACTCCTTCCCTCCTCCTCTACTCCATCCACACACCTCCTCACTGACACTGACCCACCCCCCACTCCTTCTCTTTCTCCCCCTTTACACCAGCCTCTGGCCTTGCCTTCCTCTGTCGGATGGCTATCTTTATGAATCTGTATTGTTTAATTTGTTACAGAAGTGATTTGCACAATTGTGATGTTTTGGTAATTGACAAAGCCCTCCGGCTGCTATGTTTATTTCTCTTTTGCACAATACCACTGCCTGTCCTAATGTTTCAAGTAACCTGACGTGGAACCTTTGTAAAAGAGCCCCTGGCTCAAAGATGTATCTGATTCCCTTACATAAATAAATAAATAAATTCTAGGGGCCTGGGTTCAATTCTCAGTTAGGTCACATAATTTCACATTAACGTGTGTTTCAATTCCTAAGCAGTGGCTACTACAGTACCTAATTATGATCCCCTTTAAGAAATGACTGTTAGAACAAAATTTTTTTTTATTTCAGATCTATGAACTGCAGTCATATTTTCTAACTGCTACAAAGCATTTCAGGGCATAGGTTAACATGACTTACACCCCTAAAGTCCAAAAGCAACTAAACTCCTGTCATGATTTGTTGCCTCTAGCTAGGTCTGATTCTTTAACTCAGGCCACAAATAAAATTAAGTTAATGCCTCAAACTTTATTCCTACACAGCATTCCACATCAAAAATTTGGCTGCATTAAACACAACTGGCAATTCTTGCTCACAAGATGCCCAAGTCTGAACAACCATGAAGGCTGAATTGCCCTCTCACTCCAGATGGGTGGGCCCTTCAGGTCAAATAAAGAAGAAAAAAAAAAAAAGGCAGGTAATCCACATTTCGGCCTCAAACCTATTTGCTTTGGCAGACCACATTAAGTAATCGTTTACAGATCCTACATGCACAATTCCATGTTTGATGGACAGACAGAAAAAAACACAAGGCACGCATATCTTGAGACAACTATAGCAAAGAATCCTGTACAGATGTGCAAAAATTTGAAAAGCTTTCAAGTCTGAACAAAAAATTCTATATGGCCCTTTTCATGTTCCTTTTTTTTTTATTTATTATTTATCCATGCCTTGCATCCCCACGACCCCCTCTCCTTTCATGCTCAAGGAGTGACATCCTCCACATCAACCTCGGCCATCTGGGTCTGCCCCTAGAGTGCTTCGCTGCCATCGGGACCCAACTTGATGGCCCGGATTACCCCCCAGGCGGAGCGAGGAAAGGCATCCCCACACTACCTCCCCTCTTGTCCTCTGCAGCGAGCGTGCACAGCGGGATCTGCTCTTTGGTCAACCTGATGCCGAGAATGGCTCCGGAGAACTTCATCTAGGGGGCCGGAGGCATTTTCCTCCAAGCTTGAACTCTTCCCCTGTAACCCAACCCCCTGAGACACCTGCACAGAGAGTCGACGTGCAAACGCACGCTTGCTCTGCCAAGTGCCCAACACCCTCCCCGGCCCGAGATACAAAGCCGCAGTGTCCCTCAAGAGTTGGTGCATCCACTGCTCCGTGGGACGCCGGGCACTAGACAGCAACCCTGGCATCCCGCCCCGAGGGAGGAGAGCATTTGTGGGGATGGTCCATCCTCCCTCCCCCCTGCTGACCCCCACCAACTCGGGTCCGTTCCCGAACTCAGGTCACCGGCGTGGTACGAGGTGTGGCATCCAGCAACTCAACCCTCAGCGCTACTGGGCCGGGTTCATGTTCCTTTTTTGAATTCAAAACCAAAAATGGAGATTTCCATTTCAGGGGTCATTAGTTCTAAGACTCATCTGGTGCCATGACAGAAATATAGATTACTCTCCTGTAACCGTAGTTCCAGGAGTGGTATAAAGTTCATATCCACACCATGACAGTTCCATTGGAACAGGCTCATTCGTGAGATGTCTTCAATCTAAGCTCCTCCCACCACCTGGGTGGTATATCCTCTGGCTTCACCCTGTGACTTCACATTTTTGCATGCTGGAAGTAGGGATCCGTGTGCCACTTTCCAGGGGAAGTCAGGTGGGTTGTGTGGATGCGAACTGTATCCCACTTCTAGAAATGAAAATTACATACCTACCATAATTCTGATCTTTCTGTGTATCTTCACCATTCATCACCTTTGGGTATAGTGGCTGGAGGTCATGACCCCGCGGGAGCGCTATTATTTTTTTTTGTGGATGGGCGGAATCTTTGGTATAAGAAAACTAGTTTCTTAAATTAAATTGAGGTTGTGTCCAAAAGACGAGGAAATCAAAGGAAAGCTGACGGGGAGCGAGAGAACAGAAAAAAGGGCACTTTGGAGGCCACACCTTCACAAGGACATTAACCAAATTGAGGCAGTCCAGAGAAGGGCAACCAAAATGGTGCAGGGACTGCATCAGAAGACATATGAGGACAGATTAACGGAGCTCAATATGTATACCCTTGAGCAAAGGAGGGAGAGAGGTGATATGATCGAGGCATTCAAACACCTTAAGGGCATAAACAAGGTGAAAGAGTCTAACATGTTTAAATATAAGAAAAATAGCAGGACAAGAGGACACAGCATGAGATTAGAGGAGGCCGATTAAGGGGAATGTGAGAAATTCTTTTTCACAGAAAGGGTGGTGGATGCATGAATGGCTTACCACAAGAAGTGGTGGCTATGAATACAGTGCAGGGCTTCAAACAGGCATGGTATAGGCATAAGGGAGCAATACAAATGACTATGAATAGATAGGCCACTGACAGAGCAAAGGCCGATGGCACATTTATAAGGTAGAAAAAGAAATGGGCAGACTGGATGGGCCTTGCGGTCCTTATCTGCCATCAACTTCTATGTTTCTATGTTTCACCTACCAACCCCAACCCCACAGGTGTGGAGCTGAGGCACTGAGGAAAGAGTGCCCCCCATTCTGACCACTCTCCCCTAGACAAAAACATCTCCTTATGTGCCCAAGGTCACCCCACTCCTGACCAACAGAAAGGAGGGGGGTGTAGGAGAGGGCACAGAGAGGGAGGGGGAACCAGAGACTGAGGCCCCAGGGGGATGGTGGGTGGGATTATGATGAATGGTGAAGATACACAGAAAGATCAGAATTACGGTAGGTACATCATTTTCATATATTATCTTTGTCAGTCTTCGCCATTCATCACCTTTAGGTGAGTGCCAAGCCCCTCCAAAGGGGGTCTTAACCCTAAGGGACTAAGTCCCTTAGCTCTCAGTGGGTGGCACACCAAGAGAGAGAACCTTCACGGGTCTGGAGAGGCCCAAGAGTGGGAAGAGTGAGATGGGGGACCCCCCGGAGGGGTAGGAAGTTGCCCCGACAGACGTCCTCTTACCCTACGGCAGAAAAGGTGGGTTCTCTGGTAAGCGGAGATAATCACCCTACACCGGGCCATGGGTGACAACCAGCAGAGGCCCAGCCATGCTGTCCGCCTAGTGCAGATCGCTGTCCCTACAACCCTGGAAGCTACCTCACTGGCATCCTAAGATGCCCTTGCATGGTACCTTGCTAGCTCCAGGCCACGTGCAGAGAGTGCAATGGCTTGTCTGGTTTCCTCCATGTCAGGCATCGAGACTATGAGTTGACCTAGCCTGGACCACAGGAACTTGTCATAGGTAGCGTAGTGGGCCTGATGTGCAGATATAGAGAGAAGCAACCGTGCTGAGTAGAAAGTCCTCCTAGCCCAGAGTCAAAATCCACGGAGTCTGCATCTGGGAGCCGGTCACGGTGAAGGGCGTGAAGCCCATGGGGAGTATCCAGTTGCGTCAGTCCTGAGCTAGGACGAGGCAGACTATCTGGAGACTCTGGGGGGGCACAATACCTCTGTCGGAGATCCCTAGGGGCTGGGACTCCAGAAAAGGGACTCTGCCAGAAGTGCACCGATGCCTCCTGAAAGGGAGGAGACCAGAGGGGTACTACAAGAGTGTCCACACTGAAATTGCCCAAAAAGGCGCGCGTCGGATGCTCCAGATTGTGCTGAGTGGGTGGGGCGATATGCAGGTCCTCCAATATCCTCACGAGGAAATTGTGATACTCAGCAAGATCAGCAGCTGGGGAGATGTGGACAGACGGTGCCTCACCTCCTGAAAAGGAGGATGAGGAGTCGGAGGACCTCAAAAGTTCAGAAGTTGGCTGCTCAGGGGGAGGTTGAAAAACCTGCCTGTCCATGGCCCTAACATAAGAGGGAAATTGAGCAGCCACAGCTCTGAACTGCTCCCAGGAGAGAGAGCTGCTCGGACCAAGAATACCTGGGAGAGCAGGAGGAGGTGGAAAAGGAGAAGGGGGCAGAGCCAACAAAAGGAATCGGCTGTCCTCCGCCTGGACTACAGAGCGCACCTGGAGCCCCAAAGGAAGAGGGAGCTCCGGAACAGCCAATAGCTTGTCAACCATACTGCAACTGACTAGGCTACGCCCTGAAGAATCCTCCCTGTGAGGTAACAGGGGCCATGAAAGTCCAAAAGAATGGTCCCCTACCTCCAAAGAATGGGGCCTTCTCGAGGAAACCGAAAAGGAAAGGCAGAGATCCACACTACGACTCCTTCCGGAACCCGGATGGGTCCCAGAAAAGGGTCACCACGTCGAACCCCGACCCCTTGGAGCCCAAAAGAGCCCTGCTAGGCAGCTGGCAATCCTGTTCAGCCTCCGAAGGGACTATTCAGGGAGCAGCACCTTCCCCGCTGACAATGACTCTGACCGTGCGACTGGCTCCGCAAACGGCACCGAGTTTGGAACCCCCCCACAGTGCCGTGTCCTCGCTCAGTGCCGCAAGCAGCACCAGAGCTGGACTCAACACCATGCTCAACCACGGCGCCGAGGTGAGAAACAGTGAAGAAAGATGCCATAGAGCCTCCCATGGCGCCATCAGCAACATCAGCTCCGTGAACGGCACCGACAGCAGAGACGGTGCTAAGCAACAGAATGGCACTGACAATGGCGCCATCCGGTCTCACGGAGCCGCAAACGGCGCTGACGCCCAAGACAGTGCCGACAGACGGCATCAACCCCGCCCTTCCAACCCATGGAAATGACACCAGGGGAACCTTCACCACCGAAGCGGGCCAATGCGGTGCCTCCTGCCCGCCCCACCAAGGGGCACGGGCTGGGCCTCCTGCACCGCGGAAGGGGCTTCTTCAACGGTGTGGCTATTAGAAGCAGAAGTCCCCTTGTCCACAGTCCATATAGAACCGGAAGGGGACCCGGATGAAAGGCCAAGAGACCGTGGCTTGACTTGATGAGTGCATGCCCATCCCCCGAAAGTTGTCGGAGCTTGTCCAACTTTCCACGTACGTCGTTCAATGACATGACGGTCCATGTAGAAGCAGGCGTCGCATGAATCCATGTCATGTAGCGGGCCAAGACACGCAAGGCAACGGTCATGCTGGTCGGTGACAGAGTACTTACAGCCACACGGGCACCGACGCATATGGGGTTGTCCCGTCTTCGACGTTTTCTTGCCCCCCCGACCGAGACATGACCTACGGAAAAAGCAACCAAAACAAAACTCGACGTCATTAAATAAAAGAAAAGGAACCGTCTTACCAGGCGACGTCGAGTGGTGGCGGACAGTGGAACCAGCAGAAAATTATTAGAATTTGAATACTACGGAGTCGATGGACTCAGCATCGAGAGAGAATGAAGCTGAAGGCTTGAAACGAACAACAGGCCTTTTAGCAGAAGCTTCCACCAGATCGACCTCTCGGCAGAGGCGAAGACCTGGCGGGAGGGTAGGGTCGCGACACCTAACAGCCAACCTACGAGTGCCCACGCGGTAAATCGGCCCTCGAAAGCGGTGCCTCCGCATCAACTCCGCCCCATCCAAAAAAAAAAAAAAAAAAAAACTCCCATTGGTCGTGACCTCCGCCACTATACCCAAATGTGAAGATTGACACAGACAAGATCTACAGTTACAGGTGAGTCTCCTTACAGTTCTCTGGAAGGAGGGAGCAAAGTGCAAACCCTTATTTGGTGAACAGAGACTGGAGAACTGAGGCCCCAAAAGCAGCATCCCAACGTGACATAATTTTGATACTGTAATGAGATATAAAGGTCTGTGCTTTCCACCAGGTAGCAGCCCTGCAGATCTCCTGTATAGAGATGACCCTGGAGGCCACCATCGAGGCAGCATTATGTCTGGTGGAACGAGCCCTAAGCCCTCTGGGAGGCTCCTTACCAGCCAACCTATAGTAGAAGTTGATGCAGAATGTTATCCACCCAACAACTGTCTGCTTTGCTGCTAGTCTGCAAGGCATGGATTCAGCGTATGTTACAAACATCTGGTAAGCCTCACCTCAAACTCCATCCAGGAGCTCCTTGTAATAAGTGAGCACTCTCCGTAGGTCCAGAGTGTGGAGTCTGCAGTCGGCCACCAAAGAAGGATTATTGAAGAATACTGGAAGGTTTATCACCTGGTTAAGGTAAAACTCCAATACCACCTCCCAAAGGAACTTCAGGTAGGGGCGAAGGAAGACCTTGTCCTTGTGGAAGACCAGATATGGAGATTCCACTGAGACAGCCTGGAGCTCACTGATCCTGCTGGTTGACATGACAGCCACTAAGAATCTGGCCATCTTCCACAACAGTTGTAATGTCTCACACCTGTGCATAAGCTCAAATGGCTTGCCCATGAGCACAGCCAGCACCATTATTAAGTCCCAAGGTGGAAGTAGCTCAAGCACTGAAGGGGACACGTGGTCAAGACCTTTAAAAAAGTGCCTGACTAACTTCACCTGGGCCACTGCTGGCTAACCAGCCCACGCCCAGTAAACAGAGATGGCTGCCAGGTGCACCTTAAGGGTCACCACCCGCAGTCCCGAATGAGAAAGGGACCAGAGATACTCTAGGTTGTTTGCCACAGGGCAGGCAAGGGGATCAAGCTCCTTGCCCTGTCATCAAATCAACAACCTCTTACACTTAAATTCACAGTAGCTGCGAGTCGATTCCTTTTGGGGGGCCTCCACAACACAGAGCACATCTTATTTATTTGTTTATTTATTTATTGAAAACTTTAGAGATTAACTTTGAGTACAAGCGCTCATTTACAAAGGTACCACGTGAAATACAGTCACAATAAAACATTATCAGTACAATATGCAGTTCCAGAGGAAATGCAGTCGAGTCAGGCTCAAAGCACTTATAGCAGAACAATTACATACAGTTTTGAAAAAAAGAATACATATAGAACGATGTACAAAACGGCACAGGTTATGCATAGAGAAAAACTGACTAGAACTGTTTACTAGTTACATTTGCATTGGACTGCAAGGCAGACTACAAAGATCTCTTAAACTGATTAAACTTGGAGAGATTCAGCAGTGTATAGAAACATAGACTTTGACGGCAGATAAGGACCACTTGGCCCACCCAGTCTGCCCATTTCCTTACCTACTGGATAAGCTGCAGATTCTAGTTAACCAACAGCCTATTTCCTGCAACCCCCCACTATAATTGCCTTATGTCTGTCCCATGCATGTTTGAATTCCTCCACTGTTTTAGACCCACAACCTCTCCAATAAAGGGTTCCATCGTCACCACTCTCCATGAAAAAGAATTTCTCACATTACCCCTGAGCCGTCCCTCTAACTTTAAATTGTGCCCCTTGTTCATACACATCTCTTTTCTGAAAGATGCTACCCTCCTGGACTTTGTTGATTCCCTTGAGGTACTTAAAAGTTTCTATCATGTCCCCCGTCCTCCTTTCATCAAGGGTATACATATTAAGCTCTCTCAGTCTCTCTTCATATGGTTTCTGATGTAGACCCTGCACCATTTTAGTTGCCCTCCTCTGGACTGCTTCCATCCTGTCTATGTCCTTGCGTAGATGAGGTCTCCAAAACTGCACGCAGTACTCCAGATGGGGTCTCACCAACTGTCTGTATAGAGGGATAACCACTTTCCTTTTTCCACTTGTGATGCCCCTCCCTATGCATCCCAGTATCCCCCTGGCTTTCCCTACTGACTTCTCACATTGCATACCCACCTTTAGGTCATCTGATATGACTACACCCAGATCCCTTTCCATTATCAGGCAATTAGTTTAACTAGTTAGTGGCCCTGACAGCAAATGACTGCTTGCCTAGCTGAGTACGCCAGAAAGAAGGTTAAGGGCATTGCTGGCCATGTTCCTGATGTTATATTGGTTGAAGACGGTGCAGCAGTAATTTGTTAAAGCAGGGGGTGTTAGGCCCAAGAACACCTCTTTGCCTAGCAAACAGGTCTGGAGCTTTAGTCTGCTGGGTAAAGGTAGCCAGTCAGTGAGTGCGTAAAGGGTACCACTATGAGTGTGGTTATCTGTTCCAAGTACAAAGTGACATGCCTCATTACAGATCAGCATTACTTTGTTTAGCACCATGTCATAGGCAGCTGCATAGACAGGGAGCCCATAATCAATAAACGACAGAATGGAGATGGGCACAATAAGGCATTTAGCATCTCCAGTGACATTGTTCCTGTTAAGGTACAGGGCACCCAGTCTTCTGTTAACTATGGCCACCTGATTGTCAACATAGGTTGCAAAAGATATGATGTCATCAAGAATTACTCCAAGGTATTTCAAGGTCTCCACCTGTTCAAGGTTTTGTCCTTGGCCATTTCAGATGACAAACTTTCCTCTTCTGTGGGAGGCTAGAGAAAAGAATGGTCTTTGTTTTATTTTTTTTTTTTGTAATCGAGTACCAGTTTGGGTCTGAGAGACCCAAAGCCTGAAACTCTTGCCACTCAGGAACAGGCCGAGAGGTGCAGGGAAAGAATGTCCTGGTGGAGGACCTTCTCATGTTGTCTGGGCAGCAGGCCGAACAAAGAGACAACTGCCAAAGAGGCCTGCTATTGAGGTGATCCAGGTACCACAACTGTCTGGGCCAGTCTGGAGCTATCAGGGTCATCCAGGCCTTGTCTTTCTGGGCCTTGGCTACCACCTTGGGGATTAATGGGAAGGGAGGGAGGGAAGGCATACATGAGGCCTGGGTCCAGGGCCTCCCAAAGGCATCTCCCAACAGTGTCCCTGACTGTGGGGGTGGTGTAGAGGCACAAAAAAGCCTCAACTTTCTGTTATCCCAGGAGGCGAACAGGTCCACCCAGAGGGGTGCCCCACTGGGAGAACAGGTGGCTTACCATGTCCAGATGCAGGGGCCATGTCGCAGGAGTTCACAGTTAGCTGGCAGATACTCTCAGCTGGATGGGAGGGATATTGCGTGAGTGGTCCCTCCATCTGGTCTCTGACCAACTTCACCTCAAACTACCAGTCAGTAGGAAGGTTAGAGAGGACATCATCAAGGATTCCCAACAGGTAGCAACCAAAGTTGGCCATCATGATAGCACAGCTGGCCTGGTAGAGACCAAGAGAAGAGGCAACACAGACCTTCTTTGCCATGTGGTAAGTTTCTTAGACTCTTTGCCTGGGGGTTTCTCCACGTCCCCTTGGCCACCAGACTTCCAGAAAGCAGAGTCCCAGACCAGCCCTTCAGCCGAAGGATAGACTCCGAGAACCCTGAAAGGGACTGCATTCTTGCAGACCATACGGGTGGAGGATGTCTGGCAGGATGCTGAACACTGCCAAAGCTCCAGGGCAGGTCCCAAGTTGGCCTCAGCCATGGGAAAGGTGACTTCCGGGTATTCATCCCTTTCCAGGATGTCAGTGAAGGGGTATTAAGTCCTCTTCTGCACTGGTTCCAAGGGTACACTTGTGAACTCCGACATAAGGAGTAGTAGAGCCCTGAAGGACCCGGCCCATGGTCAGTGGACAAATCATTGACTGAGCCCTGGTCGAAAGTGTAGTTTCTCAACGAGAGCATGGATGACCCCTCAGAGCTGTCCAAGAACTCCTCAAAAATGGCTTTTGGCTGTTTGCCGCCGAGAACTACCCTGGTGTACTCAGAATGGGAGATATCCACTGACAGCTGGACTGGCAAGATGACAGCAACATAGGAGTCCTTGGTGGGAGCTTCCACCAAGGGCTGCAGTGGTAGCAGCTCCTACCTCAGGGGTGGAGATGCATACGCTGGGGTCACTGGCGTGAGCATAACTGGCAGTTGCCAGGTGGCCGAAGGCCCAGAGAGTAGAGCCCTACCTCGCCCAGCGATGGTCCTCTGCTGCCAGAGGAGTTCCTTGTTGCACCTTTGCATCTTGCAGCAGTGCCTTTCCTTGCCCGAGGAGGTTGAGGCGCATTGACGGTGGCATTTCTCTGTCAAATGGGATCAAGAGTGTGAGTGGAATCTCTATCTCAACCTCAATCATTGACCTGGGGGCTGACATCGAGAAGTGACCTCTGGAGGGTTGTGGTACACCACGTGTTGAGCAACGATGAGGTGCATCAGCTCTGAATGCACAACCACCAGTTAAGGCTGGTCCCAGAGTTACCCAGTCAGAGACACACTGACCAAGTCACATCCTCCTGCATGAGGACTAGGAGCACAGAGGTCTGGGAGATCAACTCCTGTCAATCTTGTCTGACAGCCAGTCAACAGGCTTGAGAAAGATCTTGACCGCCTGCTGGACCAGCGTCAAGGTTGACGAGCCCAACGGTGGTACCAAGAAGCTCTCAACTATGCCCTCAACCAAAGGCAGCTCGACCAATGTTGAGTGGTCAGGGGAGTCAAGGGAACAGGAGAGCTATTATCTTTCCCAGTTGCAACCTGCGTTGGCAGTGCTTGTGCTTCTTGCCCTAGTGAAAAGGGCTCTCCCCAAAGGTCTGGAAGGCCCAGCACATTTCACAAAAATCCTCCATGAAAGACCCTCCAATGCTGTCCCCATCTAGAGGCAGCACTGAGACCGATGAGGTACTCACTGTGACTGTAGCTGCCTCTTCTTCAAGAGCTGCAAGCTGGGAAGCCAATCCAGCAGCTGCTGAGATATTTTTGCGGCTCTTACGTTGATCACTGGGTCCCATTCCGAGGGCTGACAGAGGACAAGGCTGGCCCGCCGATCTTCCAGTAATGCTGGAAGCATCGCCTGGCAAAGGTCACAACCCTCCACGTCATGCTGCATTCCCAGATAATACAGGGAGGACACGTGGAGGTCGGTGTTCAATATTTTTTGTTGACATTAAATGCAGAATTTGAAGCAACGTTGTTGCTTTCGCTCTTCCACTGCCGAGATTGAGGTTGAAGGCAGAGCTGGAACAAATGGAAGAACTGTTAAATCGAAGGTGAATGAAACTGTAATAGCCAAAAGTGCTAAACTTGCAAGGAAATACTCAAATTTCTGCAGAGCTGCGAAGGAGGAGACCTTTCCTTTCCCTTCCAACGGAAAGAAAGATCTGACCCTACAGGGTGTAGCCAGAGAATCTACTGCTCGGGTGGTGGAAGGAGCTTAGCTTGAAGACATCCAACTAATGACCCTGTTCCAGTGGAACTGCCATGATAATAAACTGTATCCACACCCTTAGGAAATACCAGTTTCTGCAACTTTCAGGTTCCTTTGATTCAAACAAGGTGCAACATTCAGGAATCTAAAGTGTTGATCTGATATGGGAGGGACTGAAATTTACTTCAACCAGAACTTACTGTACCTTATCAACTACATCCGTCTACCAGTAAATTGAAAATAATAAAAAGAAAAAAATACTGTATGCTTTATCATTATAAAAGTAAAATGAGATTTGTGAAATGTAGGCAGATTGTCAGGCTGTGTAAGGGGTGTGTATGTCTCAAGAGGTGTGTGTGCCCTGGAACAAGCTGAACCAGTATCACTTGAACTTCTAACAGATGCACAGTTTACAAAGATTAACACTAAGAAAAGAACGCTACAGACTAGTTCAACTTTTGCTTCAAAATATCACTGCTGTACATGACAAGAATGGGAAAGGAGGGGGCCACATTGGGTCTGGGTCGCAATGCACACAGGGGTGCATGCATATAAAACTCAGCAATTATTACAAAATTCTACATTTGTTATATTAGTTTAAAAAACTAGTGTACTGTCAGGAATTAATAGCACTTTTCAGATGCGGTCAGTTATCTCTTCTTATATCTGAAGTATTGTTTTTTTCCTATTTACTTTTCTGTTTGTAAATTTTTTTTTTACTTCTTTCTCCTTACCCCTCATCCTGATGCGCTCAGAGACTTCTAGCAGTCCTCCTCCGCTGCTGACTGACCTACCTGAACCTCGGGGTTCCCCTATGGAGCCGTGGCTATACACCCCAGGCAGGTACGGGCCGGGGCCTGGACACCCCGATATCTTCTAGTCTCGTCGGGCCCCCCAGTGGCCAGGCAGGCAGTCGCAATCAGGGCTGGCATTGGAGCTCCGTCTACCTGCGCTCCAGTGGTGCTTTTTGCCTTTTGTCTCTGTGTGGTGTGTGCCCTGATGTTAAGGTATTACGCCGACGTCCACCACATAGCTCCCCATTGGTCTGTCCTACCAGCTTGCTGTACCTCAGGCCTCCACCCAGGGTCAGACAAGCCGTGGATCCTGTCCCCGGAGAAGGCGAGCAGTCCCTAGGACACTCAAGCCTTCTCCCACGGCCCGACCATCCAGCGACACGAGTCGCTCCTTGAACCCAAGTTGCCAAGCGTCATAGACAGAAATCCAGCTGCTGTGCCGGCGGGCTGGTATTCTGTTTACAATTAGAAGAGTTTTCTCCTCAAAGTACTGGGCTGATGTTGGAGCAGCATTCTGGAGGCTAAAAAAAAGTTCAGGTTCTGTTCCTCCCACTATATCATCAGATATGTGACCAAATGTATTAGGGCACCACAACCCTTACAGCCTAAGCAGTGACTTTCACAAGTTACCAATCAAAATGCAGGAAATTTTGACATCACTAGTAACCAAGAAAAACCAATCCCTGCTGTTTCATGTGAAACAGAATAATCTATCAGTAAGAAATAGTTCTCCTTGGTTAGCAGTGATATCATAGTCAGTGTGGTTTTAGTGTTAATGATGTGGCATGAGGAAGAGAAGTGATTTTTTTTTAGCCTCCAGACAGAGTGCTGCTCCACACATCACCCAGTACTGCAGGTGAAAAATCTTCTAATTAGCAAACAGAAAGGAAAAAAATACCTCAGATGTAAGAGGTGACAGCTGACTACATCTGAAAGTTACTATTAATTCCAGGAAGAACACTAGCTCTTTACAGTTAATCTGTTTATTAAAACATTTTAAGTAGTACACAAAATACAGTACAGATAGCATACAGAATGAATACATAGACTATAATATGATCTACATTCAATGCCAATGGTTTAAAAGAAAGGAAAGAGATAATATACAAGCATATAAAATATGACGTATACCATGGCACATGAGATACACATAAGCATTAATCTGCACTGTATAAAAAAGTTAACTAGTGAAACAACATTATTAAGACAAAATTAAATGCAGCTGAGAGATACAACAATAATATCAAGTAGTGAAGTAAAGAAAAAGAGATAAACGCCTGAAGAGACCAGAAAGTATTACCAATATAAATAGGCTGTATAAAGTCAAGGTAATCCTGCCAAAAGAGCCTATACTCACTCAGATAATCGGTCTAGGGCCGAATAGGAAAGCTGCTCTAAAGAAGCAGTGTAAATAAGGCTATTGAGAATATCAGTAAAAGTAGGCACAGCAGGTGATTTCCAATGTATGAGAATTAATCGCTTTACTTGCATTAATAATATGTTTAACCATCTATGTTGAACCTTGTAAGCCTACTACCTGGGTAGATAATCCCCAGAATAATATACTTGCGGTCAAAAGGAATGTTACCACCAACGTTAGAAGCAAATTGATGGACGTTCCGCCACAAGTCACGGAGTGGTTTACAGGACCATAAGACATGCAATAAATCTCCGCCTGGAGAGTTACAACGCCAGCAGTAATCATTCAGAACTAAGCCTAAGCGGAAAAGAATTGCTGGTGTTCTATACAAAAGATGGAGAATTTTGTATTGAATAAGCATACTATGTCAGTCCTTAAAAGTATTATGGCAGAAGGTCCAACAACTTTTCCACTGTGCATCCATTATATCATACTGAAGAGCGGTATTTCATTTAGCCCTAGCCGACAGAGCGTGATCTGGAATAGCATCTCTAATAAGCCTATATATTCTGCTGACTGGGGCAGAGGGATTCTTAGTCCATGACATAATATGAGTGATAGAGGAGGGATGCACACTCAGCCGGTGCAATAAAGGTATTAAAGCTGATCTTTCTTGTAAAAATTTCCAGAGTTCGTGTCTGGGTATGCCCCATTTAGCTTGAAGACAGGTGAAAGAGTTTAAGGCATCTGAATTATTGATTAAAATATCGCCTAAACAGAGTTTGTTCTTACGCGTCCATGAAGTACAAAACAATGGCTGTCCATCAAGCATTATGTTGCGGTTACCCCAAGTGGGGGAACAGAGGGTAGGTGTGGGGTTAGATTTGAGCCATTTACGAAGTTTAAACCAATAGTGAACTGAGGGAGCTATAGTGGGATGTTTATTTAACCTGTTGGGCAAAGTATGATAAATAAAAGGAGTAGGAATTTTACTTGGCGATAGAGAGGATTCCATGTCCACCCATAATGGAGTTTCAACAGAAGGTTTGAGAAACCATTTGGTAGTTTGTGCATCACAAAAGGCCCACAAATATGCTAAAAACCAGGGCAATCCAAAGCCACCACTGGGCCTATAAGCCTGTAGTTTAATTTGGCAGCACCTTGGGATATGCCCTTCCCGAAGGAAGTCCCCAATCATCTTATCTATTTTTAATATGGAAGAGGAGGGTAAAACAAGTGGAATACTGGAGAATAAGTATAATATTTTAGGAGTGATAGTCATCTTTATTGTAGTGATTTTGCCTGTTAAGGTCAGGTTAAGATTTTTCCATTTATCAAGGCTTATTTTAATGTCAGTGAGTAATGGAGGAAGATTTGCTTCCCGTATCTTCTCCATACTGGGTAAAATTTTAATCCCTAAAAACATAATACCTTGAGGAGCCCAGCAAAACCCAAGAGGATTATTCCTAAAAGGTTTACAGGTGTAACTTAATGGTAAAACCTCGATTTTTTATAAAACTTTACCGCCAGTCCAGAAATTGCAGTGAACGTGTTCAATAGTAATATAAGGGGTTGAGTAGCAAATTCTAGATTTTCCTAATAAAATTAACAAATCATCTGCATATGCTAGTGAGATATATTGTTTATTGTCAATGGAGATGCCTTTAACATCAGCAGATTGGCGGAGAGTAGCAGTCAAGTGTTCAAGGGCTAAAATAAAAAGAAGCAGGGATAAGGGGCAGCCGTGTCTAGTTCCGCTAGCAAGATTGAACGGTTGGGATAAGGGGTTCTAAGCATGCAGCTAAAAGTCTAGCAAAGCTTTTCCCATCAGTATTAAGTAAGGATATGGAGCGATAATTAGATGGAGAAGTAGTATCCTTATCCTTTTTGGGGAGAAATGGAAATGACGTACCTACCGTAATTCTTGATCTTCTTGGATGAAGTCTCCACCACTTATTAACACTAATGAGAGTTCGCTGGAGGTGCTAGGACCCAGAGGGAGCAAACTTTTTCAAGAGGGCCAGCTCCTGAGATGGAGCCGCGAGAAAGTGGCACCGTGAGCCCCGGCTCGTTCGGCAATGACCATCTCAGCGTCGACCCTCCAACTGCCTCAGTACCTTTTTTCCAAGGAGGTGCAGCGTAACTAACCTAGAAGGACTAACCAAAAAGTCGGACATAAGCTACTCCGAATGATCCGTGTAAGAAGGGTCAACAATAAAGTCTTCACAGTTTAGCCATTGAGGGTGTGAAGACCAAAAACAGAGAAGTGAGCTCGGGGATGGAGGGTGGGAGTGTGAATGAGTGGTGGAGACTTCGTCCGAGAAAATCAAGAATCACGGTAGGTATGTAATTTCCATATCTTCCTGGACATTAAGTCTCCACCACTCATTCACACTAATGGGAGAGTACTGAGCTAATAATCTTCCGAAACGGGCGGCAGGAGATAAAGAGCTCACATACTTAGGACAGAAGTCCGTTGAGAATGGTCCTGCCAAATTACAGATGTCGTCTGGCATAGACATCCAAGGCGTAGTGCTTAACAAAAGTATGCACTGAGCTCCAAGTAGCCACATTGCAAATATCTGCAATGGGCACGTTGTGGATTTCCGCCAGAGATGCCGCGACTGCTCTGGTAGAGTGAGCATACACTCTGCCTTCCAGCTTGACTTGTGCCATAGAATAGCAGTGGCCAAGGCAAGCCACCAGCCATACTGAAATGCATCTAACAGCGACAGGTTGACACAGCCAGGTCTCGCTGAAGGAAACAAACAGTTGTTGAGCCTTGCAAATTTCTTTTGTTGTATCTAGATAGAATTGCAGCGCTCTCTTAACATCCAGCGAATGAAGGTTACGCTCGCCTTCATTCTGGAAGTTCGCAAAGTAGGTAGGAAGGACTAAAGGTTGGTTTAGCTGGAATTCTGAGACAACCTTAGGGAGAAACTTAGGATGAGTCCTAAGAACTACTTTGTCCTTGTGAAATACAGTGTACGGGGGGTCAATGACCAGTGCATGTATTTCAGAAACTCTACGGGCTAAAGTGATGGCCACCAGGAAGGCCGTTTTCCAAGTGAAGAATTTCAAGTTGCAAGTAGCTAGAGGCTCGAAAGGTTTACGAGTAAGCATGTCTAGCACAAGGTTAATGTCCCAGGCTGCGACTGGGCATCTGATAGGAGGTCTAGTATGCAGAGTTCCCCTAAGAAACCTATTAACTAAAGGTAACTGAGCCAGTGACATGGAAAGTACCGGCTCATGATATGCCGAAATGGCACAAAGATGAACTTTGACTGTGAAGTACTGCACACCTGTATTTGACAGGTTTAAAAGGTACTGCAAGACTTTATTTGGTAGGCAGGAAAAAGGGTTTCAAGAGGATTTTGCACACCAGATAGAGAAACGCTTCCATTTGGTTGCGTAGGTTTTTCTAGTGGCCGGCTTAGGCGCAGCCAAAAGAATATCTGAAATCCTACGAGAAACATTGAACCTATTCACCTCTATCTCTTCAGGAGCCAAGTGTGAAGGTGAAGCGACCTCAGATTGAGATGGACCACGGGACCCAGGGTCAGAAGGTTCATCTGAAGGGGAAGCGTCTTTGGGGGGGTTTCCGACAGACTGTTAAGCAGCAGAAACCATATTTGCCAAGACCAGGAAGGGGGCAATGAGAATCATTCTGCCCCCCTGAGACTCCAATTTGAGTAGTACCCTCTGAATTGGCAGAAGAGGAGGAAAGGCATATAGAAAGCGTCTTGTCCACCTTAGCCTGAACACATCCTGACAATTAATGCCAGGTCCTGGATTTCTGGAGCAGAAGAGAGGCAGTTCTGTGTTGAGTGGGGACGCAAAAAGGTCCATGTCTGGAGTTCATCACTCTTTGAAGAATGACTGAACGACAGTTAAGTTGAGAGACCACTCGTGAGGATCCATCTCTGTTCTGCTGAGATGGTCTACCAGCTTGTTTTGTACTCCTGGCAGGTAAACCACCTGAATCAGAGCCCTGTGTTCCAGGCACCACTCCCACACTCTTATAGCTTCCCTGCATAATGGGTAAGAGTGTGCGCCGCCCTGTTTGTTGATGTAGTACATCACTGCTTTGTTGTCTGTTTGAAGGAGAATGTTCTTGTGACAGAGTAAGTCCTTCAAGACTTGGATTACATAGAGGACAGCTCTCACTTCAGGATGCTTATGTGGAGTTGGGACTCGTCCTGAGTCCACGTACCCTGGGTTTGGAGATCCTGGCAGTGGGCTCCCCAACCCATCAGGGATGCGTCCGTGATAACTGAGATCTGATGATCCAGAGGGGGGAAAGGGGTATCCTTCCAAAAGATTGTCCTCTTGTGACCACCAGGCGATCGACCTCTTCAGAGGTTCCATCACCTTGATGAGAAAGGACTGAGGGCGAGTGGTTGGGGACCACTGAGTACTGAGCATCCATTGAGAGGTTCTCATGTGGACATGAGCTAAGGGTACAGTGAACACCGAGGATGCCATGAGGCCCAGCATCCATTGCATCGAGATAGCTCGAACCGAGCTGTGTTCTTTGATGTATCGGGCCATCTGTAAGATATCACTCCTTCTGTCCTCTGGAAGAAAAGCCTTCGAACAGGAGGTGTCCAGAAGAGTTCCTATGAAGAGGAGTTTCTGGGATGGCTGCAACTGCGATTTGTTGAGAATCAGTAGGGCTCCCATGGATGTGAGGAAGTCTGAGGCCGTGATCACGGCTTCCAGAGTCTCTTGCCAGGAGCCAGTCGTACAGATATGGAAACACTTGTATTCCGATTTTCCTAAGATGCGCCACGAGACTTGCACAGCACTTTGTAAAAACTTGATGTGCTGAGGATAGCCCAAAGGGCAGGACTCTGAAATGATACTGTTGACCCAATGACACGAACCTTAGATATTTGTGGTGCTTTGGGTGTATGAGAATGTGTTGGTAGGCATTCTGCATGTCCAGGGAGGCTAGCCGATTGTGTTGATGAAGCAAAGGTAGTAGGGTACCTAGTAATATCATCTTGAACTTCTCCTTGTGAAGGAACTTGTTTATCTGTCTGAGATCCAGAATGGGACGCATGCCACCAGTTTTCTTCGTGACCAGAAAGTAATGGGAGTAGAAACCTGTGTTTTGTTGATCCAGCGGAACTAGTTCTACTGCCCTGTTGTTCAGAAGGCCTTGTACCTCGGAAGCAAGAAGGTCTGACTGTACTGTCGACTGCCTGGGCTGTCATTTGGAAGGAAGATCTGGAGGGGTTTCTGAAAGACTGAGCGAGTACCCTTGCGGATTATCCGGAGGACCCATTTGTCTGATGTTATAGATTTCCACTGGTTGTAGAACTGAGTCAGACGTCCTCCCACCGCTGAGGAAGAGTCCCCCTCGGACAGCTGAGGTGGGACATGGGCCAGGAACTCAGAAGGTAGCACTGGGAGCTTTGGGCCTTTGTGCCTTCTGCTGTGCTTTCTTTTGTGGCTAAGGGTTGTGCTTTTTGTTAAAACCTCCTCTGCCTCTGCCCCAAAAGGACTAATGCTTGTGAAACTGATGCTTGTTCACACCTCCCCGGAAGGGGGCAGGTGCAGGTGTAGCTGTCTTAATGGTAGACCTAGTCTTCTGTGTGGCCTCCAGAGCTTGCTCCACCTGGGGCCTGAACAGATACATACCGTCAAAAGGTAAAGCCATGACCTGTTGCTGGGCATCATTCGTGAAGCCCGAAGTACGCAGCCAAGAGTGGCGGTGGGTACAGATGCCAGCTGCTGCCAGGGAGGCAGTATCAAAAGCATCCACTGCAGCTTTAACCTGTTGATTACTGAACTCGATACCCCTAATTATGGTTTGAAGTAGCTCTGAGTTAACTTCTGATTCGGGCAGAGCTTCTACCATTTCTTTGAGCGAATGCCAAAGGACATACTCATATTGAGAAAAATAGCCCTGGTAGCTGGCAATGTGCATACCCAGGGTCGAGGCAGCAAAGACTCTCTTACCTAAGGTGTCTATCTTGCGAGATTCTTTTAAGGCCGGGCTGTAGATCCCTGAGGAAGGACAGCCTTATCATTCTTTGCCAAGACTACAATGGCATCAGCAAAGTCTTGAGAGGCCAATATGGGGCAATCCTTGGGAGAGGTATACTTCCTATCTATGGACTTGGCCACAGAAGGAATGGGAGCTGGATTGTTCCACATCATCTGTGAGAGGGTCTCAAAAGAAGGCTGTACCGGAGGGGTTAAATCCATAGAGATTTCCAGGAATTAAGATATTGGAGTCATAAAAGCTTCCCAGGATCAATTTCTGTAGTCTAGGGAAAAAAAGTATAATTAAAATGTTTGAGCAGAGACTTAAAGGAAAGGTCTTCAACCACAGGCTCTGCAGAAGGATTGATCCCTGCTCCCAGAGCAGTGTCATCAATATCATCACCCAGGTGAAGATCTCGGTAAGTAAGTAAGTAAAAATTTATTTTTAAGCGCTTTTCAATATCAAAGCGCTGTACAAAACAATTTAAATACATATAAAACACATTCATATAACACAACAACAACAAAAAATAGTTACAATAAAACACAATAAATCATTCCCCATACGCCCTTTGAAATAAATAAGTTTTCAGTTCTGACTTAAAACTTTCAACGGTCGAGCAGTTTAGGTATCCGACGAGGTGAAATTCCACAGGGTAGGAGCAGCATAAGAAAACGCTAGTGCTCTGATGTTTTCAAGCGAACCCTGGGAACCTCTAGCAATCCCTCGCCCGGTAGGCGGGTGGCGAGGAGGGACAATGGGGAACAAGCAGATCTTGAGATATCGCGGTCCCTGTTAGGTATGAGGGCTTTATAGGTCCAGTAAACCGACCTGAAGGTGATCCGCCATTGAACCGGCAGCCAGTGCAGCTCGCGCAGCTCAGGCGTGATATGATTCATATAGATGTTCCGTCAATAGCCTGGCTGCTGCGTTCTGCACCAGCTGCAAGCGGCGGATATCAACCCCGGCAGCCCTAGGTACAGGGCATTGCAGTAATCAAGGCGGAGGTAACAAAGGCATGGACTAATGTCGGGAGGTCGGCCGGAAGAACAAGGTGTTTCACCCGAGCAATATTCCTCAGATGGTAAAATGAGGATTTGACAGCAGAAGACACCTGAAATTTCAGCGTCAAACTGTCGTCAATAATAACGCCCAGGTTACGCACCCGGTCTGAGGTCAAGAGCTGGACACCATCGATCCATATGCCCGAAGGAAGAAGGTCAGGCTCAAAATCATCTCCTGATAGTCCACGGGGGACTGTATGGATAGGAAAGGAGTGAAAATCAGGAGGAAAAACAGAAAAAGAAAGAATCACAGTTAAGAACCCCCAAAGACTGGTCGACGCCGCTGCCAGCTTCCGGTGCGAAGGCAAAGCGACCGAAATAGGGAGAGGGAGGCGTCAGCGGCACCACCATGCACGGCATCAACAGAGCCCCGGCGCTGCACATGGCACAGACAAATCCCGACACTTCACCGCACCCGACCAGGGCCGTGGCACTGCAGGCAAGCGCACATAGAGCCTGCAGTGCCACACCGGTGCTGACAGAGAGTCGCAGGCACCACAATATGCCAATAGCTCAGGCATCACACATGGTGCCGAGAGCCCATGGTACCGCACATCGCACCAACAGAACTCATGGCACGTGCATGGCGCCGAGAGTCCCAGAGGTCAGAAAACTGCAATTTGAAGAAAAAGAGCGGAAAAATGGCAGGAGATAGAGGCATCGGTGTGGACCCCTGCACCGCAGCCATGTGAGGGGGATAAACACCAGAGCGCGGAGTCGAGGGCACCAAAGAAGGTGCCATGCAACTAGGAAAGCCCAACCACTCCTCCAGGGCCGAATGACCCAAAGCCTGTGGTGTCGGAGTGACCGGCTCGGGCAACTGGACCAACCTCCGAGCCCACTGCTCCATAAGAGCAGCCCACTGGTGAAACTGCTCATTGGAGGCTCCCCCAATAGGCGGGGAGGAGCTCCGGTGTCGAGGAGGTCGGCTACCAGAGACAGAAACCGATGACTCCGACAGAGGTGGAGACCGGTGCCTGGCCCCAATAACTGTCCGTCTATGTGCAGACATATCAGAGAGTGACCTTGAGTGATGCCTTTTCTTCTTCAACCTATGTGCTGAAGAAGAACTTGAGGCCGAACGGCGCTGAGAATGGGACCTGAGCATTGGACCATCTGTTGTCAGACCCCCCCCCCGTGGAGGGCAGCGGACTGGACCCGGCCCAGCTAACTGAACAGCTTTCATACATAGTCTCCCTACCGTCACCTGACCCACTGGTCTACTCTGTCAACGGCGGGCTGAAGACTTCTTCTTGCAGAATTGTTAAAATTAATAATATAATCTGTACTGATTTGAAATAATCTACAAAACAATAAACTGAACTATTGCTGCTAGTCAAGTTTAACTAATGTCGGGCGAGCGACATTGTCACTGAAGAGCACTCGACGGTGGGAAAAAAGGAACTGAGGCGGTTGGAGGGTCAACACCGAGATGGTCATTGCTGCATAAGCTGGGGTTCGTGGTGACGCTTCCTCGCGGCTCCATTTCAAGCGCCGGCCGTCTTGAAAAAGTTTGCTCCCACTGGGTCCTAGCGTCTCTGACGAACTCCCATTAGTGTGAATTAGTGGTGGAGACTTTATGTCTAGGAAGATCTGTAGTAATACACTAGCACTTTAAATATTTATACACAACACTGTACAATGCACAGATAAGAATGAGCAGGTGAACATTTCACTAGCACAAGGCTCAGCAGGCTACTAACTAATGTTTTGATTTGTTAACAATGTGGAATAAGCCACTGTAACAAAAAAAAAGGTGCTCATCAGTATGCCTTTTGAGAAAAGCCATGTGCTGTTGAAAAACTTAGCCCGAGGCTCACTGTTACTCATCCCATACGTGTGTGTGCGCTTCATTAATAGTGAATAATAATATTAATAACAGCAGGTCTGGGAGTTAGGAATGGGATGTAAAATCAGGCTCACTGGTGGGATACGTTTAACAGTTCTGTGAGTTTTCTATCATAAAACTACGCCACACGGAAGCGGCTGGCCAGCTGATGTGTATCCTCATTAGAATTAAAATGATCAATACAGCATTTTAGGATTTCTTAATAATTGGAGACAGGCACGGACGTAGAGGAGCTTACAGAAACAGAATATGACAGCGGAAGGAGACTGATGGCCCATCAAGCCTGCCCATAGTAGGTATCACCTCCGCCCCTGGCCTAGTGCCACAATGGGTTATTCGCACTCTCCCTTCCTTCTGCTTCCTCCTCCTTCCTGGTTCCCTCAAGTGGGATTATGAGTCCTCTGGCCCTGATACACCCATGTTTGAACCCATTAATGGTCTCTGATCCCAACCTCTGCCGGTAGTCTGATCCAGGGCTCCACCACACTTTCTGTGAAGCAAATCTTCCTCACATCCTTCTTAAATTTACCCCCCCACAAATCTCCAATCATGATTCCAAGTGACTGCATCTCTATTTCTAACAAACAGGCATTTGCAATTTACCATATTTACACCCCATAGCAACTTGTAAGTCTACGAGGTCCCCCTCTCATGTCTGGCCTCCATCGAGTACATGTTCAGAACCTTCAGACGTTCCTTGTATGATTTACCCTGCTAGCCCTAAATCATTTTTGTGACCCTTTAATGCACTGACTCCAGCCTGTTAATGTCTTCTCAGGCAAGGAGTCCAAAACTGGGCACTGTACTCTAGGTGAGGTCTCACCAGTGATTTGTATAGGGGTAGTATCACCTCTCCCCAAATCCTTCCCTATAGACCCCAGTGTACTAAATGCCTTACTATAGGCCTTGCTGCACTGGATGGTTTCTTGAGTGAGTCACTGGTGAGGACTCCCATATCTCTCTCCTCTGTTGAAATGGGCAGCTTAACCCCTCCCATCCAGTACTACATGCGTGGGTTCTTATTCCTTAAGTGCAACACACTGCACTTCTTGGCATTGAATCTCAACTGCCAGGCCTTTGACCACTGCTCAAGCTTTTCTAGACCCCTCTGAAGCTCCCTCACCCCTTCACTACTGTCCACCCTGCCACACAGCTTTGTGTCATCAACAAAGAGAAACATCTTAGCCTGAATATCTTCCCCTATGTCACTAATAAACATATTACTGTAAATAGGACAGGCTCCAAGACTGATCCCTGTGGCACCCTATTTGTGACCCCTCTGCCCCCAACTTAACCCTAACCCTCTACTGTTTTTCCCCTAACCAGTTTCCACACCCACTTGACTAATCCCTTCACTGCTCCCAAGTCCTCCAGCTTTTTGATCAGCTTTTTTTTTTACAGGAGGTACAACACAGAATAAAAGGCTTTGCTGAAGTCAAAGTAGAGCAAATCCACCACCTAGCTTTTGTTCACCGCCCTAGTCACCCAGTTGAAAAACACAGTCTGATTTTACTGACACGATCTTCCTGATACAAACCCATGCTTACTGCTGTCCTGCAGCCTGTTATTCTCTAAGTAGGCCACTAGTCTTTCCTTCACAGTGGTCTCCATCAATCTTCCCATTATGGAGGTAAAGCTTACTGGTCTGTAGTTGCCTGGATCCTTCTTGTCCCCATCTTTTGGAGTGGGACTATGCTCGCACTTCTCCTATCCCCAGGCACTATTCCTGACTCCAGTGAGTTTAAAAATTGCTTTGACAAGGGCCTTGCCAGCTCAGAAGCAAGTTCCCTAAGTGTCCATGGCGTGCGGGCAAGCCTTGACCACCTTAAAGAACTAGTGCATTATCTAAAAGTAACAGTAGTTTTTAAAAGCAGTCAACCATTACCATCAATATTTGAGGTACTTTTTCTTTTCCCTTAGGTTAATTAGAAGATGGTTTACCTTATGTTAGTAGGTGTGATGTGTGGGACAGCACTCTGCCTGGCAGTTGACATATCTATCTCTATCCCCCCCCCATATATCATCATAACTGTGACCTCACTGATAGTGACATCATTGCTGCCTAGAAAGAGCCACTCAGTGGCTGCCAGGCCAGTTACCTGTGATGTCACTGTCAATGAGATGACAATGCTGATAAAGTAGTAGTCGGGGGGGGTGGGGAGACAGATATAGATGCATCAGCTGCCAGGTTAAGAGCGGTTCTTCACATCCAGTAAAATATCACACAGAAGACGTTCTAATAAGCAAAAGGAAAATGAAAAAACTTTCAGAAATAAAAAGTTACAATTGACTACTTCTTAAAATTTGTATTATTTTCCTGTCTGCCTATTTTGGCTCCACTAGCTCTTTAAGGGCTGCTAAACCTTGGATCCATGACACGATGGTGACAACTTTTTTCCGACGTGACACTACAGTGACAGGTTTATGTTGCCTGTAAGCTGCGGTCGGCATAAATCCATCGGGAACTCTGTGGTTTTTTTTTCGGGGCTGCACCAGCACTCTAGAGCCCCCACCCTCCCCATAACTAAGGATTATCAACTCCAGGTTGGAGTTGATTCAAGGAGGGGGGAAAACCCTGAAGAAAGCAGTGCCGGGATCCCACGGATACATTACGGCAGCAACAGCGACTTGCCGCTGTAATGTACTTCATTATCAAAATGTCACTGCGGCATTGGCATACGGTTAACCCTTTCCCTACTCGTTCAGCCATGATCACCACCTCCCCATTTCCTACCTTCTCCCCTTCGTTTGGCTGCCTTGATCTCACTTTGCAGTAGAGGTCCACCATCCTCTACCATGAACACCAGACAGAAGTAATTATTTAGACAAAGGCCTTCTGCTCACTATCTTCCACTGTCATACCCTTTCAGCTAGCCAGGCAATCCCTCCCCTAGTCTTCCTTTTCTCATGAATGCATCTAAAAAATTCCTGTTCCCTCCCTTCACACCCTCAGTGATATGCCACACTGCGACTACCTTGCTGTTTTTACTGCTGCCTTCATCTCCTTTAACTTTGTACAACATACTTCTCATACCGCCTCCTCTTTGACTATCTTGTACTTTATAAAGGCCTCCCTTTTTGCCCTCACAGCCTCCCACATCTCACGAGACCCCAAAATTTGTCTTTTATGCTCATTCCTTTTTTTGACTTTCTTGGCGCTAGAGTTTGCTGCCTCCAGAATTACACCCTTAATCATTCCTCACTTCCCTCTACCCCCTTGATCTGGTTTACCCCCTGTGAAGTCTTCCCTGACACTTTTTTCATACAGGTTAAATTTTCCCATTTCAGGTCCAAAACTACCACTCTCAAGGGGGTCCAGAGTTCCCCACAGGCATCTCAAACTACACAAAATTGTAATCACCAGACTCCAATGGTCCCTTAACTTCCACCCCACCCACCATCTTTGAGCTGGTGATTACCAAGTCGAAGCTGCTGTCCTGCCGTGTGGGTTCCCTAACCAGCAGAAGGTCCTGCATCCTGTCCAGAAGTGCCAGACTCCTGGAGCTCCTGGCCACCAGGGTATCCCAGTCAACGTCCGGCAGATTTAGATCCCCTGCTATCACTAGGTCTCCTTTTGCTACCCCTCTTCTAATTTCCTGAGAGAACTGAAAGAGGTGCTGGCTGCACCTCTGATGACACTTTTCAATCTGTCACTGGAAACCAGGGATGTGCCAGGGCACTGGAGGAGGGAGGATGTAGTCCCACTGCACAAAAGTGGGACTAGGGAAGCGGCAGAAAAAGACAGGTCTGTCAGCCTGACATCGGTAGTGGGCAAGATAATGGAATCGCTACTGAAGGAAAGGATTGGAGAATACCTTGTTGCCCATGATCTATAGGATCCAAGGCAACATGGTTTCACGGGGGGTCTTGCCAGACAAATCTGATCAAGTTCTTTGATTGGGTGACAAAGGAGGTGGATCAAGGAGGGGCAGTGGACGTGGCCTACCTGGATTTCAGCAAGGCCTTACACTGTTCTGCACAGGAGAATGATAAGCAAGCTGAGGAACCTAGGAGTAGGACCTAAAGTAGTAAAATGGGTAGAAAGTTGGCTGAGCAATAGGAGTCAGAGGGTGGTGGTAAATGGTACCCACTCTGGAGTAAGCAAAGTGACTCGTGGGGTGCCACAAGGGTCAGTGCTGAGGCCATTCCTCTTTAATGTCTTCATAAGTGACACTGCAGAAGGACTGGAAGGGAAAGTATGCCTGTTCGTAGATGACACAAAACTCTGCACATGGGGGGGGGGTTGACAGAATGAGGGACGATTTGAAAAAAAAAAAAAAAAAATGGAAGAATGGTTTTAATGCAAAATAAGTGTAAAATCATGCACATGGAGCAACTTAACAAATGTGAGGATGGGAGGGAGGTATTAACAGTCATTAAGCAGGAAAGGGACCCGGGTGATATTTCTAATGACCTAAAGGTAGCTAAGCAGTGTGTGAAAAGCCAGTGGAATGCTCAGTTGCACAGGAAGAGGTATCACCAGCAGAAGGAGGGAAGGAAGTAATACTGCCCCATATAGATCACTGGTGAGACCCCACCTTGAGTACTGTGTTCAGTTCTGGAGGCCTCATCTCTGGAGGGACATAGATGGGGTAGAGGTGGTACAAAGGAGAGCAACCAAAATGGTGCAGGGCCTACCACCAGAAGCCCTACGAAGAAAGGCTCAAGGATTTAAATAAGTACCGTACTCTCCTGAAGACAGGAGGGAATGGGAGGATATGATAGAAACATTCAAATACCTCACCGAGATAAACAAGGTACTGGAAGAAAAAATTACTCACCTTAGTAATGTTGTTTCTTCTAATGGAGTCTTGCTATATTATGACATATGCAGTGAGTCCCAACCTTCGAACTGCTCCGGAGGTGAAAGAATTAACTTTCCATGCCAGGCATGGAACTTTGAGCACGAGCTCGGTTGAAAGCTCTGTCTGTTGTTCTTCAAACTCAAACTGTCAGATCTTTACGAGCAAAACTCACTAAGGTTCTGTGTGGAAGCTGTAAATCTACACTAACTAACTGGCTACTAAATGTATGAACACATTTTTTGGTCCCAAAACAAAGACTCAAGTCAGGGGATCCAAAAATAAAACTCAACACCCAAACACCCCAGAAAGGAGGGGTGAAACAAACAAGCACTGCCCACCCACATCCCAAAGACAGAGGTTCTGAGAGGGGCAGGAAGGGGGGGAGGTCATAATATAGCAAGACTCCATTAGAAGAAACAACATTACTAAGGTGAGTAATTTTTTCTTCAAACAACATGAAGTCTTGCTATATTATGACATATGCAGACTACACAGCAGTACCTCCATGGAGGAGGACAGAACCTACTTAGGAAATAGACACTGAAGCACAGCTGTGCCAAACCGAGCATCACTCCTAGCCTGGATGTCCAGGAGTAATGTTAGTAAAAGTGTGAACTGTTTTCCAGGTAGCTGCTTGACATATCTCTAAGATAGGGATGTCCTGGCAGCAGCCAGAGGCGCGCTGTACCTCTGGTAGAGTAGGCCCTCAGGCCTGAGGGAGAACCTTACCCAGTTTTTCATAGCAAATTGGATACAAGAAACAATCCACCTGGCAATGGATCTTTTAGTGGCAGGTTTCCCTTTACCAACCTCGCCATAAGTGAGGAAGAGTTGGAGGGAGTCAAACCTGTGACCCTTGGTACATTCTATGTAGTAACTAAGGGCTCTTTTAACATCATAACTGTGCAGTCTCCTCTCGCCAGAGGAGGAATGGTCAGTGAAGTACACAGGGAGAGACATAGATTGATTAAGGTGGAAGTCTGAAACCACCTTAGGCAAGAACTTTCTGTTAGTCCTGAGGACCACCTTTTCTCTATGAAAGGAGATAAAATCAGGCTCTACTGACAATACTTGTAATTCACTTATGCGCCTGGCAGAAGTGATAGCTACCAAAAACACAGTTTTCCAAGTCAAGTACTTAAGCTCTGCTGAAGACAAGGGCTCAAAAGGGGGTTGCATAAGCTGGGCAATGCAAATATTAAGTTCCCAGGCAGGGGCAGGGTCCCTGAATGGCGGGTTGGTGTGAAGCAACCCCTTGAAAAACTTGGAGAATACAGGATGAGCTGAAAGAGAAGAGGGTTTACCTGCTGATAAGAAAGCAGACACGGCTGCCAGGTGCACCTTCAGGGTAGCTGGTCTCAGCCCCAAAGTATTCAAATGCACCATATAATCCAGGACTGTGGGTAAGTCAGCAGATTCTGGGGAAATGTGCTTGCCAGAGCACCATATGGAAAACCTCTTCCATTTGGAATTATAAGTAGCCCTGGTGGAAGGCTTCCTAGAAGCCTTCAGGATATCCAATACACCTTGGGAAAGGTGTAGGTCAGCAAACTCTAACTCTTCAAGAGCCAGGCCTTGAAATTGAGAGATCTGAGGTTCGGGTACCAAACTCTCCCCTGAGCACAGGTTAAGAGGTTGTGATTCCTGGGAAGACACAGGGGAAGGTGGACTGCTAAGGACATAAGGAGTGGGTACCAGGGCTGTCTGGCCCAATCTGGAGCAATCAGGATCATCTTGCAGGGTTGAGCTCTGATTTTGACTAGCACCTTGAACAGAAGAGGGAAGGGGGAAAAAGCATAGAGAAACTTCCCTTCCCAACTGAGAAGGAAGGCATCCAGAGGGACTGACCCCAACACTGGGGGCCTGCAACAAAAAAGGGGAAGTTGGTGATTGTCTGGGGCTGCAAAAAGATCTATCTGCGGGGTGCCCCATCTGGCAAATACTACCTCCAGTACTAGGGGATCCAGTGACCATTAGTGATGGCCCTGGGAAATCCTGCTGAGAGCATCTGCCAGGACAATGTCCTTGCCTGGGAGGTGAACTGCCGTATGGGAGGTGTTCAGGGAATAAGCCAGAGACCACAACTTCATTGCTTTGGTGCACAAGGCCGTAGATCGAGTGCCTCCTTGCTTGTTGATGTACCACACTGTAATGGTGTTGTCCGTTCTGACCTGTACAACTTTGTTCTGAACAGAAGCGGAAAAAACTTGAAGTGCTAGAAAAACTGCTCTGAGTTCCAACAGGTTGATGTGGAGCAGAGATTCCTGAGGGGACCACAATCCCTGGATAGTGAGATCACCCATGTGAGCTCCCCACCCCAACAGGGATGCATCTGTAGTAAGGATTAAGGAGTGAGACTGAGAGGTGAAGGGGACCCCTTGTCTCAGATTGCTCTGGTCCTGCCACCACTGAAGGGCTTGGATCAGGGTTCGAGTCACTGGGATCAATTTGGTTAGAGGGTCTCTCCTTTGAGACCAAAAGGCTCTCAAATGGAACTGAATGTCCCTCATCTGAAATCTTGCTCCCTGCACCACTGCTGTAGAAGCAGCGCTGCAGAAAATGCCTTGTTGGTCGAGAGACCTGCAGGGTGAAGGAGGAGGCCAGAGAGACCAGGGTCCTTGCTCTTTCCAGAGGAAGGAAGGCTCTGGCCTCTTTTGTGTTCAGTTCTGCACCTATGAAGGTGAGAAGCTGGACAGGCTCTAGAACTGACTTTGGAAGATTGAGAAGGAAACCTAGAGATGTGAGCAGTTGCTGAGTTACCTGAAGGTGTAGTTTGACTTGGTCTGGAGACTGGTCTACTATGAGCCAGTCGTCCAGGTAAGGAAAGATGGTAATCTTTTGCCTTCTTAAGTGGGCAACTGCTACTGCCAGGCATTTTGTGAATACCCTCGGGGCAGAGGTGAGGCCAAAGGGCATTGCTCTGAACTGGTAATGGCCTGAGGGTAGTTCGAATCTGAGGTACTTTCGATGGGAGCTTCTGATAAGAACATGGAAGTAGGCATCCTTGAGGTCCAGGGACGCTAGCCAGTCCCCTGGCCTTAGAGAGGGTAAAATAATTCCCAGAGTCACCATTTTGAATTTTGGTTTTAAAAGGTGCTTGTTTAGGTATCTGAGATCCAGGATGGGCCGCCATTCTCCTGTCTTTTTTGGGGTAAGGAAGTACCTGGAGTACAACCCTTTGCCCTGGCGTAGGGGTGGAACCCTTTTCACAGCTCTGAGAGCCAGGAGGGTAGAAACTTCTGTTTACTGCATATACTATCACTGGCATAACAAAATATAGAAAAATCATACAGTTAATCTTGGTGGCTGGTAGTAGCACAGAACAGGAGAGGTAATCTGGATCTAGGAGTCCCATCTGCAACAGCAGCTACCCCAGCCTCTGATGAAGTCCCGTCCAGCTGAGACAAAACGTAAGGTTGAGTCACTAGCTATGCTGGCATAGCTGCTGTTGCAGATGGACAATTTTAAATTAACCCCTTCCCAAAAATTCTGAATCATTCCGCAGCTCAAAAATACATGATAATAAGTCCCTCTTTCTGTGCAGCCTCTCTAACAGAGATCACCTTTCTCCAGTGCATATCCTTCTCATGGGAGTTTAAAATAACAAGTATTTGTCAATGCCGAATGTTGCTTGCTTCTATGTGCTGTTTAGGTATTTGGAAGTCATTAAGTGCAAATATTGAAAATTTGCGAACTTACGAGGCGTGCGTAGGAACTGCGCAACGCACCTCGTAAAACAGTCATTTTTAGGAATTTTTTCACCAAATTTTCAACATAGCCATTTTAAGACCTCTGCTCATGAACAGTGTCACTGTGATTTTCTTAATTTGTCCTGTACATTGATTTCGCACACCGACTGCGCCATTCTGCGCTACATGGGCGGAAACACATTTTGGGTGAGATGTGAAAAATGACAGCTGTACTACTCATAAGAAGGTGTGGTAAAATGGCAATGTTGAAAATCTGGAGTGAAAATATTGAAATTTCGCGAACTTACGAGCCTGCGTAGGAACTGCGCAATGCACGCTCGTAAAACAGTCATTTTTTGGAATTTTGGCACCAAATTTTCAACATGGGGTTTTGGGACCCCTTCTCATGGATGATGTCACTGTCATGGCAGTATTCAGGCTCGGGGGTGATTCGCGGTCACTGCGAAATCACCCGAACCGAATAACGCCATGACAGTGAATCATTCATGAAGAAGGTCCAAACCATTAATTTAGTAAAATCCCAAAAATGCCTGAGATATGCAACAAAGTTGAAACCCTATCTAGCCCATTATACAGCTTACCAGCATTTCCTCAGTTCGCGGTCGGCTTTGAAGAGTGCAGGCGTGTTCCAGTCCACGAAGATCGTCGCGCGAGTCTGGAGGTAAGTATGGGGTGGGAGGGGTGTGGGAAGGCTGGGTGCACAGTGGGTGGGTGCGGGTTGTGGGAGGGTGGGAGGCGGCGCGTGGGACGTTTTCGTTTTCAGGAAAAAAAGGCGTCGTGGGGACGTTTGCCACGCTGGGGTGGGCTCCCAGCGTGGCACAAGAACTTTAGGTGTTCAGCGCGGAGGATTGGGCACCCCGTCGGCCGTGGAAGTTATTGCCCACGCTGGGTGGGCTCCAGCATGGCACAAGGGCCGAGGCTTTCAGGCGGCGAAGTTGGGCACCTGTTGTAAAGGACTGTTTGCCACGCTGGGGTGGGCTCCCAGCGTGGCACCTGCTACTGGGGGCAGGGCGCTGGCTCAGCCCAGCGAGTTGGGCACCCGTCGGCTATACAGTGTTGTGCTGGGAGCGGACGGCAGTGTGTGTGTGGGGAGCTGCGCATGAGCAGTCGATATCTTATCGGTGCTCACTCAAGCATAGCCCTCTTTATCCGGGGAGTGCCACTGCATTTTGGAACATGTCATAGACAGCTCCAAAATGCATTGGCTTACAGGAGCCATGCCTGCCAGCACACTGACTGAATTGGAGGAGGAGGTGACACACCTCCGAAATCTCCGATGATGGCACTATGTTTCTTGCACATGCGTGCAAGCAACATAAAAATGGTAGGTTACAACTTTTCATTTTTATTCCTTCCAGTTGCTGGATGTTAAACACACTGCACCCCTTCCCACACTCCTAATTAACCTGTTGGGGCAAGTTCAAGTTCCCCTCTTCTTCCCATTAGGACTGCATTTTCTGTACTTCCTCCCATTCATTTCCTTGAAGTATCTTTTATTTTATTTTATTTATGCTTCTTGACTCCCCTCAGCTCTTGGCCCTATCTTGAGCCCACACCACACCCAAGCTCCATCACTTCGCCTTCTCCCAGGACTTACATCTCCCCCCATTACCCCTGTGGTTTGCCGTCTCATGGTGGATCTCTTCGACTGAACCAGTTCCTTTGGGTGCCTATATCTAATCGTCCAGGAAGATGTCCAAGTCAGCGAGTGCAGGGCCTGTGGGTGCAGCAAGGCTGTCATGCTGCATCTGTGGGGGGATTTTCCTATCTGGTTCTAAACTCTGCCCCGAGACACAGGCATCTTGGGTGCACACGTGCATGTATGCAAGCCTGCATAGTGTGGTACCAGCCTCTGTCTGCCCCCCCCCCCCACCATAGCCTTTCCGTTGCACTGCCACCTGTGGTCACCCGTTGCACTGCCAGATGTGGCACAGGTTGTACCTGAAAATAGGCAGTCTTATGCCTAGTGCACCCACCCTGTTACCAAAAGCAAATAAATAAGTTGCAGTACATCCACGAAGCAAGCTGGCCTCCTCGCTGAAGGAGGAGAGCATTCTCTGAGATACTCAATCCCCCGGCTCTCTCGACTGACCTGCACTACTGCTGCACCAATGGGCTGGCCTGTCCATGAAGTACCTTGACTAGGTTAGATGCATGTTTCCTGGTTACCATATGCTTACCCACCCACTCATAGTACTTCAACAAAGTGTGTGGTTCTGGACTAAATTCTTCTCTGTTTCCAGTTTTATTAATAAGAGCCCAGACTTTGAAATACGTGAATCTGTCACTTGGTGCCAAACCAAATTCAGCCAACATTTGTTACAATGATTTTAACCTTCTCTCATTGAGAAACTGTTTAAAACAGAACAGGCCCAATCTCTCCCACCTCTTGAATCCCACACCAGGCATGGTTGGGCAGTAAACTGAACACTGTGCAGTCTTCATAAATGGAGTCACCACCCCTATAGTGATGATTCCATGAACCATCATTTAAACTGAAGAGGTGGAAGACAGAAGCTGGGTATTGCTGTTGGGGGGAGTACCTAGCAGGGACTCCACAGAAAATAGGAAGGAGACTAGGGGGTGTTGGAGATGGCAAGAATATGGACCAAAAAAATGTAGGAGGGGGAAGTTAGGGGTAACAATAATTCAGCAAACTGGAGGAGAAAAGGGAGGAATAAGAATGTTGCAGAGAACAAGGACCTGGGAACTTGTAATGGGAAGGAGAATAAAGGTGGAGGTTGGAAGGGGTCTGCCTGAACACCAGGAGCATGAATAATAGGATCAGTCATCTTCAGGCAATGGTGGCTAAGGTCAAGTTAGATTTGGTGGCCATCACAGAGACTTGGGCCACAGGAAACAACAAATGGGATTTGGCAGTTCCAGAGTATACTCTGTACAGGAGTGATAGGCGCAGAGGTAAAGGGGGTGGAGTAGCCCTCTACATTAGGGAGGATATTGAAGCTATGGAAGATGGGACCATAAAGAAGGAAAGAGGGGGAGTGGAGTCAGTTTGGGTGCAGCTAACTGTGGCTGCTGGTAAAAAGGCTAGGATTGGAGTAGTCTATAGACCACCAGGGCAAAATGAACAGGGAGATAGGGAATTGAAACAGAAACGTAGACATTTTCGACAGATAAGGACCACCTGGTCCATCTAGTCTGCCCAGAATTCTGTACCTATACTGCCACCAGAGACCCTTCTTGGACTCAGGTTTGCACCCCCTCTTGCTTCTAAGATTCCCTTGTGTCTATCACATGCATTCTTAAATCCTGTGACCGTTTTAGCCCCCACCATTTCTTCTAGTAGACTGTTCCAAGTGTCCACCTCCCTCTCTGTGAAGAAGTACTTCCTCACGTTTCCCCTGAGCCCCCCAACCCCTATTTCATACTGTGTCCTTTGTCCTCGAGCATCTTTTCTTTTGGAAAATGCTCCTTCAAACAACATGAAGTCTTGCTATATTATGACATATGCAGTGAGTCCCAACCTTCGAACTGCTCCGGAGGTGAAAGAGTTAACTTTCCATGCCAGGCATGGAACTTTGAGCACGAGCTCGGTTGAAAGCTCTGTCTGTTGTTCTTCAAACTCAAACTGTCAGATTCTTTACTCCGCCTCACTGAACAGTCGCTCCAAAGAGTTCTCCTTCTGCTCAGTTCATTTTGTCGGTTAAAGTATTAAGTTTTCGGTTTTTTAACTGAATTTAAACTGCAACCGGTCGGTTCAAGCTCTCTGTGGTACTGTAAGTACTAGATAGGTTTTACATTATTTCTGTGTGGAACTTGTAGACGGTATTATCGGTTCGTTTTGAACCGATCAGGTTGTTGTAAAATTCATTAAATCTGTCTTTTAGAGTGCGGTTCCCGGTTATTATTGGTTCTAAAAAAAATGGATTTCATTATGTTTTTTTCCACGACCCGTGACACGGTTGGGAACCGATAAGAGGGTCTTGCTTGGTGGATTGCCATAAACGGGCAAGTTTTGGTTAGGCTGGTACTACGTCTGAGAAACCCAAAAGAAAAACCGGGCCCACTGGGTTTCAACACTGCAGTGTTTGTGGGGAAGCCTTTGCCAAGGCTGACCCCCACACCACCTGTGTTTATTGTCTGGGGTTTGACCACCTCATTGCAGACTGCCAGATTTGCAAAAATTTTCCTGTAGCTACCCTGGATAAGAGAGTTGGTAGGCTCAGGGAAAGAGAGGCCAGAAGTCCATTGACCGGATGGCCAGCCCGGTTCGGTTGTAACCGAACCAGAGAATGCCCTCTGACCAGGGTGAGACTTCCTCGGGCAAAGGAGAGCCGACTCGGAGGAGTCGGTTCAGCAAAGGACTAGAAAATCAGCAGGTGTGGAGCCAAAATTTCCATCTCCAACCGCTGAAGAAATAGCCAAAGCGATTAAAATTGTCCATTCGCTTTTGGTTCCGACCGAACCGGCACCATCAGGTGTTTATTGTTCGGTCGGTTCCAATCGTTCAAGGAATATGATTTAGAGGAATTTTATGAACCGAGGAGGGGAAGAGGAGTATGAGGAGAGTGAATGTGGATTTGAAAGTCTGGATGTGCCCATTGAACCGGACATCTCCCCAGACAGAACTTCAGGAGTGTCTCCCCCTAGGCTTTCTGAGTCCCCCTCTCATTTTATGTTTTATAAAAAAGTGGCTGAAACCCTCCAGCTCCCTATGGAGGAAGCTGTGGATGATCAGGAGGAGCCTGACTATGTAGAAATGATGGATATCCCAGAGTCTAGGAGACTGTCTATTCCTTTGCATAAATCTTTTGGGAAACAGATAGTAAAAATTCTAAAAACTCCTCACACTATACCTCCTGTGGATAAAAGAATGGACAAGAGGTACACATTGTCAGGCTCTAATACGGAGTTCCTTACACAACAATGCAGCCATGTTGGGGTAGTGAAGGCTGCAGCCTGTGACAAGGCAAATATTCACTTGGCCTCACACCCCACTGACAAGGACTCCAGGAGGATTGATGATATGGCAAAGAAACAGTACATGGCAGCATCCTTCAGACTCAGACAGACAAATTATATGGCTTATGTTGCTAGATATCAGAAATCCAGATGGGATACTGTTATGGCTCTAGCAAAACAGGTCCCTGGCCAGCTTGCCAAGGAGCTGGAGCAGGTGGCTGCTGATGGTACTGAGGCATCCAAGGTGCAATTCCATGCTGCAGTGGACTCTAATGATGTGTCATCAAGAGTCATGGCTACATCTGTGGCACTTCGCAGAATGGCTTGGCTCAGAAGTACTAGCCTGTCACAGGATACCCAGACTAAGGCCATGGTTTTCCTGTTGTGGGTAATTCTCTGTTTGGGAGCAGACAGAAATTACATGAAAAATGGATGAGTATAGGACCACCTATAGGGTGCACAGGCCAAGGAAAGGCAGGCCACTCCTCAAAGGCAGCCTTCCAGGAGGAGGGCAGACCTTTTCATGAGCCTTTTACCAAGCCAGGCCTCCTCTTCAGCTTATGCCCAGAGGGGTTCTTTAGAGGGAGAGGCAGACGAGTACAAGCAGACCTGCTTCCACCCTCAGCCTAAAGCCCCTGCCAAGCAGGCACCCTGATGGGGTGGCCAGGGCCGATTCTCCACTACCTGTAGGGGGCAGGCTGGCTTACTTTATCCAGGACTGGAAGTCTTTAACATCAGACAAGTGGGTCCTGGAAGTAGTAAGCCAGGGACTGGTTCTCAGCTTCAAAAAATTGCCAAAGATGAGAAGCAGGTCCTTTCCACCTGAAAATCCATCAGAGGCACTTGCCCTAGAAACAGTTTTTGTACTGCATTTTGTGGCAAGAGTGCAGGCTTTCCAGGGCTGTAGCTATTGCATATAGTGCATACATACTGTAGCTATGGGGAAGTGGGTGCACGTCACCTTTTGTATTTTCATTGTCAAATATCAAGATTTAATTGGTGGGTATCAGGATTTATTTGACTATCAGGATTTAAAGAGCACCTTTCTCTCAATTTTCTGTAAGTGATTTGAAAAAATAGGAGGCTCCCTTACCTGAATAGGAGTCCCTCCAGTGCATTTTTAAAATGTTATGTTAAGCCCCCTTAGGAAGGGAAGGGATCGTATTTTGCCCCCGAGGGGCTAGCTGCTCTATCCCTTCCACTTCCTGATCTCTGATACTACCCCCCGTGCTCCAACATTTTGTGATATAATTACATGACCAGTGCAGGGCCATACTCCATGCAAGTGTAAGGAGCGTCATTTTAAAAGCTATTTTCCCAATTCTGTTCCGACTTTTGGTACAAATTGAAGCCAGTATTCAAGTAACAAGGCCCTTTATTGGACTCTCAGAACAGTCTGAGGGGGATGATCCTCTTTCTTTTGCACAAACTATATTACCCTGAATCCTAGAGCTGTCAAAGGAAGATTCTACCCTCACCCTTGAGGCCTACCGCAACATGCCCTGCAGGACTGTGGCGGGCGCCATGGGACCGAGGACTCTGCTTATTGTGTGTAGTGAAGTGGGAGTGCCTGACAAGATACTGGCTATTGCAAAATAGAAAAGACATCTTTGCTATGGAGATGCTGAACTTTCCTTATTTCTCTGACCTTTCCAACTCCACTCGACAGCACAGAATGACTTTTGACAGGGTGCGTGCCTCTCTGCGTGCACTCACGATCCAGCACCAGCTTCTTATTCCAGCAAAATTAAAAGTAGTATAGAATGGCCACAAATATCTCTTTAATGGTCCCTCCGAAGCTAGCAAATTGCACACATAGACTGAAGCTGAGATGGCCAGGACTGAGGGGAATTCCTCCAACGATGGATAACTGGGTGCAGAGTGATCTTCTTTTGAGGATCCGTGAGTACGAACACAGGATTCCCTATTAAGACGTCCCATTGACTGTTAATTTGTACTTTTTTATATTCCTTTGTTGTTCCAATACCTATGGTTGGATTTACTGACTCCGCCCAATCTTCAGTTCGCCCACGTTATCGGACACTGATTGCGGTAAAGCTCTTGGATTTTCTTACACCCCACTGAGTCATTATGCAATATTTTCTTTTCCTTATGGTGTAATTTTTCTCTGTATCTAACTGAATTGTGATCTATCAGCAATTCCAGCCTCAGACATGTTAGCTATATGGGAGGTAGAAGCCACGTGGTACAGTATGACATTATTGGTTCCTGTTGCAGCTTTTCTGTTTGGCCCTCACGGCAGGCCTCCTTCCGTTTCAAATTCTTTATTTTTTGTTTTCTCTGTATGCGCATTCTTTGCACTCTTGGCTGGCAATCCACTATGGAATTTAAGTGAAGTTAACGATACACCATAGTCTACCCATAGGGGTCTGTAACCATTCTGGGGGAAATCGGCAAGTGGCAGGGAATGAAATGTTTAAGTTCACTGCCTTACTTGCTTGCCGCATGTACTGCAGCAGGTAGTAATACTTGTAGTGAGGTTTTTCACTCAGGTTGCTATTTATGAAGAATAATATTTGTTTTAACTATGGGTTCACCCATGGGGAAATAGTTCTATACCAGTCTTAATCTTTTTTTTCTATGTGGGATATTGTAGGCTTGTCGCCAGGATGGTAAAAATGTAATTGTCTTTACATCTGCTATAATAGCATCCCTATAATGCTCTGTGCTGTAATAAGCTGTCGATTATACTCTGACATTTTACTCTTTCTATACTGGTACTCCCCCCCCCCCCATGTGGTATCTTAAGGGAGGGTGTCTAGTTCATCCTTTTGTAACCCCCAGGGGGAGCTATCCCAAGGGCTACTACCCCTGCCTGCTCTGATTTTAACAGGTTGAGGGGCCCAGATCCGATGGCGGGTGCCTCCACCCAGAGGTCGGGGTTAAGACAGTCGAGTATGACTTGGTCACAGCCCTCTGGGTTGCTGCAACCCCCCGTTCTTCCCACTAGTGGCCTACACAAATCAGTCACAGTGCCCTTCTCATATACACTTATCCCCCCGGCTTGAAACAATCAGATTGCCTCGGGGACCCCCTGAAAAGTAAGTTGCCGTTACACAATAATCACTGTACAGTAATCCACCATAAATACACAGGCTAGCCAGGATACTTTTGCAAAACAATCAATCTGATTTATTTAGAGGGGGAATTAACAAGGACTGGGGTGATCAGGTTAATTAGCTTACCACTCTAATATATGAATATCTATCTATGGCACTGTGCACAGGCCTAACCTATAAGTCACTGTCTCTGGGTACCCAGGCCCTAAAGGCTAGTCCCTCGATGCAACTGGTTGGAGCCCTGACACAGAAACGAGCAAGAGGTTCCTACAAAGAGTAAATAGAGCCAAAAGGCCCAGTTAGTGTAACCAGCAAAGCAACCAAGAAATTGTGCTCTCGCTAGGAACATTTGACAGGTAGCTACCCTGATTCACCACTCACATCTCCAGGAAGAAGAGCGCTCTCATACCACTCACAGGACTGAGGCTGGGCTTCAAGACTTCTTCACACATTTATAGGAAAGACAGAGGGGGTACCATACCAGGCAGCTGCTATATTTCCCAATCACGTGTACTTCCATACATCGGGCCAAACTGACACAGCTTCACGGATCCTGACAGACCGAGCGCGATTCAAGCAGATTCTCCAGTCTTCTACATGGTAAGCCTGGTAGGTAGCTGTGCCCCCACACAGCTTCTTCTGACCGCTGCCCAGCGGATTTAGTCCGACCTGGCTGGCGATTCAAACCGCCCGACTCGGGCCTCACACGCGCGTCCCGCGCGAACACTCAACGTCGCAGAAGCCTAGAGCTCCTTCCTCGCTCACAGCCACTACGATTATGCCCTTTGGCAGTTCAGGCAGGAAAATCCTCATTCGGGCACCACCCGATCCCATTGGAGGGCTGCAGATGCCAGTCACTTAATACAGCCTTCACTGGTGTAAAAAGGCACCATGGTCCCAAACTCAACTTCCCAGAATCACCAGCTGTATCCCCATTGGTCAGCCAGCGCCAGTTAGAGTCCGGATTCTGGTTGGTCACTATTTACACCATTTTAGATGCCCCCTAGCTGCTATTGGACCCTTTAGAACAGTCCTGGTCCAAAATGGAGGGGCACAGCACAAAATCCCAGCTGCAATAAAGGCAGGTTAAACAAACTGCAATTGTACTCAAGCTGTACATGTTTTCAGGGAAATAATCACATCTTTCAGATGGGCTCCCTCTGCGCTCTCAGCGACCGCAGAAGCAGAGCGATTAGACAGCAGCCCAAGGCGGTACTCGAGCAAAAACCCCAGTCCTCCCGATTTAAGCCACTCAAACCTGCAAGCAGGCAGCTCTTAAAGAGACAGCACGGGAGGCTTCCAAAAGCACTCCTAAATGCCCGCATTCGCGGCCTCAAGCCGAACACTAGTTAGGCATGGAGCCTTCAGGCAGGCTCCAGGAAGGTTTTTAGGAACCCCCATGTGTAGGGGGGTTACACCCTTCCTGGCCTGGAAAGAACTTGGCGTCCGTGTCAAGTAGTTACCCTTAAATCACTTTAAGGCAAGCAGTTCACCTTGACAAATCATCAGACTTTTAGTTACATACCTTAAATACTGTAATACACAGGTTTACGATTGTTCATACAATATTACACACACAGCCAGCCTTGTCTTCATTTATAACTCAAGTCATTACCTCTTGTCCCTTCTCTATCAGCTATCTGAGAGCTAACGGGGGCAGTAGTCCCATGCTCAGAGGGTAACACAAACAGTTGGGCATCATTTCCCAAGACTAACTTGGGCAAGGAACTCGGGGACACATACACCCCTTTATGGACTACATTTAATGGCAGGTCCACAGGCTGACCCAGGGACTCATAACTCAGCCTTACTACGGGCCGGACTTCACGGCCAGTGCGTCAAGGGGTCTCATTAAAATCTGCTATATGCCCTGACTCCACTTCAATCTCACTTAGGTGGATGGGGGGACCTCCAGAGGTGAAGGGGACCCAGGGCCCACAGTACCTTCGGGGACAAGACCCTCTGCATCAGGACCCTCACTATTGGGTTCAACCGGGGACATTTCTGGCACTACTGGGATGCAATCAGGGCACTCAAAGTATTCTTCTTGCTCGGGCATATCCCTAACGGGTTCCCCCACATCACTTCCCTCTTCTGAAAAGTCAGCTCAGCCAGCCCAGATAGTTCAGCCAGGCTCAAAGATCCCACTTCTTCACCCTTGGTGCTACCCACTTCGCCCTCTGGGAGCATGGGCTCCAGGGACAAAGCTGGGGGCTCAGACAGTCCAGGAAACCCAACTTCGTCCCCAGAGTTAGCTGGGGATTGCCTCTGAAGAGTTGGCTCAGTTCATAAGAAGGATAATACTTAACATCATGTTCACTGTCTTCAGACACAGACTGAGGATCAACTTCATCAGAGGGGAAGGGGGAAGGCCCCTTGAGTTTGGGGTCTGAGGAGTCGACCCGTCTGAGTTTCTTTTTGGCAGCAGCTCTAGTTACAGGCCCAGAGGGGGGAGCATTGGAAGGTTCAGCCTCTTACAAAATGTGTCCAATTGGCAGCAGGTGATTCCGGTGTAACGTTTCACATCTTTGGAATTATTTTCAGGCCGCACTTTATACACAGGCAAGTCTTTCAATTTTCCCACGACAATATGAGGGAGGTGATGCCATCTGTCAGCAACCTTATGTTTACAATGCAATCCCAGGTTCCTCAATAGCACTCTATCTCCTTCTTTCAATTCCGCTGCTTTCACTTTCTTATCGTATCTTTCTTTATTGGCCAAATTCCGCTTAGCAGCCATGGTCTGGGCTAGATGGTAGGCATAATTGAGTTGGGCCTTCAGCTTCTGTACATACTGTAGATGATTAGCTGCTTGAACTCCATCAGGAGAAACCCCAAAACAAACATCTACTGGCAGTCTGGCTTCCCCTCCCGAACATCAGGCGATATGGAGAAAACCCAGTGGCATCACTCTTGGTACAGTTGCAGGCATGGACTAAGGCACTGATCTGCTGACTCCATCTAGATTTGTCTTTAGGGTGCAAGGTGCCTAACATATCGAGCAAAGTGCGGTTGAATCTCTCAGGTTGGGGATCACCCTGGGGGTGGTTCTTGATTTTCGCACCCCCCACAAGGATAGCATCTCTAATCAGACAGCTTTCGAAATCTCTCCCCTGATCGGAATGGATTCGTTGGGGGGCCCCATAGTGAACAAAGAAATTCTCAACAAGGACTTTAGCCACTGTGGTTGCTTTCTGATCTCTGGTGGGGAAAGCCTGGGCATATCAGGTGAAATGATCAGTAACTACCAATATGTTGCTGCTATTCTTCAGATCGGGTTCTAAACTCAGGAAATCAATGCAAACCAGTTCCATGGGGCGCTGGTAGTGATATTGACCAGGGGGGCAGCTCTCTGAGGCAGGGCTTTTCTTTGTAAACAACGGCCGCAGGTCCTAACATACTGCTCTCGTCAACACTCATTTTGGGCCAGTAGAATCAGGTCTGCACTAAGTCAAGAGTTCGGTCTATGCCAAGATGTCCCATGTGGTCATGCAGGGACTTCAACACCAGTTCCCTAAAAGAGCAGTAGGCAGCACTAATTGTTGTCTGTCTACTGCCCCTCTTTGTCTACGGTCTCGGTATAATAGTTTATTGATCAACTTCAACTTTGGACCTTCTTTGTACAACAGGGCGGTTCTCAGGTCAGTGGAACGCAGTTGTGACACATCTCCCCCTACTCGCAGTGCCTCTAAGGCAGTTTGTATCATAGGATCTCGGGACTGAGCAAGCTGGAGACTATCATTGTTGAACTGAGGCAGCGTACTAGTGTCTAATGCAGAAAAATGGCAATAAGCAGCAGGAATACAGTTTTCAGATGGGCCCAAACAATCCACAATGCAGTCCACAACATCAGGAGACACCTGCTCTTCCTTGTTGAACTTCTGGCAAAGAGCTCTGATGTCGGGCTCTGACAACCTAACCCATTCGGCTCGGGACACAGACCTCCGTGAGAGAGCATCAGCATCTATGTGGTTTAGGCCTGCTCTATAATCAACAGAGTAGTTGTAAGTGGATAATGCAGAGAGCCACCTACGACCAGTGGCATCCAGCTTGGCTGAGGTCCGAACATATGTCAAAGGATTATTATCAGTTTTCACCAGTACCTTAGCCCCATACAGGTAGTCATGGAATTGATCAACAATGGCCCACTTCAAAGCTAGGAACTCTAGTTTGTGCACTGGGTAGTTTTTCTCAGAAGGGGTCAAGCTGCGGCTGGCAAAAGCTACAGGTCTCAATTCATTCGGGTGCTCTTGATACAGTATGGCCCCCAATCCTTGCAAGCTGGCATTAGTATGAAGAACATATGGTTTAGCCGGGTCAGCATAGGCCAGCACTGGGGCATGAGTAAGTTGATATATGATGTCATAGAAAGCTTCCTCACAATCGGCCGTCCAGCGGGTGCCAAACACATCATTTGGGCGAAAATAGTTCTTTCCAGTCCCAGCTTGCACAGTCTTCTTATACTTTTTATGGGTCAGGGGGTACCCTTACGCAAGATTGAGCAGGGGGCGGATCACCTGACAGTAGTCTTTAATATATTGTCTGTAATACCCACAGAACCCCAGGAACCGCTGTAGTTCCTTCAGGTTTTTTGGTTGGGGCCAAGTGGTTAAAGCTTTTACTTTGCTGGGGTCAGTCTCTATGCCTTCAGTGGATACTATGTGGCCCATATATTTTACAGATGTTTGAAAGAATTGGCACTAGTCTATAGATAACTTCAAACCAAAGTCTTCCAGCCAATCCAGGACCTTGAATAATCGACTTTCATGTGCTTCCAAGGAGCTGCCAAACACTATAACATCATCTGAATAAACCAAACATTCGAGCAAATTCATGTTCCCCACAGCACGTTCCATCAGGCGCTGAAAGGTAGCTGGGGCACCTTAAATCCCTTAACGCATCCGCATAAACTCATAGAAGCCTAGGGGGGCAAATGAACGTAGTCTTTCTCGATCCTCCGGAGCCATCATCGATCTGATAGTACCCATGAGGTCTAACACAGACAACCACTTACTGCCGCTTAGACAGTCCAAGGCATCCTGTATGCGTGGCATGGTATACTGGTCTGGAATGGTCCGCCGATTCAAGGTACGGTAATCCACACATATCCAAACAGCCCCATTCTTTTTCCTCACTACTACAATGGGGGAAGCATAGGGGCTCCTGGATTCTTGTATCACACCAGCAGCAAGCATCTCTTGCAGATGCCGTCTCACATTGTCTATGTCAGCAGGGGACAGCTGCCGAGACCTCTCTCGAAAGGGCCTTTCATCATGCAGACAGATGTGGTGCTCAGCTCCTTGCACATATCCCACATCCCATTCTTTTAGGGAAAATACCTGGTCCCGTTTGGCAAGTTTCTCACTGATCCTCACTTTCCATTCAGCAGGCAATGGGGAGTCACCGATAACAAACAAGTCGGGCGTTGCTCTGTCATCCTTCCCCAAACCCCTGCTATTGGGTAGCACTGCAGTATCTGCACAATGTACACTTGCCAGGGTGCAACCTCTATTTACTCGAATCTCTTTGTCAGACGCATCATGAACTTGAACTATCACCCTCCTGGCATAAGCATGGGCTCTAGCAGGCAAGATACTGGGTTTAACCAGCAATCCCTCAGGCAATCTTCCCTCCCCGGGTGCATCCAGCATCAATAACTTATTCTTAACGTCTTTTTTAATCCGGACTTCCCCTTGCAAAACACACTGGGCATTTGGGGCTAGCAGCAGCGGTTCCGGACCCTTCCTCCATACAACACCCACCGGGCCTTCAGGTTCCTCCTGGCTAGCCTTTCTCTGAGTCTCATAGGCCTTCTGGATCAAGGTGGGTATTCTTAGGGCTCGCCCAGTCCTGGACACTTGCTTTTCAGAACACAACTGGGCTAATCGACCAAACATGTGAGCATTTGTCCCAATCGACAAGGGTACCCCATCATACAGTCCAGTGGGGGGACATACTAAGGCTAAGGTTTCCACTTGTTCGTCCACCCCAGCAACAGAAGTAGGAAAAGACAGCCAGATCCGGATATACCCCAAATACGGGTAGGCCTTATCACTCAGCCCCCTTACATGTAGACCATCCAACGGTTGTAGCGGTACCTCAGGCAGGTGTGTCTGATACCAGTCCTGGAACACAGGGTTTTATTTAACTCTAAAAATTGATTAGCGTTTTGCTCATAAAAGTGCTAAAACATTGTGAAAATGCATAGCACCTGCCTCACTGTGTTTAACAAACATAACACTTCTAGAAAACCTATATAAATACTTTCTGAACAGTTAGTATTGTCCCAAGAAAAAAACTGCTAATCAGTTATTTAAAACCCTGGAACATAATAGTCACCTGAGAGCCACTGTCCAACACAGCCCGGGTGGGGATCCCATTCACTCTCACCGGGGCCTCCATTGAAGGCCCCACCACATCAGACCATTCAGGGGGCACAGCACTGGCAGCTACTTGGGCATTAGCCCGGGTCACAAAACTCTTCCTAGGGGATCGGGTGTAGGCCCTGTGGTGCCAGGTGATCAGCCTGCTGTTGACCTTCCTTAAATTCTCCGGCGACTGGCACTCAATCTGAAAGTGTCCATCCTCCCCACAATCGTAACAGAACGTGGGGTCCCGGGGGTCTTTAGTGGGAGGGGAATACCTCACCTACTGGGGGCCATCCTGGGGGCGAGGGGGTTCTCCTTGGCTAGGGCGTTTGTTTCTAGATACCTCTGGTTCCCCGAACCTAACAGGGTGGGTAGCAGTTTGCTTCAAGTCCCTCACCAGTTCTTGTAAATTTCTAATCTCAGCCCTCAACTCACTTTCTACTCGGGGATCAGAGGAAATAGATGGACCCCAACCCCTCCTTGCGACTCTGGGGAGACAGGGGAAACATCAGGCCCCCTCAAAAGGTGGGTCTCATCTGGTTCACTAGACTCGGGGGTTTGGCTCAGATTCACAGCCCCCATATAGGGTTCCCACCCCTCCTCATCAGTCTCTACTTCTCGAATCTCCCTCATCAATTGACAGTACTCGGGCGGGGCAGCCCGTCTATCATGTAACTTAAGTTTTAACAATATCACACTGGAAAATCTAGCAGATTTCAAAACATGTTCCAACCTGACCTGGTTCAAAGCTGTGGCTGTGATCCCCCCTTTTCGATAGGCCCGTTCCACCCTAGTAACAAAGGTGGACAACTTCTCATTCCTCCATTGCTTAGCAGACTTGAATTTCCATAATAAGTCTTCCCCAGTTTCTGTACTTCCAAACACCCCCTCTAAAGCAGAAAGGTGCTCTGCTGCGGTAGCTTCCGGACTAGTAGCCTGAAAGAACCTAATGGCTTCCAAAGCTGGGCCCCTCAAGCTCTCCATCAATCTCTTTCGTTTCACCCCCTCAGAGCATTGCCACTCCTGGACTAGGGGTGCGGCGTAGTCCATCCACGCCTCCAAATCATCCTCCCCTGAAGGCAGTGGCACTGTGCCAAAAAAAAGTTTTAGCCTATGGTAAGAATCTAGCTGTATAGAGGGAACCACTAGTGGCGGTGGAGCCAAAATAGAACTCTTGGGGGGCCCTGGATAGGTACTGGGGGAAGCCTGAGGGGTGGGTTCACTGGAAAGGTCCAAGGCCTGCAGTAACTCTTGGGCAGTCCTCCCCTCCACAGCTAACAATTTAAGCAGTTTATCTTTGAAGCTATTAGTCTGGGGAGACCCCCACGGGGGTGACTGACCCACTTCGAATATGAATGAGCCTCCACCCCTGTTGGGCACCTTCCGGGTAGATCACTGAGGGTACCCTCTCGAGGTCGATGGCTATGCTACACATGAGTAACACCTGCAAAGTCTGATCGAGCAGGGCTTCAACACTTCTCCACACATTTATAGGAAAGACAGAGGGGTACCATACCAGGCAGCTGCTATATTTCCCGATCGCATGCACTTCCATACATTGGGCCAAACTGACACAGCATCACGGATCCTGACAGACCGAGCACGATTCAAACAGATTAAAGTAAAAAAAAAAACACTAAGATATGTGACTTTGAAGTTTTTAAATGTGCCATCTCTTCTGCTCCTTCATGAAAAAAATGAAACATCTTGGTGTGGTACCGTGCTGTTTATCATCAGAAACATGTACTAGCATCTGGCCCATTGGCATCAAGCTCCCATGTGATCAAACTGGGTTTGCTGCATAAACACCACCTGCCGTGGGCCAGTTGGGCTGTGGGAGGGCTACAGAGGAAGGGAGAAAATATTAATGAACGATTACCTCCTGTGGTCAGTGAGGTGGCCTTGTCATCACAGGGGACCACATGACAATGTGTCCCCCTCCACAGCCGAAGTGAGGAAGAAAACAGAGAAAAATCCACCCCCAGGCATCCAATGACAGTCACCCCCTGCCCCACACTGACCTACAGAGAACTTTCAAGGCCTGAGAGTTCAAAAGCTGCACCCCTGCCCCGCGGAAAGACTTCTGTTTGATACAAAGTGCTGGGGTTTTTCTCATACTGCTCTTGCACTGCCACATAAAGTGTACCTCTAGCAGTATTTACTATGTTCACATATTTTTACTTTTGACCTGCACAGCTTTTGAACTCTCAGGCCTTGAGAGTTCTCTGTTTGTAGTTTTGTTTCTTTTTTCAGCTGCAGCAACATTCTGTCTGTTAAGCCGGGCACCTCTGCTTTTCCCACATTATTCTCCCTGCCTCAGCCCACTCCTCCTCCAAACTCTTTATGTCAAAAAGACTGGCCGTGCTATGCTGCTAGGACATGAGCTTGCAGGTTTCTAGCCGCAGGGTTGGAATCTGGCTCCGGAGAATGACTGAGTGGACAGTGGCTGGACAGAATAAAACATAGAAGGTGCAATATAAAAGGCAGGAACGAGGCAGCGACTAGTGGCTGATGGAGGAAAACTGAAATAATAAAATGTGGGCTTGCACTACCCTACTACATGTACAAATGGATGCAATTTGTACAGTCAAAACATGACCTTAATTGAGGAACTGCTTTATTTTTTTATTTTGGTGACCGGGTAAGCCCACTGGGATCATTAAAGGTCCCTTTTATCAGGGGCGACCCAGAATTAATAACAGTTATACTATTATTCATTCAGTAGCTTGAAGGGCACTTATTTACTGACGAGTCATGAATTACATAACCAGTAATAAATGATGTTTTAAAAATTATCTACTGGAAATAAACATACTCAGATGACAAATCTATGGATCAAGGAAATGCATTATTGCTAAAAACAAACGATGGATTCTTTTTGCAGACTAATAACAATTACTGCTTGAGAAAAGAACTGTCTGGACAGCAAAGGGCAGACAAATATTTAGCAGTCTTCAGCCTTTCTAAACTTAGATTTTATCATTTTTTGTACCAAAACAAGAAAAGACTCTCCAGAGAGAAATATAACATACAGTATACACAGCATACAACTGCAGCAATAAAAGGTTCTCTCTCTCTTTCTGGTGGTAGTGTTACAGTGGTGGAAAATAAGGTCAGTACATGTTATATGGAACCTGAAACAAAGCACGCAATGCCAGACCAGAGATAAATATGCAATAAGACATGCCAGGGTGTGTAATTACGGGAGTACACAGCTTGAGGATGCTGTTAGGCATGGCGCTTGCACCAAGTGCCTTTAAACATCTGACAGCAAAGTGCAGTTATCCCCCATAATTACACATCCCTAAGCGTCTTACTGCACTTATAACAGGGTGAGAAAAATACCTTTCTAATTTCTATGCAAAAGATACAATACACTGTGTTAATGCAGGTGTAACCTTGAGTAAGAGTAAGTAAAGGACGGATCACTCTTGAATAGTTCTTGATGAAACGGCGATAGTAGCCACAGAATCCCAGGAATCTCTGCAGTTCTTTTAGATTGTGGGGCTGTGGCCAGGTGGTCAAGGCCTCAGCTTTACTTGGGTCGGTCTCTATTCCCTCAGTGGAGACTATATGCCCCACATACTTTACAGACGTTTGGAAGAACTTACATTTATCGATGGACAGTTTCAGGCCAAAGTCTTCCAGTCGGTCCAACACCTTGAATAATCTGCTCTCATGTTCCTCCAGTGAGCTGCCAAACACAATAATATCATCTAGGTATTCCAGGCACTCTAATAAGTTCATGTCCCCCACTGCACGCTCCATCAGTCGTTGAAAAATGGCTGGGGCACCTGAAATCCCTTGAGGCATCCTCACGAATTCATAGAAGCAAAGCGGACAGATAAAGGTAGTCTTCTCACGGTCTTCTAGGGCCATCGGGATCTGGTAGTACCCACTGCGGAGATCCAGCACAGAGAACCACTTGCTACCATTCAGGCAGTCCAAAGCATACTGAATGCAGGGCATTGTATACTGATCAGGGATTGTCTGCCGGTTTAAAGTGCAATAATCCACGCACATCCTTACTGTCCCATTCTTTTTTCTCACTACCACGATAGGGGAAGCATATGGGCTTCTGGATTCTATTACACCAGCAGCAAGCATCTCTTGCAGATGCCGTCTCACATCATCTATGTCAGCAGGGGCCAGGCGTCGAGACCTCTCACGAAATGGCCTTTCATCATGCAGCCAGATGTGGTGCTCAGCTCCTTGCACACATCCTACGTCCCATTCCTTTAAAGAAAACACCTGGTCTCTCTGGGCAAGCTTTCTACTGATTCTCATCTTCCATTCAGCTGGCAATGGGGAGTCCCCAAAATCAAACAAGTCGGGTGTCACTCTGTCATTTTCCCCCAAGCACTTGTTACTGGGTAGCACTGCAGTATCTGCACAATGTACATTAGCCAGGGTGCAACCTCTATTTACTCGAATCTCTCTATCAGACACATTATGAACTTGGACCATTACCCTTCTGGCATAAGCATGGGCTTTGACAGGCAAACTGGCTTGACCATCAGTCCTTCCGGCAATTTCCCATCGCCTGGTGGATCCAGCATGAGGATTTTATTCTTGACATCCTTTCTGATACGGACTTCCCCTTGTAGGATACACTGGGCATTTGGCGCCAGGATCAGAGACTCAGGATCCTTCTTCCAGACAATTCCAACCGGTTCCTCTGGTTCCGCTTTTTTAGCATCTCTCTGTGCCTCATAGGCCTTCTTGATCAAGGCTGGAATTCTTAAAGCTCTACTAGTCCTTGACCCCTGTTTTTCATAACACTACTGCGCCAACCGTCCAAACATATGTGCATTCGTCCCAATTAGTAGAGGAACCCCATCATACAGTCCAGTAGGGGGACACACTAAGGCCAGGGTCTTTACTTGATCTGCCACTCCAGCCATGGAGGTGGGAGAAGACAGCCAAATTCAGATATATCCAGAGTAGGAGTAGACCTTCTCACTTAACTCCCAGACATGCAGCCCCTCCAACGTTTGTAAGGGTACATCAGACAAATGCTTCTGATACCAGTCTTGGAACATAATTGTCACTTGGGAGCCACTGTCTAATACAGCTCTGACAGACACTCCATTCACCTTTACAGTGGTCTCCATGGAGGTACCCACTATTCTGGACCAGTCTGGAGAGGCAGTAGCGGGGGTCTGGGCAACTGACCTTGCCACGAAGGGATGTGAGTTAGCATTTCTGAGACCCTCACTGGAATAATTTCGTGTACCTCTTAACCACTGATTCTTCTCTGAAGCTCTCCCTGTAGCCTATATACCACTTTGTCTGGGTCCTTTGGGGACCAGCACTCTCTCTCTTCATGTGCCCTCCTTCTTACAATTACAGCAAAACATATTTTCTGGAGTTTGAGCTGGCTGAGGCGTCACACTGAGGGCCAGGTCGGGGGTACTATTAACTGGGAACCTTGGGGTCATCTCGATCTGCGGCATTATAAGCATTTGGAGGTATCTCGTCAATTTCCCCACTTCCATGGTCAAGACATCGAGTTTTGAGCTGTTGTCAGCAGGAGATGCATGGGTAGGTACTCCCACCCCATAGCAGATGCAGTCGGATGAGGGTCGGGGCCTGTACTTGCAGGAGCGGCCTTCATAAAGAGACTGTTTTTTATTTCCCTGAACTCTCTCAGCAGTTCACCCCATGGTGGCACACCCTTTTCCTTCTCAGAGCACTCATTAACTGCCAACCTCTGCCCCTGAACTTCATTTGTTGGGTCACCCTCAGTCACTCGGGTCGTAGCAGCAGCTATTGGTGCAAGTCCCTCCTGGGGTCACCTTTTCTCAACCCCTTGAATTTCTCTCATTAGCTCATCATAAGAGGGTGGGGATTCCAGTCGATTGGCCAGGCGTAACTGAAGCAACAGCAGTTCTGAGAAGGGGGCAGACTTAAGGATCCTGTCCAGCCTGGTTCGGTCCAATTCAATTGCTGGTAAACTACCCTTTCTGAGGCATTCTTGCAACAATTTTTCCAACCAAGATACATACACAGACAACAACCCCCCTTGGTACTGTTGTGCATTTCTTAGTCTCCACCACACGTCCTCATTGGAATCTGGTCTCCCATACACATTCTCTAAGGCCTCAAGATAGTCCTGTGCAGTTGCTTCAGGGTTACTGGCCCGTTTGGCACGGATGGTAACCAGGGCAGGACCTCGGAGGCTCTCACTTAACCTCTTTTGCTTTTCTGCTTCCAAGCATTGCCATTCTAGCACTTGAGGGGCAACATAGTCTATCCAGGTCTCCCAGTCATCCTCCCCTTGTGGGGTGGGGAGGATGCTGGAGAAAATTTTCAACCTGCAGTAAAAGTCATGACTACTGGCAAGTACAGACATAGGGGCTAGCACTGGCACAGAAGGAGGGGCAATAACAGGTGCTCGAGGGGGAAAGGGTGTTGGTGGAGGAACGTTCTCAGGTGGCAATAATAGTTTCTTTAAAACCTCCACAGTTTTCCCTTCCTCCAGCAACAATTTAACAAGTTTCTCCTCAAAAGTTTCAGATAGTTGGGGGGGAGGGGGGGGCTCATCCCCACCTTGGGTCTTTACTGTCCTTAGTTATCACAATCCAGGCAGTGCGGGCTCCCTCTGAGGTAATAGTCTGCGGCACTTTGGAGCTATCTACAGGGTACTTATACTCTACTAGCACCATGAAAGTGTGGGTGAGCAGATCAGCATGTCGACCCACCACCACAGGGTTTTGTAAACCTTCCACCTCGGAAAGTACTTCCTTTTCAGTGTCTGTATAGATGCCCAGGGGGATGTCCAGGATAAGCATAGCATGTTGGGGGTCGATCTCCTCCCCAGTACACCACTCCACCAACCGGTGCACAGCCACTTCTGTCCGGGTACCCATTTATTTTTTTTAACAGTGGTTCATAAATGTGGCCACTAGAGGTCACAAAATCCCAGCAGTGAGCCTCCACGATGTAACCCCCAGGTGACGCTGTCCCAAGGGCTACTACCCCAGTCTGCTTGACTACTGACAGGTTAAGGGGCCTAGGTTCTATGGCGGGTGCCTCCACCCAGAGGTCAGGGTTTGTAGTGGTTAGACTAGCTTGGTCACAGCCCTCTGGGACACTGAGACACCCTTTTATTCCCTCTAGTAGTACACTGGAGTTACAGCCCCAATACCCCACGTACACAAACTGTTCACTCATAAAGTACCACTTACCCTCGAGACTGATTCTGCAGCACGTCTCTGAGGACCCCCTGTGAAATAAGATTAAACAACATACACAGCTAAATACAATACTGTTTCCATAAGTACCAACACCACAGACAGTATGTAGTATAACAACAACAAATCTGATTTATTTAGGGGACAGTAACATGGGAGGGGGCAATCAGGTTAATCAGCAGAATTAAATCACAGTACTGAGCACACATACAGAGTCTGAAAAGTCACACTCTGGGTACCCAGGGTGGGGGGGCTAGCCAGGTCCATTGCCCAGGGTTGGCGGCAGGTGCAGATGGACAGGGCCCTGTAGAAGAAAATATATGCATAACACCCAATTGTAATCCGGAGCTGGATGACTCAGTCCATGAAGAAGTGAAACAACAAGAATTAGATGACACATTTGTAATTGAAACAGGCTGCAGGGGAATTCCCTGATTTGTACTCACAATACCCAAGCTGAGAACTGGATGGTGGATGTTCTTCTGGGTTGCCAGAACAACAGGGCATGGAGACAAGGTCCTTGTGACTGGGCCCCACTGCAGTAGATAGCAAACGGATTTAGTCCGAGACAAGCTGGGGTTTGCTTCCAGCTTCAACACACAGCACAGGGGATTGGAAATAGCACTTCCCCACAAGCACTATGCACATTCATATGTATAAGGAAAGTACTGTACCAGGCAGGCTGCTCCTAGATCCTGATCGCAATTACTGCAAAATACCCGGGAGCACACACAGTAGCTTCAGTACCTGACAGACCGAGCTCGATTCAGCAATTTCTCCAGTCTTCTACAGGGTGAGCCTGGTTTCCACTCTTCAGACTTCCTTCTTTCTCCTCACAAATCGAGTTCAGTCGAACTGGCACTCTAACGGCTGCAGGCCGAACCTCAGGGTCTCACATGCACTTCCCACGCGAAACTATACACCGCAGAAGCACAGAGCTCCTTCTCTTTTCACTGTCACAACTGATCTGATCATTCCAGTCAGAGAGCAGGGCATTTCCTTTAGCTCTACACCATTCTGTTGGCTGGTTCGGCTGTCACTCACAATGAGACTCCCTCTGTTGGTGAAAAAAAGGCGCCAAGGTCAAAACTACATTTCCCAGAGTCACTGCCCATACAATCCCCTTGTGGCTGGCTCACAATTGAGAGTCCAAGATCCAATTCGTCCACAGGCTCCATTTTAAGGAACCCCTCCCCATTGATTGGTCCATTTCAGCAGTTCAGGACCAAAATCTCTATCCCAATGTTACTCCTCTTTGCCTACCTGCAAGCCTTACAACACTGCTGCCTGGAACGATGAAGCCACATCGTACTTCTTCCTACTGCCTGCAATGTAAATCCCTGCTGGTACTGTTGATTGTATTGTCCCTGTGTGCTAATTCTCTTTAATGTAATCCTTCACTTGTTTTTGCCTGATGTTCATGTATGTACCTTGTAATCTCCCGGGGTCGCACCTGAAAATAGGTACTAGGCTGTCTAGTGTGCTTACCCGGTTAACAAAAGCAAATAAATAAATAAAATAAATTAAAAATGAAAGAGCTACACTGAAACAGTTCGTGCTGAAATGAAGACAGGTTAGACAAACTACATTTTCTCAGTCACTCCAAATGATTTCTGGCAAATAGTTATATCTTTCAACAAGGCTCCCTCTGCACATGAAGAGACGGCAGAAACGGAGTGAATTGACAAGCAGCTCGGGTGGGTTCGAGCATTAAATACACAGTCCCCCCATACAAACTAATTAAGTCTGCAAACAGACAGCTCTTAAAGAGACAGTACGTGGAGGCTCAAATAGCACTCATTTGGAACCACATTTAAACAGCTTAAACGTCAAACACCGCCCAGACTTAGAGCATTCAGGCAAGCTCCTGGAAGACTTTTGGGAACCCCCATTTGCGGGGGGAGGGGTTACACAAGTAAAACAGTAAATTTATTGCAAGACTGACAAAGCAGTCCCTTTCCACAGTAAGGAAATTCTAGAACTGTAAATAACGACTGGCAGCCTAACTGGCACTTTAGGCACTGTAGAATGCAGTGGTTTGAAGTGGTACACAGGCTCTTGATCTGAAAGAATTACAGAAGTATAATTATGGTCTCATAATTGCACTCCTTTACTGGTCTCTCAGCCAGTCAGAATGCTTACATTTTTATCACCATGTTATAAACCTTCATAAGGGAAAACCTGTTAATTAAGTCACAATAGGTTGTTATCTAAAACGTCTGCTTAGGTTACAAACACAAAGATCTCATAAAAAACTCTTTTCGAGTACAGATATGATGACATCACATAAATCAGCCACGTGGGCATAATTTCAGCAACAATCCAACAAAACAGGGTGTAAGTGGAATACTAACGACACCACCACCAGATATATATGAATACCAAAACACTAATATGGCAGTTTTAGCATACCACTCCAGGACTGCTTTAGCACTTGGAAAAAATATGGAAGGAGTAGCGCCTCCAATGCAACAAAAACCTAAATATCTGTTAGTCTTGTTAAAATTTGGGGGGTTCTGCCCCCATGCCCCTATTTTGTAACAGGTAGTGTTTTTTTAATGTTATGATCACTACTGCTAGCACCATAGCACAATACATGCAACTACCTGCCCTATAAAACTGCCCGATAGGTTGCTTAGCTTTACGTTTACAAACTAAGAGGGTTCTGAGCTTCCATTTACACCCCAAACAACATGTAGGGTTAGAGTCACAGCCCTGACCCATATTTAAGTACAGAAACAAGGGGTCCCTCAAGTTCCCCAACACAGCATCAGGGAGTAGAAATCAGAGTCTTTGGGGTGGGCACTGTGGAGCCCGAGCTAACTGGAAGCAACTTGTACAAGCTCCTGTAAAACTTAACTTAAAACTATAAAAATTGGCAGTTTTGCATTGTTTTTTCTTCTGATCGAGGTCTCTAGCAGAAAGAGGAACATAATCTTGAGCAAGATGGGCAATCCCAAGCGAGATAAAACCTCGGGAGGTCCCGAAGAAAAACAAGGGTTCTAACGTCGCTCAAACTACACGATCCGTCGCAGCTGAGGCCTTCTCTCCCACTGATAGGGAATCTGAAGAAATGCTGGATTCACTGGGAATTAAGCTACAGAAGTTGATCCTTTCAGTCACGGATCTTTCCCAGAAGGTGGATAGTTTTAATGGCAGAGTACTTATCCTAGAAACAGCGGTGGATTCATTGAAAGGGGACTTTCAAGAAGTCTGTAGACAAGTTGGGGCCTCCAGTGGTGCTACCTCCCTTATGACCACCGAAACACAGCATATGAGAACTTGCTTGGAGTCACTAGAAAACCAGATCCGCTTGGCTAACATACGTTTGCTGTGATTACCAGAAGGCTCGGAGGGGGACCACCCTATCCTATTTGTAAAAGAATGGTTAACTGAAAAGCTAGTCCAGGAAGGATTGGACCCTACTGTGGAAATCCAGAAGGTTTACAGAATAACCCCAAGAGGAAGACAACATGGAGAGGCACCACATACCTTACTGGTGGTAACAGCGGGAGCAGGAGTTCGGGACTGAATTTTGCAGCTGGCGAGAAGAGCAGGGCCCCTGATGTACGACAACAGACAGGTATACATTTTTCCTGATGTCAGTTGCGTGACCCACCAACGTAGGAAGAAATCTGACAGTGTTCGCCACACTCTTAGAGAAGCGGGAGTCCCGCATACTATCATCTTTCCGGCACGTCTGAGGATCTCGTTTGAGAATAAAATCTATATATTCTCGGACCCAGTAGATGCCGGCAAATAGGCAGCTAGAGTGGCACCTAAGAGAAACTGTACTGAGGAGATTGATCTTGAGGAGATTGGCGAGGGATCCTGAACAGGTCGTTCAATGCTTTGGTGATGGTGTCCTGGGTATGAGAATTGCCTAATGTTAAGTAACTGTATATCATTCTGCGAATCTCTGAACTAGAGGACTCTGCCGTTTGATGGTTTTAAAAATGGGCAGTTTAATTACTTTGTTTTACTTTATATTAAAAGTTTGCTTCCAGGTTTACTTGTAGAGATTGTTAACATTTTGGGGAATTTCATGGCACTGCAAGGTCCCACTGGGACAAGCTAGTATTTTGTTCAAGGGATATTGCTGGACAATTACAATTTTAGGAGCCTGCCATGAAGCTCTTGGACTTGAAAACACAGCAACTTATTGGGACATTTATTTTCTTTTTTAGTAATATCATATTGATTCTCCCTAATGTGGTATATCTATACAGCGGATGCACCTATATCTATAATTAAGGGATCTAGTGCCCTATTTGTTATTTCTCATGTGGACTGTTCGCTATATGTACTTCCATGAGTCTATGTGTATGGAAACTATTATAAAAATAAAGTATAAAAAAAAAATCAGAGTCTTTGCTCATATGTTATAAAGGTGCAAGACAGTCTGATGGTAGGAGAAAGACCTCCAGTAGCTAAGTGCAACATCGGTGTTATGGTCTCCTTTACTGAGGGGTCCTTATCATCCTGCACATATATCCCAGCACCCATTAGTTTCAGGAATAGGTAACTCAAAGTTTGCATTCAAGAAAACTTGAATAAATGCATTTAAACAAATACTATAAATTACCTGCACCGATTCGGCCAATCAGCACTGATGATTTGTCTGCCCTTGATGACCTCTTCTAAGCATAAAAGGGCTTATGTGCAGTGTTTGAAAATAAAATGCTTTGTCCACTTTTTGTTGGGCCTGCGATGTCCTCTGCTTCAGCTTCTTTATCTACCTCCCTTTTGATTGTTAAGCTGAGTCCCCTTCTCCTGGTTGTTTCTCCCACCTCTCTTGCATTATTGCTATGACTGATTTACTAATATCTACTTGGAATGTTAAGGGACTCAAAGCACCTTGCAAGCACAAGCAAGCATTAAATCATCTTAAAAAATATAAAGCAAAGACTGTATTCTTACAAGAAACCAAGTTATTAGCGGAGCACATCGACAGGCTTAAACACGATTGGGTTGGTCACATATATGCCTCATCATTTTCTTCTAAGAAATGAGGTGCTGCAGTATTGATCCACAAGAATCTTGAATGGTCTCTTATAAAAAACATTGGTGATACAGGGTGGGATATTCAGAAATGCGCCTGGCAGGGGCGCAAGCAGGGCGCAACGCAACTGGGATGCGCCAGGGTGTGGACTGGGCGATATTCAATGTAGTTGCGCAATGTCTCAGCACCGCTGAATATTGCAACCTGGCCGCCCACATTGTGCATGGCGCAGTGGCACTGCACCAGCGCAAGTGGAAAGACTGGAGCAGGAGGATGAGCCAGCGTAAGTGGGGTTGTACTAGGTGCAGGAGCCATGATATTCAGTGGTGGATATGCAAATGGAGCCATAATGCATGCAAGGCGCAACTGGGGCCATTAGCTTGTCATTATGGCCCCATTTGCATGCAGGTGCACCGATCACCTGCGACCTGCCAGGCTGCAGCCGTCAGGGACAGAGGCCCCCTGCACATCACAGCAAAGTGCCCCAATGCCCAATCGCAGGCATGAATATATTTAGAAAACGTCCAATATCCCTGGTGGTCCAGTGGACCGTTTCCAGCCCGATCGTGGGCATATGTATATCTAAAATCATTATACATTATCCCTAGTGGTCCAGTGGTACCCCTCCGCCCACTGGAGCCCTGCCACCCCGCTCCCCCCCCGGTCAGTGGCGGGTGGCAGCTCCCATCCCGCCGACTGACTGCGTACTGTACGGCAGTATGCCCACTGGTCCAAAGCATGTGCAGACCGTACCGTAACACACAGTGCAGATATGTGAATGGCTCCATTCACATATCAGGACTGTGTAGTACGGCACGATCTGCACACCCATTGGCCCACACTGTGGACCGATGAGCATACAGTACACAGTCAGTCGGCAGGCGGCCAGGTGGGGAGCTGCCCTGCCACTGACCGGGGAGCGGGGTGGCAGGGCTCAGTGGGTGGGTGGGAGGGGGGTACCGCTGGACCACCAGGAATAATGTAATATGAATTTAACTATACTTATGCCCGCAATCGGGCTGGAAGCGGTCCACTGGGGATATAGGACGTGCTGTTATTTATTTATTTATTTTTTATTTAGTTGTTTAACCAGGTATAGCACACTAAGCTGAAAGCTTTTTTACAGGAGCGACCTGGGAGCACAAGGAGGTTAAGTGACTTGCTCAGGGTCACACAGTATTCAAGTGGAAGCTGTGGGATTCAAACCCAGGTCTGGTCTGCTGGATGTCACCAAATTTGCAGCTCAGAGCCTTAGACCACTGCGCTATACTGCCTCCCTGTTAACTATACTTATGCCCACGATCGGGCATGGGGGGCGCAACGCTAATAGACCCTGGCCCTGGAGCTCAGGTAGCCACCCACAGCTCGGGCGGCCGTCGTGGTTGCACCCTGCACGGCAGCTCACCTGTGGGTGGCCAGCCCTTGCTCCTATTTCTTTGTGGCTCAACTTTGAGCACCAGTGTGCAGCACAACTAGGGGCTGCACCAGCATATGCGCTGCACATCCTTGGCTGAATATCAGGATGTGCGGAATATGCATGGACACGGCCCCCCAACTTGCGCCGCATACATTACTGATGCGCCCTGGTGCATCGGGATTTGTGCCGCGCACTTTCCCATTTTGAATATCGCACCGGGGTGCATCAGTGGGTTGCGCATGGTGCAATACTGTTGCGCCGTACGCAACCCCTTTGAATATCCCACCCACAGAGGGCAGGTGGGTGATAGTTGCATTTAATACTCCCTCAGGTCCTTTAACTCTTGTTAACGTTTATGCTTCTAATTCTGATAACCCTGAATTCTTTCATAACCTAGCTCAACAAATTGTCTTAAATAATCTTAACAATTTTCCTATATTGATGGGTGGTGACTTCAGTCTTGCAACAGATGCATATCTGGACAGGAGCAATACATCTTTGGATGCACGCCCTAGAAGCATAAATGCTCTCGCCTTACTTCTGAAAGACTTCAGTTTATCAGACCTTTGGAGACTTTTTCACCCTAGAGACCGAGAATTTACATTTTATTCCTCGCTACATAAGTCTTACAGCAGGACTGACTACTGGATCTCATCACCCTCCATTACTGAAAAAGTTATTGAATCTTCCATTTTACCTATAATGATATTGGATCACTCCCCTGTTAAACTGCATCTACTTTGGGATCCCCTGTCTTTCAAATCTCCTACATGGTGTCTGGACCCATTATTATTTAAGGATCCAGAATTTCTACCATGGGTCAGATTACAAATACAAGACTTTCTCGCTTATAATAATCCTTTGGATACTTCTATGTGCACAACTCGAGAAGCACTAAAAGTTACCATTCGTGGGAAAATTAAAAGCTATGCAGCCCATCGGAAAAAGTTAAGAGAACAACAACTTGCTGACTTAGAAAACCAAAAAATAAAGTCAATATTTCAGTATGCCCAATCCTAACCCTAATTCCCCTCTTCATTTAGAAATATTAAAACTCCGGATAAAAATTAACAAGCTCATCTCCCATAAATCTGAACTAGCCCTGTTTAAACTTAAACATAAATTTTGGGAACAAGGTGATAAAAGCAGCAAACTGTTAGCTTATTAGCTTAAAGCTCAACAAATGGAGAGACATATTGCTGGCCTTAAAGATCACCTCGGCCATGCCCATACTGATAGTCCCGCTATTAATCACATTATGATGTCCTTTTATAAGAAGTTATATGCATCCCCATGCCAGTTCCTAGCACTCACATACAGAGTTTTCTGGACAAAATACAGCTCCCTCACCTCTCTAATCAGGATATTAGAACTTTTGGACAAACCTTTTATCTTACAAGAAATTCAAGATGTGTTATCTTCTTTAAAAACTGGCAAATCACCAGGAGGAGACGGTTTCTCAGTTGATTTCTATAAACCACTTTCGGACATACTTTGCCCTTTGCTTTATAAAGTATTCCAGGAATCTGCTCAGCTTGGGAGACTGCCCCCCACAATGACTGAGGCAGTTATTACTGTACTCCCTAAAAAGGACTAAGATCCTTCCCATCCCACTAGTTATAGGCTGATTTCATTGCTAAATACTGATGGTAACATTTTTTCTAAACGCTTAACCTTATATCTGGAACACCTTGCCTCTAAACTAGTCCATCGATCTCAAGCTGGATTTGTTAAAAATAGAACAGGTGCAGACCGTCTATGCTCACTACTCAACCTAATACATAAAGCTAAATCCCTTAATTCTCCAGCAGCAGCAATTGCTATTGATTTTGAAAAAGCTTTTGATTCTCTAAATTGGAAATACTTCCATCAGGTTTTGCTTCATTTTGGTATAATTGATAATTTCTGCTCCTGGAATAAATTATTATACACCTACCACTCAGCTAGAATTTTAACTAATTCTACCCTTTCTCTACCTTTTCATTTAGCAAGAGGGACTAGACAAGGTTGTCCTCTATTACCCTTGCTTTTTATCCTAGCTTTGGAACCCCTGACTGCCTACCTTCATCAAACCAACAATATTAAAGGGATCCCCCTAGGTAACTCCCATTTTACATCATTGTCCTATGCAGACAACCTCCTAATCTTGTTAGAGAATCTCAAAGATGCTGGTCAACCTCTAGTCAATTTACTTAATAGGTTTACTGAACTCTTAGGGTTAGCCTTAAATTATAATAAATCAGAAACACTACCCTTAAAAACGTTTTGCAGATCTTTCATGAATATACCGTTAGGTTTCCGCTGGGCTCCACAAGATCTTACATACCTTGGTATAAAAATTACCCCAAATTTAGGGAAAATATGGGAAGTGAACCTTAACCCTTTACTAACCAACATCAAAACTATTTTAGATAGGTGGAAATTTCTCAATCTCTCATTCCCCTGGAAAATAGCTGCTATCAAAATGTCAATAACATCTAAGATACTCTATCTTTTCGCTAACATTCCCTTAGTCCTTTCCCCTACCTTCTTAGTGAAAATAGATAAACTAATCAGTAATTTCATTTGGGAGGGGAAAGTACCAAGGTTCAGCCGTAATAAACTTCGCTCACACTGGTCCGGGAGGGGCTTCAGACTTCCCTGGTTTCCAGCTTACTCATGGGTTTTCACACAGCGCAAACCATTAGATGGTTTTGCAAACCAACATTTAAAACTCCATTATGGGTAGAAATGGAAGCTGCGCTAATGCCAGGAAACATACCCACTTCCTTCATTTACAATACCTTACCTTCTAAATTAAAAAAAATCATCCTACTATTGCCCTGTCGATCCATTACTGGCGAAAAACCCACAAATGGATAAAATCCAACCCAACCTCCCATTTCTATGTCCCTATATGGGGTAATCGTAATCTCTCTCTTGAGAACCATCCAATATTTTTGTAGTACATGGAAAAATAAAGGTATATTTTTTCTGGGGGATATTTTAGAAAAAAATATCCTAAATTTAAGTTAATTCTCCGATCTTCGTGTTAATTGGGACATACTGTACCTAAACATGATTTTTGGAAATATTTACAACTATGCACAGCATGTGCCACTCTCCTGCAACACTTGTCCAAACAGTACTTTCTTGACCATCATATTTCTCAATGGATCAATACACCATCTAATATGACTAGTAGAATATATAAGTATATTAGAGACAGTCTACCTGACCAATTCCTTGCATCAAAAACCAAATGGAGTACACTTTTAAACTACAATATAACTGATTCACAATGGCATAACTGCTGGTTTTCTTGTCATAAAACATTTAAGAATATACGCAGCTCACTTATTCAAACAAAAATTTTCCATTTATGGTACAGGACTCCATCTGTATTACATCATATGGGTCTCCTAAACAATAATCATTGTTGGCAGTGTAATTTCCCAAATGCAAACCTGCTTCATATTTTATGGAGCTGTGACCCAATATATAAACTCTGGCAAACTGTTTATATATTTGCATCCAAGGTTGTAGGATATGACTTGGTTTTCGACCCTAAATATTTTCTTTTAGGTATCTTCACTTCCTCTGACTGTATACTATCTACAGCTCAACATAGATAGTTAAACTTATTATTTCTCCAAGTAAAGCATCTCATTTTAATACACTGGAAAAATACTACTACACCTAATCTCTCCGATATCATTAAAAATCTGTCACAATATGCTTCTTTTGAACGGCTCACTTATTCGGCTATGGACCGACTATGTGTGTATGAGCTATGTTGGCAGGACTACTTTACCTAAATTCAACTGGTATCTAGTGACAACTATTGTACAATTACAATTACATGTGTTACATTTCATGTTTCTATCAATACATGACAGTTAAGAATGATGATGCCTCAATTTATTAGAGTTCTTCTTTTTGTTAGTATAATTAATGAGTGTGTTAGTTCTTTGATAACTTTACCCTTTTGTGTTCTTCCTTCCACACTACACAGTAAGAATGTGTTCACTGCTTCATATTAGATTATTAGGCTGTTAACTATGTCTAGGTCTTCTTTTTGCATCCTTTGAATTTAGTGGAATTTTTTACCTTCAGAAGCATAATTGTTTACTGACTTATCTTACTATTCCACCACATTATTCATATTACTATATTGTTTACTTGAAGCTGTTATGCCACCTTTAATCCTATCATGCTGTATCCGCTATGCCTTTTATGCACTGTATGGTTGGAAGTTTCTCTTTTTTTGAAAACTATGACTAAAAAGATTAACTGTAAAAAAAGAAAATAAAATGTTTCACTTGTGAAATGGGGGTGTCTCTTTCCCTTACATTTTTAAAATAAATATTTTTTACATGACATCCTTATTGTAAGTCATCAAACATACTTGGATGGTTTATAATACGTTCATATGGAGGTGTGATCGCTGAACCCTTAGGGTGCCAGAACTGTTCACCATTGCTTTACTATGCTCTCACCCTAAGAACATACGCAGACACACATTTCCAGCCATGACAGTGTTATGTCTCCATAACAGCTTCCTATGTTTCACAAATGTGGTAGGGAAAACATATTAAGGATCCAAAGTCCCTTTAGAGCTGCAATAAAAAAGTAACAGCTGGCCAGTACCGCAGCCCTCAGGGGACCCATCCTATATACCAAGGGGGCCAGCCTGAGTCCGTCAGTGCACAAATGCACAAAACTCAGGAATTCCTTATGGGGCAGCCCCTTGTGTTGCACTGTTTGCAGACAGGAATGCTTCCCCAGGAAATAATTCTGCAGGGGATTTAAGGGATATGGGTTCCACTACTTTTCACTTGGTTACATCACTAAATTCTCTCTTCCCACTCAGCAAAGAAGGATGCCTCAGACTTGTAGGAGATGCAGTTCATTTTACTGTAATACTTCAAGCACGGTTCATTCCCACCCATGGTTGTTACTGTTAATGAGACTATGCTGCCCTATCCCCACCACTGCCACTAAGGAAGAAGGTCTCACTCGCCTGGCTCCCAAAATGGTGTGCTCTGACGGAATCCACCATTTTCATCCCCTGGTTTGTTCTTTCCAGTGTTGGAACCTCTTCTTGGACCCTACCACAGACCCAAAAACCAGCAGCCCCCCCCCCCTTTTGAAGGGAGACCCACAGGGTCCGATAAATCTCAGCCCACTGCTACTGGGCTTCAACCATTCCTCCTTTCCTCTTTCAGTAACTACATCCCTATTCCTCAGATCATTCTTCTGCTCTTTGCTCCAGGGCCTCTCACAAGGAGAAACACCTAGTTCCCCCGAGTCCGTGAAACACTCTATGCCACAGAACCACCTAAAATTGCTACAAACTGGCCTTTTTATACTAGCTTGCTTCTCCATTCCCCTAAGGGAAGTATCAACCCCTTACTAACCACCCTATCCTCTAAAGGGCTACCCCTGGCTCCCTGGAGGCTAGTAACAACTACCCTTCCTTAAGCAAAAGGGAGTTGGGGGTGGGTGGGTTACAAGAATATGAAGGCTAGGAAACTCTTATCTATTGTTTATGATTCAACAGTTTGAATCCTACAAATACTTCCTTATCAGCCTATCAAATCTGGCTGCTATTTTTGTAGCCTATTCCCCTAGGGTCTTCCGGATCCGTGAATCTGAAACTTTTTCCACTGTAGCGAATCTCCAGGCAGGCTGGAAACAAGCAAGTGAACCACACCTGCCTAAGTTTCTCTGTTGATGCCTCACCAGTGCTGGATTGCTTGCATCTGTTTTTGTAGTATAACTGAAGTCAGGAGCAAGATAAATGGCAGCCACCCAATGGAGTACTGGCTGTGTTACTGGAACAGCTTTCAAGAGTCTATCCGTGGTACTAATCCCCTTTGTTATAATAACAATTGTGCAAATAGAATTACCCATGCTCTGCATCGATTTGGGGGAAACTCTGTAAGCAGCTATAATATTACTCTATCGTGCACTACACCAAGACACAAGGCCTCTGACTGCCACCTGAGAAAGCACTGTTTGAGACCTCCTTCATTCTCCTTTGGAAGATCAACAAGTCAGGCTCGAAAGGCTGGCCTGGTTCTCAAGGGTTTTGGTTTGGTAGTGCATGACGGTCATTTCCTTGACCAGCTTAGTGGTGGTAGATACGGCTCTTCAGGCTCTCTCATCAGCACCCTTTGCAATATTTTTCACTACCTTTATCTCAGTATTTTTCATTTTTATAGATTCTTAGACAGGCTCTACCTTCTGGTCCACAGCCCAGCCCATGGAAAAGCCTGTCTGCTAGAACAGCTCACCACGGCCCTCAAGGATTTGGTGTGTATCACCACCGCTTGGATTTGCTCCCTAAGCCTGTTTGTTTCCACCCACTGCCAGTGTCTGTGACCTTTGTTCTGCCCATTACTGCTGAAAATGGTATGGACAGCAAATACCACTGGTAGGGCTACAAAAACAGACCTCCGGCGTTTCTCTCTGATGCCCCATCTTTAGGCTTTCTAATAACAGGCCACATTTTGGGGAGCTGAATACTCCAAAAAGTGTTAACACTGTCTCTTTAACAAAAAGATTATAAACAGAACATACAGTATATCCAAACATATGTATTAGCTATAAAGTGTTTAAAAATAAAAACTATAACAAAGATCTAGTTTTGTCCAACAGCTGTTTGATTCAGTGCCAAACTACATATTTTGAGTCTTGCATGAATGTTGAACTTTATTGCTCTGAACAGTGACAAATTGATGGTCTTGATGATGAACATTCTTCATTCTACCCACGGGACAGCTACAGTACAGTGCCAGTGATTGCAGTATAGGTTACCTGCACTGCTCTACCGATACATCTCAGCAATGACCTAGGGCAGTCTTCATGCTCAGGAACCACCATTACTTTTTGAGTGAAGACTACCTACCAGTTTGTTTATTTATCAAAATTTGATCATCAAGAAATACAAATTAAGCAAAAGTCTGTCATTCTAGTGGCCAGTGCCACACCTCAGCTCCTTGTGGCAGCAGGGACTGACAAAGATGGCACCATGGATCCCTAATCAAAGTTCCAGCATGCAATCAAGCCTCAGCTTGCTTTGCCTGGAGGGACTCAACAGTCTCCAGTCGGGATGCTGACTGAACTTTATACCAGCTAGTCAGAGAGCAGCCTGAGAGGTATGGGCATGGTTTCAACGTTAAATACTCCCTCTGCAGCTATTCGCTCCCCTACCTGCTGCTTCTGAGCTGTCCAGCAGCACATGCTGCACCAGCTTCTTAAGGAAGTAGGAAATGCCACTGACAGCAAAACAGATCCCAACCAGCACTCAAGCATGCTATAAAGCCCCAGCTGGTTGGAGGGATGGATCAACGTCAAATCAGGATGTCAACTGAACACTATGCCAGTTAATAAGAAAGCAGCATGAGAGGTGTGGAAGGGTTTCAACTTTAAATCTCCCAGCTCCTTCCCTTAGTTGGAAAATCTGAATCCCGACCCGATATGAAGTAGCAGTACAGATCCTAGCTAGTCCCATCAGATTCGATCCATGGTAAGTCCCTCCACAGAATTATGCAGGCCTCCTTAGTATTAGATTTCTAGAGATTCTTTATGCCTGTCTCCCTTAGTCCATACTATACCAAACAAGTGCCTGGCATCCAGAGGGGCCCCCTCCTCCCTCACCCCATCCTATTGTGTTTTTTTTTCTTTATTTGTACATTTCCCATCCTGATCCTGCTTGTCATCTGCCCTAGGTGACCACCCAGCCTCACTGCCCTCACTCGGATGGAGCCCCTGAAGGCCATGAGAGGTACAATGGAATGGGCAGGGTCTAAGTGTACTGGGTGTCATGCTGCAGATCAGTGAATTATATCCCCTTTTGTCCCTCCCCTGTAGATGCCTGCCCGCTAGTGCTCTGGAGTGAAGCCATCAGGCATCTGCCCTTCTGTCCAACTCTGCCTGCACTTCCACTTGTGTTCCCCCGGGTGACAGTACTGCTACACAGCTTGGCTTAAACTCTCCCCAAAGAAGATTGTCCTTCCCTCTTTACTAGCCCTCCAATGAGCTAGGCTTGGGGTGCAAACCGCCAGCATTGTGAGCTACCTATCCCATTCTTGTATTTATTTTTTTAAATACAGGTTTTAGTCCACTGTTCAACAACCAGCCCTCATCTGCTCCAGCTACCTAGCCCCATCTTCCTCCATCTCTTAAGAGTTACCCTCCTTTAGAAGTTCAGCCAAGGATTACAACCCCTGTGATGGGGCCAGCGGAGGCTGATCAGGGCCTGGTGGAAAACCGAGACCCTGTTTATCAATGGCAGACAGCTGGTCAAGCTCTAGAGAAGAATGGCACAGACCAGAGAAAGCAGTGCCATACCCAAATAAGGAGCTCAACACCGGAAGAAGTTGAAATTGAAGTCCAGAGCAGCAAACGATCCTAGTATAGAAGTAGGCCTAGGATGCTTCATGGAGTGGTTTTCTCCAACAGACAGACAGACACACACACCAGTTATATGTTGTAGGAACATGGTAAGCCGTGCTGGAGCAGAAGACAGAAAAGCACGGCCCGCAAGTGGTAGGGTTTCCACTTGTGGCACCGATATCCTGGGCTCAGGAACAGACTCAAGAGTCGGAGGGCCGGCCAGGAGGAGAAGCATTGAGCATCACGGGACTGCTCTCCTTCTCTGGGGGAAGGGAGGGTCTGAGTGTCTGGTGCATCGGTGACCTCTGACAGGGGCTGGGGGTTCAGCAGTGACCGGCGCCTGAACTGGTGGGAGGTGGGACAGATGGCATTCGCGCCATGGACATCACTGCATGTCCCGACTCCTGGGGAAGAATTTTTTAAAAAGAGGGGTGAGCCGACGAGATGACATCTGCCACCGTGGATCAGACCTCAAACCATGGCGGCGCCCCCTCGCCCCCAACAGTGCCATATGTCGCTCTGTTGGGGAACCGATAGTTCCGCCCTGGGGTACCATAATTCGTTCCATTGGTGGACCAGTGGCCCTGCCCTGGGTGGGGGAGCCAGGGTGCTTGGGGGGGTGGAGGTATGTCCCAGTCTGTGGTGGAAGAGCATCGAGGCTAAGAGCGATGGAGGTCAGTTGCCCCCATATGAAGAATAGTAAATAAAAAATTTAAAAAAAAGCAATAGATTCAGGAACTACAGCGGTGCAGGCATTTCATAAATGTAAACATCTTTCAGATGAGATGTTAAACTGAGGTCCCTTTTGCTTGTACTGGAGGTTTTTCAGATCGACGTTAACGATCCCATGACACTTCTCGAAAAGAATAGGCGGGAATTTCCCCCACGTCCTGGCCAAATTTCTCCCCATTCATGAAAAAATTAAAAAAAAACTGCTTAACCTGATTCGAACCCCACTGTAGGACTTCACTAGGGCAAAGGTCTTTCAGGTATCGAGCGCCACTCTGGCTTAATCAACTCCCCTCCTCCATCTCCCAAGCCCCCAGCCTTAGCCTATACAAAAAAGGCCTCAAGAGATTTCTCCTTGTCTCCGAGACTTGTGGCTGCCTCAACCAGTCCTCCCACACTAGGCTGAAGTCAGAAAACCAATGTCTCCCTCAACTCCCTACCTGGCCATCATAGCTCTGGGTACCTTAAGCACAACCCTTTGGCCAAATGCTAGCATTTGAAACTAGCAACCAACCCACCCCACCGCAACGACCCTGGGTTCCTGTTTCAACCCTAGTGAAACCGTGTGAAACCAACCTAAACAGCAAATTACTCTGTACTGACTCAACCATGTTATACTGCCTTAATGTATTGTTCGCCTGGTTAACATTGTACAACTTGTCACTATGTGTTGTTCTGTTTATGGACGTGGAGCCTTTGCAAAGGAATCTTCGACTCAAAGGATTGTAATTCCAAAATTTCAATAAATAAAAATTAAAAATAAAAAATATGTCAGTTTGCCTCTGTAGCTGCCCTCTCCCACTTTGGATGAGGCACAAAATGGGCAGAATTTCCTAGCCCTCCTTTCTTGGTCCACAAAAATTAACTAAACTAAAAGCATTTTGAAAAATGAAGAACTTCAATGATGAAACCTGACAGTGTTTCTTCATTCTGATATGAAGTCAATGGAGGGAAAATTTAAAACCTGGTGAGGTAGGGGGCTGCCCACAATATATTAGGCACAAACGATGTATGTCATTGTGGGCAGCCCCAGCTAGGCAAAAGTTTCCGAGTGATTTGGATGCTGACAACTTACAGTTCCAAAGGTGTAGCTATATGAAAGAAGACGCTCTCGAAGATCAATGGATTGCTCATAGAGCTGCTGGAGGATCAAAAGACTTTCATTAAGTTTTATACCATGGGCTGTTGATACATTTGGCTGATCAGCATAACCTTTTTTTTTTTTTTTTTCTTCAGAGTAACTTAAATTAAAAATAATACAGTTTCTTTTTCAAACTGCCTACTTGGGCTATGCAGACGTTTCAATGTACAAGCAGTACACATTTGATCCCACACCCAGTCATTCACCCCTGTCCTCAAAACAACTAACTTTACCATTTCTGACCCCCTATGGGTTGCTGCCTTTTTAACATCTTCTCCATCTGTGCTATTTCATGACTCCCAATCTCCACCCCCCTCCTTCCTAACTCTTCTCTCCACTTCCCTACCACTCCAGCAGCTAACTTCTCAGCTCTACTGGCAGTCAGTCCAACCAAGGGTAATTGCCCTAATGGCATTGTTCCCAAATTCCTTTACTTCTCTGCTCCTGTCATCTCCTCGCTTATCTCTTTCCTAATAAAAAGCTCCTTCTCCATTGGTACTGTTGCTAGTGATTGGCAGAAGGCTAAAGCCCTCCTCCTTCCCAAAGGTAGTGATCCCTCTGTCCCTGGGAACTACTACTCTTACTCTGGTGAAACTTTGAGAATATCGGATGCGAAATCATTGCATAGCTCCAGAATAACTACTAAACAAGCATCCAAACTGATTAGTGAGTACCTCCTAAGGCTCGCCCTCCTACTACTCCTGGTATCAGGTAACATCCACCCCAACCCTGAACCAGCACACCTATTTACAAAGGATAATCACCGGAAACAGGGAACTTTTCACCTGGCCTCTATTAACATTTGCAGCCTCCTTTGCAAAATCGACCTCCTTAAAGCCTGGGTCTTGCTAAACAACCCCGACATACTCTCTGCCGTTGAAACTTGGCTATCTCCCAAAATACCAGGTGCAGCAGTTGCCATACCTGGCTACACTACCTTCAGATTGGACAGATCCACTAAGCGTGGTGGTGTTTGTGCTATCTATCTAAAAGACACTTTAAAAGGACTGGTCTTGCATGTTGCTGACCTTGGGTGCCCCACCCAGGTACTAGTGATTAAAGTGCTACTGGGGGCCCACCACAAGACTCTCACAATCCTATCAGTTTACATACCTCCCACCGACCCTACCACTGGTCTTCATAAAGTCCTGGACTACCCGAGAGCCCCAAATCACATCTCTGAGACATTACTTGGTGACTTCAACATAAACTGTCTGTCTGCCTCCAGTGGCCCTGTAAAGGATGCACTGGCAGCTCTGCACCTTACTCAGCTAGTCAGCTGTCCCACTAGAATTAACTATAAGACTGGGACAAGCATCATTCTTGACTGGATAATCTCGAATCGCCCTGACCGTGTCGCCAACGTAAGTGTGCACCCTGACTCACTCAGTGACCACTCCCCTGTTACATGCAATTGGACCAACAAATTCCATGCCCCATCGCCTCTATCTATCTACAACAGAGTGCTAAGACGCGGTCACCTGGAACTCCTAAAACAACACTTGCACTGTCAGGACTGGTCGCTACTTGACTCCTCTACAGACATTAAAGTATCACTCCAACATTTTATCACTATGTTCAATGCTGCCTGTGATGTTCATGCACCCCTCAAGAAAATTAAGGTGCTCGGGACTGTTCATCCCTGGATTACTCCTGGGCTGATAGACAGCATGAAACGGAGGGACCACCTCTGGTACTATGCTAAATCATCTGGCAAACTACAGGACTGGCAAGCCTATAAAGCTGCAAGAAACTGCTGCACTCTGGAAATCCATAAAGCAAGAAGCAATCACCGCAAGGAACAACTTACCAATACCTGAGGTGACAGCAAGAAATTCTGGGCAAATATCAATGATGTTCTGGGGAAAGACCCAAAAATGGCTCCCGCGATGTTAAACCTTGATGGTACCCCCATACTTGACCCACTCACAATAGCAAATACCTTTAATGATGCCTTCATTGACCTAAGTAGTGTGCTACCACAAGACTTCTTTGACGATACCACCTTAATGGCAGCACATCATCCTGAGACCAAGCCAAATCATCACCCCCCCTTCTACTTTAAACATGTCTCAGTGGCCCAGGTCCGCAAACTACTAAACAATGTGCTGGGCAAATCCTGGCACAGTGGTGACTCTTTAGACCTCAAGGTAATCGTACTCACCACGGAGGAAGTATTTCCGCCTATTACTAAATTATTTAACCTCTCTCTAACCCTCTCACAATTCCCACAGGTATGGAAAACAGCCATTGTTACCCCAGTTCAGAAATCTGGAGACCATGCACTACACAGCAACTATATGCCTATATCAATCCTCCCACCCCTCTCTAAAATACTCGAATGTATTGTTGCCAACCAACTTGTGGACTACCTCGATAGATACTCCCTACCATGTGAATAACAGCATGGCTTTCGGAAAGGGCACAGCACCACCACCACACTCTCAGAATTCACCAGCTACATCCAGCAATCTATTGACCAAGGCAGTCTTGTGAGTGCAGTCTTTATAGACTTAACCAAGGCCTTCAACACGGTTAATCACCGACTCCTCCTTAAACAACTCTCATGAACTGGTCTCTCCCCGATACACTGCCCTGGTTTAGAAGCTATCTTGGGGACAGATCTCAACGGGTGAAGATTTCCAATGCTACCTCTGACCAGAAGCCTGTTCGGTCTGGGGTACCCCAGGGCTCAATCCTGGGTCCACTCCTTTTCAGCATCTTCCTTAACAATCTACCAACCGCCTGCCACCAGCGAACATTGCTCTACGCAGACGATGCTGTCATTTTTGCAAGCCACCCTGACCCTTACCTCCTTGAAAGTAACCTTCAAAAGGGCTTCACGGAAGTTGGGCACTGGTTCTGCAACCATAAACTAGTACTAAACTACAAGAAGACAAAGTCCTGTTGCTATCCTCAGCCTGCAGTCGACATAAAGAGCATGCTCTTACCATCCAAAATTCCCAAAGGTGACCCCTTGAACAAATACAGCACTTCAAGTACCTAGGGGTTACCCTTGATAGACACCTCACCTATTCACTGCACATCGAAAATGTTGCCAGAGCCGTCAATACCAGGATTGGGCTCCTCTATCGACTGAGAAAGTCTCTAACACCTGAAGCCCTAAATCTTGCTGTCCACAGTTCTGTGCTCTCCTTAATCAACTATGGCCTTGTCATTTACGGAACTGCTTCCACCACTGCACTCAAAGGCTCACTGTGGCACTAAACAAGGCCTGTAGACTCCTAATTGGTGCACCACGCCTCATCCACACCTGTGATGTCTACATGCAGGCTGGGTGGCTCAGCTTGCATGGGAGAATTAAATACCATACCTGCTTACTTGCCAAAAAGATTCTCCTTGGACTCATGCCTTCGGGATTAGGATGCTTACTTCACAAATCCCCCAAGACCAACATACGCGCACCTCATCTTCCGCACTCATACTAGTCCCGATGTGCCGGACCGCCCAATACCAATGCTCCTTTTGTATCAAAGTGCCATACTGGTTAAATGACCTCCACAGTGGTTTGGCTACCCTTACTAGTCTTGGTGAATTCAAACTCAAACTTCGTCAGCACACTTAACATCCTTGTCCCTCTTCCCGGGACCTTACCCCCCCACCACCACCACCGTTCCTCCACTGTTCTCTCTACTTGTCTTGCCCTCTCACTCTCCTCTCCCTTCCTGCCCTCCCATCTCACACTCCCCCACTGTCTTCCTTGCTTTTCGTCCTTACTATCCCAGCTGTTACTTGACAATGCCGCCTGGTTGCTCTCCCCTTCCTTGATCTGGCTCCCCTCCTAATTCCCTCCTCTGCTCACTCCCTGCCTTGAATCATGTGCTAAACTAATGTGCATTTATTTGCAGTTCTCTTATTCTGTATTTTGTAATACAAATTGTTTGTTTGTGAAACCAGTCTGTTTTCCATTATGGATCTGTACCCACCACCCCAACCCCCCCTCCATTGACGTGGAACCTTTGTAAATGAGCTGCTTGGCGCTCAAAGGTACTTGTAATCCTAGATTGAATAATAATCTCCCAATTATTCCCCTTCCATGACTCTTCTTCCTACTCAGCCCCTACCACTCTAATTTTAGAAATAGCCACTCCACTGCACCTCCTTTCTCAGGCTCACATACATCATAATGAAGGGGATGGATAAGGGCCTAACCACATGTGCTCTTTCTTGTCCATGCTAAGGTTTTCGGTACTGTTGCACTCTCCATCCTACAGGATAAGCTTGCTGGAGCTGGTCCATGGGATATTACTGTCAGGTGTTTCAGCTGCTATTTAAGAATTTATCTGGCAGGCAGAACCCATGCTGTCCTCATTGGTGACAAAGATGGCACCATGGATCCCTGATAAAAGTTCCAGCATGTAATCAAGCCAACAAGGTCAGTAAGGGAAGCCAAAGCTCAGACAGAAGAACACACTGCAAAAATCAGTGGGTAGAGGGGACAAAACCTTTTACAGGTACATAAGTGAAAAAAGAATGGCAAAGGGAGGGATAGTGAGACTGAAGGGGGAGGATGGGGACCGCGTGGAGGACGACAACAGTAAAGCTGACATATTGAACAGGTATTTCTGCTCAGTCTTTACTAAGGAAGAGGAGGGTAATGCGTCTGAAGGGAGTACAAGGGGTGTGAATGGTGCAGAAATGGACACAAGTCCCTTTACACGAGAAAGGGTCCTGAAGGAACTGGAAGTAATAAGAGTTGATAAAGCAACGGGGCCAGATGGGGTGCACCCCAGGGTCCTAAAAGAACTAAGAGAGGTGGTGGCTGAACCTCTGGCTATCCTGTTTAGCCGATCACTGGAAACAGGGGAGGTACCCAAAGACTGGAGGACAGCAGATGTAGTCCTCTTACACAAAAATGGGAACAAAGAGGAAGCGGGGAACTACAGACCAGTAAGCCTCACCTCGGTAGTGGGGAAGATCATGGAAGCACTACTGAAGGAGAGATTGGTGGAACATCTGGTTGTCAATGGACTACATGACCCAAGGCAGCATGGTTTCACCAGGGGGAGGTCATGTCAGACCAACCTTGTTGAATTTTTTGACTGGGTGACTAGGGAGGTGGATCAGGGAAGGGCAGTGGAAATGGCCTATCTGGACTTCAGCAAGGCCTTTGACACTGTGCCACATAGAAGACTATTACACAAACTGGGGAATATGGATGTGGGCAAGACAGTAGTGTGGTGGGTAGGTAACTGGCTGGGCGGCAGGACACAGAGGGTGGTGGTAAATGGCTGTCACTCCACAGAGGGAAGAGTGACCAGTGGAGTACCACAGGGATCATTGCTGGGACCGGTCCTATTCAACATCTTCATCAGTGACATTGCGCAGGACCTACAAATAAAGGTTACTCACCTGTAACAGGAGTTCTAGGAATGGTATATGTTGTTCATCCACACTGTCTGGCAGGTTCCTTGCCGCTTTAAATCTTGCCGGAAGGTCTTCAAGCTGGCTCCTCCCACCCACCCGGGTGGTAAAACTCGGCCCGCCCCATGACGCCAGATCTAGCCCGCTGGAAGCTCAGGGCCAGCGTCAAGCTGAGGTCGGGAGAGTCAGATGAACAACATATACCATTCCTAGAACTCCTGCTACAGGTGAGTAACCTGTATTTCTAGGGACATGGATATGTTGTTCATCCACACTGTCTGGCAGACTCCTAGCAGTTCTCCGGGAGGAGGGAGGCAAGGCGCACACCCCCTACTAGGGAATAAAGACTGGAGAACCGAGGCCCCAAAACCAGCATCCCGGCGTGACTCAAGGTCGATGTGGTAATGGGTAATAAAGGTGTGTGCTGACTTCCAGGTAGCAGCCCTGCAGATTTCCTGGATAGGGACATCCCTGGAAGCAGCCACCGATGCAGCAGTATGACGGGTAGAATGAGCTCTTATCCCTCTGGGAGGCTCCATGCCCGCCAACTTGGAGCAGAGATCTATGCAGGAGGTGGCCCACCTGCTTATCATCCGCTTGGCTGCGGGTTTGCCAGGTGCGGCTTCAGCGTAGGTGACAAACAGCTGGCAAACCTCTCCCCGCGAATTTCAGCCGTGCGCTCCTTATAATAAGCGAGCGCCCTTCTAGGGTCCAAAGTATGGAGCCTGTATTCGGCCTCCGAGGTGTGACTGGGGTAGAACACGGCAGAGTCAACACCTGGTTAAGGTGAAACTCCGACACCACCTTCGGAAGGAATTTTGGGTGGGGGCGCAGGATAACCTTGTCCCTGTGGAAGACCAGGTAAGGAGACTCAATGCAGAGTGCCTGGGGTTCTCCCATCCTTCTGGCTGATGTGATAGCCACCAAGAAGGCGGTCTTCCACGACAGGTGAGAGAGTTCACACCTGTGCATTGGTTCGAATGGCTTGCCCATGAGCTTTGCCAGTACCAGCAGTAAATCCCACGGAGGTGGAGGATCTCGCACCGGAGGGGAAATGTGATCAAGGCCTTTGAAAAAGCGCCAGACCACCTTCTCCTGCGCCACCGACTGCTCCCCGGCCCGCGCCCGCTAAGCAGAGATGGCTGCCAGGTGCACCCTTAGGGTCGTCGACCTAAGCCCTTGACTAGAAAGGGACAATAAATAGTCCAAGATGCTTGCCAAAGGACAGGAGGAAGGGTCCAAGCCCTTGCCCTGACACCAAATGGAAAATCTCTTCCATTTGAAGGCATAGCATTTCCTGGTCGACTCCTTACGGGACGCCTCAACAACACTGAGGACCTCGTCGGAAAGACCCAAGGCCTGGAACTCTAGCCGCTCAGGAACCAGGCCGTCAGGTGCAGGGATTGAAGGTCCGGATGGAACACCTTCCCCTGATTGACTGAGAGCAGGTCCGGGCGAGCTGGAAGCTGCCTCGGGAGCCTGGAGCTGAGGCCGAGGGATCTGGTACCAGAACTGGGGCCAGTCTGGGGCTATCAGAATCACCTCGCCTTGTCCCTCCTTGGTTTGAGAAGCACCTTGTGAATCAAGGAAATGGGGAAAGGCGAGAAGAGGCCCGGGGTCCACAGCCTCGAGAAGGCATCCCCCTGCAGCGAGCCCTGGTGAGGGGGGCGGGCATGAAACAGCCTCAGCTTCGCGTTCTCCCAGGAGGCCATCAGGTCCACCTGAGGTGTGCCCCAGTGGGAGAACAGATCTTGTACTACCTCCGGCAGGAGAGACCACTCGTGAGATGCAGCCCCTATCTGGCTCAGGGCATCGGCCAGGGTGTTGGAGGCTCCTGCCACATGAATGGCTAGGAGATCTGCCTCCAGGCTGCGCATGAGTGACCAAATGCGGAGAGCTTCCTTGCATAGAAGCATGGAACGCGTCCCGCCCTGGCGGTTTAGGTAGTACATGGTCGTGGTATTGTCCGTCTGGACTCGGACCACTTGACCCCGGAGAAACAGAGCAAAGGCAGTGAGATCTAGGTGGACCGCTCGGAGCTCCAGCAGGTTGATGTGGCATCAGAACTCCCGCGGGGACCAGAGGCTGTGCGCTCGGTGTTCCCCCAGATGGGCACCCCAACCCATCAGAGAGGCACCGGTTGATAGAGAGACCGTCGGCTCGGGGCGGACAAACGGGATGCCCTCCTGCAGATGAGATGGAACAGTCCACCACCGGAGGGCGTTCCACATCTCCTGGGTCACTATCACTAGCTGGTCCAATGGATCTGAGCGTTGTGACCACTGGCTGGCCAGTCCCCACTGAAGGCGCATGGCCAGCGTGCCCAATGGACCACGCTGGTACAGGCCGCCATGAGACCCAGGAGGTGCAGAAGTCCGGGCAGGCGCGGTGCCCAACCAGAAATGATTGGGCAAAAGGTAAGAACTCGCCCTGTCCGCCCGGAGCCGTGCTCTGGCTCAAGAGATCGAGCTTTGCCCGATAAACAGAATCACCTGCTTCGCCTCGAGTCTCGACTTGGCCTCGTTGATGAGAAGGCCGATTTGAGAGCAAACCTGGAGGGCCAGATCTCTCGGACCGCCCACCTCCTGTCTGAGGGGGCTGCTATCAGCCAATCGTCCAGGTAAGGATACACCCGGACCCCTCGGCGCCGCAGGAAGGCTGTCACCACTGCAATGCATTTGGTGAAGACCCTGGGAGCTGGAGACAGGCCGAAGGGCATGGCACAGAACTCAAAGAGGGATTCCTCCGCTCGAAAGCGAAGGAATCTCCGATGTGACGGACGGATAGGGACGTGAAAGAACGCATCCTGCAGGTCCAGAGAGCAGAACCACACGTCGTGTTCCAGGGATGGTATTATCTGAGCTAGAGTGACCATCCTGAAGGTTCGAGACCTTAGGAACTTGTACAGGTCGTGTAGGTCGAGAATGGGGCACCAGCCCCCCGTCCGTTTCGGAACCAGGAAGTACCTGGACACAAACCCCGGGTCTGAGGGAGGGTCCGCCACCTCCCTGATCACCTCCTTTTGGAGGAGGAGAGCGATGTCGGCCCGACGAGCCGACAGTGAAGCTGCGGACCCCGAGGCCCCCCGAGGTGCGACAGCTCTGAAGACGGAGCCTGCTCGAATTCTAGAGACAGGCCTTTTCCCACCACCTCCAGTACCCACCTGTCCGTGGTAATAATGGACCAGGCGGAAAGGAAGTGCCGGAGCCGTCCCCCCACGGGGAGAACCTGGGGTAAGGTGACGGGGTTGGGGGCGACACCCCTCAGCCAGTCACTGGGCAGGCTTGGAGGAGGGACCGGCTGAGGGACCTCCTGGGCCTTTACCTCCCTGCTTCCTGTTGGAGGAAGCTCCGGGCTTGGGTTTGGGATGCCAAGCCCAAGCCTGCTGGCCTGATGTTGCTGGGCGGGATGGCATGGGGCAGAAGACAAGGGGCTTAGGCTGTGGTTTGCGGCCTTTGTCCTTCTGAGCAGAAGAGACCGAGTCCATGTAGCATTGACTTCTCGATCCTCTGCAGGTGACCTTCCACCCCAAGGTCAAGAGGTCAGTCCTCAAAGGGAACATCCGCCAACTTGTGCTGGGTATCAAGTAAAGGTGGATATCTCAGCCAAGCCCGACGACGCATAGCCACTGCGGCCGCCACAGACCTGGCACATAAGTCCCCAATGTCTAAAGCAGTCTGGAGCTGCTGTTTGGCCACTGCCCTGCCCTGGTCCCACACCTGCCTGACCGTAGTCTGCAGATCCGTGGGAAGATGAGGGACGACCTCATCCAGTGAGCCCAACAGGGCATGAGAAAAATGTGCCATGAGGACGGCCGAACTGGCCTGACGAAGACCGAGAGAGGATGCAGCATAGACTTTTCGCCCGGCATAGTCCAATTTCTTGGACTCCTTGTCGGGAGGTTTGTCCACATCCCTAGCGTTCCCAGCACGCCGGAAAACGCTGTCGGTGACCAACCCCTCAGCCGAGGGATGTTCCAAAAAACCGGACAGGGAACCGGTAGGGACCACATACTTCCTGGCCATCCTGGCCGAAGGCGCAGGACAGGAAGCAGGGCGCTGCCAGAGCTCCAAGGCCGGACCCACTATGGCCTCGGCCACCGGAAAGGCCTCCGTAGGAGAATCCCCTCGGTCCAGAATCTCCGTGAGGGGATACCTGGCCCGTTTAGAAACGGGTTCGAGCTTCATCCCGGTGGACTCCGAGATGAGCCAAAGCAATCCTAGGAAGGACGAAGGGCTATCATCCACCAACTGTCCTCCTGAGGACTCCAAGTCCATTCGCTTGGAGAAAAGGGAGGAATCATCCTCGGACTCGGAAGAGTCCTCAAAGAGCTGCCTCGGGCCTGTCTCGGGCCGAGGTCTATCGGAGTGAGGGTGACAGACAGCCTATGGGGCAGTCCCTGAGCCGAGCGGGAATTTTTGGTCGGAGCCCCAACTAACGGCTGTGGAGGCGGAGGTTCCACCGGAATCGGTGGGGCAGCTGGAACTGGCCGAACAACCGGCCTGGGAACAGGCTCCTCGGCTAAAACGAGGGGTTGTTTCGGCCGCTCTGGTGACAGACACTTAATGGCCGGGGAAGACGACGGTGTCGGCTTATTCCCGGTCAGAAGGAGCTATTGCCACATGAGTTCCTCATACCTCCGGAGTAACTTGCGCCTAAGCCTCCCTCGTCCGAGGAGGAGGAAGAGGATGAGCGGCGGCGCTGCTTGTCGTGGTGCCGAGACCGAGACCACCTATGACGGCGGGATCGGCTGGACTGCGAAGACGTCCGAGACCGAGAACCTCGGCTAGGCCGAGGACGGTGCAGGGAGGTGTCACGGGGAATCGGCACTCCCCTCGGTTCGGACGATTCCACCGAAGGCTCCGGAACCGGAGGCACAGACGAGCCGACGGGATCCTCAACTCCCACCGGGGGAACCGGGGAGAGGGGATTCTCAGCTTCTCCAGCCGACAACCCGTCCAACGGGTCGAGAAAAATCTCGACCGCGTCGACGGGAGTCTCGGTCAACTGGCCTGACGGGGACACCGTGAAACCAGTGGCCGAAGCCGAGGGGTCGACCGAAGTCGACTGCCGACAACTAGGGGAGAGGGATCTTTCCCGCTCCCAAGAGCGTCGACGGTGAGACTTACTCTTGTCTCTCTTTTTGGACCGAGAAAACGGTCCAGAAGAAGTTGGACCCTTACCTTTTGTCGAGAGGGTCAGACAAAGCTCCTTAAAAGAAGCCAAATAAGAGGCACCAAGAGATAGCGGGACAAATGCCGCAGCCCAGGTAGAAGCGGCCCGTGCCGCCTCCTCTTCGAGGGCGATCATCTGCTCGAGCTGATCCGCCGAGCCCGCCGCCGCGGACACCGCTGACCTGGCCTCTTTTGACTTAACCGGAGGAAATCTTTTCTCGACGCCCATTTGTAAACGGGCAGCACGGCCCTCTTTATATCTAGGGGCCGAAAAGGAAGAGCACAGGTCGCAGGCCTGCGGGTCGTGCTCAAGGCCCAAGCAGTAAACGCACGTGGAGTGCGGATCCGTCCCGAGACATCTTCTGCCCGCAAGGGCATCTCCGGAAACTGGGAGTCGATTTGTCCATCGCAGCCGCAAGGGAGAGAAGACCGAAGTCTTTTTAGCAAAAACTTTTTAATTTCGAAAATTTGAAGAACTAGGAACCAGTCTTACACGCAGAGCGTTGAGGAGGGAACCTGAGCTTCCAAGCGGTAAGGAAGATCTGGCGTCATGGGGCGGAGCCGAGAGTTTTAGCACCCGGGTGGGTGGGAGGAGCCAGCTTGAAGACCTTCCGGCAAGATTTAAAGCGGCAAGGAACCTGCCAGACAGTGTGGATGAACAACATACCCATGTCCCTAGAAGGCAGAATTTCACTGTTCGCTGATAACACAAAGCTCTGTAACAGAGTAGAGACACCAGAGGGTGTAGACAGAATGAGAAGCGACCTGCAGAAACTTGAAGAATGGTCAGGGGTTTGGCAGTTGAAATTCAATGCAAAGAAGTGCAAGATAATGCATATGGGGCACAAAAACCCTGGCACAATATATCAGTTGGGGGGTGAGGATATAGCATGCACCAAGCAGGAAAGGGATCTTGGGGTTATCATCTCTGATGACCTCAAGGTAGGGAAACAGTGTGACAAGGCAGCAGGTAAAGCAAATACGATGCTGGGATGCATAGGCAGGGGCATCACCAGCAGGAAAAGGGAGGTCATAATTCCAGTATACAAGACACTAGTGAGGCCCCATCTGGAGTACAGTGTCCAGTTCTGGGGACATTACCTACGTAAGGATATAGACAAGGTAGAGAAGGTTCAGAGGAGGGCAACAAAGATGGTACAAGGAATGCATCACAAGTCCTATGAGGACAGGTTGAAGGAACTGAATATGTACTCCCTGGAAGAGAGGAGGGAGAGAGGGGAGATGATAGAGACATACAAGTATCTTACAGGGAGGAACAGGGTACAAGAATACACTATTTTTAAGCGAAAAAGATGTTCCAGGACTAGAGGGCATGGGATGAAGTTGGAGGGAGGACAATTCAGAGGAAACTTGAGGAAGAATTTCTTCACAGAACGGGTGGTGGACAAGTGGAACACCCTGCCAGAGGAAGTGGTGGGGGCTGAAACAATCACAGGATTTAAGAATGCATGAGATAGACATAAAGGAATTCTGGAGGTCAGGGGTAAGGGGCAACAGACTTCTAGGAAAACATAAACTGAACTTACAAGCTCAAATGGGCAGACTGATGGGCCATAGGCCCTTATCTGACGACACTGTCTATGTATCTATGTAACCCTCAGCTTGCTTTGCCTGGAGGGACTCAACAGTCTCCCTCTGTTTAACAACTGGGTCAGGAGTTCTACAAGGCTTTGTCTTTGGCCCTATCCTGTTCTCCTTTCCTGACCTCCTCAAAGCATTTGACTCATCCTACATCCATATGTATTCAGATGACACTGTGATATTTTCCTGTGGTTCATTAGCTCTCAAACTGGCTGCACAGCTCCACTATGAGTTTAACAATGTTAAGTGCTGGTTCTGTGCAAACCAACTATAACTGGGTTGCTGTGGATGCTGCAGTTACTACCCCTACCTTGTGGGATCAAACAAGGTTGAAGGGCTTGGGTTCTGACTTTCCTGATTGGGGGTTTCAAATACAGATCTTTTAAGTTTAGCGTGGTGCCTCCATCCAGAGAAAACTTTAGGTGGGCCTGGTGTCACAGCAGTACAACACCCTGGGATGCAGAACCCACCTCCCCACAGTGTCCCCCTACACATGTAAAATCACAGTGCAACCTTACATTTAACAAAATTGCAATCAATGACTTACATTAATAATATGCTCACCAGACAAAATGTAAAATATTAACAAAATATTTACTGGGGGATATTCAGAAGTGATGCAGAACGCAAACCAACATTCTTTTTGGCAGAAACTAATGAACTGTACATGCAGGATCAAAGTCAGGTGCCTGACTAGGCTTGGCCTATAAAATACTTTAAAAACAGCAATAACACACTTTAAAAACAGCAATAACTATGCCCACCTCCACCAGGCAAAACAAGGCAGTAGCAAATAAAACTGTAAACTTCTTAGATTTACTAGCCCACCTGTACTAGAGGCATGACCCACTGGTACCAGTTTTAACCCTAAAACCTTAAAGGGAGCTTCCAGTGCTTCATTGGTTACCCAGCTGTAGAGCCCTGTGATGTTGCAGCTGGTTGGCCAGCGGTGGTGCACTTTAAAACAAGCAGAATAAACACTATGATAAACCCAAACCCTACAAGCCATGAAAGTGCTTAAATGGCAAACCTCCAAATGAGGTATTTTAACTCCTGACTTACTGGCCAAATCTGTAGATTTGGTGGCAAACTTTGTACAAAATTACCCAGTTACAGGGCAAGCCCTGAGAGTACTCATAGTTTTGTTGTACCACTTCCCTGTCAACTGGGCTCCTTCTCCTCCTCCTCCTCCTCCTCCTCTGCCAAAGCAGTTTCTCTCAGGTTGACGGTTCAGTTGTTGCAGTTGAGTGCCTCTGAATGTAGTTCAGGCTCAGACCAGTCTAAGGAGCAGGGGTCACACATCTCACAACCACGTCCAGGCTTCAGAACCCTAGTATGAAGCATTAGCTAGTACCTGGTTTCACTATCTGGCCATCTCTCAGACTGTCTGTTGGATAATGCAGGTTTCTTCTCTCGATGCAGGCTTTCTCACACAGTCTCTGGGACCCACAGGCTGGTGGCAGCTGTGACATGCAATTACCTCCTTTTCTCAAAGCAGGTGAGCCTCCCTCACAGGAAAATGCCATCCTGACACTTTCAGCAGACAAACACACAGTTCAGTCTCTGGATAAACAGGTTGTGGAAATCTTTTGAATTTACTCCCTGGTGGTTGGCTGTGGAACCCCAGGCAGGCTTCACTGGATGGCTCTCACCATGAGCCGTCATCTTAATCACTCTCTGAGAACTATCTGCCGACTCCCCTTCTCTAACTGTCCATAATATTTTTGGGGATAAGGCAATGTTTGATTGGTGTAGGGGGCTGTCAATCCACTTGATTAGTATTCAGAATGTCCACTTGATGCGCTACTGGTTGGCAGAAAGGGCACCAAACATACAGCACAGTCATCCTCCCAGAAGTCTGCTGGACTCATATGCTGAGATTTCTGACCTCTGATTGGGTGTGGCTGAGGTCAGGGATCAGCAAGATGGCGGCTGTCTCTCTGCAGAAAATACAGTTTTAAGTTTAAGTCCTTTTGTAGGGCTCCTTCCCTGCTTTTTACCATGGCTGCCCTCCTGTTATGATGCACACACTGTGCTCTTCTATCTGGTGTGGTTGAGTGGCGGTCAGGGCTTTCTGCCCCCCGTTGGGAGCTCCATTTGTTTGCTCCCCCCTTTTCAGAGCAGTCTCTGTGGCTGAATGTGGCTGGCAGCTGTGCTGATACTAAAGGCGTCTGTAAGAACCAAACTCATGATTGTTCCTTGTCTTCCTTCCACCCAGTGTCTGCATGCCCACTGATGCCAACTTAAGTCCCTGGGGCCACACCACACTAGAGGGTGCCACTGTGGCCTGCCATGGTGCTGCAGCGGTCATGTTTCATGCAGGCATGCTTAGCGCCATTCAAACATTTGAGCTGCTCCAAAGCAGCTCGCACATTCTAGGAGGCAGCTACTCAAATATGCACACACTTTTGTGTGGCAATCACCAAGCAAGAAGCAGCTTGGTGGTCAAGAAGCACTCCTCCAGTCCCCCTCCCAGGCTGCAGTCCCAGAGGCCACAGTGAGGATTGAGGAAAACAGGAAGTGCTGGTTGAGGCAGCAAAGGAGTCCAGGTAAGCCCCAACATTTTTGGGTGTGTGGTTATACAACTCACCTTCAATGCAATAAAAATTATTTTTATGACATTTGGTACCAGGCAGCATTTGGCCAAAATCCAGTGATCCCTTATGTTCATGACCCTGGATGCTTCCAGCTGGAGGAGATTCCCTTCCTTTAAATATCTGGGTGTATGGTTGGACCCTTTTCTTGTCTTCTCCTGCCATTATCAATGCTATCCTTGAGAAACTCCTCTCAAAACCTGAAGTGCCCTGCTTTCCCCACTTGCTATGAGACTGTTGTGAAAAAGATTCTTCCTGCATTTGCACTTTATTTACTCAGGACAGCCCAACTGTGACGGAACATCTCATTTTTAGAGGGATCCTGCTGTTAATCAACTGCACAGCTCAGAGGACTGAGGCAATGGGAGGATCAAGTGACTTGAGTAAGGTCACCCAGTGAATAAGTGCATCTGGTGGGATCTGAACTTGAACGTCCTGGTTCCCACGGGGTCTGTACTCTACCACTACAACTACATCATGCCACAATGCCTCCTCAACTACTCCTGTGACTACGACTACAAGGATGTGGTCTACAGCGTTACACACAAATTTACCCTGGGCAGACTGGACCCCTCTTTCATTCCTTTTGACATTTTTAATAGCAAAGGATTGGCGAAGATGACCAGGAGTAGTTGAGGACAAAATGGATTAGGGAACTTATACTCTATAAAAGTGTCACACACTATAAAGGTTCTAGTGTACAGGGCCCTCCCACATTTTTTATTTTTTTGGCCACAAAGGTTTTTATCCTCCAGTAGCAGGCTTGGGCGGCTATCAGCCCTGTCCCTATGTTGGTGGTCGCCTCTAGCCTCCCCCAGTCCAAGGTTCAATCTCCCATGGAATTTCCCCCGAGGAGGGGCGAAACAGGGAGGGCAGTCATCCTCCCACCCGCCCCAGACACACACATCCTGATACACCTGAGACCACAGCAGCTGGGCGGATCACAGAGACAAAGACTGGGTTTCACATAGCCCAAGCCCCTGCATTTTTCTGTTTTCTCCCTGTTCCTCGTGATGGGGTGTGCACGCCAATGTGCACATGTGTGGAAGCATGCATGCTTGTCATGGAGTCCCCCAGCTCCCTCCTTTCCTATGCTGCCCTGTGGGTCTGCTGCCACCTGGTAGCAGTCATTCGGCAGGTACAGCATGCCCCCCCCCCAGAGGAAAGCAGCTTATTGGACATGCATCTTCTCCCTCCCTGTCCAGACCCTAGCAACCCAAGACAGCTTTCGATTCCGGTTCGCTGGTGTGGTGGGCAGTAGCGATACCACCGTGCCAGTGGACGGCCACTCCCCACATCAGTTCTTGTTCCCCACTTGTGGATGCACTCAACTTCAACTCCAAAGGCCATAAAGGGAGAGTTATTTTCTACTTTCAGTATGTATCACACTGTGAAGAATGTTAGTGTAGAGTTTGGGTCTGTTGGCATGCAAGAAAAAATTACTCACCTTAGTAATGTTGTTTCTTCTAATGGAGTTTTGCTGTATTCTGACTACTGCAGTTAGGTCCTGCCTTTCAACTGCCCCGGAGAACAAAGAGTTAACTTTCCATGGCCAGCATGGAACGTTCAGCGTGAGCTCAGTTGAAGCCCCTGTCTGCTGTTGTTTAAACTCCAACCGTCAGATCTTTACGAGCAATACTCACTAGAAGTTCTGTGTGGAAACTGTAAAACTCACACTAGCCACCGGCAACTAAATTTATTAAAAGAGGGTTTTTTGGTTTCAAAGCAAAGACTCAAGTCAGTAAACCCAAAAAACAAAACACAACACACACCCAAAGTAAAAGAGGGTGAAAAAGGGGCATCTCTAGGGTGCCAACACTGCTCCTGCCCACCCACATCCCAAAAACCAGGTTCTGAGAGGGGAGGCGGGGCAGGTCAGAATACAGCAAGACTCCATTAGAAGAAACAACATTGCTAAGGTGAGTAATTTTTTCTTCAAACAACATGAAGTCTTGCTGTATTCTGACTATTGCAGACTACCAAGCAGTACCTCCATGGAGGAGGGACAGAACCTACTTTGGGAATAGGCTCCGAAGTACTGCTGTGCCAAACCAAGCATCACTCCTAGCCTGGATATCCAGAGAGTAATGCTTGGTGAATGTATGGACTGTTTTCCAGGTGGTTGCTTGACAAATTTCTAAGATAGGAATATCCCTGGCAGCAGCCAGGGAAGCAGCTGTACCTCTAGTAGATTGAGCCCTCAGGCCTGAGGGTGGGGTTCTACCCAGCTTTTCATAGCAGAATTGTATACAAGAGACAATCCACCTGGCAACAAATCTCTTAGTAGCAGGTTTGCCCTTACCGGCCTCTCCATATGTGAGGAACAACTGGAGGGACTCAAACCTGTGACCCTTGGTGCGCTCTATGTAGTAGCTGAGGGCCCTCTTAACATCCAAGCTGTGCAGCCTCCTCTCTCCAGAGGAGGAATGGTCAGTGAAGAAAACAGGGAGAGACATAGACTGATTAAGGTGGAAATCTGAAACCACCTTAGGCAAAAACTTCCTGTTAGTTCTTAGGACCACTTTATCTCTACGGAAGAGATGAAATCAGGCTCCACTGACAGGGCTTGCAATTCACTGATACGCCTGGCAGAGGTAATGGCTACCAAAACACAGTTTTCCAAGTCAAGTACTTAAGCTCTGCAGAGGACAAAGGCTCAAAGGGGGTTGCATAAGCTGAGCAATGCAAACATTAAGGTCCCAAGCAGGAGCAGGGTCCCTAAGGGGGGATTGGTGTGCAGCAATCCCTTGAAGAACTTACAAAACACAGGATGGGCTGACAGAGGAGAGGGCTTGCCTACTGACAAGAAGGCAGAAACAGCTCCCAGATGCACTTTAAGTGTAGCTGGCCTAAGTTCTAAGCCATTAAGATGAACCATATAGTCCAGGACTGTAGGCAACCCAGCAGATTCTGGAGAAATATGCTTATTAGAGCACCAAATAGTGAACCTTTTCCATTTGGAGTTGTAAGTCTTTCTGGTGGAAGGCTTTCGAGCAGCCTTAAGGATATCCAGAACCCCTTGAGAAAGGCGCAGATCAGCAAACTAACTCTTCAAGAGCCAGGCCTTGAGATTGAGAGATTTGAGGTTCGGATACCAAATCCTCCCCTGAGAGGATGTCAACAGGTTGTAATTCCTGGGAAGAGACAGGGGAAGGTGGACTGCTAAGGACAGCAACAGTGGGTACCAGTGTTGTCTGGCCCAGTCTGGAGCAATCAGAATCACTTTGCATGGTTGAGACCTGATCTTGACTAACACTTTGAACAGGAGAGGAAAGGGGGGAAAAGCATACAGAAATTTCCCTTCCCAATTCAGAATCAGAGCATCCAGGGGGACTGAGCCCAAGACTGGGGGTCTGCAACAAAAGACAGGAAGTTGGTGATTGTCTGGGGCTGCAAAAAGATCTATCTCTGGTGTGCCCCATCTCGAGAAAATCACTTTCAAAACTAGGGGATCTAGGGTCCATTCGTGATGGCCCTGGGATATCCTGCTGAGAGCATCTGCTAGGACATTGTCCTTCCCTGGGAGGTGAACTGCTATCAGAGAGGTTTGCAGGGAACAGGCCAGGGACCACAACTTCATTGCTTCTGTGCACAAGGCAGTAGACCGAGTGCCTCCTTGCTTGTTGATGTACCACATTGTGGTGGTATTGTCTGTTCTGATCTGGACCACCTTGTTCTGTACAGATTTGGAAAAGGCTTGCAGTGCCAGAAACACTGCTCTAAGTTCCAAGAGACTGATGTGAAGAAGAGATTCTTGAGGTGACCACAGCCCTGGGTGGTCAGATACCCCAGGTGGGCTCCCCAGCCCAGCAGGGAGGCATCTGTGGTGAGTATCACTGAATGAGACTAAGTGACAAAAGGAACTCCTTGTCTCAAATTGTCCTGATCCTGCCACCATTGCAAAGTCTGGATCAGAGTTCGAGTCACTGGGACTAGTTTGGTAAGGGAATCCTTTCTTTGGGACCAAAAGGCTCTTAAGTGGAACTGAATGTCCCTCATCTGAAATCTTGCTCCCTGGACCACTGCTGTAGAGGCTGCTATGTGGCCCAGGAGCTGCAGCAAATGCCTTGCTGGTCGAGACACCTGAAGGGTGAATGAAGAGGCCAGTTCCATAAGGGTCCTTGCCCTGTCCAGGGGAAGGAAGGCTCTTGCCCTTATTGTATCCAGCTCCGCCCCTATAAAGGTGAGGATCTGTACTGGCTCGAGAACTGACTTTGGAAGGTTGAGAAGGAATCCTAAGGAAGTGAGCACTTGCTGAGTTATTTGCAGATGTGACTTGACTTGGTCTGGAGACTGACCCACTATGAGCCAGTCGTCCAAGTATGAAAGATGGAGATCTTTTTTCTCCTTAGGAAAGCAACCACTACTGCCAGGCACTTTGTGAACACCCTTGGCGTTGATGTTAGGCCAAAGGACATTGCTCTGAATTGATAGTGGCCTGAGGGCAACTCAAACCTGAGGTACTTTCTGTGGGAGCACCTGATGGGAATGTGAAAATAGGCATCTTTGAGGTCCAGGGAGGCTAGCCAGTCCCCTGGCCTTAGAGAGGGCAGAATTATTCCGAGTCACCATTTTGAACTTTGGTTTTAAAAGGTGCTTGTTCAGATATCTTAGATTCAGGATGGGCCACCATTCTCCTGTTTTGGGGTCAGGAAGTACCTGGAGTACAATCCTTTGCCCTTGTGTAGGTAGAACCCTTTCTATGGCTCTGAGAGCCAGGAGGAAGAAACCTCTGCCTCTAGGGCAAGGGTCTCTGATGGATTTGCAGGTGGAAAGGATCTGGTTCTCATCTTGGGAAATTTTTTGAAGCTGAGAACCAGTCCCTGGCTACTACTTCAGAACCCCTTGTCTGATGTCAGAGACTTCCAGTCCTGGACAAAGTAAGCCAGCCTGCCCCTTACAGGTATTGGAGAATCGGCCCAGGCAGACCCATCAGGGTGTCTGCTTGGCAGGGGCTTTAGGCTGAGGGGTGGAAGCAGGCCTGCTCATTCCCCGTCTGCCTCTCCCTCTGAAGAACCCCTTCTGAGCATAAGCAGAAGAGGAGGCCTGGGCTTGGTAAAAAGGCCTTTGAAAGGGCCTGCCCCTGCCCCTGGAATGCTGTCTCTGAGGAGTGGCTTGCCTTTCTTTGGCCTCAGCACTCCTGTAGGTGGTCCTGTACTCGTTCATCTTTTTCATGTTATTCTCTGTCTGCTCCCCAAACAGAGAATTACCAATGACAGGGAAATCCATGACCTTAGCCTGGGTATCCTGTGATAGGCTAGTACATCTGAGCCAACCCATCCTCCGAAGGGCCACAGATGTAGCCATGACTCTAGATGAAACATCACTGGAGTCCACAGTAGCATGAAATTGCACCTTGGATGCCTCAATCCCATCCGCAGCCACCTGCTCCAGCTCTTTGGCAAGCAGGTCAGGGGCCTGTTTAGCCAGAGCCAGCACAGTGTCCCACCTGGACTTCTGGTATCTAGCTGTAGGCCATATAGTTAGCCTGCCTGAGTCCCAAAGATGCTGCCATGTACTGCTTCTTTGCCATGGCATCAATCCTCCTGGAGTCCTTATCTGGGGGGTGTGATGCCAAGGGAATATTTGCCTTATCACAGGCAGCAGCCTGCACTACCCCAACATGGCTGCATTGCTGAGAAAGGAACTCTGTGTCCGAGCCTGAAAGGGTATACCTCTTGTCCATTCGTCTGTCCACAGGAGGTATGGAGTTAGGAGTCTTTAGAATTTTAAATGTCTGTTTCCCAAAAGATTTATGGAGGGGAAGAGACAGTCTCCTGGACTCTGGGATGTCCATCATTTTAACAAAATCAGGCTCCTCCTGATCCTCTACTGCTTCTTCCATTGAAAGCTGGAGGGTTTCAGCCACTATCTTGTAAAACATAAAGTGGGAAGGGAACTCAGAAAGCCTAGGAGGAGAAACACCTGAACGTCTGACTGGGGAGAAGTCCGGGTCAATAGGCACATCCAGACTTTCATAATCACCATCATCATTATCCTTATACTCTCCCTCCTCCTCCTCCTCCGGTTCATAAAATTCTTCTAAAGTATTAATCCGGAACTGAGGGAACCAACTGAACCGAGCCCCTGACAGGTGGTGCCGGTTCGGCCGGAACCGAAGTTAGCGACTAAACTATCCTTATCGCTTTTGCTATTTCATCAGCGGTCGGAGAAAGAATTTGAGGACCCGAACCAGATGATTTTTCTCTCCTCTTTCTTTTAATCAGAACCGACTTCTCAGAATCAGCTCTTCTTTTGCCCGAAGACGTTTTGCCCTGGTTAGAGGGCACTCCTTCTGGTTCGGTCGGAACCGAACCGGGCTGGCCATCCAGGTCAGCGGACTTCTTGGCCTCCCTTTCCCTCAGTCTGCTTACTCTCTTATCCAGGGTAGCTTTGGGAAAACTTTTACAAATTTGGCAGTCTGAATCAAGGTGGTCAAACCCCAGACAGTAAACACAAGTGGTGTGGGGATCAGCCTTAGCAAAGGCTTCCCCACACACACTGCAGTGTTGAAACCCAGTGGGCCCGGTTTTTTTCTTGGGTTTCTCAGACATGGCCAATCCTATCCAAAACTTACCCTTTTTTAGGCAATCCACCAGGCAAGACACCCCTATTGGTTCCTGACTATGTTACGGATCTTGGAAAAAAACGTAATTAAATCCGTTTTTTTAGAACCGATACGGACCGGTTACCACACTCTAATAAATTCAAAACTTTTTAAGACCAATCTGATCGGTTAAAACCGAACCGATCCCAAATTTACAAGTTCCACACAGAAACTAAATGTAAAACCTATCTAGTACTCACGGTACCACAGACAGAGACTTAAACCGACAGATTTGGTAGCAGAAATTTGGTAGAAACCGAGTGAAAAAAACGACACTTTAACCGACTTTTTTGAACCGAGCAAAGGAGAACTCTTCCGGAGCGACTGTTCAGTGAGGCGGAGTAAAGAATCTGATGGTTGGAGTTTAAACAACAGCAGACAGGGGCTTCAACCGAACTCACGCTGAACGTTCCATGCTGGCCATGGAAAGTTAACTCTTTGTTCTCCGGGGCAGTTGAAAGGCAGGACCTAACTGCAATAGTCAGAATACAGCAAGACTTCATGTTGTTTGAAACACTATTCGTCCCACTTAACATTAACAATGACAGAGGGACATGGCTGCCAGCCATTATGAGCAGACATGGATCATCTCTGCTCCTCCAAGGAAGAAGTTAACCTATATTAATCTGACCTCCTATCCTACAAATTTCAAATTTAAACCTTGCCCATCCTATAACTGTACAACTTGTCAGCCTTCTTGAGATGTCTGTAGCGGCTGGTGACCATGGGAAACCCTCAAAAAGGTGACCAGAAAGGAAGAAAGGGCCTGCTGCAGGGCCAAGTGGCACTAAAGCGATGGTGAATTCTCTTAACCAGGGAACTACTGAGTTGATGATGTCGGACATCCTTAAAGCCATACAAGACCTAGATAAGCACCTGCTTGTTCTCGACCAAAAAGTACAGGACTTTAACTCTTGTCTCATGGTATCTGAAATGCAGTGGTGCTAGCAAAAGCAAAGCAAGCAGTATTGGCCACATTCGAAGATAGTACCAGAATAGCAGGTCTAATAAACAAAAATAAATCCTTAAAATACAGACATGAGGCCCTCGAGAATGAGAAGAGGGCCTGGAACCTATGTGTGCTGGGCCTGCCAGAGGAGACTGGGGGCAACCACAGGAAATGTAGGGTCTTTGTTTGGTGCTTACTTGCACCTGGAGCTGTCCCCTTTGGCCCATAGAGTATTTTGCACTGTACCTAGTAAGCAAGAGATCGGTATCTCACCACAGACTTTTCTCATTCAACTTGTGGGTCCGCATGAACGGGACAGAATCTTCAAGGTAGTCATATGGACCAGGACACTAACGTATCCTGAAAGAAGTTGTCCCTATTTCCAGATCTTAGTTATGCTACCAGGGACCACAGGAAGTCATCTTTTACGATTAGGCTGGACAACTTTTACAAAAACAAATTTGTTATAGTATAAAATAGGAGTCATGGCAAGCATTAAGGACGTTCGTCTAGTAGCTTGTATAAATCTATGAAATCTGATGCTATTTGTGGCCCCTGGGGGTGTCTCATGCCCTTCAATACTCGGCAAACTTTGTATTATTTACCGATCCCTCCGATGCGGGGAGTGCTGCTGAAAGAAAATCGGGCTGGATTTTGGTTTGCAAGAAAATGCTGCTGTGGAGGTAGAGGACTGAAAATAAACCAGGGAACCTTCTGAATAAGTGAGTACTGGGACTGAGGACAAGGAGGAACTGAAGGGCTACGAAAATCAGACCTGAAGCAATTGTTCATGCACCATTTGTCATCAAATTTACTGTTTGTAATTTTTTTCAAATGTAACCCCCCTGCAAATGGGGGTTCCCAAAAGACTTCCAGGAGCTTGTTTGAATGCTCCAAGCCTGACTGGTGTTTGCCGTTTAAGCCATTTATCAGTGAGTGTTTTTAGAGCCTCTGGTACTGTCTCTTTAAGAGCTGTCTGCTTGCAGACATAATTAGTTTGTATGGGGGGACTGTGTGCTTCTCTGTTTGAGTACCACTCGAGCTGCTGCCAATTCACCCATTTTGCAGTCACTAGGAGTGCAAAGGAACCTATCTGAAAGATGTAACTGTTTGCCAGAAATCATTTACAGTAATAATGAAATTACAGTTTGTCTAACCTGCTTTCTTTGCAGTCAGAACTGTGTCTGCCTAGTTCCCCATTCTGGTTTTGAACTGCTGAACTGGACCAATCAGTGTGGTGTAAGCTAGCTCTAAAATGGTGCCTTGGACGAATCAGAACTTGACTCATAATCTGAGCCAGCCACAAGAGGATTGTATGGGCAGTGACTCTGGGAGATGTAGTTTAGACTTCGGCGCCTTTTTGGACCAACAGCAGCAGTCTATTGTGAGTGACGGCCAATCCAGTCAAGAACTGCGAGGAACTCAAAGGAAGTGCCCGGTTTTGTCTGTTGGAGTTTCAGTTTAGATCTGGCAGTGAAGGGAAAAGAAACCCTGTGCTCCTTCAGTGCACAGTTTCAGTCAAAACACGTGTGTAAGGCCCAGAGTTCCAGTCTGCAGCTTGTGTAACTGCTTGTTAGGACTGAATCCGCCCTGTGAAAAGAATCAAAGGATCTCTGAAAGTAGAAACCAGGCTCACCCTGTAGAAGACTGGAGAAATTGTTGAATTGCACTCGGTCTGTCAGGAACTGAATCTGCTGTGTGTTCTCCCGGTATTGTGCAGTAATTCTGCGATCGGGATAGAGAAGCAGCCTGCCTGGTATAGTACTTTTTTTTTTACCATATAAATGTGTGAAGAGTCTCGTGGAACTCAAGAGTAGCCCTGCTGACGTTGAAGGACCCTATCTTGTTTGGAGGTCGTGAGTACTAATTCAGGGTCGCCCTGTTGAATTGCCACATTAAATCCAAATGGAATCACTGTACTGCTGACTGTTTAAACTAATTTTCTTTCACTGTGAAAGGGCCCCACCAGCTGCCACGGTTTGGACTAGCCACTAGGGCTTGGGTACCCAGGGACAGTAACTGGTAGGGATAGGCCTGTGCACAGAGCCATAGGTAGATAGTAAAGTGATAAGCTAATTAACCTGATTTCTGTCCTTGTTATATCCCCCAATAAATCAGAGCTGCTTGTTTCAGCAAAGTTATACTGCCTGAGGTATTTGTCTATGTTAAAGTACTGTACTGTGATTGTTGCACTGTATCTTATTTCACAGGAGGTCCCAGTGCCGGAACTAGTCCTGGGGTAAGTGTATACTGTGAAGGTAATTCTGATATATTGTGTGGGCCACTAGTGGAAGAAAGGGGTTGCAGTGTCCCAGAGGGCTGTGACCAAGTAAGTTTAACTATTGCAAACCCTGACCTCTGGGTGGAGGCACCACCATTGGATCCAGGCCCTCAACCTGTTAGTGGCAAATCAGGCAGGGGTAGTAGCCCCTGGGATAGCGCCATCTAGGGGTTACATCTTGAGGCTCACCGCTGGGATTGTGTGTCCTCTAGTGGCCATATTTACGAACCACTGTTAAGAAAAAATGGTACCCGACAGAAGTGGCTGTGCACCGGCTGGTGGAGTGGTGTACTGGGAGGAGACTGACCCCAAAATGCTATGCTTATCCTGGACATCCCCTGGGTATCAATACGGACACTGTACAGGAGTACTTTCCAAGGTGGAAGGTTTACAAAACCCTGTGGTGGTGGGTCGCATGCTAATCTGCTCACCCACACTTTCCTGGCCCTAGTAGAGTTTAAGGATCCCATAGATAGCTCCAAAGTGCCACAGATCATTACCCCAGAGGAGCCTCACTGCTTGGAGAGTGATAACAGGACAGTAAAGACCCGGGGAATGAGCCCCACCACTATCTGAAACTTTTGAGGAGAAATTTGCTAAATGGTTGCTGGGAGAGGGAAAACTGTGGAGGACTTGAAGAAACTATTCTTGCCACCTGGGGTGTTCCTCCCCAACACCCTGTCCTGCTCCAGTGCCCGTAATGGTGGCTGAACCAATGCAGACTCCTATTTCTGCACCTGCCATTAGTCACGACTCTACCGGAGGTTGAGGATCTTCTCTGGCACCTCCCACCCCCAAGGGAGGATGACTGGGAGACCTGGATAGACTATGTTGCCCCCATGCTAGAAGAAAAATTACTCACCTTAGTAATTGCTTTTCTTCTCATGGAGTCTTGCTATATTATAACAATAGCAGTCAGCCACTGCAGCTGAACTGCCCCGGAGAGGAAGGAGTTAACTCCAGAAGATCTGGAGTTCTACAGCGCGAGGGCGCTGTGCCCAAAGCTCTATCTGGCAGTTTCAAATGAAACTGTCAGATCTTTACGAAGCCAACATCAACGGACTGAAAAAGTCTGTGTGGAAAACTACACTAGCCTATGGCTACCTACTAGTAGTAATAACAACAATATAAACAACAAAGAACACCCAGAACCATAATAACAAAGGTTGATGGTATTATGGTTCGCTTTACCACCCTTGACAAGCACATATGAACCCCTTCCCCAAGACTCAAGTCCAAGAAGGGGCAATAAAAATAACCTAAATGAACAATCTAGATCCCTAACCCAAAGGAAAACAGGGTTAGGGGAAAACTAAATGGCATGACACAGTGCTTGCACTCAATTTGCCACCTCTACCCAAGTAGGAGTTCTGAGAGGGGCAGGAGGGGGGAGATAATATAGCAAGACTCCATGAGAAGAAAAGCAATTACTAAGGTGAGTAATTTTTTCTTCAAACACCATGAAGTCTTGCTATATTATAACAATAGCAGATTACACAGCAGTACCTCCATGGAGGAGGGTCAGAACCTACTTAGGAAATAGGCTCTGAAGCACAGCTGTGCCGAACCGAGCATCTCTCCTGGACTGGACATCCAGGGAATAATGCTTGGTAAAGGTGTGAACTGTCTTCCAGGTAGCAGCTTGACAAATCTCCAGAATAGGAATGTCTCTAGCAGCCGCTAGAGACGCAGCTGTACCCCTGGTGGAGTGGGCCCTCAATCCTGAGGGGGGTACTCTACCCAGTTTCTGATAACAAAATTGGATACAAGAGACAATCCACCTTGCAATTGTTCTCTTAGTGGCAGGTTTCCCTTTGCCAACCTCGCCATAGGTAAGAAACAGTTGGAGGGATTCGAACCTATGACCTCTGGTGCCTCTAGATAGTAACTCAATGCCCTTTTGACATCCAAGCTGTGCAGTCTCCTCTCACCTGAGGAAGAATGCTCAGTGAAAATACTGGAGAGAGATAGATTGATTCAGGTGGAAATCAGAAACCACCTTAGGCAAAAATTTCTATTAGTCCTAAGGACTACCTTATCTCTGTGGAAAGAGATAAAATCTTCTTCCACTGACAGGGCCTGTAACTCACTTATGCGCCTGGCAGAGGTGATAGCTACTAGAAAAACGGTTTTCCAAGTTAAATACTTGAGTTCTGCTGAAGACAGAGGCTCAAAGGGGGGTTGCATTAACTGAGCAATGCAAATATTCAGGTCCCAGGCGGGAGCTGGTTCCTGAAAGGGAGGGTTAGTGTGAAGTAACCCTTTAAAAAACTTGGAGAACACAGGGTGAGAAGAAAGGGAGGCAGGCTTCCCTGCTGACACAAAAGCAGAGACAGCTGCCAGATGAACCTTCAGGGTAGCTGGTCTAAGGCCTAAGGAATTCAGATGGACCAAATAGTCCAAAAGAATGGGAAGATCAGCAGATTCTGGGGTAATCTGCCTCTCAGAGCACCAGATGGAAAACCTCTTCCACTTAGAAGTATAAGTGGCTTCTAGTGGAAGGCTTCCTGAAGCCTTTAAATAACCATAACACCTTGAGAAAGGTGTAAATCAGCAATTCTAGCTCCTCAAGAGCCAAGCCTTGAGGTGGAGGGACTTGAGGTCCGGATACCACACTCTCCCCTGTGCACAGGCCAGTAAGTCGTGAACTCTGGGCAGGCTCAGGGCAGGGTGGACTGCCAGGGACAGGAGCAGAGGGTACCAGGGCTGTCTGGCCCAATCTGGGGCAATCAGAATCACTCTGCAAGGTTGACATCTGATTTTCACTAGTACCCTGAAAAGGAGAGGAAAGTGGGGGAAGGCATACAGGAACTTCCCTTTCCAATCCAACAGAAAGGCATCCAGAGGGACTGAGCCCAGTACTGGAGGCCTGCAGCAAAAAAGAGGAAGTTGGTGGTTGTCTGGGGTGCAAAAGATCTATCTGAGGAGTGCCCCAACTGGCAAAGACAGACCCCAGTACTTGTGGATTCAGAGCCCATTCGTGATGGCCCTGAGAAATTCTGCTGAGGGCGTCCCGCCAGCACATTGTCCTTCCCTGGGAGATGAACCGCTATCAGGGAGGTGTTCAGGAATAAGCCAGAGACCACAACTTCATTGCTTCGTGCACAAGGCTGAAGACCGAGTGCCCCTTGCTTGTTGATGTACCACATTGTGGTGGTATTGTCTGTCCTGACTTGAACCACTTTGTTCTGGACAGAATCTGAAAAGACCAAGAGCTAAAAAGACAGCTCTGAGTTCCAGAAGATTGATGTGGAGCAGAGATTCCTGAGGAGACCACACCCCTGAGTGGTAAGGTCGCCTAGGTGAGCCCCCACCCTAACAGGGAGGCATCCGTGGTGAGGGTGAGGAGGGAGAAATGGGAAATGAAGGAACCCCTTGTTTCAGATTGCTTTGATCCTGCCACCAGTGTAAGGCCAGGATCAGGGTTTGAGTAACTGGGACCAATTTGGTAAGGGGTCCTTCCTCTGAGACCAATAGGCCTCAAATGGAACTGAATGTCCCTCATCTGGAATCTTGCTCCTGCACAACAGCTGTGGAAGCAGCCATGTGCCCGAGGAGTTGCAGAAAATGCCTTGCTGGTCGAGAGACCCGTAGGGTAAAGGAGGATGCCAGGGCATGAGTCTGTCCACCTTTCCGAGGGAAGAAAGGCCCTGGCTAACCTTGTGTTCAATTCCCTGCCTATGAAAGTTAGGGCCTGAACTGGTTCCAGAACTGACTTTGGTAAGTTTAGCAGGAATCCCAGAGAAGTGAGAAGCTGCTGGTGACTTGCAAGTGGGATTACCTGACCTGGAGACTGACCCACAATGAGCCAGTCGTCCAGGTAGGGAAACACAGCAACCCTTGCCTCTTAAATGAGCCACTACTACAGCGAGACATTTTGTGAATACCCTTGGCGCAGAGGTAAGGTCAAGGGCATTGCCCTGAACTGGTAGTGGCCTGAGGGCAGTTCAACCTGAGGTACTTTCGTGGGAAGGCCTGATCAGAACATGAAAATAGGCATCCTTGAGGTCCAGGGAAGCTAGCCAGTCCCTGGTTTTAGGGAAGGCAATATCATTGCCAGAGTTAACATTTTGAACTTTGGTTTCAACAGATGCTTGTTCAAGTATCTTAAATCCAGAATGGGCCGCCATTCTCCTGTCTTTTGGGGTAAGAAAGTATCTTGAATAAAGCCCTTGCCCTGATGGCAAGGAGGAACCTTTCCACTGCTTTGCAGACCAGAAGAGAAGAAACCTCTGCTTCCAAAGCAAGGGCTTGGAGGATTTGCAGGGAAATGCCTGGCTCTCATCTTTGGAAAATATTTGAAGCTGAGAACTAGACCCTGGCCTATTACCTCCAGAACCCATCTGTCCGAGTTAGGGACAGCCAGCTCTGGCTGAAATAGGCCAACCTGCCCCCACTGGTACAGGAGAATCGGCCCTGGGCACTCTATCAGGGTGCCTGCTTAGCAGCAGCCTTAGGCTGAGGGGAGGGAGACGGTCTACTTGCGCCACGTCTACCCCTGCCTCTGAAGAAACCCCTCTGCGAGACAGCAGAGGAGGCTTGAAATTGGTAAAAAGGCCTGGAAAAGGGTCTGCCCCTACCTCTGGGAGCATGCCTTTGTGGCATGGCATGCTTCTCCTTAGCCTGGGCACTTTTGTAGGTAGTTCTGTATTCATCCATCTTTTCATATAATTTTCTGTTTGCTCCCAAACAGAGAATTTCCCACACAGGAAAATCCATAGCCTTTGACTGAGTATCTTGGGACAGATTAGTGCATCTGAGCCATGCCAACCTCACGGAAAGCTACAGAAGTGGCCATGACCCTAGAGGAAACATCATTAACATCAACAGCAGTATGAAATTGAACTTTAGAGGCTTCAATGCCATCAGCAGCCACCTGTTCCAACTCACTAGCCAGCTGGCCAGGGCCTGCTTGGCTAACTGCAATACTGTGTCCCACCTAGATTTCTGATATCTAGCCACATAAGCTCATATAATTTGCCTGCCTGAGTCCCAAAGAAGCTGCCATATACTGTTTCTTCGCCATGGCATCAATCTTCCTAGAATCCTTGTCAGGAGGATGTGAGGCCAGAGGAATATTAGCCTTGTCACAGGCTGCAGCTTGTACCACACCTACATGACTACACTGCTCAATAAGGAAGTCTGTATCCGAGCCTGACAAAGTATACCTTCTGTCCATTTTTTATCTACAGGAGGGACAGAATGAGGATTTTTAAAATCTTTGTTGTTTGCTTCCTAAATGACTTATGCAAAGGAATAGACAACCTCCTAGACTCTGGAATATCCATCATTTCCACATAATCAGGCTCCTCTTGCTCATCCACAGCCTCCTCTAAAGGAAGCTGGAGGGTTTCTGCAACCTTTTGTAAAAATAAAGAAAGAAGGGACTCAGACAGATAGGGGAGATTCTAAAGGTCTGTCTGGAGAAATGTCCGGTTCAATGGGCACGCCCAGACCCTCCCAGCCACACATATATTGATCAAATTTCCTCCCTCCTGTGGTTCATAAAAATCCTCAACTTCAAAATCCTGAACCACTGGGACTGAACGAACCAACCTTTTACCAACTGTTGGTGGTTCTACAGATCCCTGAGACAGTGACTGGACAATCTGAATGGCTTTAGCTATCTCTGCAGCAGTTGGAGACACAATTCTGGACTCCAAACCTCCTGATTTCTTTGCCTTTTTACTTGGGACTGGTTCCTCTGAACCAGCTTCCTTGCCGAAGTCTCGCCCTGGTCAGAGGGCACTCCTCTGGTCCAGTGGGTACTGAACGGGCTGGCCATCCGGGTCAGCGGATTTTTGGCCTCTCGTTCCCTGAGCCGGCCCAATCTCTTTTCCAGGGTGGCTGCAGGGAAATTTTTACACACCTGGCAGTCTGACAGGAGGTGGTCAGCCCCCAGACAATAGACACAAGTGGTGTGTGGGTCAGCCTTGGCAAAGGCGTCCCCACAGACATCACAGTGTTGAAACCCAGTGGGCCCGGTTTTTCTTTTGGGTTTCTCAGACATAATGCCAGCCTAACCAAAAACTTGCCCTTTTGATGGCAGTGCCAGGCAAGACACCCTTATCGGTTCCTAACCGTGTCACGGGTATTTGAAAAAACCGTAATAATTTCGTTTTTAGAACCGATAAGAACAGGAACCGCACTCTAAAACCCACAGTACAGTTTTAAAAGGCAGAAAAAACCAAGCGATCGGTTCAAAACCGAACCGATAATTAATTTTCCACACAGACTTGAATTTTTGTACTTACGGTTACCAGATAGAGCTTTAGAACCGAAATGCGGTAAAAATAATGACTTTTGCCGGTTCAAATGAACCGAAAACTACTCTCTTGAACCGAGAATGAACCGAGCTGAAGGAGCTGATCTCCGGAGCGACTGTTCAGTGAAGCGGAGTAAAGAATCTGACAGTTTCATTTGAAACTGCCAGATAGAGCTTTGGGCACAGCGCCCTCGCGCTGTAGAACTCCAGATCTTCTGGAGTTAACTCCTTCCTCTCCGGGGCAGTTCAGCTGCAGTGGCTGACTGCTATTGTTATAATATAGCAAGACTTCATGGTGTTTGAATGGCAATGCTCGGAAGCCGGAAAGCGAAAGAGGGTTAGTGAGAGCCTCCGAGGTCCTGCCCTGGCTACCATCCGTGCTAAACGGGCCAGTAACCCTGAAGCGACTGCACAGGCCTATCTTGAGGCCTTGGAGAATGTGTATGGGAGCCCAGATTCTGATGAGGACCTATGGTGGAGAGTAAGAAATGCACAACAGTACCAAGGGGAGTTGTTGTCTGTGTATGTATCTCGGCTGGAAAAATTGTTGCAAGAATGCCTCAGAAAGGGTAGTTTGCCAGCGATTGAACTGGACCGAACCAGGCTGGACAGGATCCTTAAGTCTGCCCCCTTCTCAGAACTGCTGTTGCTTCAGTTACGCCTGGCAAATCGACTGGAATCCCCACCCTCCTATGATGAGTTAATGAGAGAAATTCGAGGAGTTGAGAAAAGGCGACCTCGGGAAGGACCTGCACCAATAGCTGCGGCTATGACCCGAGTGACTGAGGGTGGCCCATCAAGTGAAGTTCAGGGGCAGAGGTTGGCAGTCAATGAGTGCTCTGATAAGGAAAAAGATATGCCACAATGGGCCGAACTGTTGAGAGAGATCCGGGAATTCAAAAACAGTCCCTTTATGAAGGCCACGCCTGCAAGTACGGGCCCTGACCTATATCCGACTGCATCTGCTATGGGGGTGGGGATACCCACCCATGTATCTCCTGCTGATAACAGCTCCGAACTCGATTCCTTGACCATGGAAGTGGAGAAACTGACGAGATGTCTCCAAATGCTTATCACGCCACAGACAGAGATGGCACCAAGGTTTCCAGTTAGTAATACCCCCGCCCTGGCTCCCAGTGTGGCGCCTCGGCCAGCTCAAACTCCAGAAAGTATGTTTTGCTATAATTGTGGGAAGGATGGGCACATGAAAAGGGAATGCCGGTCCCCAAAAGACACTGACAAAGTTGCATATAGGCTACAAGGAGAGCTTCGGAGAACAAATCAGTGGTTAAGAGGTGCACGAATGATCCCAGTGAGGGCACCAAAATGCTAACTCACGTCCCTTTGTGGCAAGGTCAGTTGCCCAGGCCCCACTCATCGCCTCCAGACTGGTCCAGAATAGTGGGTCCCTCCATGGAGACCACTGTAAAGGTGAATGGAGTGTCTACAAGAGCTGTATTAGACAGTGGCTCCCAAGTGACAATTATGTTCCAGGATTGGTATCAGAAGCATTTGTCAGACGACCTTACAACCATTAGAAGGACTGCATGTATGGGGGTTAAGTGAGAAGGCCTACCCCTATTCGGGTATATCCGAATTTGGCTGTCTTTCCCCACCTCCGTGGCTGGAGTGCGAACAAGTAGAGACTCTAGCTTTAGTGTGTCCCCCACTGGACTGTATGATGGTGTCCTTTGTTGATTGGAACAAATGCTCATATGTTCGGAAGGCTGGCACAGTTGTGTTATGAAAACAGGGGTCAAAAACTAGTAGAGCTTTAAGAGTTCCAGCTTTAATTAAGAAGGCCTATGAGGCACAGAGAGATGCTGAAAAATAGAACCAGAGGAACCGGTCGGAATTGTATGGAAGAAGGATCCTGAGTCTCTGATCCTGGCGCCAAATGCCCAGTGTACCTTACAGGAGAGGTCCGTATCAGAAAGGATGTTAAGAATAAAATATTAATGTTGGATGCACCAGGCGATGGAAAATTGCCAGGGGACTGCTGGTCAAGCTTCAGTATTTTGCCCGCTAGAGCCCATGCTTATGCCAGAAGGGTAATGGTCCAAGTTCATAATGTGTCTGAAAGAGACATTCGAGTAAACAGAGGTTGCATCCTGGCTAATGTGCATTGTGCAGACACTGCAGTGCTACCCAGCAGCAAGAGTTCGAGGAAGAATGACAGAGTAACGCCTGACTTGTTTGATTTCGGCGACTCGCTGCCAGCTGAATGGAAAGTGAGGATCAGTGAGAAGCTTGCCCAGAGAGACCAGGTGTTTTCTTTAAAGGAATGGGACGTAGGATGCGTGCAAGGAGCTGAGCACAATATCCGGCTGCATGACGAAAGACCATTTCGTGAGAGGTCTCGACGCCTGGCACCTGCTGACATAGATGATGTGAGACGGCATCTGCAAGAGATGTTAGCTGCTGGTGTAATACAAGAATCCAGAAGCCCTTATGCTTCCCCCATTGTGGTAGTGAGGAAAAAGAATGGAACAGTAAGGATGTGTGGATTATCGCACCTTAAACCGGCGGACTATCCCTGATCAGTACACAATGCCCCGCATTCAGGATGCTTTGGACTGCCTAAACGGGAGCAAGTGGTTCTCTGTGCTGGATCTCCGCAGTGGGTACTACCAGATCCCGATGGCCCCAGAGGACTGTGAGAAGACAGCCTTTATCTGTCCGCTATTCTATGAATTCATGAGGATGCCTCAAGGGATTTCAGGTGCCCCAGCCACTTTTCAACCATTGATGGAGCGTGCAGTGGGGACATGAACTTACTAGAGTGCCTGGTATACCTAGATGATGTTATTGTGTTTGGCAGCTCACTGGAGGAACATGAGAGCAGATTATTTAAGGTATTGGACCGACTGGAGGACTTTGGCCTTAAACTGTCCATTGATAAGTGTCAATTTTTCAAACATCAGTAAAGTATGTGGACACATAGTATCCACCGAGGGAATAGAGACCGACCCAAGTAAAGTTGAGGCCTTGACCACCTGGCCACAGCCCAAAAATCTAAAAGAACTGCAAAGATTCCTGGGATTCTGTGGTTATTATCGGCGCTCATCAAGGACTATTCAAGAGTGATCCGCCTTTACTTAACCTTACTCAAGGGTATCCCCAACCCACAAAAAATACCAAAAGTCAGCCCCCTCAAGACTGAAAGAGTGTATTTTCATCCGAGTGAAGTATTTGGAGCCGCTGGACTCCTGATTGTGAGACTGCTTTTCATGAGATCATATATCAACTTACCCATGCTCCAGTGCTGGCCTATGCCGATCCAAGAAAACCTTACGCCCTGCACACTGATGCTAGCTTGCAAGGGTTGGGGGCTGTGTTGTACCAAGAGCACGAGAATGGCCTGAGACCAGTGGCCTTTGCCAGTAGAAGCCTGACCCCATCCGAAAAGAACTATCCTGTACATAAGTTAGAGTTCCTAGCTTTGAAGTGGGCTATTGTTGACCAATTCCATGAGTACTTGTATGGGGCTAAAATACTAGTAAAACTGACAATAATCCTTTGACCTATGTGCAGACCTCAGCTAAGTTGGATGCCACTGGCCATAGGTGGCTTTCTGCATTATCTACATATGACTATGCTCTCGAATACCGAGCAGGTCTGAACCACATAGATGCTGATGCTCTCTCCGGAGGCCTGTTCCCCAGAATGATTGGGTCCGATTGCAGAACCTGACATTCGGGCACTCTGCCGAAGTTTGACAGGGAGGAACAATGTCCACGGACGCAGTGGACTGCATGGTGGATTGCTTGGGACCTCTGAGAATTGCATACCTGCTGCTTATTGCCACTTTTCTGCAATAGACATTGGTGCACTGCCTCAGCTGGACAATGACAGTATTCGGCGGGCTCAATCCCGCGATCCTATGATCAAACAGCTTTAGAAGCCCTCTATGCAGGAAAAGATGTGTCCAAATTACGCCCACTGATTTGAGAACTGCACTGTTATACAAAGAAGGTCCTAAGTTAAAACTGATCAATAAACTGTTATACAGAGAAACAGTAGACAGAGGGGACAAGTAGACAAACAACAACTGGTGCTGCCCACTGCCTTCGAGACTCAGTATTGAGGTCCTTGCACAACCACATGGGGCACCTTAGTATAGACAGAACACTTGACTTGGTGAGATCCAGATTCTATTGGCCTAAGATGGGGCTGATGTGGAGCAACACATTCAAACTTGTAGTCGCTGCTTACAGAGGAAAGCTTTGCCCCAGAGGGCTGCCCCTTGTTAACATAACCACCAGTGCACCCATGGAGCTGGTCTGTATTGATTTTCTGAGTCTGGAGTCAGATCAAAGAAATATCAGTAATGTGCTGGTGGTCACTGACCATTTCACGAGATATGCCCAAGCTTTCCCACCAAAGACCAGAAAGCATCCACTGTAGCCAAAGTACTTGTAGAAAACTTTTTGTTCACTATGGGCTCCACAAAGAATCCATTCTGATCAAGGGAGAGACTTTGAGAGTCGCCTGATCAAAGAGATGCTTTCTGTGGGAAGTGCGAAAGTCCAGAACCACTCCTTACCACCCCAGGGGACCCTCAGCCTGAACGTTTCAACCGCACTTTGCTAGATATGCTAGGCACCCTGCACCCAAAGGACAAGCCTAGATGGAGCCAACAAATTAGCACCCTGGTACATGCTTATAACTGCACCAAAAGTGATGCCACTGGTTCTCCCTCACCGCCTGATATTTGGAAGAGAAGCTCGACTACCGGTAGATGTGTGTTTTGGGGTCTCTCCTGATGGGGTTCAAGCTGACAACTATTTACAGTATGTGCAAAAGTTAAAGGCCCAGCTAACTCATGCGTACCAACTGGCTCAAACCATGGCTGCCAAAATAAATCTGGCCAACAAAGAAAGGTATGATAAAAAGGTGAAAGCACAGGAACTCCAGGAGGGAGATCGGGTATTGCTAAGAAATCTGGGACTGCATGGCAAGCACAAGATTGCTGACAGATGGCACCATCTCCCTCACATTGTAGTGGGCAAACTAGATGATCTGCCAGTGTACAAAGTAAGGCCTGAGAATAATTCAAAAGATGTAAAAACAATGCATAGAAATCATTTACTGCCCATTGGACAAATCTTAATTGAGTCTGAGCCCCTAGAAGATGCCCCTCTGGACCAGTGACTAGAGCTGCTGCTAAGAAAAGATCAAGAAAGTCTGCACCTACAGAAGCAAAGTTAAAGTGTTCCTCCACAAGTCCCAGTTGAGCATGATTGTCAGTCCATATCGGAAGAAAGTGAGAGTGACTTTGAATACTATCCTTCTTACGAACTGAGTCAATTGTTTGGGCAATCCCTAGTCAATACTGGAGACAAAGCTGGGCCTTCTGGACTGTCTAAGCCCCAGTTTCGTCCCTGGAGCCAATGCTCCCAGAAAGTGAAGTGCAAAGCATCAGATCAGATGAAATGGAATCATTGTGCATGGTTGAACTGTTTGAGCTTTCAGGAGGAAAATGATGGATTGGGGCAGACTGGTGATACACCAACAAGAAGAGTATTTTGAGTGCCCTGACAGTCCACTGCCAGTGTCCGAAAGCTCTCCATGTGAGCCAAATGTTGTGGACTCAGAAACTGTAACTCCTGGAGCTGAAAGTGCCCCAAGCCCCAGCCTCCTCTACCCATGGAGACTCCTGACAAGTGAGGTCAATGCTGAAAATGAGGCTCAGAGTGCAGAGACTGTAACAGTTCCCCTAGAAAGACTGGTCGAGCTGTAAAGCCTGTGGTGCACCTCAGTTATGATTCCTGGGCGGCCAGTGGATCTGCCTCAATGTTGTCCATAAAGGAGTGTATGTGTCCCGAGCTCATTGCCCAAACTGAGGGCCAGTGCTAACTCCAAGTTACTTGTGTTGCCTCTCTAGTATGGTGCCCTTGCCCCATCCAGCCCCAAGGTAACTGATAGGAAGGCCCCTCTCTTCAGGTTTCATGTACAAGAGGTAATAACTTGAGTTATGGTACAATGTGTATGTAATACGTGTAAAGAGTGACGACTGCAATGTTTCAGAAATGTGTTCTTGGTAAAATGATATATTGACTGATGATTACGCTGTGAGCCTAATGCAAATGTATATGGTTGCAGTTAAAACTTATGGGGGTACTTGCTTGACACGGACGTCAAGCTTTCCCAGGCCAGGAAGGGTGTAACCCCCCTGCAAATGGGGGTTCCCAAAAGACTTCCAGGAGCTTGCTTGAATGCTCCAAGCCTGAATGGTGTTTGGCGTTTAAGCCATTTATCAGTGAGTGTTTTTAGAGCCTCTGGTACTGTCTCTTTAAGAGCTGTCTGCTTGCAGACATAATTAGTTTGTATGGGGGGACTGTGTGCTTCTCTGTTTGAGTACCACTGAGCTGCTGCCAATTCACTCCATTTTGCAGTCTCTAGGAGTGCAAAGGAACCTATCTGAAAGATGTAACTGTTTGCCAGAAATCATTTACAGTAATAATGAAATTACAGTTTGTCTAACCTGCTTTTGCAGTCAGAACTGTGTCTGCCTAGTTCCCCATTCTGGTTTTGAACTGCTGAACTGGACCAATCAGTGTGGGGTAAGCTAGCTCTAAAATGGTGCCTTGGACGAATCAGAACTTGGACTCATAATCTGAGCCAGCCACAAGAGGATTGTATGGGCAGTGACTCTGGGAGATGTAGTTTAGACTTGCGCCTTTTTGGACCAACAGCAGTAGTCTATTGTGAGTGACAGCCAATCCAGTCAAGAACTGGGAGGAACTCAAAGGAAGTGCCCGGTTTTGTCTGTTGGAGTTTCAGTTTAGATCTGGCAGTGAAGGAAAAGAAACCCTGTGCTCCTTCAGTGCACAGTTTCAGTCAAAAAACGGTGTAAGGCCCAGAGTTCCGGGTCTGCAGCTTGTGTAACTGCTTGTTAGGACTGAACTGCCCTGTGAAAAGAATCAAAGGATCTCTGAAGAGTAGAAACCAGGCTCACCCTGTAGAAGACTGGAGAAATTGTTGAATTGCACTCGGTCTGTCAGAACTGAATCTGCTGTGTGTTCTCCCGGTATTGTGCAGTAATTGCGATCGGATAGAGAAGCAGCCTGCCTGGTATAGTACTTTTTTACCATATAATGTGTGAAGAGTCTCGTGAGCTCAAGAGTAGCCCTGCTGACGTTGAAGGACCCTATCTTGTTTGGAGGTCGTGAGTACTAATTCAGGGTCGCTTCCCTGTTGAATTGCCACATTAAATCCAAATGGAATCACTGTACTGCTGACTGTTTAAACTAATTTTTCTTTTCACTGTGTGAAAGGGCCCCTACCAGCTGCCACGGTTTGGACTAGCCACTAGGGCTTGGGTACCCAGGGACAGTAACTGGTAGGGATAGGCCTGTGCACAGAGCCATAGGTAGATAGTAAAGTGATAAGCTAATTAACCTGATTTCCCCCTGTCCTTGTATATCCCCCTAAATAAATCAGAGCTGCTTGTTTCAGCAAAGTTATACTGCCTGAGGTATTTGTCTATGTTAAAGTACTGTACTGTGATTGTTGCACTGTATCTTATTTCACAGGAGGTCCCAGTGCCGGAACTAGTCCTGGGGGTAAGTGTATACTGTGAAGGTAATTCTGATATATTGTGTGGGCCACTAGTGGGAAGAAAGGGGGGTTGCAGTGTCCCAGAGGGCTGTGACCAAGTAAGTTTAACTATTGCAAACCCTGACCTCTGGGTGGAGGCACCCGCCATTGGATCCAGGCCCCTCAACCTGTTAGTGGCAAATCAGGCAGGGGTAGTAGCCCCTGGGATAGCGCCATCTAGGGGTTACACAAATGTGACTGAGACCTTTCTCTGATGGCAAAATGGTGCTGGCCTCATGCACCAGCTGCAGCTCCATGTAGCCCCCCCCTCCCCCCACCATGCTCATCATTTTGTGCAGTTGCCTTAACATTTTTGGTTGGTAATGCAAATATTGAATAATACCACAGTTCAAATAAAACTCTTGAGACTTTAAGTATTTTATATACTTTATTGTTCAAAATTCTCTATGCTTGGTCAGGTAAAAATTACAATTCACATAACAAGTTATGACATTGCTGTGGGTTAAAATTACATTACCCATGTAATGCTATTTTATTTTTCCTAGGGATGGGAGAATGAGATTGCGCAGTATACCCTCCGTTGTTTGCAGCTATATTCCTATGGGGCTGACAAGGAAAGTCTGCTAAGTACTTAACCTTTTGTAAAAGGTCCTTCACTGGAGTGGCACCTGCCAGCATGTAGGGTTTTCCTGTATGTATCTTAATTTTAATTGCGATCTATGTTGGTTCTCCCCAACATCTGCAATCACCCTCGGCAAGGTAATGGAAGTACTGAGATGATGAACAGGATTCAGATTCATCAGTCTGAATCCTCACTACTCATGAGCTCTTGATGTCTGCTACCAGAGTAATCTTACATGGTTTCTTTCTCCACGACATCTGTTTGTCTCATCCAGACTGCACTACTGCTCCCAAACCCCACGACCTGATAGTAGGACAAAGCTTTACTGTAGGCCAGTTACTATCCTCGTAAGAAGGCAGTATGGTTTTATGCAGAGCAGGCAGGAAGGGAGGAGGAGTGGCACTCTATGTGAAAAATGACATAAGGGCCACAGAGATCCAGGAGGAACAAAATGGGGAAGAGATACTGTGGGTTAAGCTGGAAAGGAAAATGGGGACAGCCATCTGCACAAGTGTGGCCTATAGACCACCAGCCCAGGAGGAAGAAACAGATAGGGAGCTGATGCTAGCCATCCAAAGGATGGCAGACAAGGGTGAGGTAGTACTGGTTGGAGACTTCAATATTCCAGACGTGGACTGGAGCATCCCAGCAGCAGCATCAACTAGGAACAGATTTATCCTGGACTCCCTTCAGGGTGCCTTCCTCAAGCAACTGGTCATGGAACCAACTCGCAGAAGGCAATACTGGACCTTGTGCTCACAAACAGGGACAGTGTGATGGGGGTAACAGTGGGGGAGCACCTGGGAAACAGTGACCACCAGTCATTGTGGTTTGAAATCACAGAAAGAGCAGAACCAAACCACACAAAAACACGTATCCTGGATTTTAGGGGGGCAGACTTTGGGAAAATGGGGAGATACTTGAAAGAGGCATTAAGGGGAATGTGACAGGAATCAGGGGTTGAGGAACAGTGGGCAGTATTTAAAATGGGGATTACAAGAACAATAGAATTATGTATTAAGCAGGTTAGCAAGAGGAAAAGGAAGAGGAGACCATTATCAGGGGCGTAGCCAGGATTTGGTGTGGGATTCCCAGACAATTCTAGGGGGGTCTGGGGGCATGCCCCCCCAGAAAATTTTGAAAATGTAGGTGTTAAATGGTGCATTTTCATGCATTTTAGGCAATTGTTGAGTCACCAAATGTTCAAAATTTGAATCATCATTCTCATCCTTCCCTGCAATCTCAAGTATTTCAGCCAGGTGCTCCTTATAAACTTTTTTTTTGGGGGGGAGAGTAATTTTCATTTCCCCAAATTTAATTTATTTGTTCAACTATTGCCTTGTCCTTTAAGTTCCACCTTTCCCACTGCATGTATTCCCTTTGAAAAACTGCCCGCAGTTTGTATGGTTTCTGTTAATTGTTTTCCTCCTTTGCCTCTTTTACTTGCATGACCCCTACTCTTATAAGGAAAACAAATAATACTCAGGTACTTTTTATTTTAAATGTTTATTGTTTGTGTGCAGCTCACATATTAAAAAGTAATGCATTAAAAATATTTAAAACATATATAAAGAGCCTGTCTATAATGTACGCCGTATATTGACACATAGGGATACACAGCTTTTCCCATTAAAGTAGTATGTAACCAGTGAATGACACATTTGACAACTGGTTAAGAGTGTTTTTAAATGTTAACTACAAACATTAAATTAACTACTTTTCATCAAACACATATAGTTATTTTCCTAGAACTCGTTTGTTTATCAGGTTATCTTCTGTACTCATGTTGAGTTTTTTTCAGTCTGTGAATGACACAAAATAAGGAGTCCCAGCTTCAAAATAACAACATGTAGTATGGAAATAAACAGAAAAATCATGCTGGGTTGGAAGAAATTAGTGGATCACAGGCTGCTTTCTTACTCTAGTTCTAATTTTCTTACTGTCATCACAGAACCACCACTGCTTTGGATGTTTTGTTGCAAACCTTTCAACTTCCTCAATTTACACTTTTTCTGCACATGAATGTGCATTAGGACAAGGCTGGCTTTCTGTAATTATCAATGTGATTAAAATTACCAAACCAGTAGAACAGATACAGATGGTAGATTGAATTATTTGACAACTGGTGTCATCAGAGTGTAAGAATAACAAGTAACATGCACACTACAACTAACACTCAATCACATAGTTATTTGCCAGGCTCTCTTGTTTCTTTATCAGATTTATGTTCTCTAATCTAGTTCTGTATTTAAAGTCTGGATTGATGCAAAATAAGATTCCCAGCTTCAAAATGGCAAATATACTAAAGTATTTTAAGATGCCTGGTAGGAAGAAATTACTTAAATGGACCCCCTGCTTTCTTACTCTAATTCTCATTTTGTTGCTGTGCCATCACATTCACAAGCAACATCCGTCTTGGATGTTTTGCTGCAAACCTTTCAATCACTTTATCAGTGTCTACTTTAGCTCCATAATGAATCTGCATTAAGGCAAGGCCTGACATTCTCTCATTTCCCACTGTGCTTCTCACATAAGTTTTGAGCCTGCGAAGAGCACTGAAAGAACGCTCACATTGTGCACTACTGACTGGAATTACGCAGAGTATCTTGAGTAAAGTGTATATATTTCGCGCTCGGGGTGGGTCAGAAGTTGGTCAACTGGGTGGCAAACTGGTTGACTGGCAGAAAACAGAGAGTGGTGGTAAATGGTATACAGTCAGAAGAGATGCAAGTCACAAGTGGGGTACCTCAGGGATCAGTCCTGGGGCCAGTCCTATTCAACATCTTCATTAGTGACCTGCAGATGGACTAGAGGGTAAGGCTTGTCTGTTTGCAGATGACACCAAGATCTGCAACAGAGTAGATGATCCAGATGGGGTGGGCAGAATGAGAAGAGATCTGGATAAACTAGCAGAATGGTCAGAAGAGTGGCAACTGGGATTTAATGCAAAGAAGTGCAAAATCATGCACATAGGGAAGAGAAACCCTGAAGCCACTTATAGGCTGGGAGGAGTTGCTAGCAGTCACAAAGGAAGAAAGAGACTTGGGCATCATCATCACTGATGACCTAAAATCATCCAAGCAGACCTCTAAAGCAGTAGGTAAGGCTAGGGGTGTTAGGGTGTATTAGTAGGGGTATCACAAGTCGTAAGAGGGAGGTAATAATCCTCTGTACAAGACATTGGTTAGGCCCCATCTGGAGTACTGCGGCAGTATTGGAGGCCACACCTTCACAAGGACATTAACCAAATTGAGGCAGTCCAGAGAAGGGCAACAAAATGGTGCAGGGACTGCATCAGAAGACATATGAGGACAGATTAATGGAGCTCAATATGTATACCCTTGAGCAAAGGAGGGAGAGAGGTGATATGATCGAGACATTTAAACACCTTAAGGGCATAAACAAGGTGAAAGAGTCTAACATGTTTAAATATAAGAAAATAGCAGGACAAGAGGACACAGCATGAGATTAGAGGGAGGCCGATTAAGGGGAATGTGAGGAAATTCTTTTTCACAGAAAGGGTGGTAGATGCATGGAATGGCTTACCACAAGAAGTGGTGGCTATGAATACAGTGCAGGGCTTCAAACAGGCATGGGATAGGCATAAGGAGCAATACAAATGACTATGAATAGATAGGTCACTGACAGAGCAAAGGCCGATGGCACATTTATAAGGTAGAAAAAGAAATGGGCAGACTGGATGGGCCTTGCGGTCCTTATCTGCCGTCAACGTCTATGTTTCTATGTTTCTATGTTATATTTGGGAAAAAGGATGCATCACAGGCTCTGAATGCTTCTACAGCAGTATCAGGTGGGTTTTGATTGTTTTGCCATTTAGTTTTCCATGTTAGCAGTTCCACATCTATAACCTGAGGAGAAGGAATATCTTTTTTATAGAAATCGATAACTTCATCTAGGTTGATGTTTCCACCATTGCATTTAATCACTGATGGAATAAGGCCCATTAGCTTAGGCACAACTTGCTGTGTTCTTGAAAATTTCACAGCCAGTGCCTCAAGGAGATAATCAAGCATTGGAATTGCAATCACCCTCCTGTAATACTCTTCAGGATCACTTGCAGGAGTATTGCTTCGTGAGTCTGTCTCCCAACAGTGCGTGGTACTTCAGGTTGAACGCTGACCTTTCTGAAACACTACATGCCTCAGTGTACCAGCTGTGGAAGAGAGTCTCAATTTCTTGTCGAGCTACCTTTATACTGTCCTCTACTGTGGTAATCATGTTGTAAGCATATTATATCAATTGCACTGTTTTTTCAGTTTTACACTCAGTGGTTGCACAAACTTCAGTACCTTCATGACTGTGATGAAGCAAATAATGTAACGGAAATTCTATAGAATAAAGGATCCCATTTGCTAATGTCTTAGTCTCAGCATCCCAATTCCATTCTCCATACTCATCAGCATATTGCTGTCCATTACTGATGACATGTAGTGCAAATGAGAATACATGAAAAAGATCATAAAATATCTCATATGCTGTATGCCTCATTGCCCACCTTGTTCTGCAAAGAGATTGCAATGTCACTCGCTTAGCTTCAGGATAATTACGCCCTACTACTTTCAACAGAAGCTCATTTCTTTTGGGTGAGAAATTGAAGAAGTTACAACACTGGTTAAGCACATCATGCATGTTCCGGATTTCAGGGTTGACAAGAGCTCACTATACACAAATTGAGGCAATCGCATTACAGTGCACGTAAACAGCGGATTCATTCTGCTGGCAAATTAAACCTTGTGTGTCCTCGAACGCTTGAGGACATGTTTGAGGCCCCATCATATCCTTGGCCTCGGCATGCTTGAATGTCAAGACTCACTGTACCAATTTATGTAATATGTTCTTTGCAAGTGTCACCAGTTATTCTCTCACAAGGTACAAAGTCTAGGAAGTCCTCTCTTATATTCTGAGTTTTGTCAATATATCGCAGTACCAGAGACAAAACTTCTGTTACTTACATCTGTAACTTCATCACCAAGAATAGAGTAGTACTCAGCATCTTTTATGTCTTTAATTATATTGTCTCTAATCTGATCCCCAATAATGTCTATCAACTCATTTTGAATATCTGGCGAGTGATATTGTGCATTTCTCCCACCGAACTGTAAATGTTCAGCTAAACTTGTATCTCCAGCATTTACCCTGAATTTTAACAGGGAGATAAAGTTTCCTGAATTGTGGGTATCATCATCTATTTTCTCAATATGGCCACGTAAAGCTATATTCTGGCGACCACAGACAAGTATAGTTTCTATTATTGATCCTAATATTTTCCTGTTTTGTTCAATTCTTGCAGCACACCTAGCATCAAGTTTGCTCCTCACTGATTTTTCTGGGGTTTCCATAGTTATTTTAAAATTCTGAGCCTTTTCCAATGCATTCATGAGATACTGTTTCTTGCAGTGTTCTTTTAGAATCTCCTTTGCTTTTGTCCAGTTAATTAATGGTTTAGTGACAAGAGTGCCCAAGCTATCACTGTAGCCAAACAAGCTACAAAACTTACACAAGCCACCCCTCAACGATTCACTGTAAACTAGCCAAGGGTATTCAACACACCATTTGTGTTGGAAGGATCGTTGTTTACCATGCATCACTGTCTTTGGAAACATATAAGTAGCTGATGGACTGAAGTGCTGAGTGAGGTATTTATACTTCTCAGAATCATTGAGTGAGGTGCCAATGATTCTACCAGTATCATAAGGTCCCTCCTCTGGCATACTGCTACTCTCATTTTGCACATTTTGCACTAGTATGCTATTATTGCTGTTTTCATTGGAGAATCTTTCTTGAACAGTGCTTCTGTTGTCACTGCCTGCTGCAATGCCTGAATCTAAAAATACAAAAGGCATTGTTAAGTTCTTCATGCATATGGGAAAATGAAAGCAGAGATGAGACAAGTGTTTTTTTTTTATGTGTTGCTCAAATGCTGTTTCCCAAATAACAGTATTGCAAAACTGGTGGTGGTGGTGGTGGTGGTGGTGGTGATTGAGACAATGGGGACATGCAAACGGTGAAGTGTAGGTGGTAATGGGAATATTTTAGTGAGAAAGATCATATGACCAGCAGGATTAAGTCTGTGCAGAAACATGAACCTTTCATTTCCTGCCATGAAATAATTGTAGCAGTAAGTGCATTCAATAATGTATTTATTGCTGAGACTAATGTCATTAATGACAAGTGCAAACTACCTATGATAATATGAAAACATGGAGTGGTGGGAGGCACAATACAAGATAGAAAGACAACCATTCTTATGCAAATAAGAATCATGAGTCTGTTTTCTGACTATAATTCAGTTGTTTTACAAAAGACTGATAATAAAGATTCGACAGTGCGTGTTTCCAATATACAAGAGACACACCTTGAGAGCTCCCACTTTCTGATGGGCTTAATGGTCGTTTTGTTCCAAATCCAAATGAAGAAAGAGTTGCCTGATTGGTAAATCCTTGCTTCTTAGTAGCTGCCATCTCAGAGACTGATCCAAGTCAATGTCGCTTTTTTTGAAATGGAGGAGCAGAGTTTTACTTAATGCATGCTTTCAATATCAAGTCACATTACTTTAAATGTATTTGCCTTGCAAACAGAACAAACTTCACAATATTAACTGTAACCCCTGCCAAAAGGCCCCAGCCAAGTCCAATCATCTATGCCTGGGCTGTCAACTGATGGCAAGACAAGATAAGAACTTAAGTAAGAAAGCAGGGTGTTGTAATAAGACATCCGTAGCCCATCTTACAGGGATTTTCTCTCTATTTATATTCATGTGCTCAGTAATTGACAGCAATATGTTGATAAGCATGGAGACAACTGGATGCTGAGACTAAGGCAATGGGAAGGGTATCCTTTATTCTACGGAGAAGTACTGTTCCATTATTTAGTGTTCGTACTTCTTAAAAACTGATGGCAAGAACGAGATAAGAACTTAAGTAAGAAAGCAGGGTGTTGTAATACAGTTAAAGACATCCGTAACCCAGCAACTGACAGCAATATGTTCAAGCATGGAGACAACTGGATGCTGAGACTAAGGCAATGGGAAAGGTAAGGAGACCAGGGGGATCTTGAGATAGTCAGTGTCTTCACCAATAAAAAACAGGAAGTTGTTATCCATGTACAGAAAGCTGGTGAGACCCATCCTGAGTACTACATGCAGTTTTGGGATCTCTGCAAGGACATAAAGACAGGATGGAGGCAGCCCAGATGGCAACTAATATGGTGCATGGTTTGCAGCAAAATATGAAGAGAGAGACTTTAGGACCCGAATATACCCTCTAGGTGTGAGAAGCCTGACTGGGAAACATGAGAGAAAATTTCGTGCCTAAAAGGAACAAAGTCCAACAGGGTAGCATCTTTCTGAACAAAATGTGAAAAGGGTCACAATTTCGAGATAGAGGGAGGGTGACTGAGGGCAACATGAGAAGTATTTTTCATAGAGGGAGTGGTGGATGCATGGAATGGCCTTCCTGAGGTTCAGGTGTGAAAATGAATGTAGGGACACAGGCCAAGACAGTTCTAGTACGGAGGGAAAGTGTATGCTGTTAGAACTGATCTGCCAGCTTAGCCACTGGGAAATGGTGGATGGACCAAGTGATCTTTATCTGCCAGAATAAAGTATTGTGAAATTATAATCTTTGTGTGCTATTTTTTACTACTCTCACATCCAGCATGTTGTGGAATAATTTAATTCAAATCACCATTAATCTTATGGGCCTGTGTAATTTTAATCAGTGCTCCATGAATGAGATGGTGGATTACACAGGCAGCTCACAGATCAGCCCACCACCCTGACTGTATTTTAATATGCAGTCTCATGAGAGTAATACACACAGCTCACAGATAGAACCCCTTTATGTTTTTTGACTTGTGTGTGACTGTGACCAGATATAAGTAACCTCATTGCATTCTGTGTCCAGTTAGCTGTGCTAATTCATAAGCCAGCCACACGTTTATTTCCTATTCACCCAGTCCCTCAATCACAGACATTGCAGATGGACTGGCGGGCAAAGTTTGTCCGTTAGTTTGCAGATGACACCTGCAACACAGTATGATCCAGATGGGTGGGCAGAATGAACAGAGATAAGGATAAACTAGTAAAATGGTTTGAAGAATGGCAACTGGGGTTTAATGCAAAGATGTGCAAGATCATGCACATAGGGAGAGGGAGTTGATATGCACAAGTCTTTTCTTCCCTTGTGACTGCCTGGCTTGTGCATCATCATCACAGATGACCTGAAATCATCCAAGCAGTCCACTAAATCAGTAGGTAAGGCTAGGGGTGTTAGGGACGGTGTATCAGTAGGGGTATCACAAGTCGGAAGAGGGAGGTAATAATCCTCTTTACAAGACACTGGTCCATCTGGAGTACTGCAGCTCACACCTTCACAAGGACATTAATCAAACTGAGGCAGTCCAGAAGGGCAATCAAAATGGTGTAGGGTCGCCTGCATCAGAAAACATACGAGAGGGCAGATTATCCTACAGCAAAGGAGAGGAGAGAGGTGACATGATTGAAACATTCAAACACCTAAAGGGTATTAACAAGGTGAAAGAGTGTAACATGTTTCAATATAAGAAAAATTGCAGGACAGGACACAGCATGAGGTCAGATGGAGGCCGATTAAGGGGTAATGTGATGAAGTTCTTTTTCACAGAAAGGGTGGTGGATGCATGGAACAGCCTACCACAATTTCACCTCAGTCACGGAGTTGGACATGCTACCTGAAATATCCACTTAATTCCTACGTCAGTCTTTCCTTAAGTTTTCCCCGAACTGCTTATTTTACCCCATTTCTCCTCACTCACAAAACTGCTTGCAGTGCATGAAATATTCTCTGGCTGAGGTAATTTTACCTTCAGTTCCTAGCTATTTTATTCCCCTGTTTATTTGATCCATTTCACTTCAGTAACAGAGCTGTAGTCATGGATATCTTCCCTGGCTGACGGAGGTATTTTTTCCTAATTCCTGGCCCATGTCAGTTTACTTATGTCTTCTGAATCTGTTTGTCCCATCCCATTTCACCTCACAGGACCTGCAGCACTGCCAAGATGTTACATCACAAATATCCTCCTGAGCAGGGGTCCAGCCAGGATTTCAGATCTGCACACCAAGTGGACTCACTGCTACCCTCCCTCCCCCGTTAGGGTGAGCTACCCTCCCGGGTGTAGCCACACAATATACAAATGTACACCAGGACTGTGTTTGTTGCCTCATTTGGCACAATAAATACAACTTATCTCATGATAGTGGTTGTTGCCATGCATGCGTAAATACAAATGCCATGCATTGTTCCCTAGACACTCACATACCAGTCCAGAACCTGCAAAGCTGTATTGTCCTCGGGATGCAAAGAGTATTAGTGACCAGTCCTTCTAGTTTTGACTCCTTTGAATAAAATTACAAAAGGTTCAGTATTTCCACCTTTGTTAGTTTTCATGGAAAAATGAAAGCAGTTCAGAGCCTATTTGCTACCCCCCTTAAATAAAATAATTGCACACCATGGAGTGCTTGGAGTTATGCCTGCCTACACCCACTGCTCCTTGGGTACAACTTTTCCCCAGCCACTTCACCTCAGCTGAGGGCACTAGTTGTTACCTGAAAGATCCTGGTTACCTTCCAACCCTAACCTGCCATGTTACTAATAGTGTATCCTCAATTTTACCCTTACCATTTCAAAATTCACTGGTCACAGCAGCTGCTGCAAGACCTGATGGCATGTGTCTCGCTAATTATTTTTCATCAGACACCCTAGTTCCAATCCCCATTGATTTGTTTATTGCCCAGATGGTAACTTGCAGCAGCAAACATCATACTTTCAATATTTATTTAATATTTGTCCTCCGAGTAGTCCCTGACTTCACCGTGCGCACCTGGTCCTTTTCTGCCGCCCCTCCGCGATGCTAGGCCGCCCTAAGCGGCTCCAAATACAAAATGTGAAATTCCGCTCCTCTGATCAAGATCCCGACCCCCTCAGTGCCCAGTCAAGTGGCGTATTCACACTGGGATTAAACACTGTGCAGTGAGTGTTGTGTGAAAATTTTTTTTATTAGCAGAGTGACGGCGCTCCGGGAATGCTGCCTCGCAGACTGTACCCTCACGGTCGACTCCCAAGTTGAGCTCAAAGTCGTGCTCTGGCGCTTCTATGCCTGGCTCTGCATCATGTGACTGCCAAGCTGCACTCACACGTGATGCAGAGGCAAGCGAACCGAGACCGGGCACCAAGGCGAAGCCACGACTGAGGGTGCCCGACTTCCCCGCATGCCTTGCGCCAGTTAAAGGCGCTTAACTGTTTCTGGCCCACAGCCTCCCCAGAAAAGAGATCTTGCCTGTGAGTCCTCAGGATTGGGGGAGGGAGGAGGAACAAGATGATCTGACGGCTCGCTAGTGGCAATTGGGGGCCGGGTTGCACAGTGGGGAAGCGGGGTGCGCGTGGCGGGGGGGGTTCTGAGCACCCAGGAAACCCCCCTAGCTACGCCCCTGATTATGGTTTTCCAAAGAGGTAGCAAAGAAAGTGAAAGCCAAAAAGATTGCATTCAGGCAATACAAAAAGACACAGGCAGAAGGAGATAGGGAGAAGTACCAGGAGAAGCAAAGGGAGGCAGGGAGGTCAGTAAGGGAAGCCAAAGCTCAGACAGAAGACACATTGCAAAATCAGTGGGTAGAGGGACAAAACCTTTACAGGTACATAAGGAAAAAGAAAGACAAAGGTAGGGATAGTGAGACTGAAGGGGAGGATGGGGCTGTGTGAGGATGACAACAGTAAAGCTGACATACTGAACAGCTATTTCTGCTCAGTCTTTACTGAGGAAGAGGAGGGTAATGGGTCTGAAGGGAGTACAAGGGGTGAGAATGGTGCAGAAATGGACACAAGTCCCTTTACACGAGAAAGGGTCCTGAAGGAACTGGAAGTAATAAGAGTTGATAAAGCACTGGGGCCAGATGGGGTGCTCCCCAGGGTCCTTAAAGAACTAAGAGAGGTGGTGGCTGAACCTCTGGCTATCCTGTTTAGCCGATCACTGGAAACAGGGGAGGTACCCAAAGACTGGAGGACAGCAGATGTAGTCCTTTATACAAAAGTGGGAACAAAGAGGAAGCAGGAACTACAGACCAGTCAGCCTCACCTCGGTAGTGGGGAAGATCATGGAAGCACTACTGAAGGAGAGATTGGTGGAACATCTGGTTGTCAATGGACTACAGGACCCAAGGCAGCATGGTTTCACCAGGGAGGGTCATGTCAGACCAACCTCATTGAATTTTTGACTGGGTGACTAGGAGGTGGATCAGGGAGGGCAGTGGACATGGCCTATCTGGACTTCAGCAAGGCCTTTGACACTGTGCCACATAGAAGACTATTACACAAACTGGGAATATGGGTGTGGGCAGGACAGTAGTGTGGTGGGTAGGTAACTGGCTGGGTGGCAGGACACAGAGGGTGGTGGTAAATGGCTGTCACTCCACGGAGGGAAGAGTGACCAGTGGGTACCACAGGGATCAGTGCTGGACCGGTCCTATTCAACATCTTCATCAGTGACATGGCGCAGGACCAGAAGGCAGAATTTCACTGTTCGCTGATGACACAAAGCTCTGTAACAGAGTAGACACACCAGAGGATGTAGACAGAATGAGAAGCGACCTGCAGAAACTTGAAGAATGGTCAGGGTTTGGCAGTTGAAATTCAATGCAAAGAAGTGCAAGATAATGCATATGGGGCACAAAAACCTGGCACAATATATCAGTTGGGGGGGAGGATATAGCATGCACCAAGCAGGAAAGGGATCTTGGGGGTTATCATCTCTGATGACCTCAAAGGGAAACAGTGTGACAAGGCAGCAGGTAAAGCAAATAGGATGCTGGAATGTATAGGCAGGGGCATTACCAGCAGGAAAAGGGAGGTCATAATTCTGCTATACAAGACACTAGTGAGGCCCCACCTGGAGTACAGAGTACAGTTCTGGAGACCATACCTACGTAAGGACATAGACAGGGTAGAGAAGGTTCAGAGGAGGGCAACAAAGATGGTGCATGGATTGCATCACAAGTCCTATGAAGACAGGTTGAAGGAACTGAACATGTACTCCTGGAGGAGAGGAGGGAGAGGGATATGATAGAGACATACAAGTATCTTACAGGGAGGAACAGGGTGCAGGAAAACACTATTTTTAAGCGAAAAGATGTTCCAGGACTAGAGGGCATGGGATGAAGTTGGAGGAGGATTATTCAGAGGAAACATGAGAAAGAATTTCTTCACAGAACGGTGGTGGATAAGTGGAACACCCTGCCAGAGGAAGTGGTGGGGCTGAAACAATCACAGGATTTAAGAATGCATGGGATAGACATAAAGGAATTCTGGAGGTCAGGGGTAAGGTGCAACAGACTTCTAGGAAAACAAACTGAACTTACAAGCTCAAATGGGCAGACTGGGTCGGCCATAGGCCCTTATCTGCCGACACTGTCTACGTATCTGCTGATGGACACAGTCAATGGGAGCAGCAGCCAGTGCTCATCAGGGAATGTGCCCGGCTGGATTGCTGGCACAGGTGATGACCTCAGGAAAGGTTTGAAGGTTTTGCAGTGGTTCCCTCCGGGGAAGCACAAAGCCGGTGCTTTCTCATGATGCCTGCCTTGGAGATGGTGTCTTTGTTGCATGAGCATATGCAGTGATGGCTCAAGCTTTGAGGCACATTGACAAACTGCCTGGCCTGCGGCACCAGAGTATTTACAGCTGAAATGTCTACTAGTCCGGTGAAAATGTTCCCATTTCACACTGACACAAAGATAAGTAGCCCAAAGGCCTGGGATGAGATGTAGTTCTTACACTGGAATGGCTAATTAGCAGAATCTAAAAAACCTATGAACTACATGGCAAGTCATTTTTATAGTCTAGCAAATTTGAAGCCTCAGTGGTTCTAACGTTCCCATGGGTACCATGTCTTGAGCCTAAGCCAGTCTGTATGCACGGTGTTCTGCAAACTGAAGCTTCTGATTGGCGTAGATTTGCTGACTTTTCCTGTGACTATTCTAAGCAAACTGCAAAACGAATGTTCATGTGGCAACAGCAAACTTGCAGAGTTATTTTTCCCACTTTTTTCATCTCCCCCTTGTTCACAGATCAGGCCCTCCTTCAGCCATCATCAGTGCCACAATCCCATCCACCGAGGCTTCCCACCTTAAAACACATTTGTTCCCATAGATGCCACATGGTGTTGGAATGATCCCTGAATTTTGAGTAGGGGGTTACACTTGCACTCAGCATCCATCGCCTTTCTTTTTATTTTTTATTAGTTTTATAAAAAAGCACCTTAAAAACATTTACCACAACTGTCACATTACAGAAATTAATCTTACTTCAGATTTCAGATTTAACAGCAGAATATTAGTATATGCAGTACAGTGTTCATCTTCAACGGAGGGTGAGTTATCAACTTATAACAACAGGCCATCTGTTTTCGATGGCGATGGCCAGTTATTACTTGCCATAATAACCAGACGGTTATTACAGCTAGCATGTGCCAGCACCCACACAGCAGCTGTGCTAGAGACATGCACAGTCTCTCTGTCTGGAGCATAGCATTCCCTCCCATAGCAGTGGGTTTTCAATATGAAAAACCACTGATTTGAGCTGGACCTGTAGCACAGAGGTCTGAGGTGCTTGCACCTCACCTGCCGCCACACCAGTAACCCCGGTTTGGGAATGGACTTGGGTCGCTGGGGGATGGGGTGGGGGAGAGTGTTTGACAGACTGCTCTCCTCTTCTGCGGGGGGGGGGGAAGAATCGTCACTTCCTTCATAGGATGGAATGGTAAGTAGGGAGGGAGCTGTGGGACTCTTGCAGTGTGTTGTGAGCCTCCACAGGCACATGCAGACGTCCACACCCCTGCAGACTGTATGAGAAAAACCAGAAGAAAAATGGTGGGGTCGGTACCAGTGAAGTTCTGGCTGCCTGCCCTCCACCTGTGCCATCACTGGGACCCTCATTCTGGATATTCTGGAGTGTGTCTCGGAGGGGGGAATAATCTGTGGGGGACTCAGAGGGCCTGGTAAACCCCAGAAGGGGGTTACCAGTGGAGGGAGATGGGGGATAGCAGTTAATAAGCCACTGGCTCTACCCAGGAGGGATAAATACCTTTATGGAAAAAAGGCATGGCAAGGCAAACTTTATTTATAAAGCACCCTTTCTCAAAGGCTAAGAGCGCTTTACATAATTTAACAGATTTACTACACATACACAATGCATAAACAAACAAACCTCAGCAAGAATGAATGAATAAACAAACAGCAGCAGCTAATAAAATACATAAAAGACTGATCAGCTAGTACTAGTTAGCTGGAGAACACCTGCTCAAATAAATATGTTTTTAGTTATATTTTAAAGGCCTCCACTGTGTGAACTGAACAAACATTCCCTGGAAGACAGTTCCATAGCGTTGGAGCTGCCACTCCAAAGGTCTGTCCCCGGATTGTCTCAAATAGAAAGACGGACACCAAGCAAGCCCGCACTGGTGGAGCAGAGGAGTCAGTTGGGAGGTAAAGAACCAGCAGATCTTTCAATAGTCAGGTCCCAGACCAAGAAGGGCATTGTATGTTTACAAGCACATCTTTTTTCCATATAGATTTTTCTGGCACCTTGGCAGGCTGGGTGGCTGTAGCAGCCCATCCTGTAGTACCGTGGCCATCCCGAGTCTCTGTCCCTCTTTTCCTCTGAGACTGGGCAGGCTACTGGAGCCTGCTGGGAGGGCTTCATTAGGCCCCATCCTCCACTGATTTTCCTCCAGTTTTCTCCCTGGGGTCAGTGGTACATGCAATGAGTGTGCAAGGGCACTGTACTTCCGAGGAGGTGCTCCAGCACTCTGCATGTATGCCAGCCCCTCCCCATTCTGCAAGACTCACATGTGCCAACTTAACTTTTGCCAGGTGGCAGTCTAGCGGCAAGTCACGGAGTCCACCCTCCCCAAGGGAAAAGAACTGTCCTATGGACACTCAATCTTCCCCCTCCCGGCCAAGCCCCAGAGTGACCAGAGTCCATTCCCGAACCCGGGTTCACTGGCGTGGCAGCAGAGAGGCATGGATGCATCAACCCTCTGCTCCACTGGGCCAAAACAAGCATATCTTAAAGGTGATAAGCCACCATATAGGCAGCCAGTGCAGCGCATGCTGTACCGGCGTGATCGGCATGATGTGGTCCCTCTGAGAAGTTCCTATCACAAACCAAACTACAGCATTCTGGATCAGCTGGAGGTGTTGCAGCAAACTTCCAGATAACACTAAGTCTAGAGCGTTACAGTAGTCCAACCTAGAGGTAATGAATGCATGAATGACTGCCATCAGGTCAGCAGGAGACAGATGTGGTTTAATATTGGCAATGTTTCAAACATGGTAAAAGCCAGATCAAACTACCACGGACACCTGCTGGTCTAATGTCAGCCTGCAGTGCAAAATGACCCCAAGATCCTTAACCACAATCCAACATAGGAAGGACTGCCACACCTACCACTGCTGCAAGGCCCTACTGACCGGACTCTGTCATCATGACCTCTGTCTTCCCTCCTGTCGGACCTAGGGCGGATAAACTGGTCTTTCATCCCAGAGGCACCCTCCATTGACATAGCTTTTGAGGCATTCAAAACAAACTTCCTTCAAATCTGGGACAAACATGCACCATTACGAAGGAAAAGAGTCAGAGGAGCACATCTCCCCTGGATCTCAGCCAAAATTATCAGAAAATGCCTGGAAAGCTTATAAGAAGATGGGCTCACAGGCTTCCCTCACCACATACAGATCCCTTCATAACGCGTTTACAAACAGCATTCGCCAAGCGAAAAAAACATACTTCCTATCAGCTTTCAGTAAACATTTAAATCACCCAACTGACTTCTGGAAATCGCCTCAAAACCCTGCTCCCCCAACCTGCACCCCGACACTGCAAGCACAGGGCTCCTCCTATCCGACCCAATACACGTAGCTGAAGCTTTTAACACCCATTTCTCCAGCTGCGCTGAAAAGCTCCTTTCCTCCTCCCACATTATCACCCCGGTTCCTCCCTCCCACAGCACAGGTGCCCATCAGCATGCCCCCCGCCAACCACAAGCTTACCGGTCTCCTTCCGCCCAGTATCCCAAGCAGATGTCTTTCACTCCCTTCGGGCGTTAAACCCAAGCAAAGACAAATGCCCTACATCCACGGACACAAAGATCCTTTACCTTTCCACCCCAGCAATAGCCGCACCTCTAGCCGACCTTTTCAATCTATCCTTTTCTCAGGGAAAGCTACCTACAGCCTCGTAGCTGCCCACCATTATACCTCTGCCAAAAGAAGGAGACCTCTCCTCCCCAGGAAATTACTGACCCATCTCCCTACTTCCTATCCTGGCCAAAATACAGGAACGCCTGGTCCTATCCCAACTCACTCCCTACCTAGACGCCTCCTCCTTCTTTTCACCTTTCCAATCGGGCTTCCGTAAATCCCACTTGACCATCACCTCCCTGCTTCGAGTCACAGGTGATATCCTCATGAGTATGGACAAAGGATACATTACCTCTGCCATCTTCATTGACCTAGCCAAGGCTTTTGACACAGTCTCCCACTCCCTACTCCTCACCAAACTCACCAAAGCAGGGCTCTCTACACCGGCCATTGAATGGTTCCAAGATTATCTAGTAGGCAGGAAACAAGTAGTCAAAATACCCTCTCACACCTCCCACCCATTGCCTGTTCCTGCAGGCGTCCCCCAAGGCTCAGTCCTGAGTCCCCTCCTTTTCTCCATCTTTCTGAATGACCTCCCAGCAGCATGCTCCCGCTCCTCCATTCAGATGTACGCTGATGACACTGTCCTATACGCCTCTGGTCCCACTACACATAGCATAGCAACCCTCCTCCAGGAAGATTTTGATGCCATCCAAAACTGGTTTAGGTGAAACCAGTTATTTCTTAACTCTAAAAAAAAGTATCACTAACATTTGGCTCCCCACAAAGAATCTCCCGTCAAGCCCCCAGCCCCCTTTCGCAACCTTGGACAGAACTCCCCTGGAAAACTGTACGAGCTTCAGATATCTGGGCATCTGGCTAGATCAATATCTAGATTTCTCAGTTCACATCACCTCTATACACAAGCGGCTGCTCCCCAAACTTGGCGCACTAAACCGTAACAAAAGCTGTCTCCCCACTCAGACAACACACGCCATTGTTCAAAAAATGATCCTTCCCGTACTCGACTATGAGAATATAGTTTACTCCATTGCCCCCAGGTTCGCCCTGGCCAGCCTAGACACCATGTTCCACTCCTTCTGCCGCTTCATCCTCGACTGCCCCCAATCAACACACCATTGCAACCTCTACAGCTCGTTAACCCTACAGTCCCTCCATGAACACAGACAAATAAACTGCTCGAGGCTCGCAGCCAAGTATTGGTCCCACTCCCTTCCCCCCCATCTGACCACTGCCCTCTCCCAACAACCTTCACCTGTGTACTCCCTTAGAAGTACAAACCCAAGACTACTCCATGTCCCGTTTATGCGTACAACCAAAGGCCAGGCCGCTTTTAAGTACCGCATACCTCAGACCTGGAATGCCCTACCTACCCCCATCCGACACGCAACAAACCCCTCTCTACGTCACAAATTACTCAGAGCAGATTTCACCTCCAGCTGCTCCTGTTTCATCTAAAGAAACATTTTCATATGGCACGCTGAACAAAAAAACAAAATATTGTACAGTTTCCTACCTTCTGTGTAGTTACACTGAATGTATGTATCCTATCCTGGCTGCTATTTTTCTCCCAAATTCTTCTAAACTGCCAATGTACAAGCTTTATTTTTTCTGTACTGTCTAATGTATTTCCATTTTACGTATGTGGGTCTCGGCCCCCAGGTCGCATCTGGAATCGAGCATGTTGCTCAGTATGTTTTCCTGGTAAAACTCGTAAATAAATAAATAAATAGGTTGAGATACAGACAGTTTGAGGCCATTGTTTATTTTGGCAAGACATCGCCCTACCACTGGAACTGCCTGGACCCGCCAAGAGAACAAGACAAGTGCAACTCAGTGTCATGTGCATAGCAGTGAAACTTAAGCCCATACCATCTAACGATCTTCACCAAGGGCAACATGTACATAGAGAATAACACTTGGGCAAGAATCAAACTGTGGGTAACCCCACAGGAGAACACAGAACCCCAGAAATTAAACTGCCTATGGCAACCTGCTGGTTTCTCCTGGTTATGTAGGATTGAAACCAATGCATAACAGTACCATGAGACCCACATAGTTCCTCAGGTAATCCAATAACATCCCAAAGTCAACTGTGTCAAATGCCGACGAGAAATCAAGGAGGACCAAGATGGAACAAAGTCCTCTATCCCTTGCCAGAAGATGATCATGTGCTACATGGACAAGTGCAATCTCAGTACCGTGGTGGGGCCGAAAGCTTGACTGGAGAGGTTCACAAATGTAATAATTCTCCAGGCACTCCACAAGTTGGCTAATCACCGCCTTCTTGATACCCTTCCCCAGAAAGGGGAGGTTTGAAACAGGTCTGTAATTCACCAGAATTTTAAGGTCCAAGGATGTTTTTAAGGGGGGTCTACCCACCACCTTCTTCAGTGTAGATGGAAAAACACCCTCCCTCAAGGAAACATTGATGATCTTGGTGATCATCAAACCCAGGGATTCACTGTAACCCAAAAGCAAGCAGGTCAATCCCAGCCCAGTACACAGCAGGTGGGATGCAAAAAGAGATTACTTGGAGTATCTCATGCTCAATAACCAGTTGAAACTCACTCCACTTAGGCATCTCTACATTACCAGGAGGTTGACAACAGCTGGCCCATGATAAGTCGCTTGAACAGATACCAGCTGTAATGGAGGACACCTTGTCAGAGAAAAATTTACCAAACTACTCGCACTTTTCTGGTGAAAAAGTTCTAATGGATCACATACAGGGAGGATTTAACAACCTGTCTACGGTATGAAAGAGCTGAGCCGGACAATTTTTCACTGCAGCAACTGACCTTGACAGAACTCTTGCTTGCCCGTTGATACTTACCTTAGTGAGTTTTCAACAACAACCTGTCCTCCTCAGATCACGACCCTCTCCAAAAATGTTCCAACTTCCATCCCTTTGTATTTAACCGATGCAACTCATCACAATACCACGGTGAGATGCGATGAGATGTCAAGAGTCAAACATGGTAAGGTGCCAGGAAGTCTAAAGCAACCATCAGAACCATACTGCAGTGCTCCATGGCCTTCTCAGCCCCCTACACACAAGGAAGCATCACACTAGAGACATCTAGTACCTCCTGGAGCTTCCAAGGTTCCAAATTATGTTTCGGATGATACCGGACAGTCTTTACAGAGGGGGTTGTTAAAACAGGAGACCCCACAAAGGTATGACACTGCATGATGATCCAATCAAAAGATTGGATCAACCCTGACCACACTAATGTCAAGACTAAATGAGAAGACCAGGTCCAAAGTGCAGCCATGCTGATTTGTTCCACAGGTAACTGCCTCTGCTAGTCCTAGTGATGACATCAGCTTGAAGAGTTTTTGCCCAAAATGCGAGGATTCATTATTAACCCAGGCACTGAAATCCCCCAACACTAACAGCCTGCAGGCATTCAACATCTGTTTGACCATGAAGACCACCAACTACTGCAAGAAATCACTCTCATACCTGGTGGACGGTACAGGAGAATGATCTCATCACTAACACCTGCAGCACATATTACTGCCACATATTCAAGGGACCTGAAAGTTCCTATGGGGAGTGCAGTGAGTCCTAAAGTGGATTTAAAGCAAATGGCCACCTCGCCGCCTCTGCAATCCCTCATCTAGGAAATGCACCACAGACTAACTCAGCAGGACAGATGCCTCTAGAACAGGTCTGAAGTCATCGCCCAACCAGGTCTCTGTGAGGCAAACAAGGTCAGCTAAGGAATCAGTGATGAAACACTCCATCAATGCTGTTCATTTCTTGGTGACCTTGTGTTACAAAGAACGAGCTGAAGGGAAGAAGTAGAGTTGGCTGGACAGACTACTTAGTGCTCGTTGACATTTGGCTGGACCCTGGGGAGGGTAACCAGACAGGCGGACCCCAATCCTAATTCCATATCCTCCCTAAGTGTCTCCTGGCTCTCATCACTCCAATCCTGCCCCCCTGAACATGATACCCAGGGCCTCCACTGCAGGTGTTGCCCTGCCTTCGTAAGAACACCTACATGAAGGACTAAAGGAGTTCCCCTGAAAGGACAGAGCTGCCGCAGGTGGTCTCCAGAATAGATGCGCCTAGCCTTTCTCACACTTTTGCTCACGATGCAGCCCCAGCACCAAGCTTAAAACTGAAACCCAAATATATCCGACCCATACCCCCACATACCATCCACTTAAAATAATAAACACCCCAACTTAAAAGAACCAACTCCGCTAAATACCACAAACACAACTGACTCACTATATAAATACAAATTTCACAACCTAATCATTCATACCCCCAACTCACACAAAATAAGTAAAAAATGAGAAAGAGAAATAAAAAGATGGGAATCCTGCACACAAATATAGCCAATTAAATTTGATTTAGGTTAAAAATGGGCCATACTACACCTGCTGCCACCAGGTGAAGCAGACCCCCCCAAAAAACATTTGCCTCTCCCCTGTTAACCTCACAGTGTCTTTGTTTATGACATCATAGTGCTCACCATGGCAACAGACTAATGCTACAAACTGCAATTGTGTGGTTAGCAGGGGAGAATCAATATATTTTGAATGACTCAGTGAAATAATTGCTACATTATCTACATACTTCCAGGGGCTTACCTTCCGTTTTCCACAGAAATGGGCTGCAGGGGGCCCGTCAAGTGGAACCGGCAACCTTGTGTGTTGTTCTGCAGAGGTCCACCGTCCAAACATACGCATTAGCACGTGGTCTGGTCCTTCTGTGGTGGCCATTTCTGGGGCCATTTAATCACTTCCCTGGTGCTCTCAACCCTCTTGCCCACCTAATCAGGGGTCAGACACCTGAGCGAGACGGTACAAGAGTGGCCCTGAAGCTCGTACACAGCACTAGAGAGTGCTAGAGAAATGGGGGAAATATTAACATTCATAAGGCTCATGAATACTAATAAGCCAAGTTGCAGCTCCTTGGGACAGTCTGCGTCGGAGCCTGCGACCGGCCAGTGCAAGGGCGGATAGAAACAAACTGGCAGTCAATTAAGAGAGGACAGATGTCGCCACTAGATCATGGGACAGTTCAAGTTGAAAGTGCTGTACTTTGGCTGCCATGAACACTAAAAGTTAGGGCTGCCACAGAACTGTTTGGGGCTGTATGAAACATTGTGGGGGTACCCATGATGATGATACTGTGACCCTAGCCACACAAAGTGCAACAAAAGGCTTCTGGGAGAAGGAGTGAACTTTATCCAGGTGCCGAGACACCACCAATCAAAGCTTTGAGAGGGCAATAAAATATGATTGATAATGCTGGGCAGCCAATCAGAGGGCAGAACTGTAGGGAGAAATACCAGGGACTTTAGGGATTTGGGTCAATCTTAGCCAGGTTCTTATCGAGTCAGGTGGGATCTGTACTGAGAGAGCTGAATTGTCGGAGACCTTTCACAGGACTTAAGCTTGGAATTGATGCTAAGAGAGAAAAGTGAATTCTGTCTGAGAGAGACTGAGCTGGTGTGAGAATGCTCAAGGTATTTTGAATTATGCTGTTTCTTTGGGAGAGATCGCCTACTGCAGAAATCCTGCACTGTTGCTGGGACTTGGAGAAGCTGCTTGGAGAGGTTTTAAAGTTTCTGGAACTGGGTGCAAGCCAGGCTGTGTGGAAGCTGGTCTGAAAACTGGACAAACTGCTGAGAATTGTGTGCCTTCTAAAGCTGCTTTGGAAGCTGGTCTGAAACTGAGGTACCCTGACAGCAAGAGATGAGCAAGTGTTTTCATGCTCCCGACTCCCTGATACTACTGTGCACTGTTGTGGAAAGCTCGGAAGCCAGTGGCCCAATGGCACTGTGGAAAGAAAGTCAAAAGCTGCCTGGTTGCCCTTGGAATTGCTGTGTTGGTGCAGGACAAAAGTGATCTCTACCAGTTTTAGAGGCACTCTCCATAGCAAAGGAGGGAACCTAATGCCTTTCAAGTGGGATCTGCTAGCCTCAGGGGGTCACTGGCACTTGCTGGGGTGCTAGGGCACCTGCAACCCATTGGGGGAGCTGGACTGTGGGGCCACTCCTGGGTCTGGGCCTTCTGAGGTTTGATGGGACCTGCGTTGGTGCTCTGCAATGGGCCAGAAGAGGCCAAAGGTGACAAGTGGCCAGATTTTCAATCAAGGGGACAAGCTGCTAGACTTTCAATTAAGATCAAGGCTTCAAGACATTTTGCTACTGCCCAATACTGTGCCCACCACTCCCGGACTAGTGAAGCCCTTTGAATTGGAGACTTCTGAGCATCTTCAAACTGTGAGTACCCAGGGGTTTGCCCTGGAATCCAAGGGGAGTGTTCAGTTTAGATTTAATATAACTTTTCAAGCTTTTAGGGCCCCAACAGCCGTCCAACCCACGGCACCGTCCAGGCCTGCACCTTTTGGGTACCCAGAGAGACTGCTTAGTTATAGCACTGGTACCAGTGGCGGTGGGCAACTGGGGTGGTTTAGCCTCGTGCATTGTTGTTGCTGCTTACCTACCTACTAACAAGCTTTCCTTCCACAGCTATCTCTGGTCCTGGTACTCCTTTTCTAGCCCCAAATAAAACTGTGATTTGTTGTTTGGAATTGCTACGTGAGGAGTATTTTCTGACTGTCAGTCCTCAAGTGTTTATGGTTATTGGAATTGGGAAACTGTTGGGCATTCAGTGTGTGGGGTGGTTGGTAGGGGAGGTGCAGCATCACAGGGGGCTGTGCCAATCTGTCATCTGACCCCCTTATAACTTCGTGCAGTGCTTCCACCCAGAGTATTTACTATAACTTTGGGATAGAACCCCTGACAACCACCGTAGCTGGACCCAGACCCCTTAACCTGTTAGAGGGTCAACAGGCAGGGGTAATAGCCCACAGGCACAAGGTGCCTGGGCTACATCTACGGTATTTAGTAGACCAACAGCAGGATAAGTAAAAAAAAAAAAGCAAAACCTAGAAAGCAACAAAGTTAAAACATAACTGATGTAAATCTAGTGTTTTTAAGCTTTTTATTACAAAAGATAATTACTCTTTGAAGGACAACTACAACCTTTTTTGTGCATATTAAGTTTGTGAAAATGAGCTTCATAGCATTGCAGAGCAGAGGCTGCCTTATTCATTCATACAAAAACTGCATTTAGGTAATAAGATTAAATGTAGTTTTGTATGATTTAAAAAACATAAAAGCCCTCCGTTTCAAATCTCCCGCTTCAGCTGGTCCCTAACCACTGGGTCACCAGTTAGTCTTTTGAGGCAGTTAATCATGAATAGGGTTTTTAATTAAGCCAGACTCATGAAGATGGTTTTAATTAAGCCAGGGGTAACTTTCAGAGTCAGTGAGTTCTGTAACGATAAGTGGTGCAGTGCACAAACAGGCACATGTGTGGTTGGACCGATAATGCTAGAATCAGAAGGCTCGAATTCCCATTTACAGCCAACTGGAACGCCAAGTATTTTGAAGCAGTTATTCATGATAGGGGTATGAAAGTAATATTAAGTTATTTTTGTGAGTGTTGCAGTGGGTGGATGGACTGGACAGACAGCGTCCACATCTCCTCATTTTGTCAAACAGGAAGCGATCCATTGGGACTGGCAGCTAGAGTAATACTGCCATTTGACGTCAATTTGATTAGAACCATAGCTTCTTTAGTGTATTAGTTAAAATAACACACAAGACAAGTCATGATTTTGATCAGTTTTATCACAGTCCACAAGGAATTTGATAGTATGAAAGACGTACTGAACACTGCAGTCTAGGACTATAGCAACTTTACTAGAGGTCTTGCTTCACTGACCTCATCTGGCTCATCACGCTGCATGTCAGCAGTCATTTTAGGGACCTGCCAAAACAGGAGATCTGAAATTGGAGGGCTTTTGTTTATGGTTTTTAAATGCTATGAAACTGCATTCAATCTTATTAGCTAAATGCAGTTTTGGTATGAACGGAGAAATCAGCCTTTACTCTACAACACTATGAAGACCATTTTTTACAAACTTAATATAAAAAAAATAAAAACAAAGGTTTAGGTGTCCTTTAAATGCATTACTGTAATAACTTCAGTTGAGTGAGTCATTGCCTTCTTCTGCAATAAATACAGTAATGCACACATAAAATTAAAGCAAGAACAAAACAATCACAAACCTATCTAGCAATAGCACTCAAAGTTGCCATCTTCAAATAATCATCTATTGCACATTTTAAATTACTACAAGTCATACAATTGCATACCTTACGCACTACTCTTCTGGAAAAGTGCCTCTTCAGTATTCAAGCTCCAAATGTAGTTAATGCCTGATGCCTTGGGGTTTACATAGATACATAGACAGTGTCGGCAAATAAGGGCCTATGGCCAACCCAGTCTGCCCATTTGAGCTTGTAAGTTCAGTTTGTTTTCCTAGAAGTCTGTTTTACCTTACCCCTGACCTCCAGAATTCCTTTATGTCTATCCCATGCATTCTTAAATCCCGTGATTGTTTCAGCCCCCACCACTTCCTCTGGCAGGGTATTCCACTTGTCCACCACCCGTTCTGTGAAGAAATTCTTTCTCATGTTTCCTCTGAATCGTCCTCCCTCCAACTTCATCCCATGCCCTCTAGTCCTGGAACATCTTTTTCGCTTAAAAATAGTGTTTTCCTGCACCCTGTTCCTTCCTGTAAGATACTTGTATGTCTCTAGCATATCCCCTCTCTCCCTCCTCTCCTCCAGGGAGTACATGTTCAGTTCCTTCAATCTGTCTTCATAGGACTTGTGATGCAATCCATGCACCATCTTTGTTGCCCTCCTCTGAACCTTCTCTACCCTGTCTATGTCCTTACGTAGGTATGGTCTCCAGGATTGTACACTGTACTCCAGGTGGGGCCTCACTAGTGTCATGTATAGCGGAATTATGACCTCCCTTTTCCTGCTGGTGATGCCCCTGCCTATACATCCCAGCATCCTATTTGCTTTACCTGTTGCCTTGTCACACTGTTTCCTACCATGAGGTCATCAGAGATGACAACCCCAAGATCCCTTTCCTGCTTGGTGCATGCTATATCCTCACCCCCAACTGATATATTGTGCCAGGGTTTTGTGCCCCATATGCATTATCTTGCACTCTTTGCATTGAATTTCAACTGCCAAACCCCTGACTATTCTTCAAGTTTCTGCAGGTCGCTTCTCATTCTGTCTACACCCTCTGGTGTGTCTACTCTGTTACAGAGCTTTGTGTCATCAGCGAACAGTGAAATTCTACCTTCTAGGTCCTGCGCAATGTCACTGATGAAGATGTTGAATAGGACCGGTCCCAGCACTGATCCCTGTGGTACCCCACTGGTCACTCTTCCCTCCGTGGAGTGACAGCCATTTACCACCACCCTCTGTGTCCTGCCACCCAGCCAGTTACCTACCCACCATACTACTGTCCTGCCCACACCCATATTCCCCAGTTTGTGTAATAGTCTTCTATGTGGCACAGTGTCAAAGGCCTTGCTGAAGTCCAGATAGGCCATGTCCACTGCCCTCCCCTGATCCACCTCCCTAGTCACCCAGTCAAAAAATTCAACGAGGCTGGTCTGACATGACCTCCCCCTGGTGAAACCATGCTGCCTTGGGTCCTGTAGTCCACTGACAACCAGATGTTCCACCAATCCAGTTTAAATTGGTACTTGGCTGATAGAGTGACTGCTAGTGTTGCTTGGATAGTATCCTAGCAATTAGGATACCACTAAGTACCTGCTGTTTGGCAGGATAGTGGATCTGATTGGATAGCAGTGCTATCCGACAGTGGATCCGACACCCCCCCAATCCAGGTCAGATCCTGCGCTATCCGACGTCAGATCCCTGGATCTGGTGTCAGATAATGTGGGATCCGACCTCCCAATTCAGCCAGATCCCAGGTCGGATCCCACTCGGATAGTGCCGCTATTCGACAGATCACAGTCAGATCCACGGAGACACTATCCGAGCAACACTTGCTGCACTACACTAAGGCATCACAATAGGACATAAGTCTATAGCTTGTCATTCTCCACCTACACCAGATCAGAAGTACAAGACTGTTGAAAAGGTGATTTCTGTTCTAGTGAAGCCATGTCAGCTTGCTTTGCACAAGGATTTGCATCTCTGTAATCTCTGGGTCGGGCTCTGCAGGGAGGGAGAGAGGGAGGCAGGGAGGGGGAGAGGGCATAACTACACAAAGTAGAAAAACCCTCTGCTTCCTGATAGGTGATGGAGGGTCCAGGGGTGCTAGCCAACCACACCCAATGCCGGGCTCCTCTCTCGTCTCCTCTGCTCTCCTCTGCTCCCGGTCGCCTATCCAGATTCTAGATAAAGTGCCAGGAGGAGTAAACTGGTGGTCCCACCTCGGGGGACTCAGAGCCAGGGGGCTGGGTGGCCAGGAATCAGGATGGAGTGCCGTGCCCAGGAGGAATAAGAGAGAGCTTTAGGCGGGCAAGATAAAGGCAAGCGCCGAGAGACTTCTCCTGAGAGAGTTCAAGAGGTAGGAGTGATAAAGTTCAAAATAAATAAATAAGGGCTATGTTGGTTCTAATAAAGCCTTGTCAGCCTGCTACATATGTATAATGCTTTGCACAGGGATTAAATTTTCAAAATACTGCACAGACTGAGTAGAAGCTTGTGTTTTTTTTTAGAAGTGTCACCATACAAAAATGCTTCCCCCCATAATCTGTGATTTATTAGTAATCAATTGTTTTTTTGTTTTTTTTTACCAGAAAAGGTGCACTAAGCTGTGATAGCTTGTTTCCAGGTATGTCCTGGGGGGTGGGTTGCATGGATCCATTTTTATAGATGGGGGATTTTTGGTCATGACACTGGGATCCCTTCCCCTCCATCGATAAATGGCATGGAATATTTTACTTCCACCTGGACAGTGATCAGAGATGAACAAAAGGACCCGAGTTTAACATCTCAAGATGTGTTAATTCGCATGTGTAAGGTAGCTCTGGGATGCAAACGCCTGTCCCCTAGGAACTGAGCTGAGACCACAAACGCATTTCATGAGTGAGCTGAGTCAAGACATGAATTCAGCCCTCCACTGGTAAAAAGCCAGCACCTTAACCAGCAAGTAACCCTTACCCAGCCCTAAAATGGAAATCTTTACAACCCTGATTAGGTTACTGTATTTATTCTGACTTCATAAACCTTCATAAACAGATTCAGCTCAGCCTGCAGTAGATGTGCTCCATGAAAAATTGTAACATCAAAGCTTAAAATATACACGACTGGCTGAACATTATGAAATATATGCATATTTAAGAGATCACTATCACAATCCAGCAATAAAGCATGGCAATGATGGAATTATGAACTAAGTATAAACATAAGGAGCAGGGAAAGCCAAAAGTACTAATTGTAATAATGCTCTGTCAAATACATCTGGACAAGCAAAACAAATACGGGATATTCTTAAAGATTTGATATCAACCAACTCTGTTGCTTGCATTATTGAAATAAAATAAAAATCATATGCCTCATCTAAAGAGAAAGCAGACTGTCGAAATGAGTATTTTTCTATGCTTAGGATGAATCTTGTTCCAACAGTTCTGATGCTGGAGCCAACCCCAATGACTTTATAAAAATGCAACAATCTGAACAAACTAACTAGCTCTGAGCTACTCCTGATTTCTAGAGCTATAAGACATATCAAGATTACCCCAAGATAATTACATTTTACCACATTAGGAATTCCTTACAGCTTATACCTTGTAACGGTCTCTACTGCAAATGGTAAAGTTCTGGCAGAAAGGACTGTTCCACTGCAATTTATGAGTCCGGAAACAAATCTAACTCTGATAATCCCAAATCAGGCTCTGTTTTATGTACTATATTAAACATTCTGGAACAGGAAATCTATAGAAAACTAACTGTACTTACTGAAGGCAGTTTAAATTTTCACTGTGATCAGGCTGGGTATTACCTAAAGACAAAGCTTTAACTGGTCTGGTTAGTGATTGATGAATGGTATTAAAAAAAACATGGCCAGAGGGCTGTCAAAGACAAAGCTGATCTCAGTTCGTAGGCAAAATGGTTGCGTGGAGACAGCATTTAATTAGTGCTCTCAGTAGCCTTTTGATAGCCAATTCTGCTTCCACAGAAACTGGCAATCTATTGGTCATACATAACACTCAACAGGGTGTACACTTACATATGCTCTAATAACTGCATGCCCTTGTGGTCTGTGAGGCAACAGGAAAAGCTTGTTTCATCCCAGCCTGGTAAGGCTAGGAGGTTGGAAATATCCTGGGCTATAGCAGGCATCGTAAATGCTTCTTTAAGAAAGAGTTCTATCCAGCCACCTTGAAGAAGGTGGCTATGAGACCCTTGCTCAAGTAGCAGTCACTGATCCCGTGGACATTACTAAAAACTGGCCCATTTCCATCCTGCCATTTGTGGCTAAGGTTTTGTTGAGAAGGTTGTGGCAGTAATAGTTAACTATAGGCGAGCACTTGGGACAGAACATCTTCAAACCCCGCTTTCACCTGTGCCAAAGCACAGAGACAGGTTTGGTTAGGGTGCCCAATGAACTCCTCCATGCAAGAGATCAGAGTGAGGTGTCTACAGGGATCCTTTGCAATCTTTGTCAGTTTTTGACGGAGGGTGTTACAAGAAAGACTCAAATCTGTCTGGAGCTGTGCTCATATGGCTTTGATCATTCATGAAAAATCAGGAGCAGCTGGTGACTAGGGCTGTTCAGGAACAAGGGAGCATGACATGAGGTTGGAAGGGGGTAGATTAAGGCATAATGTGAGGAAATATTTCTTCATGGAAAGGATGGTGGATGCATGGAACAGACTCCCAGCGGAGGTGGTGCGGGCAAACACAGTGGGGGAATTCAAAAATGCATGGGACAGGCATAGGAGAATCCTAGCAATAGGAACAAGAAGGTAAAGCTGGAGATCAAGATGGGTCTGTGGCTTCTGCAGTGGGTAGGGAAAATGGCAGACTGGAATAAGCCTAGCGGTCCTCATCTGCTGTCAATTTCTATATTTCTATTACACAAAAAGTTTAGATTTTTGAAATATTAGTGAAAAGAATATCATAATATTTTAATTATCACAATGATTTGTAATATTTAAAATTTTAGGAACTATGCTGACAATCTGATTGGGGTGAGGAGGGGAAGTTACTTCTCGACTGCTATTAATTTCACATAGTGTTATGTATTTTACACTAAAATTTACCCTTGCTCCTCAAAGATTTAATGATGTTCCTTATGTCAGACTGTGGGTCCAGAAATAGGTCTATTAAAAATTAAACTAACTTACTTCCCTGTCTCGCTATCACCTTTTCTAACCTGCTCTCCTGGATACGAGTTTTAGACGGTGGGAGAGATGGGATAATTACAATATGGCATGTCCTTAAGGATGGAATCCACCGTCCGCTTGAGGAGCTGAGGGCTATGTATGGGTTGCAACCTCAGGAGAAGTTTGGTTACCTGAAGGTAGCTAATTTCATTAAATTTGTGTCTCAGGATTCTCTGGTACAGGGATATCAGGCCCCAATAGTGGATATTATCAGAAGGGCACTGGAGGTCCAGGCACCCCTAAGCCATATGCTGTCTTACTTATATAAGGCGCTATTACTATTACAGAACAACTCCCAGAACAGTATTAAACAGAAGTGGGAGGAGGACTTGGGGGTGCAAATACAAGACAAAGGATGGGAACGTCATGTCAATGGGATGCATGTTGGCACGACCTCCCACAGATGGAAAGAGTTCAGCTGGAAGGTTACCATAAAATTTTTTAAAACATCAGCTATGCAAGCTAAATATATGCTGGGTCTGAGAGCAGGATGCTGGAGGGGTTGTGGGGCCTCCCCTGCCACCCATGGGCATATTTTGTGGGGCTGCTCTAATCTGAAACCTTTTTGCTGGCACTTTCAGACGTGCTTGTTTCCCCCAATATAGATCACTGCAGACCTTTTTCACTTCTCTTCAACCAGTTCCCACTGGAGTTCCAGGATAGGGCTACTACAGCACTGCTAAATACTTCATTGCTTGCAGCTAAAAAGGCCATCACACGTCGATGGCTTTCCATGACAACCCCCACTACTGCAGATTGGCAGGACATAATGACAGAAGTGTACTACATGGAGAAGCTGACCGCACTAGTCAGGCATGCAAAGGATAATTCTGACATACTATGGAGGAGGTGGGTCCTTTACATCTTGAACTTTAGACCAGAATTTATTCCATGAGGGGACAGGAAATATGAAGGGAAGATAAAAATACATATGGAGAAATGGAATCTGACACCTAATTAATTATTCTAAGGTGGGGAAGGCACTGGGGAGGGAAAATATGATGATTTTTCATTGGGATAAACTGCTGATAAGTATGCATAAGGATTGGTAGCACCCTTTCTTTTATATACTAACATACTATTTGCCAGCAGATTAGGCCTTACGGTCTATCGAGTCTGCTCGAACCTAGATCCTTAGTTGGGTGCCAAGACCCTCCCATCCCTTGTTCTCTAGAAACCCCTATCATCCATCCCCACCCCCCCGGGACAGGCCATCATCTGATACATCCACTTTCTGTGTCTGTCCCACCCTCTCTTGAAGCCCTCCACTGTGGATCTCTGAACCAGCTCACCAGGCAGTGCATTCCAAGGGTCCACCACCCTCTCGGTGAAAAACCTCCCCCTCTTTTCCCCCAAATATGAGGCTGGTCCCAAAGTGAGAGGGTAGCATCTTTCATTAAAAAAGATAATCCATGGAACAGCCTCCTGGCAGAGGTTGTGGGGGCAAAAACAGTAGGGGAATTCAAAAATGTATGGGTCAAGCATAAAGTAACTCTAGCAATAAGAAAGAACGGGTAAGCTGCAGATCATTTAGGATCTGCAGTATATGAAATAGGTAGACTAGGTGGGCCAAGCGGTCCTTATCTGCCATCAGATTCTGTGTTCCAATTTGCACTTTATTGTGCAAATATTGCAAAAATGTGTATATATTACAGTGTAATGAATATATATACCTGTATGTGTGTATATATATATATATATATATATATATATATATATACACCATGATGGGAGGAAGGATGAAATGTTGATGTTTTCATAACACCTCTGTTTGGGAAACATTGTACTGAGACTATAGATATTTACCGGCCCTATACTTATTAATTTAATTTTATTAATTTGTATTTCTGTTTTGATTGAAATGGATGTTTTTAATATATTGTTGTATGACTTCACATTACTGGAAAAATATATAAAGAATTATTAAAAAAAATTAAACTAACTTGATTGAACCATTCAAAAACACTAAACAAATAGGACCCACTATTCTTAAACTTATTATTCTGTAATATAAGACAGTGCTACACATTTTGGCCACGTACTCCACAGTTTGAAGGCTGGTACTATGCTTTCTACAGGGGAACAGTCAGCACAAAGAGCTCTATACCAAATATGAGGCTGGTCCCAAAGTGAGAGGGTAGCATCTTTCATTAAAAAAGATAATCCATGGAACAGCCTCCTGGCAGAGGTTGTGGGGGCAAAAACAGTAGGGGAATTCAAAAATGTATGGGTCAAGCATAAAGTAACTCTAGCAATAAGAAAGAGCGGGTAAGCTGCTGATCATTTAGGATCTGCAGTATATGAAATAGGTAGACTAGGTGGGCCAAGCGGTCCTTATCTGCCATCAGATTCTGTGTTCCAATTTGCACTTTATTGTGCAAATATATATTCATTGGAAAAAACTTGTTAATGCATCAGTTAGGGTTGCTTCAACAGCGACAAAAGCGAGGAAATTCGACGTTAGGGTTTTCAACCCTAACTCTGAATCCCCCCCCACACACACCACACATACAAGCAGGGGATGGTACAAGGCATCACAACCAATCAGAAACAGACACCATAAAAACATACAACTCTGTAAACATACCACAAGAGGCATCCATCATTATGTTTCAGCTACTGTATCACTTCTGCTGCCATCCCAGTGTCTTGGGAGGGGGGGGTACACCCACATGCTGTGCAAACATGCAGGTGGGTGTTCAGAAGGCTATGTAGAACATTTCAGATGAAAGTTCTTTAAAATGAGATGGTTCTGACTATTTCATACTATTTTGCTACACCTGCTCATAATTTAATGAGTTGAAGTATATGAGCCGCACTCTACTATATTTCCACAGATGGATAGATACTGTATGTCCACCTGTGGAGGGATAGGAACGCAGAGTGTAAACCAACCTACTGTGTGTCTGTGACTTATACATACTGTTCTTTTGTGTGGATGGAGGTATGGAAGCACAGAATATAAAGTATCATGTGGTTCTGCAGTTAGCTATGTACACTCTTCTACTGTCTGCATGGAGGGATGTGACTGAACTGTGAATAACTCCACACTCCAAACCTGATCTATGCAGACTATTGTAGTACCTACATGGAGGAATAGTGTTCCCAACATTTCATAAAGACACTGTTCTGTTATGTCAATGTGGGCTGGGAATGCACTGTCTTTTGGACCCTTCACTGTCATCTGCACATTGGCATAGCACGTCAGAATCCATAGAACAGTGTTCATATGTCACTGTGACACCCTGCCCTTCTAGTCCTACATCAAGATAATGCAACACTATCCATATGTCACACTGTACATATGTCACAATCACTGCAGGGAGTGAGTTATGGTTATAGTTGGTTCTGTTGTTTAAACAGGTATTCTTTTAGCTTCCTGCACTATCCATGTGATCTGTGAGGCTGAGCTGGAAGTCTGGGCTATGCTTCCTGTACTTTCTTTGTGATCTGAAAGCTTAGGCTGTTGGTTAGATATAAGGTGACCAAACTGCGGTGCACTACCCTGCAGATGGGCTGCAGTTGATTATGAGGTTCAAGCAGGCAATTTGAGCTGTCTTGTCTTTGTTTCTACATGCAAGGTAAGTCTAGCTTTAGGGAAATGTTTGTAGAGGTTTTGTTAATGGTTTAGTGATTGATGTATGTATATGTATGATGTATGTGGGAGCACAACAATTTGCTCCTGTCAATTCACTCCCTGAAAACTCGCTCCCATGACAACTCGCTCCTGCCTAGCAACCAACCTGCTCCAATGACAACTCGCTATAGCCTAGCAACTTTTTAATCCTGCAAATTAGTTTGTAAACATATAGATCAGTTTATTACCAGTGGTGTATGATCTTTACGGGGATTACTGGATCTGTCAGTGTCATATGGCATTCAGGAAACCACCTTTATGGATTCAGTTCCCCCTTCAAAAGAACGACCACCTTTTGCAATAGTTCCCGTCCAAAGAACTCAGCATTTATCATTCAGGTAACCACCTTTTGCAATAGTTCCCTGTCCAAAAGAATGCAGCATTTGACATTCCAGTAACAACCTTTCCCACTTCAAATGAGAATGTAGACAATTTATTAATATATTGGAATCCACACAATTAAAAGGTAAAGAGTCAGTATGCGAAACTGTGGGCTACACCTCTTAAGGATTCTTCAGTTGTGCATCAGCACACTTTTCAATTTTATACGCCAGACTCATAGCATTATCCCAGTACACACGGTGAGAGACTGTGGGTGCGTTCTGAGTTGCTCTATTTCCGAGTCCCTCTTTTTCTGTCTGCCTCTGACACTGTCGATGAACATCCATATTGCAGGGTGTGCCATGCAAAGAATACTTTGCATGCCCCGGTGGAAAGCTTCAGCCACATTAGTTGTCTTGGCTCGCTTGTCACGGACACTGTCACAGTGATTCCAAACTTCTATAGCAAAATGGGGATTGCGGCATCCAGTGCCCTGTCGGTTCCTCCTCCCTATGCAGTCATCTTCTAAATAATCTATTATTCGTTCCAATTCAGGAGAAAAAACGTTCTGATTTTCATCAGTTATTTCAGCAAAGAGCAAGACAACCTGGTCAGGAGGATAAAATGCTAGAGCGGGTAAATATTTTCATTTTAAGGCAAACTCAGTCCTGGAAATACCTAGCAGCAAGTTCTTCACCTTGTATTTTGCGCGGTAAATGCACTGGGTGAAATGAAAGAAGCAACCAGCCTAGCGTGCATGTGGAAATATAGATTTAAATGCCAGGACGGTTGCTTTTTCAAAATCTGTCACTGCAACCCCTGGATTCAGCCGAGGGGTCATTTCTTTCAACACATGAAGCATGTGTTCATATGTATCTCTTCACTTTCCAGGCAATAGTGCATGAACAGCAGGCAGCATGTTGTCAAAACACTCACCAATTATTATGTACATTTGTTCAAACAATGGGGGAGCTATATTAAATGTTCCATCCACATAGCAATGTTTAGCGTGTTCTAGGAATGTTAGTTTGATCTCAGTCCCAAATATCAGAATGAGATCAGATCTTGACAGGAGCAGAATATACAGGAGCGAGTTAGCATGGGAGTGAATTGACGGGAGCGGGTTTTCAGGGAGTGAAAAGATGGGATCGAATTGTTATGCACCTGATGTATGTATATTGTTTCTGTTGCTGTGTACAATTGTAATTTTGGAATCTATTTTGTGTTTCTACTAGATGTTAAAGGTGTTTTTCTTGTGCCAACACTGAGGCTTTTTAGGTCTAGATTTTTGAGAAAGAAATATGTTTTTTCAAAGTTGTTGGATGGATTTCCTTTGCAGTTTGTGATTGTTGAGCAATGTTGCAGTGGGGGTGGGGGTCTGGGTTGTTTGATTTGCACTGTGACCTTTTTGACCCCGAGGATATGTAATTACCATATTGACCCTGACAGGCTGTGCTCTCTTTTAATTCCCCCCTGTAATGTCTTCAGAGCAGGGGTATAGGTTAACACAATACCATGTGATGAGGTCTTGGCCAACAAGGAGCCAGAACTGACCAGACCTCATTTTATAAGGTACAGTATTATATTAGGGAGCAGACTTCAAACAGGCTAGACAGTGTGAGATAGCACAATAAAGGGCAGCATAAGTATTAGGATGCATCAAGAGGCACTTCATGAGTAGGACAAGGGAAGTAACTGCACCATTGTACAGGGATTATGTGAGGTCACACTTATAGTACTGCTGCCAGTTTTGGAATCCATATCATAGAAAGGACATAGACAAAAGAGAAAGCCCCGAAAAGAGTAACTAGATTAATGTAAGCTGGACAAAAAATGGACTACAAGGAGTTACTGGATAACCTTTTCATGTTTACCTTAGAGCAAAGAAGCTTAGAAGGGGATTTACTTCTGATGCATGGTTTCCAAAAGGATATGACGCTGTGCAAAGAACTTGGGTTAAATACTAAACATAATGAAAATATATTAACGGGCCATAACAGACAACTGCAAGGGGAAATTTGGGGGGGCATTGCACATAGGGAAGTACCAGTTCACACAAAGGTTGGCGGGCAAAATTAGATAATTTACAGGAGTCAACAGTAGACAGACACTACCACTGAGATGTGGGGGAAAGTCTTGATGGGCAACTACCTTTAGCCTTCTTCCCTCCTGAAATGTGCGTGTTCATATGCAATGTATCTTAATATGTCAACACACCTTTACTCACTGAGTAATGTCACTGCAGCTGATAATGGTGTATTAATTAGCATGTCAATAATCCATTACCCACTGTATGATGTCACACATGCTGCTTCCTGGCTGCAAAGACAAACTTAAGCCTAGCTTCAAGAACCATCTTTCACTGCCTGAAAAACAAAAGTAAAAAGAACATGTCTACAATACAAGTTAACACTGCCCCCCCAAAAAAAATTCACATTAACCTATAGCAAAAGTCCTACAGAAAGAAGCATACAAAGTTAATAACCATGAATCCCTGAAGTATTGTCACATTAGCCATTCAACTCAAACAGAAATCATGTGATTAAAACGTGCCTAATTTTAGCATATAACAACTTCAGCAATTACGGTTAGAACACCCACTAAAATAGCTTTATATGCTTACCAAAAAGAAAAAGCTTGCATGTTTCAGGAGGAAAGCAGAAATACTTCAGACAGCTCACAGTAGCCAACAGTGGTCCCATAGCTGAAGCAAATTAATCAATCAGTTAAGCCCAGCATAGCACAGAGAAAAACCTGGACAGGAGTTACAATCAATCAGAATAAAACTAAACTATATACAGTTCTCTGTGTAAAACCGGATTTTGTTAAAATACGTTTTTCTCCCTCCTGCACTCAGTATTCTAAATATATGTCCTCCTAAACATGTCATTTTCAATTCATTTTTATTTTTTACCCTGGTAGGTTGATAAGCGCAAGCCCATTTTCACAATGTCCAGCACATATATACATTTACATACAATAATAACAAGTAATATAACTCATTGGGCGTGGTGATGTGTTAAAAACTCAGTGATAATTTCATCTCATGAAGCTGGGGGCCTTCAGCCTCATGGCTTATCCTACCCCTGGCTTCACGTGATGAAATAAATGAGTGCCACTTTGTTCTCCACACACCCTTGTGTAGAATCCTCTGTACATTATATATTTCAGTGTGCCTCATGACTTATGCTGCCCCTGGCTTCACATGATGAAATAAATGAGTGCCACTTTGTTCTCCACACACCCTCGTGTAGAATCCTCTGTACATTATGTATTTCAGTGTGCCATAAAGATAAGCTTTAGGGTTGATTTTTTAATTAGTCTGTTTACAAAGTATGATTTCCCTAGTTTAAAAAAAAAACTACAATACAAAATGGGCACACCCATGGTAATGGTATCGGCACAATGTATTACTTATCTGTGTCTGCAAATGCTGTTACTGACAAATTTTGACTTAAAGAGTGACATTTTTCAACAGTGTCCCAAAATGTCTGAAAGCCCATGAAACTCTTTGAATGAAGTATCGAGTTTCCCTGTAGATGGAGGTAGTAGCCCTTTTATATCCCTGTCTTAGTCTCCCAATTTTGATACTACAACACCACTATTCTGTGGAAACCTTGTGATGTCATCGAGGGCGAAGCTGGGGTAACTATAACGCAGTTAGGAATAGCTTCTCCAAATGTGACATCACAGGGTTCCAACATGGTGGCAATGTAGCATCCATATAGTGCAGAAATTAGTCAAGGATATGTTTGGACTATTGCCAGCTAAAGGTAAACACAATAACCCATTTAAAAGAGCTTTTCATGTGCTTTCAAACTATAAGGGACACTGGTTGTGAATGTTCCATTTTAAGAATGTCTAAAATTATATGCCTGTTTTCATTTTATACTTCTTGCTAATTGGGAAATATAGTTTGTACTCTTCCTGGATAAGGCTATAAATGTGAGTGATTACTCATGACGTGGCCCTTGTTAAAAGAAGAATCAATGACACATTTGAGAAATAACACAGAAATTAAACAGGAGATATGCTGTGTTTGATATAATGAAGGAATACTAATCAAGCTATACTTAATTTAGCCAAAACCGAATTATGTCTCTAGAAACACAAAGCAAGGCCGCCACACAGGATTTGAATCAATCACTTAATCACTAAATAATCAAGCATATTTTAATTCTAGAGTGCCTAATCCTGGGGCTCAAAGCACAGTACAAATTCATGTAAAATAGAAAAGAACTGGTCAAAAGTCAGAAAGCAGCATAGACTGTCTTATCAAAGGCCAGGGAGAACGGATGGGATTTAGGTTCTGTTTAAAAACCTCCAGAGGAGACACAGTGCAGCTGTAACAGCACAGAGTTCCATAATTATGGGGCAGCCACAGAAAATGCTTTATCCCCCAATGACAGCGAGCCCATGGAACCTCTGTAAGATTCTCTCTGGGGAGTGGAGAGCGCGATCTGGAGTATATGGGTACAGAAGGTCTGTTATGTAGCCAAGACCCATCCCATGCAGAGCCTTGAACACCATCAAGTAAATCTTACAGGAGGTACACCATCTAACTGGCAGCCCATGCAGACCGCAGAACACAGGTGTCGATATGATTACAAGTGCTTGTACTAGATAGTTTAACACAGAATAACCAACCAACTAAGACCAAATTAAATCTTGTCATTAGTTCTTCTCTTCTACAAATCGAAAACTGGACAGAAAACATTTTCTTACCAAGCACCTTATGTGTGGAATCAGTTACCATCCAACATTAGGGACTCTGGTTCAATTAGTAGTTTTAAGGAGCATATTAAAAGTTATTTGTTTGATTCAGTGGTATGCACTTGCTTCTGAATAATGTTTAGGTTGTATATTTTTTACTGTATTTTGTACATACGATTATCTTATGTCTGTATTTCTATATATTATGTTGTATATTTCTGGGTCATGCCTGTAAACACGCCATGTGGCCCAGTGTACTCACCCGGTGAACAAATGAATTGAATACCAGCCTTGCTGTGGCATTCTGCACCAACCAGAGAAGGCACACATAAACTCCTTAAAGCCAAGATTACAGAAGCTAAAACAGGTTGTCATGATGTTATGCACTACAGCTACCAGGTCTGCACACTGAAGAAAGGACTTCAACTGGGTGATATGTCACAGATGGAAAAACCACAGCAGACAACATCTGCCGCATGGTGTTCCCAGGGACAGTTTGTCATCCACCATAACCCCCATGTTTTTAGCCCTGTCCATAGCTTGGAAGGTGGTGCCACCCAAGGATGGTATTACTTACTTGGTATGAAAGAAAAGAAGAAGGCCAGAGCCCATCGAGACTGTTCCCCACACTATGTGGGGCATTATTTATCTATTATCCCTCAACCAAACATCTAATTTGTTTTTAAAGACAGTGGCACTAGTTGCCTCTACCAATTCTTGTGGCAAGGTGTTCCACACTATGGATGCTCCTATTGGAAAAAAGTTTCCCCTTTTGCCGGTTTTATAAGTTTTTACTTCAAGCTGTTTATTATGCAGTCTCGGAACATGTCTCCTTTTGGAGAGTGTTTGACCACATTTTTCCATTAGATCTGGTGAATTTATTAAATTAAAAACCATAAGCATATTACCTCTTAATCTTCTAGTTTGAAGAGAAGAGACCAGTAGCTTTAATCTGTTCTGATAATCCAAGTTTGTTAATCTTGGAATCATTCCAGTTACTCTCCTTTGAACCTGTTCAAAATTGCTGTGTGTTTTATTTGGTTTGGATTCCAGAAAGGGGAGCCATAGTCTAGATACGGTCTAATGTATGCCCTATACAATGGAATAAGGCACTGTTCAGTGCGATTAACAAAAGTGCGTTTTATTCGCCTCAAAAGTCTGTTGGTCATGCAAGCAGTTCTAACACAGTGATCATTTGATGTAAGTTTATTATTAACATATATCCCTAAATCTTTTTTACAATTTGATGAATGAAATGGTAGTCCGTTTATGTAACATATCGTTTTTGGATTATTTACACTGAAATGCACTACTAAACATTTGTCTTGATTAAACTGCATATGATTTTCATTTGCCCAAAGTGTTAATTTTTCTAAATCCTTCTTTAATGCAGAAATATTTTCTTGATTATTAACCTTGTCCCCCAATTTAGTATCGTCTGCAAATTTAACCATGAAGTTATTTGGCCCTGTTTGTAAATCACTGATAAAGAGATTAAACAATGTTGGTCCCAAGACCGACCCTGTAATACACCACTTGTCACACTACCCGAATCAGACAAGATATCATTAATTCTGACTCTCTGAGAATGATTTGTCAACCAGTTTAAAGTCCAGTTGACAATATCGGATGACAAACCTAGATTGTGCATTTTAGTAATGAGTTTTTCATGTGAGACTTTATCGAAAGCTCTACTAAAGTCCAAAAGAATTACATCAGTAGGGATACCCACATCTAGTAGAGTACTTACATTATTGTAAAAAGATATCAGATTGGTGGTGCAGGAATACCTGAGAGTAAACCCATGCTGATTTGAATCATAAATTCAAAATTTTTTACAACCTTGATCTATTAGAGAGTTCATTACTCGTTCCATTAATTTACCAGCCACTGAGGTCCGGCTAATTGGACGATAATTTTGCACAGAACCTCTACTGCCTTTTTTTAAATATGAGAGTAACTATTGCTGAATACCAATCATTTGGTACAATGCCTTCTTGTAAGGATTTGTTGAAGATAATTGACAAAGGTATAGAAATATTTGTAGAGGTTTCGATCAGAAACCATGGATGAATACTGTCTGGGCCCGGACTAGTATTTTTTTTGTAGCTTTTTGATAGCCTGTATAATGTCAGTTGGATAGAACCTATGATAATCTACGTGGTGAACTTTAAATGTACTAATAAGTGATTTTTGAGAGAAGACAGAACAAAAGTACTTATTAAAGAGATTCGAGATTTCTGTATCAGATAGAGAAGAACCATTGGTTATAATGGGACCAATGGTCCTTGATACACCTTTTTTTTACTATTTATATAGGAGACAGGTAGACCCCAACTCACTTCATCACTATCTTCTGAGAGCATGCTTCTATAAGCAACAGCTCCATCTTTCCTGATTAAGGCTCAGCCAGATAGCATCCACCAATCACTTAGTTCAGAAAACCATAAATTTATCACAGCTACAAAGTCCCCTCAATCAAGTAAAAAGAAGATGTACAATTGGGTCTCATCAACCTAGTAATGAAAACCTAAGTTACACTGTCTAACAATTTCTCTGAAAGGCAGCATGTACACTACAACCAACAGTGGGGACAAAAATCTAACTTTTTGTGAATGCCACACGGTACCGCAGACACAGTTGAAGAAAATTTTCCTAGGGTCACCCACTGATGCCTGTCAGCAAATAATGGCTCATACCACAGCAGCATCATTCTGCAGAGTCCTTCGTATTTCCTCAGGTAATCAGTCAAAAAATACAGTTATGTAAGAACTAACTGTAACAGTAGATCTCCGAGAGAAGCTTCCGCAGAAGGCAAAACCGGTAGGACTTAGCCACCAGGAAAACTTCTAGCAAGCAGTATATAGCAGGGACCACCCCCTGACGTTGGCCCACCCCCAACGTTGGCCAACGGTATATAAGGGGTGGTCCCCCAGCCCTACCTCAGTTCTCCTGCTGGAGACTTAGCGAGCACAGATAGGAGACCGAGGAGGAATGTAGGAAAGAGCACTCACTGGGGGAAGGAGGGAGGGACAGCAGTGCCTGCTGCAGGAGCTTCTCTTGAAGATCTACTGTTACGGTAAATTCTTATGTAACTGTACTATCTTACTTCGAGGATAGCTCCTGCAGCAGGCAGCACCGGTAGGACTGAGTCCTAAGCAGTACCCGGAAACAAACCCCATCAACAGGGAGGAGGAAAGAAACAATGGAGACAATCCTTCAGGAAAGGAGACCCTGCAGGACCACAATGCCAAAGCCTGTCTTGCATCTGGAAGCAATGTCCCAAACTGCAGTGCTTGATGAAAGTGTGGATGGAACTCCAAGTGGCAGCTGCACAAATATCTGCCACTGAGACCCTCCGCAGTGAAGCGAAGGAGGCAGATACTCCCCTAGTGAAATGGCCTTTAACCAGGCCCCATAAAGGCCTGTCACATTTCTGGTAGCAGAACACGATGCAGTTAACCAACCATTTGGATAACATCTGCTTAGAAACCGAGCACCTAAGGTTCTTGGGGTGAAGGAGACAACTGATTCAATTTATTGGTAGAATGGGTGTGATTCTGATAATAACAGAGGATCCTATGGACATCCAGAGTATGAAGTAAGGCCTCCTCCTCGATTTGAGTACTCTGGGTAATAAACAGGCAAGTGGATGTCCTGGTTCAGTGTAAATTTGGACACCACCTTGAGCAAAAACTTGGGATTGAGCGCAAAGACACCCTGCCCTTGTGGAAAACTAAATAAGGTTCTTTACACATCAGAGCCTGAAGCTTGGAAATCCTTCGACCAGAAGTAACAGCAACTAAAAATAATGCTGTCCACGACAGAAAGTGTAGCTTGCAGTCTGCAACCAGTTCGAAGGGAGGCAAATTAAGTTTCTATAACATAAATAAAAGATCTCAGGGAGGGACAGGGTCCCTAACGGGAGGTCTGAGATGAGGGAATGCCCCTCAAAAAGTATGGGGCAGGTTGAGCTGAGCAAGGATCCTGCCCGGCACAGGTGCATGGTATGCAAAGATGGCTGACAAATGCACCTTAATGGAGGAGTAACCCAGACCGGAGTCTGACAAGGCAAGGAGGTATTCCAAAACTGAGGTCACCAGACAGGTGAAAGGATCAAGGGAATGGGCAGAGGCCCACAGGCAGAACTGTTTCCACTTCATAGCACAGATCTGGCTTGGGTGGAAGGCTTCCTAGCAGCCACAGGACCTCCGCCACTCCAGGGGAGACCCCAAAATAGGAGACAGCTAGGTCTGCAGGAGCCATGCATGCAGATGCAGAGACTTGAGATCCAGATGGATCAAGGTGCACTGGTCCTGGGAGAGCAAGTGCGAGTGCAGAGGAACTGGAGGCTCCGCTGCCAGCTGTTGGAGCAGGGGAAACCAAATCTGCTGTGGCCAGTAAGAGCAATGAGGATCATGTCAGCTCTTTCCACGTGAAGCTTGAGAAGGACCCTCTGCAACAGAGGAAAAGGGGAAAGAAACCTTCCTGTCCAGCAGAGGGACAACGTGTCTTGCCAGAAAACACCAGACCCAGGATCAAGCGAGCAGAAAGTGGGCAGTTTGGCGTTGAATGGGGATGCAAAAAGGTCCAACTCTGGGGGTTCCCACCTGTCGAACAGGTCATCTGTGACTGCCTGCAGAAGCTCCCACTCATGGGCTTTGGACAGAGACCTACTTAGGCTGTTGGCCAAGGTGTTTTGGATGCTTGGAAGATGGACGGCCTTGAGTTCCAGACCATGATCTATGGCCCAACAGCAAACCCTCACAGCCTCTCTGCAAAGAGGATACAACTGGGTGCATCCCTGTTTGTTGATGTAAAAGACCACGGACAAGCTGTCCATCTGAATCAACAAGTGGCCTGGAAGGAGATCTGACTAGAAAGCCTGCATGGCATAAAGGATCACCCTCATCTCTAGCACATTGATGTGGAGGTCCAACTCCAGTGGAGACTACATCCCCCACCCCCAAGTCTGCTTGTTGGTTAGATGGGCTCCCCAGCCCTAGTTGGAAGCATCCGTAGTCAGGATCTGAGAAGGTGGGTTCTTGCGGAAAGGGGCTGCCTTCATCAAATTGGAGAAATTTAGACACCAGCCAAGTGTCTTCTAGGGACATGGATATGTTGTTCATCCACACTTATTGGCAGGTCCCTTGCTGCTTTAAATCTTGCCGGAAGGTCTTCAAGCTGGCTCCTCCCACCCACCCAGGTGGTAAAACTCTCGGCTCCGCCCCATGACGTCAGATCTTCCTTACCGCTTGGAAGCTCAGGTTCCCTCCTTAGCGCTCTGCGTTTTAGGCTGGTTCCTGACAATTTCGGTCTTCTAAATCATTGAAAAGTTTTTCTTTGTTGAAACTTCGATCTTTCTTCTTCGCTACGGTGATGGCTCAGTCCTTTTCCGGCCCCGGGAGGCGCACGGTTAGCTCCTCCAGGAGAGACTCGCACTCCACATGCGTTTATTGCCTAGACTTGGATCACGATCCCCAGGCTTGCAAATTCTGTTCGGCCCTTTTGGTCAGTTCTCTGGAGGACCACGCGGCCCGTTTGGGGCTCGGACATCCGGTGGCCTTTTCCGATCCGGACTTTCCCTCAGACCGTCGGGCGCCCGCTTCGACTGTTTCTCAGCAGCTCGATCCTGCCGAGGAAGGGGCGGCTTCCTTCCCCTCTCCCTCAGTTGCGGCGCTTATCCCGCTTTCCTTGGGCTCTACTCATGCAGCTTCGTTCAAGGAGCTTTGTCAATCCATCTCCTCCAGAGGAGAAGGATCCTGGAGACCGGCCTCTCGGTCTAAATCTAAGGGGCCGCAGGCGGGGTCTCTTCGTCGGCAGGAGCGGGATTTTTCCCCCTCCCTCATCGGCCGACGCTCGGCTTCAGTCGAGGATGTGGCTTTGGCTTCTGGCCTCACGGTCTCCCCGTCAGGTCAGCCGGCCAGGACCCCAGTCGACGTCGTCGAGTCCCTCGACCCGTCAGTTGAGCTGTCTGCTAGTGCCGCCACTCCTGCGCTGGTCCCCCCAGCAGAGGCTGAGGTTCTGTCCGTGCCGGTTGGCGGTCCTGGGTTCTTTCTTCCGAGCCGAGGAGGCCAGGCGTGCCCGCTCTTTCCCAAACCGCCCTCGGTCCCTCCTCTCGGTCTAGCAGCTCACGCCGACCTCGGCGTTCTCGGTCTTGGCACTGAGTTAAGTGGCTTTGCCATTCTTCCTCATCCCCCTCCTCGGATGAGGAGCGGCTTCGATGCCGTTGGCGTTGGCGTTCGAGGAACTTATGTGGCAATAACAGTTGTTGTCGGTATCAATGGGCCCGATTCATTCTCCGGATAGCAAGCAGCCGCTGCTCGGTCGGAAACCGATCAAATTAGTCAAGGAGCCCTCTCCAGGGCCGGTTGCTCGTCCTACCCTCGCTGCCCCTCCGCCTTCGGCGGAGCCCAGGCCGGGCCTTGACCTGTTGCCCAGGTTACTTAGTCCTTTTACTCCTGCCCGCCCTCGTCGGAGGAAGAGTGCCTCGGGCCTGCGGCAGCTTTTTGCAGACCCTTCAGAGCCTGAAGTCGGCTCTGTTATGTTTCCTAGCAGGGAGGACCCGGGGTCTTCCCAGGAACATTCGGTAGACGACAGTCCATCGTCTTTTATGGGCCTGCTCCAGCTCATTTCGGAATTCACTGGAATGCAGCTTAAGCCCATCTCCAAACGGGCACCTTACCCCCTTATGGAGATTCTGGACCTAGGGGGCTCTCCCTCGGAGGCCTTCCCAGTGGCTGAGGCTATCGTGGGCCCAGCTTTGGAGCTATGGCGGCGGCCTACTTCCTGCCCTGCGCCTTCGGCTAGGGTGGCTCGGAAGTACCCTGTCCCTGTTGGTTCTCTGCCCGGTTTCTCGGAGCACCCCTTGGCTGAAGGGGTAGTCACTGACGATGTTTTCCAATGTCTTGGAAATGCTGGGGATGTGGATAGACCCCCTGACAAAGAGTCCAAGAGGATGGACTACGTCGTGTGCAAGGTTTACGCTGCGTCCTCCCTAGGCCTCCGTCAGGCCAGCTCGGCGGCTCTGATGGCACACTGTTCCCACGCCCTTTTGGGCACTCTGGACGAGGTTCTGCCTCATCTCCCGGCCAACCTTCGGACCACGGTCCGGCGGGTACGGGACCAGGGAAGGGCGGTGGCAAAACAACAGCTCCAGACGGCTCTGGATCTGGGTGACTCCTGTGCCAGATCAGTGGTGGCCGCAGTGACCATGTGCTGCAGGGCGTGGCTGAGGTTATCCTCCTTTTCCTTGGAAACCCAGCATGAGTTGGCGGACAACCCCTTCTTGGGGACTGACCTTTTTGGCTCTGGAGTGGAGGGACATATCCAGGGGCCCGAGAAGTCTGACGCCACTCCGGACTCGGTCACTCCCGCCCGGAGGGTCAAGGGCAGCCGTCAGCCTTTGCGTAAGCCCCTTTGCCCACTGAGCCCTGCGGCTCAACCGGCCCAACATGAGGGCCAGCAGGCATGCGCTGGGTGGCCTGTTGCCAGTCCAGCGTCTTCCTCCAAAAGAAAGCAGGGAGGCAGGAAACAGAGAGTCCCCTCGGCCCCTTCCTCCTCCAAGCCTGATCAGTGACGGGCAAGGGGCACTGCCCCAGCCCCGTCGTCTCAGCCCGGGTTTCCCCATGGGGGGACGGCTCCGCACCTCGTTCTGGAGGTATTTAAGGGTAGATCCTGTCGCAGGTTGCGAGCGGTTTCCCCTTTTTGAGCCGTACCCCCATGGGGATCTTGGATCCACTGCCTCTTTGTCGGTCGCACTGACACGCCTGGCCCTCTAGTTAGAGGTGTCCAGGAAGGCTGCGGACCCCCCCAACCCTGGGTTCGTGTCCAGATATTCCTGGCCTCTAACAGACGGGGGCTTGTGCCCCATTCTCCTGCATGCCTGGATGGTCTCTCTGCTTCAGATATTCCATCCTCAGAACGTGGCTTGTGGCTGTTGCCTGGGCCTCCAGGATGTACCAACTCCTCGTTCCGTCCGTTTCTTGGAGACGCCTCTCCTTCTTAGCGGGGGATCTCCTTTCGAGTTCCTAGCCAGGCCCTCCTTTTGCTCTGCAGTCCTGCGGCACTGAAGGGTCCAGACGTAACCCCACCCGGAAGGCAGACTGGTCTCCCATTACGGGAGCCACGTGGGAACTCGTGCCTTAGCGGTGAGGCTTCTTCGGGACTAAGCGCGACTCTTGAGTCCGCGCTCGGCTCCGGGTGGACAGGGCTGTGGTTCTTCCTCCCTTACCCAGTCAGGTTGACCAGGTAATTATGTCTTGCCAGGACCTCCTGCATCTCCTGGGCCTCATGGCGGCCTTCCCCTAGTGGGAGAGGCCAGCCAGAGGTCACAGCGCTGCATCCTTGGACCAGTTCGTGACTACAGCCCGGGTGTTGGGAGAACGCTCCCTTCGGACCGTTCCAACTTCTGCAGGAGAACATCCTGTTCGTTCACCCTGAGTCGGCGGTCTTCTCCGACCGATTCTTTCAGATGGGTGGGGTGCCCATCTAGGGGAATACAGAGTGCTTCACGTCTGGTCCTCTCGTGAGTCCCAATGTCCTTCCTGCTTGCCGGAGCTCCAGGCGGTCCGCTTAGCTTGCACCGCTCACTCCGTTTGTACGGGGTCTAGTGGTCTAATTCCAAGTAGGACAACACCACGACCATGTGCTACCTACCCCGCCAGGTTCGGTCGAACCCCTTGCCTCGGCACAAGGAGGTTCTCCGCGTTGGGTTTTCGCGCAGTCGAGGGTTCCCAGCCATTTGATGGCAGGAGCCTCCAATTTCCTGGCTGCTGCCCTAAGCCGGGCATAGGCTGCGCCTTATGAGTGGTTTCCCCTGCCGGAGGTAGCACAGGATCTTCTCCCTCCTCCCTCCAGGGAGAATACGAGGCTGAGACTGTTTTATGCCCGCCCCCTCAGCAAGGTCTGCTATTGGGGATGCCATCGGGGCCACGGACCCTGGGCCCCTCTGTGCCTCTCCCCCATTCCCTTGACCTACGAGCAAGGCAAGGAGGGACTTGGCGCAGGTGATGCTGGTAGCCCCAGACTGGATTGCCAGCTCTGGTATCCAGCTCTCCTCAGTCTCAAGCCCAGGCTCCCGAGGCGGCTTCTAGTCTGCCCGGTCCTGTTTTTCCTTTTTAGGGGAAGGTTATCCATCGGGTCCTTCAATCCCTACACCTGTAGGCCAGTCCCTGTGCGGCTAGGGGCCAGGCCTAGGGTCCTTCGGCAAGGTCCTCGACTTTTCGAGGCGTCCTGCTAAGAAGCTGGCCAAAATGCTCGTCCTCTTGGAGAAGTTCTCCTTTTTTGATGATGGGATAGGGCCTTGCCCTCCCCCGTCCCTGGGCGAGCATTCTGGACCATCTGCGGTCCATTCTTGAATCAGGGCTTCGGTCGACGACCCTCTAGGTGCTTCTGCGGGTCACCCCTGTCTTCCGGGCGCGGGCCGGAGGGCAGTTGGTGGTGCAGAGAGGGTGGTCTGGCACTTCTAGGCCTCGATCACGCCTCCCCTTTGGGGGAGAGTATCCCCGTTTCTGTGGGATCCTTGCTGGTATAGGCTTAGCTCATGAGCAAGCCATCCGAACCTTTTGCACAGGTGCGAGTTTCCCCCACCTGTTGTGGAAGAACACCTTCTTGGGGCTACTCTGCCATCCAGAAGGTGGGGAAGTTCAGGCGCTCCTTTAATCTCCCTATCTGGTCTTCCACAGGGACTAGGTTGTCCTGCGCCCCACCGAAATCCTTCGAAGGTGGTGGCGGAGTCTTCCCTTCGGAGGTATTGCCTCTGCCGGGGTTTATCCCCATTCACACCTCGGAGGCCGATATAGGTTCCATAAGAACCTGTAGCCTTTCACCTACCTTGGGAGCGTAAAGCTGAAGTTCGGGAGAGGTTCGCCAGCTGTTTATCATCTCCGCTAAAGCCGCATCTGGCAGATTTGCAGCCAAGTGGACGTCGAGCGGGTGGACCACCCCTGCATAGGTCTCCACTATTGGCGGGCGGGCATGGAGCCTCTCAGAGGGATAAGTGCTCATTTTTACCCATCCTTCCGCTGCATCGGTGGCTGCTTCCAAGGATACTCCAGTCCAGGATATCCACAGGGCTTCCGCCCGGAAGCAGGCTTACCGTTCCCCTTCCACATCGACCCTGGGTCACGCCGGGGTGCTGGTTGGGGCCTCGGTTCTCCAGTCTTTCTACCTAAGTAGGGGTGTGCACCTTGCCTCCCTCCTCCCGGAGAACTGCTAGGAGTCTGCCAATAAGTGTGGATGAACAACATATCCATGTCCCTAGAAATACAGATTACTCACCTGTAACAGGAGTTCTAGGAATGGTATATGTTGTTCATCCACCACATTCCTGACACTCCCGGCGATGCACAACCTAGCTTCCAGCGGGCTAGATCTGGAGTCATGGGGCGGAGCCGAGAGTTTTACCACCCGGGTGGGTGGGAGGAGCCAGCTTGAAGACCTGCCGGCAAGATTTAAAGGGACCTGCCAATAAGTGTGGATGAACAACATATACCATTCCTAGAACTCCTGTTACAGGTGAGTAACCTGTATTTCTGGACCGCCTGTGAGACAAGCACCTGCTGATCCAAGCTGTCTGATCGCTGGTTCCATTGAACTCAAAGGGTCCATCAGAGTACCCTCATATGCAGATGCACCATTGGGACTTTGGGAATGGTGGCTTCCATGTAGCCCAGAAGGCTGTGGTATGTCCAAGATGAAATCTGGCAAGAGGAAGAGATCTGGTGGGCTAAGAATCGAAGCCTTTCCTCCCTGTCCCCCAGTAGAAATGTCTGACCCTGTTCAGCGTAATAAAAGTAGCATAAAGCTAGCAGGATAATTTAGGAAAAACTCCTAATACCAGTCAGAGGGAAGGAAACACTAAAACTTCACATACAAATTAAAACACTCTGCACAACATATATTTTTTCAAGTTTTGGGTGGACTTCTCTTTTAAAGCAGAATGAGGCATTGTCCACCTGGCAACAGAAGTAGGAGGTTGTTTAGGAAAGAGGTTTGGTTTATATTCTGTTTTAACTGAAATATTTGAATAGTTTTGTACTTGAAATTAGTTCTGTGTGTTAAAAAATTACTACTTTGAGTTAGGACTGTTACTGGGGCTGTGATATTGCAACTATTGGGGCTTGTGGGAACACTTGTTTGGCAGTGATAATTAGAGTGAAATTTAATGTGATGTTTGCCTGGTGGTGGTACAGATGTTTTGTAGGCTTTCTTAAATACTGAAAAGCCACTGGGGGTTGGGATTGTAGGGCTGTGCATTTCTGTTTGCGACTGAAATTTGAAGCAACAGGAACTGGTGGGCCTGTGACATCATACGGTACCTGATGTCTGCATACACACACACACTGTTAGCAGGACTGGACACACACTGGACTGTATGTGTTTGTGAGACTTGGGAACATTATTGGTGGGGTTAAAATAGGGTTCGTAAACAACTGCAGTCAGTGTAGAGAGAGAGAGAGAGAGAGAGAGAGAGAGACGACATTCCAGGGGGAAGGGACTAAGAAAAGGGGTGTGTGCCATTATGAACAGAGAGGGACAAACAGGGTGGCCACATTCCACCATGGCAGGAATCTTCGGAAGGGTTGTAGGCAGCACAGGCTGTGGGGTGGCAATAATTCTCAATTGGGCCTGGAGAGAGGGAGGCTGCCCACTCTGTAGACAGCTATCTCATATTAGGAGTGACGTATATCAGTTAAGGAGTAAACTGGGGGAGTTGGGGGGTGTGTCCAAGGATAATGGGTGTGGATATGGGCGGCAGAAGGGTGGAGCTGAGAGGAGGCTAGGGCAATGCTCAGAAATTACAGGACATTATGTTACACCAAGCAGGAGGAGGGATATTAGGGACAGAGGACCCTTAGATACGGATGTTGATGCTAAGGGGAAAACTTACGGGGTAAACATTCCGAATATAAAGAGAGTGGAGGGGGAAGAGTCAGGAGGGGCTGTTGTGGGGAAGCCTAGAAGAGCAGACAGTGAGAAGGGAGAGGTTGTTGTGGGGAAGCCTAAAAGAGCAGACTCTGGGAAGAGAGCTCCTAAGGAGAACAGGGCAAGAGGAGAGGAAGGGGCAATTTAGAGGGGCAGTCGGGGAAACTCAGGTTACTTGATGGAGGCTGGCATATAGTGTTACAATAAATTTGAGCTACTAAGCAACCTAGAGGGGGAGGAAGGGGTTGGTGGAAATGAAGAAACTGATACAGAGGCTGGGAGGGGTAGTCTGATACCCATAGGGCATCACAGACCAGCAACGGAAAGGATGAAATAGTCCCAGAGGGAGAACGGGAAACGTAAATGTTAAGCAGATGGGGGAGATGCAACATATTGCAGGCATGAGGGAGGAGAGCACGACTGGAGAGAAACTGGGAGACAAGGAGGCGGGGGAGGGGCCCCCCCCTTCAGGAGGGGGGGTCTGTACCAAGGATGGAGCCCTAGGTAAAGAGGACCCATAGAGGGCCTCTGGAGGCAGGGGTACTATTACAAGGGAGGAGGATGGTGGTGTGGGGGAAGGGGAAACCATCAGGGCCAGGATAAATGGTTCTGATAAGAGAGGGTTAAAGAGGACACCTATTCAGAGGAGGTCTGAGTTAAGTGGGCAAAATAACAAGGGAATCAGAAAGGGGAGGGTGACAAGGGGGTTTCTAATAAGGCGGGAAAACTCCCATGGAATTGAGATCACGAATAAAGGGGGAGATGGGGGGGGGGTTGACAGCACATAGTGAAGGTAACCATAAGGATGATGGCGGTGTTAAGGTTCTGTTATTGGGAGACTCGATGATTAGGGGTATCCACTGGGAGGGACACGGGGGTGGATGCCATAGCCAAGTGAAGGTAGTGAGCATCTCTGGGCTGACAGTGCGCAGAGCAAAGTCCATAGTGTACGAACTGGTTAAGGATTGTGGAGGGAAAACAGATTTCCTGGTGCATTTGGGAACTAACGATCTACAGGGAAATAGTGTTTTGGAAATCCAAGCAAGGTTTCGAGAACTTGCCAGAGTCTGTCGGGATAATGGATGCAACATTTCCTTTTCGGAGATATTGCCAGTACCGAAGGCCTCAGTGGAGAAAACAATGAAGACCACAGAGATTAATGACTGGTTCAGGAAGTGGGGTGAAGAAAGTGGGTCGGGGTGTTAGCGAACTGGAAAGGAGTTTGGGAGGATAAGGGACTGTATGCCAAGGACAGGCTTCAACTTGCCCCGTTAGGGAAGGAAGTCATTAAACAGGGGTGGCTGACTACATTCAAGAAAATTGGATTTTAAACTTGTGGGGGAGGGATAAGGAGGGCTGACTAGCAGCCCTCTCCTCCAGATGAGGGAGTAGCCTTCAGACCCAAGGGGAAGAACAGACTGGGAGAGGAAGTTTCAGGAGGAGCAGAGGGTGGATGGAAGTATAAGGAACTTGGGTGGGGTTCAACAAAGGGGATTAATGATAAGGGGGGGTTGTGTTAGTAAATGCCAGGAGCTTGGGAAACAAGTTGTTAGAGTTCCAGGCCATGCTGTTCGGGGGGGCGGGTGGATGTGGCGGCGGTCACAGAAACGTGGGCCAACAAAAACCATGATTGGGACCTAAACGTGCGGGGTACACTATGCTTAGGAAGGATAGAAAGGAGGGCAGAGTGGGTGGAGTGGCTATGTTCATTAGAGATGACATAGAAATTGCTAGGGCAGAAGAGGCAGAGGGATACGTGGAGGCCTTATGGGTCACCTTACGAACCCTGGCGGAGGTAGCTCAAGCTGGGTGTAGTATACAGGCCCCGGGATGGGTGATGTTCTGGAGAATGGTTTGCTGGACAACATCATTGCCCAGTGTGGACCAAAAGGGGAGGGAGTGGTGTTGATTGGGGACCTTAATATGCCAGGTACAAACTGGGGAACCATGTTCTCTAAGGTGGCCAAGGAGCAGAGGCTGCTGGACGGCTTCCAGGATGTGTTCTTAACACAGCACATGATTACGCCCACAAGGGAGGGAATGTCCTGGACGTGGTTCTGGCGGATGGGGATCTGGTAAGGGACCTGGTTGTAGAGGATCCCCTGACTGGGAGCGACCACAATACTGTCTGGTTTCAAATAACCATGGGGGGAGTGGGGGAGAGATCTAGGACACTGGCAGTGGACTTAAGGGGGGCAGACTTTGTGTGCATAGGAAATATTCTCAAGGATCACTTGAAGGGGATTACAACAATGACAAATGTGGAAAAGAGATGGGAGGTCATAAAATGGGGACTTCATGAGGCAGTCAGGACCTGCGCTAAGGTAAAGCGTAAGGAAGCAAGGTCACATAAACCATGCTGGTGGTCCAGTGAGGTTCAGGTAGCGGTCAGAGAAAAGAAGGCTGCCTACAAAAAATATAAAACAACGAGAGGGGATGGGAAAAGGAAATGTACCATCTTGCAACTAGAAAAGTCACCCAGATGAAGCGGGGGCAAAGTCCAGAAAAGAGCAGCGGCAAGCACAGGGGATACGGGGAGGGGAAAAGGGGTTCTTCCAGTAGATTGGGGAGCAGAGAAAAACTAAGGGCCATCTTGGCAGGTTGAGATCAGAAGGAGGGTGGGTGGAAGAGGCGAGGGACCAGGCAGAGGTATTAAACAAGTACTTTGCCTCTGTGTTCACTAGGAAGGGGGATGGGATATTTACAAAGCAAGGCATGATGGGGAGAGAAGTGGTAGTGAGTGGGATGAGGGGAGCAGCAGAAATGGAGCAAGAGGGAGGGAGGGAGAGGTACCCCGGGGGGTCACATCAGGATAAGGATAAAAAGGCCAGTAAGGTGGAGGGGACGGATGATGCTATCTCCTCCAAAAGGGTATGGTTAGCCCTTAAGAGCCTAGAGAAAGATGAATCTTCTGGGTTGGATGGCATTCATCCGAGAGTACTATGGGAATTGGCGGACATACTGGCTGCACCCCTGGCAGAGCTCTTCAACAGGTCGCTTGAGACAGGGAGGATACCTAGGGGTTGGCGAGAGGCACATGTGGTGCCAATCCATAAAGGGGGGGTTGAGGGAAGTACCAGGTAACTATAGACCCATCAGTTTGACCTCAGTGGTGGGAAAATTAATGGACAGTATACTAAAGGAATGATTGGGGGTGTATTTGGAGGAGGTGGGAGGTCTGGATAGACGGCAACATGGGTTTGTGCCAGGTAGATCGTGTCAAACAAATCTTGTGGAGTTCTATGAATGGCGTAACATCAGAACTGGACAGCGGCAAGCCTGTGGATGCACTATTCTTGGACTTCAGCAAGGCGTTTGACTCTGTCCCCCACAATGGTCTGGTGGAGAAACTGACGTGGTTGGGAGTAGGTCAGATGGATTGAAAACTGACTAGCTTGATGCACTCAGAAAGTAGGGGTCAGTGGGGAGCTCTCGAACCCTAGAGAGGTCAGTAGTGGGGTACAGCAGGGCTCGGTCCTGGGTCCAATCCTGTTTAATGCATACATTTCGGACATCAGGGAGGGTATAGGGTGTGAAATGAGTCTCTTTGCTGACGACTCCAAGATGGGAGCAGTAGTTGAGGGGGGGAAGAGGGGAGGTTGACCCTGCAATGGGACCTGGACACCATGGAAAGGTGGGCTCACACATGGAAATTAAACTTCAATATCACCAAGTGCAAGGTGTTACATCCTGGGTGGGGAAACCCTAAACACAGGTACACCCTGGGAGGGGAGGCGCTCGAGGCCTAAACAGGGGAAAAAAGACCTAGGGGTCATGGTGGATGCATGTATGAATAACTCCAAGCAGTGCAGGAGAGCAGTTAGCAAAGCAAACAGGATATTGGGATGCATCATAAGGAGGATCACCTCTAGGAGCAGGGAAGTGATTCTGCCGCTGTACGGTGGATTGGTCAGACCACACCTTGAGTACTGTGTACAGTACTGGTGACCACACTTGAAGAGGGACATACAGCTCCTGGAGAGGGTACAGAGGAGGGCAACTAAGATGATACGAGGACTAGGGGATTTGACGTATGAGGACAAACTTGAGGAGCTCTGCCTGTTTTCATTGGAGGAGAGGAGAGACAGGGGGGACATGATTGAGGTCTTAAGTACCTCAAAGGGAATAAATAGGGTAAGCATGGAGGGATCTTTAGACTAAAGCAGGGAGGTATCACCAGAGGGCATGGTTTGAAGTTGGAAGGTGGAAGGGTAATGGGAAAAGGAGGAGGTTTTCACTGAGAGGGTGGTGGATCCTTGGAACATGCTGCCTGGCAAGCTGGTTCAGAGATCACGTAGAGAAAGCTTCAAGAGAGGTGGGACAGACACAGAAGCGGATGTATCACATGATGGCCTGGCCCAGGGGGGTGGGGATGGATGATAGGGGTTTCTGGAACACAAGAGGGGGAGGGCCTCGGTACCCAACTAGGGATCTGAAGTTTAAGCAGACTCAATAGACCGTAAGGCCTAATCTGCTGGCAATTAGTATGTTAGAGGCAGGGAAGGCAGTCAGAATAGCAAAGGCACAAACTGAGGAAAAGATAGCCAACTCTGTTAAGAAGGGGGATAAAACCTTTTATAGGTACATTAGGGAGCGAAGAAAGACCAAGGGAAGGATACAAAGACTTAATAAAGGGAAGGGAATGTAGGCAGAGGGTGACAGTCAAAAAGCAGGGATACTGAATGAATATTTCTGTTCAGTATTCACAACAGAAGAGGAGGGGGAGGTACCTAAACCAAACAAGAGAGAAACTCTGAATAGAGGGTCAATACCAGTCCATTCACAGAAGAAAGGGTTTTGAAAGACTCTTGAAACTGAGGGTGGACAAAGCAATGGGGCCTGATGGGATTCACCCAAGAATTCTAAAAGAACTAAGGGTAGAACTAGTAACATCACTGACTACTCTCTTTAACAAATCATGGGAGGATGGGGTGGCAACTGAGGACTAGTGGAGGGCAAATGTGATTCCACTTCACAAAAGTGGGAGCAGGGCAGAGGCAGAAAACTACAGACCAGTAAGTTTGACCTCAGTGGTAGGGAAAATGATGGAATCATTTCTGAAGGAGAGAACTGTCGAGTACCTAGAGGCCAGTGGGGCAGAGGACCCAAGGCAGCATGGTTTCACAGCAAGAAGGTCACGTCAGATGAACCTAACAGATTTCTTTGACTGGGTGACCATAGCAGTAGACCAAGGAGGGGCTGTGGATATGGCCTACCTAGATTTTAGCAAGGCATCTGACACAGTCGCACACAAAAGATTAATATACAAGTCAGCCAGCCTTGGAGTGGGTCCCAAGGTGGTAGCCTGGATAAAAAACTGACTGGACAACAGGACGCAAAGGGTAATAGTAAACCGAGTCCACAGTGAAGAAAGAAGGGTAACTAGCGGGGTACTGCAGGGTTCGTACTGGGACCGGTCCTCTTTAATGTCTTTATAAGTGACATTGGAGAGCACCTGGAAGGAAAAGTATGTCTCTTTGCAGACGACATAAAGATCTGCAACAGGGTTGATACATAAGGTGGGATGGAAAGGATGAAAAGGGACTTGGCAAGGTTGGGGGAATGGTCAAATGTATGGCAGCTCAGATTCAATGCAAAGGTAGTGCAAGATAATGCATCTGGGAAACAAAAACCGAGGGAAAGAGTACACAATGGGGGGTGTGTTAATAACAACAACAAAAATCGAAAGAGACCTAGGAGTAATTATATCAGATGACCTAAAGGTGGGCAAGCAATGTGAGAAGGCAGTAAAGAGGGCTGGGGGGATACTGGGATGCATAGGGAGAGGTATCAACAGTAGAAAACAGGAAGTTGTCATCCCTCTGTACAGACAGTTGGTGAGACCCCATCTGGAGTACTGCGTGCAATTCTGGAGACCCCATCTCTGCAAAGACATAGACAGAATGGAGGCTGTTCAGAGGAGGGCAACCAAAATGGTGCAGGGTCTGCACCAGAAGACATATGAGGAGAGACTAAAGCAACTTAATATGTATACCCTTCAGCAAAGGAGGGAGAGGGGGGATATGATAGAAATTTTCAAGTATCTCAAGGGAATTAACAAAGTACAAGAGGGTAGCATCTTTCAGAAGAAGAGATGTGCAAGAACAAGGGGGCACAATCTGAAGATAGAGGGCGACGGCTCAGAGGTAATGTTAGAAAATATTTTTTCACAGAAAGGGTTGTGGATGCATGAAACAGCCTGCTTGAAGAGGCTGTGGAGTCAGGAACAGTGGGAGAATTCAAGAATGCATGGGAAAGACATAAGGCAATTCTAGTGGAGGGGGTAGAAGGAAATAAGCTGTTGATTAACTAGAATCTGCAGCTTATCCATCAAGTAAGGAAATGGGCAGACTAGGTGGGCCAAGCAGTCCTTATCTGCCGTCAAATTCTATGTATGTTTCTATGTGACTGTTAGCAAGAAGACATCTGTGGAGCCGATGTGCATGGGTCAACGCCGGGAAAAGAACTGAGGTAAGGCTGGGGGACTGCCCCTTATATACCACTGGGACGTCGGGGACGGGGTCGACATTAGGGGTGGTCCCCCGCTATATACTGCTAGCTAGAAGTTTTCCGTGGGGTTCTAGCGCCTGGCGGCTTAGTTCTGTCAATGTTGCCTGCTGCAGGAGCTATTCTCAAAGTAAGATCTTAATGGTACACAATGTCAAATGTTGTGAAGAGTAACCAAAGAGTATTCACCTTGATTCCTTACAGGGAACATACTTTTCAGCACGTTCAACGAGGCAGTCCTGTGCTGTGTTGAGATTAGAAGCCTGATTAGAAAGGCTTGTAGATATCATATTGCAACAGGTTGAACTCCAATTGCGATACCACCACCATCTCAATGATTGTCATAAAAAGGGAAGGTTTGAGACACATCTGTAGTTTGCCAGGACCTCCAGGTCCAACAATGGTTTCTTAAGGACAGGAACAACCAGAGCATTTTTTAATGCAAAGGGACAAAGTCCCTCCCCCAGGAAAGACCAAGTAATATGTGCTACCACAGGAGCAAGGGCCTCCCGGTAGTCCACCAATACAGTAGGTAAGACACAATAAGGACATCACTTGAGGTATCACCTGAACAAATAATGACTGCAACTTAGTCCAAAAATCAGAGTGCCCACAAACAAACCGTCCCCACCACTGACGAGGACCAGGCCCCCTGGGAGATTGCCATTCTGATGGAGGACCCTGCTGAAGAAGAAAGAGCCAATCTCCTTACAACCTACCTGCAGAAACTGCTCACATGGACTGCAGACAGGGTGCAAAAGTCTGTATACAGTGTGGATCAGCTGGACTGGTCTAGCCCTCCTGTTGCTATCAACCCTAGCATGCTTGTTTTGTTTTTATTTTGTTTACCAGGTAAGTGCACTGGTGCAAAAAGCATCTTTTTCAGGCATGACCTGGGTACTAAAGAATGGTAAAACATGATACGACAAATATGCACATGCAACACATACAGTAAAGAAGTACAAACAACAATGATTAAAAATTGAAATAACTATGAACATACAATACTGGATATGATTTCAATCGTAACATTTACAAACATGTTTCAAAAATGATCTTTCAACACAGTATTAAAAACAATTGATGATGAAGATCATTTTATGACTGCTATGGTATTCCACAAGTTTGAAGCCCGATGGCTTACAGAATTTTGGCCTAAAGTGTTTTTATTTGTTCGAGAAACATACAGCAGATCATCTGATTTGGAATGATAATTATAACTAATTTGTTGGTCTTTAAGTGGGTCTGCCAGACAAGAGGTTGCCCTACTGTATAAACTTTTCAAAGCAGAATTTGCCAGCCTGCAGACGCAGCGGTACAGCTTCTACTCTCGACGCCAACATCCTAGGTTTGGGAACGAACCTGGGAGGTAGGGGGCCGGCCGGGACGGGAAGAGGATCAAGCATCCTAGGGACTGCTCTCCTTCTCTGGGGGTTGTGGAGGAGTGGCCGGCATTTGACTGACCTCTGGTGAAGGCTGGGGGGCAGCTGCTGGCACCTACATTATGGGGAGATGTGCCACAGATTGTCACATTGGTGCCGTGATGTCACTGCATGCCATACCTCCCACTGGGGTTAAAAAGCATTCAAAATACCAGCCCCCTTGCATGACGCCCCATTCCTCTGGTTCCACTCTGCCTGCTGTGGCATTCGCTGGGTGACCCAGTGAAAAGTTCCATCGGGCAGCTCAACCCCGCCTGAAAGGTAAGCCAGGGAGGCATCCTGGTAACAGGGGAAAAAACATGGTTCAGACTCCAGTCGAGGGCTCACTCGCTCAGCAGCCCTGCCCTGGGGGGCAGGCCTTGAAGGATCACCACCCGAGGTAGGGGTGGAGCCTTCTGGGGGAAGGGGGTCTGGCACCAAAAAAATTAAATATTCAAATGAAAGCCAGCTCAAAGTGGAAATATTTATGGAATGATGGCTTCTATTACCAGCAAGTAGTACACATTTAGCTATTTTGTGATAAACAATTTTCTTTCTGTCTAACTTAGTTTTCAAAGCAGCATCAACCACTATTAAACATAGTTGCTATAAAATAGTTGGCAACTCACAAATATTGCACAGCGCACATTGAAATAACTTAGATTTTTAGAAGATGAGCAATTAAATGGTATTAATAACTGTGGTTAAAGTTTGTGAATCACATTCTTCAAGACAAAATCTCCCTAGACGGGTTTAACCATTTGTCACGCCTTCAGTGTTGTCAACTTTGTTTAGTTCTTCAGCTCCTTCTTTAACTGATTACTGTTTACGTATGTGGGGTTCTTTGCCCTCTTGCAAATTAAACAATCTGCAAACTCTGCTGAACTGTGCTGCAAGCAGGTTTGTTAAGCAAGAAAGTCATGTCCAGTTAGAACCTATGCATACTCTGTAGGTCAAGAACCTAACAAAACCCTGATAATATCAAGGAAGGATCTCTTACATCAGTATGTCTTCTGTACTTTAATGTACCTTTCTTTAACACTCGAGATATCTTAATAATCTTTGGCTGCCTGCCAAGAATGAGTAATGTATATGATCGAATAAGCAAACAAACAAAAAAAGTAAAAATGAATGTTCCTACCTGTACACTTGTAATCTGTTGCTACTCCCTTAAGCACAGCATCAAAAGCAGAAAGTTCCACCTTCTGTTTTCTGTGGTGGCAACTCAAAAGCACAGATGGTTGAGATATTATCAGGTACAGGAAAGGTTCCAGCTGTACATCGCCAATACCTCTACGTCCAGGCTGCCGGACAATGGTTATACCAAGTGCTTGCCGAGCGGAGGACCTGCTAGGAGCATGAAGACTTTCTAAAGACAGGTGACTGGCTGCCTTCCCAGTTACCAGAGGTGCACTGCTACGGGGCAGATCTTCAGCCGTCAGTACTGAAATACCAAGTGTATCCAGTTTAGCATCTACAGGATTGTCTGATTCTGTATCTGGCATATTTAAAGTACTTCTGCCAACTTTCTCACTGTCTTTTTGGTCTTCTGTGGATTTGCAGCTGGACGCAGTAGTGCTGGAGTAAGTCATTAAGGACAATTGGCTTGCTGTAATAAATATATCAAAAGGAATAAAGTTGAGATTTTTCACAATAGAAGACTGGTGTGAAGGTCGGGCAATACGGTGACGACTGGTGCCGCTCTGCTGCTCTATCTGAACTATTCTTATCCTGGCACTGTCACTGCCAATGCCACTGTCCTGTGCTCCACTGTGGCGTGAAGAGGTATCAACTGTGCTTCGATCAGTGATATCAGTTTTCTTCTGTTCTTGCTTAGAGACCTGTAACAGGAAAGTAGAAATGAAAAGTCATTTGTTTGGGTTTGTATGTACAATTTAATTTTATGTAAAATAATTCTAAGAAAACAAAACATAACTTTTGATGACCTTTTTAGTTAAAAAAAAAATGTCACCATGGTTGCTGTAGTGTATACCATATTGAATATATTATTAAAGCAGCAATGCAATTAAATTGGGTAAAAAATATGACCCTATCCTTTTTCACAACAAAAGATTCCAGGCATCTGCCAGTTTTATTTGGTGTTAACATTTTTAGTTCCACCAAAATTGGAGAATTTTATAAATGTTTCAATTTATTTTTTTTCTCAAGAAAAAAAGATGGCTGCCACATTTGGCTCAGAAATACCACTGTAAACCTGGCAGGGGCTAGGACTGAGAAAAAAAAAAACACAACACTTATAGTGTGCAGAACAGGAAGTACCTAGAAAAGTAGATTTCACAGGCGGGCTAATAGTGACTGTAACAGAAACTCACTTTTCTGGAAACATGTTTTCTGTTGCACTGCTACTTTAAATGGCAGCCAAGTTTTAAGAAGATAGAGGCATTTCAAAAACTCAGATTGCCGGATACAGATTGGTCAATACCAGCAGGAACTCTGCCAGAACTAGACACATGGTGGATTCCCTGCAGGGGAAGGGCCTCAAACAACTGGTATAATAACCCACAAGAGACAGGGCTATCCTAGATCTAGTACTGACTAACAGGGAAGGGATCACAGATCTCCAGGTAGAAGGTCACCTGGGGGCCAGTGACCATCACATGGTATGGTTCAATTTGGCCACTACATCTAAATCATCCCATTCCAAGGCAAAAATATGGGACTTCAGAGGAGCTGACTTTGATAAGATGACCAACAGAGTTAAGCTAGCCCTGGCAAAAAGAAACACAGGGAAGGGGGTACACAGGCAAAGTGGGCAACCATTAAGGATGCAATACTTGAGCAACATCCATTGTGTTAGACAGAAAAGGAAGTGCAAAGAAGAATGAAACCACTTTGGTTCTCAAATACAGTAGCAGAAAGGGTCAGAGCCAAAAGGCTGGCCTTCAGGAAATATAAGGGAACACAGCGGGATGAAGATAGGGAGGCATACCAAACTGCCCTAAGGGAAGCAATGAAGGCAGTAAGACAGGCAAAGTCCCAAACTGAGGAAACACTAGCACGAACAGTAAAAGAAGGTGACAAGACTTTCTACAGATACATTATTGAAAGGAGAAAGTCCAGAGGGGGTATTGCTAAGCTCAAAGGAGAAAAGGGGGCATGTGAGGAGAAGGACCCTGTAAAAGCATCTATTCTAAATAGATACTTTTGCTCAGTATTTACTGAAGAGAAGGTAGGGCAGGGCCCACAGCTCAGCACCATGGACACAGGGGGAAGGGAGGTGAGCACTATTCCCTTCACGAAAGAAAGGGTCCTATAAGAGCTCGCTAAGCTCAGGGTGGACAAGGCAATTGGACCTAATGGCATACATCCCAGGGTACTTAAGAAGCTAAGGGTGGAACTAGCACAGCCATTAGCAGAACTGTTTAGTGAGTCTCTGAGCATAGGAAAGGTCCCAGAAGACTGGAGAAGGGCTCATGTGATCCCGCTCCACAAGAGTGGTAGCAGGGATGAGGCAGGGAACTACAGACCAGTCAGTCTTACCTCAGTAGTGGGCAAGATTATGGAGGCACTTCTTAAGGAAACGATAGTGCAACACCTAGAATTCATAGGGACACAGGATCCAAGACAGCATGGGTTTACAAAAGGAAGGTCCTGTCAAACTAATCTCATAGATTTCTTTGACTGGGTAACCAGAGTGGTGAACCAAGGGGGAGCAGTTGACGTTGCCTACCTTGACTTCAGCAAAGCTTTCGACACTGTTCCACATAGAAGATTCATAAATAAGCTGGGTAGGCTCGGGGTGGGTCAGAAGTTGGTCAACTGGGTGGCAAACTGGTTGGCGGGCGGAAAACAGAGAGTGGTGGTAAATGGTATACAGTCAGAAGAGATGCAAGTCACAAGTGGGGTACCTCAGGGATCTGTTCTGGGGCCAGTCCTCTTCAGTATCTTCATTAGTGACATTGCAGATGGACTGGAGGGTAAGGCTTGTCTGTTTGCAGATGACACCAAGATCTGCAACAGAGTAGATGATCCAGATGGGGTGGGCAGAATGAGAAGAGATCTGGATAAACTAGCAAAATGGTCAGAAGAGTGGCAACTGGGATTTAATGCAAAGAAGTGCAAGATCATGCACATAGGGACGAGAAACCCTGAAGCCACCTATAGGCTGGGAGGAGTTGCTGGCAGTCACAAAGGAAGAAAGAGACTTGGGCATCATCATCACAATGACCTGAAATCATCCAAGCAGACCTCTAAAGCAGTAGGTAAGGCTAGGGGATGTTAGGGTGTATTAGTAGGGCATCACAAGTCGTGAGGGTAGATAATCCTCTTACAAGACACTGGTTAGGCCCCATCTGGAGTACTGCATGCAGTACTGGAGGCCACACCTTCACAAGGATATTAACAAAACTGAGGCAGTCCAGAAGGGCAACCACAATGGTGCAGGGACTGCATCAGAAGACATATGAGGACAGATTAACGAGAGCTCAATATGTATACCCTTGAGCAAAGGAGGGAGAGAGGTGATATGATCGAGACATTCAAACACCTTAAGGGCATTAACAAGATGAAAGAGTCTAACATATTTAAATACAAGAAAAGTAGCAGGACAAGAGGACACAGCATGAGATTAGAGGGAGGCTGATTAAGGGGGAATGTGAGGAAATTCTTTTTCACAGAAAGATTGGTGGATGCATGGAATGGCCTATCTCAGGAAGTGGTGGCTATGAATACTTATCTGCCGTCAACTTCTATGTTTCTATGAATACAGTGCAGGGCTTCAAACAGGCATGGGATAGGCATAAGGGAGCAATACAGATGAGTATGAATAGATAGGCCACTGACAGAGCAAAGGCCGATGGCACATTTATAAGGTAGAAAAAGAAATGGGCAGACTGGATGGGCCTTACGGTCCTTATCTGCCGTCAACTTCTATGTTTCTATGAATATACTAATGAGAGGCAGGTTGCAAGAAGAGTAGTACAAAGGATCTAAGAATGCTAGGTGTAACAAGGTAATCATTCTTTCAAATGTAGTACTTAACATCTTCTTGCCTTCCAATGAAGTTCCCAATTTTAGTAGAGCATAGAATGGAAACCCCTAACTGCTTCTCTTACTTCGAGTTACCAGAGGTAAAGCACTTGAATATACAGTATGTCTCATTTTAAATAATTAAAATGGGCAACCAAGAAGGGGGACTCAGCTTACAGAACACTATATTGTAGGATGTCTTTATTTACAGGGATTTCAAGGGTTAACCACTTTTGCAATTGCACAGTCCAATTTCATGCCCAGTTCTGTCCAAAACAACAACAGTAGTATTTTGTGCCAAGCTTTGGACACAAAACTGATTTTAGCATCCAATAATATGGACGACAAAGTTCAGAATCTGTTCTTAAACTGACAAGGTATCACGAGTAGGACTGGCTTGTATGTGAAGTAGACTTACACGCCGTATAAATGGTAATGTGAGAAGAAAACATAATGCCCAGCTGCTAATTATAACCCAAAATTCACTAGGCAGGTGAAAATAATCTAACCAGAAAACCTAGTGTACCATATGCAAGTTAGAAATGCTATAGAAGCCTGTTACTGTAATTGGAACACCCACAGTGACCAGCTGTTCCAATCAACAGACACTATAGTACTGTTTGGGACATATCAATGGGTGAGTAAGTGTTTGCTTCAGTCAGACAAGTAGTATGCACTAAAGTGTTACAGTATTTGTGAAACAGGGCTGTAATATAAATGGTCACACTGTACTGAAGCTTATCAAAGAAATGTGATTATTAAACTCACTATCAGTATGCCTCACTTGGTAACAGAACTCCAGGTCAAAAGGCTGTGGATGCTAGCCTTACACCAGGACTCAGATTCATAACTACTTGCAACCTAGCACCACTTTGGGGGGGGGGGGGATGCTGCAATTTTGGTGGTTCTACCCATCTACAATCACTGTTCTGGTGCAAGTTAAATAAACCATGTCTCTATTTGTAAATAAAAAAGATATAATGCCATAATCTGGTCAACATGTCCTGTTTCTCACAGCCCAGTGGTGCTGAGGGTTGAGGTGCTGGACGCCACACCTCTCGCGACCCAGGTTTGGGAGCGAGCTCGGGCCGCCGGGGTTTGGCAGGGAAGGACAGGATTGAGCATCTGGAGGACTGCTCTCCTGTCCTGGAAGGGAGGGGGGACTTAATCTCGGGTTTTGGTGGCTCCTGGCAGCAGTTGGGGCATAGCCAGCCTGAAGTCGAGCAACCACAGGGTTGCAGCGGTGGTGATCCTGCAGACACACATGGGAGTGTGCGTGCCTGTGCTGGACGCACTGCACGTCCAAGCCTAGGGATGGAAAGCAAGAAAATCCCTACTGACCGGGTGAGGAGATGGCGACCTCCAGGAACCAAGGCTCCACACGCCCATTGCCGATCACAATCCCCAACTCTACCCCCTGCGGATCTTCGGCCTCTCCAAGGGGCCCGGGATAGTCGAGGGTCCTGATATCGATGTTACTGTCGGGGAAAGTGGTTCAGGTGGGTGGTTAGGGGCTGCGGCTGAGCAAGTACAGCCGGAGAGATGCCCCGTAAGCTAGGCGAATAAACAGAATTCGGAAAAAAAAACCATGTCCTGTTTCAAGAAAAATGAAAGTTACTTACTTACCATAACTTGATGAATATTCATCTGTAGAGACAATCTTCTTTCCGTAGTGACAGAAAAGAGAAGAGGAAGGGATTAACTCTCGACATAAACAAAAGAATATATATTTTTTTTTAACAAGTGAGAAAGAAAAGCCGTAAGCTGAAAAAAGGCACAAATACTGCGACAGAGCTCCCGCTGAGATCCATGCAAGCAAGTCGATGGAGAGAAAGAACTAAGGAGGGAGTGGGGTCACCTATGCCTGTATAGGGTTGGTGACGTCAGTCGATATCAACAGCGTGGGTGGCCCCAGTTGTACTGCTGAAAATCTTCCATGTGGATTCCCCTTCACCGATGGCGAAGATTCCTACAGTGTAACCTGATGACTGAGGTACCCCCAAAGAAGATCTTGATTTTTCACGAATATCTGCACCTTTGATTACCACTTATAGGTCAGGGCTGGAGGCACTAGAACCCAGCAGAAGCAAACCTTTTGCCAGGGAGCTGGCCACAGCTACTGGGCATGGCACCTGTGCAACCCCACCCTAGTGCCACGCGCCAGCCAATAACCATTGCTGGTTCCCTTACTAACCTCAGTTCTGTTAGCCAGGAGAGAAGCAAAGTGGGGGAAAAAAAAGACTCTTCCTAGCTCAAAGGGATAATGAAAGGATAAAGGAAATAGAAAGAAACAGCAAAATAAAACCTGACTGCCAACCTTTGAATAAAGGAGAAACGGCACACCAGGTGGACTAAACGGGTAATTGGGTATAGAACCACAACCTCACACCACTAGCCAGGCAAGAGATGGTTAATGATCTTAAAAAGCAACCATCCCTGAAGCATGTGGCTCTGGCAGAAAAACAAGAGGGGATGCTCAGAACTGCGACCCCCTTGCAACTGAGATGGCATAATGTACCAAAACAGGAATTAATCACACAGACTCCTGGTAAAAAAAAAAAACATACTACATGAGGTAGGACTGACAGAATAGCTAGTCAAAATACTATCTGTCCCCATTTTCCCATCAGGGGAAAAAGGAAGGAATCTCAGGCGCTTGTGAAGCTGTAAGGCTGAACAGCCCAAAGCAGTCGAGATGTGTTCATCTCCCCAAGTATGTCTTAGGGTAGTGGGCTAACAACCCAGCTGGCATAAGAGAAGAAGAAGAGCATACCAACCAGAAATATAGTCTAGCATAGCCAGAAGAAGGGACGGAGTCTCTTAGCTCTCAGTGGGTGACACACTAAGAGAGAGAACCTTCAGGGCCTGGAGAGGCCCGAGAGTGGGCAGAGTGAGACGGGGACCCCCCAGAGGGGAAAGGAAGTTGCCCCGACAAACGCTGTCTCGTTTTACGGGAGAAGAGATAGATTCTCTGGTGAGCAGAGTTAATCACCCTATGCCGGGCCAAGGGTGACAACTGGGAAAGACGCAGCCATGCCGTCCACCTAGTGTAGATTGCTGTCCCTAAGACCCTGGTAGCTAGCTCGCTGGCATCACAGGATGCCCTTGCTTGGTGCCTTGCTAGCTCCAGGCCACGCGCAGAGTGTGCAATGGCTTGTCTGGTTTGCTCCGTGTCAGGCAACGAGGCTAGGAGCTGACCTAGCCTGGACCACAAGAACCTGTTATAGGCTGCATAGTGGGCCCGATGTGCAGAAATGGAAAGCAACAACCGTGCCGAATAGAGAGCCCTCCTACCCCAGAAGTCAAAATCCAAGGAATCTTGATCTGGGGGCAGGTCATGGTGAAGGGCGCGAAGCCCATCAGGAGTGTCCAACTGCGTCAATCCAGACTGCGGATGATGCATAGAACCTGGAGACTCGGGGCGCAATACCACTGGCAGAGATCGCTAGAGGCAGGAACTCCGGAGAAGGGCCTCTGTCAGGAACGCAATGACGCCTCCTGAAAGGGAGCAGGCCAGGGAGGCACCACAAGGGTGGCCTCGCTGAAATCTCCTAGAAAGGTGTGCGCCGCGTGCTCTGGATTGCTTAAAGTGGCAGGGGTGAGGTGCAAGTCCTCCAACATCCTCACGAGGAAATGCTGATACTCAGCGAGATCAGCGGCTGGAGAGATGTGGACAGAAGGCTCCTCTCCCCCAGAAGAGGGGGATGAAGAGTTGGAGGGCACTGACTGCTCAGAGGGCAGCTGCTTGGGGGGAGGTTGAAAAACCTGACTGCCCATTGCCCTGACATAAGCTGGGAATTGAGTAGCACAGCCCTGAACTGCTCCCACGAGAGAGGCCTGCTAGGGCCAAGGATGCCTGGGAGCGCAGGAGAATGTGGCAGAGGGATGGGGACAGAACCGAGAAGAGATGTCAGCTGACCTCCGCCTGGGCTAAGGAGCGGACCAACAGCACCCGAAGAAGAAGATGCTCCGGACGACTCCACAGCCGACAAATGAACAACCATTTCGGTACTGCCTTGGCTGCACCTGGAAGAATCCCCCCTGTGAGGCAACCGGGGCCATATAGGTCAAGAAGGACAGTATCCTACCTCAAAAGAATGGGGCTCTCTCAAAGAGATCGAGGAGGAAGCACGAAGATCTGCACTACGGCTTCTCACAGAGCCTGGGTGGGCCCCAGAAAAAGGTCGCCGTGCAGACCCCATGCCCCTCGACTCCTCAGAATCTGAGAGAACCCTCCTCCTTGAGAGGGACAGCCTAGGTAGCCGACAGCCTTGGCAAGCACCCGAAGGAGCTATTCAGGGCACAGTACCCTCCTCTCCCGTAGATGCCCTGATAGGCCCCAAAGTTGGATGAACCAGGCACACCACAGGCAGGGGTACCACTGCTGAGGGGTCAGTGAGCCCACCAAGACCGGGCTGCAGAGCAATGACGGCCTGCACCACTGCCCACTGGTCAGCACCCCTGACCCCAGTCTCAGCAGCCACCGACCCCAGCTCAGAAGGGGGCTGACTCTGGCTTGTCGAGGACACTACAGGGCTGCCCACATCAACAGTCAACCCCAAGAAGTCAGACTGCTCGTCTGACTCAGAGTCCGCCTCTGCAGAGGCAGAGGCCAAGACTCTGTGCCAGACCGTAGGAGGGCACCCGCTGCCATCCTTGCCAAATGGGGTGCCAGAAACCGAGACCACGCCCGAGCCAGTGCCCCCCACAGCACTGTGAGCGGTATCCACGGAGGACATGGCCCTCTGCCCGAACAGCAGCCCCGAAGTCAGAACCAGTCACGGTGTCGTCGTCCGGCCCCATGGCGCTGTGAGCGATGCAGAGGGTGGGAATGGTGCCATCGGTGCTGCCTGACTCCAAGGCGCCACGAACGGCACCGAGGGCAGGGGCAGCGCAGACAGCAGATTCCGAAGCCCCCACGGTGCAAAGTCCCAAGCCGGACACTACGCTGTGCTCAACCTCGGTGCCGCGAACGGCACCAAGGCGAGAAGAGGACAAAGACAGCACCGTAGACACTCCCATGGTGCCGCTAGCACGATCGGTGCTGACAGCAGCCACGGTGCTGAGTGACAAACCGGTGCCAACTACGGCTCCATCAGGGCCCATGGCACCGCGAATGGCGCCGACCGACGGCATCAAGGACGGCGCCGACCCAGGCCTTGCGAACCGCGAGTCCAACACCTGGGAGCCTTCACCCCCGAAGGGACGACTGTCTTGGCGGCGCCTCCTACCCGCCTCCCGAAAGGAGCGGGACGGGCCTCCTGCACCACAGAAGGCGCCTCAGCAATGGCCAGGCAACTAGAAGCCGAGGCTTTCTCCTCCTCAGTCTATGTAGAACCGGGAGGGGACTGGCCCGACAAGTGTGCACCCGACCCCGGAAAGTCGGAGACTCACCACTTTCCGCATGTTGCTCGATGACCCGTGGTCCATGGAAACATGTGTCGCTAAATCCATGTCATGAAGCAGGCCAAGACATGTAGACAGCAGTTGTGCTGGTCGGTGACAGAACATTCTGAACACAGAGCACCCGTCGCATGAGGCCATCCCATCTTCAAAGTCTCCTGCCTTCCGACCCAGATATGACCTACGAGGAAAAAAACACCAAAAACAGACTCGACGTTGCCAAGAATAGAAATAAATGGAAAGGTCTTACCAAGCGACGTCGAGTAAGTCAACTAGAACCAGCAGGAAAGGAGCTGACGGACTGCTTCACGGAGGAAATAATAAGGACTGAAAATCGCAACTGCATAGGCAGTAGGCCTCAAATTCTGTGACGGTGGGAGACAAAGAACTGGCAGGCAGGTGGAGTCGACAGCACCTAATGGCCAACCCGCGAGCGCCACGCAATGCGTCGGCCTTGAGGGTGTGTCGGCTCTGCCTACCAAAAAAAAAAAGCACCTGCAGGGCCATGACCTCCGGCCATGTACCCAAAGGTGATGAATGGTGAAGACTGACACAGATAAGATCTGCTTGCTGTACACCATTTGCAAATCCAGTAACCCTTAACCAAGAATAATGCCTCATGCAAATGCCAGAGGCACCTGTCCTGGCAGAAGCATCAGAGACATCATAAGCTGAGCAAAGCAAATGTCCGCCAACCTCAGCATCAGAATTCAAAATTTTAAGCAATTCATTTTTGGCAGAGCCTTCTGGCAAAACCTAGGCTGTAGCTTTGACAGCCTTCCACAGGCTATTCTGATATTTTATCATATGGGCCTGGTAATTTGCAATTCTGAGGCCTAGTGAGGCAGAGCCTCTTGCACATCACATCCAGCCTCCTGGATTTCTTATCAGGAGGCAGAGTACTCATGTGTTTAGATGCCCTAGATCTATCATGGGCACCATAATAAGCACTGAGTTTGTCTCTGGTTGCACAGAATAATAAGGTTTGGCAGAAGGGGAGGATACTGCTTGTCATCCTTTCTAGGTACAGCTGGCAATGAGCTACGCCTGTATCGTGCAGCAAATGTGGCATCCTCCAATGCAGGATAAATTGGAGGAATAATAATGGACGGAGTACAGGGTACCTCCAAAAACTCCATCAAATTCTTCTCCTCCACCTCCACAGCAAATCACATGGCAGTTTGCATCTGCTGCAACAGAGGCTGAAAAGTAGTCTCCTTTGGAGGAGATCTGGAGGAGATCTGGGTGTATATACCACAGAATCCTTGCTGCAAGAGGAGAGGGAAGAACTGGAATGTGGCACATACTGTTCTCCTTCATAAGTACTTCTTCCTCATAATCCTCCTCTATAATGAGGTAAGGATTATATCCCACCTCGCTGTTGACCTCCCTGTCGATGACGGGAATAGAAGATCATATTGGCAACACTAGTGGTAGTTGAAAAGGAGGTATTTGGGGTGTACTGGAAGATGGCATCAACAGGGGCTGTGTATTAATACTGCCCACAAACAACACAGGCTGCATAAGTAAGCCTTGCAAGATATGTCATATCATCTCTGAAAACAATGCCAGTACCACTTGTGTGTCGATGACAACCTGTTCAGGTGCTGAGACCACTGGAGTCGACGATGGGCCAGAACCCATCTACAATGGTAATGTATCATCCATAGTAGGTATGGCAATGCTTGAACCAAGCCCCAACCATGGTGTCTCAGTGACAGTTGGAGAGACTGATGTAATCTCCACCAGAATGGTTGATGATGAAGTTTGCTTAGATCCTGAAGACTGCAGCGGTGACTGGGACCTCACCAGGGAAGGAGATCACTTCTTATCCCTTTGCTTGTGCTTATGACCCAAAGACGAAGAGGGGCGGGATGATGATCGATCCCTCTCCCAGTCGTTGGACTTGGTTGACCATGATTCGATCAATGGAGCAGGTGACGCAGATTTCTGGCTTTGGGCTTTCTCCATGGCTGCCACAAGTTTTCTCTAGGAGAAATATTTCCTGCGCTTTTCTTTGGCATTGTCTAGTAGCTTTGTTAAAGCTCTTGCAGATCTCACAGGTTTGGACATTGTGTGAGAAGCCTAGGCAGCAGACGCACACACCTCGTGTGTCATCTTTGAAAATATTTTCTCCACACTTACAATAGCAAAATAATTTTGCTGCTTTTGGCGGCATGCACCAAGACAATGGTATAACACTGTTATTTTATAAAAGAAATAAAAATATAGAAAACGACAACAGCTAGATGGTCAATGTTTCCACAGCAGGTCCAATGAGGATGATCAATGGTGGGAAAAGAACTGAGGAGAGATGGGGCCACCCACGTTTATGTATATGCTGACGCATGACATTATCATAGATGGCCCTGGCTAGAAAACGTTTCCATGAGGTCCTAGTGCTGATGTGGGTATAGTTCCAAAAGTGTGGCCTAATGGAAGAAATATGCTCAAAGAAAATCTAAATGCACCCCATAGCATCCAGTTTCTTTCAAAGCTCCAGACAGTACACAACAGCAAGGTCTACATTTTAAAGGCTTCATCAACACAGGAAAATGAGCTTTGAAAATTGCGTCCACCAAGAGATCCAAAGACAGCATCAACAGAGGAGGAAGAGATGGATACCTGAGGGACTGCATAACCTGAATGAGCTCCAAAGCCACAGCAAAAGTGTCCTTTGTATAGGGATCATTTCCCCTTCTTGTTTTATTGCTCAAAAGATATTTTATTGCTCTAACTAAAAGGTAGATTTGAAAGTTAAAAGTTTAGAAATTTTCATCTGAGTCAGAGTGGTGAGTACATAATGTTATTAACTCGTAGCATGGAATATTTCTCCCCTAATAGGCATGTTATTAGAGACAGCTTACTACATTAAAGATCCAAATATTAATATTTTATACTGGTATAGTTTATATCTCGTATATGTCATGGCACCTACAGCCCAGTAGGGTACTGGAGTATAATGACACATAATTGGACTTTCTTTGCTTACGAGACATTACAATGAGTTCTTGAACTACAATTCTATAGATTCGGACTTTTAGAAATTCTCTTTGTTTTCAGTCTCATGACAGTGGTGTGGAAGTTTTAAAGGAAAGGCTTGTGAAGGTTACAAGATCCGAGGCAGCATGGATTCATGGGAGGTGGTCATGTCAGACGAACCTGATTGATTTCTTCGACTGGGTGATCAGGGAAATAGATCAGGGTGGGGTAGTGGACATGGCCTACTTAGACTTTAGCAAGGCCTTCTACACCGTACCACATAGGAGGCTCATAAGAGAGCTGGGCAGTTTGGGAGTGGGTTCTAAACTGGCAAACAGGGTACAAAATTGGTTGATGAATGGGTAACAGAGGGTGGTAGTAAACGGCACTCAGTCAGAAGAGGGGAGAGTGACAAGTTGGGTACCTTGGGGCTCACTACAGGGACCACTCCTCTTTAATACCTTTATAAGTGACATTGCAGAAGAGTTGGAAGGGAAGGTATGCCTCTTTGCAAATGACACCAAAATCTGCAACAGGGCAGACACTCTAGAGTGGACGTGCAGAGTTCTGAGAAAAACTCGAGGAGTGGTCAAGGGTATGGCAGCTGTTTTATTTTTTTAACTTGATTAAGTTTATTAAAATCATTAGGATATCAGCAAATTTACAAATCAAAGACAGTATGTTGACACATTTGATGTTACATAAATTCTGATAGAAAAAAAGACGACATCAAGCCTGAGCATTCTTTTTTTTAAACTTTTTATTTATTGAGTATGTCAAAGTACATATTCAACATAGTATACTTGGTTCCATGTACTATAAAGTTACAACTTGTATGTCTTCTACAAAGAATTATAAACATTTCACCCTCTGTTACATCATAGGAGGGTTAACAAGTATAGATTTATGTTTGCTCATGTAAACATTTAAATTCTAAATACATTTTTAAATGGCTTCTTTGCCTAGACCATGGACCTTATTCTAAACAGCTGTGCCCTAAAAGTCCTTGAGTGAAACACTCATAGATATGGTCTTAGTGACCTACCATTAGCCCATGTAGAAGCTATAATTCTCCCAAAAACATTATGGAGACGTTGAACAGCACATTGGCCCCCTGAAACAGTAGTTACTAACAGTAATATCATTATTTTAACTCAGTAAACAATTAGTAGGCTGAGAGGAAATAAATAGTTTAGGGCAGTAATGCACTCACCATTGTGCCCTACCCAATCTTATGTCAGTGCATATCACTAATCCCCCTCAGATCACCATTTAACTCTTGAACCCCTTACATAGTTAAGTGCCCCATATTTAGATAATATTAAGTCACTCTTAGTCCCCTTCAGATTCTGAATCAACAGGTTCCTGGTGTTTTGCAAAGTCTGCTTGAATTTTCTCGACTCTCTTCCCTGCTTCTGTTGGGTCAATAAAAATAAAAGTTTTCCCTGCATATTGTACACAGTTTCGCAGGATATAACAGAACATTTGCTATCCCTAGCTGACGCAGCTCAGATCTTACCGCTTTGAATGCCTTGCGTCTCTGGCATGTTGCATAGGAGAGATCGGGGAAAAAATAAATTCTTGGGCCATCCGGCAAGTGAAGTTGACCCTTTTCTTTGGCTGCCTGTAAAATCAATTCCTTAATGGTCGGACCTGCCATGACCATAAGGATCGTCCGTGGAGTCCCTTCTATCTGGGGTCGACATCGTGGAGTAGTCCAGTAGGTTTGCCTGATATCCCCTTCCACCGAAATAGTAAGTGTGGATTTCACCAAGGAAATCATATATTCTGTTAGGTTATGTTCTTCGAGCATCTCTGGAAGCCCTAATACCTGCACATTGACTAATTGGGTTCCATTCTCTAGGTTTTCTAGACGCTGACGCAGTAAGCGGTTCTCGCTCACCAGACCCGCGGTAGCCATGACGGCCTTATCAGCCATCGTGTGCGATGATTTACTTTGTGTTGCTACCACGTCTAGTTTTGTTTCCACCATACGTGACCCTCGAAGTGAAACCGTCCACTTTCTTGTCTAACTCCCTGATGAAGGACTCAAGGTCCTTAACTGCTTTCAGGATGGCCGCATTAGAAGGTTCAGTGTCTGAGCCATGTGCTGGGCCCTGTTGCTGCAGATTCTTAGGTCTCCCCATGTTGCGTCCAATGAAGCTGGCAAAAGTACAGTTCTTTTGATGGTTTACTTGTATTATCCAGTGGTAGGACACTCAGGAGTCGGGATCAGTCCTGTGATTTACCAAGAGTTAAATTCTACAGTTTAAAATCACTAAAATTGAATCTGTAGACGGGAGCTTCTGTACAAGACGTCTTTATCAGTTGGCAGCTAGCCACGCCCCCCCCCCCCGAGCATTCGTAATCATTTTGTCTCTATGTTTTTCTCAGGTACTAGTTATTCATTTAGTCCAGGTTTCAGTGTCCTCAAGCTGCTCCTGAAAAGAAAAAAAGGTTCCTAGGTGCATCAAGAATTCCTGCTCTTTTCAAGAAGTCTGAAGGCTCTAGAATAAGTACCTTTAAATTAATTAATAAAATTGCCTTTAAATTAATAACGTGTCTTATTGTTACTTATGTGTCCTTTTCCTGTATTTTATACACTTCTCTTAACAGTATTATCACTTAAACTTCTATTATTTAAAATAAAAAAAAGAAGAATCAAATAAGAGCAAAATAGAACGGGAACTACAGTGTTCGCATCGGACCCCCCCCCCCCACATTGTTCTGTCCTTAATATATATGAGTTCTAGTCATCCAGTGTCTTTTTCTCCTTGTACATGTTCCCCTCATTTAAAATCTAAGCCTGAAGTAATTGATCCAGTACTGGGGTATCCTCTTTTATTTCTATGTGGTTGAAGAAAGGTGCCATCTAGAGTTGAATTTCTCTGTGGACAACCTTAATCGGGCTGTTATGGCTTCCATACTTTTGATTTGCTGAATATTACTGGACCAATTAGAGACCGATGAGGGATTCTGATTTAGCCAGTGTCAAGTTAATACTTTAAGTGCTGCCGCTATTAGAGCATAGAATAAGTATTTCCCTGATTGGGACCTTATCTCCTCTGGAGGGGACCCCAGCACCAAATTTTCAAACCCTAAGGGGGACTCCAGGGCCATTATTGAAGCAATTTATTTAGCTATCACCTCCCAAAAGAAAGTGATCGTTGGACAGTTCCAGAAAATATGATAGTGGGAGCCTTTTGAATTAAAATTTCTCCAGCATTTGTTTGAGGTTTGAGCTGCATAGTGATGTGATATGGTTGGAGTCCTGAAGAACCGAATGGTCACTTTCCACCTAAATTCCTGCCATGACAGGGAGTTGATTGTTTTGTGAATTCCTTTCCAGATTTTCTGCCAGGTTCCATCTGGAATGTCCAACCCTGATTCTAAGTGCCAACGGTCCTCTATTTTCTGTCTAGCCAGAATCCCTCTGTCTTCTAGAAGAATTATATAATCAGGGATATATAGGCTCTAGTATCTCTCAAAATACTTTTTTGGTGCGTTGACAAAATAGGAGCTGATGGGCTCTGTGAGAGTGTTGTTAGACCTATATTTGTCCGTAAGTAGTGGGAACATTGGCAATATCTAAAAGAGTCCATACTATGCACATTAAATTCAGATTGCATCTGTGCAAATGATTTTAAGCAGTCTCCCTCTAAAAACTGCTGTGGGTATTTCAGGCCTAGCGTGGCCCATCTAGAGAAACATGGGTCTGCCCCTGAGGCTGGAAACCCAGGCAGACTAGATAGGAGAAGGTACCACCAAACAGGCTGAACTATCTCCCACTCTTGTCTGGCTCTCAACCATAGTGTCATGGTGTGTTTTGTCCAGCTGTTATGTATTCTCTTCAGATCCCTGGGCAATATCTTCCATGGTAAGATATGCAAGGGGGCTAATTGGCATTCTCTTTCCTCTATCTCTAGCCATCCTTCTTTTCCCAGGGTTAACATTAATGTGAACCAGGCCTTTGAAAAACTTCCTGAAAACAGGATGAGATGCTAGGGAAGAGCCCTTCCCTGCTAAAATGAATACAGAGACAGCTGTTAGATGAACCTTCAGAATGGCAGACCTAAGGCCTAGACTATTCAGATGAGCTAGATAATCTAAGGTTGTGGAAATGCCTGCAGAATCAGGCACAATACCTTTCTGAGCGCACCAAATACTGAACCTCTTCCATTTGGAATTGTAAGTTTTTCTAGTGGAAGGTTTCCTGCAGACCTTCAGAATATCCAGAACTCCCTGAGAGAGATGTAGAGCTGCATATTCTAACTCTTCAAGAGCCAGGCCTTGAGGTTGAGAGACTGGAGATTGGGGGTACCAGATCCGCCCCTGGGAGGAGGAGAGAAGATTGTATCTCCTGGGAAGAGACAGGGGATGTGAGACAGCCAAGGACAGCAGTAGAGGATACCAGGGTTGTCTGGCCTAATCTGGAGCCACCAAAATCACTGTGCAGGGTTGAGTTCTTATCTTGATCAAAACTCTGAACAGGAGAGGGAAAGGAGGGAAGGCATAGAGAAACCTGCCCTTCCAGTTCAGAATGAGGGCATCCTGGGGAACTGTCCCCAGGACTGGAGGTCTGCAGCAAAACAGAGGAAGCTGATGATTGTCTGGTGCTGCAAACAGATCTATTTCCGGAATGCCCCACTTGGAGAAAGTGATCCTCAGAATGTGAGGATTCAAGGACCATTCGTGATGCCCCTGTGAAATCCTGCTCAGGGCATCTGCCAGCGCATTGTCCTTCCCTGGAAGATGAACTGCTACCAGGGAAGTCTGAAGGGAATAGGCCAGAGACAAAATCTTCATGGCCTCTGTGCACAAGGCCATGGACCAAGTATTTCCCTGTTTGTTGATGTACCACATTGTAGCAGTGTTGTCCATCCTGACTTGAACCACCTTGCCTCTGACTGAATCTGAAAAGGTCTGAAGGGCTAGAAAAACTGCTCTGAGTTCCAGGAGGCTGATATAAAAAAGAGACTCCTGCGGGGACCAGATCCCCTGAGCTGTTAGGGCTCCCAGGTGGGCTTCCCAGCCTAGGAGAGAAGCATCCATAGTCAGTAATACTGATGGAAGCTGAGGGAGAAATGAACCCCCTTGCTTGAGGTTGTCCTGGTCCAGCCACCACTGGAGAGCCTGGACCAGAATCTGGGTCACTGGAATCAGTTTGGTGAGAGAATCTGTTCTCTGTGACCAAAAGGACCTTAGATGGAACTGAATGTCCTGCATCTGAAATCTGCAGTGGACGCTGCCATGTGGCCCAGGAGTTGGAGGAACTGTCTCACTGGAAGAGAAACCTGAGGCCGAAAGGAGGAAACCATGTCTACTAAGGCCTTCACCTTTGCCAGAGGAAGGAAAGCTTTTGCTTGGGTAGTATCCAATTCCACCCCTATGAAGGTGAGAAGCTGTACTGGTTCGAGGACAGATTTTGGCAGATTGAGAAGAAACCCCAGGGAACTGAGCAAGTCCTGAGTGGTTTGCAGAGCTGATCTGACCTGGTCTGAAGACTGCCCTACTAGGAGCCAGTCGTCCAGATATGGAAAAACAGTGATACCCTGTCTTCTGAGGTAAGCCACCACTACTGCAAGGCACTTTGTGAACACCCTTGGAGCTGATGTTAGGCCAAAAGGCATGACCTTGAACTGATAATGGCCTGAAGGCAACTCGAACCTGAAGTATTTTTTTTGTGGGAGCACCTTATAGGGATATGAAGTAGGCATCCTTGAGGTCCAGTGATGCTAGCCAATCTCCTGGCCTTAAAGAGGGAAGGATTATTCCCAGAGTTGCCATTTTGAATTTGGGTTTTGAAATGTGTTTGTTCAGATACCTTAGATCCAGGATGGGTCGTCACTCCCGTTTTCTTTGGGGTGAGGAAGTACCTGGAGTACAGGCCTTTTCCCCTGTGTTGAGTAGGAACCTTCTCTACGGCTCTGAGTGCCAGGACAGAGGAAACCTCTGCCTCTAGGGCAAGGGTTTCTGAAACTGATGCAGGTGGAAAAGACTTGGCCCTCCTTTTTGGGTACCTTTTGAAGCTGAGGGCTAGTCCCTGGCTTACTACTTCCAGGACCCACTTGTCTGAGGTAACAGACTTCCAGGCCTGAAAGCAGTAAGCCAGCCTGCCTCCTACTGGGACTGGAGAGTCGACCTGGGCTGACACCTCAGGGTGTCTGCTTGGCAGAAGCCTTAGATTGGAAGGAAGAAGAAGCAGCCCTGCTCATCCCCCTTCTATCCCTCCCTTGGAAAAAAACCCTTTGTGGGAAAGACGAGGAGCCTGGGCTTGGTAAAAAGGCCTGTGAAAAGGCCTGCCCCTGCCCCTGGACTGCTGCTTCTGAGGAGTGGCTTGCCTTTCCTTGGCCTGTGCACTCCTGTAAGTGGTTCTACATTCGTCCATTTTCTTCATGTAAGCCTCTGTCTGCTCCCCAAACAGAGAGTTACCAACTACAGGAAAATCCATAACCTTAAACTGGGTGTCCTGTGATAGGCTAGGACATCTGAGCCAAGCATGCCTTCTGAGAGACACAGATGTAGCCATGACTCTGGATGCCACATCGTTGGAGTCGACAGCAGCGTGAAATTGTACTTTGGATGCCTCGATTCTATCCGCTGCCACCTCCTCCAGCTCTTTGGCTAGCTGGGGGGAGGCCTTTTTAGCCAGTTTCAGAACCGTATCCCACCTAGACTTCTGGTACCTGGCTGTGTAGGCCATATAACTTGCCTGCCTGAGTCCCAAAGAGGATGCCAAGTATAGTTTCTTGGCCATGGCATCGACTTTCCTAGAGTCCTTGTCTGGGGGGGGGGTGAAGCCAAAGGAATGTTTGCCCTGTCACAGGCTGCAGCCTGCACTACTCCAACATGGCTGCTATGTGAATAAAGGAACTCCGCAGTCGAGCCTGATAACATGTATCTCCTGTCCATTCTTTTATCTACAGGAGGTAAAGAGTTAGGAATCTGTAGAATCTTTTGTGTCTGTTTCCCCAAGGACTTGTGAAGGGGAATAGACAACCTTTTGGACTCTGGGATGTCCATAATCTCCACAAAATCAGGCTCTTCCTCCTCCTCAGCAGCTTCAACCATAGGGAGCTGGAGGGTTTCGGCCACCTTCTTGTAAAACAAGAAGTGAGAAGGGACTCAGAAAGCCTGGGACGGGAGACATCAGAGGGTCTGTCTGGGGAGATGACCGGTTCAATGGGCACATCCAGACCCCCACCGTCGTCGTCATCATCGGGATAGTCTTCGTCTCTCTCCCACTCCTCATAGAAAGCATCCGGATCGTAATTCGAAGGAGCCAGTTCTGACTGAACCGACCGCCTAACCGGCGGCACCAGTTCGGATGGAACCGGACTAAGCGATTGGACAATACTAATTGCTTTGGCTATCTCGTCCGTGGTCGGAGTAAGCGGTACTGGATCCGAACTGGCAGACTTTTGTTTCTTTTTTCACGGAACCGACCCCTCAGAGTCGGCTCTCCTTTTGCCCAAGGAGGTATCGCCTAGGTCAGTAGGCACCTCCTCAGGTTCGGCCGTAACCGAACTGGGTTGGCCATCCGGGTCTACGGACTTCTGGGCCTCCCTTTCCTTCAACCTACTCAGTCTTTTTTCTAGAGTGGTTTCAGGAAAGTTTTTGCAAATTTGGCAGTCTGACTGGAGGTGGTCAAACCTCAGACAATAAACACAGATGAGATGGGGGTCGGCCTTGTCAAAGGCCTCCCCACACTCAGTACAGTGTTGAAACCCAGTGGGACCAGTTTTCTTTTTGGGTTTCTCAGACATGGCCAACCTACCAAAATTACCCTATAGAAGCGTTTAAGCCAGGTAATACAAACCGATCAGTAACAACTGTGTCACGGGTTTGGAAAAGAACCGAGAAAAAGCCCGGTTCTTTTGAAACTAATCGGTACCGGAACACCACTCTAAAATAATAAATTTAAAATTAGAAGGAAACACAAGGTCGGTTCCTAACCGGACCGACCAGGAAGAAACCGAAGAAATCAACAATTTCCACAAGTTATTTAAAATAAAATACAGTCACTGCCTATCTACCACACTACCTGTACCATAGACAGAGGCTGGAAATCCGAAAAAACAATAAAGAACAAGTTTTAAACCGAACACTTTACTTTTACCGAACCGAGCAGAGGAATCTCCGGAGCGACTTCACTATTAGGCGGAGTAAAGACTCTGACGGTTACACTGGTAAGTACCACAGACAGAGGTTTGAAAACCGAGCTCGAGCTCAACATTCCATGCTTCTGCATGGAGTTAACTCTTTCCTCTCTGAGGCAGTTCAAGTGCTGGGGCTATCTGCACTATGTCTGAATACAGCAAGACTTCATGTTGTTTGAACAGTGACTTTCAAAAAGGTACCACCTTTAGGAAGACCAGAAGAGGGGATAAGAGGTAGAAAAAAATCAAACAGGAAAAATAGTGAAGAACAAGGGGAACAAAACTCAGAAGAAATAGTAAATGTGATTAATTTACCATACCGTGTACTAGATGAGAAGGATTTAAAACTACTTCAGAAAGGCTTTTCGTTTATAACCAGCTGTGACTTCAATAGATTTGAACTATACCTAGACCTGAGAAGACTTATTAGGAATCTAAATTTGAAGGCATTTTGGAATAAAAATAGAAACGAGGCTATACCATCTGGAAACATGGGCTATTGTGTGGAGGATAGCATTTTAACACTGGCAAGAAAAGGAAGTAATTTGGATTACCAACAAGGAGCAAATCTATTAGAACTAAGAGTGAAAGATGGAATTTAGACCTCTTCTTTGGAAGAACGTTTGGATTTATCAATTTACCATGACCATCAATAATGGAGAAATGGAAGAATCTGAACTGAATGAGTTTGGGACATCAGAGGTTCTGGTTAAACAACTGGATGTACGGAAGTTAATTTTCAAACCGGGAGGCAGTATAGCACAGTGGTTTAAAGCTCTGAGCTGCAAATCTGGTGACAGCCAGCAGACCAGACCTGGGTTTGAATCCCACAGCTTCCATTAGCATACTGTGTGACCCTCAGCAAGTCACTTAACTTCCCTGTGCTCCCAGGTCACACCTGTAAAAAAGCTTTCAGCTTAGTGTGCTACTCCTGGTTAAAGAAAATTAAAAAAGTAAACTAAAAAATGCATTCATCATTTAACCCCCATACAACAGTAGTGTGGCAACCTTTGAGAGGGTATGTGAGTGTGAAATCAACAAACTGTTTCTTGATAAATGTAAGTTTTCTAGTAATATTACAGAAGGTGAAAAACAAGCCCTGAAAGATCTGCAACAGGATATCTCCATTACAATTAAGAAAGCAGATGGGGGGGGGTGGGCTACTGTTATACAAGACGCTGATGCCTATATATGTGAATGTGAGAGACAACTGGGCAATAATGAACATTACGTGACTCTAAACTCTGATACTTCTGTTTGGTTTAAAAGAAAAGAGGACTCTCTGTTAGACAGTGCATTGGAAAGTGGGGTTATTAATAGAGATACTTTCAACTTTTTAACAGTTGAAAATCCAGTAAAAGCTTGCTTTTATACCCTTCCAAAGGTATATAAAACATGGAAGTACCACAAGGCAGGCACATAGTTTAAAGGATAGGTAATCTTTCAGAACCATTGTCACAGTTCGTAGATGCCCATATTAAGAATCTGGTATCTAAATTATCATCGTATTTAAAAGTTACCACACAGGTTCCGTGTATACTGGAGGATTTGGAATTGGAAAGAGACTGGTTTTTAGCGTCTCTTGATACAGAGGCACTATACACAAACATACCACATCAACAAGGTGTCCATGCCATGCATTTTTGACTCGAGTCTTATACAGACTTTGAGATGGGTCTAGTAGATTTTCTGTGCGACAGTGCCAGGTTGGTCCTGGAATGCAACACCCTTTTGTTTCGAGACATGCATTATTTACAGGTAAATGGTACGGCAATGGGGGTGACGTTTGCCCCAAATTATGCTAATCTGTGCCTGGGATATTGGGGAAAAACAAAAGTCTGTTGCCCTATTGTATTACTATACGTATTACTATACTATATGTTGTATTACTATAGGATTGACCTCTGGAGGCGTTTTATAGACATATTGTTGGTATGGAAAGGAGGGCAGGCAGAGCTGAAGGTATTTAAGGGCTGAATGGAGCAGACCAAACCTAACCTAAGGTTCACAATTCATGCAAGTGTGTATGAGGTAAACTTCCTGGATTTAGTAATAACAAAACAGGAGGATGAGGAAGATGGTGCCACGAGAACCAACTTGTTTAGGAAAGAAAGTGACAAAAATGCCATTCTCCATGCCACAAGCTGCCACCCCCAACATTTTTATTAAGAACGTCCCAAAATCCCAATATATGCGTGTTAAACAACACTGTAATCTGGAGGAGGATTACCAGACGAGAAAAGAAGAAATGCGTTCTAGGTTCCGATTTAGAGGCTATAGTCCAAGGATCCTAGACTAGGCAGAGGGGGAAGTAGAAACCATGACCAGAACTGATGATCTTGTCCAAAAAGACAGAAATGAAGGAAATGCTGAACCCGCTTTGAATTTTGTAACAACCTATACTGCACAATCAGTTGGGGTAAGGGAAATTGTTACAAGGAATTGGGGGATTATACAATCAGATCCAGTGTTGAGAAATGAGTGCTATAATCCTCCGAGGTTTAGCTATAAGAGAGCATGGACACTAGGGGATCAGTTGACACACAGCTACAAGAAAAAGTAGATCCTAGACCACATACCTGGTTACCAGCATTACCCAATGGCACCTTCAGATGTGGGAGGTGCAAATACTGTGAAGTATTAGAGAAAACAACTAATTGTCAAACTCAAAACACCACCAGGGATTTTTCAATTCGCAACTTCATTAACTGTGACACAGTTAATGTAGTCTATCTAGCCAAATGCAGTTGTGCAGCCTTTTATGTAGGCAAAACCACCAGGGCATTGAAAGTACGAGTTGGAGAAGACATACGTGCCATTGAGGCCGGTGACTTGAGAAATGCCCTGGCAGTTCATGTTACACAAGCCACCAATAAAGAAGAACAACATATTTTTAGGTTTTGCAGCCTTGAAAAGGTCACACTGGGGAACAGAGGTAGAGATTTGAAAACCTTCATCCTTGAAAGAGAGGCACTGTGGATTTTTCAACTAGGGGGTCATATACCCCCTGGACATAATGGTAGACTAGAAGTAATGCCCCTGTTGAATAGAAGGAGGAGAAACAAACCAAGACCAAGTTATGAGTAACTGATTTCACTGTATTAGTGTCCTGTAGTCCTCTGTGAAGATGGATAGCATTTGATACGAAATAGATTCCTTTGAAGATTCTTCTAAAGGATTAGGTTTCTGTCTGACAGTCAGGGCGGTTTTACTAAACTAGCCACTCCTCCTTTCTCCCTATGTAATGTCCCCCTTTATTATAATACTTTATGTATTCATTTTATATATATATATATATATATATGTAATAAAAACTCTTATATAATGTTTTCTCTAGATCTCAACAGAGCCCCTACTGGATTGTTGACTCAGGGACAAAAAACACTCAGAATGAAAGAAAGGGGCTAGGCAGAAGGGGGCAACAACTTCTTCATCCTTTGAAGTTCCAAGTAACACATTTTGACATATTAAAAGGTGTGGGCCTATAATTGAGATTTTGTTCCGGCTCTGTTATACATTGTGATTATTGCTGCCCCTAGTATCTCTGTTAATAGTATAAGGGAAAAGAGAAGCCGATTTCACCATAAGAGGTGCACCTACTGCCCTATATTCTTTGCTACACAATTTTCTTTTGAAATACCTGGTACTTTATGCTATTATTAGCAGTTTGTACAGTTCTTTTCTATATTTGCTTCATAATTTAATGCATTTATAACGTTGTTAATCTTTAACCTATTTGGTAATAAATGACAGAAAACTTATGGTGCACCTATTTCACTAAGCAAGTTAAGGATACGAATATACTAGAAAGTATGTATTAGCACTAAAACAGTTGGACAGTATGCTTTCATTTTTAAAGTATGGTTTGTTTATATATTTCACTGGTAGCACTTTAAAAAATCTCAATTAGCAGGGTATGGATTACATCCTACCATGTGACTCACATTGGATGACCAGTATGCCTGACTCTTTGTCCCTTGATAAAGCCCTAGAGGTGAACCCAGGTCAGGCCACTGCTAGCTGCTGCGTCGGTGATGTTTGCACTTTATTGATTGCACTGTACTGGAGGATCTTTATGTAAGCTATTTTGATTAAAAAAGCTTTTTACATGCTGTCTTTTTTTTTTTTTGCTACCCTCCTCGCTGCACCAGAATCCTCTCTTCTGGGATCCCTAGGTTGTGTATGCTCCCGTAGTCCCACCCCAGGTACCTCCCTCTAGGTACCGGCCAGCCTGTCCCCATCCTGCCTCGGTTTACCCCCTGGGCGGGGCGGAGAGGGGGGGGGCCCATTCCCCTCTCATAGTCCTTAAGTCTGTGTCGGAAGGCTTGCCAGCCCCTTCTATGGAGCCTGGTTAAGGGTGTTCTCGGGTCGACCGGGTCCCGTCTACGGGAGCCTGGTGCAGGATTATCAGCTTTTCTCCCAGCCCTCAGGACGCCCGCATGCTAGGGAAGCCTAGGGGCAGCGCACGTCACGATGTGCTTGATGCTCCAGCTCCCGGCAGACGTCCTCCCACCCTGCTGTGTGCAGTCTCGCTGCACCTCCACCTGTGGTCACCCAGGTGGCGATATCGCAGCGGGACTTGCATCCCACCCCACCCGTAGAAGAAGAGCAGCCACTGGGCACTCAATCCTCCTCCCCCCAGCCGGCCCTCCAGCTGCCCAAGTCCGTTCCCAGACCCGGGTCACTGGCGTCGCAAGCGGTAGCCCTACCGCTGTGCTGGCGGGCTGGTCTTTTACATGCTGTCTTGATGCCATGTGTTTCTGCACTTGTTTTACGTTCTTATGCACTTGGCACATGGGTAGCTGAGCGACTGTTCTGTGTTTAGATTAAAATCACCTCCCAGCACCAGCTGCCCACTGTGGGAGATCCACCAGTTTCATAAAAATGATTTCAAAAATTTTTTCCGGAAGTATGTTTGCCGCATAAATATTAATAAAATGGACCAGATTACCTTGTATACACATTGTGACCCTGATATACCTACCCTGTAGTCCCCCCTCCATTGATTCCACAGTTAAGTTTAGGCCTCTCCACAGCAGTATAGCCACACCCGCTTTCTTGGCTTTAGAGTGTGATGCTGCCACTACTTGATCAACCCAAGTGCAGCGTAACTTCAGACATTCATTCACTGAAAGATGCATTTCTTGAAGAAATACTGCATCACTGTGTAACTTTTTTAGTTCTTGTAATAGCCTGGTTCGCTTTACTGGGGAATTAATCCCTTTAACATTATATGAGCACGTTTTTAAATGAGCCATTTATAAATAAACCAAGAAGTAAGTAATTTTGGGCCCTAGGACCCTGCCCATTCCACTGGACATTACCTGAATCTTGGGGTGATGTTAGGCCCTTCGGTATGACCAATACATTAACAACATCAACTGTGAAATATGTAAAATAAAACCATTTATTATGAACTGCCCTAAACCCATTGGGCAGTAGTAACGTTGGTGTTAGAACTTGAAAGCTTCTATACACAAGCTCTGTAAGTCAGAATAATTAAATCAGTTCATTTCCTAGGTGATTTCCCAGATGAGCCTAAAAGGTTCACCTGGGTTCACTTGTAGTGTATAGTGTATTAAACCCTAAAAGTCTCGATGTCGTGAGACTCAGAGCAGAACCTTAGCACTGCCCTTTAAGTATGGTTCTAGCTACATCACCAAGTGTAAGAGGTCAATTCCCTCTCCAAGTCCTGCCCCGTTTGTATTTATTTTTATTTATTTATTTAAATTTTGGTAACTGGGTAGACCCACTGAGACCATGACAGTCCCTTTTTTAGGGGTGACCCGGGATTAAACACAGGAAAGAACATTTCATGAAGTTACAAAACATATACAGGTTACAGTTACGTACGTTGGCACAGAAATCAACAGACAGTATAATAATGTGCATAGAATGTTGTACATGGCAAAGCTTATCATACAAATTCAGGTGAACATTATGTCATTCAAATTCAGGTGAACAATGAGTCAGATTCCAAGATTACTACCCTCCCTTACAGCCTACAGTCATAGGTAGATAAAAAGGGACTTTGGAGGTAAAAGATAAATTGGTAATCGGGGAAACGGCAGGTGGCAGGAGGGGATTTGGGCATCTGCGATTACAAGTGCACTGGTTAGGTTCTATTAGATGAGCCTTAAGTACCTTCTTGAAGCCCCCTAGGGAATTATATGTCAGCACATTTTCTGGGAGAGTGGTCAAGAGGTGCGGTATGTAGGCTGAGCATGACCTCTGCCCCGGGAAGACCTAACTCTAGGCATTGTGAGGAGCTGGGGGATCTAAGGGGCCTGCTGTTGTGTTTAGCTGACAGTGTTTTTGCAAGGTTTGGTGGGGCATTTTCTGACCTTAGCTTATAGGCTAAGCATAAGGATGGATATTCAAGATGCTCTTTCAGTGGTGACCAGGACAGAGCTTGAAGCACCTGGCAGTGGTGATCCCTTGGCTGAGCTACCATGGTGAACTGGCACACCCTGTGGTAAAGTGTGGCAAGTTTTGGCATTTCGCCAGCTTTTACTGTGAGTAGGACTGGTGACCCATACAGTAGGGTGGGGTGTAGGGTTCCAGTTGCAATCCTTTGCCGGGAGTCCTGAGTAAGAAAAGGGCTAAGATGGTACAGTCCCCCCAATTTCTGATTCAGTGTCTTGGTCAGTAGTTCAATATGCTTTTTATTTTATTTTATTTTAGTCTTTGGTAACTGAGTAAGGCCCACTAGGCACAAGTGCCTGTTTTACGGGGTGACCTTGGAGCACTGGGCGGTTAAGTGACTTGCTCAGCGTCACACAGTATGCAAGTGGAGGTTGTGAGAATCAAACTCGGGTCTAGTCTGCTGGATGTACCAAGCTCATTCACACCTCGTTCCTCTAACCTCTAGGCTATACTGCAGTTTTGGTCTAGTGTAACGCCCAAGTACTTTATTGTGTCTACAACCTCAATCCTGGTGCCATTTGAGGGGATTGGGGTTAGGATTGAGCTTCTGTCTTAACCTAGGCTTGAGGAGCCAAATAACATGGCCCTACGTTTTTTTGCTATTGAGCACAAGTTTATTGCTAGTCATTCAGTCCTCGAGGAGTTGCAGGTCCTTTGTCAGTGCAGTGTTTAGAGAGCTCAGGTCCTTGGTGGACCTGTAGAATACTGCATCGTCTGCATACGGAAGTATGTTAGTCTCACCGCAGTGATTTGGCATGTCATTTATGAAAATAGAGAATAGTAAGGGCCCTAGGATGGACCCCTGAGGGACACCATCAAGAATTCTGCAGTTATCAGATTGCGCCCCTTGCCATCTGACAAATTGGGACCTCCCAATGGAGGTAGTTACTCTCCTTCCTTGTATTCTACTTTAATATCTAGGGTATACTACAATTTTGATATCTCTTTCTCAATACTATTCCTGCCCCTTTGTTATTTTTCTGCTTCCACCAAGGTATCTCTTTTATCTTGCATTTAGTTCTTTGTGCACTGAACACTATTTCTGGTTTGGATCGTTATGCAAAGGCTGATCCGCTTCACGCCTCCCTCCCCCAGTATCTCAGAGCAAGTGGTGAGGCAGCCCCTGCCCCTGTTCTACAGGTTTAGTTCGTCCTTATACCAATCATATTATATTACATGTCAGTATCCTATGTTCTTTCAGCATTTCCCTAAATATCAGACCAAGCACCAGCATCGTGCTGTATTTTAGACAGCAGGGTATAATTAGGTTTAAATTTCCCTGGAAATGTTTTATGATTCCCTGCAACTGCATAATCCCTTGTCAAAATGGGGGTAGTGGAGAGGAATCCATTACAGTAGTAGCTACGATCGTTACTCAGGAATGCGTCACAGGGCACATCAGGAACCAGGGAGAAAGTTCACTAATTCCCCTTCAGTAGCGTGGTTGGTGCTCCTCCATTTGTTGCTTTTAAGCAGGTAGTTTTTATATTATTAAACATTATAAAAACAGAGGAAACAGGCACCCGCCCCAATGCATTTAGTTTACACCGTTTAATTTTCAAGCACTGGTCCCCTTCCACTGCCCTACAGCCCCCATTTCTTACATACAATCCGGCATTACCCTAAGACTAGGTCCCCTTGTCCCACTCAAAACAATAAAGGAGACTGTTTACTTTTTACTCTCTTTGAGAAGAGAAAGAGAGACCCCCACCCCCAGATACTCAAAGCATTTCAGCGTATTATCAGAGTCTAACACTTATCTGAGCAGGTCTGCTTCAAGATTCTTTTCTTACTTGCCGTGTGTTGTGCAATCTGTAAGGCGTCTGTAGCCAAGGCTTTTGGGAATGTCTCTGGAAGAGTACGCTTTTGGCCCCGATTTGCAACTTGCTGGCAGCTGGGTTTTAATGTGAAAAAGTACATCATGTACCCAGGGAACAGAAACCTACAGGCAGTGTACAAAATGGGGAAGAAGTATCGACGGTCACAAAACAGGAATGGGACCTTGAAGTAACCATATCGTATAAACTCAAGGCAGCGCAACAAGGTGGTAGCTAGGGCCAGCAGGATGCTGGGGTGCAAAGGGAGGGGTATCACCAGAATAAAGAGAGAGGTGGTGTTACTAATGTATAGATCATTAATGAGACCCTACTGGAGTACTGTGTCCAGGTCTGGAGACCACATTTAAGGAAGGATTTAGACAGGGTAGAGGAGGGCAACTGAACTGGTGCAGGCGCTGTACCAGAAGCCCTATGAGGAGACGTTGAGAGATCTCAATATTCACCCTGGAAGAGAAGGGGGAGCATGATAGAGACAAACAAATACCTCACAGGGGTGAATAAGGTACAGAAGGAGAGTATTTTTCAGAGAAGATGGTGTACAACAACAAAGAGGCATGAAATGAAGCTGGAAGGTGTGAAATTTAGGAGGAATGTGAGGAAGTACTTCTTCATTGAAAGAGTGCTGGATGCCTGCAACAGTCTACCAGCAGAGGTAGTTGGGGCAAAAACAGTGGTGGGTGTCAAGCATGCATGGGACAGGCACAAGGGAATCTTGGTAGGGAAGCAGATGGGAGGTAGCCGGAGATCAGGTAGGATCTATGGTGACAGTATAGGCAGGGAAAATAGGCAGACTGCATAGGCCAATCGGTCCTTATCTGATGACAAATAGTATAGTTACGTAAGAACTTACTGTAACAGCAGATCTTCGAGAGAGGTTCCAGCAGTAGGTCATAACATGCAGTAGGTCATAACATGTAGGACTGCGCCCTCTGGTGTCAGAACCACACGGCAAACTTCTACAGCAGTGTCTGGCAGGGGACCGCCCACCCGACGTCACGTGACGGATGTCAGCATGACCCTATATAGTGGGCGGTCCCCGCGCCTGCCTTCCAGTTCTCCCGCCGGAGATCCAAGGAGGATGAGACAGGAGAAAGGATGACATCCTGGAGCCCAGTTCAGAATGGCTGAAAGAAATGCAGAAACTGGGGAAAGGAGGGAGGAAAAGGTGGCCTACTGCAGGAACCTCTCAAAGATCTACTGTTACAGTAAGTTCTAACGTAACCGTACTATCTTACTTCGAGAGGGTTCCTGCAGTAGGTCATAACATGTAGGACTGAATCCGAAGCAAACACTCACAGAAAGACCGAGAGAGTCATGGGAGAAGGAGCAACTGAAAAGACAGCACAGGACCAGCCTAAGACAGTAGGCCCTGCAGGACGGCAAGGCCAAACCCGGCCCTGTGCCTAGAGGCAATGTCCAGATTGTAATGTTTCGTGAAGGTATGGAAGGGAACTCCGGGTTGCTGCCGCACAAATCTCTGCTGCAGAAACATTCTGCAAGAACGCTGTAGAAGCAGCCATGCCTCTAGCAGAGTGACCTCTGACCTTTCCCAGCAGAGGTTTGTTGTACTTCTGGTAACAGAAGCAAATGCAGTTAACGAGCCACTTGGAAAGGCATGGTTTAGAAACTGCCAACGCAAAGGATTTGGGGGGCAAAAGAGACAAAAAGCTGATCAGACTTGCTGGATTCTTTAGTTCGGTGAACATAGCATCTGAGGATTCTATGAACATCCAAGGTGTGGAGGAGATCCTCCCCCCTATTCGAATAAACAGGGTAATAAACGGGAGTTCAACCGTCTAGTTTTGGGTGAACTCAGAAATCACCTTGGTAAGAAACTTAAGATTAGTGCGCAGGACTGCCCGGTCCCTGTGAAAAATCAAATAAGGCTCCTTATGCATCAGGGCCTGAAGCTTGGAAATTCTACAAGCAGAAGTAATGGCAACCAAATATAGCACCTTCCAGGAAGGGTAGCTCATATCACAGTGCATTGCTGGTTCAAAGAGGAAGCTTGAGCTTCTCTAACACAAAATTAAAATCCCAAGGTGGGGTGGGGCTACAGATGGGGGATTTAAGTTGGAGGATCCCTTTCAAAAAAGTCTTAGAGATCTCCAACTGAGCCATGGGCTTTCCTTCCAGCAACACATGGTAGGCCAAAATGGTCGACAGGTGGACCTTAAAGGACGAATAAGACAGACCAGAATCAGACAGGTGCAGGAGGTACTCCATAACCTAGGAAGTTGAGCAAGTAAAGGGGTCCCATCCTTTAGAAACCGCCCAAATGGAAAAACGCTTCCATTTCATAGCACAGGTGAACTTGTTGGAGGGCTTCCTCGCCTCTTCCAGGACCTGAGCGACCTTTTCTGAGACCCCAAAATGGGACCTGATTATGTTTGAAGGAGCCACGCATGAATATGCAGGGTCCTGAGTCCTGGGTGTACCAACCTGCCTTGATCCTGAATCAACAGATTGTGCCTGAGAGGTAAAGGAACTGGGGGTTCTCCCACTGAAAGCTGCTGCATTAGCAGAAACCAAATTTGCCTCGACCAGAGCACAGCTACCAGGATCATCTTTGCTTCCTCTCCCTGGAGTCTGAGAAGTACTCTCTGTAGAATGGTAAATGGAGGGAAGGTATATAAGAACTTCCCTGTCCAACACAGCGACAACACGTTGTGCCAGAAAGCTCCAGGCTTTGGAATATGCAAGCAGAAGCCGAGAAGCTTTGCATTGGATGGGGAGGTGAACAGATCAATGTCTGGGCGACCCCACCTTTGAAAAAGAGAGTCTGCTACCTCCTGACTTAATCCCCATTCGTGTGCAAGGGACGATGTCTGACTGAGGATGTCTGCCAGGATGTTGTGAATGCCTGGCACATGCACAGCTGAGAGAAACAGGTCATACTGGACTTCCCAATTCCACACCCGCACTGCCACCCTGCAAAGGGGGTACGACCGGGTGCCTCCCCTGCTTGTTGATATACCAGACTACCGACGTTGTCTGTCTGGATCAGAGTTCCTCTCGACAGGATAGACTGAAAAGCCTAAAGGGCGTATAGAACCGCCCTCATCTCAAGAATGTTGATGAGCAAGGACATCTCCAGCTGGGACCACAAACCCTGGCTTCGATGGTCCCCCAGGTGCGCCCCCCAACCCAGACAGGAAGCATCTGTGGTGAAGCAAAGAGGTGGGGAACTTCAAAAGGGAAGTCCCTTGGACAGATTCAGAGGGTCTAGCTACTACAGGAGATCCCTTCTTGACTGTGCTGGAGACAAGAAGAGGATGGTTCAGGTCGTCCAAGCGCTGGTCCCATTGGGCGCAGAACATCCACTGGGAGATCCGCATATACGCAACCTGGCTAGAGGAACCGTGGAGAAAGAGGCTGCCATCAGGCCCAGTAAGCATAGCAATGCCCTGGCTAGAAGAAATCTGGATGAGACCACTAAGGTGACTTTTTCTCGGAGAATCTCTGTCCTGTCTAAGGGTAGAAAGGCTCTGCACTGGATCGTATCCAAGACCACCTCGATGAACTGGATGTTCTGAGAGGGGATGAGAGATGACTTGGGGAGACTGACAGTGATCCCAGTCAGGGAAAAAAAGGTCCAAAGTGACCGAGAGGGAGTCCAGAAGACTGTTCCTGGACAGAGCTGTCAATAGCCAGTCGTCCAGGTAGGGGAACACTGCTATACCCTGATGGCATAAGGCCTCTGCCACCACCACTAGGCACTTGGTAAAGACCCTGGGTGCTGAGGAAAGGCCAAAGGGGAGGGCTGTGAACTGGAAGTGCTCCCCCTGCAAACAAAACTGCAGGAAACGGCGGTGGCCTGGGAAAATCTGGATATGCAGGTAGGCATCCTGCATATCCAGGGCACAAAGCCAGCTGTCTTTCTGCAGAAGGGGTAGATTTTATATTTACCCTAAAAGTTGGATTAAAGGTAAAATGTGAATGTTTGGGATAAATTTGGTTTTATTGTAACATAGTGTTTTTTTGTTTATTTTTATGTTATGTTAAATGGTTTTGTAATGTATGGCTGTTAAATTAATATTTTGTGAAATTGTATGTATATGTACGTGATTTTGTTTTATACACAGGACCATCTTGAAAATAGGATTCGTCCTAATGATGTAAAATTATCACCTACCATCCTGTATTAAAATAAAGGTTTTTACTACTACTACTAGTACTACTACTACTACTACTACTGTCAGCATGTGGAACCTTTTGTACTCGATAAAAAGGTTCAGACTGCTGAGGTCCAGGATGAGGTTGCCCATCTTTTTCGCGACCAGGAAAAAATGGGAGCAAAATCTCTTTCCTCTCTGGGGTGGAGGAATGGGTTCTACCTCTGCCTTCCGTCTCAATGCTCATATTTCTTCCTTGACCAGTGCAGCCTGGTGCGGAGAGTAGTGCGAGCAATCAGGGGAGAGTGTGGAGGAAACTCTAGCGTGTGCCTTCGACAGAAAAGCTGCAGGACCCATGCGTCTGAGGTGATGCCCTTTCACTCCTGGATGTGAAGGGCAAATCTTCCCCCCGCTGGCTCCATGTTTTGAAGTGGTGGGGAGGGAAGACGGGACGAGTCAGGATGCAGAGGGGTGAGGGGGCAAGGGTCCTCCCGCTGATCTCTGGGATTTGGCGGCTGGCAGAGAAGAAAAAGAGAAGCCCGAAGAGCATGTCTGCAGGAAATTTTGGATATACTAAGCATTTTAGCAATCTTCTCATGATCTGAATCCTCCATAGGCGAGATCTTGGCCTCGAGCTTAGCCATGGTGACCTTTTGAAAAGAAACCATATGCACCACATAGCTCAGGGAGCACAGGGCACATGTGGTGGAAGAGTAAACCTTCTTCCCAAATTGGCCCAACTGCCTGGACTCCTTGTCTGGGGGAGATGTGCTCATGTGCTTGGGGTTAGCTGAGTGGTCATGAGCAGCAGTAATGACAACAGAGTCTGCCTTGGGGATGAGAGTCAAGGAAGGGGATGCCTCAGGAGAGTGGTAAATCCTGTTTGCCTTCTTAGGGACAGCAGGAATGGAATGTGGCAACTACCAAATGGTGGTAGTGAGGTCCTCATGTGGAGCTGTCCAAGGAGGAACTGGTATAGGGGCAGCAGCTTCTAGATCCAAGTGCTCGGCTAGACGCTTCCTCTTGGGGTCAAGATCCTCAGTATTCCAACCATTTGCATGTTGGATTACGTGGAGGAGCTCGCTGCTGGAGGGGTCCTCCAGAGGAGACTTTGGAGACTCTTTGCCCTTTGGGGGAGAGGACAGCTCATCTGAGGAAGACTCTGACGTGTCATGATCAGAGTCAGGGGATTCTTCCCCTTCCGGACAATCAAAGTTCGGGAGGGTGAGCTCCTGTGGAGTGGTGCCAGAAACATGCACTGTGGAATGCAGTGAACTGGCAGGCAATGAAGAGGGAGGGGGCAGTGCCACTGGGCTAGGAAGCCTACATTCCAGGTACGAGACTAGCTGGGACCTTGCGTCCTTCCACCAAGACTGGATAAAGAATTGAAAACCTGGCTGAGGATGTTGAGGGGGTGGAGGAGGAGGTGGGTTGGTTGGGGGTGCATAATAATGTGCCCCCAAACCTGGATATAGGAGATGGGTACCCCTGATAATATGGGTATCCTTATTAATACAGGGAAATAGCCCTAGAATAATGGGGTGTTAGCCAGCGGACGGAGGAAAAATGGGGCCTGGTGCCGCTGAGAGAGGGGGACGACCATCGGGTCTTGACCTAGCGGCCTGGAAGAGCCATGAAAAATTCCCAACATCGCAATAGTCGACGTTGGGATAGCCGTTGTCAGGGAAGCAGACGAAAGGGGAGTGAACATCAGGACATCTGGCGTAGGATGAGCCGATGTCAGACCCTGCATGAGGGTCCGGGAGGAGGGCCCTGATGGAGGGAGCTGACATGAGAAATCTGATGGTGCTCCTGATGTTAAAGAAGGAGGAGGAGCAGCAGGCGGCAGGTGACCCAACTCCAGTGTAACTAAAGGGCCTAGTGAAGGGAAAGCATCCCGGGGAGAGATCTGGGGAACTACCAAAGGAGTGGTCGAAGAAATACAGGTTACTCACCTGTAACAGGAGTTCTAGGAATGGGATATGTTGTTCATCCACACTGTCTGGCAGGTTCCTTGCTGCTTTAAATCTTGCCGGAAGGTCTTCAAGCTGGCTCCTCCCATCCACTCGGTTGGTAAAACTCTCGGCTCCACCCCATGATGCCAGATCTAGCCCGCTGGAAGCCAGGTTGTGAGTCAAAGCCAGGGAGGTCGGGTGGGTCGTGTGGATGAACAACATATACCATTCCAAGAACTCCTGTTACAGGTGAGCAACCTGTATTTCTAGGGACATGGATATGTTGTTCATCCACACTGTCTGGCAGACTTCTAGAAGTTCTCCGGGAGGAGGGATGCAAGGTGCACACCCCCTACTTGGGAAATAAAGACTGGAGAACCGAGGCCCCAGAACCAGCATCCTGGCGTGACTCAAGGTCGATGTGGTAGTGGGTGATGAAGGTGTGTTCTGACTTCCAGGTAGCAGCCCTGCAGATTTCCTGGGATAGGGACATCCCTGAAGCAGCCACCGATGCAGCGGTATGGCGGTAGAATGAGCTCTTATCCTCTGGGAGGCTCCTATGCCAACCTATAGCAGAGATCTATGCAGGAGGTGACCCACCTGCCTATCATCCGCTTGGCTGCAGGTCTGCCAGGTGCGCGCTTCCAGCATAGGTGACAAAGAGCTGGCGGACCTCTCCCCGAACTTCAGCCGTCCGCTCCTTGTAGTAAGCGAGCGCTCTTCTAGGGTCCAAAGTATGGAGCCTATATTCAGCCTCTGAGGTGTGACTGGGAGTAGAAAACTGGCAGAGTCAACACCTGGTTAAGGTGAAACTTCGACACCACCTTCGGAAGGAATTTCAGGTGGGGGCGCAGGACAACCTTGTCCCTGTCGAAGTCCAGATAAGGAGACTCAATGGAAAGCGCCTGGAGCTCTCCCATCCTTCTGGCTCATGTGATAGCCACCAAGAAAGCAATCTTCCACGACAGGTGAGAGATGTCACACCTGTGCATCGGTTCGAATGGCTTGCCCATGAGCTTAGCCAATACCAGCAGTAGATCCCATGGAGGTGGTGGTTCTCACACCGGAGGGGATAAGTGATCAAGGCCTTGAAAAGCGCCCACCACCTTCTCCTGCACTCACCGACCGCTTTCCCGCCCACTGGTAAGCAGAGATGGCTGCCAGGTGCACCTTAAGGGTCATCGACCGAAGCCCTTGCTGAGAAAGGGACCACAGGTAGTCCAGAATGCCTGCCAAGGAACAGGAGGAAGGGTCCAGGCCCTTGCCCTGACACCAAATGGAGAATCTCTTCCATTTGAAGGCGTAGCATTTTCTGGTCGACTCCTTACGGGATGCCTCAACAACGTTGAGGACCTCGTCGGAAAGATTCAAGGCCTGGAACTCTAGCCGCTCAGGAACCAGGCTGTCAGGTGCAGGGATTGAAGATCCAGATGGAATACCTTCCCCTGATTGACTGAGATCAGGTCCAGGCGGACTGGAAGTCGCCTCAGGAGCCTGGAGCTGAGACTGAGGAGATCTGGATACCAGAACTGGCAGGGCCAGTCTGGGGCTACCAGAATCACCTGTGCCTTGTCCCTCCTCGCCTTGAGGAGCACCTTGTGGATCAAGAGAAATGGGGGAAAGGTGTAGAAGAGGCCTGGGGTCCACGGCCTCAAGAAGGCATCCCCCTGCAGCAAGCCCTGCTGAGGGGGGCAGGCATGAAACAGTCTCAGCTTCGCATTCTCCCTGGAGGCAAACAGGTCCACCTGAAGCATGTCCCAGTGGGAGAACAGATCTTGTACTACCTCCAGCAGGAGAGACCACTCGTGGGACGCAGCCCCTATCCAGCTTAGGGCATCGGCCCAGGGTGTTGGAGGCTCCTGCCACATGGATGCGAGAGATCCACCTCCAGGCTGCGCCTGGTGACCAAATGTGGAAACTTCCCTGCAGAGGCATGGAGCACGTTCCGCCCCTGGCGGTTTAGGTAATACATGGTCGTGGTATTGTCCATCTGGACCTGAACCACTTGACCTGAGAAGCAGACTGAGGCGGTGAGGGCTAGGCGAACGCTCAAGCTCAACAGGTTGATGTGCGGGACTCCCGAGGGACCAGAGGGCCGTGCGCTCTGTGCTCCCCCAGATGGGCACCCCAACCCATCAGAGGCGCATCGGTCGATAGAGAGACCGTCAGCTCGGGGCGGACCAACGGGATGCCCTCCTGCAGATGTGCTGGAACGGTCCACCACTGGAGAGCGTTCCACATCCCCTGGGTCACTGTCACTAGCTGATCCAGCGGATCGAAGTGCTGTGACCATTGGGTGGCCAGTCCCCACTGAAGTGGATACATGTACCAATGGGCCCAACGGACCACGCTGGTGAAGGCCAACATGAGGCGCAGGAAGTCCCGGGCAGGGCGCAATTGCCCAACCTGAAATGACTGGGCAAAGGAGGAAAGAACCTCGGCCCTGTCCGCTGGGAGCCGTGCTCTGGCTCGTAGAGAGTTGAGCTCTGCCCCATTGAATTGGATCACCTGCTTTGGCACAAGTTCCAACTTGGCCTCGTTGATGAGGAGGCCAACCTGAGAGCAAACCTGGAGGGCCAGATCCCTGGACCGCTCCATCTCCGTTCTGGAGGGGGATGCAATCAGCCAGTCATCCAGGTAGGGGTACATCCAGACCCTTCGGCACCGCAGGAATACTGTCACCACTGCCATGCATTTGGTGAAGATCCTGGGAGCTAGGGAAAGGCCGAAGGGCATGGCCTGGAACTTTAGAGGGATCCCTCTGCCCTGAAGTGGAGGATCTCTGGTGGGACAGGAGCACAGATTGGGACGTGAAGAACACGTCCTGAAGGTCCAGAGAACAGAACCACATGCCTCATTCCAAGGATGGGATTATCTGAGCCAGAGTGACCATCCTGAAGGTCCGAGACCTAGGAACCTGTTCAGGTCATGCAGGCCGAGAATGGGGCGCCAGCCCCCGCTTTTGGGGACCAGGAAGTGCCTTGACAAACCCTGGGTCTGGAGGAGGATCCACCACCTTCCTGATCACCTCTTTTAGGAGCAGGGCAATATCGTCGGCGAGGCCGACAGGGGGACCCTGGGAGCCCCCCGAGGGGCGACAGCTCAGAAGGGCGGGGCCTGCTCGAACTCCAGGGGCAGGCTCTTTCCTACCACCCCCAACACCCAACGGTCCACGGTGACAGCGGACCAGGCGGAAAGGAAGTGGCGGAGCCGTCCCCACATGGGGGGATTCCAGGGGGAAGTGATGAGGCTGGGAGCGACACCCCTCAACCCGTCCGTCACTGGGCAGGCTTAGAGGAGGGACCGGCCGAGGGACCTCCTGGGCCTTTACCTCCCTGCTTCCTATTAGAGGAAGCCGCAGGCTTGGGTTTGGGATGCCAAGCGAGAGCCTGCTGGCCCTGGTGCTCGTGCTGTTGGGCCAGACGTGCCGCAGACACAGAAGGACGAAAGGACTTATGCTGCTGCTGTCGAAAGCCCTTGTCCTTCTGGGCGGAGGTGACCGAGTCCAGAGTGGCACTGGACTTTTCGATCCGCTGGAGGTGACCTTCCACTCCAGGGCCGAAGAGGTCGGTCCCCAGGAAGGGGGCATCCGCCAGTTTATGCAGGGTATCCGACGTGAAGGTGGGTATCCTCAGCCATGCTCTACGGCGCATGGCCACCGTGGCCGCAACTGATCTGGCACAGGAGTCTCCAATGTCCAGAGCCGTTTTGAGCTGCTGTTTTGCCACCGCCCTTCCCTGGTCCCGTACCTGCCAGACCATGGTCTGCAGGTCGGCCGGGAGATGAGGGATCACCTCATCCAGGGAGCCCATGAGGGCATTGGAGAAGTGTGTCATCAGCACGGCTGAGCTGGCCTGGCGAAGGCCAAAGGAGGACACAACTTACACCTTGCGCCCGGCATAATCCAGCTTTTTGGACTCCTTGTCGGGTGGCTTGTCCACATCCCTAGCGTTCCTGGAATGCCGGAAAATGCTGTCGGTGACCAACCTCTCGGTGGAAGGGTGTTCGGAAAAACTGGGCAAAGAGCCGGTAGGGACCGCATACTTACTGGCCACCCTGGCCGAAGGCGCAGGACAGGAAGCAGGTCGCTGCCAGAGCTCCAAGGCTGGGTCAACAATGGCTTCAGCCACCGGAAAGCCTCCGTGGGTGAATCCCTCGGTCCATATCTCCATTGAGAGATACGCCGCCCTTGGATATGGGCTCGAGCTGCATCCCGTGGACTCGAGATGAGCGAAGCAGACCCACGAAGGACAATGGGCTTTCGTCCATCAACTGGCCCCCGGAGGACTCCAGGTCAGTGGGCCTGGAGAACACGGAGGAGTCGTCGTCAGACTCCGAGGAGTCCGCGAAGAGCTGCCTGGGGCCTGAACCACCCTCCACCTACCGAGGACAGTCGGAAGTGAGGGTGACTGACAACCTGTGGGGTAGGCCCTGATCCGACCGAGAGTCCTTGGTTGGTGCCCCTGATTTTGGTTGTGGAGGCGGAGGTTCCACCACAATCGGTGGGGCAGCTGGTTTCGGCCGAACAACTGGCCCAGGCTTGGGCACCTCGGCTACAGTGAGGGGCTGTTTCGACCGCTCGTGTGACAGCCACTGGATGGCCGGGGAAGGCGACGGCGTCGGCTTGTTCCCGGACAGAAGTAACTGCGGCCACATCAGGTCCTCGTAGCGCTGATGCAATTTGCGCGAAGCGTCTCTCCTCTTCTGAGGGGAGGAAGGCGAGACGAGCAGCTGGCGCCGCTTACTTCAGTACCCGAGACTGCCGAGTGTCAGCGGGATCGGCTGGACCGAGAGGATGTCGAGATGCAGAACCTCGGTGTTTCCGAGGACGGGTCTAGGAAGGGCCGGGGGACACCCACTCCTCCCTCGGCTCGGAAGCCTTGACCAGGGACTGCGACACTGGGGGCGCAGACAGATCCTCAGTCTCCACCAGGGGAATCGGTGAAGAAGGGTTGTCGGCTTCACCAGTCGACAGCCCGTCTGACGGGTCGAGAAAAATCTCGACCACGTCAATGGGTGTCTCGGCCAGCTGACCTGACGGGGACACTGTGAAGCCAGCAGCCTTAGCCGCAACCTCGACCAAAGTCGAGTGTCAACTGTCCGGGGAAGGGGACCTCTCCCACTCCCACAAATGCCGATGGTGGGACTTACCTTTTGAGTCCTTCTTTTTGGACCGAGAGGAATGTCCCGATGGCCCCTCTCCCTTCGTGGAAAGGGAATGGCAAAGCTCCTTGAAAGAAGCTGAATATGAGGTACCTAGAGACAGCGGGATAAATGCTGCGACCGAGGAAGAGGATGATGCGGCCTGAGCCGCCTCCTCCTCGAGGGTGATCATCTGCTCGAGTTGCTCAGCTGAGCCAGCCGCCGCGGTAACCACCCAATGGGCCTCCTTCGACTTCATCGTGGGTAGCGGCTCCGGGCCAAGCTGTAACCAGGCAACGCGATCTTCCAGGACGTTGGCTGAAAACGAACGCCATAACTCGCAGGCCTGCGGGTCATGGTCTAGGCCGAAGCAGTAGACGCATGTGGAGTGCGGATCCGTCCTGGACATTTTCTGCCCACAAGGGCACCGCCGAAATCTGGGAGTCGATTTGTCCATCGCAGCCACGAGGGAGAAACTTGACCGAAGTCCTGAAAATTTAAAAATAAGTTTCGGGCGAACCGAAGAATTAGGATCCAGTCTACACGCAGAGCGTTAAGGAGGAACCTGGGCTTCCAAGTGGTAAGGAAGATCTGGCATCATGGGGCGGAGCCGAGAGTTCTACCACCCAGGTGGGTGGGAGGAGCCAGCTTGAAGACCTTCCGGCAAGATTTAAAGCGGCAAGGAACCTGCCAGAGAGTGTGGATGAACAACATATCCATGTCCCTAAAAAGGACCATTTCTAGGTGCCCCTCTTCCTCCTCCTCCTCCCCTGTCCCAAACATAGGCTGTGGGGCAGGAGAAACCTCTGGGAGAGGTGGAGAGGGAGTCTCCCGCCTAGGAAGGGCCCCGGCTGACTTGGGGAAGCTAGTGCGCTCTGCTGGACGTTAGGTGAGAGGCAGCGTTAGCCCCAATGGGTGAGCAATGTGCATGAAAGCGGTAGTCTAAGGGTTGGGCAACCGACTGACCGGGCGAAACAGAGACTAGGCAGGGGGAGGCCCTCGACCGGCTTATTGGTTAGAGTCGAGCAGACTATGGGCTGCTTCTGGAGGGAGTCTGACTTATCGACCAACCAGGCGGGCCCGGAGGAGCCGGGGTCCAACTTACCGGCAAGGACTGGGCTTTCGCCGGAGGAGCCAACGAGGCTGCCTGGGTCACCCATGAGGGTGGGTGATGGGGAAAGGGCCTCGCTGGTCGAAGGCTTACTAGAAGAAGATTGGTCCCGGTCCTCTGGACGCTCCTTTTCTCTGTGCCTCTCCTTGTCCTTTTTCTTCTTAGATTCCCGTGAACAGAAAGAAGCTGTGTCTCAAAGTTTCTGCATCTCCTTTTTGAGTGTAGCCATCCTGGTTTTAAGGAGATGGACCTCCACAGCCTGCTGTCATCATTTTCGAGTGGCCTGGTTAAAGGGCTGGCAGTCAGGACAGGCCCCGGTGTTGTGGTCCGGGCCTAGGCTGAAGAGGCAGAGATGATGGCTGTCCTTGTGGGAGATCTGCGTCCCACACTTGTTGCACTTTTTCTTTGCCTTTGGAGGTGGAGATGGAGAAGACATAAAAGTGCGAAAAACTAACTGTATTAGAGAAACAAATAAAACAAAATGGCGATCGACAAAGCTGCAGTTTACTGCGAGGTACTAGCACAGGTTGATGGTGGAAAAGAACTGAAAGGCGGACGTGGGGACCGCCCACTATATACGGTCACATTGACATCCGTCACGTGACTCTGGGTGGGTGGTCCCCCGCCAGACACTGCTGGAGAAGTTTGCTGTGTGGTCCTGATGCCACAGAGCGCAGTCATACATGCTATGACCTACTACAGGAACCCTCTCAAAGTAAGAGCCTATGTTTCTATGTGGTAGACTCACCTATTATGGGTATAAGAACAGGATCTTGTTCAGTCCTGTATAAATTTAGATGTTGCACCTATGTGAAAATTGTATCACTGGCTGTTCCTTGTAGGAAGGAATTTGCATTTCACATTTTACCACAAAATGAATAAAATACAATAAAAAAAGCCAATGCTAAGGAGAAATGTTGCATTAGTGTTGTACCTTAAGCACAACTTGAAAATGTTAACTTTTAACCTACACATGCTTATTATGTTATTTTGATCTGAAACTCTGTTTGATGAGGATGAACAAGATTATTAAGAACATACACCATCTCCCCAAGGCTTTGTTTTCCCATCTTCTTTTCCTTTCTAACGGTTTTTGATGTAGAAGAGTTGTTCAAGCAAGGTCCCTAGAACCTGTCTGTGGTGGCTGTCCACGTGTTAGTTACAGGTTGGATTGCTTTTCTCAAAAACAGTAAGTGATCACCCTTGATGTCCTGGCCAGTAGACCCTCTTTAAATAAAACATGTTGCACTGCAGTTGCCCACGGCAGTAAATGGGACTGTGTGCAGTGCACACAGATTACTCCATTTCCCAGCATATGGCTACTGCACTATCATCATCTAATGTTTGGCTTTGTAAAGCACTTTAAATATAATCTGTATGACAGATGCTATGCAAAATTAAATTCTACAGTATTCTAATATTCTTTTCTACACTGTTCGATGATCCATGTGTTTCTTCTTCCAAATTTTGTACTAATGGCTATTCACTAATACGTAATTAAAAAAAATGTAAGTTATGTACTTCCTGTAACTGTTGAGCTTCCAGAATAACTTCACCATTCACTGCCATTTGTGGGTCTGGGCCAGAAGCACCAGAAGCCTGCGGGAGCAAAGCTTTTCGCCAGGGGCCCAACCTGGACTACTGGGCACAGCGTGTACACACCCTAACATGGAGCCACATGTTAGCCAATAACTGTCCCTCACCAGCCTCAGTTCTGTTCCCAAGGAGAGAAACAAAGTGGGGAAAAATGAGAGAGCTATTTCCCTAGCCCAAAGGGATAGGGGAAAGGGACGGAACATTGTTTTAACCAGGAGTAGCACACTAAGCTGAAGCTTGTTTCCAGATGCGACCTGGGAGCACAAGGAAGTAAAGTGACTTGCTCAGGATCACACAGTATGCACCTAGGCAGCTGTGGGATTCAAACTAAGGTCTCCAGATTTGCAGCTCAGAGCCTTAACCCACTGCACTATACTGCCTCCAGGAAAGGAAAGGATACAGGAAAAGTAAATAACAAAATAAAACCCAAATGCCATACTCTGGATAGAGAGTGGGGCATGCTAGGTGGTACAAAAGGGTAGTTGGGTATGGAATCAGAGCCTCACACCACTAGCCAGACAGCAGATGGGTGGCAGTCTCTAAGGCAGAAGCCCTTAAGCATCTGGCTCTGGCAGAAGAAAAGTAAGAGAGGGATTCTGAAATTGGGAACCCTTTGTAACCGAGATGGCACAAATGCGCCAAAACTGAAATGAACCACACAGACTCCTGGAAAAAAAACAACCTATGCTACCAAATAGATGACTGACCGAAATAAGAAAAAAGGTGAATTTCTGGTGCACGCAGAGCTGTAGGGCTGAAAAGCCCAAAGGAGTAGAGCTGTGTCCATCTCCTTAGTCACCCTTAAGGGTAGTAGTCTAGTAGCCCACCTGACATAGGAAACGAAAAAGGGGCATACCACCCCCCCCCCCCAAAAAAAATAGTTTGACACAGAAGAAAAAAAATCAGAAAAAATAAACGGCTTCACCTGTAATAAAAAAAAAATTGGGGGGGTCAGTTCATTTATTTTTAGTGGAAGTCTAATACTTCCATAAGTCAAAATCTGGAAGTCATTCCATTTTATGGAAGTCAAAATACTTCCCAGATCCCACAATTTGGAAGCCAATATTTTAGGAAGGATCAATTTATGGATGTTAATATAAACATTAGTGGTAAAATATCATTTATTTTATAAAAATCCTTTGTTTCTTGGCTTCTGTACCTTCAATTTTGTTTTTTACATTTGGAAGTCAATGACTTCCTCCCCCATTATTCTGGAAGTTTTTGCCTAATTTTTAAAAGTCACATACTCCCAAAATGGAGTTAACTGAAGCCCTCGTGTATCCTGTGTAAGGGCTAGTGTAACTTTATCAATACAGTGCACAGCTGCTGCTATCAAGTAGAGTTAGACTGGATAGTGCTCTGAGGCACATATTGCATTCACAGCAGCAACTAATCGGGATACACGCTGGCAGAGAGCAGGAAGACAAGACAGTAAAAAGGAGCAAATTAGCAATCTTATCTCTTTTTTTTCTTTGGTTGGTATGATAACCCTGAAACCCTCACCCCAGTTTTGTAAAGTTTTGTTTTTGTTTTGCTTTTTGTGGGAACCCAGCAATGGGTCCCAAACCCTTTATTTTTCCCAAAACAACTACTCCATAGTGAGTACATCTAGGGAGATGCCGTGGCACTAAATAGTGCCTGCCAGCACTATAAAGGTGAGCTGCCCAGAGGCCCTGGCTCTGCTAGAGTGGGAGATGGTGGGCTGGTGTGGCAATCTACAGTGAAGATAGTCTAGAAGAGCAATTGTTATGGTAAGGATGTAACTTTCCTATCTTTTAAGAATAAATCTTTTGCCACTGATTCCCACTTAAGGATTTGAATACTAAACTTTTCCTTTTTCTGAAGGAAGAGATGGTTCACACTGAGGGTTAAAAATACCCTCAACCCTCGGCGTGGGGGAGAACACCTGAGGGCAGGGGCTCCTCACAAGTCTGGACAGACCGCAGATTGGACAGGGCCAGACGGGGACTCCTGTACCACACCCTATGGGAGAAAAAGTGAGGCCCCCCCAGGAGTGTGCGTTAAACACCTTAAGTTGGGCCAAAGGTGCCAGTCGGGAGAGGTGAAGCCATGTCATCGGCCTGATGCAGACTTCAGTTCCTGCCAACCTGGAGGCCACCTTGTTGGTATTTTAATATGCCCTAAACTGGTGCCGAGCCACCTCCAGGCCCCGAGCAGAAAGGTCAATAGCCCAATTGACTACCTCACTCTGCAGCAGTCTAGCAACGAGTGTGCTTAGCTGCAACCACAGGCATTAGTTATAGGTCACCATATATGCGCGTGTGTGAAATAATGCACATTAGGGCATATACCAGGGAAAAAGCCTTCCTTTCAAGAGTATCTGTCTGAGAGGACTCTTCCTCTGGAGGTCGGTCACGTGCAAGGTGCTATGGCCCCACCAGGGTCTGCAGTACTTCAAGCCCTGAGGACAGATGAGGTGTATCACCAGCAGACCCTGAGAGACCATGTGAGGTGGTCCCTGGGAATGGCTGTTTTGGAGACAGGATGGGTCTGTACTGCCCTGAATACCCTTCAAAGGCTTCAGGTCACGGAGGAGAAACAACAGTGTCAACACTGGGAACTCCCACCAGCAGGGCTACCATACTGCAGCTTGCAGAACTATGTAGGTCGAGTACCTGGAACATCTCCACCAAGAATCACTGGTACAAGGTGTACTTAGCAGCTGAAAGAAGGGGGACAGATGATTCATTGTCCTCTGAGGAGAATGTTGATGGTGATGACCGGCTGCCTCCAGGTATCATTGATGCCGGAAGAAAGGTCTGTACTGGGCCCTGTCAGACTCCCTGTGTCATCTCTCCAAGTCACCAACAAAAGCCCAGTGTTGCTCCCACATGAACTGCCCCTCGGGGCCTATGAACAATGGTATCCTCTCCAGGAAGCAACAAGGTCTATCTAGTGAGTGTTTAGAATCCTGGTCTAAAGGGCCTGGGCCTGGGCTAAAGAACTGTGTAGGTGGCCTCGCCCAAAGGGAGGAGTTTGCAGAGTTGCCTGAAGGGTGTTCTCCTACATTCGAGGTGCTATCCAATCAGTACCCATGAGGAGAACCTCCATGGTGAGGAAAGCGGAGCTGTACAGGTCCCATAGGGCATCCCTGGTCCACACATGTGACAGCAATGTCCAACGGCTTTGGAGAAAACTCCATCTCAAGGCCACCATCCGACCCAGAGTCATTGATGCCACTGACACTGGACTCAGAATTGGCAGTGGCTTCAGAGAGAGGGTTCTCCCCATTGCCATGGCTGGCACTGTCCTGGACATCTCGTTAGGTGCCAACTTTGATGTTGTGCTTGGATCTATCACCCTCCTATGTGTTGCTGGTGAAAATGGAGAAATGGAGTCAAGGCCAACTTCCAAGACAGCATTAGCAGCAGCATCTTGCTTGGAGCCGGGACCAGGAATGGTACCACTGCTGTAGCCGCCTCTGTGACTGTGTCCAGAGTTGTCACCCTCCTCAGTGTCACTAATGACATCATGAATGGTGGCAACATCTGCACTGGCAACAGTACGGACAACCTCAGTGTCAGTCCCTCTCCCGACATTGCAAACAGTTTCAGGAGGGGGCTGGTTTTGTTTCTGGCAAAACCCACCGCGCTGTCATCACAATACAGTGACAACAGCAGAGACAACACTAGAAGATGATGTTGAGTAGTCCACCAGCGTAGACTGCACATATAGCTGCAGCCTCACCACAGGGAAATGAAAATTACATACCTACTGTAATTATGATCTTTCTGTGTATCTTCACCATTCATCACTGTTTGTTACTTGGCTGGAGGTCAGGACCCCAGGGAGTTTTTTTTTTTTAGGTAGGCAGAGCCGACACACCTATCGCGCCACCTCGAGGGCCGACGACCGCGTTCGTGGTTGGTCAGTTAGAGCTGTCGACCCACCTGCCTGCCAGTTCTGAGTCGCCGGAGAGGTAAGAAGAAGGGAGTGGAGGGTGGGACAAGGAAGTCCAAGGGACAAAAAAAGGAAAAGATATATAAACTAAAAGGAGAAATAACGACTGAGAGGACAGAAGAAGAAGGAGAAGTTGGAAACTAAAGGGATTGGGAAGGGCCCCAATCTCTGGAAATAGAAGAGGGAGGTAGGGTGGGATAAAGAATTTAGGAAGAGAGGGGGAAGTTAAACATATCCCAGACCCTGGTCCGTTTCCCAGATTACATAGGAGCTGCAAGGAGTAGCCAAAGGTTTTCTGCCAGAATTCAAGGCACAGAATTGCTGGTAAAACACTCCAGTTAAGCAGAGTCGGCTATTCTGGAAGAAGGACAGGGTACAGAGAATTAACACCCTCTCAAGGAAAGATTATTGGTAAAAAAAGGAAAAAGGATTTTTTTTTTAATAAAAGATAGTCCAAGGACGAGGAAAATAAGTTGTTCGGGAACAAGGAGGAGGCGAGGATGGAGGGCAACTGCCCACTCCCACCCCACAGGGGTGGAGCTACTGCACTGGAAGGAGTGCCCTATGCTGACCACTCTCCCCAGAACATTATCCCATGTCCTTACGGTTTACCACTCCTGACAAAAAGGGGAGGGAGGGGTGGGCACAGAGAGGAGGGGGTCCCAGAGACTGAGGCCCCAGGGGGATGGAGGGTGGGATTGTGATGAATGGTGAAGATACACAGAAAGATCCTAATTACAGTAGGTGTGTAATTTTCATATCTTATCTGTGTCAATCTTCACCATTCATCACTGTTGGGTGAGTGCTGAGCCGCTCCCCCCAAGGAGGTTTTCTTTTACACCCTAAGGGACAAAGTCCCTTAGCTCTCAGTGGGTGACACACTAAGAGGGAGAACCTTCAAGGCCTGGAGTGGCCCGAGAGTGGGGATAGTGAGATGGGAACCTCCCCAGAGGGAAGGAAGTTGCCCGACAAGACCGCCGTCTCTCACGGGAGAAAAGGTAGGTTCTCTAGTGGTGGAGTTAATCACGCCGGGCCAAGGGTAACACCGGAAGACGCAGCCACATCCGGCCTAGTGCAGATTGCTGTCCCCACGACCCTGGTAGCTACCTCACTGGCATCATAGGATGACCTCGCTTGGTGCCTTGCTAGCTCCAGGCCACACGCAGAGAGTGCAATGGCTTGTCTGGTTTGCTCCGTATCAGGCAATGAGGCTAGGAGTTGACCTAGCCTGGACCACAAGACCCTGTCATAGGCTGCATAGTGGGCCTGATGTGCAGAAATGGAAAGCAACAACCGTTCTGAGCAGAAAGTCCTCCTACCCCAGAAGTCAAAATCCGAGGAGTCTTGATCTGAGGGCCGGTCACTGTGAAGGGCATGAAGCCCATCAGGAGTATCCAACTGCATCAATCCGGACTGAGGATGAGGCATGGAACCTGGAGACCTTGGGGGGCGCAATACCTCTGGCTGAGATGCCTAGGGGCAGGTACTCCAGAGAAGGGCCTCAGGAACGCAATCCACGCCTCCCGAAAGGGAGCAGGCCAGGGCGGCACCACAAGGGTGGTCTTGCCATAATCACCTAGAAAGGCGTGCGCCGAGTGCTTTGGATTGCTAACAGTGGTAGGGGTGAGGTGCAAGTCCTCCAACATTCTCACAATGAAGCGTTGATACTCAGTGAGATCAGCGGCCGGAGAGATGTGGACAGAAGGTTCCTCTACCCCAGAAGAGCTGGAGGGCACCGGCTGTTCAGAAGGCTGCTGCTCGGGGGGAGGTTGAAAAACCTGACTGTCCATCGCCCTAACGTAAGCTGGGAACCAAGTAGCCACCGCCCTGAACTACTCCCAGGAGAGAGGCCCACTAGGACAAAGGATGCCTGGGAGCGCAGGAGAATGTGGCAGAGGAATGGGGACAGAGCCGAGAAGAGATGTCAGCTGACCTCCGCCTGGGCTAAGCAGCAGACTGGGAGCACCCGCGGAAGGAGATGCCCCGAAGACCCCAGAGCAGACAGCTGAACAACCATTTCGGTACTGCCTTGGCTGCGCCTGGAAGAATCCCCCCATGAGGTGACCGGGGCCGTATAGGTCCAGAAGGACAGTCCCCTACCTCAAAAGAATGGGGCTCTCTCAAAGAGACCGAGGAGGAAGAGCAGAGATCCGCACTACGGCTTTTCCCAGAGCACGGGTGGACCCCCGAAAAAGGCCACCATGCAGACCCCACACCCCTCGACCCCTTGGAGTCCGAAAGAGCCCTCCTCCATGAAAGGGCCAGCCTAGGTAGCTGACAGCTCTGGGAGCACCCAAAGGAGCTATCCAGGGCACAGTACCCTCCCCTCCCGTAGGTGCTCTGATCGGCCCCAAAGTTGGGCGATCCAGGCACACCACAGGTGGGGGTACCACTGCTGAGGGGTCAGTGAACCCACCAAGACCGGGCTACAGAGCAATGGTGGCCTGCACCACTGACCGCTGGTCAGCACCCCTGACCCCAGTCTCGGTAGCCACCGACCCCACCTCAGAAGAGGGCTGACTCCGGATTGTCGGGGATACTACAAGACTGCCCACTCCAACAGTCAACCCAAAGAGTCAGACTGTCTGTCTGACTCAGAGCCCGACTCTGCTTCCAAAGAGGTAGAGGCCGAGGCCCTCTGCCAGATCGAAGGGGGGTGCCCACTGCCATTTTTGCTGAAGAGGGTGCCAGAAACCAAAACTATGCCCAAGCAGGTGCCAGTGCCTCCTACAGCACCGCAAGCAGAATCCTCAGGGGGCACGGCTCCAGCCCGAACAGGAGCTCCAGACTCGGGACCAGCCACGGTGCCATCCAGTCCCATGGCGCCGCGAACGGCGCCGAGGATGAAGATGGTGCCGACGACGGCCCCGATGGCGCCATCGGCACCAAGGACGGTGCCGCCCAGCTCCATGGTGCCATGAACAGTGCCAAGGGCAGAGGCAGCACCAAAGACGGCCCCATCGGCGCCGAGAACGGCACCGCCCGGCTCCATGGCACAGCGAACAGCACCGAGGGCAGAGGTGGCGCCGACAGCGGAATCCGACAGGCCCCACGGCACCAAGTTCCGAGGACATGGCACCGTGCTCAACCTCGGCACCGCGGACGGTGCAGAGGCGAGACACAGACAAAGACGGCGCTGTAGAAGCTCCCATGGCAATGCTAGCAGTATCGGCACCGCGAACGGCTCGACAGGAGCCACGGCGCTGCGGACAACTGGCACAGACGGCCGTCTGGCCAGGGACTCCACGGTGCTGCTGAACGGCACTGAGGCACGCAACAGCGCCCGACCAATGGCGTTGAGGATGGTGCCGACCCGGGGCCTTAGCGTAACCGCTGGTCCAACACCGGGAAGCTTCACTCTCAAAGGGCGACTGCCATAGCGCCCCGCCCGCCTCCCAAAAGGAGGGGGCGGGCCTCCCTGTACCATGAAGGAGCCTTGGCAACGCGCCAGGCTACTAGTAGCCGAGGCTCTCCTCCTCGTCCATGTAGAACCGGAGGGAACCTGGAGGAAAGGCCGAGAGTGCATGGCTTGGCCCGACGAGTGCACATCCGACCCCTGAAAGTCGGTGGAGCTCGCCCCACTTTCCACGCGCATTGCTCGATAACCTGGCAGTCCATGGAGAAACAGGCGTCACACGAATCCATGTTGTGAAGCGGGCCAAGACACGAAAGACAACAATCGTGCTGGTCAGTGACGGAATATTTTCGGCCGCATGGGCACCGTCGCATAGGGGGCCGACCCGTCCTGGAAGTTTTCTTGCTATCCGATCGAGACATGACCTACAGGGAAAAAAACACCAAAAACAGACTCAACGTTGCAGAAAAACAGAATAATGGAAAGATCTTACCAGGCAACATCGAGTATGGCAAAACAGAACCGTCAGGAAGAACCGACGGACTTTGGCACTGAAGAAATATAACAACAGAGTCGAGAAACTGCGAAGCAGGCCTCAAAATCTTCTCTCAGCATCCCATGAGGTAACCTCTATGGCAGGAGATGAAGAACTGGCAGGCAGGTGGAGTCGACAGCACCTAATGGCCAACCCACGAGCGCCACGGCGTGCGGCCGGCTCGAGGGCGCTGATGGAAGCGCAGCTCTACCTTACCAAAAAAGCTCCTGCGGGGTCCTGACCTCTGGCCGAGTACCCAACAGTGATGAATGGTGAGGACTGACACAGATAAGATCATCTGTTACTCAAGGCAGGCAGACTGTGGAGGGTTCCAAGTCAACTGCCCAGAAGGAGTCAATTATCTGCCAAACCCATCCACTGGAGTCTCCGAGGCCTCAGCATGGTGTTGCTGAGTTAAACTCCATACTTCCACAGAACCAAAGGTCCTGGGAAGAGGATTGGGGAAAGGCCTAAATACCTGGTCTTGGATGCACACATGTGAGGCCTGCCTCCAAAGACAGGGATTGGGGAAACCCCCTCAACATGTGGTTCTCAAGACTATGGTGATAAATTGAGAAGCAGGTGTTGCATGCATCTATGTTGTGCTCTGGTCCATGATAGTATGCACAGCACTGATGCTGGTTCGTCATAGCCACCAGTTTCCCACAGGGGCAATGACACATTATGGGCGGCTATTGGGACTTTCTCATTAGCTTGGCCCCTTTCTTGTCAGACTTAGGCATCACAGTAAAATAATAACCACAGGCGACACTGCAAACGAAGGAAAAATGGTGATGCAGTAGAATAAGTGGCAATGAGGTGAACTGAGGTGCTATACTTCCACAGTGTGCACTTGACGGCAGGAAGAACAAAACTGAGGTTGATGAGGGAGTTGGCAACAGTTCTTGGCTAGCGTGTGGCACCTCATGAGGGTGCACAGGCACAGTGCCCAGTAGCTAAGGCCAGCCACTTGATCAAAAGCTTTGCTCCTGTGGAGTTCTAATGCCTCTGTCCCAGACCCACATAAGTAAGAATCAATAGTGAAGACTGATTCTTGGACAATTCTGTACTTACTTGGGTTTTCTGCCATTACAAAAAAAGGAAGATTAATACAGTAGAATCCAATTTTCTATTCTACATATTGTCAGTAGTGTTGCATTATCAGGTATAGTGACACTGTATCTCTCCAGTTTCAATCTCTTTAAGTTACTATAAGTTGCCCCAACTGTTATTCCTGTCACTAAAAGACAACATTCAATGACAGATGACAGTTTTTGCAAGATATAGCCTTGAGTGTGGAATTCACTGCAATCTAATACTTACTATCTGCCTGCCAACTACATAACCATTTCCTCTGAGGTCCTATAATGTCAGAGAGTATCATGACCAGAAGAACTTTAGTAACGTAGTTTTTTTTCCTGTACCTGGTACAGTCTGCTGTGACTCTTGCACTGTATTTTTATTTTTCCTTCAGATTAGGCAGAAGTTTTGAGTTATAATAAAGAAAGGTACAGCAGATATGAAAACACTTCAGAGACAGAGGTCAAACATGGCACTACATAATATATGACAAGGCATCTGTCACAGGGTTGAATTAATATTTTTGCACTCCTTCCTCTAAGGCCCTTTCCACACTGCACTGAAAATCTATAACGTTTTGAAACCATTATAGACTGAAAGGCCCTGTCTATACTACCTTGGAAATCCCCTCTGTAACGTTACAGAGGGTCCAAACAGTTACCATAACGGTTTGCGTTTACACTGGTAACATTACATAAAGTGTTTTCGTAACCGTTATAGAAACCTGTTGTGAGGTGGTTTCAACAATGGTCTCTGTAATGGTTTCAAAGCTCTGTTTAACCCTGTCCACACTACACAAGTAAAATCCTGTAATGTTTTCGAAACGTTTTCAGTGGTAGTGTGGATGCACTGTAACGTTTCCAGTCTAAACCAGTTTCAAACCGTTACAGATTTTCAGTGCAGTATAGACCAGGCCAAAATGTTACAGTGCATACACCCTACCACTGAAAACATTACAGGATTTTACTTAAGTAGTGTAGACAGGCCCAAAATATCAGTTTTTAACAACAGTTTTGAAAACGCTTTCTGTGATGATACCAGTGTAAATGCAAACTATTACGGTAACGGTTTGGACCCTCTGTAATGTTACAGAGGGATTTTTCTGGTGTAGTGTGCACGGGGCCTAATACAACAAGTTCGAGTCAATAATACACGTTTTCTTTAATTAGCTACTGTTGTACATCTACAGAATTGTGATTAGGCTGTAAAAACAACTGTACATTACATTTCTGTTCCTTGTTCCATGTGCTTTGAATCATCTACTTTAATATGTACATCGAACCCATTTTAAAGGCTGGATGGACCTTCTGCTTTCAGAGAATTAAATGCATATTACTACAGTGGAGGAGATAATATTTCAGACCTCCAGGCATATTTTAAACCCACTGGCAGCACATTAGACAAAATGCTTTACTTATTAGATACTTCCTATTCTAAACAGTGTCATCAAAGGCTAAAAACAAAATCCATATAAAAGCTGCACAATGCTTCCACGAGAAACTTGTGCCAAAATCACTCTCCTTTCCAACTAATGAGGAAAGGATGTGTACGCTTTACGTATGAATGTAAGATTTTCCAAGCATTCACATTAGGAAACAGGAATATTTGTTCCATATGGTTTATATTAAACGAAACTGTATTGGTAAAATAACCTTCAAGATATCTGGCATGATAACTATAATTAAAGTGTATTCAAAGGAGAAAACAAAAGGGAATTCAGTTTCTCAATGGCTAATTAAAATAAACTGAAAAAACACTGCATGTTATCTATCAAGATAAATTGTTAATGTTTAAGGATGAATTAAATACTGCTGAAATAGACTTTCAGATATAATCTCAGTGGGTGGAAGAACATATTTGTGGCTTGCATACCTATGCCTTTAAAAGAAGTACAGTTTTTGTTTTTCGCTTTACTGATAAAAGGCTCTGAAATTCTATGCTGAGATAATAGTTTTAATGCCTTGAGCACAACCAGATGGTACGTCAGCCTGGGGAATCTTCAGACATACTGCTACATGGTGAACGTCAATATTAGGTAGGGTTGCACAACAAAATAAAACCTTTTCCAGTTGCTTACTTTTCACATCAATTTCCATGACTTTCTCACCAACCTGCACACACCTGGATCATAAAGCATAAGGCTTGAAACACTGGTGTATGCACTGTAGGCAGCTGATGTAAACTCCATTTACATTATGCAGAACTAACTCACTTTGATTAGCAGCAATTTTGCCCACCAAGTGAAACAGTGTAATGCTGTTGCAAGCTATTATTTTTAATTTTTATTTATTTATTGCAAGATCAGTTTTACAACCTTTGAGTCAGAGACTCGTTTACAAAGGTACCTCGTCAAGAAAGGTGGGGGAGACGACAAATAGAGTGGTGTTAGGACAGGGATGACAAACAGGTTAGATACATAAAATATACATTTGAGAGTGCAGACAGCGAGCTGTACTGGGGCAACTCTGTAAGGTGCTAACATTGGTAAAACAACAGGAGGTCGTTATTCAATTAACAACATGTCCAAATAATATGTAGAGTAAAAAGAGGACCGGCCGGGCGAGGTGCTTGGAAAGTATTAGGAAGGACCGCACAGTGCAGCTACAGACATTTACAGCATCGGTTGTTAATAATATGCTGGCGGAGGGCAATTTTGAAACGGCTAATGCCTGGGATCTTGGAGATGGTTTCAGGAAGGAGTTGAACCAGGACGGGCAAGGTGGTGGAAGATCTTTGGCAGCGGAGGTCCTTGCTCTGGGAATGATGAAAGTGGCTGCAGCGGGCACGGTTGGCAGGGATTTAGCAGCCTGCTGCAGAGGTCCAGAGACCCCAGGAGGGCAGAGACCTGCCATGGATTTTGGCCAGTAGGCAGGTTTGATATTTCAGTCTTTCCTCAAGAGTGAGTATTTTTGTATGGAGTATAGCAGACAGGTGTGGGTTCTACTGTGGGCACCGGTAAGGAGTCTACAGGCTTTGTTGATGGAGGTCTGGATTTTAGATAAGGCAGAGGCATCAGCAGCCAAGGTAAACCGGGAGTCCGTGAGTCAGCCAGTGATAATACCAAGAGGTGATGGCAAGTTTTAAGCATGGGTTCGGGAGACAGTCTTTGTGGCGGTAGAGAAGACCCATCCTGGAGTTCATTGCAGATGCCAAAGCTTAAGGTGGGCGGGAAAGTTAGGCCGGTGTCAAAGGTGATGCCCAGGTACTTGTAGGACTCAGACTTGCTCAAGAGGAGGGGCATGCTGGTGGAGATGTGGAGGAAAGTCCCTGGCATTGTTTTGCCGATGACAGAATAGCATGGACTTAGTTTTCTTTAGGTTCAGGACTAGGCGGTGCTTATTGAACCAGTTTTCGGTTTGGAGAAGGCGCTTTGCAGCATGTCTTGGAGTGGGAGTGGGTCAGGTGTGATGCCAAGGATAACAGCATCATCAGCATAGAGTAAAATTTTACTGGAACAGGAGCTGGGAGGGTGTTCAGGAATAGGCTGAAAGGGTCGGGCCAAGGATGGAGCCTTGGGGACCCCGTGTGTACAGGAAGGTAGGGAGAGGGTCCCATTTAGCTTGACTCTTTGGGACCTGTTGTGTAGGTAGCTTGTGAACCACTTCAGGGGCGGCTGCGAGACCCAGTGCGCTAAGGGAGTTTAGTAGCAGGGGTGGCACACGTGGTCGAAGGCCTTGGACAGGTCTATAAAGACTGCCCCCGAGAGATGACCTTGACCGGCGCTGAGTGAATGTGGTGGAGAATTCCAGAAGGGCAGTGGACGCAAGCGGCCAGGGCGAAACCATGTTGCTCTGGACAAAGGAGGTTGTAGTTAGTAAGATATTCAGAGAGCTGTGTGTTCACTATTTTTTCTAAGGCTTTGGATAGGGGGGGAAGGATGGAGATGGGCCTGTAGTTATTAGGCAGAGTGCGGTCCCCAGATTTATGGATGGGGGTTACTTCAGCTTGCTTCCAGGCCTTAGGGAATTGGCCGAGGCAGAGGGATTTGTTAATGATAAGCGTCAGCGGGGTAAGCATGACATCCAGCACGAGGCAAAGTATCCTGGAGTCAAGAGGGTCATTGATAGGGTTCTGAGAGGCGAGGGATTTTATTAAGAAAGGTTTGGCATCGTGGGGTGAGATCCTACGGAAGTGGAATTGTGGCCTGGAAATAGGGGCGTGGGTGGGTTGTGCAACCGGGTCTGAAAAGTGGGCCAGGAGGACAGCACTTAAGTCAGTGAAGGTTTTGTTAAGGCAGTCAGCGATACTGGTGGGGTCAGTCGAGACAGTCCCATTTATGACAATCTGGGATGGAGGGGGGGAGCGGGTCTTACCATTTAAATCTTTAATGTTGTCCCAGAAGGCTCTGGACGAGCCCCAGGAAGATGTCAATGCAGCCTGATAGAATTTAGCTTTAGCCTGCTTGATTGACCAGGTGCATTGATTGCGGGCTGTCCTGTAGGCTAGTCTGTCAGCAGGCCTACCAGAGTCGTTGATAAGTGCCAGAGGTTATCTCTTTTTAGTTGTTGGATCAGTGCAGGAGTTATCCAAGCAGCAGTCCGCTTTTTGTCCTAGAGAGCTGAGGGTGCATACAGGTCACAGGCGAGGTTGAAGGCAGTGGAGAGGTAGGTTAGGGCAGAGTTAACGCCAGGAGGCGCTGTCCAGTGGGGACCAGTCAGTATGGGCGAGGTGGCGTTTGAGGTTGGCGAGACCTCCGGGAGAAAAGCGGCGGCAGGGATCCTACTGTACCCAGGGCAGAGGGTGGGGAGGACCAGAAGCAGATGACAGGGAGTGGTCACTGAGTGAGTCCGCAAGGACTTCAACGGAGACTATTTTATGAGGCCGGTTAGAGGATAACATCCAGGAGAGAGCTAGTTCCTGTGACTTTGTTAAGTCTAGTGGGCTGAGTGACCATTTGGGACAGGTCAAGGGCAGCAAGCTCATTCTTCAAGTTATCAGCCGACGGGCTGAGCCAATTGGAATTTAAGTCACCCATGATTAATTGTTCAGCTGGGGTAAGGTCGCCAGGTAGTCTAGGAGAGAGGTGGCCGAGAGTCTTTGTGGAGAACCCGGGTAGATAAGCCGCAGTTAGATAGAGTGGGCCACGTCCAGGGTAGGGTGAGATTTTTAAGGTGATGGCTTGCGCCCCATGGTTTAGCTCAGGATTGGGGAGTGCGAGCCCAAGGACCGAGTTGCGCAAGTAGATAGCACACCCCCCACCACGCCTGCCCATCCTATTGGCCCTGAAAATGGTAAAGCCAGCAAGGGAGATGGCAGAGTCAGGCGTGCGTTTTCATGCCTTCAATAATGAGTTCAATACAGCCCAGAAAGGCAGAGATAAAGGGTGGAGCAAAGTCTAGAGTGGTCCACACACCTTTTCTATCAGCAGCTTAACAGCTTGGGGGAAAATAGTGCTTTAGCTAATATTCTGCACATAAATTACTCGTAAACAGGCCCAAGTCTGGATAGATGCAGTATCTCTGAAGCTGAATATGCCTGAAAAAAGGGCAAACTGTGTAAAATGGATGCACATTCATTCGCACCATAAAGCCAAAAATATCTACTCATAGCACAAAACCATACCATTGTCAACTTTAGGATGATCTGTAAGGCAGCTTACAGAAAAATCCATGAAAATCAGACGTCTTTAGGAGAAATCAACAACTAGCTCGAACAGGTATCAATAATGCTTAATAACTGTCAGGAGCAGTTAGAAGAAATAAAAGAAATGTTGAACAACTGAAAACTGTGAAGAGCACAGTACATCAGCTATCATGATCTTCCCATAATGAACTGCTGTCTTGAGAAGAAGACAGAACATTGTTGACACACATACCAATCTCAAAATCAAAGTCTTCCCAGTGACCAAAGGCCATCTCCGGCAGGATAAACTCCTAACTGTGTTAGGTGTTGCAACCTCAGAAGACAATCTACATGACGATGGTCAGTAGATTTCTTTGAAACACCCAGGGAAGCACAGTAAAGGACAAAATAGTATGCATACTGTAGGGAACAATATGGTCTTCGGCTTGGGACACAGAATGTTTTTTTGGGTTCGTAGGAAAATTGACTTTATAGTTACCCCAACTTACAGCCACATTCCCAGACAGTGAAGAAGAGGCAGGCATCACGCAGTAAAAACAGCCATAACAACCAACGGTACCATTGCATCATGGGATATACGCATGCACATCAATTACATGAACAACAGCTACAGTATGTCACTTGCAGATACTTTCAGCTCCGAAGCACTTCCTCATTTTTCAAAACAGCTAAAAGTGTTGACTTTCTTTACTTCTTTCAGTTAGAGAATTCCAAGTAAGTGGAGCAAAAATTTATGAATGCCCTTAATCCATTTTCAGATTTAACTCTAATCAAAGTACCAATGGTACTGATAGGCACCAAACTCAATTTAATGAAGTATTAGTTGATGGCATGAATGGGAGGAGATTCTATTTCCACATCCTAATAGCTGTTCAGCCACAAAGCACTGACCCCCCCCATACATAACTTCACCGGAGCCTGTCCCACAACACTACCAGATCTCTGTCCCTCATCCCCAGCAAGGGCAGATGGGATACTAAAAATTCACTGAACGTTGGTGCTCATACACCCGGGTAAAGGAAAGCAATGGAGTTTTGCTGCCTACATGTACCACTTCACTCCTATTTCCCAACTGTACAACTGAACCTCGTACTAGTGAAAGCATTAGGTAGAAACATGTTTCTTTTACCAAACAGACCTACAGTAATTAATAAGAATTGAGTGAAGTGGTATATAGACTGAGAGAGCTTAATATGTATACCCTTGATGAAAGGAGGGACGGGGGGACATGATAGAAACTTTCAAGTACCTCAAGGGAATCAACAAAGTCCAGGAGGGTAGCATCTTTCAGAAAAAGAGATGTGTAAGAACAAGGGGGCACAATTTAAAGATAGAGGGAGGGCGGCTCAGGGGTAATGTGATGAATTTTTTTTCACGGAGAGTGGTGGATGCATGGATCTGCCTTCCTGGGGAGGTTGTTGGGTCTAAAACAGTGGGGGAATTCAAACATGCTTGGGACAGACATAAGGCACTTGTAGTGGGGGGGGGGATTGCAGGACGTAGGCTGTTGCTTAACTAGAATCTGCAGCTTATCCAACAGGTAGGGAAATGGGCAGACTGGGTGGCCAAGTGGTCCTTATCTGCCGTCAAAGTCTATGTTTCTATGTATGTACGCATAGGCAACAAAACTCCACTGTTTTCCTTTACCCAGGCATATGGAAACCAACCATCACTGAATTGTAGGGACTCTCTTTGCTTTGGTGATGCCAATTACTACATCTCCTATGCCGAACAAGGACTCAAAGATGGATGCGATGGCTCAAATTCTGCCTTCTATTCTGGACATGGAGAGAGTGTGTGTGTCTCACAGCAGCCTTCACCTAACCTGAAACTGAGTGTGGCACTGAAATTCTTTGTTTTTTTCCCCTTTTATTAAGTCTCCCACACCATCCCCTTGCTGCCTGAATTACCTTCCTGGCTGCAGTGTTCCGCTGTATCCTATAAAAACTAATGGGTCACAAAGCGATGAGGTGGATACTGGATTATATGAATGCAGCAGTCACTTAGCATGCTAATATGACTCACAGCAGTAATGCATTAGGACTTGTATTAACAAGAGAGGGACTGTTGGCATGGACACAGAGAATAAAGTGAAGTTACTTACTATAACAGTAGATCTAGGACAGAAAATCTCCTCCATTGGGCCACACATCTGGAACTGTAAGTTGTGGATATCATGACTACTCAAAACCTTTTTGCTTGTCAGGGGCCACCCCCTCCACTCCTCACTCCAGCTGTAAACAAGACTGGAGTATATATACAGCTGGCAGGGACAGGCAGACCAGAAACAGAACCAGGTACATCGGAAAGATGATGGACTAGGACAGATGAATGTCCCTCATAAAACAGCTGGTGCCCAATGAAGTAATCTCTCAAAGACCTACTGTTAGGGTAAGTAACTGCACTATTGTTATCAAGGAATTCTCCTCCTTTGAGCTACACCTTTGAAATGATTCTACAAGCAGAACAAAAGGTACCCAGGGAGATGGACAGTATCATGCAGTTATGTCAGGAGGCCTTGGAAAACAGCAAGGCCAAAGCCGGCACATCTACAAGAGACAATGTTTAGACCAGCGTTTAGTGAAAGTACGAACAGTAATCCAAGGAGCAGCAGTGCAGATGTCAGCTGATAGAAAACCACAGAAGTATCTGTACCACATGTAGACTGTCCATAACCAGTATCAGGAAGCTCCTTACCATGCTTCTAGTAACAAAAAGTAATAGTTTGCCAACAATTTGGACAGGCTTTGTTTAGGAACAGGTAAGCCCTTCCTACTGGGGTTAAATGAAACAAAAGGTTGAAAGGGACTATCTACAGTCTTTCGTATCGTCAAGCTAGAAATGTAAGGTTCTATGTACAGTCAAAGTATGTAGCAAAGTTTCACCCTTATTAGAGTGAGAGGCATAATACATAGGAAGATGAATGTTGATTCAATGTAAAATCCAAAACCAACTTGGGCAGAAATTGAGGACTGCTAATGTTAACGTCTATAGAGGTAGTATTAGGCCATGAGGACCACCTTGACTACTACCCCCCCACACACACACTTGTCAGTGATAGTTAAAGGATATCTACCATCAGCTGTGAAGCCCCGACCGCTGCATAGATCGGGGTTTCACTCCACAGATCCCCCCTGCAGGCATCATATAAAATTAACAGTATTTTTTTTTTACCTGAATGCTCGTAAAAATTAGTTAAACCCCCAGTACAGCTGCCATTTTTAAATATGCACTCCTCACTCCCTCCCCCGGCGATCACGCTAATAATGTGGGAGGATGATGCACCACTGCCACTTCCTTATTGGTGCCCTTGTGTACAGAGATATAACAATCTATGTATCTCAGATGTCCATCGCTATTTTTACAGACTTTGTCTAAATGCCATGTGTATGTCAGGCATACTCATGGCATTTAGGCAAAGTCTGTAAAAACAGTGATGGGCATCCGAGATACGGAGATTATTATATCTCTGTACACAAGGGCACCAATAAGGAAGGGGCAGTGGAGCATCATTCTCTCATGTTATTAGCAGCACAATTGTAACCCCCCTGCAAATGGGGGTTCCCAAAAGACTTCCAGGAGCTTGCTTGAATGCTCCAAGCCTGAATGGTGTTTGGCATTTAAGCCATTTATCAGTGAGTGTTTTTAGAGCCTCTGGTACTGTCTCTTTAAGAGCTGTCTGCTTGCAGACATAATTAGTTTGTATGGGGGGACTGTGTGCTTCTCTGAGTACCACTCGAGCTGCTGCCAATTCACTTCATTTTTGCAGTCACTAGGAGTGCAAAGGGAACCTATCTGAAAGATGTAACTGTTTGCCAGAAATTATTTAGAGTAATAATGAAATTACAGTTTGTCTAACCTGCTTTGCAGTCAGAACTGTGTCTGCTAGTTCCCCATTCTAGTTTTGAACTGCTGAACTGGACCAATCAGTGTGGGGTAAGCTAGCTCTAAAATGGTGCCTTGACGAATCAGAACTTGGACTCACAATCTGAGCCAGCCACAAGAGGATTGTTGGGCAGTGACTCTGGGAGATGTAGTTTAGACTTCAGTGCCTTTTTGGACCAACAGCAGCAGTATATTGTGAGTGACAGCCAATCCAGTCAAGAACTGGGAGGAACTCAAAGGAAGTGCCCGGTTTTGTCGGTTGGAGTTTCAGTTGAGCTTTGGCAGTGAAGAAGGAAGGAGCCCTGTGCTTTTCAGTGTGCAGTTTTAGTCAAAAACGCGTGTGTAAGGCCCAGAGTTCCGGTCTGCAGCTTGTTAGGACTGAATCCGCCCTGTGAAGAGAATCAAAGGATATCTGAAGAGTAGAAACCAGGCTCACCCTGTAGAAGACTGGAGGAATTGCTGAAAATTGCACTCGGGTCTGTCAGGAACTGAATCTGCTGTGTGTTCTCCCGGTATTGTGCAGTAATTACGATCGGGATACAGATGCAGCCTGCCTGAGGTATTGTCTATGTTAAAGTACTGTACTGTGATTGTTGCACTGTATCTCATTTCACAGGAGGTCCCAGTGCCGGAACCAGACCTGGGGTAAGTGTATACTGTGAAGGTAATTCTGATATATTGTGTGGGCCACTAGTGGGAAGAAAGGGGTTGCAGTGTCCCAGAGGGCTGTGACCAAGTTAGTTTAACTATTGCAAACCCTGACCTCTGGGTGGAGGCACCTGCCATTGGATCCAGGCCCCTCAACCTGTTAGTGGCAAATCAGGCAGGGGTAGTAGCCCCTGGGATAGCGCCATCTAGGGGTTACACAATCATTTGGGGGGGTGAGGAGTGCCATATTTAAAAATGCCAGCTGCACCAGGGGGTTCAACTACTTTTTATGAGCATTTGGGTGAAAAAAAAAAGTTCATTTTATATGGTGCCTGCAAGGGGGAATCTGTGGAATAAAGCCCCGATCTGTACAGTGGTCGGGGCGTCACAGCTGCCAGCAGTTCTCCTTTAACAGGTTTTGTTAATCCCATGTAGATGTCCACATTTTTCTTGAAATTTTCCTTAGTGTTACAGTTCACCAAAGTATCCAACGACTTCCAGATCCCAACAATTCTTTCTGTAAAAAATAATTTTCTTTTATCTGTTTTAAACCCTGAACTTTGCAATTGTTTATTATGTCCTGAGATTATGAATAACTTTGTTTAATGATATACTCACAGAATTCAGAAGTGTTACATCTTTGATACTGTACATTAATAATAAATCGGCCAATTCTTCCGTTTTCCAGGATCTGTAATTAAAATTTGCTTTAAATCTGTCTTCATATGACAGGTTGCTAAACCCCCAGATTGTTTCTGTAAACCTGCATTGAATTTTTTCCTACTCTAACAATATCTCTTTTTTTTTTTGGTAGGGTGACTAAATTGGTGATCTAAAATCTAAATGTCGAGATATGTAGGTGCAACAGAAACCACACCAAACCCTGTAATTTGTTTTTTTATTACTTTTCTGTGTCATGTATCAGATAATTTGCATTTTTATGTAATGTTGTTAAAAGGCCTGTTTCACATTTAGTTCATCTATTGTAACACCCAAGTCTCTATTGCATTCGTTGCTTCAAGTTTATGATTCCCAAGACAGTAATTGTGCAATTGGTTATTTTGCCCCATTTGGATTGCTGAACATTTTAAGGAATTAAACTATATACCCCGGCCCGGATATTCAGAAGGGTTGCGCATGGCGCAACAGTGTTGCACCATGCGCAACCCACTGATGTGCTCTGGTGCGATATTCAAACGGGGATTGAGCCTGGCACAAATCCCGATGCGCCAGAGCGCATCAGTAATGCATGTAGCGCAGGTGGGGGGGGTCGTGCCCATGCATACTCTGCACATCCCGATATTCAGCCCGGGATGTGCTGAGCCCATGCATCACACCCATACCTGCACCGCACACAGATGAGCCAAAAAAAAAAAGGAAAACGGCCGGCCACCCACAGGTGAGCTGCCGTATTGTAGGGCACAACACGGCAGCTGCCACCTATGGGTGGCCACCCAAGCTCTGGCTGCACTTTTGTGGTGGTGCCCCCCCCCATGCCCGATCGTGGGCATACATGGAAGAATATAATCATCCAATATCCCTGGTGGTCCAGTGGACCACTTGCAGCCCGATCGCGGGCATATGTTGAATAAATTAACGTCCTAGATCCCTGGTGGTCCAGTGGACCGCTTGCAGCCTGATCACGGGCATAAGTAATAAACAGAAGAGGTCAAATATCCTTGGTAGATGCGGTAACCCCCCTCATCCACCCACTGACACCTACCCGCTCCCTCCCCCGTGATGGCGGTGGCAGCACCCCACCCGCCTGCGCCCAACACTATGGTTGGTCTGATGCCTATTGGTCCACAGCATGAGCCAATCGGGTGTGCAGTCCGCACTGCACTATACAGGCCAGATATGTGAATGGATCCATTCATATACCTGACTTGTAGTACGCACGGGCTGCAAGCCCATTGGCACACGCCGGACTAATGGGCGACAGCCCTACTGTACGGTGTCAGTCGGGCGGGTGGCAGGCGGGTGGGTGCCGCCGCCCGCCGCTGACTGGGGAGCGGCAGGTGGGGCTCAGTGGGTGGGGAGGAGGCACCGCTGACCACCAGGGATATTGGACCTCCTGTTTATTACTTATGCCCGCATCGGGTTGCGAGTAGTCCACTGGACCACCAGGGATATAGGACGCTTATTTTATTCAACAGATGCCGCGATCAGCGCGAAGGGTCCACGGACCACCAGGGATATGGGACGTGTACTTCGTTTGTACATGCCCGCGATCAGGCATTGGGGCACTTTTCTGTGATGTGCAGGGGGCGTCGGTCCCGGACGGCTGCAGCCTGGCAGGGCGCCAGGCGCAAGTCGCTGGGCATCGGCGCACCTGCATGCAAATGGGGCCATAATGACATGCAAATGGCCCCATTTGCACCTTGCATGCATTATGGCCCCATTTGCATGAGCACTTTTGAATAGTGCGGTTGTTGCACCTAGCGCAACAGAACTTGCGGTAGCGCATCCCCCCGCTCCACTCTGGCCACTTGCTCTGGTGCAGTGCCACTGCGCCATGCGGGTGGCCAGGGTGCGATATTCAGCGATGCTGTGCCATGGTGCAGCTCCTTTGAATATCACCCTGTCAACGCCCCTGCGCAGCTAAGTTGCGCTACGCCCAGGCTTGCACCACAGCCTGGCGCAGTCTGAATATCCGGGCCCCCATGTTTGTGTCCAGACTAATGATCTATCCAGAGCTTTCTCAAGTATGTTGCTATGTACTGGAGTTGCAGTATTGCCAAGTTCTGTGTCATCTGCATATCGGGCACACCAACTATCTATACCTTCATTCATATTAGTAGCGTATATCTGGAAAAAAACTGGTCCAAAGACAGATCCTGGTGGGACCCCGCTTGCTACCTCACATTGTTTCTCAAATAAACCCTTGCCTGGTGAAACATCAAATATGGAGGTTAAGAAATCTGAGCCTACAGCTCTCAAATTCTTTAGGCAGAAGTAACAGCAACAAGAAAAAGAGTTGTCCAGGCTTGGAAATGCATTACAGAAGTAGCAGTGGGCTCAAATGATGCACCTGTCAATTTCTCCAAAACAAAATTAAGGTCCCATGGCATAACCAGTTACTGTAGGTATCAAGACACACATGTGCAGATTCTCCTTAAAGAATCTCCCGGGACACCTCTAACTATGCCACAGTTTTGCCATCACTGAGTGCATGAAATGCTAAAATGGCCACTTAATGCACCCATACTGAAGAATACTGGAGGCTAGTGTATGATAATGACAGTAGGTAATCCAGGACAAAATTCACTGGACAGTTATAAGGAACCAGGGAGTGGGAAGCACACCACATAGAGAAACGTTTCCATTTTAAGGAATACAGTATGTGTGCTTATTAGATGGCTTACGAGTCTCAAGGAGAACATCAGTCATCTGAAGCCCAAGCATGAAGGTGCAGCGATCTGAGATCCGGATGCACCAGAGACCCCATGTCCTGCGCCAAGAACCCCTTCATTAACACAAGTGTGACAGGAGGACCCACTGCCAGTTGATGGAACAGTGGAAACCAAATTTGTCTGAGCCAGAATGGGGGGCCACCAGTATTAGAGTGGCCTGTTCCACCTGAAGCTTGATCAATACCCATTGAATAAGAAGGACTGGAGGAAAGGAACAAAGGAATCTCCCTTTTAAAGAGGGACAATGGGAACTATCAACTGGGACCAGAGACCTTGTGTCCAGAGGGGACCCAGATGTGCACCCCAAAGGGAAATTAATACACTGGTGGTTAAGATCTGTAGAGGTGTCAGTTAACAGAACAGAGCTCCTACCATGAGATTCGAGTGATTCATCCATCAAAGGAGAGAAAGGTGCAGAGGGGGACATGACCAGAGCTATTTGTTCCAGGTTACCTTACAGCTGGTCCCATTGTATACAAAGCAGTCACTGCAGTATAGGCATGTGGAGACGGGCATAAGGGACAGTAATGATGGGTTGCAGCCATCAAACTCAGATGTTTCGGGAGACTTGGCAGAGACATATGAGCTGTTGTAGACCAGACGAGCCCGAACAATCACAGCAATGGCTCGATCCTCTGACAGGAAGGCTCTTGCCACAGAAATGTCCAATACTGCTCTTATATTCTGGAGATGCTGACAAGGAGTCAGAATTGACATTGGTTAATTTATCATGATGTTTAACTGATCAAACAGTTCATGGGTCCTGGCCAGAATGTACCCAATGGCCTCTCAGGATGGAGCTTTGAGAAGCCAATCATCCACGTAAGGGAAGACATACAGGCCTTTCCTCCAAAGGCCCTAGCACACAAGAAATGGACAAGTACAGGGATTCAAGCTGCCAGTGTTCTCTGCCGGTACACTCTAAAGAGGACGGAAATCCTCATGCATACACTAGGCAAACAAAAGAGTACACTCCAGCATACAAGCAATTAGATCACTGAAAATGCCAGACTGAGATTTTGACAATCAGATTTTTTACTGATTTCTAAGGTGCTCATGTGCTTTAGGTGCAGAGAAATATATAGCAGATAAATGTCTCATATACTGTATGCATAGCAACAAAATGAGTACCTCAGTTCAGACAACACTGATTAATGTAATCTTTAAAGCAGAGGATAAGGGGGGAACACAGTGATACAGAAAATTATGAGGCTATGGTGTTTCAACTGCTCAATGTGGACAAAAACTACAGAAAGTTAAAGTGCTTTTCTGAGTTTTACCATAGCAAATGGGAGTAGTAATATGTAGGAGCTGTAATTCAACCTCTTTAACGAATCAAACAGCCAAAAAGTGCTGTTTGGCATGAAAAAAATGCTTTTATTTCTGTGCTCTGCTTCATTTGCATAACCCGCCCCTTTTTTTTCTTAGTGCTGCAACCCCTACCCGTGGCATCATGCAAGGGAAACAAAGTTTTTAAGCACTGAAACAGAGACCTTAGGGTCACCACCTGCCCTGATTGTTGCAGGACAGTCCTAATTTGGGAAGTTGTGTCCTGCAAAAAAACATGAAAAATACTGCATGTCCTAACCTTATAGCAGAAAACAATATTGTCTAACTTTCTTCTAAATGTTGCAGAAAACTATAATACCTTAAAGAGACCCACCAAGGTAAACAGAACAGCCCCTGCACCTGATATATAGGTGACTTACTTTGTGGGACTGCTTGTAATATGTAGCTTGCTGAAAATAATCCATTTAGTAAAAAGTTGTAACGCTTGTAAAATTAGAAAAAACAGGTCCCAAGGACTTCCAGGTATCTGGTGCCGCCTCTGTTCCCCCAAAACTCTGCCACATTATGACGCAATGTTAGGGAGCGCAGGATGTGTTCCATTATAGTCTATGGGCAGCACCATTCTGATTTTTTTTTATCAATGTCTTTTGAGTGAACGGGCACTGGTCAACTAACAAGGGCTTCGTTAGTCAACCAGTGCCCACGTTTCATCACCAAATGGGCATTATAATATAAAAAAAAAAAAAAAATTCAGGAGGGTGCCACCCATAGACTATAATGGAGCGTGTCACCGCACTCTCCCTAACATAACATCATAACATCGTGGAGCGTGGGCGGCACCAGGCACCGGGAAGTCCTCAGGACCCAATTTTTCTAATTTTAAGAGCATTACAACTTTTTACTAAATGGATTATTTCCAGCAAGCTACATATTACAAGCAGTCCCACGAGGTAAGGTACCTATATATCAGGTACAGGGGCCAAGGCTGGTGGGTCTCTTTAAAATGCCTTATAATGATAAACAATAGAAGCAACTGAAAAAACTACAACACTTAGTCTTAATTTTGATTATTTTGAGAAAACAAGTCTGTTGCATTTGTCAAGGTTACATATTGTCATGCAAAAAATCATATTTCATTAAGAAATGTCCCACTCTGGGCTTCTTAAAAGGTGGTAACCCTAAGAGACCTCTGTTGGTCAGTCTTGGTATTGCAGACATCTACACTACCAAAATAGGAGACTACATCTCTCAGTAAGAAATGTTGACAGCTAGATACTATATCAGCAATGCATTGTTTTGAAAATAAACATATGCGAGCTTTTATTCTTTGAAGCCACTACAGAAATATCAGACTGCACCACACAGGAAGGACATTGGAAAACAACTTATTGTACCCACAATACCTTGCTACATATGTCTACATATTACGGTGAAGCCTGCCAGGATGAAACCCAACTCTGCAGAATTCTGCAGTAGATTTACTGTAGGAAACAATGCAGTTTCAATGATAGTTAATCCCTTTGTCATGCAGGGAAACTGTGCTTCATCCTGGTGGGCTTCATTGTAGGTGCTATACTGCAGTCACTACTACCAAAAATGGAAATTACATACCTACTGTAATTCTTGATCTTCTTGGATGAAGTCTCCACCACTCATTCACACTGATGTGAGTACGCCGGAGGTGCTAGGACCCAGCGGGAGCAAACTTTGTCAGGAGGGCCGGCGCTGAGATGGAGCCACTAGAAAGCGGCACCGCGAGCCCAGCGTCTACGGTAAAGAATATCTCAGCATCGACCCTCCAACTGCCTCAGTACCTTTTTCTACAAGGAGGTGCAGTGTAACTAACCTAGAGAGGACTAACCTAAAACTGGACATAAGATAGTCCGAATGACCCGTGTAAGAAGGGTCAACAATAAAGTCTTCACAGCCCAGCCACTGAGGGAGTGAAGACCAGAAACAAAGAAGTGAGCTCGGGGGATGGTTGGTGGGCGAGTGAATGAGTGGTGGAGACTTCATCTAAGATGATCAACAATTAGGTAGGTACGTAATTTCCATATCTTCCTGGACATAAAAGTCTCCACCATTCATTCCCACTGATGGGAGAGTACCGAGCGATATAATCCCCTGAGATGGGCGGCAGGAGAGAGAGGAGCTCATTTTTAAGGACAGAAGTCTGTTAAGAATTGTCCTGCCAAATGACTGATGACGTCTGACATGGACATCAAAGGCATATTGCTTCACAAAAGTATGCACGGAGCTCCAGGTAGCTGCATTGCAAATATCTGCAATGGGGACACTACGGATTTCTGCCAGAGATGCCGCAACTGCTCTGGTAGAGTGAGCGTAAACTCTACCTTCCAGCTTTACTTGTGCCATGGAATAGTAGTGGTGAAGGCATGTTATCAACCACACTGAAATGCATCCGATAGCAACAGGTTGACCCAGCTGGGTCGTACTGAAGGAAACAGTTGTTGAGCCTTTCAAATTTCCTTTGTTCTACCAGATAAAACCGCAAGGCTCTTTTCACATCTAGGGAATGAAGGGTACGCTCTCCTTCATTCAGGAAGTCTGCAAAGTAGGTAGGAAGGACTAAGGGTTGATTCAGATGAAATTCTGAGACGACCTTAGGAAGGAACTTAGGATGAGTCCTAAGAACTACTTTGTCGTGGACTTCTGGTGACGTCAGCAGACTAATGGCCGCTTAGTTCTTTGGCTCCAATTCCCCTCTGACAACAATCTCTCTGTATCATCTATAAAGATGATGTCATCGCCACTAAAAGGCAAGAGAAACAAGCCAGGGAAGCCACCAGTCACGCCGGCCCAAAAATTGAGAGGTCTGATAGACATAGAAAGAGCAGGAGGTGGAGATGATACTGAGACGTCCGAATCTCTGGTGCCGACAAGGCCACATCCAGCAGGCCCCTACCCAGACCTAACTGAAATGATTCTTAAAACAGCCAGAATGGTCTCCAAAATCGACCAAACCCTCGCTGAATTTAGAGCGGACCTGAATAGGGACGACCACAAAACGGAACAACTAGAACTGTGTATGACCCAGGTCGCGGATCAGGGAGACAGGCATGACAGGCTGTTACTATACCTGTTGGCCCAAGATCGAGAATTAACACATCGTCTGGATGATCTAGAGGGTAGGAGAAGGCGGGCAGAATGTGAGGATCTATGGGGTCCTTGAGGGTGCAGAAGACCAGCACCCCAATGTAATCTCCTTCTTGCAGGACTTGTTGTGGTCTGCCCTTGTGCTCCCTCAGGACTTTAACTTGGAAATGGATCGCGCCCATAGATCCCTGGGGCCTAGACCTCGTAGCACCGAAGCACGACCATGATCAATTATCACTCGACTCACCTCCTACCAGTCTAAAGAGGAGATTTTATGCAAGGCCTGGGCAGCAGGGGAACCTACTATTTGAGGGTCAGAATAAATATTGACAACGATCACACAACTGCAGTGCAGTAAGCCAGGAGAGTATTGTGGCTGATACTTAAACAACTTAGGGCTCAAAACATTAAAGCCCAGCTCCTGCACCCAGCCAGACTGAAGATTACCTCAGATCAAGGCACGAAAATATACCAGGATCTGCTGTCAGCCACTCCTTACCTCCAGTCTATGGGGATTACTGTTCCTCCTCTCATGAAAGAAAAGCTAGAAAAGGACCTCCTCTCTTCCACGTGGACTGTCGCCCAAAAAGGAACTTCCAAGTTGGGCTCTACTCAAAAGCTCCCAAAAACTAACCTGCGAGCAGATGTCTTGGCCTTAATCCGGAGATATGGCGCATCGTCATGCAGAGACAAACGGGCTCACCTGCGATCAGCGACCCTAAAACAGAGCAGGAAACTTTAAGCAGCTGGTGCGGAATCATCCCGTCTTGATCACTTGAAATGGTGACCCATTTTTGAGATGCTCCCCGTTGCCCTCGTGACCTCGTCTTTGCCCGATCCATTCTCGGACATTGAGACCGCGCCTCCTGCACACCTATGGCTGTCCACTCAAACATTGGAAGGTGAAGAAAAATAGGCATGATTTACTCCACACAACTTTCTATGAGTACTGTCCTGGGTGGCAAAATTAGGACCCTAACTTGCCTAGAGTTGTAGAACCGGGTGGGGGGCGGTGGCTGAGCGGTGGGGTGCTCACATCAAGACCCAGCAAAATGGAGATCGTCAGTATTGCAGACCCAGCGAACCTTCATGCTGATCTCTCTGGGGACCTGTGAAACTTTGTTGCAGTATTATACCGAACGGCAATCACCCCACTAGCAGCAACATTACGACGATGTACTGAGACTGTGATTGCTTGCTTGCGCCTCCTTTGTTCCTTGTGTCAAATTGGGCCTCGAGGCCCCGGGGTTATATGATGGGGGCTATGTGGATTAGAGGAAGTAACTCCTCACTCCTAAGGGGCCACCATCAACCCAAAAGCTGGTGACTCAGAGGGAGCCTTACCTGTAAGGGCGGTTTAACCATGGGTCTTAGACATGCTGCTTTCTTGAAGTAACTGAGGGCTTGACCACTGATCATCATTTATATGCTAAGAAAGCTGGGACTGCTCCAATACTGTTTATCAAATGTTAATGCTTCTCTTGTTAAAAACAGTTGCTCAAATGTATGTAGGATTTTTCATGTAGAACTTTACAAGGCTTTTTGTCTTATATTAGTATTGTTACGAAATTTGACATCTGATCAGGGCCGGATTATGGGGGGGACAGATGGGGCAAATGCCCCAGGCCCCCCGCCATAGACTGGCCCCCCCAGTAGTCGGAAGTGAGAGACACTTTTAGTAGGTGGACTGGTGGTTTGTAAATCATGCCACCTCCCCTCGCTGGCCAGTCCAGCCCCTGTAGGCCCCCGACAGCTTGCTCCCTTAAAATGCTGTGAGCATTGCGTGACTGGAGAAGCACATTTGTTAAATAAAATAAAAAAAAACACACAAGCCCCCTGCCACAGATAGGCCCCGAGCAAGCCTACATTGCAGATTTCTCTCTGCTCCCCTTCCTCAGTGGTACAGTACTGGTAAGATTTGTAATAAATCATGCCTCCCCCATACCGCATGAGTCAAGGTGAATCAACCCCCGAGCTTGCTCCATAAAGCAAAACAAACCAAAAATGACTTTGGAGAGGCTTTCTTAATTAAAAGAAAACAAAACACAAGCCCCCGGACCCTCCTGCTACAGATAGCTACCCGCAAGCCAACATTGCAGAAGATTTCTCTCGTCCCCCCACCTTCCTCCTCTGTTATTTGCAGCCTGCAGCTAGGGTCGGGTGACTTGCTAGAAAAACAAACTGGCACTGTGTGGCACAAGAAGTGAAGAAGACTAACTATGCAAGCACACGTGATCTACCTCCTTAGGATACTGACAGGTTTTCCATTTTGTTGAGTCTGGGACTGGACCTGGACCAGTGCAAGTTGCGACCAGACCTGGGCTGCGCTGCATAGATACGAGGAGCGGCACCAGGACCAGGAGCTTTGCATACAATCCATCTGGGCAGCATTTTTAAACCACTCTTTCTTGGTGGTTTTGAGGCTCAGCATGCACTATGCCCGGCACTTTCCTGCAACGCTATATCTGTATGCCACGGCCACTCTATCGCTAGTAGCATGATTAATCGGTGCACTGTTCTAAACTGCCTGCTGCTGCTAAGCTAAGGAGTTTCAAAAGGAGCGCCAAGCAACAGCAGACAGCTTGAGTTCAGTAAGTGGCTTAGAAAGTTGATATCTGTATTTTATTTTTATGCTGAGATAATTGATCTGAGATTGTTCAAAGAAGAAATAAAGGGACGTGGGTGTGTGTGTATACATGCATGGATCCTCTAACTCTGAAATAAATGGAATTAATCATTCCTTTGATATCCCATGAGCAGATAAAGGTATGACATCAGTCTGTTTATTTGAGTCATAGCATTTGTACATTGGAACTGCACACTTCTGTACAATGGGTACATACAGTAACTTACTGTTGTTTGGAGTAGGATGCATACCTCTTAGTAAAGTACTGTTTATTTTTGTTTAATTTATTTCCTTAAAATAAACTTGTGATTAAAGAGGTTACTTAAAGATTACTTTGCTTTTCTGAACAGGGTCTAGAGGAGAACTTCAATAAAAGCCCCAAAACTCACCACAGAGCATCTAGATCCCCAGAGCATCTGGAGCCTGGCATTCATGTCTTGTACAGTACAATAAATATAACATTACAGACTATGACAACATGACAGGGTGTTGTACTTCAAGTTGCTTCTTTCTCCTGTGAATAATGGGGGTAGTCTCCCCATACGGTGGTTGTTATGGTTAATAAACAATGTGCTCAGTAAATGTTGCGCAAAATAAAACATTTTGGTATGAAAAGTTGGGCGTTTTACATGGCCACCCAAGATGTGAGTGTCCCAGGCCCCCCTAAGGCTTGATATGGCCCTGCATCTGATGCTTAATATAGCTAGATATACCTTATCAGGGTGATTGCAACACATATATGGGAATAGAGTGAGGGGTTTGTGGGGTGCATGTTTACATGTCACTCGTATCTACTGCTGAACAAAGGGCTAGCCTGACAGGGGGTACAACCCGAAGGCCCAAGGGATTACTCACAATTTTTGTGAGTGTCCTCTCCCTGCTCATTTATGAGAATGCCCTATGGCTGGATAAGATGCACCAGCCTCACCTTGGAAGCAAAGAGTTCTCTGCATTGCATGGGAGGCCTCGAGATATGAGACTTCTGATGCACTGTGCAGTCTGTAATTTGTTGGCCCTACTTATTGGGCCTAAATGTTGGTTGTATGTTTATCTTATAATGTACGCCCTGGTACAAGAAATGTACATAGATTATTTGTTGATATTTGTGAATTTAAAGTTATATAGGTACTGCTTTTTGGAAAAATATTGGCGTTTTCAGAGAGGACAAGGTAATTTACTTCCACCACATCTGTTAGACGGCGTAATCTTGAGGAACTCCAATGGCTAATCAATATGCTAAAGTGCTCTCCTTTAACATTAATGGCTGCTCCAACCCTATAAAATGGAAACAAGTCTTGAAATTTATTTCCATGCAACGATGTGAGGGGAATTTCCTGCAGGCAACTCACCTTTCTCTTTCTGAAGTGTTAAAGCTAAAGTCAAAGGCCCATCCCCACTTGTTTCACTCCTCGTTGGATTCGGGCAGGAAGAGGGGTGTAGCAATACTAATGGCTGCCTCCCTTCCCTTTGTACAGGAGGAGGTGGTTGTGGACCTGGGGGCCACGTATATTTTGGTGGTGGGCAGGATACAGGATGAATGGGTGACCCTGGTTAACGTTTATGCCCCACCTAGATCTCCTATCTCATTTTACTCATCCCTATTCCAGTTTGTGGCGGAGCAGACTAAGGGGACTCTGATAATGGGGGGGGGGGACTGGAACCTGATCCTAGATAGAATGTTAGATAGTACCTCCCATGTCCAGAACCCGGACATTCGAAAGGCTAGGGCCCTTAAAAAGGTCTTAGGTCAGCTGGGGCTGGTGGATATTTGGAGGGTAAGATATCCTAAAGCAAGAAAGTATTCATGCTACTCCCCCAGATTCAAAATTTTCTCCCGTTTGGATACAGACTTTACTTTTTCCATGGGTCTCTCCAGTTTCCCCTCTATGTGGATAGACACATCCACTATTTCTGATCATAGCCTGTTTTTGTTTGAGGTCGCTCTTTCCCTACCTAAAAGACTACACATTGGAGGCTAAATACTTCCTTACTGAGAGATAGGGAGGTACTAAAACAACTTAAAAAACAAATTAAGGACACCATAGCCGATAATACAACACCAGGGGTTACACCCCAAATCTTATGGGACACCCTCAAAGCCACTATCGGGGGAGACTGATTGCACTAGCCTCTCAAAAGAAAAAAGCCTGTATGCTTCAACAACAAACCCTGACAACCCAAATAAGGGAGCTGGAAACCTTGCAGAAAATAAAGTGGGAGGGACATAGAGACTCCAAGATAAAGGAACTCAGGGAAGCTCTGCAGAAGCTTCAAAAGGAAGAAATAGAGCGATCTTTGTTTTACTTGAAACAAAAGTACTATGAAGGCAGCCCAAGGGCTACCAGACTCTTAGTGTTTCGCCTCCGGCAACAGGCGGCAAGGGCCACTATCACCAAGGTAACTTCCCCACTCACTGGTCGCCCGGTAAGTCAGTCTGAACAAATTACAGAGGCCTTCATCCATTACTACTCCAGGCTCTATAGCCCTCAAAATGACTCCACTACAGAGGACAAACTGAAGTACTTGGGTGCTCTCTCCCTCCCCACTCTTTCCCCTGAGAAGGGCTGGGCGCTGACCAGACCAATCTAGCAAAAAGAGATTCTGGACACCATTAGAGACCTCAAAATAGAGAAGTGCCTGGGACCGGACGGCTTTAGTGCCGAATTTTATAAAATGTTTAAGTTGGAGGTAGTCCCTCTGCTCTCGGACGTGTTCTCCGAAGTTTAGAGGGAAGGAACCCCTCATTATGGCAATACGCCACTATAGCCTTAATACACAAAGAGAATAAAGACCCTGCTCGCTGTGAATCCTATCGACCCATCTCTCTCCTGAACTCAGACTATAAGATATTTACTTCTATTATAGCTTCCAGATTAAATTCGTTGCTCCCGGATCTGATCAGACAAGATCAGACCCGTTTTGTTTCTTCCAGGCAGGCTTCGGACAGTGTCCAATCTGCAGTAAATATTATTGACACCATCCACCGCACCCACCTCCCATCATGCCTCATGAGTCTAGATGCAGTAAAAGCCTTTGACTGGGACTCCTGGGCCTTTCTGTTCTTGGTGCTCGAACAAATGGGCTTTCCCCAAACCTTTATAAATAGTATTAAAGAGACTCTATAGTGGCCCACAGGCCTATGTCAGGGTCAATGGAAGGCTTTCATCTAGATTTAGTCTACACAGGGGCACCCGGCAGGGATGTCCCCTCTCCCTGCTGATTTTCGCCTTGTATATCGAGCCCCTAGCGGAAGCCATATGTGCCTCAGACGCCATCAGTGGAACTGAGATGGGAGGCCAACAGAGAAAGGTGTCCCTGTATGCAGATGACATTTTGCTTTATCTTTCTTGCCCTGAGCGGTCGATACCTAATGTGTGGTCGACCCTGACGGAGTTTGGGAAGCATTCCGGGTACCTACTTAACAAGACCAAACCGGAGCTGTTTAGCTTTCACTACTCACCATCCCAATCAATTCTAGACTTCTTACCCCTAAATTGGAAAGCAGAAAAGATAAAATATTTGGGTATTTGGCTTGCGAAAAACAATTCCCAACTCTTTAAAATAAATCATCCCCCACTTACAAACCAAATTAAAAAAGACTTTGATAAGTGGGACCTGATAAACTTGTCCAATTACTTTAGAATCCAGACGATTACCATGAATATCCTCCCTAGATTTCTCTACCTTTTTCAGTGCCTCCTCCTCCTCTTCATTTGTAAATCGCATTTCCAATCTTGGCAGAAACTAATTTCTCAGTTTGTCTGGAGCAACAAAAAACCCAGGGTGAATATGAGGATTTTACAGGCAAATAAATCCAAAGGGGGAAGATCCCTCCCAGATTTGGAGGACTATTATCTAGCTACCCAGTTGAAGATGGCTCTGCACTGGGCCACCCCAATATTCACTCTAATTAGAAGGAAATGGAGAGAGAGGAAGAGGAGGCTCAGGGTGTGCTTCTGGAGACTAGACTGCTGAATCCCACTAACACAGCCATAACTCACCCGCCCAAACTATTTACGGTAATAAACACAATAAAAGCTACTCACAGGGTTTGGCAAAAATACAGGATGAGAGCAGCCCTTTGGCCACTATACCGACTGGCTAGAGACCTCACCTTTACCCTATTTTTACTTGATCACACTTTCAGGACTTAGGAGAAACTGGGCCTAGCATACATAAAACAGTTCTTTCAGAGGGAGACACTTCAGAGCTTCGTGGACCTTAACAATAAACATGGTCTGTGGGACTCTGATCACTACAGATATCTACAGATACGAACTTATATTCGTAAATACTAGATAGTGGACTTGAGCCCACCTAGGCTCATACAGTCTGTGGACTGTTTGTGGTCGATCCTCTCCTCACAAATCACCAAGGGCCTAGTTTCAGCAATTTATAAAACCCTGGCGGGTTTAAAGAAAAAAAACCTAGAAAAAATTAAAGAGGGCTGGTGGAGAGAGGATGACTTGGTTCAGAGGGATATTAACTGGACCGCAGTATTTCGGGTTGTCACAAAGACTACTTGTTCCCCCTCTGGCAAGAATTCAGCTGGAAGGTTAGGGTTCGCTACTTCCTTACTCCTCAAATATTAAATAAAAAAGACCCTACTAGACACCTAGCATGCTGGAGGCAATGTGGGGCAGATGTGGCGAGCCATTTACAAATTTTCTGGCTCTGTCCTGGGGTGGAGGCCTTCTGGAAGAAGGTCATTAAGGCCTTGGAAGCAATGTTTTCTCTGGTTGCCCCCTCAGACTGGCCCAATATGATTCTAGGAGACCCCCGGAAGGTCTGAATAATACTGATTCAACTTACTTATGGGTTGTTCTCCTTGTGGCAGCACATAAGACCATCACCCACCTGTGGTTAAAACCTGAGTCCCCTACTATACATACCTGGATACGGGTGGTACAGAGTATAGCGGTGCTTGAGATGTTGTTCTTTAAGATTAATCAAAAGACACACATTTATGTCAGAAGATGGACAAGATGGCAACTGTGGCTGGACTCCGGCTCTCAATCGATCTCTTAGATCTAATGTTAGGGGCATCTGCCTTGTTAGTCTTCTGGTATGGGAAGTCTTTGTCTGGTTGAAAGATTTTTTTGATGAGATATGAGATAAATTATTTATGAGTGGAGTTAGAGTCAGATAAAATAAAATGTACTGAGTTGTTTTATGTAAGTAACAATATGAAAGATGTGGACGGTGGGAGTAATAGATTTGTAATGCATAATGAAATCATACCTGTAAATATACCCATGTAATTCTGTAGCCCTGATAAAGTAATTGTACCCAATTGTTGTTAATAAACTTGAATAAAAAAAAAGAACTACTTTGTCATTGTCAAATACAGTATACAAGGGTCCGTGACCAAAGCGTGCATTTCCGACACCCTAAGAACAGAAGTAATGGCCACCAGGGAGGCCGAATTCCAAGTGAGGAATTTCAACTTGCAAGTAGCTAGAGGCTCGAAAGGTTTACAAATGAGCATGTCTAGCACAAGGTTAATGTCCCAGGCTACAACTGGACGTCTAATAGGAGGTCTGGTATGCAGAATGCCCTTAAGAAACCTCTTAACCACAGGAAGCTGAGCCAGCGACATAGGGAGTACTGGCTCATGATATGCAGAGATTGCACAAAGATGAACTTTGACGGCGGAGTAGTTCAACGTTTTTTATTGATTGGTTAAAAACATTTCAATATTAAATCAAAATCTACCGAGATAAATTCATACAAATAAAAATAAATAACAATACCAAACATCACAACATTTCTAGTTTCTCCACAATGTTTCAGCCAAAGGGTTAAAATACTACAAACAGTTATGATCTTAGTCAACACATAGTAACTTGTTAAATCTTTTGGATGTTTCTCTTACATCTCTATCACAAACTTTATAACCAAATATCAGCACAAACATTTTCCTGTTACAAACAGAATTCTTATTTACATAAGGTTTCATTAATATAATAAACACATTCGTAGATGTACTGTTTTCAAAAAAGAAGCAACTTTCTCCGTAATACACCGATTATTTATATTTAACAGGTATGTTAACATATCTTCTGGAGGGAGGACGAGACTAGCCAAGACACCACCCAGATACTTTTCCCCGCTGTCTTGTGTATAGAGGATAAACTAATATATGTTTTGCATCATCCTCCATATGTCTACCACATTTACAATGAAGAGAGTTTATATTTCCCCTCTTCTGTTTATGATGTATATACTGTAGTTAGCTTTGTAGGTCTCAAATCTAAATTGAGTCATTAATCTTCTTTTTGAGGGATCTGAAAGTTTTAACAAATATGGTTCCATCCCATGTTCATGTTTAATGTGTTTGTACCATCGAAATAATTTTAGATTATTTAATTTCTCCTTCAAATCTGATCTCTCTATATCTCAGAGTCTATTTTTAATCAGATTAGTAATTTCATCCCAAGGGTATAAATAAACATCCCATAGGATGTGACTCAGTCCATTAGGGAATAAGAGGTTTTTAATTATTTTAATTGATATTGCCTCAAAACCCAGGGAGGAGTAAGCAACCTCTTCTTCCATACGTCCTCTTGGCAATCTGTTTTCTTCCAAACAAAGTGTTTTAATGACAGCTATTATTTATCTTTCTGCTACTAATGTAGAAATTGAAAATAGTCCTGTTTCAAGTTTAAGGATTACCTCTGGGACTAACTGCAGAGTCATTAGAACATATCTTATTAATTTGTTCATAATCACCTGTAGCATTTTTAATCTTGAGAAGCCCGACACTTCTGCTGCATATAGTAGACTTGACTTTATCTTAGCATCAAGCATCATCATTACACCTTTTACAGAAGTTCGGCCCATTTTAGCATTAAAAATTTTAAATGCATTAAATGCTGTTTTGATTTTACTACATATCATAGTTATATGATCTGCACATTTAAGGTGGAATATTGCAGACCCATGTTTGAGAGGTCCAAGAGATACTCCAAGACCCTATTCGCTGGGCAGGAAAAGGGATTCCAAGAGGATTTTGCACACCAGATAGAGAAACACTTCAATTCAGCTGTGTAGGTTTTTCCGGTGGCCGGCTTGCGTGCAGCCAAAAGAATATCTGAAAAGCTACTAGAAACAATAAACCTATTCACCTCTATCTCCTCAGGAGCCAAGCGTGACGGTGAAGAGACCTCAGGTTGGGATGGACTACAGGGCCCTGGGTCAGAAGTCAGAAGGTTCGTCTGAAGGAGAAGCGGTTTCAGGGAGGTTTCCGATAGTCTATCGATGAGAGGAAACCAGATCCGACAAGGCCAGAATGGGGCAATGAGAATTATTCTGCCCCCTTGTGCCTCAAGTTTGAGCAGTACCCTCTGAATTAGGGGAAGATGAGGAAATGCGTATAGAAAGCGTTTTGTCCACTGCAGCCCGAATGCACCCTGACAAAAAACGTCACGTCCTGGATTTCTGGAGCAGAAGACAGGCAGTTTTGCATTGAGTGAGGATGCAAAAAGATCCAGGTCTGGAGTTTCCCACTCCTTGAAGAGTGACTGAACGACGGTTAAGTCGAGAGACTACTCCTGAGGATCTGTCTCCATTCTGCTGAGACTGTCTGCAAGCTCGTTTTGTACTCCTGGCAGGTAAACCACCTGAATCAGAGCCTTGTGCTCTAGGCACCATTCCCACACTCTCACTGCTTCCCTGCATAATGGGTAAGAGTAAGTGGCACCCTGTTTGTTGATGTAATACATCACTGCCTTGTTGTCCGTTTGAAGGAGAATGTTCTTGTGACACAGTATGTCCTTCAAAGCCTGGACTGCACAGAGGATGGCTCTCATCTCCAGGATGTTTATGTGAAGTTAAGACTCATCTTGAGTCCATGTACCAAGGGTGTGGAGATCCCGGCATTGAGTTCCCCAACATATTAGGGATGCATCCATGGTACTGGTGATATGATGCTCCTGAGGGGCAAAGGGATATCCCTCCAGAAGATTGTCCTCCTGAGACCACCAGGTGAGTGACCTCTTCAGAGTTTCTGTCACCCTGATGAGAAAGGACTGAAGGTGAGTGGTTGGGGACCACTGAGTACTGAAAATCCACTGAGAAGTTCTCATGTGGAGATGAGCCAAAGGTACAGTGAACACCGAGGATGCCATGAGATCCAGCATCCATTGCACCGAGAGAGCTCAAACCGAGCTGTGTTCTCTGATGAATTGGGCCATCTGTAGGATATCGTTCATTCTGTCCTCCAGAAGAAAGGTTTTCGCACAGGAAGTGTCCAGAAGGGTTCCTATAAAAAGAAGTTTCTGGGAGGGCTGCCACTGTGACTTTTTGAGATTCGGCAGGACTCCCATGGACGTGGGGAAGTCTGAGGCTGTGGCCATGGCCTCCAGAGTTTCTTACTTGGAGGAGCTTGCTAGAAGCCAATTGTCCAGATATGGGAATACTTGGATTCCGATTTTCCTTAGGTGCGTCATAAGAACTGCACAGCACTTTGTAAAGACTCAAGGCGCAGAGGATAGCCCAAAGGGCAGGACTCTGAATTGATAATGCTGACCCAACACCATTACCCTTAGGTATCTGTGGTGATTTGGGTGTGTTTGTAAATGTGCTGGTAGGCGTCCTGAATGTCCAGGAAGGCTAGCCAATCGTGCTGATGAATCAAAGGTAGCAGGGTACCGAGTGATATCATCTTGAACTTTTACTTGTGAAGGCATTTGTTTAATCTTCTGAGATCCAGAGTAGGGCGCATGCTGCCAGTTTTCTTTGGAACCAGAAAGTGATGGGAGTAGAAACCTGTGTTTCATTGATCCAGAGGAACTATTTTCTACTGTCTTGTTGTTCAGAAGGCCTTGTACCTCAGAAGCAAGAAGGTCCGACTGCGCCATGGACAGTCTGCGCTGTTGCTTGGGAGGATGATCTGGAGGGTTTTCTGACAAATTGAGAGAGTATCCCTCGTGGATTATCCTGAGGACCCATTTGTCTGATGTTACAGATTTCCACTGATCGTAGAATTGAGTCAAATGACCTCCCACTGTCGAGGACGGGTCCCTCTCGGGCAGTTCAGGTGGGACCTGGGCCACGTACTCAGAAAGTGGCAGTGGGCACTTTGGGGCCTTGTGTTTTCTGCTGCATTTTCTTTTGCATCTGAGGGTTTTGTTTTCTGTTAAAACTTTTTCTGCCTTTACCACGAAAAGACTGAAGGTTGTGAAACTGACTCTTGTTCCCACCTCTTCAAGATGGAGCAGGCGGAGGTCTTGCTGTCTTAATGGAAGATCTATTCTTCTGTGTGGCCTCTAGTGCTTGTTCCACCTGAGGCCCAAACAGATAAATACCATCGAAAGGTAAGGCCATGACCTTTTGTTGGGTGTCATTTGTAAAGCCCGAAGTACGCAGCCAGGAATGGCGATGGATGCAAGTGCCAGCCACCACCCCTCGGGAAGCAGTATCGAAAGCATCCATTGCAGCTTTAATTTGCTGATTATTGAACTCGATACCTCTAGTTATGGTCTGTAGTAGCTCTGAGTTGACCTCCGATTTGGGCAGAGCTTCTACCGTTGCTTTGAGAGAATGCCAAAGAACATACTCGTATTGAGAAAAATACCTCTAGTAGCTGGCAATATGCATATCCAGGATTGAGGCAGCAAAGACTCTCTTACCAAAGGTGTCTATCTTGTGAGATTCCCTGTTTACAGGACGGGCTGTTGATTCCTGAGGGAGGACAGCCTTATTCTCTGCCAGGACTACTACGGCATCCACAAAAGCTTGTGCGGCCAAGATGGGGTGATCCTTGGGAGGGGCATATTTCCTATCTATGGACTTGGCCACAGTGGGAATAAGAGCTAGAGTCTTCCACACCATCTGTGAAAGAGTCTCGAAAGAGGGCTATACCGGAGGGGTTAAATCCATACGAATCTCCGGAACATGAAGATATTGGAGACGCAGAAGCTTCCCAGGATCGATTTCCGTGGTCTGGAGAGAACAGCAGAATTTAAATTCTTAAGCAGAGACTTAAAGGAAAGGTCTTCAACAACAGGCTCTGCAGGAGGACTGATCCTTGCCCCAAGGGCAGAATCAGCATCAACATCATCACCCAGCCTAAGATCCTGATTGGGCTCAAAATCATCTCCTAACAGCCCAAAGGGGACTGTAAGGACAGGAAAAGGATGGAAACCAGGAGGAAGAAGAGAAGGAGAACGAATCGGAGTCGAAAACCTCTGGGAACCTTGTGGCGCATACACGTCCCCAGCACCACAAAGGAACACGGCACAGAGAACAGAGATGGCGCTGACACAGAAAACGGCACCGTGCATGGTGCCGACAGCGAGCGCATTGCTGATGCCAATCCCGGTGCTGAGGCCGGTGCTGGAGGGTAGCACAGCGCAGTGCCACACATGGTGCCGAAATCCCCGCTGCACCACAAACAGCGCCGACAGGTCAGATGGCACTGTCACCACCTGCAGCGCCGAAAAGGACCTCAGCGCCAGGGAAGTTGGTACCAGCGGTGACGGCACCACTGCAGAAGTCTGAAAACTATGATTGGAAGGCAAAGGATGAAAAATGGCAGGAGATAAAGGCATCAGAGTGGACCCCTGCACCGCAGCCATGTGAGGGGGATAGACACCGGAGCACAGAGTCAACGGCACTGAAGAAGGCGCTGCGCGACTAGGAAGTCCTAACTGCCATGCCTGACGATCCAAAACCGACAGACTCGAAGGCCCCGGCGACGGACTGGCCAGTTCGGGCAGTCGGGACAACCTCTGAGCCCACTGCTCCATAAGAGCAGCCCAATGGTGAAACTGCTCATCAGAAGCCCCTCTAATAGGTGGAGATGGGCTCTGGTGTCGAAGAGGCCGGCTACCAGAGACAGAAACTGGTGATTCCAAAACAGGAGGACCCTAATAATCAACTGTCTACACGCAGACGTACCAGAGGCTGACCTCGAGTAATGCCATTTCTTCTTCTTCGACCGGTGGGCAAGCGGTGCAGAGAACAGGACCGCTTTTTGAGGTTTTTGGGGGACTTCGCTCTATCCCCACCCCCGAGCAGTGGACCGTCCGTTGTCAGACCCCGAGGGGCGGCGAACCAGACCCGCCCGGCTGACTGAACAGCTTTCATCCAAGTCTCCCTATCATCACCTGCCCCACTCATGGTCGACTCCGGCAATGGAGGGCTGAAGACTTCTTTCTTGTACAAGTAAGTAGCTTACTGAAATGTAATCAGCACTTTTAGAGATAGAATACAAAATAATAAAACTAAAAATGAAACTGTTAGTTTGAAGTTTAAATCCCGGCAAGCGGTGTAAAATTAGTCACTTTCAGAAACACACTTTCGTGGGAAAAAGGAACTACTGAGGTGGTTGGAGGCCAACCCGAGATGGTCTTTACTGCACGTGCCGGGCTCATGGTGCCGTTTCCTCATGGCTCCATCTCAGTGCAGCCCTCCTGAAAAAGTTTACTCCCGCTGAGTCCTAGTGCCTCCGGCGTACTCCCATCAGTGTGAATGAGTGGTGAAGACTTTATGTCCAGGAAGAGTAGGGACTGCATTTCAGAGCAACGAACATTTAACCAATTTGGTCATTTACCCAGAATTCCTTGGTGCTGTATGTAAAACATTGACAGTTCCCTTGCATGACATCATTCAGGGGGAGGGGACGCATACAGAAAACTAGAGGACACAGTGCTGAAAAAACACAAAAAAATGACTATGACAGATTGTTTTTTACAAAACAAAATGCAGCTTCAACATCTGAGGCATGGGTGTGAAAAAGGCATCTGCGAAATCTCAGAAAACCACTTTAAACAGTAACTCTATAAAAGAATATAAAGAGAACTGTTAAGAATGCTAGAGAAAGCAAAGTATGAAGGTGTGATTACTAAAAGTGAGCTTAATTTTCTGTGGACTGAAAATCTTATTACACTTAAGTTTTATGCACTACCACAGGTGCATAAATGTCCTGAGCAGCCTCCAGGCAGACCCAATGTCACTGGGGTGGGATCCCTGACAAAACAACCTGGATAGATTTACTGACTTTTATCCTACAAAGAGAAGTAGTCAAATTGAGATCCCACCTCAAAGACACTATGAACCCTGTTCTATAATCTCCAGAACCCACTCGTCCATAGTGGTCTCCATACACTTTGACACACAAAGGGAGATCCTGCTCCCCCCCAAACACCAGTATCCCCCGAGCTACGGGAGATGGGGGGCAGATTGGGGTCAGAAGGTACATGTGGTGGTGGGAACACCACCAGCCAAGCACCTGTACATCTGGGGGCTTTGGAATGGGCCCCAGGGTGGAAGGGGTGGGGGAAGGTGCACATCCAGGTACACAGACCTGCTGATGGGATCCACGAGCACCCCTGGCAGCTGGGCTCCGACAGGTGGCCCTTTCACAACCAAAAGTCACACCAAGCTATGGAGGAACAACCCACTCACCAGTAATAAATGTTTTACACATTTACTGACACATTGTTTGAGGAAGCCACTGTTCTGCACATAAACAGCTAACGTTTTATGAAAAGTAAACCCACTTCTTCAAGGCCTTTTTTCAGCCTTTACATGGTGCTGCCAAAGTCCTTTCAAAAACCATCTCATGTATGCTTTCTAAATCCATGCCATCTGTTAAAAGGAAAAAGTTTTTCGCTCTCCAATTTATTTTCTTAATTTCATAAGGTCAGGTAATCTGTGATGGATCCTGGACAGCCCACTCCATGTCTTAAATTCCTAATATTTATTTTACTTTATTCCTTTGGTCTTCATATGTGTTCCTGTTTTATTTGTCCCAACACCTGAGCCAATGCTCTTTTGGCAGTATATGGGGGTTTGGAAAGGCTTTGGCAGCACTATTATTCAAAAGTAGAACAAGGCCCTGAAAAAGTGGGTGTTACTTTCCACAAAACATTGGCTGTTCCTGTGCATAACAGTTGCTGCCTGAAGTCAATAAAAATAATTACCACTGAAAGGGTATTCCACTAATTATCTCATGTCATGACTGATTAGGATAGCCTGTAGATGCACCTGTAACCCCTAGATGGCGCTATCCCAGGGGCTACTACCCCTGCCTGATTTGCCACTAACAGGTTGAGGGGCCTGGATCCAATGGCGGGTGCCTCCACCCAGAGGTCAGGGTTTGCAATAGTTAAACTAACTTGGTCACAGCCCTCTGGGACACTGCAACCCCCCTTTCTTCCCACTAGTGGCCCACACAATATATCAGAATTACCTTCACAGTATACACTTACCCCCAGGACTGGTTCGGCACTGGGACCTCCTGTGAAATGAGATACAGTGCAACAATCACAGTACAGTACTTTAACATAGACAAATACCTCAGGCAGTACAACTTTGCTGAAACAAGCAGCTCTGATTTATTTAGGGGATATAACAAGGACAGGGGAAATCAGGTTAATTAGCTTATCACTCTAATAATCTATTTATGGCTCTGTGCACAGGCCTATCCTCTATCAGTTACTGTCCCTGGGTACCCAAGCCCTAGTGGCTAGTCCAAACCGTGGCAGCTGGTAGGGCCTTTCACACAGAGAAAAGGAAAATTAAACAGTCAGCAGTACAGTAATTCCATTTGGATTTAATGTGGCAATTCAACAGGGCGACCCTGAATTAGTACTCACGACCTCCAAATAAGATAAGGTCCTTCAATGTCCAGCGAGGGCTCACTTGAGGTACACAAACCTCTTCACACATTTATATAAAAGAAAGCACTATACCAGGCAGGCTGCATCTGTATCCCGATCGCACTACTGCACAATACCTGGAGAACACACAGCAGATTCAGTTCCTGACAGACTGAGTGCAATTTTCAGCAATTCTTCCAGTCTTCTACAGGGTGAGCCTGGTTTCTACTCTTCAGAGATCCTTTGATTCTTTTCACAGGACGGATTCAGTCCTAAACAAGCTGCAGACCGGAACTCTGGGCCTTACACACGCTTTTGACTAAAACTGCACACTGAAAAGCACAGGCTCCTTCCTTCTTCACTGCAAAGCTCAACTGAAACTCCAACCGACAAAACCGGGCTCTTCCTTTGAGTTCCTCCCAGTTCTTGACTGGATTGGCTGTCACTCACAATAGACTGCTGCTGTTGGTCCAAAGGCACTGAAGTCTAAACTACATCTCCTGAGTCACTGCCCATACAATCCTCTTGTGGCTGGCTCAGATTATGAGTCCAAGTTCTGATTCGTCCAAGGCACCATTTTAGAGCTAGCTTACCCCACACTGATTGGTCCAGTTCAGCAGTTCAAAACTAGAATGGGAAACTAGCAGACACAGTTCTGACTGCAAAGAAAGCAGGTTAGACAAACTGTAATTTCATTATTACTCTAAATAATTTCTGGCAAACAGTTACATCTTTCAGATAGTTCCTTTGCACTCCTAGTGACTGCAAAATGAAGTGAATTGTAGCAGCTCGAGTGGTACTCAGAGAAGCACACAGTCCCCCATACAAACTAATTATGTCTGCAAGCAGACAGCTCTTAAAGAGACAGTACCAGAGGCTCTAAAACACTCACTGATAAATGGCTTAAATGCCAAACACCATTCAGGCTTGGAGCATTCAAGCAAGCTCCTGGAAGTCTTTGGGAACCCCCATTTGCAGGGGTTACACCCTTCCTGGCCTGGGAAAGCTTGACGTCGCGTCAAGCAAGTACCATAAGTTTCAACTGCAACCATATACATTTGCATTAGGCTCACATGTAATCATCAGTCAATATATCATTTTACCAAGAACACATTTCTGAAACATTGCAGTACGTCACACTTTACACAGTATTACATACACATTGTACCATAACTCAAGTTATTACCTCTTGTACATGAAACCTGAAGAGAGGGCCCTTCCCTATCAGTTACCTTGGGGCTGGATGGGGCAAGGGCACCATACTTAGAGGGCAACACAAGTAACTTGGAGTTAGCACTGATGCTCAGTTTGGGCAGTGAGTCGGGACACATACATCCTTTATGGACAACATTGAGAGGCAAATCCACAGGCCTCCCAAGGGAATCATAACTGAGGTGCACCACAGGCTTTACAGCTCGACCAGTCTTTCTAGGGGAACTGTTATAGTCTCTGCACTCTGAGCCTCATTTTCAGCATTGTCCTCACTTGTCAGGGGAGTCTCCATGGGGTAGAGAGGCTAGAACTTGGGGCACTTTCAGCTCCAGGAGTTACAGTTTCTGAGTCCACAACATTTGGCTTCGCATGGAGAGCTTTGGACACTGGCAGTGGACTGTCAGGGCACTCAAAATACTCTTCTTGTTCGGTGTATCACCAGTCTGCCCTAATCTATCATTTTCCTCCCTGAAAGCTCAAACAGTTCAACCATGCACAATGATTCCATTTCATCTGATCTGATGCTTTGCACTTCACTTTCTGGGAGCATTGGCTCCAGGGATGAAGCTGGGGGCTTAGACAGTCCAGAAGGCCCAGCTTTGTTCCAGTATTGACTAGGGATTGCCCGAAACAATTGACTCAGTTCGTAAGAAGGATAGTATTCAAAGTCACTCTCACTTTCTTCCGATATGGACTGGACAGTCATGCTCAACTGGGACTTGTGGAGGGGAACACTTTAACTTTGCTTCTGTAGGTTGCAGACTTTCTTGATCTTTTCTTAGCAGCAGCTCTAGTCACTGGTCCAGAGGGGCATCTTCTAGGGGCTCAGACTCAATTAAGATTTGTCCAATGGGCAGTAAATGATTTCTATGCATTGTTTTTACATCTTTTGAATTATTCTCAGGCCTTACTTTGTACACTGGCAGATCATCTAGTCTTTGCCCACTACAATGTGAGGGAGATGGTGCCATCTGTCAGCAATCTTGTGCTTGCCATGCAGTCCCAGATTTCTTAGCAATACCCGATCTCCCTCCTGGAGTTCCTGTGCTACCTTTTTATCATACCTTTCTTTGTTGGCTCAGATTTCTTTTTGGCAGCCATGGTTTGAGCCAGTTGAGTACGCATGAGTTAGCTGGGCCTTTAACTTTTGCACATACTGTAAATAGTTGTCAGCTTGAACCCCATCAGAGAGACCCCAAAACACACATCTACTGGTAGTCGAGCTTCTTCCAAACATCAGGCGGTAGGGGAGAATCCAGTGGCATCACTTTGGTGCAGTTATAAGCATGTACCAGGTTCTCAATTTGTTTAGCTCCATCTTAGGCTTGTCCTTTGGGTGCAGGGTGCCTAGCATATCTAGCAAGTGCGGTTGAAACGTTCAGGCTGTGGGTCCCCCTGAAGGTGGTAAGGAGTGGTTCTGGACTTTCGCTCCCCACAGAGAAAGCATCTCTTTGATCAGACGACTCTCAAAGTCTCTCCCTTGATCAGAATGGATTCTTTGTAGAGCCCCATAGTGAACAAAAAAGTTTTCTACAAGTACTTTGGCTACAGTGGATGCTTTCTGGTCTTTGGTGGGAAAGCTTGGGCATATCTCGTGAAATGGTCAGTGACCACCAGCACATTACTGATATTTCTTTGATCTGACTCCAAACTTAGAAAATCAATACAGACCAGCTCCATGGGTGCACTGGTGGTTATGTTAACAAGGGGGCAGCCCTCTGGGGCAAAGCTTTCCTCTGTAAGCAGCCTTCTGAGGATTGCAATGTGTTGCTCCACATCAGCCCCACATCTTAGGCCAATAGAATCTGGATCTCACCAAGTCAAGTGTTCTGTCTATACCAAGGTGCCCCATGTGGTTGTGCAAGGACCTCAATACTGAGTCTCGAAAGGCAGTGGCAGCACTAGTTGTTGTTGTCTACTTGTCCCCTCTGTCTACTGTTTCTCTGTATAACAGTTTATTGATCCAGTTTCAACCTAGGACCTTCTTTGTATAACAGTGCAGTTCTCAAATCAGTGGGCTAATTTGGACACATCTTTTCCTGCATAGAGGGCTTCTAAAGCTGCTTTGATCATGGGATCACGGGATTGAGCCCACGAATACTGTCATTGTCCAGCTGAGGCAGTGCACCAATGTCATTGCAGAAAAGTGGCTACAGCAGGTATGCAATTCTCAGAGGCTCCCAAGCATCCACCATGCAGTCCACTCGTCGCTGGACATTTGTTCCTCCCTGTCAAACTTCGGCAGAGTGCCCGAATGTCAGGTTCTGCCAGTCGGACCCAATCATTCTGGGGAACAGGCCTCGGGAGAGAGCATCAGCATCTATGTGGTTCAGACCTGCTCGTATTCGAGAGCATAGTCATATGTAGATAATGCAGAAAGCCAACTAAGGCCAGTGGCATCCAACTTAGCTGAGGTCTGCACATAGGTCAAAGGATTATTGTCAGTTTTACTAGTATTTTAGCCCCATACAAGTACTCATGGAATTGGTCAACAATAGCCTACTTCAAAGCTAGGAACTCTAACTTATGTACAGGATAGTTCTTTTCGGATGGGGTCAGGCTTCTACTGGCAAAGGCCACTGGTCTCAGGCCATTCTCGTGCTCTTGGTACAACTTACAGCCCCAACCCTTGCAGCTAGCATCAGTGTGCAGGACGAAGGTTTTCTTGGATCGGCATAGGCCAGCACTGGAGCATGGGTAAGTTGATATATGATCTCATGAAAAGCAGTCTCAACAATCAGAGTCCAGTTGGCCCCAAATACTTCACTCGGATGAAAATACACTCTTCAGTCTTGAGGGATGCTGACTTTTGGTATTTTTGTGGGTTGGGGATACCATTGAGGAAGGTTAAGTAAAGGGCGGATCACTCTTGAATAGTCCTTGATGTAAGCGCCGATAATAACCACAGAATCCAGAATCTTTTGCAGTTCTTTTAGATTTTTTGGGCTGTGGCCAGGTGGTCAAGGCCTCAACTTTACTTGGGTCAGGTCTCTATTCCTCGGTGGATACTATAGTGTCCCACATACTTTACTGATGTTTGAAAAATTGACACTTATCAATGGACAGTTTAAGGCAAAGTCCTCCAGTCGGTCCAATACCTTAAATAATCTGCTCTCTATGTTCCTCCAGTGAGCTGCCAAACACAATAACATCATCTAGGTATACCAGGCACTCTAGTAAGTTCATGTCCCCACTGCACGCTCCATCAATCGCTGAAAAGTGGCTGGGGCACCTGAAATCCCTTGAGGCATCCTCATGAATTCATAGAAGCCAAGCCGGACAGATAAAGGCGAGGTCTTCTCCACGGTCCTCTAGGGGCCATCGGGATCTGGTATGTACCTCTTAGGAGATCCAGCACAGAAAGGGGAACCACTTGCTCCCGTTTAGGCAGTCCAAAGCATCCTGAATGCGGGGCATTGTGTACTGATCAGGGATAGTCCGGCCGGTTTAAGGTCGCGATAATCCACACACATCCTTACTGTTCATTCTTTTCCTCACTACCACAATGGAAACATAAGACTTCTGGATTCTTGTATTACACCAGCCAGCTAACATCTCTTACGGATGCGATCTCACATCATCTATGTCAGCAGGTGCCAGGCGCCGAGACCTCTCCACCTAAATGGTCTTTCGTCATGCCGGATATTGTGCTCAGCTCCTGCACGCATCCTACATCCCATTCCTTTAAAAACACCTGGTCTCTCTGGGCAAGCTTCCACTGATCCTCACTTTCCATTCAGCTGGCAGCGGGGTACGCCGAAATCAAACAAGTCAGGGCGTTACTCTGTCATTCTTCCTTGAACTCTTGCTGCTGGTAAGCACTGCAGTGTCTGCACAATGCACATTAGCCAGGATGCAACCTCTGTTTACTCGAATGTCTCTTTCAGACACATTATGAACTTGGACCATTACCCTTCTGGCATAAGCATGGGCTCTAGCAGGCAAAATACTAAAGCGACCAGCAGTCCCTCTAGCAATTTTCCATCGCCTGGTGCATCCAACATTAATATTTTATTCTGTAACATCCTTTTAATCACGGACCTCTCCCTGTAAGGTACACTGGGCATTTAGCGCCAGGATCAGAGACTCAGGAGATCCTTCTTCCATACAATTCGAACGTTCCTCTGGTTCTGTTTTTCAGCATCTCTCTGCCTCATAGGCCTTCTTAATTAAAGCCGGAACTCTTAAAGCTCTACTAGTCTTTGACCCCTGTTTTTCCATAACACAACTGTGCCAGCCTTCGAACATATAGAGCATTTGTCCAATCAACAAGGGACACCATCATACAGTCCAGTGGGGAGGACACTAAGGCTAGGGTCTCTACTTCTGTTCGGCCACTCCAGCCACGGAGGTGGGGAAAGACAGCCAAATTCGATATACCCGGAATAGGGTAGGCCTTCACTTAACCCCCATACATGCAGTCCTTTCTAATGGTTGTAAGGTGACGTCTGACAAATGCTTCTGATACCAATCTTGGAACATAATTGTCACTTGGGAGCCACTGTCTAATATAGCTCTTGTAGACACTCCGTTCACCTTTACAGTGGTCTCCATGGAGGACCCACTATTCTGGACCAGTCTGAGAGGCGGTAGTGGGGGCCTGGGCAACGACCTTGCCACAAAGGGCGTGAATTAGCATTTTGGTGCCCTCACTGGGATCATATGCACCTCTTAACCACTGATTTCTTCTCCGAAGCTCTCCTTGTAGCCTATATGCAACTTTGTCAGTGTCATTTTGGGGACTGGCATCCCTTTTCATGTGCCCATCTTTCCCACAATTATAGCAAAACATACTTTCTGGAGTTTGAGCTGGCCGGGCGCCACACTGGGAGCCAGGGCGGGGTATTACTAACTGGAAACCTTGGTGCCATCTCTGTCTCAGGTGTGATAAGCATTTGGAGACATCTCGTCAGTTTCTCCACTTCCATGGTCAAGGAATCGAGTTCGAGCTGTTATCAGCAGGAGATACATGGGTGGGTACCCCCACCCCATAGCAGATGCTAGTCGGATATAGGTCAGGCCCGTACTTGCAGGCGTGGCCTTCATAAAGGACTGTTTTTGAATTCCCGGATCTCTCTCAACAGTTCGCCCCATTGCTGACATATCTTTTCCTTGTCAGAGCACTCATTGACTGCCAACCTCTGCCCCTGAACTCTTCACTTGATGGGTCACCCTCAGTCCTTTCGGGTCGTGGCATGAGCTATTGGTGCAGGTCCCTCCGGGGTGCGTCTTTTCTCAACTCCCTCGAATTTCTCCTTTAACTCATCATAGGAAGGTGGGGATTCCAGTTGATCTGCCAGGTGTAACTGAAGCAACAGCAGTTCTGAGAAGGGGCAGACTTAAGGATCCTGTCCAGCCTGGTTCGGTCCAGTTCAATCGCTGGCAAACTACCTTTCTAAGGGCATTCTTGCAACAATTTTTCCAGCGAGAGATACATACACAGACAACAACTCCCTTGGTACTGTTGTGCATCTCTTACTCTCCACCATAGGTCCTCATCAGAATCTGGGCTCCCATACACATTCTCAAGGCCTCAAGATAGGCCTGTGCAGTCGCTTCAGGGTTACTGGCCCGCTTAGCACGGATGGTAGCCAGGGCAGGACCTCGGGAGGCCTCACCAACCCTCTTTCGCCACCCTCCTGTTACTGCTATTCTAGCACTTGGGGCAACATAGTCTATCCAGGTCTCCCAGTCATCCTCCCCTTGGGGGTGGGGAGGGTGCCAGAGAAGATCCTCAACCCGGCAAGAGTCGTGACTAATGGCAGGTGCAGAAATAGGAGTCTGCATTGGTTCAGCCACCATTACGGGCACTGGAGCAGGGAGAGGGTGTTGGGGAGAACACCCCAGGTGGCAGAGCCAGCTTCTTCAGTCCTCCACAGTTTCCCTCTCCCAGCAACCATTCAACAGAATTTCTCCTCAAAAGTTTCAGATAGTGGTGGGGCTGATTCCCCAGGTCTTTACTGTCCTTAGTTATCACTCTCCAAGCAGTGAGGGCTCCCTCTGGGGTAATGGTCTGTGGCACTTGGAGCTATCTATGGGATCCTTAAGCTCTACTAGGGCCAGGAAAGTGGGTGAGCAGATTAGCATGCCGACCCACCACCACAGGGTTTTGTAAACCTTCCACCTTGGAAAGTACTCCCTGCACAGTGTCGTATTGATACAGGGGATGTCCAGGATAAGCATAGCATTTTGGGGTCGATCTCCTCCCCAGTACACCACTCCACCAGCCGGTGCACAGCCACTTCTGTCGGGTACCCATTTTTTTCTTAACAGTGGTTAAGTAAATATGGCCTAGAGGACACACAATCCCAGCGGTGAGCCTCAAGATGTAACCCTAGATGGCGCTATCCCAGGGCTACTACCCTGCCTGATTTGCCACTAACAGGTTGAGGGCCTGGATCCAATGATGGTGCCTCCACCCAGAGGTCAGGGTTTGCATAGTTAAACTAACTTGGTCACAGCCTCTGGGACACTGCAACCCCTTTCTTCCCACTAGTGGCCCACACAATATATCAGAATTACCTTCACAGTATACACTTACCCCAGGACTGGTTCCGGCACTGGGACCTCCTGCAGAAATGAGATACAGTATAACAATCACAGTACAGTACTTTAACATAGACAAATACCTCAGGCAGTACAACTTTGCTGAAACAAGCAGCTCTGATTTATTTAGGGGATATAACAAGGACAGGGGGAAATCAGGTTAATTAGCTTATCACTCTAATAATCTACTATGGCTCTGTGCACAGGCCTATCCCTATCAGTTACTGTCCTAGGTACCCAAGCCCTAGTGGCTAGTCAAACCGTGGCAGCTGGTAGGGGCCCCTTTCACACAGAAAGGAAAATTAAACAGTCAGCAGTACAGTAATTCCATTTGGATTTAATGTGGCAATTCAACAGGAAGCGACCTGAATTAGTACTCACGACCTCAAATAAGATAGGGTCCTTCAATGTCAGCAGGCTCACTTGAGGTACACAAACCCTCTTCACACATTTATATAAAAGAAAGCACTATACCAGGCAGGCTGCATCTGTATCCCGATCGCAATTACTGCACAATACCGGAGAACACACAGCAGATTCAGTTCCTGACAGACCGAGTGCAATTTTCAGCAATTCTTCCAGTCTTCTACAGGGTGAGCCTGGTTTCTACTCTTCAGAGATCCTTTGATTCTTTTTACAGGGCCAGTTCAGTCCTAAACAAGCTGCAGACCGGAACTCTGGGCCTTACACGCTTTTGACTAAAACTGCACACTGAAAAGCACAGGGCTCCTTCCTTCTTCACTGCCAAAGCTCAACTGAAACTCCAACCGACAAACCGGGCTCTTCTTTGAGTTCCTCCCAGTTCTTGACTGGATTGGCTGTCACACAATAGACTGCTGCTGTTGGTCCAAAAGGCACTGAAGTCTAAACTACATCTCCCAGAGTCACTGCCCATACAATCCTCTTGTGGCTGGCTCAGATTATGAGTCCAAGTTCTGATTCGTCCAAGGCACCATTTGAGAGCTAGCTTACTCCCCACACTGACTGGTCCAGTTCAGCAGTTCAAAACTAGAATGGGAACTAGCAGACACAGTTCTGACTGCAAAGAAAGCAGGTTAGACAAACTGTAATTTCATTATTACTCTAAATAATTTCTGGCAAACAGTTACATCTTTCAGATAGGTTCCCTTTGCACTCCTAGTGACTGCAAAATGAAATGAATTGGCAGCAGCTCAGTGGTACTCAGAAGCACACAGTCCCCCATACAAACTAATTATATGCAAGCAGACAGCTCTAAAGAGACAGTACCAGAGGCTCTAAAAACACTCACTGATAAATGGCTTAAATGCCAAACACCATTCAGGCTTGGAGCATTCAAGCAAGCTCCTGAAGTCTTTGGGAACCCCATTTGCAGGGGTTACACACCTTTACCACTGGGAAATGGATTCCTGGCTCAGAAATGTTCAGGAGGTATTCCATAACTTGTTCATGTAAATAAATGAAGGGACTTAACAGTTTTCCCCTCACCCAGCCAGAAAACCACATCCACTAAAATCACAGGCTTTATGAAGGACCACTTACCAACTAACAACAGAAGCTGGGGAACCCTATCGCGTACCCGAGTTCTAATAAACTACTGTGGATTCAAAAGCAAAGCCTGGAAGTGTACTATGACAGGAGGCTCTACAAGGTTGGTCCACTGAACCTTTCACTGCCCTTCAGCAGGGGGTACCATATTCCTATTGACCAGCAAATGACTACCAGTCATCTGCCCTGTTGTCTCCCAGTTTGGGAAGAGCTCTAGAGAGGGACTAGTGTAAAGGCTTAGAGGAAATGACATAGCCATAATAGTCTGAACACATCTTGCCAAAAAGCTCCATGCTGCTCCTGTCAAGAACAGCAAAGAGAGAGCCCTGCACTGTAGTGATGCAAAAAGGTCCCTCTCTGTAATGTACCACTCCTTGAAGGAGGACTGTACCTCTTCACTTGCCAGTGACCACTTGTGGATCCTCCACTGTGCAACTTAGGTTGATGCCTAGTAATTTGCCACTCCTGGGAAGTACGTGGTCTGGATATAGAACATGACACATTGTTGTCCATCTGTAAATGGACTATTGTCTCTTGGCCCTCAACCAAGAGAGCTTGAACTCTGCACAAAATGGCTCTCATTCCCAACACCATTATGCCAAACACACCAGGTTCATCTGCCACCTGTGGGCACAGTGGAAAGAACAGAAGCTCTAGAGAAGGTTTCCTTTGCCAGACCTCTACAGTGGTGACCAGTTGTGTTCGCCCAGAATCCAAATGGGGTGAACCCAGGGCTGAAATGTTTGAGACTACTGCTTGCTGAGCATCCATTGCAAAGTCTAAATGTGCACACTTGTCAGAATTACTGAAAAGAACTTTGCCTGGCATGGGCTCAGCTTTGAGAAGCGAACCCAACCTGCTTCTTCAGGAATGGAGGAAGGAATCCCAATGATATTCTAAATTTTTGTTGGTCTTGGTAGTTGTTCCAGAAGTTAAACTACAAACTTCAGCAAGTACCGCTCCAGATAAGTTTCCAACTTGTCTGTGGTGATACCTCCCACTGCTGTAGGAAAAGCATCCACTGCCCCTTTTCAAGAATTGACAGGTTCAGAATGACAGCTGAGATGTATTCAGGGCTGATAATCTAGGTATTAAATTACCTAAAATCCTTGTTTTCTAACGTGTGCTTACAGCAATGCTAAAGAACGTCATGCAAACACCCTGTTAATGCAAGCCCAAGTAGAAAATTGTGACCTGGTCTGTCACGGCCAGAGGGTTGCACTCGTGTTCTGCTCATGAGAGAAGGGGATCGGACCTGAACTAACAGGGACATTATTACTGCCAGAATGGACCATCTCTGATTGAAGAGGGGTAACCCATTGAATGGACAGCTCATATGCACAAAGTATGTAACTCACCTGATGTCACTGAGGGTTTAGGCGCTGGACGCCACACCTCGTGCCATGCTGGCAACCCAGTTTCGGGAATGGACTCTAGGTCGGCAGGGTTCGGCCAGGGAGGAAGGATTGAGGTGTTCTCTCCTTCCTTGGGAGGGGTAGCACTTGTGCACTGTTGACTGGCACCCTGTGGTAGCTGGGTGTCAGCACAGACACATAGCCATGCAAGGCTGGCTCATCAGGGTGATTGGCTGCCTCATGAGGTAGTGACAGCTCAGGGTGCAGAGAAAAATGGAGAGGAAAACTGGAACCTGTCTGGACCCATGATGGACTGTTTGCTTCTGTGGGGGCAGCCCTCGATTCTGAATTACTGCTCCGGGGGGGCGGGCAGCATGCTGGCACTCCTAGCCCTGGCCCCACTATGGGGGGGGGATCCATGGGGGAACTCCAGGGGGTGGCCGTGCAGAGTGAGCAGGGGCCAGAGGACACCCCTGTCGGGTCAGTGGATGGAGACATGGAAAAAACATACCTATAAAAAAAAAGTATGCAACTATGCAACACACACTGTTAGCAAAGCTAATTGGACTAACTCTTTCGGCCACCATAGCCTGCTGCTTCACTATACTGTACAGAAAAAGCTGGTCCTCTCTCTGAGTATTTACCCTTGTTTAGGAACCCTGTTCATAAGTAGCCATAGCCTTCCCTCTGGTACCCTCGGCACCACTGGCAAAAAGGGGAGGATGCTGTGCCACAGCCAGTGTGGCCACCTCTAGTGTCTGGTGCTGTGTTATCATGTCAATTTTTTTTTTTTTTTAACTTTATTGCTTTTTGAAATGTAAATACAGACAAAACTGCTTACCAGGATAGGCATAATCAATACCATACTAATACACAAGATTATAACAGGGCACATATTACACTACCCTTGTTGGTAGAAAGTTGGTGGGAGAACCATACATTTTAGAAGACAACTTAAAAACACTTTGTAGACTGTAACAGCACGCAATGCATGAGCAAGATATCAAATGAAATAGAAGCAGGATTCTTTAACCAGGCTACACTCTGCCTACTCACAGAAAAATATTGCTTTGTTAAAAACCTCTAAGCCTTTCACAGAGCTAACTGTCTGAACTGCATTACAAAAGAACAGCAACCTTTCAATTGCTCTACCAAAAAGAAAATTGGTATCACAGTGCACTACTATTCTGCAGCATAAGTCTGCAATACACCAGTCTCTGAGTAAGGACAAAATACCTCCTTGATGTGGGTATCGTATGCTCAAGTGACTACTCAGAGAGGGCTCGCGGAAAGCACTACATTTTAAAATATGTTGTTGATGTCCTGCTCATCTACAATTGCACAAATGAGTGGGATGACACTGCCAGCACTCCTAGGACCCAACACGCCAACTGGCCACCTGCCTCCCAGTGCGGAGTTGTTCAAGGGGGAGTCTGGCCAGCTTCCCACAGCCCCACCCCAGAGAGGGAAGTCCTGGCTAGGAGGTGGTAGCATAAGCGACATAGAAGGTACAGGTGGAGCTGGGGGTGGCAGAGAGCAAGTGGACTGAAGACACTTCGGTCAATTAAACCAATGTCTGAGTCAGAGCAATGGGGGATGAGAGGAACATTAAAACAAAAGATCAACACTGATGAAGCAAGGTAGGTTGCCTTACTGAAAGCACTGAAATGCAAATGCAACCAGTAAAAGACAGCAGCGAAAAAAGAAATATTTAGTGATGCCGGACTGAATAGTCATCAAATGAAAATCTATATAGAATGCAACAGCGATGGAAGCCCACAACACTGTGTGAAAAATCTTTTGGAAAACAATGAAAAAGAAGGCTGAAAGATGTTAGAAGGTTAAGACAGTGAAAAGACAGAAAATAATACTTGACTAAAAAGCAACAAACAAGACAGAAAATCTGTGCAAGGCAACAAGATATTCTGGTCTCTGATGATGTAAACTGTGCTCTGTGACGGTGGGGGAAAAAGAAACTGATGCAGCTGGGGTCAGTGGCACTTTACACAGTGATAATCGATTATGTAGCACTACTCCTTGATGCCATGCACCTAGCGCCACCAGCGCCCAGAAGTTCTGGTTCCCACAGTGACCTACTAATTTCAAGATCAAACACTAAGGCTCTATGGAGAAGATATCCTCCAAGTAGATATGAGGATGTGGCATAACAGTATTACTACAGTCCAAAAAGCATTCTGAACTTGGTTGCAGGGCTCATCTTTTCCTCATACTACATAATCATTTGGAGCTTCAGTAGAACCAATTTCTAGCATCTTTCATAAGTTTTATACCAGTCCCAGCTTTGTAAAATCTATGTAACAAGCCTTTAAATTGTACAATAATTATTTTAGTAATGCTATAAACGTGTAAAATACTATTCAGTGTTTAGGTCATGGTTTTTCCTTTTGTTTGTGAGTTTTTTAATAAGATTTATACAGCTCTATGATACACAGTTTAAAATCGTCAGTGTAATGACAATAAAAGAGAACAGTTAAATTAAAATCGGAACTACTGTTTGAGTCATATCTAGTTTATCTCATTAAAATATTTGGATAGGGGGTGGTATGATATGTTTCTAGCATCTTGCTTCTCTATAAGACACCTGTCATATATGCCATGTTGCTTTTAACATACCTGCCTTATTACTGCCAGAACTTGTGAACAGGACATTATATTATTCATAGGTTTAATTCAAAACTGCATTAGATTGTGTTTGAAACTTATGTTTGTTGCTTCAACTGAGAGGACACCACTGGAAATGAGATTTTTCTTATGAGGCTGGATCTTGGTTACAGAATTTAAAGCAATTGTATTTAATTTCTTTAGTCCTGTACTGTTCTTCTAAATAACAAAAACAAAACAAAAAAAAAAACTTTTAACACCAACTAGCACAGTTACTTGGTCCACCTTTCTGATTGACAGAGGTCTCTATATGGTGAAGGAAATGATTACTTTACCAAAGTCTTGCCTATATATTGCTCCTCATGTGATTTATGAGTGTTTTTAAGTGTGGACTAGTCTACATGAATAATTAATGTGACTGTGCAAATCTGATTAATGTACAGCAGCATGACTTTCCACTTTCCATTCATTATAGTGACTACATAAAGGCAAGTGAAGCAAAATTTCCAGGTTGCAACAAAATCCATTCCCTGTCTGATCAAAATGCCTTTAGCCAATCATGAGCTCACTTTTCACACCATATAAATTATGGAAAAAGTCAGAAGAATGAAACCACAGAATCGAAGTGCCAATCACATCTGGTGCATTGTTTTGACCTCTGACTCAGTTTTACAGCTCGTTATACACATCAGCAGTATCTGTCTCATAAACAAAAGTCTTGTCAGTCAAATAAGGTTAATCACCTAGAGAATTCTGCAGCATTGTAAACATTATTCTGTGCTCTTGACTGAAAAAAAAAATGTTCAAAATAAAGAATTGCAGTTTTTCCTTATCAAAATAAAGAAGAAATCTCATTTTGAACTTACTTTCCATCTGAAAGCAAAGACTCACACTACTGTTAATCCCTTTAATAAATGTATGTCTAGGTTTGGCAAACATACTTCCTCTTGGTTATCATATTTCCAAACAGAACTTTAATCTAGTTTCTTATCCCGATGTAGTAAAATTGTTGATTTTCTGGGTTCCAATATAAAATTCTAGCAGAAAATTCTTCAGACTTCTACTACATTTATAAAGGTGTGTGAACTGCAAAGCCTTTGACTTTTTCTAACAGATGAGAAGCAAAGTTAATGCCATACTGTTTTGGGGGTTCCAGAGAAAAGGGTGGGCTGTTGTAGTAGGTAGACTTCCTGAAGCCACAACCACCCCATTATTCCCAATTTTTTCCCCTCCCACCCTCCTTAAGAGGCATAAAACTGCCACACCTGTCCTGTGTTGGGTAGGGGGGGGCAATGCTGTGCAGGCACCCACAATGTCAATTTAATTCTTTGAGCTCTCTCAAGGAAGTGCTGTGGCAGCAGGACAAACAGAACCCTCCACCTGGAATCTAAGCATGCTGCCTTTGCGGTGTGTGCTAAAATCCCCCAGTCCGGTGTCAGAGTCATGTTCGGGGCACAACACTGGGTCTTCCTCATAGCAACATGATGACTGCTCCTAGTAACGCTGGGTTTAGCCTTCTTATATATACGATAAGATACGTCACAATTTGTAATTATGGGTCAATCATTTCACACCTTGAGTAAGTTGTTAGGCACAAGGCACGTGCACTGAGCACCTTTAAACACACAAGAGGAGGTTACTGACCATAATTACACATCTATGACATGTCTAATTGCACTTATAACATGTGTTTTACTTAAAAATGTTGACATGAAACAGTTTTTTTATTGATGCTTGAGAAGAAAATATTGTTGCTGTGTGCAATATGATCAGAGGACAAAAATATAGTTCCAGCTAAGGTGTTGTGATATTATAGCTCAACCTTGTGCACAGGCTAAACAAGGAGTGTAATTATGGCCAGATAATTACATTCTTGTTGTACATGAAATTTAGCAATCAGATGGCTAGAATGTTCTTACCCATGTCATACTGTAAAGTACTTTAAGGTCCAAGTTGACATTATTCGTTATGAAGTGATATGGGTCAACACGTTTTCCCACACTGAAGGCAGACTGAGCAACAAGAGCCCCAACGTGATCAACGCAGACTAAATTCCACTAAAATTAATGCATGGAACCTTATTTTAACACATTTCTGATATTTATAGAGAGCCATGACAATTTGAAAGCAGTGTGCATCACAATAAAGCTGCAAATAAATTTCCTGCTGCAAGAGCTTCTCTCGAAGATCTACTGTTACGGTATGTTTTTACGTAACTGTACTATCTTACTTCGAGTAGAAGCTCTTGCAGCAGTTTCAAACAATGAGGACTGAGTCCCAAGCAGTATAAACTTATGACAACCCCTTGGGAAGGGAGAAGCAAACAGGAGCAGGAAAAAACAGAGGGGAGGAACCTCAGGAAACCAGGCCCTGCAGGACCGCAAGGCCAAACCCTGCTCTGCGCCTGGAAACAATGTCCAAGCTGTAGTGCCTAAAAAAGGTGTGCACGGAGCTCCAGGCAGTGGCAGCGCAAATATCTGCCATCGGAACTCTTTTAAGAGTGGTGAATGAAGGGGCAAGAGCCCTCATAGAGTGAGCTTTAATCGGCCCCGCAGTCAACTTATTGTGCATCTCGTAACAATAGGTGACGCAATGGACCAACCAGCGCGAAAGCATCTGTTTGGAGACCAGGCGACCTGCCAACCGAGGTGCAAAGGAAACAAACAACTGATTAGACTGCCTGATCCCCTTGGTTCTAGCCAAGTAACACCTGTGAGCCCTGCGAACGTCCAGGGAATGGAGAAGGGCCTCTCCCCTATTGGAATGCTCCGGGTAATAGACCAGGAGCTGAACCGACTGGTTTAAAGTGAGCTCTGAAACCACTTTCGCCAAAAATTTCAGATCTGTGCGCAAATCAACCCTGTCCTTGTGAAAGATCAGATATGGTTCCCTACACATGAAGGCTTGCAGTTCAGAAATGCGCCTAGCCGAAGTGACCGCCACCAAGAGTAGCATTTTCCAGGAGAGAAAACGGACCTCAGCGCTCATAGCCAGTTCGAAGAGAAGGAGAGAGAGCTTCTCCAGGATGAACAGAAGATCCCAAGGAGGAACAGGGTCCCAGAAGGGAGGTCTGATGTGCAGAATGCTGCGTAAAAAAGCTTTGGAAAACTCCATCTGAGCCACCGTCTTACCCAACACGAAAAAATGGTAAGCGGAGATAGCAGCCAGGTGTACCTTGATGGAGGAATAACTAAGGCCCTTCTGAAAGAGAAAGAGCAGATACTGAAGTACAGTATTAACCGGACAGACCAACACGTCCACCTGCTTCGCTGTGGAACAGATGCAAAACCGCTTCCATTTCAAAGCATAAGTAGCCCTGGTGGCAGGTTTCCTAGCCTCAACTAACACCTTGGCAACCTGGTCAGAAACCCCAAAACGGACCATTGCTAAGTCCTGAGGAGCCAGGTGTGCAGGTGAAGGGACCGCAGGTTCGGGTGCAACAGGGACCCGTTGTCCTGCGACAGAAGATGCGAAGATAGAGGGAGAGGCATTGGAGACTCTGCCGCTAGATGCTGTAGTAAAGGGAACCAAATCTGGCGAGGCCACAACGGGGAGATCAGAATAATGGTGGACGACTCCGACTGTGCCTTGAGGAGGACCTTCTGAAGAAGAGGGAAGGCATAAAGGAATCTCCTGTTCCAAAAGAGGAATAACGAGTCTTGCCAGGAAGCACCAGGCTCTGGACCTAGCGAGCAAAAACTGGGCAGTTTTGCATTGTATTAAGACATGAAAAGATTCACCTCTGGTGTCCCCCACAGGTGAAAGATGAGATCTGCCATGTCCTGGAGTCCTGGAGCAATTCCCACTCGTGGGCTTGTGACCGTGTCCTGCTGAGCATGTCTGCCAGCACATTCAGAAGCCCGGGAACGTGCACTGCCGTGAGGAAAAGATGGTGTTCCAGGGCCCAATCCCATACCCGCATTGCCTCCCTGCAAAGGGGACAGGAATGAGTGCTGCCCTGTTTGTTGATGTAAAAAGGAAAATTACGTACCTACCGTAATTCTTGATCTTCTTGGACGAGTCTCCACCACTCATTCACACTAGTGGGATTGGCGCCGGAGGCACTAAGACCCATCGGGAGCAAACTTTTTGCTGGAGGGTCGGCGCGAGAGACGGCGCCGCGAGACACGGCGCCGCGAGCAGCGGCTCGAGCGGTAATGACCATCTCGGCGACGACCCTCCAACCGCCTCAGTACTTTTTTACCAAGGAGGTAGCTACTAATCAACGAAAAGGGTAAACCCAACATTAAAAAACGGACATAAGATAGTCCGTATGACCCGTGTAAGAAGGGTCAGCAAAGAAGTCCTCACGGCCTAAAGATTTGAGGGAGTGAAGACCAATACAGCGGTGAGCTCGGGATGGTGATGTAGGATGAGTGGGAGACTCGTCCAAGAAGATCAAGAATTACGGTAGGTACGTAATTTTCCTATCTTCCTGGACATAAGTCTCCACCACTCATTCACACTAGTGGGAGAGTACCAAGCTGATAATCCCCCAAAAGGGCGGCAGGAAAGCCAGAGCTCACGCGTCTAAGATAGAAGCCCATTAAGGATAGTTCTGCCGAATGCGGAATGCCGCCTGGCATGAACATCCAGTGCATAGTGCTTAACGAAAGTATGCACTGAGCTCCAGGTAGCGGCGTTGCATATATCTGCAATTGGAACATTGCGAATTTCCGCTAGGGATGCCGCGACCGCCCTAGTAGAGTGAGCGTATACTCTACCTTCTAATTTAACTTGAGCCTATGGAATAGCAATGACGAAGGCATGCCACTAACCATGAAGAGATACATCTAATAGCGACAGGTTGACCCAGCCGGTGTCGCTGGAAAGAAACGAACAGTTGCTGAGTCTTGTAACATCCTTGGTTCTATCTAAATAGAACCGCAAGGCTCTCTTAATATCCAAGGAATGAAGAGCCTCGCTCCTTCATTTTGGAAATTAGCTGGGCAGCGGAAGTACCAGAGGTTGGTTCAGATGGAATTCTGACACAACCTTGGGAAGAAATTTAGGATGAGTACGGAGAACTACCTTGTCCTTATGGAATACAGTATACGGAGGGTCCGTAACAGTGCATGTATCTCAGAGACCCCATGGCTGAGGTAATGGCCACCAGGAAGGCAGTCTTCCAGGTAAGAAATTTTAGCTCACAGGTAGCTAAGGCTGAAGGCTCGAGTGAGCATGTCCAGCACCAGGTTAATATCCCAGGCTGCAACTGGACGCTAACAGGGGTCTGGTATGGAGAATCCTTAAGAAATCTCTTCACTATAGGTAACTGAGCCAGAGTTAAGGAAGAAACCGCTCATGGAACGCTGAGATGGCACTAAGGTGAACTTTAACTGTGGAGTATTGAAGACCTAAGTTTGATAGGTCCAAAAGATACTCCAGAACCTTGCCAGGAGGACAGGAAAAGGATTCCAAGAGGATTTTGCACACCAGAGAGAAAACGCTTCCATTTGGAAGCGACAAGCTGGGTGGCTGGCTCGAAGCAGCCAGAAGGATGTCTGAGACTCTGACGAGACGTTGAACCGATTCACTTCTATCTCTTCAGGAGCCAAGCATGAAGGTGAAGTGATTTCAGGTTGGGATGGACCAACGAACCCTGAGTCAGAAGACTGATTTGCAAAGGAAGTGGTCTCGAGAGGGCTGCCAACATACTGTTGAGTAGAGGAACCATAGTTGCCGAGGCCAGGAAGGAGCAATGAGAATCATCTTGGTCCCCTGAGACTCGAACTTGAGGAGTACTTCTGGATTAGAGGAAGTGGTGGAAAGGCGAAAGAAAGCGCTTGTCCACCGCAGCCTGAACGATCCTGACAGAAAATGCCAGGCCCTGGATTTCTGGAGCAGAAGAGAGGCAGTTTTATGCTGAGTGGGATGCAAAAGGTCCAGGTCTGGAGTCCCCACTCTTTGAACAGGGACCGAGCTACGGCTGGATCGAGAGACCACTGTGAGGGTCTGCCTCGCTCTGCTGAGGTGATCTGCTAGGTCGCTTTGTATACCTGGCAGATAAACCGCTTGAATCAGAGACTTGTGCTCCAAGCACCACTCCCACACCTCATTGCTTCCGCAAAGGGGATAAGAATGAGCACCGCTTGCTTGTTGATGTAATACATCACTGCTTTGTTGTCCGCTTGAAGGAGAATGTTCTTGTGACAAAGGACATCCTTCAGAGCTCGGATTGCATAGAGGACCGCCTCATCTCCAGGACATTTATGTGGAGATGAGTTTCAACTGAGTCCATACACCTTGGAGTGTGGAGGAGAGACAGTGAGCCCCATCCCATTAGCGATGCATCTGTGGTGATGGAGATCTGATGATCCGGGGGAGCAAAGGGGAATCCTTCCAGGAGATTGCTCTCTTGAGACCACCAGGTGAGAGACCTCCGAAGGGGCTCCGTCACCTTGATGGGATAAGACTGGGGGTGAGAAGTCGGGGACCACTGAGTGGAGAGCATCCACTGGGTGGTTCTCATGTGCAGTCGGGCCAGAGGGACAGTGAAGACCGAGGACGCCATGAGACCCAACATGCGTTGCATCGAGAGAGCTGTAACCGATTGGTTCTCCCTGATGTAACGGGCCATACGGAGGATGTCGAGTCTTCTGTCCTCTGAAGGAAAGCCTTCGCTGAAGAGGTGTCTAGAAGCGCCCCTATGAAAAGGAGCCTCTGGGAGGGTTGCAGTTGAGATTTTTTCAAATTCAGCAGAACTCCCATGGACGTGAGAAGACGAAGTCGCTTGCACGGCTTCCAAAGTCCCTTGGCCGGAAGGGCTTATAGCAAGCCAATCGTCCAGGTAGGGAAACACTGAGTCCGACTTTTCTGAGATGCGCCCTGAGAACTGCACAACACTTTGTAAAACTCATGGGCCGAGGATAGCCAAAGGCAGGACTCTGAACTGATAATGCTGACCCAAAGCTACAAACCTGAGGAATTTGCGGTGGTCGGTGGACGGGATATGCTGGTAAGCATCCTGCATATCCAGAGAGGCCAGCCAGTCGTGTGATGCAGCAAGGGTAACAGGGTACCTAGGGAAATCATCTTGAATTTCTCCTGGGAGGAATTTGTTTAACTTTCTGAGGTCTAGAATGGGCGCATCCCCCAGATTTCTTTGGAACCAGTAATGGGAGTAGAACCCTGTGTTTTGCAGATGCGGGGCACCAGTTCTATTGCCCTGTTGTTCAGAAGGCCCTGGATCTCCGCGGTGAGAGATCTGATTGAGAGGCCGACAACCTGGGTTGTCGATGGGAGGACACGGGGGTTCCAAGAAATTGAGAGAGTAACCTCGCGAATTATCCAAGAACCCATTTGTCTGAGGTTGTGGACTTCACTGGTTGTAGAAGTACATCAGACGACCTCCCACTGGAGGAGAAAGTTCCACCGGCAGAGTGGATGGAACTTGGGCCAACGACTATAAGGTAGCGCTGGGAGCTTTAGGTCCCTGCGCTTTCAGCGCCTTTTTGAGGTTGGGCAGGTTGGCTTTTATGGAAGCTTCCCCGTCCTGCCCCAAAGGACTGACGACTATGAAACTGACGCTCTGTTCACATGCCCCGAGAGGGGCAGGCGGAGGTCCTGCCAACTTAATGGCCGATCTAGTCTTCTGAGTGGCCTCTAAGGCTTGCTCCACCTGAGGGCCAAAAAGAAAGGAGCCATCAGCAGCGCCATCACCTGCTGCTGAGCATCACTGTGAAGCCAGAAGCACGAGCCGCCAGGAATGGCCGAGTACAAATCGCGCTGCTGAGCGAGAAGCAGTGTCGAAAGCATCCATGGCGGCTTTGACCTGTTGGTTATTGACTCAATACCTCTAATAACGGTCAGAAGAAGCTCTGACTTGGAATCTAATCTGGAAGAGCTTCAACCATTCTTTTCATAGAGTGCCACAGGATATACTCATACTGAGAAAAATAGCCTTGATAACTGGGCAACACGATACTTAGAGTGAGGCAGCAAAGACCTCTTACCTAATGTATCAATCTTACGAGACTCTTTGTTAATAGGTCGAGCTGTAGTAGTTTGAGGAAGAACGACCTTGTCATTCTCTGCCAGGACTACAATAGGATCCGCAAAGGCTTGGGATGCCAAAATGGGACGATCCTGGGAGCTGAATACTTTATCAATGGATTTAGCCACTGAGGGAATAAGAGCAGGGTTATTCCATACCATTTGAGACAGCGCCTCAAGGAAGGCTGAATCGAGGAGTCAAACTGAGGGATCTCCGGGCATGAAGATACTGGAGTCTTAATATCTTCCCAGGATCGATGTCTGTAGTCTGGAGAGAAAGAGTGATCCCAGGTTCTTCAACAGAGACTTAAAGGACAGGTCCTCACCACAGGCTCTGTAGCAAAGAAAGATCCTGTTTCTCCACTTCATCACCCAACCGGGGTCTGGGTCAGGCTTCAACATCATCTCCTGATGGTCCAGAAAGGACTGTTTGACAGGAAAGGAGTGAAAATTAGAGAGGAGGAAATGGCAGAAAACAAGGAGAGTCCCTACATGCCGCGCCAGACGGCAAACGGCGCTGAAGACGCACCGAGGAGGCGCACGGCGCCAAGAGGCACGCGGCCTCGCAAACGCCGGCGGCGCCGCTGACGACGCGCCACGCGACGGCGCGCTAACGGCGCCACGGACGACGCCGCTAACGGCTGCTGGACGACGCCAATGCGATCGGTGACAGACGCCGCGAACGGGCGCAGCCTTGATCCAACGGTACCACCGGGCGGCGCCAGCGGATAACGCGCGCCACCAACGGGCGCCGAGACCACGCGCGCTGCCAACGGGCGCCGCAAGTCTGGGCGCTTCTAAACGGGCGCCGACACGGCCACGGACCCTGCAGAAGGCGCCGAAAGCCCCGAACCTGGAAAAGAAGAGAAGGAAAATACCAGGAGATAAGGGCATCGGTGAGGCCCCTGCGCCCGCAGCCATGTGAGGGGGGAAACACCTAAGCACGGAGTCGCTAGTATCGAGAAGGCCGCCGCAGCGACAGGGAAGGTCCAACCGCCCTACCTGATCGCCGAGGAGCCCGAGGGCCCGGTGTAACCGAGCCAGGCAGAAGAACCAACCTCCGAGCCCATCGCTCCATAAGAGCGCCCACTGATGAAACTGCTCATCTGGAGCCCTACCTATAGGCGGAGGGGCCCGATGTCGAGGACGACGATTATCGGAAGCTGGCGACTCAAGAAGGAGACCGCAACCAGCAAACAACCACCGCCGACGCCAGCAGACATACCAGAGGGCGCACCTCGAGTGATGCCTCTCTTTGACCTGTGGGCCGAAGAAGAGCTCGAGGTCGAACGCGACCGAGAATGCGACTCGCTTATTTTATGCCGGCGGGGACCGCCCATCCCCGGCATCGGACTGACCGTAGTCGGAACCCCGCTGAGGAGAAGGAGGCTGACCGACCCAGCCCGCTGACTGAACAGCTTCATACGAAGTCTCCCTACCGCCACCTGACCTGCTCATGGTCGACTCGGTCCAGTAGGCCGAGACTCTTCAAGTAAGTTAAATTTAAATATTAGAAAATTTTACGAAAATAGAATAAAACTAAGCGATACTACTATCGTGATAATGTTACATAAAACAAACTGAAAACTATGCGCTAGTTTGAAGTTTGACTCGACAGGGCGAGCGACGCCGCTACCGAAGCGCACTCGACGGCGGGAAAAAGGAACTGAGGCGGTTGGAGGGTCGCCGCCAGATGGTCATTACCGCCGAGTCGCTGCCTCGGGCGCCGTGTCTCGCGGGCGCCTCTCGCTACGACCTCTCCAGCAAAAGTTTGCTCCCGATGGGTCTTAGTGCCTCCGGCGCCAATCCCACTAGTGTGAATGAGTGGTGGAGACTTATGTCCAGGAAGATCATCATTGTGGTGTTGTCTGTCTGCAGCAACAGATGGCCCGGTAAAAGGACCGACACCAAGGCTTGAAGGGCGCAGAGCACTCTTCTCATTTCCAGGACACTGATGTGCAGGTTCGCTTCTAAGGGAGACCAAGTGCCTTGCATGCGATGGTTCCCCAAGTGCGCCCCCATGGACGAAGCATCCGTTATGAGGGACTGAGTCGGTGCCTCCAGCTGAAACGAGATGCCCTTTAGGTTGTTTTTGGAAGACATCCACCAGCGAAGCTCTCAGCGGATTGGCTCTGATGTTCTGACCAAGGCGTCCAAATCGTCTGACGTCTGGTCCCACTGAACCCTCAGGGACCACTGGATGGTCCGCATATGAAGACGGGCCAGGGGAACCGACACTATGGCAGCCATCATGTGTCCGAGCAACCTGAGGAGCAGACAAGACAAGCAGACACCTGTGAGGCTGAAGAGACCTGGTACGCAATGGTACGACTGCGACCTGCTCTGTCAGTGGGAAGAAAAACCTTTCCGAGAGTGGTATCCAGAGAGGCTCCTATAAACTGGAGTATCTGGGACAAAGACAAATGGAACTTTTCCCTGTTGATAGTGATTCCGAGATCGATGGAATCCTTGAGAGTCTCCAACAGGCGGGGCCTGGAATTGGCCAGGAAGAGCCAGTTGTCCAGATATGGAAACACAAAATGGCCTCAACTCCGAAGTGCTGCGGCTACGACCGCCAAGCACTTTGTGAAGACCCTCGAGGCCAAGAAAAGACCAAAAGAGAGGACTCGGAATTGATAGTCCCCATTCTCGCATTCTCGAACCTGAACCGGAAGAATCTCCGATGGTTTCTGGTGATAGGAATGTGCAAGTAAGCGTCCTACATGTCCAGGGACGCTAGCCAGTCTCCTGCCGAAATGAGAGGGAGGAGAGTGGGAAGAGAAACCATCCTGAATCTCTTGTAGGAGACCCACTGATTGAGATTGCTGAGGTCCAGAATGGGTCTGAGATCTCCTGACTTCTTCGGGACCAGGAAGAAGTGGGAGGAAAAACCCCTTTCCTGATTCGGCTGGTGGAATCGGCTCACTAGCCCTTTTTCTAGAAGGGAGGATATCTCCTGTCTGATCAGGGCTCTGTGTTTCCTTGGATACCGGATGGTCTGTCCGGTTGAATGGATGTGAACTCTATGGAGTGCCTGAACTCCACGAGCTCTAGAACCCAGTGGTCAGAGGTCACCTGAGCCCACGCATCCGCGTAGAGCGAAAAGCGTCCTCCTACCGGCTCCATTGGCGGAGTTACCAGAGGAGGAGGGTCGCCTGAGTAGTCAGGCATTGGGTGGCGAAGGGAGGGCGGCAGTGGCTGCTCTGGGAGGTCTAGAGGCGGATGCCGAGGCACCCCTGGCTCCACCCCTACGACCAAAGCCACCTCGTTGAGCATGCTGCTGAAAACGAGGTTGCTGAGATTGGTGTCCCCCACAGCCATGAAAATGGGGCTTTCTTGCTTGCCCTTGCTTCGGGTGGTACATGGACTGCATGGAACGGATAGCCTTTCTGGAGTCCTGCAGCCTGGTAATAACATGCTCTGTGTCCTCGCCGAAGAGCACGGGGCCTCTAAAGGGAGCATCCAGAAGGCTGACTTGTACATCTGGATCGAACCCTGATACCCGAAGCCAAGAATGGTGTCGGAGGCAAATGCCAGTGGCGGCCGCCCTTGAGGAGGTGTCCGCAGAGTCATAAGCCGAGCGCAGAACATGGGTACCCACGTCTGAGCCGGTCTGCAGTAGCTTGGAGAGCTCGGTCTGCTGAGGACAATAAGGGCAGGCTCTGCACCAGGTCCAATCCTTGTTCCCAAAGGGTGTTCTGGAATTGGACCATGTGTGTTAAGAAGTTAAGACTCCTTATGCTACGGGTGGCAGCAGAGTATACCTTATGTCCCACGGAATCCAGCTGTTTTGATTCTCTATCAGGCAGCTGGGTGCTCAGATGTTCGGGCTTCTCCGAATGATCATGAGCTGTCAAAATCACCACTGAGTCCGCAGCGGGTGGTTCGGCTAGGAAGGGATGGTCGGCAGGCGCCCTTTAGAGCCTGTGGGCCTTTTCCGGCACAGCAGGGGAGGAATAAGGACACTTCCAGGTCGCATGGGAGACATCAGCAAAGGTGTCGACCACGGGAGGGATGACCACCGGCTTTGGATCTTTCTGTGTGCTCATGTGTTGCGGTCTTTGGGACCGATTATGTGAGGCCATAATGATCAGGGAATCTGCAAGAGGCTGTTGAGTCAAGTACTGGTCCTCTCTCAGGGCCTCGTACAGGCGGTCAGCTTTCTTCGGCACCACAGGAGTGGAGTGTGGATGCTTCCACGCAGCCTTGGTGACGTCTGCAAAGGTGTCCACCAAGGGTGGCACTACCACAGGCTTCGGGTCTTTCTGCCTAAGATAACAGACAAGGCGCTGTCTTTCAGGGTCAAGGTCTTCAGCATCCCACCCCATGTTGTCCTGGATGTGCCTCATAATCTCAGAGAAAGAGGGATCATCCGGAGGAGACCTGGGAAGGTCATGTGGGTCAGGTGATGAAATGCTGAGTGGAGAAGGAGATCTGGAGTAATCCGAGGTATCCAATCTGGAGTCCTCCCCCGACGGAGTATACCGCCGACGTCTGGGTCGCTTGGGGCTGGGAGACCCTGATGGAGATCTTGAAGGAGGCCTTCTCCGATCCTGGGATCTACCCCTAGGCAGTGGAGTCTGCTCCTTGGGAGTTGATGGTCGACCTGCTGGCCCCTGTGGTGGAGGAGGGGTGGAGGTGAAGGAGTAGGAGGAGGGGGAGGAGGAGGTTTCACTGGGACCATGTAGTTGCGGATGGTGTCCCACCAGAAAGTAAAGAGTTCCTTTATTTCTTGAATATTCATGCCCGACGACGGGCCTGGCGCCGGTGGTCTGTCACCAGGGTCAGGCGTGGGGTCCTGGGGTGGGCGAAGGTTCCCTCAGAAGCCCAGCATCCTCTGTGTCGCCCGCCTGGTCTTCAGGCAACGCGGTGTCCTCCTCCGTGGAGTCCCTGTGACCGGTGTTTACCGGTGATTGGAGGGCGGGTTTCGGCTCCAGTGAGGCCGACGTCAGTTGCTTGGCCGACAACTTGGGGTCCGGTGAACGCCTAGCCAGCGTCTGGTGCTTGTCCGACGTTGGGTCCGAAGTCCGCTTGAGGGACGTCAGGTCCTTTGTCTTCCTGGGTGGGGGATCCGGGCCTCTAGGAGCCTGGGAGACCGACCTTGAGTCAGGGTCCCGATGTTGGGTGGAAGAGGAAGACTTGTGTCGTTCAGAGGATTTTGAAGAGGCCGGAGAGGGAGTAGAGGAAGCCGAGGGCCTGGAGGTCTTAATGGGCTGAAGAGTCGAAGAACTGCTGGAAGCCCGGACCTTGACCGGAGGGGGCTGAGACCTGGCACTGAAGGGAGAGCAGTCCGATCGGGTGGAGCCTGAGTTCCGCGAATCCGAGGCCCGGTTCGGGGATCTGGACCTTGCCTTCTCCCAGTGCTTATCCTGGTGTTTGTGGGCCTTGGAGGAAGAATCGCTTCTGGAGGAAGGTTCTTTGTCCATCCTACTAAGTTTTTCCTGTAGCAGGTAAGCCTGAAGTGCCTTCTGACAGCGGAACTTGGTGCGGCTGTTGAACCACTGGCAAAAGGTGCAGGCCTTGGTATCGTGGTCCGGGCCTAAGCAACGCATGCAGGAAGAATGAGGATCCTTGAAAGGGATCTGTTTTACGAAGGCACATTTTGAAAGGTGACCCTCAAATGAAGGAGTTGGAGAGGACATTAGTCGTGTAGAAATTCTGGAAGTTCTAAGTCGTCGTGCACTAGGTAGAGACCGAGAGGCCGATACTTGCGAGTCGACGGCGGGAAAAGAACTGGGGACCGCCCCCTTATGTACTATGCCTGACGTCAGGGGTGGGACCGATGTCGGGGGCGGTCCCCGCTGAATACTGCTAGCTAGAAAATTTCCGTGGGGTCCTGGCGCCTGCCGGCTTCAGTCCTAATAGTGTAACCTGCTGCAAGAGCTGTTTCTCGAAGTAAGATCTGGTAATGGTCGGCCTGAAAGGCAAAGTGAAGGAACCTCCTGTGAGGAGAAAAGACCGAGACGTGCAGGTAAGCATCCTGCATGTTCAGAGAACAGAGCCAGTCCCCAGTCTTGAGGAGGGGCATCAGGTCTGTCAAAGTTACCATTCAGAACTTTTTGTACTGGACAAAGAAACCGAGTTCCTTTAGATCTAAGATGGGCCTCAGATTTCTGGTCTTTTTGGGGACCAGGAAAAACCTGAAGAAAACCACTGGTTTCTCTGGCGCCTGGGCACTGGCTTGATGGCCTGCTTGCGCAGAAGAGACTGTACTTCCCCACGGAGCACAGACAAGTGGGCCAAGGGATAGTTGGAGGGAGATGAGTAGCATCTGGAAGCTGCTGTATGGCAGGAGGTCAGAAGAGCAAATGTATGGACAGTGCTGTCAAAAACAGCGCCATCTAAACTGCGCTCACAAGAAAAGTGTCAGGAGGCAATGCTGCTGACAAAATCAGCGCCAGTGGTAGCGATCACAAGTGCAGTTTGAGATTGCTACCACTAGAAAACGTTTATGCGCACTCCGGGTTGGAGTTGGATTAAGGGGCTAAAATTGTGGAGACCAGGATTAGAACCCTGGTCTCCACCAACCTTCTGGCCGAACTGCTCCTGCATTACCACTCCACACCATGGGAGCAGCTCAGCTAGCCTCCTCCTTTCCCCAGCTCTTGATCCACGTATTAGTACCCTGGATAGTGACCAGTGCAGAGTACTAGTAACAAGGACAGCAACCAGGGCAGCGCTTACTGCACAGTGCTGTAATTCCCCTGTCGCTGTCCGTGGCAGCGTGGTATAGACCGTGTTGTGTTAGTGTGCACTATTCATATAGCGCTATTCTAACCGGGTAGGCTGCTGTATAAGCTCCAAGGTGTGAGCTTTTTCTATGATCTGAAGAATCCATGCATCTGAAGTTATGGTCCTCCATTGATTCAGATGGAGGCAGAACTGACCTCCGACCAGCGCCTCCTGGGTCTGAAGCAGAGGAGGGGGGCCTGGCAAGGAGTCAAGATGAGGAGGAGCCAGTCGCAGAGGATGGTCAGTCATTTCTGGGATGGCTGGCCGCCACCCCAGCATTGGAGGGGGCATGCAAGGGAGGCTGGGCTCTATGCTTTCCCTGGGTACGGGGAGCCGATCCAGGCCTATTGGTCTGTCTATGAAAAGTAGGCCGCCCTCTGCCCCTTGGCCAAGTGTGGTACAGGGAACTGACTGATTTAATGGCTATGTCTGAGGTCTGCAGATCATTTATGAGGTCCTGAACATAATGATCGAACAGCTTTGTGCCACTGAAAGGGACATCAAGCACCTTGCTCCATACACTGGCTGCGAATCCGGAAATTCTAAGCCAGGAGTGCCTATGAAGACCCAGGCTAGTGGCAGCTGCTCTAGCAACTGTTATCTGCATATCGTACAGTGCCCTGAGGAGGTGTCTGCTAACATCCTCAGCAGCCTGTAAGCGCTGAAGCAATTCCTGCTTCTGAGATCCATCGGGAGGGCCTGAGCTGCAGCTTTGCCCTTTTTCTAGTTGGCATTTTGGTATTTAACCATGAGTGACAGATAATTTGCAATCCTCAGAGCTAAGGTGGAGGAGGCATAAACCCTTTTTCCCCAGAGGTCAATCTTGTGGGACTCGTTATCTGGAGGAAGGGAACCAAGCAAAATAAGGGAGACCCTGAGGAGTGCTATAAAGTTTGTCTGCCCTGTGTGGCATGGCTGGCACCATGTCTGGCCTCTGCCAGGCTGCCGTAATGGCATTCTTCAATGCTGGTAGCACTGGAAGAATGATCTTAGCAGGAAACTCGGGGAGCTCCAGGAAATTCACCAGGTCTTTCCTGGTGACATCCTCTTCTTCAGTCTGGAAGCCCATGGTGGAAGACAACTGCTTCATCACATTAAAGAATGTGGCGTCGTTAGGAGGGGACCTTGGAGTATGTTTCACAAAGTCCTCATTGACCGAGCAGACTGTGGACTTGTCTGAAATCAGGATCTCTTCCTCTTCATCCTCCATATCATCAGGGAGAATGAAATCAGGATGCTATTCCTCTTCAATGTCGACCTCCTCAACCTCTGGGTCTGATGTCTGATTCACCACCACCGGCCCTTGGGGGGGTCTCCCAGGGTCGATGAACAGGCATAGATGACAAGGCTGCCATTGACGGTGTCACTGAAGGGGTCTCTTCAAGGCATCCAGCTGCTGAACTAGTACATTAGTGAATTCAATCAGTACTTCGTTTGGGTCCATAGTGGACGTCAGTGGAGGGGAGTTCGACGGCACAGGTGTCAATGACCCTCTGGCTGTGTCCTGGGAACCCAACGAGCCTGTAGCTCTGGAAGGAGAAGGGGCAGGCCATGACATGATGGTCGTCGACGATGAGCCCATTTTTGTCGACGGCCGGGTGCCCTGTTTGTCGGGCAGAGGTGCTGTCGGTATGGGTCTGGTAGGCACAGAAACATGGACAGCTGGCCTCTTTGTCGCAGCAGCCGCAGTCAATGAAGATCCCCCACAAAGAAGGAGAGGCTCGACGAGGAGCAGGACTGCCGACATGGGAGCGGTCACATCCTGGTCTTTTTGCAACCCCCGAAGACTTGCCTCAGGCCTTGGAGGCCTGGGAGCTAGAAGAGCCAGTCGGTGACTGAGAGGCTGGGGCCTGGACGAGCTCTGCCTGGAGCTGGCTACCTGCGGTTCCATCAGGAAATTTTTGAGAGCCTTCTTGTGTCACCTGAGGGTTGTTTGGTTAAACTTCTGGCAGAGCTCACAGCTAGAGACGTTATGGTCAGGCCCAAGACAGCAGACACAAACAGAGTATTCGTCTGTAAAGGTAATCTTCTTTTTGCAGTGGCAGCGACGGTAAACAGAAGAGGAGGGATTAACTCTCGACATAAAAACAAAAATCTCTTAAAAAAGAGATTTAGGTAAAGTTGAAAGAAAAGGGCCGTAGTCTGAAAAAGGCATGAACACTGCAACGAAGATTCCACAGAGACTCATGCAAGCAAGTCGACGCCGGGAAAGCACTGAGGAGGAAGCAGGGATGCCCACGTCTATATAGGGTTGGTGATGTCGACAGAGATCGAGGGTGTGGGTGGCCCCAGTTGTACTGATGAGAATCTTCCATGTGGATTCCCCTTCACCAACAGTGAAGGCTCCTACGGTGTAACCTGATGGCTGAGATACCCCCAAGGAAGATCTTGTTGTTCCAGGTCATCTGTGTGTTGGTCCCACTGGACCCTTAATGTCCACTGCGGGATCTGTATGTGCACCCTGGCTAAGGCTACTGTAAAAATGGCAGTGGCCATCAGGCACAACAGCCTCAAGAAAGTTTTGGCCGTGACGTATCGGCTGCTGTAGAGCATTCGGGCCTGTGCCATTAGGCGATCTGCTCTGTCCTGCAACAGGAATGCAGAGCCCTGGGCCGTGTCCAGAACCATCCCTATGTACTGTAGGCGCTGGCAAGGGATCAAGACCAAGTTGGTTAGACCGTAATCCCCAGGGCACAGAACACTTCCCTGGTATGCACTACGGTCCACAGCAGCTGCTCACTGGACTACACTTTAAGCAGCCAGTATTCCAAGTAAAGGAAGACATACATCCCCTCCCTCCTGAGGGCTGCAGCCACCACCACCAAGCACCTGGTTAAAACCTGAGGCACATAGGAAAGGCCAAAGGGCAAAGCTCTGAACTGGTAGTGCTCCCCCTGGAACCTGAGGTATTGCTGGTGGGGAGCACACACCTTGATTTGCAGGTATGCATCCTGCATGTCGAGGGAGCATAGCCAATTGCCCTGGTGTAGGAGAGGCAGCAGGCCTTGCAGAGTCACCATCCTGAACTTTTTGTACTGAGTGTAAGAATTCAGGTTTCTGAGGTCCAGGATAGGCCGTAAATCCCCTGAGGACTTGGGGACCAGGAAGAAGTGGGAGTAGAACCCCCAGTTCCTTTGACGTTTGGGAACAGGTTCTGTGGCTCTTTTCTGCAGCAAAGTGTTGATTTCCTCAGGCAGCATGGGTACGTGGTCTGTAGGGAAGCTGGAAGGAACTGGAGGCTGTTCTGGAGGCCACTCCAGGAGTTCAAGAGTGTGATTTTGCTCTGAGCTATAGGAACCAAGCATCAGTTGTAGCAGCGAGATCCTACCACCACCTCCTGAAGAACAAGAGGGTGGGGATCTAGCAAGGAGTCATGCTGAGCTGGCAGCTACAGCTGGGGCCACACCTCCCCCTTTAGGGGCCTTTCCCACGGTGCATGAAGGGCTAGGCAAGGCCGATGCTACCTGGTGTTTACCCTGAGGTCGGGTTCCTGGCTTGGTTTTAGGAACGGCCTAATGAAAGGGTACCTTTCTGGCCACTTGTTGGCTGGGTGTGGTATAGGAAATGGATAGACTGCAGGGTTCTGCCTGAGGCCTGCAGTTCAGACAGAGTATCTTGTACGTCAGCCCCAAAGGGCTTATAGCTCCTGAAGGGGGCACATAGGATGGATTGCTGCACATCCATGGCAAACCCAAACACACTAAGCCAGAATGTCATCTCAAACAGATGCCCGCTGCTGCTGCTCTAGCGGAGGCATCTGTGCATCATGGCCAGACATAGGAGATGCTTGCCCACATCTGCCCCGGTCTGGAGGGTCTTGAGAAATTCCTACCTCTGAAGGCCTGGGCAGCAGCCTTGGCCTTCCTCCAGAGGGTATTTTTGGAACCTGACCATATGGGCTATATAGTTCATAATCTTGATAGACAGGGTGGCAAAGGCAAAGGTCCTCCTTCCAATAAGGTCCAGCTTACTGGGCTCCTTATCGGGGGGAAGAGAGCTGAGATGCTTGGGTCTCCTTAACTGGTCACGGGCAGCATTTATCACCACTGAATCTGCGTGAGGCTGCTCCACAAAGTATGGATTCCCAGAGGAGGCCTGGTGCAATTTGTACACCTTTCTGGGCATGGCAGGGATCAAAGTCGTTCTTATACCAGGTGGCCTTAGTGGCACATTCAAAGGCCGCTATTAGTGGAGGGATGATGAGAGGAGTAGAGTCTGGCAGTTCTATATACTCTTGTTAGATTCTCCCTAGTAACATCCTGCTCCTCAGATCAAACCCCATGGCTGTCTGCAACTGTCTCATGACAGAAATGAAAGAGGGGTCATTTGGGATGACCTCATAGTGTATTTTGTGGTGTTCTCACTCACTGAGTAGACCATGGAGGAAGAGTGAGAGGGGCAGGCAGCCCCATCTCCCTCCTCATCAGGAGGAAGAAGGTCAGGTCGATGTTTGTCTTCCTCATAGGGATCTGAACTGGGCACCAACAGCATTGAGGATCAAGGATGAGTAGTGCACGACGCCATGGAAGGTGTCGGTGCAGGCGCACGCCCCGAAGGTGCTGATGTTGCCAGACCCGGTGGGAGAGGGAGGCACTGCATAACCTCCCAGAAGGAGTAAAGCATGGTCGGGATGTCAACTCTGAATGGCGACGGAGGGCCATGCAGTGCCAATGGGGGAGTCTGCAGTTTGGGTGCTGGTAGAACTGGTTGCAGTGCTGGCAGGAGGGCTTGAGGACCCAGTGCCAGTGGGATGGCCTGGAATGGCGCAAGAGTAGAGAGAGAGACTGCAATGATGCTTTGGTGGCCAGGGTGGACGTGGGAGGAGCCGATGTTATGGAAGGGGCCGAGGCACAAGACATCAGGACCCCGATGATGAAGTGCCAGTGCCTGTGAAGGCAGAACTGGTGAAGCTCCCTGTCTGGAGGCCCATGGAAAAGAGGGGTCAGAACAGCAGGGGCTGAGAGAGTGGTGGGGGCAAGGAAAAGCCCGGCACCAAAGGGCCACCACCAGCCAGGGTGAGACTGGTGGGAGGTGCTGCCACAGCTAACCCCATGGAAGGGAGGGTGTGGGTGGCAGAGTGGGTCACCGCCAAGGGGGAGAATGACCCTGCCGCAGCCAGTGCTCGGAGCAGTGACTGCACGTGAGCCGGTGAGGCTCTCTCCTTGCTCCGATCCTTCTCCCGGTGTTTGTGCTTCCCGGCCGACTTGTCCCAAGCCTTGAAGGAGTGAGAGCTCATGGATGGGCCGAGGAAGCAGAGGAACTTCTGGCCTTAAGCTCCTTCTCCATGAGGACGACCTTCTGTTTTAGCAGAAAGCTTCTGAGGGTCTTCAAACGGCACTGCCAGGTAGCCTGGTTGAATCCGCAGCAGAAGTCGCAGGCCTTAATGTCATGGTCCAGGCCTAGGCAGTGGTCACAGGTGCCGTGGTCGTCCTTATCAAAGATCTCCTGACCACACTCGCAGTATCTGAAAAGTTTCTGAAAAGTTTCTTAGAGTCAGTCAGCATAAATGGAAAGCAATAATCACTTTAAGAATAAAGTGATGTCCAAACCAGGGTGAGAAAAAGAAATAAATCGAAAGGAAAAGGTTTGGCGGTCGACTGAATCAGCGGTGTCTCCATGGAGTCCGACATGTGATGGTCAATGGCAGGAAAAAAACTAAAGAGGGCGTGGGGCTGCCAACGTTTATATGGGAGGAGCGACGCTGCCAGACGCTGTTGTGGGCAGCCCCCCTGTACACTGCTAGCTATAAGAGTTTCCGTGTGATCCTAGTACCTGGCTGCTATAGTTTCAAAGATGTGGCCTGATGCAAGAGATATCCTTGAAGAAGATCTGGCCTTTTTCTAAGTTCTGTGGATACGTTTACTATTAGTCAGCTGGTTCCTAATCTTAAGAAGAGGAGAAAACAAGACAGTAGGTATCGGATAATGGTTTCATACTTCATACCGAATGCATTTTTTTTTTTTATGAAGATCACGGATTACAATTACCTATGAGTCAGGGACTCTTTTACATATGTTCCATGTCAGGTTCAACAGTACAATACAATAGATACAGGGAAAGCATAAGAGTTGGAGACTCAATTATACAGGTGCAGCATCAGATACGAGTTTATATACAGTAATACAATACATACTGAGAGTCCTAAGAGTCAGTGACACTTTTACATCATCAACTTGCAGCAATACATAATAAAACTGGGTATCGAGGAATACAGAAGGTGGTCAAGGAATGACAGATTAGTGAGTAGCTGGAGAAAAGTAGAATTAGTTAGCATAAGCAAGGGAGGTACAGGTTAAATGTGGATGAGGCTGGTTACACCATGAGTGTCGTGGTGAGAACAGCAGAAGTTACAGGAGGTGAGGGCAGCCAGGAGGAATGGCTCTGTTGGGTGGTGGATGCTGCCAGAGCCTGGCTTAGTTGGAGAGCTGAAGTCGATTGGCAGCTCAGACCGGCAGGCCTGAGTTGAGGGAAGGGAATGGAAAGGGGAGGAGAGGCAGAAGCAGTAGAAGAGGAGCAAGCAGGGGGGAAGCACATGGGGATATGGGAAATAGTGCTAGTTAATTACAATTTATTTATTGAAAGAATCAGAATTACAATCCTTTGAGTGATAGACTCCTTTGCAAAGGCTCCACGTCAGTAGGAAAGAAAAAAGAAAATACACCAGCATCACTTATGTATTGCAAATCAAAACATTCGGCACAGTATACATTGTAAGGTTACATCATTCAGCAGGGATCTTAAAAGAAGGTCCCGGGTAAACATTATGTACATGTGACAGTATATAGTCTTGGAGAGTCTTAAAAATAGGCCCAGAGTCGTAGTTATTTACAGTGACTTTGAGCAGCCTTAGCATGGAAAGAGAAAGAAGAAGTCCCTATGCCGAGTGCTACCTCACTACACTAGAGCAGGAACCTGCTTGTAATATGGTTCTGTCTGAGAGTCAGAAAGGGAGGTGAAATACGAAAGGGGGGGGCAAGTAATATACTGTCACAGGTTGAAGAGTTAAGGAGAAAGGACTTGAGACCTGCTTTAAATTGACCCAGACTAGATGCAAGGGAGATAGTGAACAGTAGGTTGTTTAGCCACAACGGGGCATGATATCGGAAGGACCATTGACCAAGGGAAGTTCTACAGTGAGGTACTTGTAGGGAGGTGTTGCAGAGTGCCTTGGGGCCCTCCTGTGTGAGACTGTATGGATAAAGGGATGGAGGCCAATCGGTGCCTGTTTGTGTAGTATCTTATTTGCAAGGAGCCAGGTGTGATACTTAAGCCTATCTTGGAAGTTTAGCCAACCAGTATATTTGTAAAGCTCACAAGTATGGGTTAACCTGTCACAATTAGAGACCAGACGGCAGGCTTTATTGAGGGCGAGGTTGATGCTGCGTAGGGCAGTATGGTCATAAATAACTATGCCGTAGTCCACCAAGGGTAGAACTGAGGAAGACACAGCTATATGCATCACCTGCGGGGGAATGCAGTGTCTATGTCTGTACAGGATCCCCAGCCTGGAGTTAACAGCGGAGGAGACTTCTTGTATGTGAGTGTGGTAGGTGAGGGAGGCATCCAACACGACTCCCAGGTATCTGAAGCAGTACACCTGCTCTAGCGCAATGCCAAGGGAGTTTGTCACTATTAGTGGTGTGTTACACAGCGGGTTCTGGCGGTGGGCGAAGACATGGAAATTACGTACCTACCGTAATTGTTGATCTTCTGTTGTATCTTCACCATTCATTACTGCTGGGTGTAAGCCAGAGGCACGCATCCGCTGTGGGAGTTTTTTTTTTTTTTTTGAGGGAGGAGTCGGTGCTGATGGCGCCGTCCACTTGAGTGACGCATCACGTGGTGTGCGAGGGGCAGCCGTTAGGCACCGTAAACTCCTCCTCCATCCCAGTTCTGTAAGCCAGAAAGGCGAAATAAAAGAATAGAGGAATAAGAGCGAGGCAAGAGAGCCGAGGGATAGTAAAAAGAAAGGAAACCAACTGAAAAAGGAATAAGCCGAAAGAGGACAGGAAAGAGAAGATCCTACCCTAAGGGACTGGACGGCATCCTTCCTTGGGCGGCTCTGAGAGAGGAAAAGACAAGAGAAAGGAAGAAAGAGGGAAGGGAAAGTGAAAAAGATAGAGAAGAGGATATTAGGCGGAGGGAAAATACTGCCACAATTCAGAGGGAAACTGGCTTGAAGCTTATCAGCTTGAAGGGGGCACTGTGCAGCCTGAGCAAGAAGGCAGCAAGGATTTTAGCTCTACAGATTCTTTGGAGAAAAAGTATTTTATAATACATTAAAAGACAAAACGATTGGACTAACAGTTGGAAGATCAGCTCTACCGACATGGGTAACCCGAAGAAAGACAAAGCTGCTCAGGAAGGAGCAAGGGCTAAGCAAAGTTCAGCCCCATTAAAAACGAGGTCGGCCGACTTGGCCCATAATCCAGCTTCTCAGGAAACAGAGACTATAAGAAAAGAAACCCTCCAAAGTCTGGGCATAAAAATAAGCCGTCTCGTCTCTTCGGTGGAAGGTCTGGCATTTAGTTTCGACTCCCTGACCACTAGATTTATGGTTTTGGAAACAGATTATACTTACGTTAAGACGGAGACTGAGGAGGCTGGAAAGCATTCCGAGGCGGCTTTGGGTGCGATAGCAAAATTGGTGAAGGAGAATACCCATCTGCGCTCGAGACTCGAGATGCCGGAAAATCAGGCAAGGGCTGCTACCCTAAGGGTGCTTGGAATTCCCGAGCAAATGGAGGGTGACCATTTAGGACTATTTATAACAGAATGGCTGGAACAACAATTTGGGCAACCTCTAATAGATCGGAAGATTCAGATCCAAAATGCCTACAGAGTGGCAACGAGAGGCCGCCATGTGAGTCTAGAAGCTCCTAGGGCAACTGTGCTGGTGCTGGACGGGATCGGAACGAAAGACTTTGTTCTTTCTTTGGCTAGACAGAAACGGACCCTTTTGTGCGATGGGGAGAAAGTGAATTTGTATCCAGACCCGAATTTTACGACAAGACAGAAGAAAAAACATTATGATGGTGTGCGTACTATGCTGAGAGGAGCAGGGATCGCACAGCATGATTTTCCCTAAGCTCACGTAAGAATTGCCTGTCAAGGAAAATTTATATTTTTTCTGATCCTCGAGAGGCTTTAAAATGGCCTCAGAAACACGTTCCCTCCAATCGACGTCGGGAGCAAGGCGAGCAGTCCCAATCAGACGAAGAAGACGAGGTCGAAGGTGCAACCTAAAAAAGGACATGTAAGCTCAGAGAAAACACATACTTAGACCTGTTGAGCCTTTCTTTCAGAGGACTATACAGCGTGGGACTATATTTTTCTTTTAAAAAGTCTGTCACATGAAACTAATAATGTGCACTATTACTGTTTGACTAAATGGTCCCTATAGTCTCCTTAAAGTAACAATACAGGCTGATATAAGTAGGAGAGCTTAGTAATTGATTTTCCGTCCTTTGACATTAGTTTGGTAAAATATGTAAAGCCTTAACTTCTGGGGAAAAAAGTTTTTTAGTAGAGCTTTATCCTCCTTAATTTAGTACTCTTATGGTACTCAATATTTGGTGAAGCATGATGTCTCACTTTCTTTAAGAAGACAAGCTATGGTTATATATATAGCCTTAGGGCTAAGAAAATATATTAGGTTAAAATATACATGCTGCTCATGGGTTTTGCACACAGCAAGAGTAAGATAAAATGTTGATTATTGGCTTAAACTAGCCCAAATGGGATCCCCTGTATGATGTATCTTGATGCAGTACAGAATTTTTATTTTAAATGCGTGTATTAAGAGGGGTGGCGCCCTCAGTGGAACACAATGACAATCTATATGTACTTCATCCGGAATATATAAGCATGTATAATATTGACAAACTCAAATAATAAATATATAAAAATAAAAAAAATAAAAAAAAGAAGCTTCTTAGCTCGGAACTTGAGCAGGGAGCAAGGATCCCTCAGATAAAACTGGTTCAGATGGTTTGAATGAACCTTCTAGGCAGCTTAAAGCAATAGAGGCAGATTTCCCTACACATCCCGCTATCCTATTACCCTTCACTCAAGCTGAAGGCTCACGGAATGCCAAGGCAAACTCTGGTCCAGAGAAGGACAGCCCCAACTAGGCAAGGGAAAGAGACCCCTGTACCACACAAATATGTGCTAGCACGGGGGGGGGGGGGAGAGCCCTAAGAGAGGGCAACCTCTTGTCAGGATGGACAGAGATAGAGAAGGAGCTCCTTCTGACTCCCTTGAGAAGGTAGGGCTAATGGACCAGACTACCAGACCAAAACGTAAATTTCTGAATTGGGCTAGAACAGACGAGACTAGCCTTGGTCTGACATTGCCAGAAATAGAGAGACATCAGAGGAGTCCAAAGACTGAGGGTTAGAGGACTGTTTAAGAGACTAACCCTGATGTCCGGAGATTGAGCTAATCTGGCCCGAGAAGTTCCTGAAGGCAGACCCTTCCAGGAAATCAGAGAGTTCCCTCAGATGAAAGGACTAAGTTTTGCTTGCCCACCTCCTATTTGAATCTTGTTAATGTTTTTAGAGAAGAACAGAAGGTCCCAAGGAACCAGAGGATGACCCCCCCCCCAGGGGATGAGGAGGAGGGAGAGCAGGGTGGGGAAGCCGCCCAAGAAATGAGGCCCATGAGGGGAAGTCCTGGTACGCATAGGGACTAATGATCTCGCCAGCCGGTCAGCTGTGGAGACCAAGGAACACCTGATCAGGCTGGGTGACAAACTATCATCCATTTCGTCTGGCATCTCCTCCTCTGAGACCCTGCCAGTCTGGGAGAAGGGGGCAGATGGATGGAAGGTCAGAGAAGGGGAGATAGGGGAGCTAAACATGTGGCTCAAGGGCTGGTGACAGTAAAAAGGACACAAATTTGTAGGGAACTGGCAATAGTTTTGGGAGTAAAAGTTCTTTGAATCTGATGGACTGCATTTGACTACGGAGGGAGTCAGTGCATTGGGGCAGAAGTTTGACGTCTTTGCAGAATATTTAAAACTAGCAAATGGGGAGAGGGTTGCAGCACTCCCATATGTCGAATGGGAAGAACACCCCTCCCCCCTCAGCTAGTGGTCAAACAGGAGTTCAGCATGTTTGCAGTTCATTTGCATCACCATGTAAGGAAAAAGGTCCAGCTCCCCATACGATGCACAGGGCAAATGCCAGACCTCACCCAAAAACTAACACACTGAAATCTGGCCAATGGAAAATCATGTACACAAATGCTCGCAGTCTGGGAAACAAGATCCCAGACCTGCAGGCAATAATGACAGAGGCTAAACCAGACAGAATAGCAATTAGTGAGATGTGGTTTACCAGTAACCACACTTGGGAGAGTTCAGTACCTGGCTATGTACTGTTCTAGAAGAGACCGAGGTGCAAAAAGGGGGAGGCCCGGTATATCAATGAAAATATCAAGCTACAAAATTCAGAATACACATAAGGAGCCAGAAGAACTGTGGGTCACCCTGGAAACAGGAAATGGGACAGCCATAAGAACTAGGGTTGTTTACAGGCCCCCAGACCAGGGGGAGGACATAGACACATTACTGTTAGAAGATATACAAAACAAAACAGTTAAAGGGGAGGTTCTGATAATGGGAGACCTCAATATGCCAGATACAGATTGGTCAATACCAGCAGGAACATCTGCCAGAACTAGACACATGGTGGATTCCCTGCAGGGGAGGGCCTCAAACAACTGGTACAACCCACAAGAGACAGTGCTATCCTAGATCTAGTACTAACAGGGAAAGGATCACAGCTCTCCAGGTAGAAGGCCACCTGGGGGCCAGTGATCATCACATGGTATGGTTTCAATTTGGCCACTACAACTAAATCATCCCATTCCAAGGCAAAAATATGGAACTTCAGAGGAGCTGACTTTGATAAGATGGCCAACAGAGTTAAGCTAGCCCTGGCAAAAAGAAATACAGGTGAGGGGATATAGGCAAAGTGGGCAAGCATTAAGGATGCAATACTTGAAGCAACATCCCACTGTATTACAGAGAAAAGGAAGTGCAAAAGAAGAAGGAAACCAATTTAGTTCTCAAAAACAGTAGCAGAAAAGGTCAGAGCCAAAAGGCTGGCCTTCAGGAAATATAAAGGAACACAGCGGGATGAAGATAGGGAGGCATACCAAATTTCCCTAAGGGAAGCAGGGAAGGCAGTAAGGCAGGCAAAGGCCCAAATCGAGGAAACAATAGCACAAACAGTAAAAGAAGGTGACAAGACTTTCTATAGATACATTAGTGAAAGGAGAAAGTCCAGAGGGGGCATTGCTAAGATCAAAGGAGATAAGGGGGCGTGTGAGGAGGAGGACCATGTAAAAGCATCTATCCTAAATAGATACTTCTGCTCAGTATTTACTTGAAGAGAAGGTAGGGCAGGGCCCAAAGCTTAGCACCATGGACGCAGGGGGAGGAAGGTGAGCACTAGCTCCTTCATAAAAGAAAGGGTCCTACAAGAACTTGATAAGCTCAGGGTGGACAAGGCAATGGGACCTGATGGCATACATCTCAGGGTATTAAAGGAACTAAGGGTGGAACTAGCAGAGCCATTATCAGAACTGTTTAGTGAGTCTCTGAGCACAGGAGATGTCCCAGAAGACTGGAGAAGGGATCATGTGATCTCGCTCCACAAGAGTGATAGCAGGGAGGAGGCAGGGAACTACAGACCAGTCAGTCTTACCTCAATAGTGGGCAAGATTATGGAGGCACACCTTAAGCAAAGCATAGTGCAACACCTTTAATCCATAGGAGCACACAGGATCCAAGACAGCATGGGTTTACAAAAGGAAGGTCCTGTCAAACTAATCTCGTAGATTTCTTTGACTGGGTAACCAGAGTGGTGGACCAAGGGGGAGCAGCTGATGTCGCCTACCTTGACTTCAGCAAAGCTTTCGATACTGTTCCACATAGAAGATTGATTAATTAGCTGGGTAGGCTCGGGGTGGGTTAGAAGTTAGTCAACTGGGTGGCAAACCGGTTGATGGGCAGAAAACAGAGAGTGGTGGTAAACGGTAAACAGTCAGAAGAGATGCAAGTCACAAGTGGGGTACCTCAGAGATCAGTCCTGGGGCCAGTCTTCTTCAATATCTTCATCAGTGACATTGCAGATGGACTGGATGGTAAGGTTTGTCTGTTTGCAGATGACACCAAGATCTGCAACAAACTAGATGATCCAGATAGGGTGGGCAGAATGAGAAGAGATCTGGATAAACTAGCAAAATGGTTGGAAGAGTGGCAACTGGGATTTAATGCAAAGAAGTGCAAGATCATGCACATAGGGAAGAGAAACCCTGAAGCCACCTATAGGCTGGGAGGGGAGTTGCTGGCAGTCACAAGGCAAGAAAGAGACTTGGGCATCATCAACACCGATGACATGAAATCATCCAAGCAGACCACTAAAGCAGTAGGTAAGGCTAGGGGGATGTTAGGGTGTATTAGTACGGGTATCACAAGTTGGAAGAGGGAGGTAATTATCCCTCTTTACAAGACACTGGTTAGGCCCCATCTGGAGTACTGCGTGCAGTACTGGAGGCCACACCTTCACAAGGACATTAACCAAATTGAGGCAGGCCAGAGAAGGGCAATCAAAATGGTGCAGGGACTGCATCAGAAAACATATAAGGACAGATTAATGGAGCTCAATACGTATACCCTAGAGCAAAGGAGGGAGAGAGGTGATATGATCATAACATTCAAACACCTTAAGGGCATAAACAAGGTGAAAGAGTCTAACATGTTTCAATATAAAAAAAAAGGGAGGACACAGCATGAGATTAGAGGGAGGCCAATTAAGGGGTAATGTGAGAAAGTTCTTTTTCACAGAAAGGGTGGTGGATGCATGGAACGGCCTACCTCAGGAAGTGGTGGATATGAATACAGTGCAGGGCTTCATCAGGCATGGGATAGGCATAAGGGAGCAATACAGATGAGTATGACTAGATAGACCATTGACAGAGAAAAGGCCGATGGCACATTTATAAGGTAGAAAAAGAAATGGGCAGACTGGATGGATCTTGCGGTGCTTATCTGTCATCAACTTCTATGGTTCTATGTCTAAGGTTGCTGAGGGCAAGGGGGTGCCCCCCGTGGCCAGGGAGAGCCCCTGAAGAATCCTCCTCACCCTGCTGGAGAACAGGCGGGTCCCCCGGAATGCAGAGGCAGTCACCCTATGCCCGGCAATGGGTGACAGTCTGGACAGACGAAGCCATGCCGTCTGCCTAATGCAGACTGCTGTCCCTGCTAGTCTGGAAGCCACCTCGCTGACATCGTAAAATGCCCTCGCTTGGTGCCTTACAAGCTCCAGACCCTGGGCAGAGAGGGCAATGGCTTGTCTAGACTGCCCTGTATCAGGCATGGATGCTAGAACCTGCGCTAGCATCGACCACAGATGCCTGTTATAAGCAGTGTGGTGTGCCTGATGTGAACCTATGCATAGCAACACATGACTTGAAGAGAAGACTCTTCGTCCCCACCGAACAAATTCAGCAGAATCCAGATCTGGGGGTCTGTCGTGTGCTGGGCGCCGAGGCCCAGAAGGAGTTTCTAGGGACATCAAACCCAAAGATGGGTGAGGAAGAGAACCTAGAGACTCATGGGGGCACACTACCGTCTCCTGCAGTCTGCCGGGGCTGGAGAACGGGTGCCTGGAGACTGCCAGGTGTGGATAGACGCCTCCTGGAAGGGGATCGGCCAGGAAAGCACCGCGAGGTGGCGAGTGCTGAATTCACTGAGGAATGCACGCGTCTGCCGCTCGGTATTGTCCCTGCAAATGAAGGCGATACGAAGCCCTGAAACCAGCCTCGAAAGGAACTGCTGATATTCGGTGAAATCGGTGTCGGAGGAACGTGGACAGAAGGTTCCTCTTCCTCAGGAGAGGAAGTCAAGGAGGAAGTGGAGCTCAAATGTTCGGAAGACTCCTGTGGCAGGGGGGACAGGCAGAAAACCTATTCGTCCATGGCCCTGACGTATGAAGGGAAGGCCGTCGCAATAGCTCTGAACGGCTCCCAAGTTAACGGTCCTGTAGGACCCACATGGCCCGGGGGAGGGGTGGCTGCACAGGGATGGGTAAAGAGCACACAAGGGCATGTGCCTGGCGTCTGCCATGGCTTTGGGATCCAGGGAGTGACGCCACCAAGACTGGGGACCCTGAGATCATGCCGGGTTACGAAGGGGTAACATGTGAAGGCAAACTCCAGAAGAGCCCAGAAGGGGACGCGACTGAGGTTGCATGTGTCCAGAAGGGCAATCCTCAGTACCGCCACTAGAAGGCGCTCTGGAGACTTCGAGAGAAAGACGGGGTTCAGTGCTACGACTCCTCCCCACACCCCTCAGGGCAGTGGGGATACATCACTGCTTCTGCCCCGACCTCTCAATCCCTCAGACTCCAAAGCAGCCCTATTCCTCGATACCAGTATAGGAGGTCCCTGATGCATGAGCTCCCAGAGGGAGGCCACAGAAGTAGGGCCCTCTACCCTCTCCCGAAGGGCCCCAGCAGCACCAGAGACAGCAGCTGCCTGGATCCACTCAGGAGGAGGCATCCTCTCATGAATCTCGGAAGGCTCCGCCACAGAAGATGCCAGGCCACCCCTAGCCATGGGACCTTCAAGGCGACCCTGCTCCAGGGACTCGGGGAGAGGAAAACTAGGCCACCTGACACCGCGGCCTACAGAGGGTTCCGAGTCGGAAGACTCAGGCTGCCAGTCCGGGACCACCTCTCGAGTCATCCTCCCCTGAAGAGGAGTCGAGCAGAGTGACCTCCAGAGAGGCAACCCCAGGAACCTCTCCTGCGATGGCACCAGGAGTGGCACCGACATAGGCAGCGATGACACCAACGGTGCCGCTCATCCTCTGCCCTGCAGACGCACTGGAACCTCAGCAGCACCGCGAACGGCGCTGCCCAAGTCCCCGGCACTGTGGGTGGCACCGGATCCCAAAGCGACACCACCAACAGCGCCATCCAAGTCCCCGGCGCCGTGGATGGCGCCGGAACCAAAGCAGCACCTCCGCCAGAGAACCCGGTGCCACAGATGGCACCAGAACCCAAGGCGACATCGCTAAACAGCATCAAGGGTCCACCAGTGCTGGTCCCCACAACCGGAGGCCTCGACATTGGGGGAGGTGACTGCTGGGATGGCGCCAACGATGCGACCCCGGGAGGGGTCACACCGTTCCTCCAGCACCGAAGAAGAAACCTCCCCCTTGGCAAGGCTGGAAGTGGAGGAGGTTCACTACTCACCGGGCCGTATAGACCAAGGAGGAGACCAGAGGAAGGGTCGAGAGATCTGGCCTGGGAAGCCCACGGGCGACGTCATCCTCCGAAAGTCAGCTGGGCCCTGCTGACTTTAAATGCAAGGATTTCCAAAACATGGAGGTCCATGTAAAAACAGGCATCGCAGTGGTCCATATCATGGTAGGGTCCCAGGCACCGAAGACAAACATCATGACGGTCCGTGACGGAAAACTGCCAGCCGCAGGGGCACCGACGCATAGGGGCATGGCCTGCCTTGGATTTACGCTTAGCCCCCAAATCGGACATGATGCGAAATTAAATAACAAAAGAGAAAAGCTCCCAACGCTGTCGAAATAAAAATAAATGAAACGGACTTACCAGCTCCAACGGCATCGGTATGAGAACCGGGATGCAAGTTAATCAGACGGCATAGAACCGAACTAGGCTCGATGGCGCAAGTAAGAAAAACTGTCTCACGCATAGCAGATGCAGCCTCGATGGTGGGAGAAACTGAACTGGGATAGAGGAGGAGTTTGTGGCATTTAAAGGCCGCCTTGCGCACCACGTAGTGCATCGCGCCCCTGCAGCAGCCCATCCTCCTCCAAAATAAAAATCTCAGCGGGTGCGTGCCTCTGGCTTACACCCAGCTGTAATGAATGGTGAAGACTGACAAGGGAAGATCATAGATTTCATCTTCCTGTAGTTAAGTATAAGGCGGTGTTCAGAGAACCAGGTTTCCAGCTCTCCAAAGAAACCCTGCAGGGCAGACTGTAGAACATTGGGATGGTGATGTTTCCAAAAAACTACAGCATCGTCTGCATAATGCAATAGCTTCCCTCTGCAGGACTGAGGGAGGGAGTGCAGGAAGAGGATGAATAGTAATGGGCCAAGAATAGACCCTTGTGGGACACCTGTTAACTCTGGCCTTCTGGAGGATAAGGTTGTATTAATTTTTACCTGCTGGGTCCGGCCAGAGAGATAGTCTTTGAGCCAGGAGGTAGCCTCTGGGGAGATATTAAGGGATGGTAGGGTGTGGAGAAGAAGCACGTGACTGACTGTATCAAAGGCTTTGGTCAGATCGACATAGAGAGCCCCTACCACTGAGCCCTGTTCCAGGGCCTCATGCATATATGAAGTAAATTCAATGAGGGCAGTGGAGGTTCTGTGACCCCTCCAGAAACCATGTTGTTCATGACAGAGCAGACTATGTTTGGTCAGGTAGTCTGTGAGCTGGTCAGCCACAATTTTTTCAAGGGCCTCTGGAGGGGGGGCAGGATAGATATTGGCCTATAGTTGCTAGTGGAAGTGGGATTACCACTGTTCAAGATGGAAGTTATAACTGCTCTGTTCCAAGATGTGGGGAATTGGCTGAGGCATAAGGATAAGTAAAGGATTTTGGTGAGATGGCGCAGGGTCACATCCATCATAAGCCAGATGAGCTTGAGGTCCAAGGAGTCACTACTACAGCGAGAGTTCTCCAGAGCTTTGCTGAGATAGCGTTTTGCCTTATTGCAGGAGATGATTTGTAGCCGAAAAGGGGTATGGTCGAGAGTGGCAGAAGTGTTAATGGGGTGGTTACTGATCGGGTCAAAGAAGTTAGGGGAGAGGACATGGCTGAGATCAGTGAAAGCTGTATTGAGGGCATGGGTGATAGATTTTTGGGTCCTGGGAGATAACCCCATCTATTAGAAGCTGCACTGTGGTAGGGGATATATTTTTCCTAGATAGTTCCTTAATGTTGCTCCAGAATTTGCTTCCGGAACCCCAAGAGGAGGTGAGAGCTTGTCTGTAGTATGCCGCTTTGGCTTGCCGGATAGCCCATGTGCAGCTGTTTCGAGCCTCCCTGTAACGCTGTCTGTCTAGGGGGAGTTGCGAGTCAAGGGCCTTAAGCCAGAGGTTATCTCTTTGGTGCATTTGGTCAAGTATTGCTTGGGAAATCCAGGGGGTGTCCAGATGCTTTACTATACACTTGGAGAAGGGGGCAAAGATGTCACAGGCAGAGTTAAAGGTGGCAATAAAATAGGTAAGGGCGGCATCTATGGACTGTGCAATGTGAATAGGAGATCAATTGCAGGAGGCAAGGTAGGATTTGAGGAGAAGGAGGGCACCTTTTTTAAGGCGTCTTTGGATGGTGACCTTGGGGGGTTGGGGGGATTTTATTAGACCATCAGCAGGTAACTGGGGAATGGTCACTTATCAAGTCTGGGAGCACTTTAATACGGGAGAGGTTTTTGGGGCGGTGAGGATAAGGTCGATAAGTGTGGATGTCCCAGTTTTTGGGTCCAGCCTGGTAGGGGACTGGACAACTTGAGTGAGGTCATAAGCAGGAACTGGTCTTTGTAGTAGGAAGATGCAGTGGATATCCAATTCACGTTGAAATCTCCCAATAAAATGATTTCGCTCTTGGGAGGGAGGTGGGAGATACTGACCAGTACGGAGTCAAAGGCAGGCTTTTGGTTTCGGGAGGGAATGTAGACAGCCAAGATGTATAGTATTTTACCTGACTTGCCAAAGGTTAGCTTGACAGCGAGGGTTTGGGCTCCACAGGGAGGATCTAATGTAGATGGTGCAACCACCTCCCCTCTTGCTTATCCTGTCAGCTCGGTATAAGGTGTCACTGAGGGTGACAGATCCATTTGGGACGTTTTCTGAGAGCCAGGTCTCCAATAAGGCAAGGACATCTGGGGAGAGCAGCGCAACACAGCCGTGGAGGGAGGTGAACTTTTTCTGAAGGCTGCAGATATTTAGGATGCCAATAGCAGGCTTCCATACTCGCCCTTCTCTGCGACACCAGAGATAGGTGGTCCCAGGTTAGAATGCACATTCCCTGATAGAAGAAGAAGGGTATGCCGGAGTACAGCTAGCCGGAGCAGTTTTGGTGAGGTGCAGGCGGTTTTGGAGGCAGTATTTTTTGGGGGAACAACTGGGATTGGGAGGGTGCATATGAGGTGGGCTAAAATAGTCTGAGACAAAGGTGGATGGTGTCCAGGTAGGTAGTTGTGGACAGGGGTTTGGGGGTGAGACCCTTGAGGGGTGTTAGGGTGGCAGTGCAGCGAAGGATGTGTGTAAAGGGGTTAATTAGTATTAGAAAATGGGTACGCTGCAAAGATCGTAAATGCAGCTTTCTGATTGGCTGAGAGACGCTGGCACCGGGGTTGTTATTTCTTAACAACGGCCCGGCGTAAAACAAGTTCCTTTTGCTTTGCCAACAGTGCCTACCTTATATCCTTGTGCCCAGACCTTAACGATACGCTCCAAACACGGGAAAACGCCAGTCCCTCACACAAACCAATTCGCATCAACTCGCTTCCCAAAAGACATGCAGACATCCGAAGTCAACTTTGAACTTCTCTCGCCAAAACAATTAAAAAATGTTCGAAGTGAGAAAGCGATACCAAAGAACCAGCCCAAAAAATAAAAAAGAAGTAAGGACCGCTTTAAAGATTTAAGCTGCTTGAGGTAAACACATTAGAAGCAGACCGAAGAGCAAGCCACAAAACGGCAGACAATGTGGGCGGTCCAAGTTTTTCAACAGTGTGCGGTGTGTAAACACATAAGTTACAACTTAAAGGCAGACTCCCTTGACAGCATAAATTCTCTGCTCAGGCAATTTGAAGTAGAAGAAACACTACATCTTACTTTTTGTTCTCACAAAGTGAAAATTACAACCCGGGATTAATAGCGTTTCAGTTTATTTCTCCTCCCCAGTCCTCAAAAGAGGGACTATTTTTTTTCAACCCTACTTCAAAACAAGTTTAAAGTTCAATAAATTTACTCATTCACTTGTAAAAATGCACTTCCTTGTCTCACTGTGGTTATTCCATTTTCTAAGTGTAATAATACCCTCCAGGGTGGCGCAGGATATAACGGACTTCCAGGTTATAAGAGCCCTCCGCCCGCGCGTCGGGCCTCATTACGCCCCTGGGCAGTCCGTTATATCCAAATAACGCCCACCCTCTCGGGTATTATTACTTACTTCCAGGGCCGAAATAAGTGTGGGCATTATGGGGCAATGGGGGGATTCCAACAGTGATTTGGGGGCCCCAATGGTGCATTAGGAGAGGGCAGAGAGGGAGATTGCCACTGGTAGACCTGTTTAGTGGCAATGCCGCAGAGCAGGTAGAAATGGGTAGAGCTGACGGTGAGATCAGGGAGGTGAGAAAGACTAGCACTAGGAGGTGTGGGTCCATGATTTGCGGTCTATGTATTGTATGAGCTGACTGCATTTGGTGGCCACTAGCAGTGGAGTAATATAAGCAGCTAGTGGGGAAGTGGGCTGTTAGGTTATTTCAGCCACTCAGGACACCAGTGTGATGGGAGGTAGCGCTACTGCAGAGTTGCCAGTATTAGTATCTTTATTACAAGAAACTTGTTCATCTATGAACCTATGATACTACAAAAATGAAAATTACGTACCTACCGTAATCTTTCTGTGCATCTTCAACATTCATCACTGGTGGGTTCTGGCCAGAGATCAGGACCCTGCAGGAGCATTTTTTATTTTTTTTTGCAAGGGGAGGAGTCGACGCCATGATGGCGCTACCCTCGAGGCCAACGCACTGCGTGGCGTTCGCGGGTAGGCCAGTAACCGACGCCAACTCCTCCTCCATCCCAGTTCTGCAAGCCAGAGAGACGGTTGGGAAAAGAAAAGAGAGAGCGGGGCAAGGGAGCCCAAGGGATAGGAAAAGGAAAGGATATAAAAACCAAGGAAGGAATAAAGCCGGTCAAGAGGACATTACAGAGGATACCTAGGGGTCTGGGACAGGGGGCCCCAACCTCTGGGCAAGCAAGGGAGGGATAGAGTAAGGAAGGAAGAAAGAGGATAGAACAGAGAGAAGAGAGGAGGATGGAGACACTGCACCTTATTCACAGGGTTCCAGAGGGCTCCTTGAGGACCGAGGAAATAATACCTACTGCTATAAGCCACATTTCTTTTCTCCGACACAGGGAGTGGAAGAAGAAAAAATCCTCAAGTCTTAAGGATTATTCAGAGGGAGATGGCTGACTTGAAGAAGTCCAGAAGGTATTGGTAAGACAGAGCAACAATTTCAAAGTGCCCTTCCCAAAGTTCAAGATGAGCTGGAGGCCAGCGTCTCCCCTCCTGTCTTGAGAGAATCCTGTGATGGGGACAGAATCCACCCCGCTGCAGGGTGTTTCTGACAAAAACAAGTTCCCCACAAAGGTTTAGAGGTGTCCCACCTCCGAAGGGAGGAGAGGACGATACCAGGAGGGGATCATCTTAGAGGACGTGATTTTCACCCTCCAGAGGGGGGACCTTGCAAGGAGAGACTGCTTGGTTCAGCGGTTAGAAAAAAAGGGGAGTCACAACTTCTGGAGAGGGATAGGGATCACCAGGGCCCCACTAAACCACAGCCCCAAAGAGGACCCCTATGGTTTGAAATCAAACAAAGAGGTCGAACCCAAGAGTGGTTCAGACAAAGCTGGAAAGGGGAACCCCATCAGGACGATAAAGAGGCCCTGGTGAGCGCTCATAAAAAAGGGGGGGTGCGCCCCTGCTTGTCCTTCCCAAGACACCCCTGACTCCCACAGAAGAGGAGCGGAGCCAAGAGGTACCAGAAGGAGGACCACAAGGGCCTCAACTCAACTTAGAGAAAAACAAACAGGGAGGAAGCATCGCCCAGAGACTGAGGCCCAAGAGGGGGAAGGAGGGTGGGAAGCAGTGATGAATGGTGAAGATACACAGAAAGATCAAGGATTACGGTAGGTATGCAATTTTCATATCTTATCTGTGTCAATCTTCACCATTCATCACTGGTGAGTGATTACCTAGCCCCCTGAAGGGGACCTGGTACCTCCCTGAGGGAAGGAAGTGCCTCAGCCTCCTGTGGAGGAAACACGGGAGGGGGGACACTACAGGCCTAATTATGCCTGGGACTTGTCTGGATGAGGTGGGCTCTCTCTCTGCCTGGGAGAAGGAAGTCGCCCCTGAAGTTCCCACCTCACCCTGCGGGGAAAAAACACAGGTTACTCACCTGTAACAGGAGTTCTAGGAATGGTATATGTTGTTCATCCACACTGTCTGGCAGGGTCCTTGCCGCATTAAATCTTGCCGGAAGGTCTTCAAGCTGGCTCCTCCCACCCACCCGGGTGGTAAAACTCTCGGCTCGCCCCATGACGCCAGATCTAGCCCGCTGGAAGCCAGGCTCAAGGCCAAAGCCGAGGCTAGGATTGGTGGATGAACAACATATACCATTCCTAGAACTCCTGTTACAGGTGAGTAACCTGTATTTAGGGACATGGATATGTTGTTCATCCACACTGTCTGGCAGACTTCTAGCAGTTCTCCGGGAGGAGGAAGGCAAGCACACCCCTACTTAGGGAATAATGACTGGAGAACCGAGGCCCCAAAACCAGCATCCGGCGTGACTCAAGGTCATGTGGTAATGGGTAATGAAGGTTGTGCTGACTTCCAGGTAGCAGCCCTGCAGATTTCCTGGATAGGGACGCCCCTGGAAGCAGCCATCATGCAGCGGTATGGCGGGTAGAATGAGCTCTATCCTCTGGGAGGCTCCATGCCTGCCAACCTATAGCAGAGATCTATGCAGGAGGTGACCCACCTGCCTATCGCCTGCTTGGCTGCAGGTCTGCCAGGTGCGGCTTCAGCGTAGGTGACAAAACAGCTGGCGTAACCTCTCCTCGAACTTCAGCTGTCCGTCCTTGTAATAAGCGAGTGCTCTTCTAGGGTCCAAAGTATGGAGCCTATATTCGCCTCCGAGGTGTGACTGGGGTAGAACACCGCAGAGTCAACACCTGGTTAAAGTGAAACTCTGACACCACCTTCGGAAGGAATTTCGGGTGGGGGCGCAGGACAACCTTGTCCCTGTGGAAGACCAGATAAGGAGACTTGATGGAAAGTGCCTGGAGCTCTCCCATCCTTCTGGCTGACGTGATAGCCACCAAGAAGGCGGTCTTCCATGACAGGTGAGAGATGTCACACCTGTGCATCTGTTCGAATGGCTTGCCCATGAGCTTAGCCAACACCAGCAGTAGATTCCACGGACGTGGAGGTTCTCGCACCAGAGGGGATATGTGATCAAGGCCTTTGAAAAAGCACCCGACCACCTTCTCCTGCGTCACCAACTGCTTCCCGGCCCGCGCCCGGTAAGCAGAGATGGCTGCCAGGTGCACCTTAAGGGTCGTCGACTGAAGCCCTTGCTGAGAAAGGGACCACAGGTAGTCCAGAATGCTTGCCAAGGAGCAGGAGGAAGGGTCCAGGCCCTTGCCCTGACACCAAATGGAGAACCTCTTCCATTTAAAGGCGTAGCATTTTCTGGTCGACTCCTTACGGGAAGCCTCAATGACGTTGAGGACCTTGTCGGAAAGACCCAAGGCCTGGAAATCTAGCCGCTCATGAACCAGGCTGTGCAGGGATTGAAGGTCCGGATGGAATACCTTCCCCTGACTGACTGAGATCAGGTCCGGGCGGGCTGGAAGCCGCCTCGGGAGCCTGGAGCTGAGACTGAGGAGATCTGGATACCAGAACTGGCGGGGCCAGTCTGGGGCTACCAGAATCACCTGCCACTTGTCCCTCCTCGCCTTGAGAAGCACCTTGTGGATCAAGGAAAATGGGGGAAAGGCATAGAAGAGGCCTGGGGTCCACGGCCTCAAGAAGGCATCCCCCTGCAGCGAGCCCTGCTGAGGGGTGCAGGCCGCCATGAGGCCCAGGAGGCGCAGGAAGTCCCGGGAAGGTGCAATTGCCCAACCTGAAATGATTGGGCAAAGGAGGAAAGAACTTCAGCCCTGTCCACCGGGAGCCGTGCTCTGCCTCGCAGAGAGTCGAGCTCTGCCCCGATGAATTGGATCATCTGCTTTGGCACGAGTTCCGACTTGGCCTCATTGATAAGGAGGCCAACTTGAGAGCAAACCTGGAGGGCCAGATCCCTGGACCGCTCCACCTCCATTCTGGAGGAGGCCACAATCAGCCAGTCGTCGAGATAGCGGTACACACGGACCCTTCGGCAATGCAGGAATGCTGTCACCACTGCCATGCATTTGGAGAAGACTCTGGGAGCTAAAGAAAGGCCAAAGGGCATGGCCCGGAACTCGTAGAGGGACCCCTCTGCCCTGAAGCGGAGGAATCGCTGGTGGGACGGACGGATTAGGACATGAAGGAACGCGTCCTGGAGGTCCAGAGAACAGAACCACATGCCTCATTCCAAGGATGGAATGATCTGAGCCAGAGTGACCATCCTGAAGGTTCAAGACCTTAGGAACCTGTTCAGGTCGTGCAGGTCTAGAATGGGGCGCCAGCCCCCTGTCCCCCGTTTTGGGGCCAGGAAGTACCTGGACACAAACCCTGGGTCTGATGGAGGCTCCGCCACCTTCCTGATCACCTCCTTTTCGAGGAGCAGGGCAATGTCAGCTCGACGAGCCAACAGGGAGGCTGCAGACTCCGTAGCCCCCCGTGGGGCGATGGCTTGGAAGGGCAGGGCCTGCTCGAACTCCAGAGGCAGACCCTTTCCTACCACCTCCAACACCCAGCGGTCCATGGTGATAGCGGACCAGGCGGAAAGGAAGTGGCAGAGTCATCCCCCCACGGGGGAACCCAGGGGGGAGCGACAAGGCTGGGGGCGACACCCCTCAACCCGTCACTGGGCAGGCTTGGAGGAAGGACCGTCCGAGGGACATCCTGGGCCTTTTCCTCCCTGCTTCCTGTTAGAGGAAGCTGCAGGCTTGGCTGTGGGGTGCTAAGCGCGAGCCTGCCGGCCCTGGTGCTGGTGTTGTTGGGCTGGACGTGCCGCAGGGGCAGAAGGTCGAAAGGACTTATGTTGCTGACGACAGCCCTTGTCCTTCTGAGCGGACGTGACCGAGTCCAAGGTGGCATTGGACTTTTCGATCCTCTGGAGGTGGCCTTCCACTCCAGGGCCGAACAGGTCAGTCCCCAAGAAGGGGACGTCTGCCAATTTGTGCTGGGCATCCGCCGTAAAGGTGGATATCCTCAGCCAGGATCTGCGGCGCATGGCCACTGCGGCTGCTACTAACCGGGCACAGGAGTCTCCGATATCTAGAGCCGTTTGGAGCTGCTGTTTTGCCACTGCCCTTCCCTGATCCCGCACCTGCTTGACCGTAGTCTGCAAGTCAGCCGGGAGATGAGAGATCACCTCATCCAGGGAGCCCAAGAGGCCGTGGGAGAAGTGCGCCATCAGTACGGCCGAGCTGGCCTGACGGAGGCCGAGGGAGGACGCAGCGTACACCTTGCGCCTGGCATAGTCCAGCTTTTTGGACTCCTTGTTGGGGGGGCTTATCCACATCCCTAGCGTTCCCGGAGCACTGGAAAACGCTATCGGTGACCAACCCCTCCGCAGAGGGGTGTTCTGAAAAACTGGACAAAGAGCCGGTAGAGACCGCATACTTCCTGGCCATCCTGGCGAAGGTGCAGGACAGGAAGCAGGCCGCTGCCAAAGCTCCAAGGCTGGGCCAACAATGGCTTCAGCCACCGGAAAGGCCTCCGTGGGAGAATCCCCTCGGTCCAGTATCTCCATGAGGGGATACTTGACCCCCTTGGATACGGGCTCGAGCTGCATCCCGCTGAACTCCGAGATGAGCCGAAGCAGACCCATGAACGATGATGGGCTCTCATCTATCGACTGCCCCCCGGAGGACTCCAGGTCAAGGGGCCTGGAAAACAGGGAGGAGTCGTCATCAGACCCCGAAGAGTCTGTGAAGAGCTGCCTGGGGCCTGAGCCACCCTCCACCTGCCGAGGACGGTCGGGAGTGAGGGTGACCGACAACCGTTGGGGCAAACCCTGACTCGACCGAGAATCCTTGGTCGGAGCTCCTGATTTTGGTTGTGGAGGCGGAGGTTCCACCACAATCGGTGGGGCAGCTGGTTTCGGCAGAACAACCGGCCCAGGCTTGGGCACCTCGACCACCGCGAGGGGTTATTTCGCCCTTTCGGGTGACGGCCACTTAATGGCCGGGGAAGGCGACGACGTTGGCTTGTTCCCAGACAAAAGGAGCTGCTGCCACATTAAGTCCTCATAGCATCGACGCAATTTGCGCTGAAGCCTCTCCTCTTCCGAGGAGGAAAACGAGGACGAACGGCGCCACAGCTTTCCTCGGTGCCGAGACCGCCGGTATTAGCGGGATCGGTTGGACCGAGATGAGGTCCGAGACCGAGACCCTTGGTGTTTCCGAGGGTGGGTCTGGGAGGGAGTGGGGGACACCCGCTCCTCCCTCGGCTTGGCTCGGGAGCCTTGACCGGGGACTCCGGCACAGGCAAGTCCTCAGTTTCCACCAGAGGAACCGGTGATGAAGGGTTGTTGGCTTCACCAGTCGACAGCCCGTCCAACGGGTCGAGAAAAATCTCAACCGCGTCGACGGGTGTCTCGGCCGGCTGACCTGACAGGGACACCATGAAGCCAGCAGCCTTAGCCGCAATCTCGACCGAAGTCGAGTGTCGACTGTCCGGGGAAGGGGACCTCTCCCGCTCCCACGAACGTCGATGGTGGGACTTACCCTATGAAGCCTTCTTTTTTGACTGAGAAGAGTGTCCCAATGGCCCCTCGCCCTTCGTGGAGAGGGACTGGCAAAGCTCCTTAAAAGAAGCTGTGTAGGAGGATCCCAAAGAGAGCAGGATAAATGCCGCGATCGAGGAAGATGAGGATGCAGCCTGGGCCGCCTCCTCTTCAAGGGCAATCATCTGTTCGAGTTGCTCAGCCGAGCCAGCCGCCACGGACACCGCTTCAACGGGCCTTGACTTCACCGCGGATAACGCTTCTCGGGCCTGCTGTAGCTGGCAGCGGTCTTCAAGGGATCGTTATCAAAAGACCTGCACAACTCGCAGGCCTGCAGGTCATGGTCAAGCCCTAGGCAGTAGACACACGTGGAGTGCGGATCCGTCCTGGACATCTTCTGCCCGCATGGGCACCGCCGAAAACCAGGAGTCGATTTGTCTATCGCAGCCACGAAGGAAGAATTTGACCGAAGTCTTGAAAATTTTAAAATTATTTTCAGGTGAACCGAAGAGTTAGGATCCAGTCTATACGCAGAGCGTTAAGGAGGGAACCTGAGCTTCCAAGCGGTAAGGAAGATCTGGCGTCATGGGGCGGAGCCGAGAGTTTTACCACTTGGGTGGGTAGGAGGAGCCAGCTTGAAGACCTTCCGGCAAGATTTAAAGCGGCAAGGAACCTGCCAGACAGTGTGGATGAACAACATATCCATGTCCCTAGAAAGGTGGGTTCCCTGGAAAGAGGAGGCAATCACCCTTCGCCAAGCAACGGGTGATCAACGGGACAGATGAAGCCATGCTGTCCGCCTTATGCAGATCGCTGTCCCTGCTAGCCTGGATGCCACCTCACTGGCGTCATACGATGCCCTTGCTTGTTCCCTCACAAGCTCCAGGCCACGTACGGAGAGGGCAATGGCTTGTCTGGTTGCCTCCTAATCAGGCAAAGATGCTAGAATTTGCCCTAGCCAGAATCATAAGTGCCTGTTATAGGCAGCATGATGGGCCTGATGTGCTGAGAGAGAGAGAGAGAGAGAGAGAGAGAGAGACATGCCAAGGAGAACATTGTCCTCTCCTAAAAGTCAAACTCTGCAGAGTCTGCCTCTGGGGGATGGTCACGTCTTGGACGTTTATGCCCAGGAGGAGTGTCCAGTATCATCACACCCAAAGGGGAGGTGAGATAACACTCCTGGAGACCCTAGGGGTGCGCAATACCTGCGCCGGCAGTCCATCAGGGCTGATGAGGGGACTGAAGGATGCCTCCATGCATGGTACGATGCCTCCCTAAAAGGGGAGGGCCAGGCGGGAACCACCAGGCTGGCTGCACTGAATTCTCCTAAAAAGGCACATGCCGTCTGCTACGGATTGCGACTTGCGAGTCTGGTGATGTGGAGCTCATCGACTAACCCCAAAAGGATACTCTGATAACTGGCTGGTCAGCGTCTGAGGAGAGGTGGATGGAAGGATCCTCGCCCTAAGTGAGGAAGACAAGGAAGCCACAGAGTCCGGAGAGTCAGGCACCGGCTGCCCAGTAGAATGGTGAAACACCTGTTCGTCCAAGGACCTTACATAGGCAGAGAATAGGGTAGCCATAGCTCTGATCTGCTCCCAGGTCATGGGTCCCATAGGACCAGAGTGGCTTAGGAGAGAGGGAGGGGGTGGTGGATGGTAGAGGGGCCAAACACCTCCGACGAAGTGGGCAATCTCTGCCAGGCTGGGAGACCGAACAGGCGACCCAACAGCTCAGGAGGATCCATCAGTCGATGCAGTCAACGGCCGTTTAACCGGGCTGGAATGGTTGGAACTGAGCCCTAAAAAGGATTCTCCTCCTGCAAGGTGACTGGGGCCACATGGGTCCAGAAGAGTGGCCCCTAGCCTTGAGAGATGAGATCCCCACAGGGGAGACCTCAGGGGAGAAGACAGGGCCGGCGCTGTGACTCATATCTGAACCTTTGTGGGCTACAAGGGAAGGACGCTGCCCCTGACACTGCCACCTCAGCCCCTCGGACTCAGAGAGGGACCTCATCCTCAAGATCAATCGAGGTAGCTCAACCCCACCCGCTAACTCTGGAGAAACAGCAGCCTAGATAGCACCCTCCCCTGCTCCAGACACCCTAGCAGGCCCAGAAGTGGGCCCAGCCTGGGCACCCAAAGCAGGTGGTTCGCCTCCTCCAAGATCAGAAGTTCCACTGGTTCCGGATGACCCTCCGGTGCCAACTCCACCACTGGAAGATTGGTCGGCGTCGCAAGCAGCTCCGACACTGGCACCGGTAGAAACTGCCAGATCCGAAGGAGGGGGTTGGAGCGGGGCTGATGAGCTAGGCAAACAGGAGTCTGAGGATTCAGAAGAATCTGGAAGCCAATCCGAATCCACCTCCGAATCATCATCCTCCCCCGGAGGAGGCATGGATCCAGACTACCCCACAGACTCCTCCGCTCTCGGCACCACAAGTGGCACCACGAGGCGGCCCCACACTGCCCATGGCACCACACTGATCCCCAGCACTGCGCTTGGCACTGGGATCTGAGTCGGCGCCACAAGCTGGCCCCGCACCACCCATGACGCTGCCCCAATCCCCGGCACTGCACGCAGCACCGGGCTCAGAGGCGGCCCCGACGGGCAGCGCTGAGGAAACCGCCATGCCAGGACAACCCAGACAGCGACGCTGGGGGAACCATTGCCTCTGAGGAGGTGATTGCCAGGACAGTGCCTCCAGCCCGACTCCCGGAGGACCGGACCAGGCCTCCTGCACCGTAAAAGGGGCTTCACAGCGAGGCTTGAAGATGCAGAATCCCCCTCCTCTGTAGTCCATATAAAACCAGGAGGGGACCCGGAGGAAGGGTCAAGAGACCTGCATTTGGCATCCCTGGTGCACACCTGTCCACAAAAAGTCAGCGGCGTACGCCCGACTTGGAACACGTGGACTTCCAGAACTCTACGATCCATGAAGAAATAGGTGTCACAACAGTCCACATCGTGGTTTGGGCCCAAGCAGGTCAAGCACTGTTCGTGCTGGTCCAAGATGGAGTAAAGCTGGCCACAGAGACACTGCTGCATCGGAGACCGGCCCGCCTTGGAGCCTTTTTCTTGTCCCCTGAATTAGACATGACTGGACGGAAAACCAAAAACCAAAAACAGTACTTGGCATCATCAAAAATAAAAAGGAAAGATTTTACCAGTCGACAGGCACCGAGAACGCAGCTTAGCAGAACTAGGATGGTCTATGTGATGGACTAGGCCGATGACGCAGAGGAAATTCATGCTCCACACACAAGGTCGTGCTCACTTGATGGCAGAAGAAGCAGAACTGGGATGATGGAGGAGTCGGCGTCGGTTACTGACCAATTTGCGAGTGCCACGTAGTGTGTCGGCCTCGAGGGCGGTGCCATCATGGCGTTGACTCCTCCCCTTGCAAAAAAATAATTAAATGCTTCCACAGGGCCCTGATCTTCAAACCAGAACCCACCAGTGATGAATGGTGAAGACTGACACAGATAAGATCTAAGAATACTACAGACAACTAAGACAAACAATGTAGTAGAATAAAGCGCTACGGATGACAAGGGAAACTTTTGTCAGGCATAATTCAGCTTACTTTCATTTTTTTCTGCATTTATCTCCTTTTCATTCTTTATCATTAGCAGGAGGAAATGAAAGAGACGTTGGGAGGACAAGAGGAAACCTGGGACTGGAGTTGAAGCATTACAATTATGCAAGCACATTATGCCCCAAAGGACCAAAGAATCTTGAATCTGAAGGAGTATGGGTTTCAGTCGTCTTTACTGTCAGCACATCTTTGAACATGTAGATAAAGTGAATCCATGTTCTTATTGTTTGCAAATTGGCAAGAGACACACTGCAGGGAAAGTTTACATTTTTGTATCAAAAATACACTAGACTAAACTGTAAAAAATGGGTTAATAGATGTTGGTTGTAATGCATATACAATCTTTTTTTCCTAAATGTAGTTTTTATGGAAGCAAAGATGGTACAGTAATAAATTAAGCAGCATATCTGGTACCTTAATACATTCAGTAGTAAACTGCCAGAAAGTAATACTTGAAAGCATGGGCCACAGAAAAGAAAGCTGCAGCTGCTATACATACAGAGTATCAGAATTAACATTGCTTATTTAACCGACTCAAAGGAGAAGGCAAAAAAAGGTGGGGGAAGAGTGCCCCAGCAAAGCCAGACTGAAACCCAGTAAATCTGACTAGAATCAAATATATATGGAAAGCCTATGGGATAAAATCCACATCTTTAATCATTGCATATGACACCCAGTGCTGCCATCTTACCCGAAACTGGGGAAGTGTATCATAATAAGAAGCTGAAAGGCGTTCTATGGCACAGATTTCAGATACAACAGCATGCCACTGGTCCAATGTTTGGGGATGTGGCCTCGTCCAGAGATAGGTGAGAGCCTTTTTTGCAGATAAAATATAGATATATGCCATAGAGCGTGAACTAAGCTTAAGTCCTGGGGGAGGGACTGACATCAAAACCTCTGTCTAGACTACGCTTGTGAAAACGGGCAATTTTGCTCACATGGCTTTCCAGTATAGACAATAAAAATGAAATGAAATGAAAACCACGACTGGAGCCACCAAATCTCTGGAAAGGGACATCTCTTCCAATTACAAGGTGACTTCTTGCCAGAACTCTGACAGGACTGGGCATTGCCAGAAAATATGTGGTTGGTCCACTTTAAGGTAACCACAGTGTCGCCAGCAGTGCCCAAAAGAGAAAAGAAGAAATGTTGCTAACACAGGAGTTCTAAAGAACCAGTACTGGCATTTCCATGCAAACTTTCTCACTGCATGGAGGATGTCACTTTCAGAGTCGGAATAACATATTTCAACCACAATGAAAGAGTAATCAAGGTACCTAATTCCTGGTTCCATTTATCTAACATGGCTTCTGAAGAATCACACAGGAGTTACTGCAACTCATGATATAGGTTTCCAATCAGATGGCTCAAGGCAGTACCTTGAATTGCCACCATTAGAAGACTTAAACATTGAGAAAGTGGATCTGGATAAAACAGAAGCCATTCAAATACAATACTCCCCTACACAGAGTCTGAAGGAACAATATCCATGCAAATAGGGCAGGTAATGAATTAAATACTTAAAGAGTTTATATTGGTCACTCAACTACAGACCTTTATACCCTTAATTACCCACAATTAGAGCAGAAGGTAGAGACAGCTCTACAACAATGGTCCTTGCTTCCGTTTACTTTATTCCAAAGAGCAGATTCCCTCCATGTGAACATCCAACCCTGGTTCCTGTACTTATTTCAAACCCTATCCCTACTTCCAGACAGGAGTATCTTTACTAAATGGCTCTCCTGCTTCCTTTGGAATGACAGGAGGCCACAAATAGCTTTTAGTAAGCTCCAATTACCAAAAGATAAAGGAGGACGAGCTCTCCCAAACCTTCTTCTCTATGCACAAGCGGCAATGTTGGGACATTTATTAAAATGGAAAGCCCCTCCCCCAGCTCCTAGTTGGACAGATTTGGAGATGGTGCTGTTAGATGCCCTAAGATTCCCTGCTGTTTGGGATCCCAGCCTCCCCGACCCAACCCCAGATTACAATAACTACCACCAATACCCTTATTAAATTCTGGCAAAGTTTTTTCCATCACAGTAGGTACAGATTAGGTATGCACTGGCTTAGTTTTCCTGCTTATTGTGAAGGCTTCTCCCCGGCTACTACAGACCCTTAATTTTGACTCTGGACATGCAGAAGCTTAGCCTACTCTTTTCAGTTTTATGAAGCGGACAGAGTATGGATCTTTGCGCAACTGCAAGACATATAATCTAGAAAGCAGGGACCACTATCGCTACCTGCAAATTTATCACTACCTCACTGCCACTCTAGGAATTAGAAACATGCCCCCTTAATAACCTTCATGTGCAAGATCTTGCAGGGACCATGGGTGGCACACTTTATCTCTCTCTGCTACAAGCAGTTATAGTGAGTCAAGTTGGTAAATGTTTTCGGGACACAGATTGCATGGGAAGCACAGTTTTCCATAGCACCACTGGCATCCACATGCACCCTTTTGTGGCGCTGCCAACATAAGGTTACCAGATCCCCCACAATGGAGGGAATTCAGTTGGAAATAGGCAATTTGATTCTTCCATACACCTCAAATCATGGAAAAATTTCGGACCACAAGAGACTACTCCTGTTGGAAAGGCTGAGGCTGTGAAGTGTCAACACATACACACATTTTCGGGTCCTGCCCAGCCCTCACAACATTCTGGACGGTGGTGGAAACAAAACTTAATGCCATAATTTTGAGCTATGATACCTTAACTCTGAAGCAGTGTTACTCCTCTATTACCCTCCACATGTTAAAAATAAAATTTACCTATATTTACTGGGTATCTGTATGGCAGCAGAGAAGAAGGTATCACCAGGTTATAGGTCAAGCCAGACCCTCCAACAATCACCCAGTAGGAAGATATGATTTGGGATGTCTACAAGATGGAGAAACTCACTGCACATTACAAAAATGAGACTCCCAACGTCAGAATAAATGGAACTTATGGCTCCTTCATGTTATAGATAACAGACCGGAGATTATACCTTAAACAACCTACCATACCTTTTCCCCCCTAACATACTGTTAGAGGGGGGAAGGAGGGAGGAAGACCTTCCTGGCTTACAGGTAGCACAATTTTGTGAAGGGATGGGTACCCCCGGGCACAGGTATGCCTCAGCTTTTTATGACTCACAGTATATATCCTATAGAAGTTACCTAGATAAATTGCTAACATGATTGGTAATATTGCCTTTTGATGATGGAGCTATGTAACAGACTGCTATGTTGTAATGTCCTATGTGCTTGGAAAGTTTCAATAAAAATTAAGTTAAAAAAAAGAGGGGGGGGGGAGAGACAGGTTCGCTCCTGAGATTTATGTAGTTAATATTCTAAGTTGAAGAAAACGGAAATGTTCTCAGCCCTTAAGACCACATTTGAGTGGAATTTTGCAAAAGAAATCAGAAATCAGAAATCATATCAGACCACTGGTGTTGTTGAGCAACTCAAATATGTAAATAAGGCCCAGATGCTTCTAGCGCTTGAAAGTGGTGTCATTGAAGGATGGGAAAAATTCAGCATCTGAGGACAGCACTCTACAAAAATAAACAGCTAATGCCAGTTGTAGGAGTTGTGATATCCATGTCCAGATTTATAAAGTATTGGTCGTAAAAGGGGTAAAGTCTGACAGAGGAAGGGATCTAGAGGGGGATGAAAACAAGACGGGGACCATGTCAAACATAATTTAGGATGAATTCTATTTGTTTCCACAAGGGTGAGCTCTGTGGGTTTAACCAGTGATATACTATGCATAAATGAGATGTTCAAATGTAATTAAGTAGATCTAGCAAATTCACCCCACCCTTAAAAAAGGAAAGTTGCAGCAGTGTAAACACGAGAAAGGAGTTTGTTCCAAGAAGAGAAGTATCAGAGTGCTGGCATAATAGAAACAGTCTGGAGTAGGTAAAAGATATGAGGTAACTGATTCACCCTTACTGTCTCCAGACAAGAAGAAACAGGATAATGGAAACTACGGCCAACTAGTAATGTCCTCTGTGATCACATTAGTTAGTGGTTCATAATTTAGGAGCTCTAGTTTCTGAAAGTCCTTCAGGAGATAAACAGTTACTTTAAACCCATTCCCCTCCATGGGGGTTCACACTGCAAAGTAGGGGAGGGTGAATAGTTAAGGAGCAAAATTTCAGTTTTACATAGGTTCTTTGAGAATGCTACTGAAGAACCAAAAGTTGAAAGTGCCGCCCACGCTACCAGGATGGAACCGTCCGGATTCAAGCGTGGTAACAAAATATGATCGGCATATAGGGTGGCTGAATATTCCACTCCACCCACGGGGATGCCCTCCACTGCTGGATGCAGGTGAAGAGCCATGTTGAGGGGCTCTATATAAAGAGCAAACAGTAAAGGTGACAAAGGGCACCCCTGCCTGGTATGTTGCTGTAAATGTACAGGGGAAGTTAGAGTGCTGCTCACCCTATATATATATTTTTATGTATTTATTCTTGTTTTGTACAACCTAAATATTTCACGTCTGTAAAGTACTTGATTGTGTGATACATGCTTTTATGTATTAATTTTCAATCTGTGCAGCTTAAATATCTCATGTAGTAACATCATACAGGACCATCCTGTAAACAGGGATTCTATCCCTAATGACATGCTTTTGTAATCCTGTTTAAAAATAAACATTTTATTTATCTAAAAGAAAAAACACTTTTTATCTATTTTATCTTTTATCTGATGTAAGAATGAGGGTCCTGATAGACATTCTTAAGCCATGTTAAAAACAGATTGGGAAATCCAAAGAAGGACGTGGTGCCACAGAGGAAGTTCCAGGAGACACTGCCAAAAGTCTTCTCAGCATCCAAGCAAGTAAGGTCACCAGAATGGATCACTGCATCACATATCTCAATAAAAGCAGGGTCTGCTTGATATTATCCATGGCCTAGCAGCTTTCTATAAAGCCCGCCTGTACTGGGTGGATTAAATTCGGAAGGATGGTCTCTAACCTATGGGCCCAGATCACCATATATAACTTCTAATCAACATTTACTATGGAAATTGGGTGATGAAAGAAAGGACAGGAGGGATCTTTTCCTCATTTGGGAATAGTAAATAAGGTGGCATACCACCAGGAAGGACGGCGGGGAGAGACACGTCAAATTGTCCTGGTCATCTTGCTACACAACACCTCGCTCCCAACTCTTAGCTCCGGTGTAAATCACCACCCTGCACAATACATCCCCAGACTAGTTATTTTATAATACTTGTGCTGGGGTGGATTGTCTGTCGATGAACTGCGAAGGGGGCCATTTCACGGCGAAGTTAACAGTCCATGGTGAACTGTCGTGCAGTGATATGACTGGAAGGACCTGTCATATACCCGTAAGGGGTAGAGTCCCAGTAGAGATGACTCAAACACTTCTTATTACTGAGGGAGCAAAATACTAGAAAATGTTTTATACCACTTGGCTTGGAAACCATCTGGTCCTACGCATCTTGGTGGCGGATACAGACCACTGAATTTCCACACACTGGATGGAGGCTACCAGGGCCTCCTTTTGACCCCCCGTAGGGCTAGGGAAGGAGTATCTTGTCAGATACGCTTGAATCAGGGAAGGACCAGGGGAGTAGATTTGAAATAAAACTTGGTATAATAGTCTCTTAACAGCTGTTGTATGTCCTAGGACTGATGATTTATCTTACCAAAACACGGGTCTCTCATTTGCAGCACACAGGCTGCTTGGGTCCATGAGCAAAGTTTGCAGGCGAACTGCTGAGCACCTCAGGCTCCATCTTCATAACTGGAGTGCTTGAGAAAGACCATGGCTTGAGGAACCTGACTATCAATAATGGCATGCAAGTTCTGTTTCAGTGCTCTAATTTTTTCAGCCACAATGTTATCTCCCAGTGTGTAAAGCTACTGATGTGTCTGCAACTGATCAAACTGTGTGATATAATGCTCGGTCTGTCTCCACTTCTCTGCAGCAGCACAGGAGATAATATCACCCTGGATAACAGCTTTTATTGTATTCCAAAGAAGAGGGATTGTATCCCTTAAGAAGGGAGTAATTTAATTGTCAGAAGGTGGAATGCTGAACCTTCGCTAGGTCCACTGTAAGAAGAAGAGAGTTATGATCTGATAATAGCTGTGGCCCATGCATGAGGCCTCTTATCGTGGAAAAATGCTCGCAGGTTGTAAAGAAGTAAATCAATGACATTGTTAAATTGAGGTCTCCCCCTAGAATCAAGTGACCCTGGAGAAGGTCCATCAGTCTGCCTAAGAATTGTTTAAACACCGGAGAAGCTGAGTTAGGTGGGAAATAGATATTTGCCAGCGTAAACTCTGTATTAAAGAGGTGACCTGAAGAATGATGTACTGACCTTGAGAGTCACAAAATTTGTGGGGTAAAGTAAATGGGGTGGTCAAAAGAATTAGTATTGTGACCCTGCTACGCTTCCCCTTGGCATGAGAAGAGGAACACACTATATATCTATCCCCCACCAAGCTAGTTTTAGGTGTTCTGTGGTAGTAAGTTGAGTTTCCTGAAGGAAGATGACATCGGCTGACCGAACGCAGAGTGAATGAATAAATTTGGTTTGCTTAATCAGATTATTTAAACCAGTAATGTTCTGAGAAAATACAAGTACTGGGGTCACAGCATAGTGAGAGTGAAAGAAAGAGATTACCCCTGAAAAAGGAGTGCTCCCACCCCGCCAAAACTGGCACGGCCCACAGCTGGATACCCCTGACAGCTGCCCAGTGCCACGGACTCCCATAACCAGCAATGTGCCACAGGGATCTGTGCTGGGACTAGTCCTCTTTAATGTCTTCATAAGCAACATTGCAGAGGGGCTTGAGGGGAAGGTATGCCTCTTTGCAGATGACACTAAGGTCTGCAAAAGGGTCAACACTCGGGGATGGGGGTGGAAAAAATGAGAAAGGACCTAAAAATGCTTTAGGAGTGGTCGAGAGTGTGGCAGCTACGATCAATGCAAAGAACTGTAAAATCATGCACCTGGGGCACATAAATCCAAGGGAGGAGTACAGAGATTGGGGGGGGGGGTGAGCTACTAACGGTCACCAGTCAAGAAAGGGACCTGGGGGTAATCATATCTGATGACCTAAAGGTAACCAAACAATGTGAGAAGGCTGTGGAGAGAGCCAGTGGGATGCTAGGGTGCACAGGAAGAGGTATTAGCAGCAGGAAAAAGGAGGTGGTTATGCCACTGTACAGATCACTAGTGAGACTTCATCTGGAGTACTGTGTCCAGTTCTAGAGCCTACATCTCCAGAAGAACATAGACAAAATAGAGGCAGTCCAGAGAAGGGCAACAAAAATGGTACAGGGACTGCACAAAAAGTCATATGAGGAAAGACAAGAGGACCTCAATATGTATTCCCTGGAGGAGAGGAGAGAGGGGGGATATGATAGAGACATTCAAGTACATCAGCAGTTTAAACAAGGTACAGGAGGGTAGCATCTTTCAGAAAAGAAGGTGTACAAGAACAAGTGTGCATGATATGAGGCTAGACGGGGGGTAGGGTCAGGAGCAATGTGAGGAAGCACTTTTCATTAGAAATAGTAGTGGACACTTGGAACAGCCTCCCTGCAGAGGTGGTGGGGGCAAAAACAGTAGGGGAATTCAAGAATGCATGGGATAGACTTAAAGGTGAAGTAAACATTGCAGGAGTCACTCAAATTGTGAAAGCCCATAAAAAGATCTTTCAGATGAGGTATTGGGCTTACCTACAGGTGTCAGGAGTCCTGACATATAAATATCTAAATAATTTAAAAATCACAACAAGGTAGCAGCCATTTAATGGAATCTTGAGACAGTGATGTCACTGAGGGGCAAGCTGTAATTAACAACATACAGCTTGCCCCTCAGTGACATCACAGTCTGTTTTAAGATTACATAAAATGGCTGCTGACTTGTTTTGATTTACAGATTATTTAGATATTCATATCTCAGATCTCCTGAGACCTACACGGAAGTCCAATACCTGAAATATCTTTTCATGGGCTTTTTGCAACTTGAGTGACCCCTAAAATGTTTACTGACCCTTTAAAGAGTACTCTGGCAATAAGGAAGACAAGGTAAGCCGCAGATCAACTAAGGTCTGCGGTAATGCATTAGGTAGGGAAAAGGGGCAGACTAGGTGGGCCATACAGTCCTTATCTACCATCCCCTTCTGTGTAACTGTGATGTCACAACAGAGGATTATGACTTGAAGTGGGGAGTAAGCTATAAAGGCAGATGGACGCTAAAGGATAAAGATCATATATTCATGCAAACTTCCTTAGTAATAAATAATGGAGAGGAGAAATATATAAATATAGATGGAATGCAGGCAGAATTGCATCTAATTATTATGCTTTTTAAAGTTTTCTTTGCAGTATCAGTAGCTCTTTAAATCCAGATTTGTATAGATAAAATGTCCACTGAGACCTGCTGACATCTGAAAAAACAGGAACACTGAAGGGAAACAGATAGACTTAATATTACACAGATGTGTTTCCCTTAGAATTAAGCACTTAAACTTGGTGGGTGTACAACTGGAACAAACAAGTTCGCTCAAGTGCTAGGCAAACAATTTTTGTTCATCAGTACTATTGCCACTTTGAAGATAGAAGGGATGCAGCAAGACTTTCCAGCAGTGAGAAACAGTGCGGCTTTGTGACTCAGAGGGCTGGCAGACTTATTGTTTTGGTCTTCAGTGAATTTAAAATAATCTTCCTCTTTTTATTTTTGGGAATCATCCTTGCAAAGACAAAACAGACTTTCAAGTGGTGGTCAAGCTTAGAACAACAATTATGCGTTTCTCTATAAATATATTATTCCAGTCATTTTTCAGTCACTTCCCAGACTATAGCTTTAATGCACAAAAAAAATTAAGGTTTCAGTATAAAAACACATGACGATAATCGTAAAGACAGCATCCTCAACAGCATAGCCTCTAGATTAACTATTCTGTCTTTACACATATTACAAAATTAAAAGTAATTAAAGAAAAGAAACACAAGACTTCAGCCATGTTGGTTTTAAATGTCAGCATCCATTTTTTTGTTTGGTCCTGTACAATATTGGCCATCCTTGGCTCCTCAGGTAGCAGCAGGGTTGTGACTCTTAAATGGGATCTTGCCAGTGCTAACAAGGACTCGGCAAGGAAAACACCATCCAAACACTGCTCGGGTCACTGGTACCTGCCCTCTCTTCTGATTTTTCCCCTCTCTGCCCTGGAGGAGCTGCTGAAGAAAAACCTCCAGGCAGGCACAACCCAAGAAGACACTAGTGCTTTTGGTTTTGAGCACAAGAAAAGCTTTGATTTAAATATAATATGATTCTCAATGCAACATCAGCTCATTAGTACAAGATGGACCACTGCATCAGCAATAAGTTGATACTTTTTATTCTAGCAGTCTAAATTGCCTATTATCACTATTTCTTGATCTAAATGTAAATAAAAACAAGAGGGAGATAGCATAATCCTGTGTTATTGTGGCTCAATGACAGCCCTCCGGCCGCTTGGTGAGAAGGGCATGGGTTTTAGTCCCATAATTTAGACTTGGGCCCATATCCAATGCTGGCATACTGCAATGCAATACTTGGGTATGCTACCTTTTTTATTTGTTTAATGGGAATGGCTACCAACTATGTAGTTTGATCAAATCAGGCAAGCTTCAAATAATTAGTAAGTACATTTACGTAAGAACTTATCGTAACAGTAGATCTTCGAGAGAGGCTCTTGCAGTAGGTAATTACATATAGGACTGACGCCGGTAGGCGTCAGGACCCCAGGTAAAAATTTCTAGCCAGCAGTCACTTGTGGGGGACCGCCCCCACGTCAGGTGACCAACGTCATGCGACATCAGTATAAAGGGGCAGTCCCCCACACCCGACTTCCAGTTCTTTCCCGCCAAAGGTTCAAAAGGGCGAGAAGAGAGAGAAGCGGATATTTCCCAACCTGGAAAAGGAGCTAAAAAAGCTTAGGGGGATGGAGGGTGGGAAGGTATTACCTACTGCAAGAGCACTCTCGAAGTAAGATCTTAGGATCGTACGATGCTGGGTAACGTACAGTCCTGCCAAACCCCAAAGTGAGCTCAGCTCCTGGTGATATAATCCTTAAATTCCATTTATTGAATAATCATGCTAGCAAACAACAGTCCGCCAATGTTTCATAGCTCATACCACTTTGTCAAGGTGTGTGGTAGTCATCCATCCTTATAGGTCTTCAAATCTCCCTCTTTTAAACAGTCCACTTAAAAGGTAATCCTGCCAGCTCAGCCCCATTTCCTTCCCTTTTAACTGGAGGACCTCTACCTTCCCAGTTGTGATGTCTCAGTTTAAAGACAGGAGCTGGCTCCCCCCCACACAGACTTGAAAGCTGGGGATAGAAACTTTATAGCCAGTGTGGCTCATGCCAGGAATAATCTTCCGCTTCAGCATGAACAGAGGGGAGAATAATGTAACTGAAAAAAAAAAACAGTCTTCAAGAATTAAAGATTGTATAAAAGTGGTGAGCGACCGTTCTTGAGACTTAATGCTATCATCACTGACAGGGTTATACTGTTTTTATTTATATGTTAATATGTCCCCCGGAGCCACTTGCTGCTGTATGAAAAAATTACTCACCTTAGTAATGTTGTTTCTTCTATTGGAGTCTTGCTATATTATGACATATGCAGTGAGTCCCAACCTTCGAACTGCTCAGGAGGTGTATCGGTTGAAAACTCTGTCTGTTGTTCTTCAAACTCAAACTGTCAGATCTTTACGAGCTAAACTCACTGAGGTCCTGTGTGGAAGCTGTAAACCTACACTAGCCAACTAGCTACTAACATAATAACACATTTTTTGGTCCCAAAACAAAGACTCAAGTCAGGAGACCAAAAAAATGAAAAACACAACACCAAGTCACCCCAAAAAAAGGAGGGGTGAAAAACAACAAGGTGGGCACCTACTAAGTGCCAACACTGCACTGCCCACCCATATCCCAAAAACAGAGGTTCTGAGAGGGGCAGGCGGGGTGGAGGTCATAATATAGCAAGACTCCAATAGAAGAAACAACATTACTAAGGTAAGTAATTTTTTCTTCTAACAACATGAAGTCTTGCTATATTATGACATATGCAGACTACAAAGCAGTACCTCCATGGAGGAGGGACAGAACCTACTTGGGAAATAGGCTCTGTAGCACAGCCGTGCCAAACCGGGCATCACTCCTAGCCTGGATATCCAGGGAGTAATGCTTGGTAAAAGTATGAACTGTTTTCCAGGTAGCTGCTTGACATATCTCTAGAATAGGGATGTCCCTGGCCGCAGCCAGGGAAGCAGCTGTACCTCTGGTAGAGTGAGCCCTCAGGCCTGAGGGAGGAACCTTACCCAGTTTTTCATAACAAAATTGGATACAAGAAACAATCCACCTGGCAATGGATCTCTTAGTGGCAGGTTTCCCCTTACCAACCTCACCATAAGTGAGGAACAGTTGGAGGGAGTCAAACCTGTGACCCTTGGTACGCTCTATGTAGTAGCTAAGGGCTCTTTTGACATCTAAACTGTGCAGCCTCCTCTCGCCAGAGGAGGAGTGGTCAGTGAAGTACACCGGGAGAGACATAGATTGATTAAGGCGGAAATCTGAAACCACCTTAGGCAAGAACTTCCTGTTAGTCCTGAGGACCACCTTATCTCTATGAAAGGAGATAAAATCAGACTCCACTGACAAATCTTGTAATTCACTTATGCGTCTGGCAGAAGTGATGGCCACCAGAAACACAGTTTTCCAAGTCAAGTACTTAAGCTCTGCTGAAGACAAAGGCTCAAAACGGGGTTGCATAAGATGAGCAATGCAAACATTAAGGTCCCAAGCAGGGGCAGGGTCCCTGAATGGAGGGTTGGTGTGAAGCAATCCCTTTAAAAACTTGGAGAATACAGGGTGAGCTGAAAGAGAAGAGGGCTTACCTGCTGAAATAAAGGCAGACACAGCTGCCAGATGCACTTTTAGGGTAGCTGGTCTAAGACCCAAGGTATTCAGATGGACCATATAATCCAGGACTGCGGGTAAATCAGTAGATTCTGGGGAAATATGCTATCCAGCACACCAGATGGAAAATCTTTTCCATTTGGAATTATAAGTAGCCCTGGTGGAAGGTTTCCTAGAAGCCTTCAGGATATCCATTACACCTTGGGAGAGGTGTAGATCAGCAAACTCTAACTCTTCAAGAGCCAGGCCTTGAGATTGAGAGATTTGAGGTTCGGGTACCAAACCCTCCCCTGAACACAGGTTAACAGGTTGTGCTTCCTGGGAAGACACAGAGGAAGATGGACTGCTAAGGACAGCAGGAGTGGATACTAGGGTTGTCTGGGGCAATCAGGATCATCTTGCAGGGTTGAGACCTGATTTTGACTAGCACTTTGAACAGCAGAGGGAAGCATAGAGAAACTTCCCTTCCCAATTGAGGACTAAGGCATCCAGAGGGACTGGGCCTGCAGCAAAAAAGGGGAAGTTGGTGATTGTCTGGGGCTGCAAAAAGATCTATCTGTGGGGTGCCCCATCTGGCAAATACCACCTCCAGGACCAGGGGATCCAGTGACCATTCGTGATGGCCCTGGGAAATCCTGCTGAGAGCATCTGCCAGGACATTGTCCTTGCCTGGGAGGTGAACTGCTGTAAGGGAGGTGTTCAGGGAGTAAGCCAGAGACCACAACTTCATTGCTTCAGTGCACAAGGCCGTAGACCAAGTGCCCCCTTGCTTGTTGATGTACCACATTGTGGTGGTGTTGTCTGTTCTGACTTGTACCACTTTGTTCTGAACAGACTTGGAAAAAACTTGAAGTGCTAGAAAAACTGCTCTGAGTTCTAACAGATTGATGTGGAGCAGGGATTCCTGAGGGGACCACAACCCCTGGGTAGTGAGGTCGCCCATGTGAGCTCCCCATCCCAAGAGGGATGCATCCGTAGTAAGGATTAAGGAGTGAGACTGGGTGACAAAACGAACCCCTTGTCTGAGATTGCTCTGATCCTGCCACCATTGTAGGGCCTGGATCAGGGCTCGAGTCACTGGGATCAATTTGGTTAGAGGGTCTTTCCTTTGAGACCAGAAGGCTCTCAAATGGAACTGAATGTCCCTCATCTGAAATCTTGCTCCCTGCACCACTGCTGTAGAAGCAGCCATGTGCCCTAGGAGCTGCAGAAAATGCCTTGCTGGTCGAGACACCTGCAGGGTGAATGAGGAGGCCAGAGAGACCAGGGTCCTTGCCCTGTCCAAAGGGAGGAAGGCTCTGGCTTTCTCTGTGTTCAGCTCTGTGCCCATGAAGGTGAGGAGCTGAACAGGCTCTAGAACTGACTTTGAAAGATTCAGAAGGAACCCTAGGGAGGTGAGCAGTTGCTGAGTTATTTGTAGGTGTAACTTGACTTGGTCTGGAGACTGGCCTACTATGAGCCAGTCATCCAGGTAAGGGAAGATGGCAATTTTTTGCCTTCTTAGCGAAGCAACTGCCACTGCCAGGCATTTTGTGAACACCCTTGGAGCAGAGGTGAGGCCAAAGGGCATTGCTCTGAACTGGTAATGGCCTGAGGCAGCTCAACCTGAGGTGCTTTGATGGGAGCTTCTAATGAGAATATGGAAGTAGGCATCCTTGAGGTCCAGGGACGCTAGCCAGTCCCCTGGCCTTAAAGAGGGTAGAATAATTCCCAGAGTCACCATTTTGAATTTTGGTTTTAAAAGGTGCTTGTTTAAGTATCTGAGATCCAGGATGGGCCGCCATTCTCCTGTCTTTTTTGGGGTAAGGAAGTACCTGGAGTGCAACCCTTTGCCCTGGTGTAGGGGTGGAACCCTTTCCACGGCTTTGAGAGCCAGGAGGGAAGAGACCTCTGCCTCTAGGGCAAGTGCCTCTGAGGGATTTGCAGGTGGAAAGGATCTGGTTCTCATCTTTGGAAACTTTTTGAAGCTGAGAACCAGTCCCTGGCTTACTACTTCCAGGACCCACTTGTCTGATGTCAGAGACTCCCAGTCCTGGACAAAGTAAGCCAGCCTGCCCCCTACAGGTAGTTGAGAATCGGCCCTGGCAACCCCATCAGGGTGCCTGCTTGGCAGGGGCTTTGGGCTGAGGGGTGGAAGCAGGCCTACCTGCACCCCGTCTGCCTCTCCCTCTAAAGAACCCCCTCTGGGCAAAAGCTGAAGAGGAGGCCTGGGCTTGGTAAAAAGGCCTATGAAAAGGCCTGCCCCTGCCCCTGGGAAGCTGCCTTTGAGGAGTGGCCTGCCTTTCCTTGGTCTGTGCACTCCTATAGGTGGTCCTATACTCATCCATTTTCTTCATGTAATTCTCTGTCTGCTCCCCAAACAGAGAATCACCCACAACAGGAAAATCCATGGCCTTAGTCTGGGTATCCTGTGACAGGCTAGTACGTCTGAGCCAAGCCATCCTGCGAAGGGCCACAGATGTAGCCATGACTCTTGATGAAACATCATTTGAGTCCACTGCAGCATGGAATTGCACCTTGGATGCCTCAATACCATCAGCAGCCACCTGTTCCAGCTCCTTGGCAAGCTGGCCAGGGACCTGTTTTGCAAGAGCCATAACAGTATCCCATCTGGATTTCTGGTATCTAGCAACGTAAGCCATATAATTTGCCTGTCTGAGTCCCAAAGATGCTGCCATGTACTGTTTCTTTGCCATGGCATCAACCTTCCTGAGTCCTTGTCCGGGGGTGAGGCCAAGGGAATATTTGCCTTGTCACAGGCTGCAGCCTGCACTACCCCAACATGGCTGCATTGTTGTGTAAGAACCCGTATCAGAGCCTGACAATGTGTACCTCTTGTCCATTCTCTTATCCACAGGAGGTACAGTGTGAGGAGTTTTAGAATTTTAAAAGTCTGTTTCCCAAAGATTTATGCAAGGGAATAGACAATCTCCTGGACTCTGGGATATCCATCATTTCCACATAGTCAGGCTCCTCTTGATCATCCACAGATTCCTCCATAGGGAGCTGGAGGGTTTCAGCCACTTTTTATAGAACATAAAATGAGAAGGGGACTCAGAAAGCCTAGGAGGGAACCTCTGAAGGTCTGTCTGGGGAGATGTCGGTGATGGGCACATCCAGACTTTCAAATCCGCGTTCACTCTCCTCATACTCCTCTTCCCCTCCTCCGGTTCATAATATTCCTCTAAATCATAGTCTTGAACTGGTGGAACCAGCCGAACCGGGCACTTCACTTGATGGCACCGTCTGGTCGGAACCGAGAAAGCGACTGGACAATCTGAATCGCTTTGGTTATTTATTCAGCGGTTGGAGGGGAAAGTTTTGGCTCCACACCAGCTGATTTTCTAGTCCCTTTTGCTGGAACCGACCCCTCAGAGTCGGCTCTCCTTTTGCCCGAGGAAGTCTCACCCTGGTCAGAGGGCACTCACTCTGGTTCGGTTGGAACCGAACCGGGCTGGCCATCCGGGTCAGCGGACTTCTTGGCCTCCCTTTCCCTGAGCCTACCAACTCTCTTATCCAGGGTAGCTGCAGGAAAATTTTTACAAATCTGGCAGTCTGCATTGAGGTGGTCAAACCCCAGACAATAAACACAGGTGGTGTGGGGGTCAGCCTTGGCAAAGGCTTCCCCACACACACTGCAGTGTTGAAACCCAGTGGGCCCGGTTTTTCTTTTGGGTTTCTCAGACACAGTGCCAGTCCTAACCAAACTTGCCCGTTTATGGCAATCCACCAAGCAAGACCCTCTTATCGGTTCCCAACCGTGTCACGGGTCGTGGAAAAAAACGTAAGAAATTCCGTTTTTTTTAGAACCAATAAGAACCGGTAACCACACTCTAAATTATAGAATAAAATATTTTTAAACAACCTGATCGGCTCAAGAGTGAACCGATAACCGTTTACAAGTTCCACACAGAAAGAAATAATGTAAAGCTATCTAATACTCACAAATACCACAAACAGAGCTCGAACCGACCGGTTGCGGTTTAAATTCGGTCAAAAAACCGAGAAATTAATACTTTTAACCAACAAAATGAACCGAGCAGAAGGAGAAATCTCCGGAGCGACTGTTCAGTGAGGCGGAGTAAAGAATCTGACAGTTTGAGTTTGAAGAACAACAGACAGAGTTTTCAACCGAGCTCGAGCTCAGCGTTCCATGCCTGGCATGGAAAGTTAACTCTTTCACCTCCAGAGCAGTTCGAAGGTTGGGACTCACTGCATATGTCATAATATAGCAAGACTTCATGTTGTTAGAAAAGAGTGGTTTCATGTGCCTTCGGCTGGAGCAAGAACAGCAAAGCTAAGCTGTGCTTGCTCAAGCTGAAGGCCAGTGAAACCACTCTAATATAAGAACGAGTGGTGATGGGGCACATATTAACATATTATTGATTGAAAGTGATCAATAATATTTTTTTAAAAACTGTTCCCGTTTCCAGGGCATCTGCATGTGAGACGCTCTTCACAGAATAAGAGTATCTCATGCGCAGGGGAAAGGAGCGCTCTGACTGGTCGGGAGTGCTCCCTCGACCTATAATATAGAATGAAAATATTAAATGATGCCATTTTTGTTAGTATAGCTGTAACTCTTCCAATAATTGTGAAATTTCTGACATTTCTGTGGAACATCTCCAAGGACATATTTGGAAATAAGACTTGTTCTTGTAAGGTCTTCCAATTTGCCTCCACTTGGACCAGCACCTTGACTACTCTGGGCACATGACACAGCTTGTTACCAAAGAGGCTTGCAAAACTCAGAGCCAGGGCTACAAATATTTTTTTTTCTGGATGGCCGTCCATGGGATAGACAGAAAGAAAATGTTACCTGTCCTACATAATTTATACCTGTCCAATCAATTCTGAGGTAAATTTGGAAAAAAGGGCAGACTGGATCTGTTTTAAAATCTCATCCATGCTCAGCCTCAAAGAGTCCCACTCAGTTGAATGAAAACAATTCTGGATGTGGATGTTGCTGCAGTGAAGTACTGTCAGCAGTGTAGAAGTAATACCGTTCATACCCACTTTTTTTTTTTTTTTTAGAGCAAATACAGCTAGAAAAGGCTGAAAGGGCAGAATGGATGGACCATCAGTCTTCTTCTGCCGGCACTGTCTATGTTTCTAAGAGGGCTTCTAATTGTGACTTTTCCCCACCAGTACCCCACAACATTTCCCTCATATAATGGGCAGCTGTTCTGCTGCTGTGCCACAAGTTCAGTAACTAATTTCCAGAGCTCTGAAAAGGGTTTCAAAGGGCATCTTCCCCACCCATGCTACAACACACAAACATATTGTCTCTCCTATTTATAATGGCCTGCTCTGCTGCCTGCCTCCTCCTTTACACCTAAAGGGACATACTGTCTGCTTTATCTCTACTATTTTCTACTCCCAATGCCTAGTCTGTGGTGGAGTGGTGGTAGTTAGACATTTTTTTTTTTACTTCCACCCCTGAGCCCTGATGAGGGCTGTTCTTTAAATAAAGAGCTCACCTCATGTGTTCCATTCTGATGGTCAGAGAGAAGCAGGGACATCAACTATGCATGTACAAAGATCAAAAGTGCAAGCACAGTTGCAAGACTCTCCAATTGTTAAGGCAGATTCCCGCTCTGTCTGCTGCCCCAGTTGCTGCTGCGCTGGAATCAGGCTGGCAGATGGCATGCAAAGGAATGTCTCAGCATCAGCACGTCCGTCTGACCCACCCTACCTGATCTCACTGCTGGCTCCACGGCAGTCTACTGCTGGTCCTAGTGCCCACCAAAACAACAGAGGCTGCGGACTTCCGGTGACGTCATGCTATCTGCCACATCTTAGATCAGCAGCTCCCGCTGTGATCGACCTTACAACCTCCAAATTTCAGCCTTTTAAATAGAAATCAATATATCCAAAACCCGCGGAGGACACAGAATGCTGCGAGCAAGGGACCGAACAAAAATAAAAGCGATTGCAGCGCCGGATGATGAAGGATTGTCGGAGGGCGGCTCAGAAAGCGAGGGCTCCCAGGCCTCATCGGCCTCGTGCCGTAGCGTGACTACATGTAGCCACATCCCGGTAGACACCCTCCAGCGAGAAATGGCACAGATGCTAGCCAAGCTTCACGATTTTTGCAAAGAAATGCGATCTACTGCCCCGGGCTTCCGTACTGACATTAATAAACTGGAGAAGCGGCAAGAGACCATTGAGACTCAGGTCACCGAAACGGATGGTAGGGTGGGCTGTACTGAGAGGGCTATCGTGCAGCTACACCATAGTACAAAACAACTCCAGGACAGGGCTGATGATGCGGAGAGCAGGAATCGCCGTAACAACATTCAGATTGCTGGCATACCTGAGGGAGCTGAGGGCTCTGACATCATCCAATTCTTACAGAACACCCTCTGTGCAGTGCTCGCCCTCCTGCCTCACTACACCCTGGAGTTCGAGCGGGTTCACTGCACCCTAGGCCCAAGGCCAGCTCCTGGGGCACGCCCAAGAGTGACAATGGCCAAATTCCTACGGTTTTAGGAGAAGGAAAATGTGCTACATGCGGCATGGAAGAAGGGGGTGGTACTTCTTAATAATCAGCGGCTGTATTTGAAAATGAGCTTGCCCCGGAGGTTATGCTGAGACGGAGGGCCTACATCCCCATTATGAAAGCACTCAAAAATGCAGGCATTCGATTTAGGATGCCATATCCAGTGAAGATGACAATCTGCTTCAAAGATGGTACCCTCACCTTTGACTCAGCGACTGCAGCTATGGTGGCGTTGAAGTCTAGGAAGATAGACGTACCCCAGCCGAGACCCAGAGCTGACACAGCTGGCCCCTCGATTGCAGCAAGACTTTCCCAGAGGATGTGGAGTGGTGACCAGCAAGAGGCAAGGCGCTGTCAGTGAGCAGAGGCAATACAGGACATTGTGAGCACCCTGAAGGCACGGCAGACCGCCCCTGTTCCTGACCATTTGGAGTCCTCAGGCACCCTGGGATGAAGTTAAGGCCAGCTGACCAGAACATCAAGTATCTTCTTTGAAACAGACTCTACTAACATAAACATACCGCTATGTAATGAAACAATTAAGGTTAAACTCGGGGATTCCTGTGGGCGCAATCCGACACTGCTATAACTCTGTAAATCTCAGCTCTGGGAGTCTGTGGTGCTTACGTAGTTGATGCTTCCGGTCAGCCAAGTGGGGTTGGTGCCCTCCCTTGCCTCCCCTTGCTCCCCGACGCTGCCTTGAAGCGGTCGGTGAGCCTCCCTAATGCCTTTCTCCTCTTCCCTTGTGTTCCCTGCTCTTCCTCCTCTCCCCCTAGGTCCCAGACCTCGCAGTGCTGTCTGGATTAAGAGTCTGTTGGTGGGGGTCTGTCTGGGGAGCACAGTGTCGGTGCTGTCTGGTGGTTTGGCTTATCTCTCAGGCTGTGGGCTCAGTGCAAGGGCCTGCTGGTGGTGGGGTGGGCGGGTCTCCTCTCCATTCTTCCCCTCTGGGCCAGGGCCCAGGGGTAGGAGGAGGTGGAGTCGCAGTTTTGATGGTGGAGAGGGGGCTTGACTGCTTGGGTGGCTGGACTAGGCCATCCCCTCAAATTTCCACCTCTGTCCCCTCCCTATATGCTAATGCATACACACGCGCCCACACTAGGAGAGACGAGCAGAGAGTGCTACACTGATGTGAGTAATTGCTCTGCCCCATATGGGATGGGGGTGAATTTTCCGTTGCTGAGCATGATTCCTGTATTTTGGGAGGGTGGGGGTGCGAGGTCTGCTGTGGCCCAAACCCTGCTGACTCAGAACTTCCAACTGTACACTGAAGTGGGGGGCCTTCCGCTCCCGTATGCAAGTGCTGGGGACTGAGGGACACCTCTGTCACCCATAGGTTCATCTTATACCTGGGTCGCTTTGAGCCAGCCCGGGAGGGGAAGGAGAATTTTAGACCCGGTTCGCTGCAACGCACAATGTTCCTGCCTTTTGTCAGCTAAGTTACATATCTGCATTCCCGTTTAATATGAATAGACAATGCTGATCATTTCTCATAGTTAGATATGTTATTACAGTCATCTGCTGAGATGTGGGTTGAGGGGTCAGTTGGGGTGGGGGGTGTGACGACTGTCCTTAATAATTAGCCTGCCCCACAAAACATGGTGATTAGTGAGGTAAACACCAAGGTACAGAAGTTATTAGGGAGCAGAACAGATTTAAATGTAAAAAGGCAACGGCAGTAAGGACAGAAATGGGCTAAAGGGGTAAGGCTATCAAAAGTGGAGGGTGATGAGTACCAATGCCCGTAGTCTGTGTAACAAGCTCCCTGAACTAGTGGCCTTGATGGAAGAGGGTTGCCTGGATATTGTGGCAGTCACAGAAACATGGTACACAGAGAACCATGACTGGGATGTCAACATACCAGGATACACAATCTATAGGAGGGACAGGGAGGGTAAAAGAGAAGGAGGGGTAGCTCTCTATGTAAAGGAAGGGATCAAAGCAACAGAACTAAAGAGTAAACAGGGAGAAGACGAGGCACTTTGGGTCACCCTGGAGACAGGAAATGGCACCACAATCCGTATGGGGGTTGTATACAGACCCCCATCTCAGGGGCAGGGAATGGACAAGGAAATGATAGAAGGCTTTCTTAGAATGGCAGAAAAAGGGGAGATATTGTTGATGGGGGACCTGAATATGCCAGATGTTAACTGGAGCACCTTTGCTGCAGGAACATCCAAGAGCAGGGTCATTCTTGATGCCCTACAGGGGCATGCCTCAGACAGCTAGTATTGGAACCCACTCGGGAGGGAGCAATCTCAGACCTGGTACTCTCAAATGGGGATGGAGAAAGAATCTCAGATTTAGAAGTGGGTAGCCATCTGGGAACAAGCGACCACCAAACAGTGTGATTCATGATAAACACAGCCATACAATCAAGCCATACAAAAGTAAGAGTACTGGACTTTAGGAGGGCCGACTTTGGGAAAAATGAGAAAGTGCCTCAGAAAAGCACTAGCAAACAGGCAAGAAGGAGGGGTGGAGGAACAATGGGGAGTGATCAAAACAGCCATCACAGAGGCAACAAGCCTTTGTGTAAAGCAAATCAATAAAACACAACGAAGGAAAAAAACGCTATGGTTCTCAAAAGAGGTGGCAGGGAAGGTTAAGGAGAAAAGGACAGCATTCAGGAAATATAAGGAAACACAGAAGGAGCAGGACAGAGAACTTTATCAGTTAAAGCAGAAAGAGGCTGGGAAGGCAGTCAGAATAGCAAAGGCCCAAACCGAGGAAAGGATAGCCAATTCTGTTAGAGGGGATAACACCTTTATAGGTACATTAGGAGCAAAGAAAGACCAAAGGAGGGATACTGAAGCTTAATAAAGGGAGGGAATGTGGTAGGGTGACAGTGAAAAGCAGGGATACTGAACGAATATTTCTGCTCAGTATTCACAAAGGAAGAGGAGGGAATTACCTAAACCAAACAAGAGAAACACTCTGAAGACGGGGGTCGATACCAGTCCATTTACAGAAGAAAGGGTTCTGAAAGAACTGATAAAATTGAAGGTGGACAAAGCAATGGGGCCTGATGGGATTCACCCAGGAATTCTAAAAGAACTAAGGGTAGAACTAGTGACACCGCTGACTGCTCTCTTTAACAAATCATGGGAGGATGGGGTGGTACCCGAGGACTGGAGGAGGGCAAATGTGATTCCTCTTCACAAAAGTGGGAGCAGGACAGAGGCAGGAAACTACAGACCAGTTAGTTTGACCTCAGTGGTAGGGAAAATGATGGAATCATTTATGAAGGAAAGAATTGTTGAGTACCTAGAGGCCAGTGGGGCAGGGACCCAAGGCAGCATGGATTCACGATGGGAAGGTCGGTCAGATGAATCTAATAGATTTCTTTGACTGGGTGACCAAAGTAGTAGACCAGGAGGGCTGTGGACATGGCCTACCTAGATTTTAGCAAAGCATTTGATAGAGTCCCACACAAAAGATTAATTCACAAGATAACCAGCCTTGGAGTGGGTCCCAGGTGGTAGCCTGGATAAAAATTGGCTAGAAAACAGGGCCATAAGGGTAATAGTAAATGGAATACACAGTGAAGAAAGGAGGGTTACTGGTGGGGTTCCGCAGGGGTTCAGTACTGGGACCGGTCCTTTTTAATGTCTTTATAAGTGACATTGGAGAGCACCTGGAAGGAAAAGTATGTCTCTTTGCAGATGACACAAAGATCTGCAACAGGGTTGATACACAAGATGGAGTGGAAAGGATGAGAAGGGACTTGGCAAGGTTGGAGGAATGGTCAAATATATGGCAGCTCAGATTCAATGCAAAGAAGTGCAAGATAATGCACATGGGAAACAAAATCCAAGGGGAAGTGTACACAATGGGGGGTGAGATAATGACTACAGTAAAAATAGAAAGGGACCTGGGGTAATTATATCAGATGACCTAAAGGTGGGCAAGCAATGAGAAGGCAGTAAGGAAGGCAGGGGATACTGGGATGCATAGGAAGAGGCATCAATAGTAGAAAACAGGAAGTTGTTATCCCTCTGTACAGACAGTTGGTGAGACCCCATCTGGAGTACTGTGTGCAGTTCTGGAGACCCCATCTCCGCAGAAGACATAGACAGAGTGGAAGCTGTCCAGAGGAGGGCAACCAAAATGGTGCAGGGTCTGCACCAGAAGACATACGAAGAAAGACTAAAGGAGCTTAATATGTATACCCTAGAGGAAAGGAGGGAGAGAGGGGACATGATAGAAACTTTCAAGTACCTCAAGGGAATTAACAAAGTCCAAGAGGGTAGCATCTTCCAGAAAAAGAGATGTACAAGAACAAGGGGGCACAATTTGAAGATAGAGGGGGGAGGCTCAGAGGTAATGTGAGGAAGTATTTTTTCACTGAGAGGGTTGTGGATGCATGGAACTGCCTCCCTGAGGAGGTTGTGGAGTCAAGAACAGTGGGGGACTTCAAGAATGCATGGGACAGGCATAAGGCAGTCCTAGTGGGGGGTAGGAGGAAGTAAGCTGTTGGTTAACTAGGATTTGCAGCTTATCTGTTAGGTAGGAAAATGGGCAGACTAGGTGGGCCAAGCGGTCCTTATCTGCCGTCAAATTCTATGCTTCTATGACCTTCTTCACTAATGGCATCTCTATGAACTGCTTAAGCACTGATGATGATAAGATAATGACATGTTACGGAGGAGGGTGTCGAAAGATGTGTGCTGTCTGCTCAACACAGGTACCCCGAAATTGGATGAAGCCATGGGAGTCCATGTGGCTGGGTTGGGGTTGGTTAGGGGGCTGATTTTCTGGCCCCACTGCCTCCCCTTCCTGCAGAAGCCGCCACGCCCGTGGCTTTGGGGTGCCATTTAACTCCGTAATTTAATTCCTCCTCACTGACTGTTAGAGGGAATTGATTAGTCCTGCCCTTGAAAGATGACAACAGAGGAGGGTCCAAGCTCTCTCTCTACTTGCTAAGAGGGACTGGGGGATTGGGGAATACAGGTGGTTCCTACCTCCCCCCCTCCTCCTCACTGGTAGCCCTGGCGCGGACCTCTTTCTTAAGGCTACCCTTTTGCCTACTACACCCTTCCTAAAGTCGATCACTGCCTTTCCATATGACGTCCTATATTTTCCCCCTTTTTCATTTGTTTTTTTCCCTGTATCCTATTTAGACACTATAGATGTCTGGAGGACCCACACCAAAGGGAAGACTTCTCCTCGGAAGGAGATTTCTCACTTCAGGGTCTAGAAATGACCCTACTCCATGGAAGCACTAGTTTTTGTTGTGCCGGCGTAGTGGCCCAGTTGGCTGCATGTCGGAATTTGTTACAGGTTAGGTTCTTAGTACTAGTAAGTACTGACTCCCTGTTGCAAGTTAACTTCATACATAAAGTACATGTTGTGAAAGGTTTTTATGAGTATCAGAATTGCTATTGTTCTAATAATCTAGTCGACTATCATTATGTAAAGAGACCCAGAAAACCTCTGACAGAGGATCCACGAGAAGATCTGCTTATCCGGGGGGAGGAGGGGAAACCCCTTGACAGCGTTTCACCCCAGTTCAGCTCATGACCTCTCCGCACCTGAAACTCCTATCACATAACATAAATGGCTTGTCCTCTCCTATCAAGAGATCCAGAGTTCTAGCATACTTGAGGAAAAGTAAATCTGATTTGATTTACCTTCAAGAAACTCATCTAAATTCTACAGAACATGCCAAGTTGGCACAGTTACGTCATGGTGAGGTTTTTTACTCCTCTAGCGGTAGAGACATACGTAGAGGAGTGGCAATTATAATACCCCCGCACACACCCTTTAATCTGGGATTGCGTTGGGCTGACCCTGAAGGTAGACTAATTATCGTGCAGGGCACAGTTGGTGCCGGGCAAGTTACCCTGGCGAACGTGTATCTCCCCCCTCCCCCCCTGGTCTCTCAACTGAAAACACTCCTGGATAAAATAGTTCAAATGACCAGAGGGACCTGCCTGTTGGCAGGAGATTTTAATCTCCTTCCAGACACTATTTTGGACTCCTCCAATCCACGTCCCCAAGGGCAAACAGCTAACCCACAACTCTAAGAGATTTACACAGGAGGTGGGTTGGTGCGATGTCTGGCGCTATACACATCCTCAAACACAAAACTATTCCCATAATTCCTCAGTACACCGTACTTATTCGCACATAGATCAAACCTATACCCAAATTGAGAACCTAAGCACATTAAAGGATGCACGGATGGGTGACATATCCCTTTCAGATCATGCCCCCTTAGTAACCACCTGTTACATGGGATTACAACCCAAAAATACCCGATGGAAACGCAACCCATACTGTCTCCGCTCCAAACAATTCCAAGAATACCTTTTGGACAAAATTTTGGAAATCGTAAGAAATAACCCCCCCAGAAGAATCATCCCTGCAATACACTGCGACACAGTGAAATCTGTCCTCCGTGGACATATAATTCAGCACAGAGTGGAACTAAACAAACAAACAAAGAGCAGAAGACCAAACTAGAGGACACATTACACTTTTTGCAAATGGCTCACAGGCAGGGGGATACTCCGGTTTCCCCTCAACTACAACAAACCAAGTAAGACTTTGACCACTTAGCCTTACAACAAACAGAGATCGCCTTAACCTTTTTGAGACAAAGATATTACGAGGTAGGGCCTAGAGCAACAAGGTTATTACCCAATCAGATCCGAAAACAAAATAAGTCCTCAGTTATAACTATTATCAGACACCCTTCACATGGCCAGCTCTTAACTAAGTTGCATGAGATAACTGAGGCATTCACTTCCTACTACTCTTTATATACTCTAGAACAAACCCCTACTACCCAACAAATAGGTCACTATCTCCACCCAATTACCATGCCTAAACTATCGGACACCCAGAGAGAAACCCTAAACACTTCAATTACAGAAATTGAACTGACCTCTGCCTTAGCCACAGTGAAAACCCTTAAGGCCCCAGGACCGGATGGGTATGGAATAGAATTGTGAGGTCACGTGGTGAGCGAGCAATGGAGTAGACGTCTCTGTCAGCGCTCCCGAGCCCCGCTGTAAAGTTTATTTCTGTCGCGCTTGTCTAGATTCCCTACGTAGCCAGAAACGCTTGGTGGGACACCCGATTTGTTACTGCTGCACGCGAAGAATCGATCGGGTTGTTTGGAGGTTTGGGGAGCCAGTATTGTGTTGCTGGTACAGTGCAGTAGGAGAGGCCGAGATGGAGCAAGGAAGCCCGAGCCTCTGGCAGCCAGAACCCCTAGCGACTAAGCAGTCTAAACCTCACCCGCCAGATTTGGAGGTCATCGGAAGACTGGAAGGCTAAGGGCCAGGAGGAACGATCAACAGCTGAGGACATCATGGAGATTAAACAGCTCCTTAAAGGGCTGGTATCTGATTTTCGGTTTAGAAACCGCATTGCAGGCTCTTACAGCGAGTGGGCGATGTGGAAGTCAGGATAACATCGCAAGGAAAAAAGTAGGCACCATTGACCAGGAAGTGGTCCACTTGAAAAGGCAGGTCAAGAAATTGGAAGGCCGGCTGGAAGATCAGGAAGCGAGGAGCCGCAGGAATAACCTAATAGTGGCAGGGCTCCCTGAAAGATCAGAGGGTACGGATTGCGTGGCTTTTATGCAGGAGCTGTTGCTGAAGCTGTTTGGGCCCACCCCATTCGGCGATGCTTACAATCTCGAGAGGGCCCATCGTGCATTGAGGGAGACCCCTCCACCGGGAGCTCGCCCCCTAGTCATAATAATGCACTTTTTGAACTATAAGGAGAAAATCCATGTTCTAAATAAGGCTAAAGCTAAAAGAAATTTATTTTGGCAAGGGGCCTCTCTCTGGCTTTTCCAGGACTTGGTTCCCTCGGTGAGGGAGAAGCAGAAGGCATACAGTAACATTAAAAAAAAAGTTGTATATGGCAGGACTGAAATTCAGGCTCCAGTATCCAGCTACTTTGGTGGTTAAACTCACAAGTGGGGATAGAAGGTACTCTACTGCGGAGGAAGCTCTTGAGAGTCTTAAAGTGGAACTGCTGGACTTGTTTAAATCGGGGACCTGAAGGAGAAGAACGGGCTGGGAAACTATCCATAAGACGACGAGAATTGGAACTTGAATGGGAACTTAAATAACACTGTGGACTCCTGAGAATGCTGAGAAGAAGCTTATCAGGCTTGGGGTTTCCTTCCCACCCCCCCCCTTTTTTTTTTCCTTCTCCCTGTTGTTTTTTTTCTTCCCTAAGGGGAATTTGTAATGTTGATTAACCTACTGCAGCAGACTATTTTAATGGGAGAAATCTAAACTATTGGATATTGGGCTCCCCTGAAAATTTTAAAGGAAAGGGGACGGTATCAAGAGAATAGGGGGGTAGAAAAGCTTTTGTGGGGTAATATGGGGGTTTGGGAGGCGACTAGAGGCATCTCACAAGCCAACTCACACACGTTCCGGGCAGATTAGGGAGGGCGATTGGAGGATCGGGGGCAGTATCAAGGGGTGTTTTGAGGGGGGGAGGAAAGAGAGAGAATCCACGATTGGCAACTCAAGAAAAGTTGACAATATGGGGAAGGGGATTAAGGCTGTAGATGTAGATGGGGCTACTTAAAATTTTATCTTGGAATGTGAAAGGTCTCCGAAGTAGGAAGAAAAGGCTGGTAGTACTTGGATATATTGGCCAGATGGGGATACATGTTGCTGCGCTTCAAGAAACCCACCTTTTGACTGAGGAATCGCACTTACTTAGGAAAGGTTGGGTAGGTACAGTCGTAGGACTGGGAAATGCGAAAGCCTCGGGTGGGGTAGCGATACTTGTCCGGAAGGGTGTCCTACACAATTGGGTCCACTGAGTTAGGGAAGATGGTAGAGGGTTATATACGATAGGCTCTTTTGGGTTTCCACTGGTCTGTGCCTCTATTTATGGGCCCACACCAGCTAAGTCAGAATTTTTGCCTCATTGGAGGAGGATATGGTTACACTTCCTTATGGGCCGTTGGTCTTGGCAGGAGATTGGAACGTTTGTGTTGACAATAGGATTGACAGAAAACCTCCTTCTAACAAAGGGCCTACTCCACCGCAGCTAGCGCTATACAGATTTTTGGAAGTTACAGCATTAGCTGACCCATACAGGGTTTACAGAGCTGGAGGGACTGAGATGACATTTTATTCTGGAGTGCATAAGACTTTCTCGAGGATTGACTTCTTTTTGGTCAATACGGAAGTTTTAAAAGGGGTTGTAGGGATTTATACTTATGAGAGAACACTTTCTGACCACTCCCCAATACAAATGATATGGAAGATGGATCATATTCCCTCTAAACCATATCGGTGGCGTCTAGACGATAGGCTATTAATGATGAGCAACTTGGCAACTAGTTTGGAAGGTAAACTTAAAGAAATTATTCAAGATCAAATCCCAACCCTTAGCAACAGGAATTTGGCTTGGCCTGCATGCAAAGTTTTGTATGCGGGATGGGCTCAAGAATACTCTGCTAGGTACAATAAGCTTACTAGGGCTCGGGAGGAATTCATAATGGGGGCCATTAAGTCCTTGTCTCCTTTGGAGGGATCCTCTAAGGAGAGCGACAGGGAGCTAAGAGAACTGAAAGAGGAATTTAAAGGGATCTGGTATTATAGGGCAGACCGATGGCTGGAGAGATTGAATGCTAAATATTTGCTGCAGGGAGATATACCAAGTCGGTTATTGGCTCATCGGATTAAGGAGTGGGAGGCTGAAAGGACGATTGTGGCAGTGCAGTTCGGAGACCAGATGATCTCAGAGCCTCAGCAGTTGGCTGACGCCTTTACGGACTATTATGCTGGGCTATATCAGGTGGGGCCCCTAAGTCAGTGATTGAGATTAGTGGGTTCTTAGATCAGATACCCCTACCTAGACTTACTCTGGAACAGGCCCTGCTCTGGCTGCCCCAATATAAGAATTGAAAATACTTGAGGTTATCAAAGATCTACCAAATGGGAAGGCACTAGGGCTGATGGCTCTTCGCTAAATTTTATAAAGTCCATGCAGAGACGTACACCCTTACTGAAAGAACTTTTTTTTAGCTATTATGAGTGAAGGGGTTCCCCATCCTCCACTTTACCAAGCTTATATTGTGCTGATTCCGAAGCCAGATAAACCCAGGCATCTACCAGGTAATTACAGGCCCATAGCCCTAATGAATCAAGATATGAAGATACTCACAAAAATCTTGGCCAATAGGGTTTTGAACGTTGCCCCTTTATTGATTAGCCAAGAACAAGTAGGGTTTATGCCGGGAAGGGGGGCCCAAGATGCTCTGAGGAAACTTCATCATATCCTAGAGAGAGCGGCCGATTCTGAATCTGCTATGGCTTTAATAGCGTTGGATGCTGAGAAGGCATTCGATCGGGTTTCCCATCAATTTTTATTTCTTACAATGGAGAGAATGGGATTCCCGAAGGAGCTTTTGGTAGGACTTAGAAATCTGTATAAAGCCCCTACAGTCCAAATTTTGTGTAATGGCTATCTTTCTAAGGAGGTTTCCCTCCAGAACGGGACAAGGCAGGGCTGTCCATTGTCACCTATCTTATTTAACCTCTACCTTGAGCCCTTGTTGAGATTTTTGGGGATGGAATCAGGAGTACAGGGGATTGAAGTTGTGGGGCTTGAGCTTAAATTATCGGTATTTGCTGATGATATTTTGCTTCATTTAGCCAATCCGGCTGAAAGCTTTCAGAGGGCTCTGGAAATTATTGAGAACTTTTCGAGGGTGTCTAATTATAAATTGAATTTGTCTAAAACTCAGGTTCTCCCACTCACAGCTCATACTCATAGGGCCGACTTCGATCATTTTCGGATTAATTGGGCTCCGGATAAAATTAAGTATTTGGGGATATGGATTCTGGCTAGATCCGCAGTTGGGGTGGAAGAAAATGTGGATGGGATCGTAGTCAAAATAAAGCAAGATATTGAAAGGTGGAGGAGGCTTCCTCTAAATTTCACTGCCAGAATGGGTCTAATTAAAATGAACCTCCTGCCTCGACTGCTTTATCCGATTTGTCTTTCTCCTTATTGTATCCCCAAGAGCAAGTTCACTTATATTCAAAGGATTATTCTGGAATTCCTTTGGAGCTCTAAACCTGCTAGGAAAAAACATATTGTGTTACGCCTCCCCCATCAGGAGGGAGGCATGCAGGTTCCAGATCTGATGTTATACTATGTTGCAGGACAACTTGGGTATATGGGGCGATGGGATAGACAGGGGGATAATGAGGTATATATTCCAACTTGGTTGCGGATTGAAAAGCTTGTTCTGGAGGGCCTAAAGCTCTCCCCAAATGCCCTTCTATATGTGGACCCGGCGACTTTGCCAGGTATCAGCAACCAATCTCCAATATATAAATCAGTTAAAGCGTGGTGGGAGTGGTTATCTCCGGGGCAAAGGAGAATACAAAGAGGGGCTAGGGACCAGCCGATAGTGGGAAATCCTAATTTTCGAGTGGGGAACCGGGTGTTGAGTGGGCAATGGAGGCCATTGTTATTGGACTTTAAAGTAGCGGATTGTATGGATGCAGATGGGGTGCACCTGCCTAAGCCATCTCGAGATTGGGACTTCTTTAAAAAGATTCAGTTAACTACACTCTTGCAAAAATTTATACGGGAGCGTATAACAGAAGGGGAAAATCAAGTTTTTACGTGGGAGCAGTTAAAGAATCTGGATCTTTCCTGTCATCCCTTGTCTAAAGTATATAAGATTTTGCTGGATTTTGTTGGTATCGGTACTGGAAATAGGACTCTATACTGGGATAGGGTTTTATCCCCCCTGAGAATTGATTGGATTGAAGTGTGGAAATATAAGAAATACCAGCCCATTCCAAAATATACTACTATGCAATTTTTTATTTGTTCAAATATCTACTACACTCCAGCTAAATTGTGTTCTAGTAAACTCAGACAGATCGATGTTTCCGATGTGACCGGGACTCTGGAGATCTACTACATGTTTTGTGGTTTTGCTCCAGGATTCAACCACTATGGGTCCAGATTAAAGAAAAAATGGACCCGGTATTAAATTATGCGGAGTATATCTGCCCTGAAATATGCATACTTGGGGACATGGGTAGAATATCATCGAATCTTGCTAAGTGCCATGTATCTCTCTTATCAGCAGTGGTCAAAGCTTTTGTTCTTAAGCATTGGAAAGATGATAACATTTATACTTATGACCAATGGCTGGGGGACTTTCTCCAAATCTTGGAGAGACTTAAGCAGAATATGTGGGTGGAAGGAATAAGACAATATTTGACAAGAAATGGGGAGCCCTGGAGGCAGTGTACTCATTGCAGTGGAAACGTCTTTGGGTCCGGATCTGTCTGTCTGAAGAGTAGTACCTGCTCTAGTTTTCATAAGACTAACCCTTCGGGAGTCGTATAGATGAAATGGTGCTTAAATGTTGAGAAGTTACGATCTCTTTATATATATCTCTCACATTTGGTTGGAGGTTGCTTAAAGGTTTGGTCTTTCTGGGTTGGGGAGTCAGGATTCTCTCTTCCTAGGGGCACAGTTACTCAGGGTCAGACGTAAATAGCATCTGAACTTACATGATGGTTGTGAGGGAAATGTGAGTAAGAACGGTCTGCTATTTTTTCGAATATTTTAATGTAACTGTGCATGTATATAGTTGTGGGGTTGTACATAGTTTCCACTTCCAGTTTGGGGAGGTGGGCCCGGGGTAATGCCTCGGGTTGTATGTGTATATGTCTTTGTCTTGGATATTAATGCATAATTTCAATAAAGAAGGTTGCAAAAAAAAAGAATTGTATACGGCAACTAGATCCCAGGTCTACCATAAACTTTTGAGGCCCTTCAATTCTATCCTGGAGGGAGACTTGCCTCCACCTTCATGGTTGTATGCAACCATCTCAGTTATCCCTAAGCCAGGGAAACCCCCCAGCTCTATGGTTCCTATAGACCAATCTCGGTCCTCAATAATGACTACAAACTATTTCTGTCTATCCTAGTCCACCGCCTACATACTTTTCTCCCCCAGCTTATAGATAGGGATCAAACTGACTTTGTGAGAACTCGATCCACTACGGACAACATTAAGCGCATCCTCCATTTGTCCCATAAGATGTACTCTTCTAACACTCCCTCAGTCTTAATTAGTCTTGACACGGAGAAGGTGTTTGATAGAGTGGCTTGGCCATTCCTGTACCAGGTTCTCCACATGGGCACGTTGCGGATTTCCGCTAGGGATGCCCACGACCTCTCTGGTAGAGTGAGCGTAAACTCTACCCTCCAACTTAACCTGCGCCATGGAATAGCAGTGACGAAGGCACGCCACTAGCCATGATGAGATACATCTGATAGCGACAGGTTGACCCAGCCGGGTCTCACTGAAGGAAACGAACAGTTGCTGAGCTTTGCGAAAATCCTTGGTTCTATCTAGATAGAAACGCAAGGCCCTCTTAACATCCAAAGAATGAAGAGAACATTCCCCTTCATTTCGGAAGTCCGCAAAATAAGAGGGAATGACCAAAGGTTGGTTTAGATGAAATTCTGACACAACCTTAGGAAGAAATTTAGGATGAGTACGAAGAACTACTTTATCCTTATGGAACACAGTATACGGAGGGTCTGTGACCAGGGCATGTATCTCAGAGACCCTGCGGGCTGAGGTAATGGCCACTAAGAAGGCAGTCTTCCAAGTGAGAAATTTTAGCTCACAGGAAGCCAGAGGTTCAAAAGGTTTCTGAGTGAGCATGTCTAGCACAAGATTAATGTCCCAGGCTGCGACTGGACGTCTTGTAGGAGGTATGCAGAATCCCCTTAAGAAACTTCTTAACCATAGGTAACTGAGCCAGAGTTAAGGAAATAACGGGGTCATGATACGCTGAAATGGCACTAAGATAAACTTTGACTGTAGAGTACTGCAGACCCGAATTTGAGAGGTCCAAAAGGTACTCCAAAACCTTATCTGGTGGACAGGAAAAGGGATTCAAAGAGGACTTTGCACACCAGAGTGAAAAACGCTTCCACTTGGCTGTGTAAGTTTTCCGAGTGGCTGGCTTCCGTGCAGCCAGAAGAATATCTGAAACTCTTCAAGAGACATTGAACCGGTTTACTTCGACCTCTTCAGGAGCCAAGCGTGAAGGCGAAGTGATCTCAGGTTGTGATGGACCACCGGTCCCTGAGTCAAAAGGTTCATCTGCAGGGGAAGTGGTCTCGGAGGAACTGCCAACATATTGTTGAGCAGTGGAAACCACAGCTGCCGAGGCCAAAAGGGAGCAATGAGAATCATTTTGTCCCCCTGGGATTCGAACTTGAGGAGTACCCTCTGAATTAGAGGAAGAGGCGGAAAGGCGTAAGAAAGCGCTTTGTCCACTGCAGCCTGAATGCATCCTGACAGAAAATGCCAGGCCCTGGATTTCTGGAGCAGAAGAGAGCAGTTTCTTTGGTGGGGATGCAAAAGGTCCAGGTCTGCAGTTCCCCACTCTTTGAATAGTGACTGAACTATGGTTGAGTCGAGAGACCACTCGTGAGGGTCTGTCTCTGTTCTGCTGAGACGGTCTGCCAGTTCGTTCTGAACACCTGGCAGGTAGACCGCTTGAATTAGAGGCTCGTGCTCCAAGCACATTCCCATACCCTCATTGCTTCTCTGCATAAGGGGTAAGAGTGAGCACCGCCCTGCTTGTTGATGTAATACATCACTGCTTTGTTGTCCGTTTGAAGGAGAATGTTCTTGTGACACAGAATGTCCTTCAAAGCTTGGACCGCATAAAGGACGGCTCATTTCTAGGACGTTTATGTGGAGCTGGGACTCGACTTGAGTCCACGCACCTTGAGTGTGGAGAGCCTGACAGTGAGCTCCCCACCCCATTAGAGATGCGTTCGTGGTAATGGAGATCTGATGGTCCAGAGGAGCAAAGGGATATCCCTGCAGGAGATTGCTCTCTTGAGACCACCAGGTGAGTGACCTCCTTAAAGGTTCTGTCACCTTGATGAGATAGGACTGCGGGTGAGTGGTTGGGGAGCACTGAGTACTGAGCATCCACTGGGTGGTTCTCATGTGCAGACGTGCTAGGGGTACAGTGAACACTGAGGATGCCATGAGGCCTAGCATCCATTGCATCGAGAGAGCTGTGACTGAGATGTTTTCCTCGATGTGACGGGCCATCTGAAGGATATCGTTCTTCCTGTCTTCTGGAAGAAAAGCCTTTGCACAGGAGGTGTCCAGAAGAGTCCCTATAAAAAGGAGCCTCTGGGAGGGCTGCAGTTGCGATTTCTTGAGGTTGAGCAGAACTCCCATGGGCCGTAAGGCGAGGCTGTCTCCACGGCGTCCAGAGTCCCTTGCCTGGAAGGGCTTGCTAGAAGCCAATCGTCCAGATAAGGAAACACCTGAATTCCGACCTTTCTGAGGTGCGCTGCGAGAACTGCACAACATTTTGTAAAAACTTGCGGCGCCGAGGATAGCCCAAAGGGCAGGACTCTGAACTGATAGTGCTGTCCCAGAACCACAAACCTCAGGAATTTGTGATGCCTCGGGTGAACAGGAATGTGCTGGTAAGCATCCTGCATATCTAGGGAGGCTAACCAGTCGTGGTGGTGGAGCAGAGGTAACAGGGTTCCCAGGGAAATCATTTTGAATTTCTCCTTGGGAGAAATTTGTTTAGCTTCTGAGATCTAGAATGGGGCGATTCTGACGGACTTCTTTGGAACCAGAAAGTAATGGGAGTAGAACCTCGTGTTCGTTGGTGCAGTGGCACCACTTCTACTGCTCTGTTGTTCAGAAGGCCCTGAATCTCGGCGGCGAGAAGGTCTGACTGAAGGGTTGACAGCCTGGGCTGCCGTTTGGGGGGGACGATCCAGAGGGGTCTCCACAAGATTGAGTGAATACCCCTCGCGAATTATCCGAAGGACCCATTTTTCTGAGGTTATGGACTTCCACTGGTTGTAGAAGTGCATCAGACGACCTCCCACCGGAGAGGAAAAGTCCACCTCGGGCAGCTGAGATGGAACTTGGGCCGCCAATTCATAAGGTAGCGCTGGGCGCTTTGGGCCCTTGCGCTTTCTGTTGTGCTTCTTCTTTATTGGGCAGGTTGGTTCTTGTGGAAACTTCCTCTGCCTCTACCGAAAGGACTGGCGATTATGAAACTGCGTTTAATGGCATGCCCCGAGAGGGGGCCGAGCCAACTTAATGGCTGACCTAGTCTTTTGTGTAGCTTCTAGAGCTTGCTCTACCTGAGGACCAAAAAGATATGCACCGTCAAAGGGCAATGCCATCACCTGCTGCTGCGCGTCATTCGTAAAGCCCGAAGTGCACAGCCAGGAATGACGCCGGGTGCAAATACCAGCAGCCGCTGAACGGGAAGCAGTGTCAAAAGCATCCATGGCTGCTTTAACCTGCTGGTTATTAGATTCAATACCTCTGGTAATGGTTTGAAGAAGCTCTGGCTTTGAATCCAACTCTGGTAGGGCTTCAACCATCTGTTTAATAGAATGCCACAGGATATACTCATACTGAGAAAAATAGCCTTGGTAACTGGCGATACGTATACTTAGGGTAGAAGCAGCAAAGACTCTCTTACCTAAGGTGTCTGTCTTACGAGATTCCTTGTTAATAGGTCAAGCCGTAGTAGCTTGAGGAAGAACGACCTTATCAGTCTCTGCCAGGACTACAACAGGATCCGCAAAGGCTTGAGATGCCAAAATGGGACGATCCTTGTGGGCTGAATATTTCCTATCAATGGATTTAGCCACCGAAGGGGTAAGAGCAGGATTATTCCATACCATTTGAGACAGCGTCTCGAAGGAAGGCTGAATCGGAGGAGTCAAATCCGTAGGGATCTCCAAGGCATGAAGATATTGGAGTCTCAACAATTTCCCAGGATCGATGTCTGTGGTCTGGAGAGAAAGTGTGGAACTCAGATTTTTCAACAGAGACTTAAAGGATAGGTCCTCGACCACAGGCTCTGTAGCAGTAATAGATCCTGCTTCGTCCACTTCATCACCCAACCGAAGGTCTGGGTCAGGCTCAACGTCATCTCCTGACAGTCCAAGAGGGACTGTATGGACAGGAAAGGAATGAAATTCAGAAGAGGAGGAAGAAGGAAACAAGTGAAAAAGAGGAGTCCCTGAGAGCCACTGGCGCCGAGGAGGCGCACAGCACCAAGAACAACGCTGCGAGGCCACGCGGCGCCGAAAACAGCGCAGACAAGCCACACGGCACCAAAGATGGTGCCGAGCGCAGCATCGACGCCGAGGACGGCGCCGAGAGGCCACACGACACCGAGGGCACCGAAAACACTCTCAGACTCCGAAAAACAGGTTTTGAAGGAAGAAGAGCAGGAGATAAGGGCATCGGTGTGGCCCCCTGCGCTGCAGCCATGTGAGGGGGGAAAACACCTAAGCGCGGAGTCGATGGCACCGAAGAAGGTGCCGCGCGACCAGGAAGGTCCAACTGCCCTACCCGGTCGCCCAGAGAGCCCGAAGGCCCACGAGCGACCGAGCCAGGTAGCCGAACCAACCTCCGAGCCCATTGCTCCATAAGAGCGGCCCACTGATGAAACTGCTCATCTGAAGACCTACCTGCGGGCGGGGTAGGGCTCCGATGTCGAAGCCGTCGGCTACCAGAAGCAGAGGCTGGCGACTCCGAAGGAGGAGACCGGCAACTAGCCCCGATAACCGAGCGTCTATGCGCAGACATATCAGAGGGCGACCTCGAGTGATGCCTTCTCTTTTTAGACCTGTGGGCCGAAGAAGAGCTCGAGGCCAAACGGTGCCGAGAGTGCGACCGCTTATTTTATGCTTCCGGGACCGCCCATCCCCTCGGCATTGACTGGACTGTCAGACCTCCTCCGAGAAGGCGGCGGACCGGACCCAGCCCGACTGACTGAACAGCTTTTCATACGTAAGTCTCCCTACCGTCACCTGACCTGCTCTGCGGTCGACTCCGTCAAGGTAGGCTGAGACTTCTTTATTTTAAAAATAAGAATAAATTTAAGCGATACTGTATCGAGATAATATTACAAAATAATAAAAACTGAAAACTATGCTGCTAGTTTGAAGTTTGACTCCCGACAGGCGAGCGTCGTCACTGAAGTGCACTCGACAGAGGGGAAAAAAGGAACTGAGGCGGTTGGAGGGTCGACGCCGAGATAGTCGTTACCGCACGAGCTAGGGCTCGCGGTGCCATTCCTCGCGGCGCCATCTCTGGCGCCGACCCTCCAGCAAAAAGTTTGCTCCCGATGGGTCCTATGCCTCTGGCGCAGATTCCAAAAGTGTGAATGAGTGGTGGAGACTTATGTCCAGGAAGATCACCGAGTTGCATTATATGCAGATTATGTGCTACTCTACCTCCAGAACCCGTAAAAATCACTCCCAACAATAAGACAGCTCTTGGACAAGTTTGGACAGGTATCTGGATATAAACTTAACCTTACCAAGATTGAGGTTCTCACATTCCACTACTCCCCATCCCCCAACATACAAAACCTATTTCCCTGCAACTGGTCCCTGACAAAATTGAAATACCTAGGTATCCAGTTATCCCAATCCCCAGCAGACTTCTATAAAAATAACTACGCCCCCTTCACCTCTCAACTCAAAACTGATTTGGCCACATGGAACACACTACCACTAAGCCTCTCCAGAAGAACAGAACTAGTCAGAATGGTCGTCCTCCCCAGGGCCCTTTATCTATTCCAGAATGTCCCCATCCCCCTTACAGACAAAACATTCCAGGTATGTAACCGTTCCATCTCAAGATTCATTTGGGCAGGGCAGAGGCCTAGAGTTCGTCTTAAGGTGCTCACTCTCCCAAGATCGGAAGGGGGTCTCTCACTTCCAGACCTCCGGCTTTAACACAATGCAGCTCTGCTTACACATTTGATGGCAAGGCAGAACGCCATACCTAGCCCACACTGGGCAGAAACTGAAATGTCTCTTATTAATAACAGGGACTATTTCGGGAAAATATACGGGCAACACAACGAACCTCACCCTTCCGATCTCACGAACCCATGGATAATTCACTACCTAAACGCCTGGAGAACTATAAGGAACTCACAACACCTAGAGCCTTTTATACCCCTTATATGCCCCATAGTAAGCCTAGGCTAGTTCATCCCCAACAGAATGGATCATGGGTTCTTAGTGTGGGAAAGACTAGGCTTACAATACCTCTCACAGGTCACAACTCAGGGGAAAGTACAGTCCTTTACTGAAATTCAAACCCAATACAACTTACCCTGCAGGGACTTCTATAGATATCTACAGCTATGCCATTATTATGAATCCCTACCTTTCCCAACCCGAACGCCAGCACAAGTACCCCCCTTGATCAGCCTTCAAATCCGATTGAATACCTCCCATGAACAAAGACACTTACTCTCAGCATATTACCACACCCAGAAAACTCAACAACTAACCATTACTGATAATACAGGGGGGTCGATCCCAGTCCTTTCACAGAAGAAAGGGTTCTGCAAGAACTCCTAAAACTGAAGGTGGACAAAGCAATGGGTCCTGATGGAATTCACCCCAGAATTCTAAAAGAATTAAGGGAGGAACTAGTGAAACCACTGGCTACTCTTTTTAATAAATCATGGGAGGATGGTGTGGTACCGAGGACTGGAGGAAGGCAGATGTGATTCCCCTTCACAAAAGTGGGACCAAGACAGAGGCAGGAAACTACAGACCTGTCAGTCTGACCTCTGTGGTAGGGAAGTGATGGAGTCACTTCTGAAGGAAAGAATAGTTGAGTACCTTAGAGGCCAGTGGAGCACAGGACCAAGGCAGCATGGGTTCCATGGGCAGATCATGTCAGGCAGATCTAATAGATTTCTTTGACTGGGTGACCAAGTAGTAGACCAGGGAGGGGCTGTGGACATGGCCTACCTAGACTTTAGCAAGGCATTTGACGCAGTCCCACACAAAAGATTAATAGTCAAATTAACCAGCCTGGGAGTGGGACCCAGGGTGGTAGCCTGGGTAAAACATTGGCTGGACAACAGGACACAGAAGGTAATTGTAAATGGAGTCCACTCTGAAGAAAGGGGGTTACTAGTGGGGTACCGCAGGGTTCAGTATTGGGTCCAGTCCTTTTTAATGTCTTCATCGGTGACATTGCAGAGGGACTGGAAGAGAAAGTATGCCTTTTGCAGATGACACAAAGATCTGCAACAGGGTTGATACACAAGGAGGTGGAAAGGATGAAAAGGGACTTGGCAAGGTTGGAGGAATGGTTAGAAGTATGGCAGCTAGGATTCAATGCAAGAAGTGCAAATAATGCACCTGGGAAACAAGAACCCAGGGAAGAATACACAATGGGTGGGATGTAGTAACAACATCAAAAAAGGAAAGAGACCTGGGGTAATCATATCAGATGACCTTAAGGTTAGCAAGCAATGTGAGAAGGCAGTAGGGAGGGCTGGGGTATACTGGGATGTATAGGGAGAGGCATCAGCAGCAGAAAACAGGAAGTTGTGATCCCTCTGTACAGACAGTTGGTGAGACCCCATCTGGAGTACTGTGTCCAGTTCTGGAGACCCCATCTCCGCAAGGACATAGACAGGATAGAGGCAGTCCAGAGGAGGGCAACTAAAATGGTGCAGGGTCTGCAAGAGAAGCCGTATGAGGAGACACTAAAGGAGCTTAATATGTATACCCTTGAGGAAAGAAGGGAGAGGGGGACATGATAGAAACTTTTAAGTACCTCAGTGGAATCAACAAAGTCCAAGAGGGTAGCATCTTTCAGAAAAAGAGACGTGCAAGAACAAGGGACACAATTTAAAAGATAGAAGGAGGAGGTGGTTCAGGGGCAATGTGAGGAAGTATTATTTCACAGAGAGGGTAGTGGATGCATGGAACAGCCTTCCTGAGGAGGTTGTGGGGTCTAAAACTGTGGGAGAATTCAAGAATGCATGGGACAGACATAAGGCAATTCTTGTGGGGGGTAGGAAGAAATAGGCTGTTGGTTAACTAGGATCTGCGGCCTATCCTGTAGGTAGGGAAATGGGCAGACTAGATGGGCCTAGCGGTCCTTATCTGCCGTCAAAGTCTATGTTTCTATGTCTATGTTTCTATGTATAAGACTCCAATGGCAAGAGGAGCTAGAACATCCCATTACCCCTGAGGAGTGGCAGAAAGCATGCCAATATGTCTCTAAGGTAACCAACTCTCATCAGTGGCGTGAATACACATGTAAAACCTTACTTCAGAACTCCTATAATTACCAGTCACTATACCCATACCAGCTCAGCCACCTGCTGGCGTCAGTGCGGAGAGGTCAGAGCGACCCATACACATATTATGTGGGCCTGCCCTAAACTCCAACCCTTCATAATAGCTCTCCAGGCTAACCTGAGAGAACTCTTTGGTCCACAATTTCAACTAACATGAGAAATGCATCTTTTACTATTAATCCCTAGGGAACTCAGAAAACCCTCCATTAGATACCTTCTCCACTTCCTTACGGCAGCCAAGAAGGCCATTACCAAGGTATGGTTAACCACAAAACTCCAAACTATTCAAGATTGGTGGCAGATAACTAAACAGATACACTACATGGAACAGATAACTCATAACCTAAATGATCAAGGAGATCAATTCAACTCCAGGTGGGCCCGATGGCAGTTGTATTACATGCTGCAGGACAACTCCTTTGTCCCATAGGTCCCACTAATCGAGGAAGAGAAGAGCCAAATATAGCTATAATCCCACATGGTCCTTTCCTGACCCTTGTGTCTGACTTCCCACCCACTACCCTTCCTAACCCTGCTTCACCACCATAAATAATTCTTCCCCCCACTTTCTCCTTCCTCCCCCACCAAAAATCTGAGTTGAAACGCTGAGGCCCCCCCCCCCACACACACACATAATCTTCCCACTATACCTCCCTGCCATTCCCTCTCCCTTGAGCAGAATGATGGCTGGTAAATAAGATAACTCTATACATGCAAGAGCGTAGAAAATGAAACTAATTAATATGAAATTTCTTTTTAAGCTGCAGATCAAATGGTCAATTTAATGCAATATCAATTGTCACAGATCGTTCTCTCATAATGGACATGGAGTATTTCGACTTTTTACCTAAACTGTTAAAACTAATGTAATAGAGTCCTCTGTTATAAAGCTATAAACTTACTGTACAAATGTTTTCTGGAAAGGTTTCCAATATCATATGTAAAACTCAGGTACTATAAACAGTTCGATATGTTGACTATGTATGTTGAAAACTCAATAAAGATGAAATTATAAAAAAAAAAGCAACAGAGGCTGCAACAACTGCCTGCCCTAGAGACAGGTAAATACTTGAAAATCAGGTATCCCCGTTCAAAACTGGCTGTCAGTGATGGGTGGACAGCTCGTTAATTTGAGTCTTGCTTGGAGCCCTCCACAGGGTAAAGAATTAGTTGCTGCTAAACATCAGGAAATAGATGACAGAACGCATCATCCTACCCCTGTTGGACTATGGGGTTGCTGTCTGCTCCATTACCAACCATTCCAACCTAGGCAAACTCATCATACTGTTTAATGCCCCCAGCAGATTTGTTCAGGTCTGCCTGCCCCTTCTGTATCCATCACTGCTCCACGAATAAAAACTTGGGTTGGGCCCTCCTCCTCCTGTGAGACACGTGCTGCATGCTGCCATGGTGGGTGCCAAATACTGGGCTGGCAAACTGCCCAGCTACCTCTCAGACCTCATCTCCCCCTACTCTAACTTCACCTATTCACTGAGGTCACAGGAAGGCTGTCGGTTACTTATTCCACACTGCAGAGGCAATCTAGGGAAATACCCCTTCAGCTATAGGCTCCTCAGCATCTAGAACAGCCTCCCTGCCAAGCTCACCACTTCACCTAATTTCCAATCCACCAACACTATGATCAAGGTCCACACACAGGAGCTTTGCTGTGAATATATCAGCCTGCTTTCCGTATATATTTTGTATCTCCTTGTATTCTAAAGTATTGTAAGTAATACAAAGTCACACGTACCCCCATAATGCAATGCATCATGAAATATACATGCACATCATCATGAAAATTTAGTCTGGTTCCGCTTTTGGCAGAAATGCATGGTGTCAAAGGGTCTCTCACACAGTCTGCAAAGGGTGAGAACAGAAGTGTGTGTCTTCTGTCCCCACCATTTGCAGACTGTGTGAGAGGACCTTTGGCACCATGCATTCCTGCTTAAAGCAGAACCAGCCTAAATTTTCATGTTGATTTGCATGTGTATCCCATGATGCTTTACGTTATGGAGGTATGTGTGATTTTGTATTTCCTGGAAATCTGTTTTTTTCGCCAATGCCCTTTCTGGGTAACCCTTGCCCCGGTGCTTTTGTGCTGAGGTTCTATGTCTTTTTACTGTATGTAAATACATGTATTCACTCACTATACACTCCCATGTTCCCTTCTCTCCCCAAGTCACAAATGGAACGAGCCTCTGGGGTCTGTATGCTTTGCTGGTAAAGTATGTTTTAAAAAAATAAAACAAATGCACACACCTCAGGTGCTTTGAAGAACACTCTCAACACACAAAGAATGGGCACAATTTACCATTATGCACATCATGTTGTGTATAATTGCTCATTTCAAAATTGCCATTTTCTTAAGGAATGCAGTCTGCTAGTTGGCAGATGTTATGTGCTAGCTAGCTCCATGGTGCAGAACAGTAAGAGACTGCTCAGGTACGCTAGCGACCTGGGTTTGCGCACAGAGCCTGGGACATCAGCAGTGAAGGCCAGTAGGAAAGGTTATGAGAGTATCTAGTATTCTCCCCTCCCAGAGTGGGTGGGTCGGATAGATATGTGGTTCTACCTGAAGGGTTCACAGCATTTCCTGAGCACCCAAGGGACCCATCTTAGGTGCACAGGTCAAAAAAACAAGTCCCAATGTCACTCTACTCGATTTCTGGATAAGAAGCCAAAAAAAAAAAAAAAGCTGGACCACACTGGTACTTTAATGCAATGCTATCGTGGCTACCTAGCACATAACTCTTCAGTTCTCACCACTAGATCACCATAAGATGTTTAACATGTTTCTCTCTTCTTAATTATAACTTTAAATTAAACTACTACCATTTCTACTTATTTAAGTACTGTATATTGCGATGGCATTCTGCACATTTGAGCTAAAAGTTTCAGTTAAAAAATTAGAGGTTGGGGAGGCAGTATAGCGCAGTGGTTTAAGGCTCTGAGCTGCAAATCTGGTGACATCCAGCAGACCAGACCTGAGTTTGAATCCCACAGCTTCCACTTGCATACTGTGTGACCCTGAGCAAGTCACAACTTCTCTGTGCTCCTAGGTCGCTCCTGTAAAAAAGCTTTCAGCTTAGTGTGCTACTCCTGGTTAAACAACTAAATAAAAAAAAAATAAAAAAAGAGGTCTGAAAGTTTAAGAGTCAAATACATGGTGCTGAGCTCCAGAAAGATTGACAGGACTTCTGAGGACTCAAAAAGCACAAGTAACTTCCTTGCCTAGATGGACTCCTCATCCCAGAAAGGAAGTGTGCATGGTTAGATAAAGAGATGTGGAAGGGGGACAAAAAGGCAATAATTTCAGAGATTTACGGCCACCTGTAATATGTCTAGGTCAATATCACTGGAAACCAGAGGGCCAGTGAATTCCTAAGGGCCACTATTTTCTGAAGTACCACTATACTGCTGTCATGTAGAGCTGTCCTTAGGTCACTACAATGACAGATGAGATCATGCGGCAGAAACATTTTAGAATCTCTCTGGCGGGATGCGTCTACCCCATTTACACACTTGTAGCACAATGAATCATGTCTACAGAAACTAGCCAAAGTACACTATCTACAGATTCCACTAGCAATAATCTCTGTGGCTCAGATACAAACCAAAACAAAAGCATCATATCTCATTTCTCCCCTTATGAAAGGCATTTGGTGGCATCTGGTAAATCATGATATTAACTGATAAGATCCTGCATGGTCAAGCCCCGCTATATACATAGTGTCAAGATGGCTGCCATAAATACTGCTCTCTGACTGCATGAACCAGATTACCTGTCATGTCTATATGAACTCACAAATGCATAGTGCTGAATTTCTTAAGCCAAGACTTCTAAGACAAGGCCATTTTTAAGTGCAGTACCACACTGCAGGGTGCTGTATTCATTGGGAAATACTGTATAAGCACTCCTGAGTGTGCTGAGAAGCTCTCGGCTTGTACCCTCATGCCTCCGTACACAATGGAGTAGTACTTATATTTCCAAAGAGCATACATCCTGTCGTGCGTTATTGGCCATATACAGATATGCAGTGCCGTCTGCTAGGATAAAGTGTGCTATCACAGAATTCCACTGTAACTGTGCCCTGATAAACTTGCGTTGTCCTTTCTTGGTATCAGATATCTGGTGGTGTGGTGCTGTTATCAACTAAGTTGAAAAACATTTTTTATTAATATTTTTAAACCGTAATCTAATTTTATATCTTGATACAAAAAGTAGTACTAATATGGTGTATTGATACAAAAAATAGTATCAGCACTATGTGTTTGGCTGTGTCACAACTAAAAAACATGTACCAATAATATTATGAAAAGCAGTTTTAAATAATATCAATACATATTTTATTTATTTATTTAAAAGTTGATAACGGGAAAGGCACCAATGAGCCGTGGCTCATTTCTAGGTGCAACCCGGGGAAAGGGTAAAAAAGGAATAAAGATTACATAGCAAAGCATAATTAAAATACAGTTGAGCAACACAATAATACCACACGGGTCACTGTTACAAGACCCAAAACGATAGGAGGCATTCCGTTGTGGGGACAAATAAATAATATAGCAGATGTACAATACAGAGTGTGCATAGCATATACAGTCAGGACATGGGACATAATGATTAACAAACCACAAAGTACTGCAAGGTATACTGTACATAGTGCCGGACCAGCAGTACCCAAAGTAAAAATATAGGCCTGGCACTAGCCTCAGGAGCAGTGTGCATGGAGTGAAAATGTGAGGATACATACAGAATAGCACTGACACATAAAAATAGTACCGACAGAGGTAATTCTTAATGGCTGGACTCCACGCTTTCATTAAAAAAAAAAAAAATGAAAATTACGTACCTACCGTAATTCTTGATCTTCTCTTGTATCTTCACCATTCATTACTTCCTGGGTGTAAGCGGAACACCGTCACGGGGCTTTTTTTAAAGTTTGCACTCGCGGCACCGCCCTCGAGAGTGACGTCATGCATCATGCGCGAGGGGCGGCCGTTAGTAGCGACCGACTCCTCCTCCAACTCAGTTCTGTGAGCCGGAGAGGCAAAAAGTGAAAGCATAGAGATAGCGAGGCAAGATAGCCAAGGGATAGCAAAGTAAGGAAGAATGAACTGAAAAAGGAATAAGCCGATGGAGGAAGGACAGAGGAGATAAGAGTATCTAACCTAGGGACATGGAGCCTCCTTACCTGGGCGACTCTAGGAGGAGAGAGAAGGAAGATAATAAGGAAGAAAGAAGAAGAAGAAGAGAAGAGAAAGATGGGATGTTGAAGGGACCAGAATGCCTAACGAGCATAGTTAGCTGATAGCTTAAGGCTCGATTAACAGGGAAGCAAGAATCCCCAGTGACAGAGCTGAAGAGAAGGTTCACCGAACCCGCTAGACAGACTCAGGAGGGCATAGTCCTCATCTTCAACATGCCATGGTCCTTGATCCCCACTTCGGGCTCCTGGCCGAGGAAAGGCCTTTAACTGGAGGACACCCGAGGAGGGAAGGATAAATCCCAGGGCATGTGAGAGCTGCTCAAGGGTTTAGAAATGGAAAATCTAGGCCTTTCAGGTGGTTTATAGGTATAGAAATGGAACTCAGCGGACTTGCCAAGGCAGGCCAGAGGCTTAGGCTGCTGAAGATTGGTCATGGTCAGCACTGCTGCTCTGTAAAACTGTCCAGGAGGACACTAGAAGGAAAACCAATCATCAAAATATTACAAGAAGGATTTTCTTAGCCTTGTTTTTCATTTTTTTTTTTTTTTTTTTTTTAAGAGCATAGCCTGTCGGCTTGGGAGCATGACCTTAAATTAGAGTTGCCTTATAGCAGTGGAAGAGTTCCCTCAGTTTTCTTTTTTTTTTTTTTTAAGAAAAATAGTCGTACCGTTCCTCTGCTCTGCAAGGCAAGAATAAAAGGGGGGGTTTGAGATTCTAGGGCTTAACAGCTGGTAGCAGGGAATTGCAGGATCAAAACTGTATAGCCAGAGTCAGGCTAAAAACCACAGAAGTATCTGCCAGAAGGTATGGCAAGAGATAGTTGTGCAGCCTGATCACCATATCGCAATTCCAGGAAAAAGGCCCAAGAATCTTAGAGTAAATAATTTTTCTGGAGAAATAAGGATCCCCCTTTAAGGATATAGATATAAAAATTTTTTTTTTTTTTGGGGAACTGGAGTAATTTCCTCCTTTTTTTTTTTATATTATTTTTTTTGCAGAGAGAGGAAGGAGACGGGAGGTGGAGAAGCCACAGGAGGAGGCCACTGAGGGGATGGTGGGTGGGTGTAAGTAATGAATGGTGAAGATATAAGAGAAGATCAAGAATTACGGTAGGTATGTAATTTTCATATCTTCCCTTGTCAATCTTCACCATTCATTACTTCCTGGGTGAGTACCAAGCTCGGGGAAGAGGCAAAATACCCTGAGGGAACAAGACCCCCAGCCTCCTGTTGGTGAGAAACAGAAGGAGAAGACCCTGGCTTATTCAGAAAGCCTAAGTGGGAGAAGAGCTAGGAGGTGCCTCCCGAGGACGAGGAGACGGAGGAAGCCCCTGCAAAAGTCTCCTAGCTCTAGAGGAGAAAAGACGGGTCCCCCGGAAGACGGAGCGAATCACCCTATGCCGGGCCAGGGGTGACAACCTAGAGAGACGGAGCCATGCTGTCCGCCTGATGCAGATCGCTGTCCCCGCAAGCCTGGAAGCCACCTCATTGGCGTCGTAAGATGCCCTTGCTTGGTGTCTTGCCAGCTCCAGGCCTACCGCGGAGAGGGCAACGGCTTGTCTGGTTTGCTCCGTGTCAGGCATTGATGCCAACAGCTGGGACATCATCGACCACAAATGCCTGTTGTAGGCAGCGTGGTGAGCCTGATGAGATGCAATACAGGCAACTGCACGAGAAGAAGAGAACACTCTTCGCCTCCAACGGTCGAACTGGAGAGAGTCCGGATCCGGGGCGGTCGTAAGCGCCAGGCAGCGCGCCCGGAAGGGAGTGTCTCAGGTAGCCCAAACCAGAGGGGGTTGGGAAGGGTACCTAGAGACTCTGAGGGCAAATACCTCGCTGACAGTCAGCCGGGCTGGAGAAGAAGCGGCTGGGGACTGCCAGGACCGGATAGACGCCTCCTGGAAGGGATAGGCCAGGAAGGTACCACCAAATGCTGGGCACTGAATTCACCAAGGAATTCCGCTCGTCCTCGTGTATTGTCTCTCCGAACATAGGAACCAAGATCCTCACCATCCTCGAAGGAAACGCTGATATTCCGTGAAATCAGCATCGGAGGAAAGATGAGCAGGGGTTCCTCTCCTCAGAGGAGGGGCGAGGATGATGGGAGCTGGAATGTCAGAGGACTTCTTCGGTGGGAGTCGAAAGACCCGCTCATGCATGTATCTAACATATGAGGGGAAGGCCGCGGCAGAACCCCTGAACTGCTCCCAGGATAACGGACCCGTAGGACCGACATGGCCTGGGAGCGGGGGTGGTGAAGGCAGAGAGATAGGAGAGGGGCACCTCCGAGGATGCAACAGCTCTCTGCCAGGGCTCTGGAATCCGGGGAATGGAGCCCTAGCTGGAGGGATCCCGGACAACAGACCAGGCCGCAGGACGGAACTCTGGGGAAGCGGAGCCTGGAAGAGCCCAGGGGGAGAACCTCCCCTGTGATGACGCCGGGACTGCATGGATCCAGAAGGGCAGTCTGCAAGAACGCAGCCGGAGGGCACCCTAGAGCCCCGGAGGGAGGGGAGGGGTTCTGCACTACAGCTCCTGGCCACCACCCCCGAGGTGGCCAAAGAAGACCGAGAGCCAGACCCTCTGCCCCTCAACCCCTCAGACTCTGAGAGGCCCTCCTCCTCGACACAGCGCCCCCCATCCCCAGAGGGCAACAGCACCCTGGGGTAGCTGTCACCGGCCCTCAGAGGGAGCTCCCCTCCGTCGCCACGCCTGCCCCTGGGACCCAGGCCACCCCAGCCGGGGAGCCCTCAGGAGACGATGGAAGGGGGACAGAGGAGGCCCGCTGCGCCGCCTGGTACCTCTAGCCACAGGGACCCAGACCTCAAGAGTGGGGTGCCAGGATGGGTCCACGTCTGAGTCATCGTCCTCCGAGGAAGACGAGACCAGCAGGACCTCAATGCTGGCCACTTCTAGGGGTCCCAGAGGCCACGCGCGCACGTTAACGGCCCCAGTACCAACGGGCGCGCCTGGCCACTCTACCTGCTGGCAGCAGCCAGGGGCTCACCCCAACCCCCACGGCGCTCTGGAAGGGACAACTGTCACCGGCTCCCAAACCGAAACCACCCGCGGCCCGAGGAGGCAAGATTAGGCCACGGGCGCCAGCAGCGCCGCTGGAGGCGCAGGCGGCACCGCTGACGGCGCTGTTATGTCCATCGGGCGCCGCGAACGGGCCGCAGCGGAGCCGCCAACGGCGCCGCTTATGATCACCGCGCCGCTCACGGCGCTGAGCCAAAGCGGGCGCCGCCTTTGATCACCGGCGCTGATCGGCACTCGCTGATCACCGGCACCGCGAACGGTGCGGGATCTGGAACAGCGCCTGAAGGCGGCGCGTCGAGGTCCACCTGTGCCAGGCCCAAGAGCCGAGGGCCTCGACACGGGGAGTCGCACCTCGAGGAGGTGACTGCCGAGGCGGTGTCGCGCCGCGGCCTCGGGAGGACTCACGAGCGCCCCGACACCGCAGAAGGGCCTCTCCTCGGCAAGAAAAAGAGAGACCCCCTCCTCGGACCGTATAGGCCGCGGAGGGGACCCGGGAAGGCCTAGAGACCTTACCTGAGAGTCCCTTGAGCGACGCCGTCTCCGGGTCGGCGGGCTTTGCCGAAGCTTGAACAGCGGACTTCCCGAGGACACGGCTCCATGGAGAAACAGGCGTCGCACAGTCCATGTCTTGGTTGGGTCCCAGGCAACGAAGACAAACGTCATGCCGGTCCGAGACGGAGAATGCCGCCACAGGAGCACCAGCGATAGGGGCGCCGCCGTCTTGAGCGCTTAGCTCCAGAACCGGACATCACGCGAAACTATTAAGGAAAAAACACAGTAGGAAAAACACACCCGACGCCGTATGATAGAAAAAGGAACAGTCTTACCGGAATGGCGTCGAGTGCGATAAGTAGAGGAGTCGGCCCAAACTACGCAGTGGGAAAAAGATGCTCCGCGCAAGCAGGTGCTGCCTCGACGGCGGGAGAAACAGAACTGAGTTGGAGGAGGAGTCGGTCGCTACTAACGGCCGCCCCTCGCGCATGACGTCACTCTCGAGGGCGGTGCCGTTAGTGCAAACTTTAAAAAAAAAAAGCTCCCGTGATGGGTGCGCGCCTCCGGCTTACACCTAGGAAGTAATGAATGGTGAAGATTGACAAGGGAAGATCTACGTTTCTAGCCCCAAACCTTTCAAAGTTAGACCTTTCAAAAGATAATGTCATTAAAATGACATATCTTGAGCCACGTGATGCACCCGAACAAGTAGGAGCTCTTCTGAGTGCTGCCGCTAACACCGCTCTATCTTTTGATTTATTCTATGAAACCCTGAGACTTTCAATAATAAATTATTAGTATCTGATCAGAGAAAGCTTACAACAACCTCCAGAGGTCCCAAAGGCACTGCAGACTGCTAAAATGGAGTCCAAAATGTGGCAGGCACTACCCCGCCATACGCCACCGCCAACACCAGAGAAACTAAGTAAAAAAAATAAAACGCAAGCCTCAAAACCTCCATCGGGGCAAACTGAACAGAATTTACTCACTGTAGAACGATTTCTCACTGAGTTCCAGCCATTCCAGGAGGAGATCCGAAATATTACTACAGAGATTAAATCAATGTCTGAGACCCTTGAAGCGGTTACTAAGTGAACAGGCGACATGGAAGCTCGCATGGCCTCCATGGAGAAAAAAATAACTAGAGTAGATTTGGAGGCTGTAGCCATTAGGCATCGCATCGCTAAGCTGGAATTTAAAGTGGAAGACTTAACAGAGAAGTAGGTGAATTTATGTGGTAGTAACAGGTTTGCCAGAGAAGGCAGAAGGAACAGATCCATTGTTATTCACCCAGAAACTAGCTGCAAAATTAGTAGGCCCCTCAACGTTTGGGCCTACTTACACAGTAGAGCATTCGCACCAAGCCCTGTGCCCCATGCCACCTCGATGCACCTTGATCTTCAGATTTCTTAAATTTCTGGAGAAGCAACACTTCATGGTCAAACTGAAGGAGCTGCAAGAGATTACCTGGTAAGGCTCCAAAATTCGGGTAGTGCAAGAAATTTCCCTTTTTGGTCAGACAGCGACGATCTGCCTTTCATTTCTTGTTTCCAAGCTCATTCAAGCCAGCATTAAGTTTAAGAAGGGATACCCCACGAAACTACATGTTCCAACTGCGGGTACCTGGTGCACCTATGTGAAGATCCCAAAATGGCAGAGGAGGCACTGAAGGAAGCTTTTCCTGACTTATTCAGAGACCGCTAACTAAACGGCTGACAACAGGTGGATCTGGAAGAAGAGACCTCTCGGGTATGTAAACTTAATTTTTATTATGTCACAGCACTACCTATCAGACTTAGACTCTGAATTGCTTTAACAATTCCTGTTGGTATGTTTTTATGCTAGTAGGGAACTGATCTGATGGAACTAGTTTTGTGATTGCACAGCACTGTTTTTTGCGCTGAAAATTAAAACTTTCGAACATATGCCTATGCTGCAGCCCACCTTCTGCTTCTGGATTTGGATTTGAAGGACTCCTTCATCTATGCATGGTAGGCACATGAGCTCAGCTAACCTAACAGCATGCAAGTTCCATGGTGAATCAGGCCTTCCATGATTCATCCCTGCCTCTTGTTGTCGGGCATTTTTTCTACCTTTGGGGAGAATTGTTAGAGCGGAGCTCTGCTAATACTAGGCCTCAGCCTCTGAGTGGGAGCTTGTTCTCAAGGTGCGGAGCTAAACCTCGATCAGAAGCTGGTATGCCATGTGTAACCCCCCTGCAAATGGGGGTTCCCAAAAGACTTCCAGGAGTTTGCTTGAATGCTCCAAGCCTGAATGGTGTTTGGCGTTTAAGCCATTTATCAGTGAGTGTTTTTAGAACCTCTGGTACTGTCTCTTTAAGAGCTGTCTGCTTGCAGACATAATTAGTTTATATGGGGGGGACTGTGTGTTTCTTTGATTGAGTACCACTCGAGCTGCTGCCAATTCACTTCATTTTGCAGTCACTAGGAGTGCAAAGGAACCTATCTGAAAGATGTAACTGTTTGCCAGAAATTATTTAGAGTAATAATAAAATTACAGTTTGTCTAACCTGCTTTCTTTGCAGTCAGAACTGTGTCTGCTAGTTCCCATTCTAGTTTTGAACTGCTGAACTGGACCAATCAGTGTGGGGTAAGCTAGCTCTAAAATGGTGCCTTGGACGAATCAGAACTTGGACTCATAATCTGAGCCAGCCACAAGAGGATTGTATGGGCAGTGACTCTGGGAGATGTAGTTTAGACTTCAGTGCCTTTTGGACCAACAGCAGCAGTCTATTGTGAGTGACAGCCAATCCAGTCAAGAACTGGGAGGAACTCAAAGGAAGTGCCGGTTTTGTCGGTTGGAGTTGAGTTGAGCTTTGGCAGTGAAGAAGGAAGGAGCCCTGTGCTTTTCAGTGTGCAGTTTTAGTCAAAAAAGCTGTGTAAGGCCAGAGTTCCGTCTGCAGCTTGTTAGGACTGAATCGTCCTGTGAAAAGAATCAAAGGATCTCGAAGAGTAGAAACCAGGCTCACCCTGTAGAAGACTGGAAGAATTACTGAAAATTGCACTCGGTCTGTCAGGAACTGAATCTGCTGTGTGTTCTCCGGGTATTGTGCAGTAATGAGTCGGGATACAGATGCAGCCTGCCTGGTATAGTGCTTTCTTTTATATAAATGTGTGAAGAGGTTTGTGTACCTCAAGTGAGCCCTGCTGACATTGAAGGACCCTATCTTATTTGGAGGTCGTGAGTACTAATTCAGGGTTGCTCTCTGTTGAATTGCCACATTAAATCCAAATGGAATTACTGTACTGCTGACTGTTTAATTCTCCTTTTCTCTGTGTGAAAGGGCCCCTACCAGCTGCCACGGTTTGGACTAGCCACTAGGCTTGGGTACCCAGGGACAGTAACTGATAGGGATAGGCCTGTGCACAGAGCCATAGGTAGAATTATTAGAGTGATAAGCTAATTAACCTGATTTCCCCTGTCCTTGTTATATCCCCTAAATAAATCAGAGCTGCTTGTTTCAGCAAAGTTATACTGCCTGAGGTATTTGTCTATGTTAAAGTACTGTACTGTGATTGTTGCACTGTATCTCATTTCACAGGAGGTCCCAGTGCCGAACCAGACCTGGGGGTAAGTGTATACCGTGAAGGTAATTCTGATATATTGTGTGGGCCACTAGTGGGAAGAAAGGGGTTGCAGTGTCCCAGAGGGCTGTGACCAAGTTAGTTTAACTATTGCAAACCCTGACCTCTGGGTGGAGGCACCGCATTGGATCCAGGCCCCTCAACCTGTTAGTGGCAAATCAGGCAGGGTAGTAGCCCTGGGATAGTGCCATCTAGGGGTTACATCTTGGAGGCTCACCGCTGGGATTGTGTGTCCTCTAGTGGCCATATTTCTGAACCACTGTTAAGAAAAAATGGGTACCCGACAGAAGTGGCTGTGCACGGCTGGTGGAGTGGTGTACTGGGGAGGAGATCGACCCCAAATGCTATGCTTATCCTGGACATCCCTCTGGGTATCAATACGGACACTGTGCAGGAGTACTTTCCAAGGTGGAAGGTTTACAAAACCCTGTGGTGGTGGTCGGCATGCTAATCTGCTCACCCACACTTTCCTGGCCCTAGTAGAGTTTAAGGATCCCATAGATAGCTCCAAAGTGCCACAGACCATTACCCAGAGGAGCCCTCACTGCTTGGAGAGTGATAACTAAGGACAGTAAAGACCGGGGAATCAGCCCCACCACTATCTGAAACTTTTGAGGAGAAATTTGCTGAATGGTTGCTGGGAGAGGGAAAACTGTGGAGGACTTGAAGAAACTATTCTTGCCACCTGGGTGTTCCTCCCCAACACCCTCTCCTGCTCCAGTGCCCGTAATGGTGGCTGAACCAATGCAGACTCCTATTTCTGCACCTGCCATTAGTCACGACTCTTACCAAGGTTGAGGATCTTCTCTGGCACCCTCCCACCCCAAGGGAGGATGACTGGGAGACCTGGATAGACTATGTTGCCCCAAGTGCTAGAATGGCAATGCTCGGAAGGTGGCGAAAGAGGGTTAGTGAGAGCCTCAGGTCCTGCCCTGGCTACCATCCGTGCTAAACGGGCCAGTAACCCTGAGCGACTGCACAGGCCTATCTTGAGGCCTTGGAGAAGTGTATGGGAGCCCAGATTCTGATGAGGACCTATGGTGGAGAGTAAGAGATGCACAACAGTACCAAGGGAGTTGTTGTCTGTGTATGTATCTCGGCTGGAAAAATTGTTGCAAGAATGCCTCAGAAAAGGTAGTTTGCCAGCGATTGAACTGGACCGAACCAGGCTGGACAGGATCCTTAAGTCTGCCCCTTCTCAGAACTGCTGTTGCTTCAGTTACACCTGGCAGATCGACTGGAATCCCCACCTCCTATGATGAGTTAATGAGAGAAATTCGAGGAGTTGAGAAAGACGACCTCGGGAGGGACCTGCACCAATAGCTGCGCTCGACCCGAGTGACTGAGGGTGACCCATCAAGTGAAGTTCAGGGGCAGAGGTTGGCAGTCAATGAGTGCTCTGACAAGGAAAAAGATATGTCACAATGGGGCGAACTGTTGAGAGATCCGGGAATTCAAAACAGTCCCTTTATGAAGGCCACGCCTGCAAGTACGGGCCTGACCTATATCCGACTGCATCTGCTATGGGGTGGGGGTACCCACCCATGTATCTCCTGCTGATAACAGCTCGAACTCGATTCCTTGACCATGGAAGTGGAGAAACTGACGAGATGTCTCCAAATGCTTATCACGCCGCAGACAGAGATGGCACCAAGGTTTCCAGTTAGTAATACCCCGCCCTGGCTCCCAGTGTGGCGCCTCGGCCAGCTCAAACTCCAGAAAGTATGTTTTGCTATAATTGTGGGAAAGATGGGCACATGAAAAGGGAATGCCAGTCCCCAAAAGACACTGACAAAGTTGCATATAGGCTACAAGGAGGCTTCGGAGAAGAAATCAGTGGTAAGAGGTGCACGACATGATCCCAGTGAGGGCACCAAAATGCTAATTCACGTCCTTTGTGGCAAGGTCAGTTGCCCAGGCCCCCACTACCGCCTCTCAGACTGGTCCAGAATAGTGGGTCCCTCCATGGAGACCACTGTAAAGGTGAACGGAGTGTCTACAAGAGCTATATTAGACAGTGGCTCCCAAGTGACAATTATGTTCCAAGATTGGTATCAGAAGCATTTGTCAGACGCACTTACAACCATTAGAAGGACTGCATGTATGGGGTTAAGTGAGAAGGCCTACCCCTATTCCGGGTATATCCGAATTTGGCTGTCTTTCCCCACCTCCGTGGCTGGAGTGGCCGAACAAGTAGAGACCCTAGCCTTAGTGTGTCCCCCACTGGACTGTATGATGGTGTCCCTTTGTTGATTGGAACAAATGCTCATATGTTCGGAAGGCTGGCACAGTTGTGTTATGAAAAACAGGGTCAAAGACTAGTAGAGCTTTAAGAGTTCCGGCTTTAATTAAGAAGGCCTAGAGGCACAGAGATGCTGAAAAACAGAACCAGAGGAACCAGTCGGAATTGTATGGAAGAAGGATCCTGAGTCTCTGATCCTGGCGCCAAATGCCCAGTGTACCTTACAGGAGAGGTCCGTATCAGAAAGGATGTTAAGAATAAAATATTAATGTTGATGCACCAGGCGATGGAAAATTGCCAGAGGGACTGCTGGTCAAGCCTAGTATTTTGCCCGCTAGAGCCCATGCTTATGCCAGAAGGGTAATGGTCCAAGTTCATAATGTGTCTGAAAGAGACATTCGAGTAAACAGAGGTTGCATCCTGGCTAATGTGCATTGTGCAGACACTGCAGTGCTACCCAGCAGCAAGAGTTCGAGGAAGAATGACAGAGTAACGCCTGACTTGTTTGATTTCGGCGACTCCCCGCTGCCAGCTGAATGGAAAGTGAAGATCAGTGAGAAGCTTGCCCAGAGAGACCAGGTGTTTTCTTTAAAGGAATGGGATGTAGGATGCGTGCAAGGAGCTGAGCACAATATCCGGCTGCATGACGAAAGACCATTTCGTGAGAGGTCTCGACGCCTGGCACCTGCTGACATAGATGATGTGAGACGGCATCTGCAAGAGATGTTAGCTGCTGGTGTAATACAAGAATCCAGAAGCCCTTATGCTTCCCCCATTGTGGTAGTGAGGAAAAAGAATGGAACAGTAAGGATGTGTGTGATTATCGCATCTTAAACCGGGCGACTATCCTGATCAGTACACAATGCCCCGCGATTCAGGATGCTTTGACCGCCTAAACGGGAGCAAGTGGTTCTCTGTGCTGGATCTCCGCAGTGGGTACTATCAGATCCCGGCGGCCCCAGAGGACCGTGAAAAGACAGCTCTTATCTGTCCGCTTGGTTTCTATGAATTCATGAGGATGCCTCAGGATTTCAGGTGCCCCAGCCACTTTTCAACGATTGATGGAGCGTGCAGTGGGGACATGAACTTACTAGAGTGCCTGGTATACCTAGATGATGTTATTGTGTTTGGCAGCTCACTGGAGGAACATGAGAGCAGATTATTTAAGGTATTGGACCGACTGGAGGACTTTGGCCTTAAACTGTCCATTGATAAGTGTCAATTTTTCAAACATCAGTAAAGTATGTGGGACACATAGTATCCACCGAGGAATAGAGACGCACCTAGTAAAGTTGAGGCTCTTGACCACCTGGCCACAGCCCAAAAATCTAAAAGAACTGCAAAGATTCCTGGGATTCTGTGGTTATTATCGGCGCTTCATCAAGGACTATTCAAGAGTGATCCGCCCTTTACTTAACCTTACTCAAGGGTATCCCCCAACCCACAAAAAAATACCAAAAAGTCAGCATCCCTCAAGACTGAAAGAGTGTATTTTCATCCGAGTGAAGTATTTGGGGCCCGCTGGACTCCTGATTGTGAGACTGCTTTTCATGAGATCATATATCAACTTACCCATGCTCCAGTGCTGGCCTATGCCGATCCAAGAAAACCTTACGTCCCTGCACACTGATGCTAGCTTGCAAGGGTTGGGGGCTGTTGTACCAAGAGCACGAGAATGGCCTGAGACCAGTGGCCTTTGCCAGTAGAAGCCTGACCCCATCCGAAAAGAACTATCCTGTACATAAGTTAGAGTTCCTAGCTTTGAAGTGGGCTATTGTTGACCAATTCCATGAGTACTTGTATGGGGCTAAAATACTAGTAAAACTGACAATAATCCTTTGACCTATGTGCAGACCTCAGCTAAGTTGGATGCCACTGGCCATAGGTGGCTTTCTGCATTATCTACATATGACTATGCTCGAATACTGAGCAGGTCTGAACCACATAGATGCTGATGCTCTCTCCCGAGGCCTGTTCCCCAGAATGATTGGGTCCGACTGGCAGAACCTGACATTCGGCACTCTGCCGGAAGTTTGACAGGAGGAACAATGTCCACGGACGAGTGGACTGCATGGTGGATTGCTTGGGAGCCTCTGAGAATTGCATACCTGCTGCTTATTGCCACTTTTCTGCAATAGACATTGGTGCACTGCCTCAGCTGGACAATGACAGTATTCGGCGGGCTCAATCCCGCGATCCCATGATCAAAGCAGCTTAGAAGCCCTCTATGCAGGAAAAGATGTGTCCAAATTACGCCCACTGATTTGAGAACTGCACTGTTATACAAAGAAGGTCCTAAGTTGAAACTGATCAATAAACTGTTATACAGAGAAACAGTAGACAGAGGGGACAAGTAGACAAACAACAACTAGTGCTGCCCACTGCCTTCGAGACTCAGTATTGAGGTCCTTGCACAACCACATGGGGCACCTTGGTATAGACAGAACACTTGACTTGGTGAGATCCAGATTCTATTGGCCTAAGATGGGGCTGATGTGGAGCAACACATTCGAACTTGTAGTCGCTCTTACAGAGGAAAGCTTTGTCTCAGAGGGCTGCCCCTGTTAACATAACCACCAGTGCACCCATGGAGTTGGTCTGTATTGATTTTCTAAGTTTGGTCAGATCAAAGAAATATCAGTAATGTGCTGGTGGTCACTGACCATTTCACGAGATATGCCCAAGCTTTCCCACCAAAGACCAGAAAGCATCCACTGTAGCCAAAGTACTTGTAGAAAACTTTTTGTTCACTATGGGCTCCACAAAGAATCCATTCTGATCAAGGAGAGACTTTGAGAGTCGCCTGATCAAAGAGATGCTTTCTCTGTGGAGTGCGAAAGTCCAGAACCACTCCTTACCACCCCCAGGGGACCCACAGCCTGAACGCTTTCAACCGCACTTTGCTAGATATGCTAGGCACCCTGCACCCAAAGGACAAGCCTAGATGGAGCCAACAAATTAGCACCCTGGTACATGCTTATAACTGCACCAAAAGTGATGCCACTGGATTCTCCCCTCACTTGATGTTTGGAAGAGAGCTCGACTACCAGTAGATGTGTGTTTTGGGGTCTCTCCTGATGGGGTTCAAGCTGACAACTATTTACAGTATGTGCAAAAGTTAAAGGCCCAGCTAACTCATGCGTACCAACTGGCTCAAACCATGGCTGCCAAAAGAAATCTGGCCAACAAAGAAAGGTATGATAAAAGGTGAAAGCACAGGAACTCCAGGAGGGAGATCGGTATTGCTAAGAAATCTGGGACTGCATGGCAAGCACAAGATTGCTGACAGATGGCACCATCTCCTCACATTGTAGTGGGCAAACTAGATGATCTGCCAGTGTACAAAGTAAGGCCTGAGAATAATTCAAAAGATGTAAAAACAATGCATAGAAATCATTTACTGCCCATTGACAAATCTTAATTGAGTCTGAGCCCTAGAAGATGCCCCTCTGGACCAGTGACTAGAGCTGCTGCTAAGAAAAGATCAAGAAAGTCTGCACCTACAGAAGCAAAGTTAAAGTGTTCCTCCACAAGTCCCAGTTGAGCATGACTGTCAGTCCATATCGGAAGAAAGTGAGAGTGACTTTGAATACTATCCTTCTTACGAACTGAGTCAATTGTTTCGGGGCAATCCCCTAGTCAATACTGGAGATGAAGCTGGGCCTTCTGGACTGTCTAAGCGCCCAGCTTCATCCCTGCAGCCAATGCTCCCAGAAAGTGAAGTGCAAAGCATCAGATCAGATGAAATGGAATCATTGTGCATGGTTGAACTGTTTGAGCTTTCAGGGAGGAAAATGATAGATTGGGGCAGACTGGTGATACACCTAACAAGAAGAGTATTTTGAGTGCCCTGACAGTCCACTGCCAGTGTCCGAAAGCTTCCATGCGAGCCAAATGTTGTGGACTCAGAAACTGTAACTCCTGGAGCTGAAAGTGCCCCAAGTTCTAGCCTCTCTACCCCCATGGAGACTCCTGACAAGTGAGGACAATGCTGAAAATGAGGCTCAGAGTGCAGAGACTATAACAGTTCCCCTAGAAAGACTGGTCGAGCTGTAAAGCCTGTGGTGCACCTCAGTTATGATTCCCTTGGGAGGCCTGTGGATTTGCGCCTCAATGTTGTCCATAAAGGAGTGTATGTGTCCCCGAGCTCATTGCCCAAACTGAGCGTCAGTGCTAACTCCAAGTTATTTGTGTTGCCCTCTAAGTATGGTGCCCTTGCCCCGTCCAGCCCCAAGGTAACTGATAGGAAGGGCCCCTCTTCAGGTTTCATGTACAAGAGGTAATAACTTGAGTTATGGTACAATGTGTATGTAATACTGTCTAAAGAGTGACGTATCGCAATGTTTCAGAAATGTGTTCTTGGTAAAATGATATATTGACTGATGATTACATGTGCGAGCCTAATGCAAATGTATATGGTTGCAGTTGAAACTTATGGGTACTTGCTTGACGCTGACGCCAAGCTTTCCCAGGCAGGAAGGGTGTAACCCCCTGCAAATGGGGGTTCCCAAAAGACTTCCAGGAGCTTGCTTGAATGCTCCAAGCCTGAATGGTGTTTGGCATGCTAAGCCATTTATCAGTGAGTGTTTTAGAACCTCTGGTACTGTCTCTTTAAGAGCTGTCTGCTTGCAGACATAATTAGTTTATATGGGGGACTGTGTGTTTTTTGATTGAGTACCACTCGAGCTGCTGCTAATTCACTTCATTTTTGCAGTCACTAGGAGTGCAAAGGGAACCTATCTGAAAGATGTAACTGTTTGCCAGAAATTATTTAGAGTAATAATAAAATTACAGTTTGTCTAACCTGCTTTTGCAGTCAGAACTGTGTCTGCTAGTTCCCCATTCTAGTTTTGAACTGCTGAACTGGACCAATCAGTGTGGGGTAAGCTGCTCTAAAATGGTGCCTTGGACGAATCAGAACTTGGACTCATAATCTGAGCCAGCCACAAGAGGATTGTATGGGCAGTGACTCTGGGAGATGTAGTTTAGACTTCAGTGCCTTTTTGGACCAACAGCAGCAGTCTATTGAGTGACAGCCAATCCAGTCAAGAACTGGGAGGAACTCAAAGGAAGTGCCCGGTTTTGTCGGTTGGAGTTGAGTTGAGCTTTGGCAGTGAAGAAGGAAGGAGCCCTGTGCTTTTTCAGTGTGCAGTTTTAGTCAAAAACGTGTGTAAGGCCCAGAGTTCCGGTCTGCAGCTTGTTAGACTGAATCCGTCCTGTGAAAAGAATCAAAGGATCTCCGAGAGAGAAACCAGGCTCACCCTGTAGAAGACTGGAAGAATTGCTGAAAATTGCACTCGGTCTGTCAGAACTGAATCTGCTGTGTGTTCTCCCGGTATTGTGCAGTAATTGCGATCGGATACAGATGCAGCCTGCCTGGTATAGTGCTTTTTATATAAATGTGTGAAGAGGTTTGTGTACCTCAAGTGAGCCCTGCTGACATTGAAGGACCCTATCTTATTTGGAGGTCGTGGAGTACTAATTCAGGGTTGCTCCCTGTTGAATTGCCACATTAAATCCAAATGGAATTACTGTACTGCTGACTGTTTAATTCTCCTTTCTCTGTGTGAAAGGCCCTCACCAGCTGCCACGGTTGGACTAGCCACTAGGGCTTGGGTACCCAGGGACAGTAACTGATAGGATAGGCCTGTGCACAGAGCCATAGGTAGATTATTAGAGTGATAAGCTAATTAACCTGATTTCCTGTCCTTGTTATATCCCCCTAAATAAATCAGAGCTGCTTGTTTCAGCAAAGTTATACTGCCTGAGTGTATTTGTCTATGTTAAAGTACTGTACTGTGATTGTTGCACTGTATCTCATTTCACAGGAGGTCCCAGTGCCGAACCAGACCTGGGGTAAGTGTATACCGTGAAGGTAATTCTGATATATTGTGTGGGCCACTAGTGGGAAGAAAGGGGGGTTGCAGTGTCCCAGAGGGCTGTGACCAAGTTAGTTTAACTATTGCAAACCCTGACCTCTGGGTGGAGGCACCCGCCATTGGATCCAGGCCCCTCAACCTGTTAGTGGCAAATCAGGCAGGGGTAGTAGCCCCTGGGATAGTGCCATCTAGGGGTTACACATGCATTGCGCCTTATCAGCTAATAAAAAACATGACCAGGGCTGGATCTTCTTTAAGTATTATATTTTCCTCTTCTCCAACTATGCAACCATTTCACACCACTCGGACTAGTTGTGCAATGTTGAGGGCTGGGTCAACTTATTCTGTGTACCTTTGCTTACAAGGAGACTGAATTGGTTAACAGTCCCGCGGGCTTTCGACCTATGCTGCTTCGGGTCGCCAGTACAATCTTCATATTGACCCCACAACCCGGATCTCGAAGATATACAAATCAACACGTTCCCTTATGAGAGGCACAGTCCTAGCAAGAGCACAGCTGGACTAAGAGAACGGTTACTATTTGCTCCCTATTACTTTGAACATCTAGCCTTATGTTGATGTTTTTAGTATTTGCAGCATTGTTATGCCCGATTTAAATTTTGGGAACACCCGCTGGTGTATACCTATTTATAAATGGTTAATTCTACATGTTAATAGAGTGGCATTGTGGTTGATTAATGTGCACATAGTTCTAGCCATGGCTTTAGTCCCTGTCAGAGGGGCTACTCAGAATGCGGGGACATTCCTGCTTTGTGCCCCTAGGGGTCACCCAGTGGTCATGATTAAGGAACCTAATTTCAATGACTCCATGATGGGTGACCCGGACCGGCACTTATTTCTAGTGTAAGAGTGAGGGAGTGAGTAGCATTATTGCGGGATGGGCTACATCATGCACCTGCGACCATTATTGTTGGGAGGAAGGGGGTCCATATTGTCTACTCTAATCATAACTGCTTCTTCACTTACCAGTGCATTTTGCAAAGGGGTGGTTTTGGGGCGATTTTGTGAGGGCTTACATTGTATATGTTGCTTTGTTTTGGGGGCTAGAGGTGAGCTGGGGTGAGGGTAGGCTTTGGCTGGGAAAGACCTAGGATGAGGTTACAAAGGGACTGTAGAGACATGCTACTATCAGGAGACTTCTTAACTTGGAGTGCAAGTTCACATAAGGGTACTACTAAGAGATTTTCTGACAATAATAATTGCTAACAGTTGGTCTATTATTTCATGGAATATTAAGGGGGCTCGCTCTAAGACAAAAAGGTATCAAATCCTGAAACATATTCAACTTCTGAAGGGAGATATCACCTTTTTACAGGAGACACACCTACTGGATCATGAAGCTAATTTATTTAGAAGACAGCAGGTAGGCCAGGTTTTTACTGCTGGGAACACAAAGAGTTGGGGAGTGGCCATAATTTTCTCGAGGAGCATCCCTTTCGTATGTGAGCAACGTATTAGAGACCCTGAGGGCTGATATATACTCCTAAAGGGTATCTTTCATAGAACCTTAGTGCTACTGGGTAGTATATATGGACCCAATGTGGATTCCCCGGTGTTCTTTACCGACCTCATATCCGCTCTTGCACCCTTCAATGCAATTCCTCTTCTCCTGGGTGGGGATTGGAACCTGCCTTTCTCCCCAGATATAGATAAATCAGACAGGAAACATAGGGTGCTGTCCCTGGCCCAAAAGGCAATCTGAGAGTTGGTAGATAATGTGGGGCTTTGCGGCCCCTGGAGAACCCTATATCCAACTCTAAAGGAATATACCTTTCAGTCAGCAGTTCATAAATCCAGATCCAGAATAGATTACTTTTTGATCAACCACTCTCTCCTTCCAGGGGTTATAGATGGCCATATTGAGCCTATGGTGATTTCAGATCACTCAGCTATTTGGTGCCGTTTAAATATTTCCCAATTCTCCCAAAGAAACTATATGGAAGATAAATCATCAGCTACTTAAAGAGGAGAGTGTCATTAAACAAACAGCTAAGATAATAGACCAATACACCGGGAATAATTTAAATTCCACAGGTAGAATAGATATGGAGTGGGGGGCTTTAAAATGTGTGGTAAGGGGTGAGCTCATACGCCTGGTCTCTGGCAGGAAAAGAGAGAGAGAGAGAGACAGATGAAAGGTCTTGACCTATTATCTAAAATACATGACCTGGAAACTCCTCTGTCTCCCCATTCACCTGAGGAAGATGACAGGTGAAAGCTTATAGGCATTAGAGATTAATACAACAGGCTTTTAAGGGAAAAAGCTGAATATGCTATAGCTAAAACCAGAGCAATGCACATAGACCAAGGAGAAAAAGCCAGTAAACTTCTTGCCTTCAGGTTAAAGAATCAGCAATCCTGCAGAGTGGTTAAAGGGATACGGTCCTTAACAGATAATGTTCTTAAACTGAGACCTAATGATATCACTGAAGAGTTCTCACAGTACTACCAAAACTTATATAACATCATGCCTAACCGCCCGGAGTGCTCACAGACAGATGATTATCTGGACACAGTACCCTTACCGACTTTGCAGGAGAACAAAAAGACACTCCTGACTGTTCTGTTAACTGAGGGCGAAATACAGGCTATCACATCCCTACCATTAGATACGCCCAGGACCTGATGGATTCTCCGCCAATTTGTTTAAAATTTTCACCAAGCAATTATCTCCTTGGTTGCTCAAGCTTTTTAGCTGGATCCTGGAGTCAGAAGATTTTGATAAAAGTCTTCTAGAAGCCCTAATTATTATTATCCACAAGCCTGGTAAGAATGCAGTGAAAGTCACTAGTTACAGGCCAATCTCCTTATTGAATTATGATATTAAAATCCTGACTAAGCTTCTGATAACCAGATTATCAGGTGTTCTCCCTTCGTTAATTTTACAGGAACAGATGGGTTTTATGGCAGGGTAGAACCTCTTCAGACCACTTACGTAAGATAAGTCATATTTTCTCTGCGTCTGGGGACTCAGACTTCCCTGCAGGCCTGCTGTTCCTAGACGCAGAGAAAGCTTTTGACAGAGTTGACTGGCAATTCTTATTTTGTACAGCGCTTAAATTTGGTTCCCCCCTAATTTATCACATAGATTGCGTCTCTAGTGCTCACTTGTATTGTAATGGGGTGTCCTCGAACGCCTTTGTTTTAAAATTGGGCACCAGACAAGGTTGTCCCTTGTTCCCCCCCTCTGTTTAACATATATTTGGAGCCTTTACTAACCAAAATAAGGGATAATCCAAAGGTAAGGGGTATCCCCATTGGTTCCCAAGAATTTAAGTTATTGGCCTGTGCATACAATATTCTTTTACATTTAGCCTACCGTAAAGATTCTTTTCCAGTGGCTCTGGACATTATCAAAGAATACAGCCGGTACTCGAATTATAAAATTAATACAGGTAAGACTACTGTATTTCCTCTTAACAATCAACTACTTAGACATGATGTCTTGCATCTTGGTATACAATGGAACCTCCAAAGCTTACCAATATTTGGGTATCACTTTAGCCAGAAGTGAAACTGAAATGATTAAGGCCAACTTAGATTCTCTCTCTCTTGCAAGTAATCCAACAGGATTTGGATAGATGGAAAACTCTCCCAATCTCCCTTTGGGGACGTATTAATTTAATTAAAATGAAATGAATATTTTACCAAGAATATTCTACCCCCTAAATATGCTGAATTCATGGCTCCCCCTAAATGGTTTAAAATAGTTAATTCTAAACTTACTGAGTTCATCTGGCTGGGTAAACCCTCAAGAAGGGCTTTTTTAAAAAAATGACTGCCCTGAAAAACAAGGGTGGGCTACGCTAACCGCATTCTGGGCTAAACTACTGGGCCTGTCAAGCTTGTAAATACCTGAGATGGTTCACTAATTTAGCCGAGCAGCACTCCTCCTCGTATGTTCCCCCATGGCTGAAGTTGGAAAAGGAACTCATAGCACAGACAGGCTTAACCCTGGAAGCCCTCCCACATGTTTCACCAACGGCTCCCCCTCAATCTCTCTCAGACTCCCCTACAACAACACTGATTAAAATACACGGGCAACTTTGCTCCTTCCTAAAATATAAGTGTAAGTCAGATATGGCCCAACCTATCATAGGAAATCCAAATGTTAAAATAGGTGATCAAATTATTTCCAACCACTGGATCCCCCAACTGCAGGGACTCAGAGTCACTGATCTATTGTCAGATGGGAAATGTAGCCCGGTAGATGTAATCCTACATATATATGATATAGCCAGGGGACAAATTTTTAAGGTCTTCCAGCTGAGGCACATGTTTACCGGTGTTAAAGAGTTACATACGGACGATAACGCCACAGCAGATTTATTTAAGACCCTCTCCCTTTCCGCTCATTTACCACATGCAATCTCCCGGACTTATAGTCTTTGCTCAACAGAACTTTTCCTAATCTTGATGGTGTGCCCAAATATTAGAGAGAACACTTTCCTAGTCTCGAAGGCGTTTGGAGCAAAATATGGAGTGATAACCCATCTTGTGTAATATATCTACTGGTAAGATTAACCCAATTTCAATTCATAAACAATATGTTCTGGACCCCCGTAAATTGTTTAAACTGGGCAGAGCTCCCTCGCCGACCTGTATCAGATGTCACAAGGAAGACGGCACTCACTCTCACATTTTCTGGGATTGCCCCTCTATTAAATCCTTATGGGATACCATCAAGCGAAAGGCGGACCCCTGCTGGGTATCTTTGACTGCTTCACATTTGAAATCTGTTTGGCCAGACGTTTTGCCAGCATCTCTGTCACACAACATAGATACTACATGGCAGTGATCTCCTTGTCCCTTAAGAAAGTAGTTCTGCCCCACTGGTTAGATTCAAACCCAATCACTTATGCAGAGTGGGTGCAAGAATTGCTTTTTAACTTGAGGGCTGAAAAATTTAAAGCCAGTCTAAGGGGTTCCCTTACCTTTTACAAGAAAACTTGGGAAGGTTTGCACACCCTATATCTGGCTCAAGCTGGGCCCAAGCCATGCTAATGTTTTAATTTCATGGGAGGTAGGGATCGCCCATCTTTTCTTCAGTCTCCAACATAATTATCTTGACAGCTGTCCCTAATTGGTAATCCTATAGATTATCACCAGCCAAAGACTAGGGGTGGGAGGAGCATGGGGGGGGAGGGACACAAAACTTTGTTGGCAACTCACTCTTGCTGTTCACTGTAACAGTATTACTGTTTCATGTCCAGTTATGTATAAATCTAATAAAGTTGTTAAATAAAAAAAAAAAAATGAAATAACTTTGGAACTGTTAGGGCTAGAAACTTACTTTTTATAAATGAAAGCTTGGAGTCAGCCAAGTTGATACATTGATAAGATACTGCAACAGCGACCATACAGCGACATAAAAAACACAGAGTGGTGGGAGCCCTACTGCTCCCACCACTGCTCACTCTACCAGGCATTGGGGTGGCTGACCCTGCAAGGTCGCACTGACTATGCCATGAACTGCCTTGTGGACAACTCCCTCTAAATCACTAAATTCACTAAAAAATACCACCAACTGCTTAATCTGGTTCAAGGTCAGTTGGCATTCATCTGTATCCCCCTCCCCCGGGTCGTGCCTGAAAATAGGCAGGATTTGTCTAGTGCACTTACCCGGTCAACAAAAACTAAATAAATAAATCTCACAAATGTCCCCCTGCTCACTCCTCCTGACAGGCAGAATGATCCCTAAGAATCTTTGGGCATCCTCAGTCCCTCTGCTGGAAGGGTTCCATGTGATAACAGTGACCGCGTAACAGCGATCACAGTTTGGGCGAGCCTACATCGCCGAAAATGAATTTCAGCAATACAGACTCATGGTGCACAGCAAAAGGGTGCCAGACATTTGTATTTTTCTTTTTCGGATTCTTAACTCCATGGGGGGTGCATGTTCGGGGGGTGTGTGCAAAACGACGGAAAAAAATAAATCCCCGACCGGTGCAAAAAGCAAGTGGGCACCTGGAACCGAATCTACCATCCTCCCAACCCTAGCCTGCCACCAACCCACCATGCCACATGGCCAGCTTGGCAACCCAGCACCGCACTATGCCCCACAAAGCCTCCCTCCCCTTCCGCCCGTCGCACAGTGTGGTCCCCCCCGCCGTGTGCATGTGTACATATAGCGGCATCCCATCGCTATATTTGCTGACCTCCCATCTGGTCGTCGTCCTTTCCCAGTAGCCCTGTGTAAAAGCATTGTGATTAAGTTGCCCTTTTTAAAACTGCTCAATCACGGTCGCTTAATACAAGGGTTACCCGCTGGAAGTACCCCGTGTCACCACTACCATGGGGAAGCAAGCTTTCTCAGTCACAGCACCCTCCCTATGGAACAAGCTTCCCCCCTCTGTTCGTTCATCCACTACTCACCTAGCTTTAAGCGTACCCTGAAGGCCTGACAAAACTCAGCTGCAATCTGCCACTGTTCCACACCGAAACGCTAGGGTCTCAACTCCCTAATGCCCTAAGCTCTCAGGCAGCACTTGCCACCAGACAGTACTTGCAGTCCCCCCTCCCCAGTCTGCCCCTCCCCACCTCTGTCCCTCCTTGCCCCAACCCCAAGCCTACCCTGACCCCTCTGTTTTCCTCTTCCTCTTCCTCTCTTGACCCCATGATGCTTTTTGTTTCTGCCTGATTTTGCACAACCACTGTTATTTTGCACCTGTATTTTGAAATTAACCATGTACTTGTACATTGTGCTGCTTATATATTGTATCGCCTGTATTCAATCACCTGTGTCCTTGCCCAGGAACATTTTGTTATGGCATAACCTGCCCTCGCAGCCTGTATATTGGTCATAATGTTATCACTGTTTGCTCTCCACCCTCGCCACAATTTGGTGGGCGTGTTTGTACTGTATCTTGTCTATTGTATCTTGTGTACTACTGTTATTTGCTGTTGAACCTGTAATTGTTTTGCCACATTTGTAGACTGGGTCGTGACTGAAACCGGTCCTCTGGATCAGTGCAGCTACCCGGTTACCAAAGACATAAATAAATAAATAACTAAATAAATAAATGTATGTTTTTTTTTTTTTTCAAATTCTGTTTTTTTTTTTGCCCAGGCTAGGGGGTGGGGGGGAATGTATCCCCCGACACCTGGACCAACCTCCGGACATCCCCCCCAGGCCGCCTGGAATGGTTGGCCCATAGCTTGCCCCCTACGGTGGTGCTCCTGAGGAGAGAGACCGAGGTACACCAGAGGCCCCAGTCGAAGCTTAGGCCTGGGGCATCATTCTGGAGGCAGCCCAGGAGCTTCACAAGGCTTCTGGGCATGGAGTTTTTCCCTTTGTTCCCCAGGAGGCACGGACGTGCAATGACATCAGCGCAGGTTGGGCGTCCTCCCACACCTGACCCACAGATATCCGTAGACTCTTCCGCTCACTGCCTGGTGGCCCCCACCTGTTGCACACCCACTCTCCACTGGGCACTGCTGGTATGCCAGGAAGCCACACCCCTCCTTTCGGAGGAGGAGAGCTGTCAGTGGGATGTTCATCCTACCTCCCCCCGGCCGACCCTCTGACACTCCTTGCTCACTCCCAAACACAGGTCATCAGTGCCACATGTGGTAGTGCTATCGCTGCACCAGCGGGCCGGCTCTGTTCACTAAATTTTTTAAGTCCTGTTTTTTTTAACATACTGTACTACAGCGACACGCAACAACACAGGAAAACTGTATTGTTAGGATGTATACATGTTGATCAGACTCCAAGATTGCACTGAAAAAGACTTAAGTTTCTATGATTAACAGTTACAATTTTGCTGCTTTCAAAAGATCATTTCAAGCATTATAAAACATCATATAAATTTATTTTTGAAATGTTCATAAGCTACTTTTGGTTGTTCTGTCTAAGAATAAACACATTTTCTAGTTTCATTGTGCATCTGTAAACTACTTATTTGATTATCATATACAACATACTTTTGACATGTACTTACTGAAGTCTTTCCATAGAACCAAATGATTTAAGTTCACAACAATGGACTGCATTATCTAAGTTTCTTGCCTCCTTCTTGTTGTTAGACAACTAATGTGGACACTTTGCTGAAACAGACATCCCACCTCCATTATTTTAAAATGAGCTCACTACCACTTAAAAGGTTTTAGTAAAGCAAAACCTTTCCTGGGTTGGGAGAGAGAAGATAACAGTAACACAGGAAAGAGACGACACTTGCAATATTTTTCCATGTTTTTGTTTATTTCACAAACACTATACATATGCTCCTTGAAGTGCCATTATTGGGTTGTAGCTCATCACTCAGGAAGCTTGTCAGTTTCCATGATGTGCATTTTTTATGAGAGCATGTTGGAGTATCTCAAATTTCAAATGAGACATCATTCTCTGCAGAGAACACTGCTTTTGTGATTTTTACGTTGTATTGTTGCAACGTGAGTGTGAGAGTATGAGTGTGTGTGTGTGTGTGTGAGTGAGTGAGGAGGATGTGTATGTGTGTGATGGAGAACAGCTTCTTCCTTCCTCCCACACTTACCTGATCCTATGGATATCTCATTTATTTACTTGTTTTTGATAACCGGGTAAGTGCACTAGATATTAAAAATGCCTATTTTCAGGCATGACCTGGGAGGGTACAAGTTAAAACAGTCATAAATCAGTGGTACAGAAAAACATACAATTAACAATAGCAAAGAATGGTCAAGTGACAGGTAACAAGAGGTGGGTTGAGACAGTAATTACACAACTAACTGATAAATAAATAGTAAATTCACAGTTATAAAAAGTACAGCCAAATAACATTCATATTTACAACACGAGTCATCAGCAATGCTAAAAGGTGAGAGGGACAGATGCAATGGAAAGTGTGTGAGAGAGAGAGAGCGTAGTAGTGTTAGAATCTCCAGCCATTCCAGATGAAGGGATAGGTATGCAGAAACAGATGTGGAGCAGAAGATTTAAGTGCCAGGTAAATGATCAATGAGGACAGGCTGGAGTCAAGTGAGCAAGAAAGGACGTGAGTCAAGGAGGAAAGAAATGGGTATAGGGGTTAGAGGCTATGAGGTGGTTGCATAGTTCCCATTTGAGCCTAGCATGAGTATTGGGAGTGTTGGATGGATTCAGATAATGAGTTCTAGTAAAGAGGGGCAAAGTGGGAGAAGGCCTGAGACCCCATGGACGTTCTGCTGCTGGGAACTACCAGAAGGGTCTGATCACCCGAGCGAAGAGAATAGTGGTGGCTTGCTGGTTTCAGCATGTTGGCAAGGGAGGCGGGAACACCAGATCAAACAATGTTATCGATCAAGGTGCCAAGAGTGTATAAGTGATTGGCCTCAGGCTAGAGCCAGTTTAGGCCACTGTATAGCTGGCAGCAATGAATGAGGTGATGTGAGGCCAAGGCAAAGCGACATATATTATTATAGGTGGTGTCCCATTTGTGGAGGTTGGCCTTGGCAGCACCAACGTATGTGACAGATCCATATGTGAGAGCAGGAAGAAGAACGCCCAGCTCAATAGCAATTTTGGGGGAGAGTGTAAGGGCATAACTAGTTTTGTAGGCCTTATTAGCTGCACGATCGGATTAATTCATTTACACCTTCTACAATGCCCTTCCTCCATCAATCACCAGCACCACCAAGCTGGGTCCATTTAAAGCGGTACTCAGGAGCCACCTCCTCGCTTCCTGCTCCTAACCATAGCTGTATGGTCTGCTACCTGTTAGCCTGTGCCCATCCCTCAGCATGCTATTCAGTTTTTATTGCTTTGACAAAGTCTAATCTCCCAGACTGCACTGTTTCCTCTGACAATAACTAGTCCCTATGTTGCAGGAACTGCTTAGCTAACAATATGTATAGGAAACATCTCTCTTGCTACTATGTTGTATCTTTGTAACTATGACAATGACCAGTCCCTATCATGCAGGGACCTGCTTAGCTAACAATATGTATAGGCTGCATCTTTCCTAGTTGCTACTGTGTTGTGCCTTTGTAACCTTGCTACCCCTTCCCCGATTAGCTAACTTTCTGTATAGATCATATCCCTATTAGTTACCTCTGTGTATAATCTACTGAAACTGTGCTCCCCCACTTTCTGTACCCTACTTTAATGTTATTCCTTGTGTCTCTGTAACCTGACGTGGAGCCTTTAGAAATGAGTCTTTGACTCAAAGGTTTGTAATTCTGATGTACAAATAAATAAATAATAATGGATGCAGAAGATGCCACATAAATTGCTTGATCATAAATTGTATTTTTAAGAATCCAGTAACAGCAGGGGATGACTGTATTTATTTTAGCATAGATAGTGCAAGTCTCAATTAGACACAACCTGCCCAACCATTGTGGCGGAAGTAAAAGCAAGCAAACTGATTCCGAAACAGCTTTGGAAAGGTGTGAGGAAAAGTCATTTTTAATAGACGGCAATTAAACATGAACTAAAGCATTTCGCTCAGTCTCTGTGGTCAATGCTACAGGGGAGCCTCTCATTTCCAAAGGCATGGGGGAGGAGTTTCTGCATCTCATTAGAAACTGGACTCCAGTACATCCCATCATACTTGATTCTCCCTCCATGAACTTAGGGATCTACCCACTCTTTTTGAGAAATGGACCTTCTACCGCTCACCTCAGTATCTGCCACACCTTTCAACCTCACCTTAAGAACATCAGTAAACCTATACCAAGCAAGGGTAAATTTGAGTGTAGAAATTACAGCTGTATGCGAAATTCATAGCAGTTGAGAGGTATGCTCTTTCCTTATACCCAAAGTGAGCCCCAACCTGAATTTATTCATTTAAATGAAAATAATAATAGAGAAAATAGGGAAGTGTTACAAAGTTTACTTACATCACAGAAAAAATGTGACTGGGTGCAATGCCATTGGGTGCTAGATCTTGGTCTGGTATACAGCCGGTGTTTTATGCCAGAGGATGAGCAGGAAGAGCAGGAGGGAAAGAGGGATGGGGTTTGATACCCACAGAGGCTGGAGTTTGGCCTGGCACCACCAGGTCTTTTTGTTGGGGTCCTTTCCTGAAATTGGCTAGGGGACGGACATAGAGAGTGGTAGTATAGGAAGCATTTGGGCATGAGGGATGTTACAGACAGGCTGCTGCAGGGACTAGTGCTCGGGCTGCTGCTGCTGTTTAGCAAATTCATTTGCGATATCGGCAACAGCAAAATTGGCAAAATCTGGCTTTCTGCAGATGACATCAAACTCTGCAGCAGGGTCAATACATAGAAAAGGGTTAGGGACTTAAGAGAGGAACTGGAGAAACTTGAGAGATTATATGGCAGCTTGATTTCAATGCCAAAAAGTGCAATGTTGTGCACATTTTAAAAAAAAAAAACCTAGGGGCCAAGTACAAGTTGGGGAGTAGCCGTCACAGCATGGGATGAGGAAAAGGACTTGGGGTGGCAATCACAGGCAGGTTCATGTCATCTTTACAGTGTAGCAAAGCAGTGAGGGAAGCAAAGAGAACACTAGCATGCATCAGTAGGGGGATCAGTACCAGGAGAAATGCGGTCATACTGCCCGTATATAGATCCCTGGTGTGACAAACAAACTAGAAAGAAACTGGAAATTGTACAGAGATGAGCAAGTACCATGATACAGGGGCATGATAGCTCATTTGAGCAGAAACTTGAGCCTGAATATGTGCTCGCTGGAGATTAGGAGGGAAAGGGTGGGTATATGACTGAAACATTTAAGTCCTTGAAAGGTATCAATATGGTGGACTCTAGGCCCAGTGAGATTATATGCACGAGGGGGCATGGAAACAAGTTAGTGGGAGAAGGTTTAGGAGGGATGCCTGGAAGTACTATTTTATGAAAAAGTGATAGAGACTTGGAATAAGTTGCCAGAAGACCAGCAGTGATTCAAGACAAGGTGGGATAGGTACATTATGAGGGGAAGATCAGGGGGAAGGGTGAGTGGGTAGAGACACGGATCTATAAAGGGTAAGCACCCTTCACATTCAGGCAGACTCGATAGACCTTAAGGCCTTCTTCTGATGACATTTCTGTGTGTCTACTGGTCATATCCAAGTAAGGATAAATCAATATTCCCTGTCTCCGAAGCTGAGCAGCTACCAACAAACAACTGCCAAAAACCACGGGGCAGACGACTGCCCAGAAGGCAAGATTCTGTACTGATGGAACAATACTCCAAATCTGAAACCCACACATCTCTGCTGGAAAGAGAGGCAACAATATGCACTTACTGCAGGGACAGGCTAATAGATGGAACTGATACAATTCTGAATTTCTGCTTTTTTATATGTTTGTTAAGTCTGAGTTCTAAACGGGGACATCACTTTCCTGTTTTTTTCACAGTTAGGAACACCAGAAGAACTCTTTTCAAAAGACAGTTCTGGAGAAACAAGCTCTAAAGCCTAGCGGGAAGCTTGGAACCTCCTCCATCAATTAAGCCTTTTGGAGGGGATCAGGTCTGTCACTAGATTACCTGAAACAGATTACCTGAGGAGGTGGTACAGTAGGTGTCAAAACAGTGGAGGACTGGCAAGGGAGGGGTTCTATAAGCGTCCACTGGACGCTTCCCTTCCGGGGGGATGGGAATTGCCTGGGGACCTGTGGGCGGATTGGTGGCGAGCTTGGGGACATGCTGCCTCGACATGCCCACGGCACGCCCCTGCCCCAGGAATACCCTGTGTGCTTATGCAAGGCCAAGAACTGGGCCTTGGGGCACAAGAAAAGCAGGAAAATTATGCCCGTTTACTGCATGACGAGCGCCTGGCCCTCAAGCACCAAAGCCCCGGAGCCAGGCCCGATCCAGCCCCTGCAGCACATGGGATGTGATGTCGGTTGCAAGGCCATCCTCGAAGAGAGGGATCCTCCTGGCATAGGGATACGCCGGGCTACCCAAGGTAGGCTGCAATTGGGGCTGGGAGAAGGTGGCAGGAGGTCGGAGGGTGACAAGAAGGTGCTGGCGCTCCGAAGGAGTGGCCGGTCGGGGTGTGTGGGAGGCGCATTAAAAAAAAACAAAAAAAACAGTGGAGGGATTTAAGAGAGCATGGGATAGACATATGGGGTTGGTTAGAGGTCAGAGGATAGGCTCCTTGTGCACCAGTGACAAGTAGGGAAGGGGGCAGATGGGCAGACTGTGTGGTCCTTTTCTGCTGACACATTACTATGATACTGTGATACTAGCCATTCCCCCATATCCACCGTATCAAGATCAGGCACGTTACTGCAGCATGAGACCATGAACTGCTGCTTACTGCACTGTGTCACTAGGCACTGCGTGAAAGCAGTTTTATGAATTTTGTCTCCTCATTGAATTTGGACATCAACAAATTATGTTTAACTTGCAGCTTCTAAAAGCAGAGTTCTCTACACTACCAAACTTATGATCTGATTGGCCGCATTCATGCTCTTTAAATTATGACTGTACATATGCCTTTGGGAAAATAGGTAATAAAATAATAATTTCAAATCCACCATTAACGCATGGCCAACAGAACATTAGTACCAAGGCTTCTGTACTTCTAAACTCAAACACCCAGTCTGTCACAAGTTCTACCTCCTCCCCCTTCCCATAGTTTAGATAGTTGGAAAGGAAACGGCTTGTGGTGAGTACTGTCGGATAGCACCCAGTCCAGGCCAAGCCACACTTTCCACTACAAAGTTACCACCAAACGGATGATGGAACATACTAAACAACACACTTGAAAATGCAACCCTACAAGTTTAATGTGCAGTAAAATGGTAAAGCCTTTTCTGACTTAAACACTTTTCTTAATGAACCTTGTGGCTTTTTTGCTCACCATTTGTGTTCCATGCACAGGGATTTGCCACGCAGAATAAAGCCAGCTTGAATTAAAAAATAATATAGGAACTATAAGCAAGTTTCATGCTATAATTTAATAGTATTTAAATATTAAATGAGCCATGAACATCAAATTATCATTAACAGTCTTTTCTAGTCCAACTAAATTCTGTATCCATTCACAAAATAGTGGTAATCTTGGTAAACGACTTGTGACTACTACCAACGATATGTTCAGACACATTTACTATAGGAGCAGTCTGCGCAGTGACCTGAAATGCCTTGCCAGCACCCACAACTACAAAATCTACTTCACTCACACCTCAGTGTGACTTGCCAGTGTTAACCCTTTCAGTAAAGCAACTGTAAAACTGGTAATTAATATAGCAAAAAAAAATCTTGCTATGTTCGCGGACCTCTGTGTACCGCAAACTTAACTTTGCAGCAATGATCTATTGACACAAGTAATTCATATAGTAAACATTATTAATAATGAACAAACAATGTATTAAAACAGAGGCAGTACTCAGTACGTTCCAGTGTTCTAGCACTTAAAGCATGAGGCCTGACATCCCTAGGTTCTCCCATCACCTAGGGCATAATAACAAGAATCGTCACACCTCAGAACTGCCCAATAGCTATGGCCGCAGCCATGGTCTGATTCCCTATTAGAGCAGCAACCATAAAATCAGCAGCCAAAACCTCTGTTCAAAGAGTCCCTTCAAATCAAAGCAAAACAAAGCTGTCCAAAAATCTTTTTGCAAGCCCTGGCTCCTTCATGACAATTAAGGTCCAACCTGCATTTTGAGCTCCAGACTCCAGGCTCTGAGTTTCAGAACCCGAACTGTGGTTCAACTCAACTCAGCAACAGAACTCTGCACTCCAATGATTCTCACTCTGGATTAAGGTGTCCACTGTCTCAGCCGAACCAACTGTGTTTATTGATCTGACTTTGCAGTCTCTCAACCGTCAAGCTTCTACACAGAAGTACCATGATACAGTAACTCTTGTTCCTGGAGAGCAAAGATGAACAGGCAGTTCAATGAATTCTGTAGAGTGTTCACTGAATGCTGTGAAGAGTGATGGTAACACCCGGCGTCAGGACTGTAGATTATGAAGCCGGACTAATGAGTGGCCAGCCACTGACAGCTAACATCAGAAGTGAACAGCTAATTGCCAATCCCTGACGGAGCAGGAGCACGAACTCAAGTTTGCGCACTTGTTCTTAAAGTGCCTTAAACGTGAAATTTGCTTTGTGTATCATTTACAGTATTTATTCTGAGATTCTTCAGTTTCTTATCGTTATTCTGTATGCCTACTACTTACTGTTGAGTATTTAAGTCTCTGTGTATGCTTGGCGTAAAAAATGAATAAATTCCTACTGTCCCCTCAGGACACTCATGAACATGAGATGTTATCTTACAAAGCTATCCTGAACAGCATGTTTTTAAAATTTATTTTTTATTAGTTTATGACTAGAATTTACAAAGCATAATTCACAGTGAGATACAAGAGATACACACAGTCAAATACAGCATAGTTATCTTAGGATACTTTGTTACATCGCCCACTTTCTACAGCTGCATGAGCAGAGCCCTGCAGACGTTTTGCTATCACTGCAGATGAGAAAAGGGACAGTTGACCAGATTCCATTTCTGTCCTCTTCTACAGTGCAGTGGTCATTTGTCCACAGTGCTCCGCTCATTAGTGGTGTGTGGTCTTTCCTCTGCCCCTCCCCTCCCCTCCGATGAAGCAGTAGTCTCCCCCCTCCGTGGGCGCACTATTTCCTTGCTGCCCATGCCTCCGGAGTTCGCTATCACACATGTACAGGAAGCTCAGGTGGAAACATGTGCCATGCCCAAGATGGCCACCATAGCTTGGTGTGCATGCGCACCTTTACAGAAATGTCCACTGTGTTCAATATGGCCACCGTAGCTCCGTGCACTTGCACGACTTCATCACGGCTATCTTGGACATGGTGGACTTTTCTGCCGTGAGCTCTTTTTTATGGTGGCCCCTGAGCACTCTTAAAGCGAAACTGCAGCCATGTGGGCTCTTACCAGAGTTTGTTTACTTCAGTCGGGGGGGCTGTGCAAGATTTCTGGGAAACCTCAGAAGTAAAACAGTGTACTCATGTCAACCAATCACCATGACAGAGATATATAGGGATAGACACTGCCTTAGTTAAATTCATTACTAATGTCCTGCATGAACTGGACAGCAGTATCCCCGACAATGGCCATCTTCATCAACCTCATGAAGGCCTTTGACTTGGTCAACCATAAACTACTCCTTGGAAAACTAAACCAGAAAGGCTTAGACTCTCATGTCATTAATTGGTTCTCTCACTAACAAGTCGTACCCAGATGGTTAGATGGCATGGAGCCATGTCGAGTTCCCTACCAGTTACAGATGGCATACCGCAGGGTTCAATTTTACGTCCTCTGCTGTTTTGCTGTTCATCAATGATCTGGGGAACAATTGTGGAGACAGTCATCTCATCTTATATGCAGATGATGCTGTTCTGTACAGAAGCTTGAGAGACATCAAGGCTCTCAGCTTCCAGTTACAGACAGATTTCTCTGCTCTTGAGAAATGGACCCTAGAGAACCACCTGGTGCTGAATGCCAAGAAAACTTAAGCAAACCTGTTTGGTTCCAGATGCTTAGGTCAGGACAGATCTGCCCTACTCCCTCTCATAACCTCCACTGGCTCTCCCATCGAGATTGTTGCCACACTCAGATACCTAGGACTGACCCGTGACCAATCCCTTACATTTAAATCACATCTGGATCAGGTCACCCAAACAATTCAACAGAAATTAGGATTACTATATAGGATAAACTTCCACCTCCTCCAGGAGTCTCGAGTTGCCATAGCGAACAGTGTACTTATACGCAATCTCATTTATGCTGCCCCTGTGCTGCAGTCCCTAGGCAAATCTGGGAGCAACAGATTGGAATCGTTCTACCATTAAATAGGATGCTTCGCTGCTACGACCCATTACAGGAAACACCACTGATGTGTTGACCTCCCTATACTGGCCTACCTTACCACATAGACTACAGTACTCTGTGCTATGTACTACTTACATGCTGACCTACTTCCAACATCCCCCTGGTCTGACAGGGCTACTACTCCCAAAGTGCACAAATAGATTATTGTGCACCTCTAGTAAAAAACTGCTTGAAGTGCCTAGGGTCAAGACGTTGCTGGGGAGCAGTTCTTTTGCCTACTCCACTCCCAATCTCTGGAATGCCCTCCTGGCACCCCCTACAAATGGCTAACTCCCTAGACTCATTCAAAATGGTCTAAAAGCATATCACCTAGAAAAATGAGTATGCACATGCTATCGCTGATAGCCTTCCACCTCCCACTGCCTGATGTCCTGTGGGGCAAGTTTATTTCCACTAATGTCCTTAATGAGGCATGCTGATGTGTTGTTCCAATGTTAGACTACATACAATTGCTCTAGTAAAGAATGTTAAAATGTTGAACTAATATCTGTCCTTATGTGTTAGAACAGTGTCATAACCAATATGTTAAATGTTAATAACTCAAGTCAATTGTTTTTCACTTCTACCATGTAAAAATGCTCACTGTAAATGTCTGCTTGAATGATTGCATTATCTGTCATTAATTTCAGGTTGCCTTAAAAAAGGGAACTTGGATCCCAATGGGTTTATCCAATTACTAAAATGAAATAAATAAATACCCTGTACAATGAATTGATAAACTTTGCCTAGAGAGCAAACAGGCTACAGAAAAGACTATGAGATCTCAAAAGTTGTAGGATGCATACAATCATAATGATTGTGGTCTGCGGAGAAACTGTTTTCAGATGGGGAGACTGAGAACTCTGGTCAATGAAAAGTATGTAGAGTGACTCCGTGAAGCAGACAACAGGCCTCAGATGAACTACTCACGTTGGCTGGCAGTTATACAAGGGATCAGAGTAGCAGATAACAATTCTCACCCTTGCCAGGAGAATAGGTTCCCTTTCCCAAGACAGTCACACTGTTTGTATTTTTTACAGATATTAGCTATGTTAGTTCTCAGTGGAGAAGGAAATTTGACAGGGTACAGAAGGTCTTATGGGAAGCAGTAATGTCTCACTACATGGTCTTCCTGACCAGTGTAAAGACTGTGAATGCGGGTAAGGTCTGTGCTTTTTCAAACCCCATAGAGGCAGGCAAATGGGCCAACCGGATATTTGCAGAGAAGAATCAAGGTGGAGATGTCACAGACCTGTTTTTGGATGAAGACCTGAACTCTTTCGTTTGCTAAACTTTCTGTTTAAACTTGGATACAGCTGGTCTACCATGCGCCGCTTTTGGGACTTACTGGACATAGTACTAGGTAACATGCTTAAGTCTGTGTGAGGTAGCTTGTTTCAAGCACATCTGAATTGTGGACTGTTATAAATTAAGGTGTATAGTTAAGATGACTCCTTTTAAACAAGTTCACTCCATCTTGGTGTCTGACTTTATAGCAACACCTGGCAACCACTTGGCGCTATGAGCTGGACTGACTGTATGCATGGACAGGGAGCTCCTGCCACTCTTGAGGACCAACCTTTTCTTAAATCTGGTGCAACAGTTCTTCTGTTTCTTAGCCTAATCTATCCTTTACAATTTCCAGTCCATAAGGTTGGCCAACTATGGGCACCCCCTCCCCTTTCTTGACTATGCTATAATGTCCTCTTTAATTTTCCTTTTCCCAATCAGGTCCTCGTACAGGGAGGTTACTGTGGTGACCTCCAAGCATATGTAAAACAGGTTGTGTTTACTGTTGTTGGATTTAGTATGTAATAACACTGTGTCATAAAATACCTTGATGTATATACCTTATGTTTATGAAACCTGTAAATGTTGAAAATACCATGGCACAAGGTGTTTTTGATAATGGTAAAAAGTACTAGGTGACTATTACAGAAATTAAGTTAGTTGTGCTGTTTAAAATGCATGTAAATTGCTGTAAACTGAACAAGTCTAAATGTCATGGTTATTTGCATATAACCCATGATGCTTTGCATTATGGAAGTAGGTATGATGTATTTCTTTGAAACTTGATTCGTTACCAATGCCCTTTGGGGTAATCTTTCTTTCAGTGATTTGCATTGAGGTTCTTTGTCTATAGCTTTTGTTGTTTTTCTTTTTGGGCCCCCACTACCCAAGCAAACGGGCCCACATAGGGAGTGGAGGTTGCATCTCAATTGTTAAGTCAGATCAGAGATCAGTGTCAGTAGGTGCTGGCTAAGTACAGAGAAAGGGCCTACATAGTCTGTTGCTGCAAACTGATGTACTGAAGATGGAATATGGCATTGCAGAAGTTTATTTCCTGTATTTTGAATAAACATCACACAGAGATTGTGTGCTGAACCTGAAGTTCGGTGTCTGGTCCATCTGTTATCCCACAATCCCCCCACAATGCACACCTTACATTTTTTCTCTTTCAGGTCTGACATACTTTACTATCATTTCTTTATTTCATACATAGCAAATAACACTAATGTTGTAGAGCTGACAAATAATGGTTAAGTAATAGTCTTAATCTGGTGCTTGCAGCTACTTGTTCATTAATTCCTGAGGGGAGGTCAGAAGTATTAGTTTTCTAAATAATTGTTCTAATACCTCTAATAGGGGTTTCGTTTATTACATGTTGCAAGAAACAGAGGGTATTTATATAACTTGAGAGCAGAAATGTGACAATACAAAATCCTCTTGAGGGCACGTGTACTCTTTTAGTTGCATATTACTGATGTTATAATTTAGGTACCAGTCATGTCACTCATGGGTTCTGTTTGTTTTAGCAACAATATGTAAACTTTTAGTGCATTACCTTCTCAAAATTCCTTCCCTATGAAGTATCATACTATGATTACTGCATGCATTCTTTGATTAAGGAACTCTATCATTTTAGAAGTGGTTACTGTCATGAACTGTGAAGCATATGATGTGTAATCAATTTTTCTATCTATTGAGAATCTAATAAAAGAATATAATGATTGTGCCTTAAAGCAGCAGTATTTGTTAGTCGGCAAAAATTTTAATCATATAGTGTTTTAACAAAAATATGTATTTTTCCCATAAATCTTTCTTCCCCCACCAGAGACAATGCAGGCAGCTATCAGCCCTGCCCCTGCCACCCTGACCAGCACTCGCCTCTCCCTAGCCTCCAGAGTAGTCCCCCATGGATTACCCTTCACGGCAGGCCCCCCTCCCCCCCAGGAATGAAAAATCCAGATCCTGGAGGCTAAGCAGTGACACAGGTCGAGGGAAGGTGGGCAGGGCTTCATTAGCTACATGGTTCCCAATTCTATTTTCTGTATGCCTGCTCCCCCACCTTGCCATGGACAGGCAGTGGTGCAAGCCACGTGGAAGCACAAACTCACCATGTCAAACTAGCGGCCCCTCCCCTAACATGCCATCTCTGAAAGCACTACCACCAGGCCTCCACCTGGTTGCAGTCGATGGCAAGACTGACACCGCGCCCCACCCACCGGCAGAGAAGAGCAATCCACTGAATGCTCAACCCTCCCCCAGCTGACCCTCAGCAACCGGAGTACAATCCTGAACTCAACTCGCTGGTGTGGCGAGTAGTAACACTACTGCCACACCACTGCCATGGTGATCAATTTATCTTTTTTTTTCTGTACTTGTGGAACTTATCTCGTCTTCTATTTGGACATCTTTAGTGGAATCATCAGTTATGCCATATGTTTCATACAAACACACTGCTTTTAATTATACTTTGACACCTCACTTCTTACTATGAAACTGTATTTCTGACATCCTTAAATTCATCACACCTGTATTTTTAATTTTCTGATTTTTTAAAAACAGTTTTTATAGTTAATTTTGTGAATAATAACTTAAGTCACTGAAGATGGACACCAATTGTAAGTTTTCCACATAGCATTTTTCCTCTCTGGTAGGCAGACAGGCTCTTGTCTGGCATCTCGTCTCTCCCGTATTTCGGGCAGACGTCCCTCATGGATTGCCTCCCATGGTGGGGCCAGGAAGGGGAGGGCTGTCCTCCTCTCACCCAGAGAACCACATCTAGATTGGGCTGGAGACTGGGCAACGGGTGTGGGACCAAGGTAGGTAGGCAGGCAGAACTTCACGTGTCCCATGCCAGCCATTCTTCCATTTTCTCCTTTCCCCACTGCTGGGGTATGCACGTGGAGGTGTACGCACACTGCAGAGTCCCACAGTACCCTCCCATCTTTTTGGGTGCCCCGGTCCTGCACTATCCTCAGCCTTCACCCTGTGGCAGTCATTCAGCGGGAATGAAAATCCACCCTCCCCGGAAGAGAAGAGCTGTCCTCCAGACACTCGATCCTCTCCCTCTCTGGCCGATCCCCAGAAACCTGCACTCGCCACCGAATACAGGTTGCCAGTGTGGCAGGAGGTAAGACGCCAGTGCCTCAGCCCTCCACGCCACTGGGTTGGCCGCAGGTTGCAATTTTTAAAAATCTTTTCCACCGAGGTTACATGTTAAATGTACAAGTAGATTCATATTATGGACATATTAGGATGGTGTTACCACATGTTTCTGATGGTAAACAGCACAACACTGAACAACGATACTGAATTGTTTCATAGCAGACATGGCATGGCAGTGGGAACAGTTTGTAAGGTAGCTTAATTTAACTTATTTGCACGTGGTGTGGGGTGCCCCAGGACTGCACCAGTGCAGGTAGAGCAGCATGTTTACAGGTTAGCAAAATAAATGCCTGCATCTGTACAGCTCCCCACCACAACGGAGTGATTTACAATGCTACAGCAGCTGTTTATATTACCAGATCTGCACTGGTGTAACTCATCAACTCACGTGCACCGCTCGCAACAGTGCAGATCCGGTAGCATAAACACACCTTAAAGACCTGTATTTGGAATGCTGGGAGGCTCAAGACTATTACAGTGTGACAGCAACTTTGAAAGAATAATCAAAGATACAGGGCCTCATTCACCAGCTTGAGGCAAACACAGCAGACACGATAGACTCCAGTCTTTTTCAGACTGTAAAATTTCTGTGATGCCCAAATTGGACATGGCACTTCTAATTCATGTTAGACCTTACAACTCTTACATTATGTAGAAACCACAAAAGGTGCATAATTAGACAGTGATTATTGCTTCTATTTTACTTTTCCCAGCGTATTTTGCATTAAATGTGTCAGTGTTGTCTCCCTTGTTCAGAAATTCTCAAATCAGTGGCTTAAAATAATCCAGAAAACTCTGCCTCTCAATGCAAGCTTCATTTCAATGGCATCACTGTAGTTTTACAACTGTATACAAGGCTTTGATACAGTTTTCAACATGGCTGGTTGCCAGCCTAGTTAAAAAAACACACATTTGCTGAACAGGCGAAAAAAAGTTCTTAATTGTAAATCTGGCAAGAGACAGGTTAAGAGCTGATTAGGAGCCAGCCCGGTGGTGCTGGATGCCACACCTCGTGCCACGCCGGCGACCCGGGTTCAGGGAGGAGCTCGGGGAGCTGGGGGTTCGGCAGGGTAGAGAGAGGATCGAGCATCTGGAGGACTGCTCTCCTCTCCCTGGGGAGGGTTTCTGGGGCCGCTTGGTGTCCTTGCGACCCCCGATGGAGATCGGGGGTACTACAGTATCACCAGCAAGAGTCGTAAGGGGCGGGGAGTGCGGCAGACGTCAGCAGGGCAGCTGTGCGCAGACGTCATTGCACGTCGCCTCCCCAGGGGAAAAAAGGCAGAAAATCCCCGTCCACGGGGATAGGCGACGGCACCACTGCCTGCCGCCACACTCCATCAGCCGGACTCCATCCACCCCTGAGCCAAGCCCAGCCCAGCCTGCCAAATTGTAGATAGAGCGCCCTGGAAGGAAAGGGTGGCCCTACCTCTGGGGGCTCAGAGCCGGGGGGATCGCCAGGCTGGTGCCAGGGGTTGGAGAGTTTCAGGCTCGGAGGTAGAGCAGCGAGGTTAGGTGGATGCCTGAGAGAGTTCTCCGTGAGTATGGTGCATAAATAACGTAAAAAAAAAAAAAAAAAAAGGAGCTGATTAGGGTCTTTTATTCATCAAAGAAAAAATGCATTTTTATACGTCTATAGACACAAGGGTAAATGGTTGTTATGTACTATGAAACGCACATGATACACATAGATTAATTATGAGCATGGTGTTCATATTTGTATGTGTGTTTTTTTCTTTCCCTTTTTACAAGGTGAAGTAATCAAGAAATTATTGCAGAAATCTTGGTGGTGACGCTAGAGTGTGCTATAGACTGATTCCGTGGAGAAGTCATATAAAAAAAAAAAGAGAAGAGAAGTACCGCAAACTACATTAATAGCTTAAATAATGGTAAAGACCATGCTCCATTACAGGCAACTGTTTACTATAACTGGGTGAGAACATTATAAAATACTTAAATACATCGAACAATTTTTTTAATTTCATTGAGAACATGTGGGAATACTGCCATTAGCAAAGGCTTGAACAGATACTGTTTGAGGAGAAGAAATGCCTAAGAAAGGTATTAGATGCTGGTATTTGTACATTACATTCACTGAAACTAATGCAACGGACACTGCAGAAATTCAAGGGACATTAGTGGGTTTCAAGATGAATATGACATTTCACTTTCATTCAGGAGCTCAAGCTAGTATCATAGCTAGCTTTTTAATCCCTATCTATACAATATTTGGTGACTCATCTAAGACTACGGTATTAACACCTGTGCCACTGCAATAGATGTCCTGGATGTCTCAGAACTTTCTGAAGGTAAATTCTACCAAAACTGAGTGAATAAGCTTCAGTCTCCCAAATCTATTAAGAAACGACTAAGGCGGTAGGAGCTGAAGGCTTACTTAGGATAGTAATCTATTCAGCACTGTCCCACCAAAGGTGGCATGTTGCCTGGCATAGACATCTAGGGCATAGTGCTTAGGAAAAGTGTGCACTGTGCTCCGGGCTGCAACTCTGCAAATGTCTCCAACAGGCACAGAGCAAATCTCTGCCAAGGATGTGGCAACTGCTCTGTTGGCATGGACTCATACCTGGGCCTCCAATTTAACCTGAGCCATGGTATATCAGTGGTACAGACAATTCCCAATACATGTAGAAAGGCACTTGATTGTAACAGACTGTCCCTTCTGATTAGGATCGAAGGAGATAAAAAGCTATTTGGGGTGTCTGAAGTCCTTAGTTCTGTCTAGATAAAACCTAAGGACCCTCTTTTTTTTACATTTCTATTTCTCACTCTGTGGTCCTGGGGCATCCTTCCGAGGAGCACACTCGGCTAATGCCTCTCACTCCTGGCCTGAACCCTCGCTATCGGTATTCTCCCCACCCGACCCAGGCAGGTCAGTCCCCCGGCAACCAAGTTACTCCTAGGGGAGGGCTTGCCTACCCGCAGCGACCTTGCAGACTCAAGGCCCTACCTGGACATTGGGTTGGTGCCTGGGAGATCTCTGGTGCGCTGAGCTGGCATTGGGATGTGGGCTTTGCCACTGGAGCCCTCGTCATCTCTGCAAGCCCACAAAGGGTTTTTCTGCTTTTGTCCCCAAGAATGCTGTCCCCTCCCTCAAGTGTGACGTGCAATGACATCATGGCGCTCGGCAACCCTGCCGACATCTGCCGCACTTGCTCCTCACGTTATTTGGCCATCTTGTAATGCCTCGATCTCCATCAGGGGCCGCCAGGATGCCAGACATCCCCACAACCCTCCACCCAGAGAGGAGAGCTGTCAACGGATGCTACATCCTCTCCCTCACCTACTGACCCCCTGACAACCCAGCTCTGTATCCAAACCTGGGTCACCGGCATGGCGCAAGGTGTGGCGTCCAGTGCCTCAACCCTCAGCACCACTGGACCAGCTCTCTAAGGACCCTTTTAACATCCATTTAATGGAGAGTCATTTCTCCCTCATTCTGGAAGATGGCAAAGTAGACAGGCAGCACTAGCAGCTGGTTAAGACAGAACTCCAAAACCACTTTCAGTATTAACTGGGGGTATGTGAGGAGAACTTCCTTGTTCTTATGGAAAATGGTATATGGAGGATCTACGACCAAAACATGGATTTCAAACACTTTTCAAGCAGGGGGTAATGACCACTAGAAATGATGCTTTCCAAGTTAAAAACTTTATGTCACACATTGCAAGCACGAGTGAGCACATCTCACCCAAGGTTGATATCCTGGGCAGCTACTGGACTCCTGATCAGAGACCTTATGTATAAAATGACCTTGAAGAACCTCTTGAACAGTGGTAGCTATGACAGATAGAGGACACCAATGGATTTGTGGTATGTAGAAATAGTACACAGGTGGACCTTTACTGTGGAATACAGTAGGCCAGCATCAGAAATGTCCAGCAGGTACTTCAGAACCTTGTCAGATGGGCACTCAAAGGGGTCAATCCAGGTTTTGGATCACCAGACTGAAAATCTTTTCCATTTTGCTGAGTATGTTTTCCTAGTGGAAGCTTTAAGCACAGCCAAATGTATTTCAGAGATCCTCTGAGATACCTTGTACCTGTTCACAACTACTTCTTCAGCAGCCAGCCCTGAAGGTGAAGGGAACGCAGGCTGGGATGGACCAGGTGACCGTGAGTCAGTAAGCCCATCCTGAGTGCTAGAGTCCTTGGTTTGTTGACTGAAAGTCTGTTCAACGAGGAAACCATATTTATCAAGGTCGGCAGCGAGCCACTAGTATCATCGTGCCCCCTTGTGCTGCCAATTTCAGCAGTATCCTCTGAATGAGAGGGATTGGAGGGAATGCATACAGAAATCAATTTTGTCATTGCAGTATGAATGCATCCTGACAGAAAGCACCATGTCCCGAATTTCTGAAGCAGAATCAAGGCAGTTTGGTGTCGAGTGGGGATGCAAAATGGTCCACATTTGGGTACCCCACTCGTCGAATAGTGATCTCATGACATCTGGAGATAGTCACCACTCATGAGGACTGACCTCTGTTCAACTGAGCTTGACTGCCACAGGCTTCTGGACTCCTGGCAGATAGACTGCTTGGAGCAGGATCCCCTGTTCCAAGTACGATTCCTACACTCTCATCTCTTCCCTGCAGAGAGGGTAAGTGTGTGCTCCTCATTGTTTGTTAATCTAGTACATGACAGATTTGTTGTCTGTCTGGAGGAGGAGGAGGATTGTTGTGTGGTTGACTAGCTCCACTAGGTCTCTCAGACTATTCAAAACTGCTTGTAAGATATCCAATACACTGATGTGGAGATGAGTCTCTGATGGGCCCCAGACACCCTGTGTTTGGGAGCCCTGACAGTGAGCCCCCAACCCCAACAGGGAGCATCCATGGTGTGAGTCATCTGAGGTTTTGGCTGGGAAAAAGGGAAACCCTGGAGGATTTTGTCTTCCACTGACCACAGTGTTTGAGACTGAACCTGAGGCTTGGTCACCTGAATAGGGTAAGTCTGAGGGTGCAATGCCTCTGACCACTGTGCACTCAGAATCCACTGGGTTGTCCTCATGTGCAAATGTGCCAGTGGCACTGTGAGCACTGGGGAGGCTATCAGACCCAGCATGCGCTGCATGGAGTGGGTTCGCACAGTCTTGAACTCCATGATGTAGAATGCCATTTGCAGAATTGTTTGTACTTTGCTTTCTGGAAGTAAAGCCTGAGCAAAGGTTGTATCCAAAGGAGCTCCAATGATCAGCAGTTTCTGTGAGGGCTGAAGATGAGACTTCTTAAGGTTCTGCAGGACACCCACTGAAGTCAGGAACTGAGAGGCAGAGGTTACTGCCTGTTCCGTCTCCTCTCTGGACTGGACTGAGATTAGCCAGTCATCCAAGTACGGGAAGACTTGAAGTCCTAATTTCTTCAAGTGCACAGTGAGCACTACAAAGCATTTTGTGAAGACTTGTACAACCAAGGTAAGCCCAGAGGGCAGGACTCTGTCCTGGTAATGCTGCCCCAGCACTATGAAATGAAGATATCTGTGGAGGCTGAGATGTAGCAGTATATGGTACATCCGTCTTGCCAAGGCACATTACTTCAAATCTCACTAACAACAAAACCAGAACTCTCCAGCTTCCTTCTGGAAAATAATACTCTCTCTCCACGACCCCCCCACCAGACCCCCCACTGTCGATGGCTCTCCCATCTCTGACCCCTCTATGGTTACTGACTTATTCCAACACCTTCTTCTCCACCTGCGCACTCACAAACCACCCTACTCCTAACTCCTCTAACTCACCTCCCCCAACCATACTTCCCTCTTCCATAGCAACCCCCTTCAGCAGGTTTCTGCTTTCCTGAAATCTCTGCTGAAGAGGTCTACAATGCACTTGTATCTCTAAACCCTAACAAAACCAGCCCAGACAGACTTCACCCTAGGTTTCTCCAAATTTCCGCTCCGGCTATAGCCTCCCCCCTAGGGCACACATTAAATCTCTCACGCCGCACTGCCACTGTCCCACAAGCCTGGAAACTCACCAAGGTCTTGTCTCTTCATAAAGGGGGTGATCCATCCTCGCCCGGCAACTATCATCCCATCTCTCTCCTTCCGTCCTTAGCCAAACTCCTGGAATTGCTAATACATACCAGATTAACAGAGTTCTTTTCCTCAAATGACACACTAGCCTCCATCCATAAATACAGAGACAGTGTCGTCCACCACCCGTTCTGTGAAGAAATTCTTCCTCACGTTTCCTCTGAATTGTCCTCCCTCTAACTTCATCCCATGCCCTCTAGTCCTGGAACATCTTTTTTGCTTAAAAATAGTGTATTCCTGCACCCTGTTCCTCCCTGTAAGATACTTTTATGTCTCTATCATGTCCCCTCTCTCCCTCCTCTCCTCCAGGGAGTACATATTCAATTCCTTCAACCTGTCCTCATAGGACTTGTGATGCAATCCATGTACCATCTTTGTTGCCCTCCTCTGAACCTTCTCTACCCTATGTCCTTACGTAGGTAAGGTCTCCAGAACTGTACACTGTACTCCAGGTGGGGCCTCACTAGTGTCTTGTATAGTGGAATCATGACCTCCCTTTTCCTGCTGGTGATGTCCCTGCCTATGCATCCCAGCATACTATTTGCTTTACCTGCTGCCTTGTCACACTGTTTCCCTACCTTGAGGTCATCAGAGATGCTAACCCCAAGATCCCTTTCCTGCTTGGTGCATGCTATATCCTCACCCCCCCAACTGATATATTGTGCCAGGGTTTTTGTGCCCCATATGCATTATCTTGCACTTCTTTGCATTGAATTTCAACTACCAAACCCCTGACAATTCAAGTTTCTGCAGGTCCCTTCTCATTCTGTCTACACCCTCCGGTGTGTCTACTCTGTTACAGAGCTTTGTGTCATCAGCGAACAGTGAAATTCTGCCTTCTAGGTCCTGCGCAATGCCACTGATGAAGATGTTGAATAGGACCGGTCCCAGCACTGATCCCTGTAGTACCCCACTGATCATTCTTCCCTCTGCGGAGTGACAGCCATTTACCACCACCCTCTGTGTCCTGCCGCCCAGCCAGTTACCTACCCACACCCATATTCCCCAGTTTGTGTAATAGTCTTCTATGTGGCACAATTTTCAAAGGCCTTGCTGAAGTCCAGATAGGCCATGTCCACTGCCCTCCCCTGATCCACTTCCCTAGTCATCCAGTCAAAAAATTCAACAAGGTTGGTCTGACATGACCTCCCCCAGGTGAATCCATGCTGCCTTGGGTCCTGTAGTCCATTGACAACCAGATGTTCCACCAACCTCTCCTTTAGTAGTGCTTCCATGATCTTTCCCACTACCCAGGTGAGGCTGACTGGTGTGTAGTTCCCCACTTCCTCTTTGTTCCCAGTTTTGTATAAGGGAACTACATCTGCTGTCCTCCAGTCTTTGGGTACCTCCCCTGTTTCCAGTGATTGGCTAAACAGGATAGCCAGAGGTTCAGCCACCACCTCTCTTAGTTCTTTAAGGACCCTGGGATGCACCCTATCTGGCCCCATTGCTTTATCAACTCTTATTACTTCCAGTTCCTTCAGGACCCTTTCTCGTGTAAAGGGACTTGTGTCCATTTCTGCACCATTCTCACTCCTTGTACTCCTTCAGACCCATTGCCCTCCTCTTCCTCAGTAAAGACTGAGCAGAAATACCTGTTCAATATGTCAGCTTTACTGCTGTCATCCTCCACTGACCCCCATCCTCCTTCAGTCTCACTATCCCTCCCTTGCCTTTCTTTCACTTATGTACCTGTAAAAGGTTTTGTCCCCTCTACCCACTGATTTTGCAATGTGCTCTTCTGTCTGAGCTTTGGCTTCCCTTACTGACCTCCCTGCCTCCCTTTGTTTCTCCTGGTACTTCTCCCTATCCCCTTCTGCCTGTGTCTTTTTGTATTGCCTGAATGTAATCTTTTTGGCTTTCACTTTTTTTTTTTTAGTCTTTGGTAATCGCGTAAGGCTCACTAGGCACAAGTGCCTGTTTTCAGGGGTGACCTGGGAGCACTGGGCGGTTAAGTGACTTGCTCAGAGTCACACAGTATGCAAGTGGAGGTTGTGAGAATCAAACTCAGGTCTGGTCTGCTGGATGTATCAAGCTCGTTCACACCTCTTTCCTCTAACCTCTAAGCTATACTGCCAGCCCAAATTTTGCTGCCTCTTTGGAAAACCATAATGGTCTCCTCTTCCTTTTCCTCTTGCTAACCTGCTTAATGCATAATTCTGTTGCTCTTGTAATCCCCATTTTAAATACTGCCCACTGTTCCTCAACCCCTGATTTCTGCCCCATTCCCCTTAATGCCTCTTTCAAGTGTCTCCCCATTTTCCCAAAGTCTGCTCCCCTAAAATCCATGATACGTGTTTTTGTGTGGTTTGGTTCTGCTCCTTCTGTGATTTCAAACCACAATGACTGGTGGTCACTGTTCCCCAGGTGCTCCCCCACTGTTACCCCCATCACACTGTCCCTGTTTGTGAGCACAAGGTCCAGCATTGCCTTCTGCAAAGTTGGTTCCACGACCAGTTGCTTGAGGAAGGCACCCTGAAGAGAGTCCAGGATAAACATGCTCCTAGTTGATGCTGCTGCTGGGATGCTCCAGTCCATGTCTGGGATACTGAGGTCTCCAACCAGTACTACCTCACCCTTGTCTGCCATCATTTGGATGGCTAGCATCAGCTTCCTGTTTTTTCCTCCTGGGCTGGTGGTCTATAGACCACACCTGTGCGGATGGCTGGCCCCATTATCCTTTCCAGCTTAACCCACAGTATCTCTCCCCCATTTTGTTCCTCCTGGATCTCTGTGGCCCTTATGTCATTTTTCACATACAGAGCCACTCTTCCTCTCTTCCTACCTGCCCTGTCTCTTCTGAATATGTTGTAGCCAGGTATGGCCATCTCCCAGTCGTGGTTATCATTACACAAGGTTTCTGTGATGGCCACAATGTCCAGGTCTGACTGCACCATGACAGCCTCCAAATCTTCCATCTTGTTGGTTTCAGCTGGTTTCAGGAAACAGCACTCCACTACCACCTCCCTGTTGCGCGTTACTGATGCTATTTTCTCCGCCATGGACAAAGGCCTATAACAGAAGCCATTTTTATCAACCTGGCTAAAGCTTGCGATTCAGTTTTGCATCCCCTCCTACTCCAAACACTGGAGTCTGCTGGCTTTGCAGCCCCAGCTGTTCAATGGTTCATTTCCTACCTCACAATAGGCAACAATCAGTCCAAATTGCCGACTGCACCTCTCCCCCTCTACCTATCCTTGCTGGTGTTCCCCAAGGCTCTATGCTTGGCTCCATCCTTTTCTCCCTCTTTATACATGACCTCCCCTCTGTTTGTTCTTCCTCTCATATTCATATGTACGCAGAAGACACCATCATTTTCATCTCTGGCTCCTCCATCTCCAATGTGCACTCCCCCCTGCAAGAGGATTTCGACAAGGTCCAAAGATGGTTCCAGGTAAACAAACTTATACTTAACACTAAGAAAACTGTCACCATGACTTTTGGAACAAGACAAAAATTGGACTCACTCAAATCCCCCCCCCTCCGCCATTCTCTACCCTGCATGGCTCCATACTCACCAAAGTCTCTTCTTTCAAATACCTGGGAGTCCGGCTCGACAGCCATCTAGACTACTCTGTACACATTGAATCCATTTGTAAAATTAAAACCCAACCTAAACTAGCTAGCCTCCATCGCCACAAAGACTGCCCTCCTCTCCCTACCCGCCAGGAGTTGGTCTCCAAAACAATTCTCCCAGTCTTAAGACTATACTGATATAGTCTACGGCTCAGCCACAACCACTTCTCTCATTAAGCTTGATACACTACTCAACTCATTCTGTCGCTTCGCCACCGCTGCTCCTCCCCTCACTCATCATTGCCTTCTCCACTCCACCCTCTCCCTCTTACCACTATCCCAGAAGAGAATGGTCCACAGTGTCTCTTTCATAGCTAAATACTGGTTTGGATGCCTGCCTCAGTATCTTTCCTCTCTTCTTTCACCAGTTAACCCTTCAGCCTACTCCCTTCGAAGCATGGATACTCTACTTTCTCCCTGCCTCGCACCTACTCAGTAGAAGGTCAGGCCTCCTTCTCCTATCACATCCCTTTCCTTTGGAATCAGCTCTCTTCTGACCTTCGTCTATCCCCCTCTCTCTCTTCCTTCAATGCCTAGCTCAGGCTCCTCTGTCCTACCCAGTGCCCTCACCTTCCTCCCCCCTCCATCAGTCTCCCCCCACTCACCTAAGTTTTTTTAGTTATCTAGTCCTGCTCCATTCCCTCCACTGCTCCAGCTGATTCCTACAAATCAGTATATTTTGCTGAGTCTTACCCAAATTTAGTGCCATTTTCTTTTTGCTCACTATTGTTGCTGATCTTGCTGTAAACTGAATTTTGTACTGTATATAGTCCTGTAATTGATTTGTTTTTGTGACGAATGATATACTGTACCGTATTTTTCATCACTCTGTATCCCTCTCCTCTGGGTCACACCTGGAAATGAGCCTTAGCTCTGTGTGCCTTTCCCGGTTACCAAATGTTAAATAAATAAAAATGCTGGCATGCATCCTGCATGTCCAGGGATGCTAGCCTATCCTACGACTTCAGAAAGGGTGGCAGACGGCCAGGAGAAATCATTTTGAATTTTTCTCAATCCATGAATTTGTTCTGATTTCTGAGATCAAGAATGGGGCGCATGCCCCCTGATTTCTTTGAAACCAAGAAGAAGTGGGAGAAAAAGCCTATGTTTTGTTCTGACTCTGGCGCTATTTCCACTGTCATGTTGCTCAGAAGGATGGTAATCTCATGTGGCAGAAGCTCTAACACATGAGCTGACAAACAGGGTTGCTTTCCAGGCAGACAGTCTGGAGGGATTTCTGTAAAATCCATGGCGTAATGGAGTATACTCTCGGATGATCCTGAGGACCCACTTGTCCGTCATAATAGTCTGATGGACGGTAAAACTGGGTCAAGCACCCCCCCCCTTTACACATACTGACGAGGTGAGGTTTGCATCGGGCAGTTGAGGCAGGACTAGGGCCGGAGCTTCAGACAGTGGCAGTAGGTAATTTCAGTACCTATGCCTTTGGCTGCGCATTCATCTGAGGCTAGGGAGGCTGATTTGTGTTTGGGGCTCCCCTGCCTTTGCCACAAAAGGACTGCTTGTTTTGAAAAGAACCACGTCCCTTGCCCTTCTGAGGGTTAAAGGGAGCTGGTCTGGAAGTCTTAAGAGTCATTCCAGTTTCATTTGATGCCTTAAGAGACTGAGCCACCTGCTGCCCAGACAAGTAAGTTCCATCAAAGGGAACATTCATGACTTGTTGTTGGACATCCTGGGTGAAGTTAGAAGTCCACAGCCAGGAATGCTGCCTGATGCAAATTTCCTGCAGCAGCAGAGTGAGATGAAGTATCAAAAGCATCCCTAGAGGCCTTAAGTTGGTAACTTTTGGACTGGATACCTTGCTCGACAGTCAGCAGACTACTGTATCTTATTTAGCCTCTTAATCTGGCAGAGACTCTGCCAGAGACTTTGGCTTTCTCCAGAGTGTACACTCATACTTAGAAAAATGCCACTGGTAGCTAGCTATCCTCATGCCCAAGGTAGCTGAAGCGTAGGCTCGTTTGCCCATAGTGTCAGTCATGCACAACTCCCAATCAACGGGGTGCACAGTGACTTCTTTGGGAGACTGGCCTTATCATTCTCTGCGAGAATGACAACAGCATCAGCTATGGGCTGACTCACCAAGTGATATACACTGGCTTATTTTTGGGGCAGTGTATTTTTTGTCTGCCTACTCGTGGACAGCTGCTACCAAAGCAGGTCTATGCCAAACCACATAAGAGAGAGTCTCAAATGTGGGGGGGATAGGAAGAACCAAATTAGAACATTCACCATATAAACCTAACTCTTACTGCTGCTTTTAAGTCTATCCAATCCTGGCTGTTCCATCATAAGCTGATCCTTAATGCTGCTAAAACACATACAATGCTGTTTGGCTCAGGAGTCAAATTAAACAAAAACTGGAATCTATTTACAGTTTTAGGTCAAGGTGGAATAGTCCTCAAACCAGTACGCTCTTTCAAGTATCTTGGAGTACTCCTCGTCGAAAATCTAAACTTCGATGAGCATGTAATGTCTACATGTAAATCAGTTATGCTAAAATTGCAGTAGCCTATAAAACCGGCTACGTCCTTATGCAGGCAGCTAGGTTAGCTAAAGCCCGGGGGATCTTACTCCCGTCGTCATCCTGTGGGGTAGTCACATATCTTAGTTCATCCGCTACTCTCCTCAGGAAATGGGATACGACCTACAACAGCATCTGCAGGTATGCATCAGCCTCTCCTTGGTCGAAACACCGTTGTCAGCTCTATACTGACTTAATTTGGCTACCCCTTGCCTCGGCTCGAACTCTTGCCCTTGGCTCCCTGACTGACAATGTTATTAGATCAGGGATCCTTGTCTCGCTGGCCTCCCTACTCATTCCACTGTCCTCCTCCCATGGTCTCCAATCTACTGAGAAATCGCTGCTGCAAATACCTAGATGTAAATCAAACAAAGGTACCCTTGCTTTCTCTCATTCAGCGGCTAAACTCTGGAACTCCCTGCCTCTTGACATTCGCCTAGCCCTTAGTCATGCCCAGTTTAAAACCAACTACTGCTCCCTCCTCTTTAGCCAGATCTCCTGTGCCTGCTTCAAACCCCCTTAAACTTGCATTTCAGCCCAGTCTCACTTATGCACTGTTGCAAACTGCTCTCCACTATACAACCCAGACAGTCATTAGCACTTATGTCTCCATTAGCTTTGCCTTTTAGCTGGTTCTAACCCAGTTGTGCTTGTGACATGTCATAGTCATCAACTGAATTTTTGTTACTGTGTGTAAACTCTAACTCAACCTGTAACCTACCCTTGAAATTACCTAATCGTGTACCTACTCAATTAGCACTTATGTCCCCATTAGGTTTGCCTTTTAACTGGTTTTAACCCAGTTGTGCTTGCGACATGTCATAGTCATCAACTGAATTTTTGTTACTGTGTGTATTTAACTCAACCTGTTACCTATCCCTGTAATTGCCTAATCATTGTACCTACTCAATTATTGTGTAATCCTGTTTGCCCTGTATTTTGTTTCTACCTGTACTCCCTGCCTACCTACTGTAATCTCCTGGGTTGTGTCTGAAAATAGTAATTTCATGGCTATGGTATTTACCCGGTAAACAAAAACTAAATAAATAAATAAATAAAATTGACAGGCATTATTAGGCACATTTAAGAACTCCAGCCTAGTGAATGGCTGTTGGCTTGAAATGCAATGCCGAGAAGATATTTCTGAGCAGAGCCTGGAAAGGCAGATCCACAGACACAGGGACTGGGTCAAAAGTCTTTAGACTATAGAAGGAGTCATCATCACCACCGCCTTCAGAAATAATGAGGTCAGGGTCAGACTCGTCCCCCTCTACATCTTGAGAGGTGGGTTGCCTTCAAACACCCAAGAAGTGCCATTATCCCGCCATGAAGCACACCCTGTAGTGTCTTATTGCGATTATAAAACGGGTCCAAGATTTTGGAGGTGAGGTCAAAAAAATGCACAAAAATAAAATAATGTTAAGGATTTTAATGATCTTTTTTTAAATGTTCATCACCCCAACAAAACAGTCCCAGAACATCCCAGCATTTGGCATGCCATCTTAATTTTATTGCAGTTATCACTGTTTTTCCTCCTACTGCGGTGCAGGCTTAGCCATCCACTGACCCCCCCAGCCCCATCCAGTATCCCAGGGACTTACCTCTATCACACTGCTTCCCCCACGCTTACCCCCTGTGGTGGGGGGCAATGGCTGGTGTCTTACCGCAGACAAACAGATCCAGTTCCAGGAGAGGGCCCTGTAGCCGGTGCAGAGCCTGCAAGGGGTCGGTGTCATCCCGTGCTGCATCCGGCCATTTTCTCTGTTCTTTTTCCCCTGCAGGAATAGACATGCAATGCCGTCCAGACATACCCACGCATGCTACCATGCATGGGATTTCAACAGCCACCATCCCTCCATGCCCCAAGTTGCTAGCCCTGGCTGCCTGCCTCCAAGCCTCCACTAAAGGTCAGGCAAGTGCCGGGATCTACAGCCCTCCCTCCCCAGAGGAGGAGAGCAGTCCACCGGACGTTCAATCCTCCTCTCCCCGGCCGACCCCCAACGACCTGAGTCCATTTCCGAACCTGGGTCGCCACCATGGCGGCAGGTGACGCATGGGTGCCTCTGCCTTCCATGCCACCGGGCCAGCTGCCATCTTAGTTTTAAACATAATACACAGCTAAATTTATATTTTATGGTCATCAAGGAAACGCACCTAAGAAACATTATAAAATGGGACCCATTTTTTAATCACAGTAAGACACTCCAGGTGTGCTTTGTGGTGGGATAACGGCCCTTCTCAGGTGGTTGAAAGCACTCTGCGATGCCTCATGCCCCACAACATACTGGAGGTGTGCTGTTATCCCACCACAATGCACACCCTGTCATGTCTTATTGAGCCACATACTGTTTTGTCTCAGACACATTTAGTGGTGTTTATCCATGCTTCTAATACTAGCCAGCTGGACTACTTTAAATCCCAAATAGCTGACCTTCCTTAGATTACTACTGACCGACTACAATGTCTCCAAAATACAGCTGCTCATGTCTTAACTTGTACCAAATCTCATGATTACATCTCTACTATTGTTCTAACAACTGCCTTTCCCAATTTTTGTTTAATTCATTTATTGAGTTTATTCGGAGAAAAATGGAAAGTCCTTGAGCCATTCCCATTAACAAAGGTATACAAAACAAGTGCTGGTACAGTGTTACATATATACGACAGATATAGCCAGAATCTTTCAGTAACAATGTGATGAAGACTGCATTATCAAACAGGTGGGCTGTATTTGTCGCACTTCCTTTTCTATTTTAGCCCCTTTATCTAAGATTTATTATTGCTCAGTGCATTTTGTATTAGGCTGTGGTTTTAAATTCCTATCTCTGAAACTTGCTAACGGGCAGTGGTTAGCTTTCCTTAGATGAACATGGAGGTTTAACTGCACTGGCAACCTGTCCTGCAGAGGACTGAGTTCAAAGTTCTCTCCCTGGTATTCAAGGCTTTGCATGACCTGGTAGCCTGTTTGCATCGCTGAACTCTTCTCTCTGGCAACCTAATCTACACCCTGTGTTCAAGCTCCAAGAACTTGATTACAGTATTCAGGATTTTCTACACCATCCCATATTCGCAATGCACATTCCTACACCCTTAAGAGGCCAAAATAAAGACTCACTTGTTTCAGCAGGCCTACCCACTCAATGACTGATATTACTGAAATGTTTGCACTATTTCTGGGTCTCTTATGTTTTTTTTTTCCCTATCCTGTCCGTGATTTGTCCGGCTTTGTGTTTTAGCCCGTGTGTATGTGGGTTTACTCTGTCGAGCACTTAAGAGATGCTTTTGTAGTGTATGGGAGAGGGCCATTACTCACTGAATTCGATCAATTCCCAGCATTGTTGTACCACTGTTGTGACGTCAAGAGGTTGTTGTATCCTCTTGAGAACGTCATGATGATGGTACAAGAACAGGGAACGTCGACTCACACTGCTGCTTCCCTATCCGATTGTGGCTCTGGATTTCAAAAACGGTGCTTTACAAAATAACACTGATTGACTTGAGGCTTAATTTAGTGTCAGCTATTATGGTAAATTTGTGATATGGACACCTTATAACTGGGCTAAGAACAACACAATCAGGCTTCTATGCATAGCCCATTAGATAATGGCTTTTCAAAACTACCAACCTTGGTCAGATTCCAACCAGTAAGCAAGATGCAAGGTACTCTGCAACCCAGCAACAATCCCCTGAACCATCCAGTAGCCCACTATAGTTAGTTTTCATAACAAACGTGACTGCCAGAAACGGAACCACAGCGTCTCACAATGATAGGCCTCAAAGCTAACCATCCACTATGGCTTGTACGTCATTGTACTTAAAGTTCCATTCTTAATTCTTTTGTAATTAAGATGTGGCTTTATGGGGGAATCCCACACTCCAGAGGAGCAGCTGCAAAAAAAAAAAAACAATGACCACAATGCTTTTCCTTGCCATCGTCTCTAGGTTTGAAACTAAACATCAATATTGTACAGGTTTTTGGAACCCACTAAAAGTCAACTCCATGAAGCACAAGAATTAGGTCAACTACAGGAAAATTTTAGAACATTATCACCAGACTTTTTCTGCACTAATTTGCTACATTGGCATGTCTCACTACCAGATACAACAGTAACAGTTATATCCTGCTGTTCCAACTCAGTTGCCACTTCCAAAAATCCTCTGCCCCACTTAATCATTAAATTTTATTTTAACTACACTGCTCAGATACTATTCATGAAAATCGAATAACCTCAGATGTTCAGTTTTCCCCTAATACCCACTGGTTCAGAAATAGCAAGACCTGATCAGTGCTAAGTGTTGTATATTTCATCAGACCAGATTTCTTTAATAAAATATCCATCCCTTCACACCCAAAAATACCCTCAGAATTGGAAACAAACTTTTACAAGACCCCATCCCTTCTTCCTCTTTCCCATACAGTACAACACAGCATCCTCACTTCCCTTCCCCAAGATATGACAGAGAAAACGCCAGGGCAGCCTTTGACAGTGCACAGTCATAAGTTGTGCACCATTCTGAGACACACCTTGAAGAATTCCATTACCCGCAGGGGGTGCTCCCCTCGGTACTGGTGCTGTTAAGTAAAGTCCACTCCAGGTCCAGGCACCATTCTAAATTCCAATCTGACAGTTCCTTACTTTAAGTTAAAGTACCTCTGTTGCTTGCTGTCCCTGGTGCTCCCATGTAGCCCACTCCTTTTCTCTCTTACCACTGCTGGCCCAGCATCTGATGTCACTGGTTTAGATAATATTAGACTCTGGGTCAGTGACAGTGAAAAAAGAAAAACAAGACTGCACAGAAGAATCAGAGGCAGCACGCAACAGAGCTACTTTAATTTCAAGTTGGAGATTTAAGAAACTGGAATGTTGGATAGACTTTGGACTTGTGAGGAATTGGCTTGGCAGCAGCTATATGAGGGGAAGCACCACTACAGGGAATGGGATTCTTCAAGGTGGGTGGGTGTCTGGATGATGCAAACTGGACTGGTGCATGACTGTGCACTACTGAGGGCCACCCTGGGGTACTTTTAGTTTCATCTCTGGGGGGAGAGGTTGCTATGGTGGGGTAATATTGGTCAGGAAGGGCCGGCAAAAAGGGTGAGGGTCATGTAAACATTTGTTTTTCAGTTTTTTTTTAGTGTAATGAAGTGCCAGATGTTTATAGGATCAGAAAGCCAATCTGATAAAATAATCTGAAATCCAGACTGAAGAGATGCCATCTAGACTGGGATCTTATTTTTACCTATATGCTGGAAGCCGACTGGATCAGATTATCTGATCACCTCTCTTTCTATATCAGTATCTTTTTCAGACATCTCTATTTCATGTTATTTCAACAAGATTTACATTAACTACCAAAGAATCCTTCTGTAGTTTCACAGTGAGTGTCAGTTTCTGTTTGATAACTTTCCTTCACCATGCCCCACCACCACACATCCCAGGTTGGAGAGAATTCTGAAATAACTTTGCACTAAATTTTTCTTTGCTCAAATGAGCAGAATACAAACTATTTATTTTATTTGAATTTTGGTAACCGGGTAAGCCCACTGAGACCATGCAGTCCCTTTTCAAGGGCAACCCAGGGGAGGGTACATAGGACAATCTTATACAATACAAAGAGTCACAGTGTTATACAATAAAAACTAAAACTAAAACTAGTATCTCATAGCTGTACACTAGACAGGGACTATAATGCAATCATATGATTTTTGGCAGTGTCCAAAATGTAGTACAAGAGTCAGCCCAAGGATGCAAGAAATCGAAATTACGTACCTACCGTAATTCTTGATCTTCTTGGATGAAGTCTCCACCACTCATTCACACTGATGGGGAGTACGCCAGAGGCGCTAGGACCCAGCGGGAGCAAACCTTTTCAGGAGGGCCGGCACCGAGATGGAGCCGTGAGGAAGTGGCACCACAAGCCAGGCACATGCGGTATAGACTATCTCGGTGTCGACCCTCCAACCACCTCAGTACCTTTTTTTCAGAGGAGTTGCAGCGTAACTAACCTAGAGAGGACTAACCTAAAAATCGGACATAAGATAGCCTGAATGACACGTGTAAGAATGGTCAACAACAAAGTCTTCACAGCCCAGCCATTGAGGGAGTGAAGACCAGAAACAGAGAAGCGAGCTCGAGGGATGGTGGGTGGGTGTGTGAATGAGTGGTGGAGACTTTGTCCAAGAAGATCAAGAATTATGGTAGGTACATAATTTCCATATCTTCCTGGACATAAAGTCTCCACCTCTCATTCATAATGATGGGAGCGTACCAAGCTAAATAATCCCCCGAGACGGGTGGCAGGAGAGAAAAGAAGCTCACTTTCTTAGGACAGAAGTCCATTAAGAATTGTCCTGCCAAATGACTGATGTCGTTGTGGCACGGACATCCAAGGCATAGTGCTTAACAAACGTATGCATGGAGCTCCAGGTAGCCGCATTGCAAATATCTGCAATGGGGATATTACGGATTTTCACCAAAGATGCCATGACTGCTCTGGTAGAGTGAGCGTACTCTCTGCCTTCCAGCTTGATCTGTGCCATAGAATAGCAGTGGCGAAGGCATGCCACCAGTCACGCTGAAATGCACCAGAGAGCAACAGGTTGACCCAGCCGGGTTGTGCTGAAGGAAACAAACAGTTGTTGAGCCTTGCAAATTTCCTTCGTTCCACTGAGATAGAACTGCAATGTTCTTTTTACATCCAGGGAATGAAGGGTATGCGCCCCTTCATTCTGGAAGTTTGCAAAGTAGGTAGGTAGGAAGGACTAAAGGGTGATTCAGATGGAATTCTGAGACCTTAGGCAGGAACTTAGGATGAGTCCTAAGAAAGGACAGTTATGTAAGAACATACCGTAACAGTAGATCTTCGAGAGAGGCTCTTGCAGTAGGTATTCACATATAGGACTGACCCTCCGGGCGTCAGAACCCCAAGGAAAAATTTCTAGCTAGCAGTCTGTGGTGGGGGACCGCCCCCACATCAGGTGACCAGCGTCATATGACGTCAGTATAAAGGGGCGGTCCCCCACCCTTCCAGTTCTTTCCCGCCAAGGGCCAAAGGAGGCAAGACGAGAGAGAAGAGGATATTTCCCCCATGGAAACGGAGCCAAAAAAGCTTAGGGGGCTGGAGGGTGGGAAGACAATACCTACTGCAAGAGCCTCTCTCAAAGATTTACTGTTATGGTAAGTTCTTATGTAACTGTACTATCTTACTTCGAGAGGGCTCTTGCAGTAGGTATTCACATATAGGACTGAGTCCCAAGCAGTCTGGAACAAGAAAAAGCACTAGGGAGGAGGATAGAGATCCATGGCATGGAACCTCAGGCTGAACGGGTCTCATGAAAGGAGACCTTGAAGCACAGCCAACCCGAAGCCTGCTCTACGGCGAGAGGCGTATGTCCAAACTGTAGTGTTTTGTAAAGGTATAGACAGAAATCCAAGTGGCGGCTGCACAGATGTCTGCCGCTGACACATTCTTAAAACAAGCCACAGGCAGCTAGTCCTCTGGTGGAGTGACCTCTGACTTGACCCGGCAGGGTCTTCATGTACTTGTCATAACAGAAAGTGATACAATGAGTCAATCATTTTGATAGGCATTGCCTTCTCTTTTATGAGCAAAAGAGACAAAACACTGATCAGTTTTCCTGAGATCCTTAGTCCGAGGGGTGTAGTATCTCAGTATTCTGTGAACATTCAAAGTATGCAAGAGGTACTCTCCTTGACTGGAGTGTTGCATAAAGAAAGCGGGTAGCTCAGTGGATTGATTCAGCGTAGATTCAGCCACCACCTTAGGGAGAAACTTAGGGCTGGTGCGTACAGCCAAATGTTCCTTCTGAAAAATCAAGTACGAGATTTTGCACATCAAGGCCTGAAGCTCGGAAATGCGCAGAGCAGAAGTAATGGCCACTAGGAAGAGTGTTTTCCAAGAAAGGAACTTTAAATCGACTGTAGCTGCCGGCTCTAAGGGAGGCAGGGTAAGCTTCTCCAAAATGAAATTTAAATCCCAAGGAGGGGCGGAAATGCGGATAGGAGGTCTAAAATGGAGAACCCCTCTAAGGAAGGTCTTAGAGACTTCCAACTGAGCAAAAGTCCTGTCCCTGAAGGGGATATGGTAGGCTGACATAGCGGCCATCTGGACCTTCAATGAGGAATGGCTGAGACCCAGATCGAAGAGGTGACGCATGTAGTCCAGGACTTTATTGGCTGGGCATGAGAAAGGTTCGAAGTCTTTCAAGCTACCCCAAATAGAAAATCGTTTCCACTTCATGGTGTAAGTGGACCTGGTGGAAGGCTTTCTGGCCTCTATCAAGATGCCCGCTATGAGCGGAGAAACTCCGAGGGTGAGCTTTTGCTATGTCTGCAGGAGCCACGCATGTAAATGAAGAGATCTGAGACCTGTATGAACAAGAGTCCCCTGATCCTGGGTCAACAAGTGTTGCGACAGAGGAAGAGGAAGTGAAAGTTCCTCTGAAAACTGTTGCAGAAGACAGAACCAAACTTGCCAGGGCCAGAAGGGAGCGATGAGAATCATTCGAGCTCCTTCCGATCTGAGTTTGTTCAGGACCCTCGGAATTAAGGAAATAGGAGGGAAGGCATAAACGAATCTGTCCCTCCAAGCGAGAGACAGAGCGTCCCACCAAAAAATGTCTCGCCCTGGAGTGAGCGAGCAGAAGGCGGGAAGTTTTGCATTTTGGGGAGAAGCGAAGAGGTCTATTTGAGGTGTTTCCCATCGCTGAAAGATGTCATTTACGACTTCTTGATCCAATTCCCATTCGTGGGACCTGGCTGGGGACCGACTGAGGTGGTCCGCCAACGTGTTTTCCACTCCCGGAACGTGAACCGCAGTCAAATGAAGGTGGTGCTGGGTTGCCCAAAGCCAGACTCTCATCGCTTCCTGGCGCAGAAAGTAGGAATGTGTTCCTCCCTGCTTGCTGAGTTACCAGACTACGTACATGTTGTCTCACTGTATGATGGAGATGACCGGGAAGGATAAGGGAATGTAGAGCCTGAAGAGCATAAAGGACTGCTCTCAGTTTGAGCACATTTATGTGCAGATTCAGTTCGAACTTGGACCACCTGCCCTGAGTCCTGTGAGACCCCAGATGGGCTCCCCAGCCTTCTCCTGACGCATCTGTCATCAGCGTCTGGGAGGGGGGGTTCGATACTGAAGTGAACTCCCAAGCACAGGTTCTCCTGCACCATCCACCATTGTAAATACCTGATCATGGGATCAGAAACTAGTACCTCTTGGTCTAGATTGTCCAGGGTCTGGTCCCATTGTGACCGAAGCGTCCACTGAGAGATCTTCATACGGAGCCAGGCGAATGGGACTGTTAGAATGGCAGCTGCCATTAGCCCGAGGAGGCAAAGGATTGACCTGGCTCTGACCCTCCTGTGACTGGACAGAAGACGGGCCTGAGTCTGAAGGGTGTCTACCCTGTCCGGAGGGCAAAAAGGCTTTGCAGATGGTTGTGTCAAGAATCGCCCCTATAAACTGGAGGCGTTGGCAAGGGACCAAATGGGACTTTGCCCGGCTGATGGTGATACCCAGGCTGGTGAAAACCTGCAGGGTAAGGGAAAGGGAGTACAGGAGTTCCTCCCTGGATGGAGCCACCAGGAGTCAAACGTCCAGGTACGGGAATACCTGAACTCCTTGGGTATGCAGGTGGGCCACTATCACAGACAGGCATTTGGTAAATACTCAGGGGGCCAAGGAAAGACCAGATGGGAGGACCCTGAATTTGTAGTGGTCCCCCTGAAAGCAAAAACAAAGGAATTTGCGGTGGGAAGGGCATATGGGGATAAGCAGGTAGGCATCCTGCAAGTTCAAAGCGCATAACCACTGTCCCTGCCAAAGAAGTGGTAGAAGGCTCTGCAAAGAGAGCATTCTGAAGCGTTTGTACTCCACGAACATGCTCAGGGAGCTGAGGTCTAGGACAGGCCTCACATCTCCCGTCTTCTTTGGAACTAGGAAGAAATGGGAATAGTAACCTGTCCCCCAAAGATGGTTGGGGACTGGTTCTATCGTCGCCTTTGAGCGAAGGGAGATGATTTCCTCTAGGACCAGAGGAGTAAGATGACTGGGGGGTGGTCTTCAGGGTGGTTTCTGTAGAAACTCCATTGAGTGTCCTGATGATATCAACTGGAGCACCCAAGCATCTGACGTTATCTTCTCCCAACCCGGCAGATGGAGGGAGAATCTCCCCCCCACCAGTTCCTCTGGAACCTCCAGAAGCAGTGGGAGAGGAAGGGAATCAGGAGGTGTGGGCAGCGCAGCAGTTGAGGCTCCTGTGGCTTTTTTGCTGGGGGGAGTCTTGGTTGCTGGAGGTGCCCGAAGTTTGTTAGCCTGCTTGCCCTGTGTTTTTTTGTCTGTCGATTTTGTTTACAAAAAGGACGCCGCTGCCCTTGAGGGGGCCTATACATACAGTTGACAGACTTGAGTGCAGTGCCCTTCTCCTGCAGTTCGGTAATGATGTCCTTGACATTGCCCCCGAGCAGCACTGAACCCCTGAAGGGAGCATCCTGGATAGCAGACTGCATTTCAGGGGCCAAACCTGACATGTGGAGCCAGGCATGACACCACAGGCCTACGGCGAAAGCCGAGCTCCTTCCAGCTGTGTCCACTGCGTCGTAAGTGACATGAATTATGTGCCGACTGGCCAAATGAGCAGAACGGACAAGATCTGCCACTTCCTGCTTAGTCTGAGACTCAGGAAGGGCGTCCAATTTAGATTATACCTGACTAAGGATGGTTTTCTGAAAATTCCCCATATGTGCCACATAGTTCAGGTCCCTAATACCCAGGGTAGAAGAGGAATAAATCTTCTTCCCATATTGGTCCATAAGCCGTGATTCCTTATCTGGCAGAGTCGAGCTGAGGTGTTTGGGATTTGTGGAGAGGCCGTGAGCGCGAGCTGATGACGACAGAGTCTGCCTTGGGGTGAAGGTTAAGAAAATCTACACCCTCAGGAGCCTGATATAGCCTGTCCACTTTCCTCGGAACGGGGCGCTAACACAGAAGGTTGTTTTCAAATGGTGGAAACAAGATCCGTGTGAGGCTCTATCCAGGGTGGAATCAATGTAGGAGCGGTCTCGGGCAGATCAAGATGAGCCACGAGTTTCTTACGCTGCAATCTGGCTCCAGTGATTGCCACTGTTGGACTTCCTGGATTTTCCTCAATAACTCCAGATAGGAGGGATCCTCTGGAAGAGACTTCGGAGGGTTCCTCGGCCTGAGGCAATCTGAAGTACACGTCTCGTCTTTGGGATCAGAGCGTCCCATCTCTGAGTAAGACATATCTGATGATGAGGGGAAGTGATGGCCCCTTTGGGGAGTTCCCTGGGGTGCGTATCCTCCCCTCCTCGGGCGCCAGAGGGCTCTCCTCTGGTATCGGGATGGGGAAGGGAGTCTCCCATCTCCGACATAGGGAATCCTGAATAGGGTCCAGTGTCGGTAGACAACTCTCGAACTCACGAGTGAACTGAGCCTTGGCCTCAGCCCACCAGGAGGCCAGTGTCTCCTTCAGATCTGCCGGTGGCTGGGGAATGGGTGGCAGAGGTGGGGGATATGGATATTGAGAATATCCGTAGAAGGAGTATCCGTAACCTGATAGTGGGTAGCCCAGCATTGGGTACTGAGGCCCCGGATACTGCGGAGTTGGGTATTGTGTCACCGGATATGGCGATGTCGCATACTCGGGTGACAGGGGCTCTGATGGAGCAGAGGGGCCTGGCAGAGGCCCAGCTGGTGGGCCAGGCAGTGGTAATGCTGGCCCCTTGGGCGTCGGGCCCGGTGTGGGTACGCCTTCGACAGGGTCCGAAGGACCTGATGGTAAGGGGACACCAGATGGCATCGGGTATGCCAGCGTCGGGATATCAGGTCCCGAAGGAGGGTTCCCAGATGGCAGCATCTCAGTATGCCCTGTGACGACTGGGGAAGGAGGATTATAATCCCAGGGGTCATCTGAAGAGATGCGGAGACCTCAGAAGGCAACTTAGCATGTAGCGGAGAGGCTACAGTGTCGGACTGTTCCGTAGGGTCCGGCGCAGGCTTCTTGGTCGGGTGGGTGTCGGTGGAACCGGCATCCGACTTATCGTCCAAATTCAGGCAGACATTGGAGGAACCGATGTCCGACTTATTGGACTCCCTGCCTCAGGAAGGCCACGCTGGAGATGCGGCCTTGCGGGCGGAGTTTTGGCTAGGTGTTCCCTTGAAGGGTTAAGTGGCTCAGCAGCCTTGTCCAAGCGGGCGTTGGTGGGACCGACGTACGACTTGCTGCTCTGGAAGCCGTTTCCCGCTCCTGCTGCTTCTCCTTGTCTTGCTTTTTCGAGTGATCTTCGGGGGGAAGTGGATGCCTGCCTGAGTTTCTTTAGCTCTTTTTCCACGGAGGCCATTTTCTTCTTTAGGATATGGGCTTCCAGGGATTGCTGCCTTCTTTTGTGGGTAGCGGAGTTAAATTTCCGGCAGTGCTGCCACTTCTCCACGGGGTGGTCATGGCTTAGACAAAAGAGGCACAAGGAGTGGCCATCCTTGTGTGGAAGTTGGGAGCTACATGAGTCACACTTATTTTAATGCGATTCGGAGAGCGTTGGGGACGACATACACAGTGAATCGAGATTAAATTCGAAAAAAACAGAGAAAATAGTCAGAAAGTTTGAAAAATAATGGACCAAAGAAAGACTGACGAGCACTGATTCTACCGTTAGGAACTTTCACAAGCTGACGGCGGGAAAGAACTGGACGGCAGGCGCGGGGTCACTTGACGTGGGGGCAGTCCCCCGCCAGAGACTGCTAGCTAGAAATTTTTCCGTGGGGTCCTGATGCCTGATCTACGTTGTCCTTGTGAAATACAGTATACGGGGGGGGGTCTGTGACCAAGGTATGTATTTCAGAAACCCTATGAGCAGAAGTAATGGCCACCAGGAAGGTAATTTTCCAAGTAAGCAATTTCAACTCGCAAGTAGCTAGAGGCTCGAAAGGTTTACGGGTGAGCATGTTTAGCACAAGGTTTATGTCCCAGGCTGCAACTGGATGTCTAATAGGAGGTCTAGTATGCAGAATCCCTTTAATAAACCTCTTAACTACGGGCAGCTGAGCCAGCGACATGTAGAGTACCAGCTCATGATATGCCAAAATGGCACAAAGATGAACTGTGACTGTAGAGTATTGCAGACCTGAGTTTGACAGGTCTAAGAGATACTCCAAGACTTTATTTGGTGGGCAGGAAAAAGGATTCCAAGAGGATTTTGCACACCAGATAGAGAAACACTTCAATTTAGTTGTGTAGGTTTTTCTGGTGGCCAGCTTGCGTGCAGCCAAAAGAATATCTGAAACTCTACATGAAACATTAAACCTATTCACCTCTGTCTCCTCAGGAGCCAAGCGTGAAGGTGAAGCAACCTCAGGCTGGGATGGACCACAGGATCGTGGGTCAGAAGGTTCGTCTGAAGGGAAAGCAATTTCGGGGAGGTTTCCGATAGTCTGTTGATTAGATGAAACCAGATCTGACGAGGCCAGAACAGGGCAATGAGAATCATTTTGCCCCCGAGCCTCCAGTTTGAGCAGTACCCTCTGAATTAGGGGAAGAGGAGGAAATACATATAGAAAGCATGTTGTCCACTGCGGCCTGAATGCATCCTGACAAAAAATGCCAGGTCCTGGATTTCTGGAGCAGAAGAGAGGCAGTTTTGCACTGAGTGGGGACCCAAAAAGGTCCAGGTCTGGAGTTCCCCGCTCTTCGAAGAGTGATTGCTCATGAGGATCTGTCTCCGGTCTGCCAGCTCGTTTTGTACTGCTGACGGATAAACCGCCTGAATCAGAGCCTTGTGCTACAGGCACCATTCCCACACTCTCACTGCTTCCCTGCATAACGGGTAAGATTGTGCACTGCACTGTTCGTTGATGTAGTACATCACTGCCTCGTTGTCTGTTTGAAGGAGAATGTTCTTGTGACAGAGAATGTCCTTCAAAGCTTGGACTGCATAGAGGACGGCTCTCATTTCCAGGACGTTTATGTGAAGTTGAGACTTGTCCTGTGTCCACGTACCCTGGGTATGGAGATCGCGGCATAACCCTTTGTAAAAACTCAAGCCGCCGATGAGCCCAAAGGGCAGGACTCTGAATTGACAGTGTTGACGTGACGTCACGAATCCTAGGTATTTGTAGCGATTTGGGTGTATGAGAATGTGCTGGTAGGTGTCCTGCACTTCCAGGGAAGCTAGCCAATCGGACTGATGAATCAAGGGTAGCAGGGTACCGAGTGATATCATCTTGAACTTTTCCTTGAGTACAAATTTGTTTAACTTTCTGAGATCCAGAATACGGCGCATGCCGCCAGTTTTCTTTGGGACCAGAAAGTAATGGGATTAGAAACCTGTGTTCCGTTGATTCAGCGGAACTACTTCTACTGCCCCGTTGTTTAGAAGGCCTTGTACTCCGGAAGCAAGAAGGTCAGACTGCACCGCAGACAGCCTGGGCTGTTGCTTGGGAGGATGATCCAGATGGGTTTCCGACAGATTGAGAGAGTACCCCCTCACGGATTATCCTGAGGACCCATTTGTCTGATGTTACAGAATTCCATTGGTTGTAGAACTGAGTAAGACGTCCTCCCACTGTCGAGAAAGAGTCCCCCTTGGGCAGCTGAGGTGGGACTTTGGCTGGAAACTGAGAAGGTGGCATTGGGTGCTTTTGGGCCTTTTGCTGCGTTTTCTTTTGTGGCTGAGGGGCCTGGTTTCTGAGGTAGGACAGCCTTATCATTCTCTTCCAGGACCACAATGGCATCAGCAAAGGCTCGTGAGGCCACTATGGGGTGATCCTTGGGAGGGGCATATCTCCTGTCTATGGACTTGGCCACAGAAGAAATAAGTGCCGGACTCTTCCACACCATCGGGGAAAGAGTCTCAAAAGAAGGCTGTACTGGAGGGGTAAACCTATAGGGATTTCCGGAACATGTAGATATTGCAGACACAGAAGCTTCCCAGGATCTATTTCCATGGAGTGGAAAGAAAGAGTAGAATTTAAATTCTTGAGCAAAGACTTAAAGGAAAGGTCTTCAACAATAGGCTCTACAGGAGGACTGATCCCTGCCCCCAGGGCAGAATTGGCATCAACATCACCACCCAGCCGAAGATCCAGATCGGGCTCAAAATCATCTCCTGACAGTCCGGTGGGGACTGTATAGACAGGAACAGGATGAAAATCAGGAGGAAGAAGAGAAGGAGAAAGAAACGGAGTCACAAACCTCTGAAAACCAGACGACGCCATACATGTCCCCGGTGCCGCTGAAGAGAATGGCACCGAGAACAGAAAGGGCGCTAACATAGAAAACGGCATCACATGGTGTTGACAGGGAGGCGAGACTGCACATGGTGCCAACACCACCCTCCGGCGCTAGCGCAGTGCAGCACCGCCGCACGATATGACATGCAGCACCATAGACAGTGCCAACACTCACCTCGTGGCTTCAAGAAGGACCCTCGACGCTGAAAAGCCAGCATCACAGTTGACGCACCATCGCAGAAGTCTGAGAACTGCGATTTGAAGTTAAAGGATGAAAAATGGCAGGAGATAAAGGCATCAGTGTGGACCCCTGCACCGCACCCATGTGAGGGGAACAGACACTGGAGCGCGGAGTCAATGGCACCGAAGAAGGTGCTGTGCGACTAGGAAGTCCTAACCGCCCTGCCTGCCATCCTGAAACCGACAGGCCTGAAGGTCCCGGTGACGGACTGGCCGTTTTGGGCAGTTGGGACGACCTCCAAGCCCACTGCTCCATAAGAGAGGCCCAATGGTGAAACTGCTCATCGGAAGCCTCTCCAATAGGCGGAGAGGAGCTCTGGTGTCGAAGAGGCTGGCTACCAGAGACAGAAAGCGGTGACTCTGAAAGAAGCGGAGACCGGCTCCTGACCCTAGCAACCAACCGTCTACGTGTAGACATACCAGAGTGCGACCTTGAGTGATGCCATTTCTTCGACCGTTAGGCCAAAGAAGAACTCGAGGTCAAACGGTGCCGAGAATGGGACCATTTCTTTTTATGTCTTCAGGGAGACCGCCCATCTCCTCGAGCACTGGACCATCCGTTGTCAGACCCCCCCTCCGGAGAAGGCGGTTTACCAGACCCAGCCCGGCTGACTGAACAGCTTTCATACGAAGTCTCCCTACCATCACCTGGCCCACTCATGGTCGACTCCGTCAATGTACAGGCTGAAGACCTCTCTTGTATACATAAGAATTTATTAAAATTTATATTATATAATTAAAATATAATTGGTACTTATCATGATAAATACAAAATAATAAAACTGAAAACTAAGCTGCTAGTTTGAAGTTTGAGTGACGTCGTCACTGAAGTGCACTTGATGGTGGGAAAAAAGGAACTGAGGCGGTTGGAAAGTTGACGCTGAGATAGTCTATACCTCACGCGCCTGGCTTGTGATGCCGCATCCTCGAGGCTCCATTTCGGTGCCAGCCCTCCTGAAAAAGTTTGCTCCTGCTGGGTCCTAGCGCCTCCATCATACTCCCTATCAGTGTGAATGAGTGGTGGAGACTTTATGTCCAGGAAGGTCAGTGCAGTGATGTTGGCAGGGGGCTGCTCTGATGGCAAAATGCCCAATCTTATGATAGAGCTGTTTCATAAGATTTGTATGAGAGGCCTTGAGAGATAAGAATAGAGGAGCCCCGAAGGAAAGTAGGGGCAGGAGTGAGGCTATGGCAAGTTTTATGCAGGATGCATTAGAAAGCAGGGGATTAAGAGGGTACAGCAAACCAATCTATTGGTGTAAAGTTTTGGCAGTTTTGACATGGGCCTCGAAGGAGAGGTTAGGGTCGTGCAGGATACACAGGTATTTAAATGATTCTACGGATTCTGTACTTTTGACAGTTTATCTTCTGGAAATACTCCTTGCAAAATATTCGTTGATAAGTCGCTTATTTCTATTCCTATTACTGTTTCCACCAGCTAGCTGCTCCCAGTATTTTCTTACAGGCCCACAATATGTGTGAACAGCTTTCTCCATGCCATAGTTTCTCCAGCATTTCCCAGAATATATTTAATCATGCTTTCTTAACATGACTGGCGTTTTAAACAATCTTGTAGGAACTTGCCAAGTAAACTTTCTCTCTAGACTCAAACATAAGTCCCAATCTATTTCCATTTTCCTGAGGAAATCATTTATTACATTATCTATGCCATTTCAGGTGGATACCTTTTGGTTATGACAACTTTTGCTGAGTCTTGCAGACTACAGAAATCAGAAGCCCCATTTTCAGTTTCAAAGGGACGCAGGACAAAATAGGGCAAACAGACACAGTTACAGCAGGAAAGTTGTCAGTGCTCTCGATGCAACAACTATCTACCAAAGCAAAACCCAGGCACAACAGTTCACCATCCCAAAAAAACATGAGCTGATCAAGTATGAATTTACAATTGTTTATTGCAGATATAATATGCAGAACAGTGCTGGGATCACCTCACGTGATTAGCCGAGATGGTCCCAACACCATTTTTTACGTTATGTCTTCAATAAACAATTGATTAGGTCACCTAATGGCCCAATGACAGAGCGTTGCGCTGCCGTGCAGGCAACTTGAGTTTGGCAGTGAACTCAGCAATGCTATGTTGAGACGCAGGTCTGACTGCGGCAGCTGCCACTTGGCAGTGTGCTGTGGTCAGGGAGGAATGGCGCTGAGCACCCTGTGTTGCAGCTACCTCAGCAGTGGGCCAAGGAAGCTTGCTCACTCAGCTGTACATTGCTGCTTGCAGCTGAGGCCATACAGAGCAAATGCCATGGGGAAGAAGGGAGGAGGGGGAGAAAAAGATGCACTGTATGATGGCCTGGATTCCTGGAATCCCCCTGGGTCCCAGTGCCTGCCCAACATGGGATCCGATCACACACAGTAGGCTGCCTCAGGGGAAGGCAGGGGGGGATATGGCCCTCACCCTGCAATGGAGGGGAAGCCATGGGAGATGCCGAGATGGAGTTGGACCCGGGGAACCCTGGGGGTTGACAAGTCAGAACAGAGTATATCCCCGGAACTAGGGTAAATCCCTGTCGCTACAAATATGGTTGAGAGAAAAAGCTCTTTAGGAAATGGAAAATAACTGAAATTTATACTTAACCAGCTTAAGGTTTTTTGAATGGTGAAGCACTGTGCCTACTTTTTGCCTGGGCAAACAGTCACCTATTGTATTGCCAACCAGTGGGCTATACATATAGAAACAAACATAGATACTGTCAGCAGATAAAGTCCCTGCACCAGTCCAGTTTGCCCAAAATGTTGATGAACCTCCAGAACACAACACAAGTTTTTAGTTGCAAGGGGAGGAGCCACCCCTGCAAATAAGTTGCAATGCAAATGTACTAGCCAAATCTTAGTGGGGATAAATGGAGTTTGCACTTACTACCATGCTGCTGTGCGAGTCCCATGGAGTTCCACACTAGCACAGTGCCAGTCACCTGGAAAATGAAGCAGCAAGGTAAGTGGAGGATGTCTCTGCTGCTTTCTGAATACAGTCTCTAGCCAACACCCCTCACCACCTGCCATCCCAGTCATCCACATGTCACAAGCCCAGGACTATCCTTTCCCTGGGAACGTGCACAAAGCGGCGATGGGAAGGTGGGGGTGGGAGCTTGCCTGGCAGAACATGATCACCAAACCACCAAGGACACCATCACAATGCTACCTCCAGGGCTTGCTAGTTCAGTGTTGCACTGCTTTCCTTCCCCTGGGAGGAATGCATTCTTTGAATTATCTGCGGCTCTCCCTGCCAGCCTCCGCTCCAGATGTCCTCAGCATGGGGCATGAATGGGGTCATCACTGTGCCAGAGCAGTCCTTATGGCCTGGCACCATTCAGTGGACTCTGGGGGACCTCAGCTTTAATGGTTTCAGGATTTCTTTTCTTCCCGATATTTGCACGATCAAGGAGTCTAAAAGCTGGAGTACAAGACACTGGTGTCCAGTTTGCTCTGCTGTATTTTTTATTTACAGTATTTATTTAAGTTTCACCAGGAAGGCATACTGAGCAGGCAACTGCTCATTTCCAGATGCATCCTGGGGGGAGAGGAAACAATGGGAGAAGGTACATTTGAATCCAAATTATGTACAAAAGGATAATATTTACAGCAAATATTAAATAAAATACAAGAGTCACTACAGGTAGCTACAGCAGTAAAATGCAAGTCAACAGAACCAGCCAACCAGGACTAACAGGTACGCAAGACTCAGTAACATAACTCAGGAGAACAGGAAATAAGGAGTAGAAATGAGTGGATAGTACACTAGGCCAGTATCCCTGTATACTGAAAATTAATTAGAAAAACAAAAAGTTTATATATATTTTAAATCAGTCAACTGACTAATTTTGTAAGGCAAAGACAAGGAAAAAAGAATACTTGAGTGTTGGTCAGACTGAGGCACAGATTTGGACATCTTTTCTGCAGTTATGGAAGCAAAGGGAACCACAGAGTACGGGCTCTGAACAAAATCTGTTCTTTTTTTATTCTGATCATTTACTCTGAAAAAAATTGACTAACAACACTCATATTACCCACTATGCTTATTATTTTTCTCCTTATATATGGGTTATGGGTCTGTGGCTGAGTAGATAAGTACTGTGTGTGAATAATAAACTGCCTTTAATAAGAAATTTAGTAGATGAGGTCTTAATTATTGTCAGTGTGTATTTATGAAATACCTTAATGGTGATGTTTAATCCTGTAATCTCCCGTGGATATGCACATTATGAAAACACACAATCTATTAAAATTCTGTTTTTTATTTGTGTTTATGAACTGAAACAAATCCTTTCTTTTAAAATGCTCTTTACATGTGAGCTCAGATTGATAGCTCTGGTGCGTGTACTGAGAATACTCTAGAGTATATCTAACTGAACGTAACCCAAAGGCTTTGGCCTAAGTTGTTTCATAGATTTCCTTGCATGATTTTCTGTTATATCTTGGATCTGCCCAATATGCTTCGAGTTACCCTACTCTGTATAGGACAAAAGACTTTCTTACTTAAAGAAGAAAAATATGAATGCAATTAATTAACATCCTTATAGCTAAAATATTTAGATGTACATTGCTGTTTCATATATGCATGTCAAAGGAAAATCAAGTTTCACCTCTTCAAATAAATTACCTTAATTTTTCAAGGGACATCTTCTGGGTTCCTGGTAATGTTAATTTCAAAATATTTCAGACTTTAAAAACCCATTTGATCTCAGCTTGTGTTTCAACAGTGTTTCATTTGCTACATTCACAGTCCCTGGAATTGTGTTGGGTTGCCACCCATGGCACTCCAGACCTTACATCATGGGTTTTAGCCCACCTGATAGGCTAATGATGCACATGACCGAGGATCAAATTTCTAGTCCCCAGGTCCCAGAAGCCCCTGCTCTCCAGTTCAAATCGTGCATCTGATCAGGCTACAAGCACCCCAGGAGTCCCTGTATTGTGCCAGAAAAGGTAGGCCTGTGGTTCCCACAGAAGACTTAATTTATTGTTGAAAGAATTTAATCTTAGCCTGCCTGAAGTAATTCTGTGTATTCTGAGCCACTACAATGTTTTCAAACGCTTTTTCTGTGGCAGTTTAGGAGACTGGATAGTTCAAACATTGTTGGCTGTGGTTACCAAAGGTGGAGCAGATAGTGCTGCTACATTGTGCTTGCTTAATCGCTATGTTTCTGCCATTTGGAATGCGTTTTTTTTGCCTTGTTCTAAATATTTAAAGATGAGCTCATAAGAAGGGACTTGCAAGGTGCTGGTCTACCAATGACCATCCACCCGCAGTCCCGAGGAGGCAACAATGTGCTCCATTTTCTAAAAACAACTTATTTGTTACTGCTGCTTTTATTTGGTCCTTTCCTTGGCATGTGCAACTCACTTGCGAGCACAACCAGCTCTCCCACTGCCCCATAATCGTTGGAGCACACCGAGGACCACATGGTCACTGCAACACATCTACCCCCATGGCCTCAGGCCCTCGGCCCGCGCAATCAGCTGCTCCTTTGCTGCCTTAAGCTGCTTATTTAGCTGCTTTTTGCTGAGTTGCCGCCAGAGTTCTCCTTGCTCCACGCATTAGGCACGATGCAGTTGCACTTCCAGGGTGGCCTCTGACACAGCGTGTAGGCTGACGGGGCACGTTCTTGCTTTGCGACCGCCTCGCTCTCTCTCTCTCTGATGGCTTTTTTCTCTAAGTCCCATCAGGATTTCGAGAGAGGGAGTCAAGAGGTCAAGCTTGTCCACGAGGGAGTTGGATCTGGGGCATCCAGGGCGGATCCCGGATGGGGTCATTTTTTCCACTGGAACCTCCCTGGAAAAAACAACAGTTTCCAGCTCTACTTCAGAGCACAGGACATAGGAAACACAAGGATTCTGCTCTTCAGGGAACATGTTTTGTTCCACGGGGGCTCAGTGGTTTCTCCTCCCAAGTGGAGGCTGCTGGGCATCATGGGTGGAGAAGGGAGCAATTGTTTTGTTGGGGGAGAATCATCAGGGGTAGGCCCCTTCCTCAGCGGCCAGCCTGGTCAAACTCCTTACTCTCAATTATCTTGGCACCTTTCCCACTCCGCCTAGGGGCACCTCTCCATAGCGGCCCTCTGGCGAGGATGGGGGAGGGGTCGAACTCATCATAACTGGCTGGGCCTGATGTTAGCTGCCATTTTGTGCATTTGGGCTACCATTTTTAAAAGGAGTGTGCACCCTCTCCTGCCCAACATCACAGGTTGCGCGGGGGGCCCCGATTCAGGGTATCCTTCTACTCCAACTCACTGCGAGCATGTCGATTAAGGGAGCACTGTGCCAGTATTCATAATGTATGATTAGTCCCTGTGTGCCACTTTTGAGTGGATGTTATAGTTTCTGTATATGGTCTACAGTACAGATACAAGTCAGCAGATGCTGTACCTGCCGTTTTCAGGGCATCCAGTCTCTCCTCTGGAGGCCCACCATTACTCCGCCCCTAATATTCCCCTATTGTCTTTCTCTCCCCAGATGGTGCAAGGAAGTGCATCACATGACGCCCCACAACACGGGACCTCAATGTCCGGCCTGCCTCCATGATGATGATGATTTGTCTCTGGAGCAATCTCCAGTGATGGGCTCAGACACTCCAGGGCCCAGCAGAGCTAGTTGGATGGACCCAGGGGCCATCCTTTTACAGAACCAGCAAGCAACGGTGCCCATGATGGAGAGTCAGCAGAATTTCATGTTAAAGATCATGGAGAGGTTGTAGGCCATAACGCAACCTAAGTTGCCACCAACCCCAAGACCACAATCATTACCAGAGAACTCAGGGGGGCAACAGGGGCCCGTCTGGACACAGTCGAACCACCCCCAAGCACCGCAGCACCCAACACAGGGGATGACGCTGGGCATAAGGAGCTCCCCAATGATGAGGAGGCCATACCGTCTGACGAGGAGGAGATGGAATCACAGTCCATGCCATCCCTCACATCCAAACTGTGCTCCTTTGACTTGATCCCGGGCCTTATGAGGATAATTGAGACCACCATGGGGTTTGAGCTTGAGGAGGGCCAGCCCAAGTCGAAGTTCGACCCCATGATTCAGCAGAGGAAGACCACCAAGGAAACCTTTCCAGTCTGTCCTGCAATTGATGACATCTTCATTAAAGAGTGGGAGTCTACAGAACCAGGTAGAATGTCAGACAAAAGAAACCTAGACCGTATGTACCTGGTTAAGGAGGATAAGGCTAGCGTCTGGTGCACAGCACCCACGATTATCCTCAAGTGGCAGCGCTCAGCAAGAAAACGGTTCTACCATGCGGTACCATCTCTTTGAAGGACCCCACAGATAAAAAGGTGGAGAACATGTTGAAGAAACTATTTGAAATAGAGGGCATGGCAGCCAAGGCATCCACTACTGCCGTCTACACCACACGCACCCAAATGCATTGGCTTAAGGAGCTCCTCGACAAAGCAGCTCCCAAGACCAGGGAGGCTAAGCTGTTAGAATACATGCTGCAAAATACTTGGCAGATATGGCAGTGGACACTCTAATGTTAAACGCCAGGGCCACGGACCTAACAAACCGGGCCAGAAGAGCACTGTGGCTCAAACTGTGAGAAGCAGACAATGAGTCCAAGGCAGTGTTGCAAAACCTGCCCATGAAGGGCAAGCATGTCTTCGGGGAAGGACTACAGGAGTACCTAAAGCAGAAGGAAGAAGGGAAGGACTTACTCAAGAACAAGTACAGACTGACCTACCTGCCGTCAGGAAGGTGGAGATTTTGAGGGGGAAACAAGTCGCAACAAGCACACAGAGACAACTTTTACCAGAACAATTTCTTTTGAGGTAGAGGAGCTCAAGGAGGACCCCGTAACTCCAACTCCAGTTACCAGTCCTCCAACTTCCGAGCTTGCGGTTCCAAGTTTGGAGGCAGAGGGAACAGGAACAAACAGCAATGACTACAGACTCTATACTCCCAGAATGCTGCCCACGCAGGGCCTTTGTCCACCCGTGGACAAGATACTCATGCTGTTCCATCACCAGTGGCACAGCACAACCTCAGACAGATGGGTGCTAGAGGTAGTGTCCACGGGGTATTCTAGAGAACTGCCCCACTCCCCAGTACCACATAGGTTAATAAGCTCCCCCATCTCAAAGAAGAGAGTGTCCACTCATCAGGTCCAACAAATACTGCAGGACTTGATGCAGAAATGAAAATTACGTACTTACCGTAATTGTTGATCTTCTTGGACACAGTCTCCATCACTCATTCACACCAGTGGGATAGCACCAGAGGTGCTAGGACAAAAAGGAAGCCAAACATTTTCTGAAGGGTTGGCGCCAAGACAGGACCACGCATGCGCGGCACCGCAAGACTGGCTCGCGCCTGTGTAGGCTATCTCAACGTCGACCCTCCAACCGCCTCAGTACCTTTTTGACCGAGGAGGTGCAGCATAACTAATGAAAGTAACTTATTCTGACTTTCAGGGCCTGAGAGGGCCTAGATGGCCCTTGCAAGAAGGATCAAAGAACAATGTCTTCACAGCCTGAAACATAGGACCATGAAGATCACGAAAGAAAATGAGTGAGCCCAGGGGATGGAGGGCGGGCGTGTGAATGAGTGATGGAGACTGTGTCCAAGAAGATCAATAATTACTGTAAGTATGTAATTTCCATATCTTCCTGGACCCAAGTTTCCACCACTCATTCACACTAGTGGGAGAGTACCAAGCTAAAACCAACAACCCTGGGTAAGGTGGTAGGAGATAGGGGTCACTCAGAAAGGATGGCCAAGGACTGTCCTGCTAATAAAAAGCGCTGTCTTGGAAAGATCATCTAGCACATAGTGCTTACAAGGTAAGTGCTTGAGTTCTAACTCACCACTGTACAAAAAACTGCAATGGACACAAAATGAAACTCTGCCAGGAGGCCGCAACCACTCTAGAAGAGCGTCGAGAACCCGGACCCACAATTTGGTCTAGGACAAAAATTAATGGCGTCAAAGACATGTACTAATCTAACGTAAAGGGACCTCAGGAACTGAAAGAGTCGGAGGTAAAGTCTACTGGTTCAGGGTAGATCGGAAAGCGCAGATGGAAACCCCCACTACCAAGTATGGCTGACCTGTGAACAATAGGTCCAGGAGCACCTGAACCCCTTACTTGGTGAGCAAAGGGGGTCTAGGTGGGGTTAGCCCATCAAGGAGAATGGTTTCCACTTAGTCACTGAAACCTTCCTGATGGAAGGCCAAGCACGACTTAGAAGCTTCTTGTGGTGGTCTAGTAGAACCAGATCCTATCTACTTCATATTCCAAAAGGAATCATTCTGCCCCTGTGTGCCTACAACTGTAGTAGCAGTCTCTGAACTAAGGGAAGAGAGGGAAAGAAAAAATTACTCACCTTAATAATTGTGTTTCTTCTAATGGAGTATTGCTGTATTCTGACATATGCAGTTAGCCCCAGCACTTGAACTGCCCCAGAGAGGAAAGAGTTAACTCTATGCATGAGCATAGAACGTTGAGCTCAAACTTGGTTCAAACCTCTGTCTGCAGCACTTCAAAGTGTAACTGTCAGATTCTTACGAGCAATACTAACTAACTAATCTACTTAAGTGGAAATTGTAAAGAAGATAGCCAAAAAAGGCAATAAATGTTTTGGGTCCCCTAAAAGACTCAAGTCGAGAACCCTAAATAAAAACCAGGTAGTGAACCACCAAACAACAGTTACCAAAAAACAACATAACAATAAACCCAATCCCCTTTTAATAAGGGGGGTGCCAAGTACACCACTGAGGTGCAACACTGTACCTGCCAGCCCACTTCCCAAAAGCAGGTTCTGAGAGGGGAGGCAGGGGATGTCAGAATATAGCAAGACTCCATTAGAAGAAACACAATTACTAAGGTGAGTAATTTTTTCTTCAAACAACATGAAGTCTTGCTGTATTCTGACATATGCAGATTACCAAGCAGTACCGCCATGGAGGGGGGGTACTGAACCTATTTTGGGAATAAGCTCTGCAGTACTGCTGTTCCAAACCTAGCATCACTCCTAGCTTGGATATCCAGAGAGTATTGCTTGGTGAAGGTATGGACAGTTTTCCAGGTGTCTGCTCTGCATATCTCTAATGAAGGTATATCCCTGGCAGCAGCCAGGGAAGCACCTGTACCCCTAGTCGAATGAGCCCTCAGGCCCGAAGGAGGTGTTTTGCCTAGCTTTTCATAGTAGAATTGTATACAAGAGATAATCCACCTGGCAATAGTTCTCTTAGTAGCAGGTTTACCCTTTCCTACTTCACCATAAGTAAGAAACAACTGAGGACAGTCAAACCTCAGTGCCTTAGTATGTTCTATGTAGTAGCTAAGTACCCTCTTAACATCCAAACTGTGTAATCTTCTTTCTCCTGAAGAAGAATGATCAGTGAAAAACACAGGAAAGAGACATGGACTGGTTCAGATGAAAATCTGAGACCACTTTGGGTAAGAACCTCTTATTGGTTCTAAGGACCACCTTATCTCTGTGAAAAGAGATAAAATCCGGCTCCACTGACAGAACTTGTAATTCACTAATAGGCCTAGCAGAGGTGATAGCTACCAGGAACACAGTTTTCCAAGTCAAGTACTTGAGTTCTGCTGAAGCTAAAGGCTCAAAAGGAGGTTGCATGAGCTGAGCAATGCAAATATTAAGATCTCAGGCAGGAGTAGGGTCCCTAAAGGGAGGGCTGGTACGGCGTAAACGCCTAAAAAACTTACAGAAGACACAGTATATAATTTGCCTGCCTGAGTCCCAAGGAGGATGCCAAGAACTGTTTTTTAGCCACAGCATCCACCTTTTTAGAGTCTTTATCTGGAGTGTGTGAAACCAAAGGTATACTAGCCTTGTCACAGGCTGCAGCCTGCACTACCCCAACATGGCTGCACTGGTGGAACAAGAACTCTGTACCTGAGCCTGAAAGCATATACCTCCTACTCATTCTTTTATCCACAGGAGGTAAAGAATTTGGTGTTTGGGAAATTTTTTTGTGTCTGTTTACCAAAAGATTTATGGAGGGGACTAGACAGCCTTTTGGACTCTGGCAAGTCCGTCATTTCTACAAAATCAGGCTCCTCTTGTTCCTCAACAGCTTCGACAAGAGGGAGCTGCAGGGTCTCTGCCACTTTTTTGTAAAACAAATAGTGGGATGGGGACTCAGAAAGCTGGGAGGGGAAACATTAAAAGGCCTGTCTGGGGAGATGTCCGGTTCAATGGGCTCATCTAGACCTTCCACACCATCATCATAGTCATTGTCATCATCCTCTTCCTCCCCTTCCCATTCCGGTTCATAAAACTCATCCGGTCAATATTACAGAACCGGAGGAACCGACCGAACCAAGTGCCTACTGAGAGGCGCCGGATCGGACGGAACCGGACGGAGAGATTTTACAATGCTTATCGCTCTGGCTGTCTCTTCAGCGGTTGGACGCTGTGGTTCTGGATCCGAACCAGACGATCTCCTCTTTTTCTTTGACGGAACTGACCCCTCAGGAACGGCTCTCCTTTTGCCCGAGGGAGCATCACCCAGGTCAGTGGGCACTCTCTCAGGTTCGGTCGGAACCGAACCGTGCTGGCCATCCGGATTAGTGGACTTCTCGGCCTCCTTTTCCCAGACCCTACCCTACCCTACCCAATCTCTTGTTCACGGTGGCCTTCGGAAAACTGCTGCAGATTTGGCAGTTTGAATCGAGGTGGTCAAACCCCAGACAGTAAACACAGGTGGTGTGAGGGTCTGCCTTAGCAAAGGCATCCCCACACTCACTACAGTGTTGAAACCCAGTGGGCCCATTTTTTTTCTTGGGTTTCTCAGACATGGCCAGGCTAACAACTTACCCTTTATAACTTAAAAAACAAGTAAGACCCCCCCTATCGGTTACCAACCATGTTACGGGTCGTGGAAAAAAACGATTACATTTCAATTTTTTTGAAACCGATGGGAACCAGTACCTCACTCTAGAAAAACAGGAAATAAAATAAACCTAACCCAATTAGTTCCACAACCGGACTGATCGACAAGTTTTTACAATTTCCACAGAATTACCACAATAAAACTAAAGTCCACTACCTACAACACTTACTGTACTGCAGACAGGGATCTGAAGCCGAAAATAATGAAGCGAAAATGTTTTTTTAACCAACTGTTTTACCAAACCGAGCAAGTGAAGGAGCAATCTCCAGAGTGACTGTTCAGTTAGGCAGAGTAAAGAATATACAGGTTACTCACCTGTAACAGAAGTTCTAGGAGTGGTATATGCTGTTCATCCACACTGTCTAGCAGGTTCCTTGCTGCTGTAAATCTTGCTGGAAGGTCTTCAAGCTGGCTCCTCCCACCCACCCGGGTGGTAAAACCCACGGCTCCACCCCATGACGTCAGATCTAGCCCACTGGAAGCCAGGTTGCGCGTCGAGGTCAGGGAGGTCGTGTGGATGAACAACATATACCACTCCTAGAATTCCTGTTACAAGTGAGTAACCTGTATTTCTAGGGACGTGGATATGTTGTTCAATCCACACTGTCTGGCAGACTCCTAGCAGTTCTCCGGGAGGAGGGAGGCAAAGCGCGCACCCCCTACTTAGGGAATAAGGACTGGAGAACCGAGGTCCCAAAACCAGCATCCTGACATAACTCAAGGTCAATGTGGTAATAGGAAATAAAGGTGTGTGCTGACTTCCAGGTAGCAGCCCTGCAGATTTCCTGGATAGGGATGTCCCTAGAAGCAGCCACTGAAGCAGCGGTATGGCAGGTAGAATGAGCCCTTATCCCTTTAGGAGGCTCCATGCCCTCCAACCTATAGCAGAGATCTATGCAGGAGGTGACTCACCTGCTTGGCTGCAGGTCTGCCAGGTGCGACTTCAACGTAGGCGACAAACAGCTGGCGAACCTCTCCCCGAACTCCAGCCGTCCACTCCTTATAGTAAGTGAGCACTCTTCTAGGGTCCAGAGTATGGAGCCTATATTCGGCTTCCGAGGTGTGATTGGGGGAGAACACCAGCAGAGTCAACACCTGGTTAAGGTGAAACTCCGACACCACCTTCGGAAGGAATTTCGGTTGGGGGCACAGGACAACCTTGTCCCTGTGGAAGACCAGATAAGGAGACTCGATGGAAAGCACCTGGCACTCTCCCATCCTTCTGGCTTGACGTTATAGCCACCAAGAAGGTGGTCTTCCATGACAGGTGGGAGATCTCGCACCTGTGCATCGGTTCGAATGGCTTGCCCATGAGCTTAGCCAATACCAGCAGTAGATCCCATGGAGGTGAAGGTTCTCGCACCGGAGGGGATATATGATCAAGGCCTTTGAAAAAGCGTCGACCACCTTCTCCTCACACCGAATGCTTGCCGGCCCCGCGATGGCAGAGATAACTTCAAGTGCACCTTAAGGGGTATCAACGAAGCCCTAGCTGAGAAAGAGACCACAGGTACTCCAAAATGCTAGCCAATGGACAGGAAGCAGGGTCCAACCCCTTATCCTGACACCAAATGGAGAATCTCTTCCATTAAAAGGCATAGCATTTTCTGGTCGACTCCTTACGGGACACCTCAACAACATTAAGAACCTCGTCGGAAACACCCAAGGCCTGTAACTTAGCCGCTCAGGAACCAGGCCGTCAAGTGCAGAGACTGAAGGTCCAGATGGAGAACCTTCCCCTTGTTGACTGAGATGAGGTCCGGGCAGGCTGGAGGCCGCCTCTGGAGCCTGGAGCTGAGGCTGAGGAGATCTGGGTACCAGAACTGGCAGGGCCAGTCTGGGGCTACTAGAATCACCTGAGCCTTGTCCCTCTTCGCCTTGAGAAGCACCTTGTGGATCAAGGGAAATGGAAGGAAGGTGCAGAAGAGGCCCGGGGTCCACGACCTCGAGAGGGCATCCTCCTGCAGCGAGCCCTGCTGAGGGGGGGCGGGCACAAAACAGCCTCAGCTTTGCATTCTCCCTGGAGGCGAACAAGTCCCCTGAGGGGTGCCCCAATGGGAGAACAGACCTTGTACTACCTCTGGCGGAGAGATCACTCATTAGATGTAGTGCCTATCCGGCAAAGGGCAACGGCCAGACTGTTGGAGGCTCCTGCCACATGGATGGCTAGGAGATCCGCCTCCAGGCTGATCACGAGAGACCAAGTGCGGAGAGCCTCCTTGCACAGAGGCAAGGAGTGCGTCCCGCCCTGTTGGTTGAGATAGTACATGGTTGTGGTGTTGTCCATCTGGACCTGAACCACTTGACCCCGTACAAACGGAAAGAAGGCAGTGAGGGATAGACGCGCCGCTCGGAGCTCCAGCAGGTTGATGTGGCATTGAGACTCCTGAAGGGACCAGAGCCCGTGGGCCTTGAGCTCCCCCAGATGGGCACCCCAAACCATCAGAGAGGCGTCGATCGTCAGAGTGACCGTCGGCTCGAGGCGGACGAACGGGATACCCTCCTGCAGATCAGCTGGAATGAGCCACCATTGTAGGCCGTCCCACATCTCCTGGGTCACTGTCACTGGCTGGTGACCATTGGCGGGCCAGCACCCACTGCAGGGGACGCATATGCCAGCGGGCCCAACGGACCACGCTGGTGCAGGCCACCATGAGGCCCAGAAGGCGCGGGAAGTCCTGGGCAGGGCGCAACTGCCCAACCAGAAATGATTGGGCAAAGGAGGAAAGGACCTCGGCCCTGTCCGCCGGGAGCCGGGTGCTGGCTCTAAAGAGAGTCGAGCTCTGCCCCGATGAACTGAATCACCTGCGATGGCCTCGTTGATGAGGAGGCCAATCTGAGAGCAGACCTGGAGGGACAGATCCCTGGACCGCTCCACCTCCAACCTGGAGGCGGCTGCAATCAGCCAGTCGTCCAGGTAAGGGTACATCCAGACCGCTCAGGGCCGTAGGAATGCTGTCACCACTGCCATGCATTTGGTGAAGACCCTGAGAGCTGGAGAGAGGAGAAAGGGCATGGCCCGGAACTCGTTAAGAGATCCCTCCGCTCGGAAGCGGAGGAATCACTGATGAGACGGACGGATTGGGACATGAAAGAATGCGTCCTGAAGGTCCAGAGAACAAAACCACATGCCTAGTTCCAAGGATGGAATGATCTGAGCCAGAGTGACCATCCTGAAGTTGTGTGGCCTTAGGAACTTGTTCAGGTTGTGCAGGTCGAGAATGGTGTGCCAGACCCCCGTCTGTTTTGGGACCAGGAAGTACCTGGACACAAACCCTGGGTTTGGAGGAGGGTCGGCCACCTCGCTGATCACCTCCTTCTGGAGAAGCAGGACAATGTCAGCTCGACGAGCAGACAGAGAGGCTGCGGAGCTCATTGCCCCCCATGGGGCGACGGCTCGATAGGGAAGGAACTGCTTGAATTCCAGAGGCAGACCCCTGCCTACCACTTCTAGCACCCAGCGGTCTGTGGTGATAGCGGACCAGGTGGAAAAGAAGTGGCAGAGCCATCCCCCCATGGGGGGAATCCGGGAGGAGTGACGAGGTTGGGGGCGATACCCCTCAACCTGTCACTGGGCAGGCTTGGAGGAAGGGCCCGCTGAGGGACCTCCTAGACCCTTGCCTCCAGGCTTCCTACTGGAGGAAGCGGCAGACTTGGCCTTAGGGCGCCAAGTGTATGCCTGCTGGCCCTGGTGCTGCTGGGCCGGACGTGCCGCAAGGGCGCAAGGGCGAAAGGGCTTACGCTGTTGCTGGTGGCCTTTGTCCTTCTGGGCAGACATGACCGAGTCCAAGGTGGCACTGGACTTCTCGATCCTTTGGAGATGGCCTTCCACCCCCGGCCTGAACAAGTCGGTGCCCAGGAAGGGAGCGTCTGGCAGCTTGTGCTGGGTGTCCGCCGTGAAGGTGGAGATCTGCAGTCAAGCTCTGCGGTGCATGGCCACTGCGGCCGCTACTGATCGGGCACAAGAATCACCAATGTCCAACAAAGTCTGGAGCTGCTGTTTTGCCACCGCCCTTCCCTGATCCCGTACCTGCTTGACCATCATCTGAAGGTTAGCTGGGAGATGAGGAATCACCTCATCCAGAGAACCCATAAGGACGTGTGAGAAATGTGCCATCAGAACGGCCGAGCTAGCCTGACGAAGACCTAGGGAGGAAGCAGCATAAACCTTCGGCTCCGCGTAATCCAGCTTTTTGGATTCCTTATCGGGTGGTTTGTCCACATTCTGAGCGTTCCCAGTGCGCCGGAAAATGCTACCGGTCACTAACCCCTCCACAGAGGGGTGCTCTGAGAAACCAGAGAGTGAGCCAGTGGGGACTGCGCACTTTTAAGCCATCCTGGCTGAAGGCGCAGGACAAGATGCTGGCTGCTGCCATAACTCCAGGGCCAGACCAACAATGTCTTCGGCTACCGGAAAGGCCTCTGTAGGGGAATCCCCTCGGTCCAGTATCTCCGTGAGGGGATATCTGGCCCGTTTTGAAACCGGTTCGAGCTGCATTCCAGTGGACTCCGAGATGAGCTGAAGCAAGCCTAAAAACGAGGATGGACTCTCGTCCACCGACTGGCCCCCTGCAGACTCCAGGTCAAGCAGCCTGGAGTAGAGGGAGGAGTCATCGTCAGACTCCAAGGAGTCTGCAAACAGCTGCCATGCGCCTGAGCCACCCTCCACCTGCCAAGGTCGATCAGGAGTGAGGGTGACTGACAACCTGTGGAGCAAGCCCTGACCTGACTGAGAATCCTTGGTCGGGGCCCCAGTCTTTGGTTGTGGAGGCAGAGGTTCCACCACAATGGGTGGAGCAGCCCGCTTCAGCCGAACAACCGGTGCCAGGGTCGGCTCCTCGACCACTACGAGGGGTTGTTTCGGCCGCTCCAGTGACAGCCACTTAATGGCCAGAGAAGGCGACGGAGTCGGCTTATTTCTGGACAAAAAGAGCTGCTACCACTTTAAATCATCATAGCGCCGACGCAGCTTGCGCCGCAGCCTATCCTCCGAAGAGGCCCACGGGGATGAGCAGCGACACCGCTTTCCATAGTGCCGAGCCCGCTGACGTCGGCAGGACCGGCTGGACCTGGAAGCGGACCGAGACTTTCGGGGGTTCCGAGGGTGGGTCAGAGAGGGGACAGGGGAAACCTGCTCCTCCCTTGGTACAGGGACCTTAACTGGGGACTCCGGCACAGGAGGCATAGGCAAGTCTTCGGTTTCCACCGGGGGAACTGGTGAAGTAGGGTTGTTGGCTTCTCCAGTTGACAAACCGTCTGACGGGTCAAGAAAAATCTCGACCACGTCGATGGATGTCTCGGCCGGCTGACCTGATGGGGGCACTGTGGAGCCAGCGGCCGCAACCTCGACCGAAGTCGAGAGTCGACGGTCTGGTGAAGGGGATCTCTCCCGCTCCCACGAATGTCGACGGTGAGACTTACCCTTTGAGTCCTTCTTCTTGGACTGACTGGAATGTCCCGAAGGTCCTTCTCCCTTGGTGGAGAGGGACTGGCAAAGCTTCTTAAACTAAGCCATGTAGGAGGAGCCTAAAGAGAGTGGGATAAATGCCACGGCCGAGGAGGAAGAAGAAGAAGTGGCCTGAGCTGCCTCCTCAAGGGCAATCAATTGCTCCAATTGTTCTGCGGAGCCTGCCGTCGTGGACACCACCCAATGGGCCTCCTTAGACTTACCGACGGATACGGTTTTTCGGGTCGCCCGAGAAGAAGTCTGGCAGCGCAGTCCTCCAAACCGAAGCCGCAAGATTTCGCACCAAGCCCGCGCAGTCGTGGCCAAGTTCTTAGGGTAGTAGACGCACATGGAGTGCGGATCGGTCTGGGACATCTTTTGCCCACACGGGCACCGATGGAAGCCAGAAGTCGATTTGTCCATCACAGCCGCGAGGGAAGATGGAAGACCGAAGTCTTGTAAATTTTAAAATAAGTTTTGGAAATTCCGAAGAGTGTGGCTCCAGGCCTAAAACGCAGAGCGCTAAGGAGGGAACCCAACCTTCCAAGCGGTAAGGAAGATCTAGCGTCATGGGGCGCAGCCAAGGGTTTTACCACCCAGGTGGGTGGGAGGAGCCAGCTTGAAGACCTTCCAGAAAGATTTAAAGCAGCAAGGAACCTGCCAGACAGTGTGGATTGAACATATCCATGTCTCTAGAACTGATGGTTTCACTTTGAAGTGCTGCAGACAGAGGTCTGAACTGAGCTTGAGCTCAACGTTCTATGCTCATGAATAGAGTTAACTCTTTCCTGTCCAGGGCAGTTCAAGAGCTGGGGCTAACTGCATATGTCAGAATACAGCAAAACTTCATGTTGTTTGAAGTGTACAGTAGGACGTGTCCACTGCAGAAAAACATTCTGACAGAAAAAAAACAGGGTCTGGATTTCTAAGGCAGATGTGCGTCGATGGGGGACGCAGGAGGACCAAGTCTGGGCTAACCCATTCATTGAAAGTAACTGAATAATGGCAGAAGTGACTCAATGTGGTGAGCCACCACTCGCTCTGGCCTTCCTGAAAGGGAGTAGGAAAGCACTCTTGCTGATGAAAAACAAACATCACAGTTTAGTCACCCACGCGAAGTGGGTAACTTCGTGAGCGACTGGCACAGAACCAGTGCGCAGGAACTGAAGGTGTGAATATTGAGAAGCCATCACTGAAAAAGACCTATCTGACCTATAGTCAAGAAAGGAGCATGCTGTCTGTTAACTTGAAGCAAACAAGGAATTAGGAACCTGAGTTCCAACTCGCTGGAGAGTCACTTCTGTTGCTGTGAGGCTCTGATCAAGAGAAGAAAGCCGGATTAAAAAAAGGGAAACCAACAGACTGGGCAGTCGCCTAGGCCTAGGGAATATCTCTGAATAAGAGAAATCTCTCTTGGAGAAAAGAGATGACCCATACCTCCACTGGATCGGACTCCCCCTAGGGTTAGAAGAAGTCAGGTACTCTTTACCGTAGTTTAGAGACGACCGCCTCAGGGGTTGAGGCGGAACCTGGCCAGATCCAAAAGGATGGTATTGGGTAATCTCGGGCTAGGCCCTGTGCTGTGATGATTTTTTTAATTTTTTTTTTACCATTAGTCCGAGCCTGACAAGGCTTTCAGGCTGCTGTCTCGCAAGGACTGCCTGATACAAAAATGATGAAGATGTCGTCCATCTGAGGGGCAGGAGGAGCCTGAGCATCCATAACTGAAATCGTGACCCGGACCAATAATCACAGCTGAAGAGATGTTAACCACCTGTTGCCGATGAAGCCACTGAAGGGGCAGTATCACAAGGCAGCTATATACCCCTATCAAAGGAGTGGAAGAGCCTGTACAGCTCCAGACCATTGAATTACAATGTTCCACAGAATGGGCTGGCCCGTCGGTGTAGCAGTTGGATTTCCACTTGTGACGCCGGCGACCCAGGTTCAGGAATGGACCCGGATTGCTGGAGGATGGAGCATCATACGGACAACTCTCCTTCTCCCGGGGGAGGGTGGGGCAGTGCCTGGCGCAAGGAGGACCCCTGGCGGAGGCTGGGAGTCGCTCAAGCTACCAGCACTTGCACATATGGAAGGCGGGGCAGACGCAGGCGTCATTGCACGTCCCCACCTCCAAAAGAAAATCACAGGAAAAAATGGGGAAGGCAGGTGGGTCCACTGTCTATGTGAATTAGCCACCACTCTCCCGACCAGTCACTGGTTCCGCGGCTCGGGTTACCGGGGACCGATGCCACGGCCCCACCCTCTGGGGGGTAAGCCGGGGGATAACTGGAGGAGGATGGCAACAGATGGCAGGTGGAAGCTCCAGGGACCATGACCAGGGCTGAGGGACTGACAGCAGGACCTGCAAAATAAAGAGGATAAAATAAAAATTAAAAAAAAAGAATGTGCCACAGTGTATAACTGTCCTGACGACTAAAGAGAGTCTAGACACAGAAGCGTTTGGTCCACAGATGCAGTCTGAGATACTATAGTGGACCCCATCACTGAGGAACAACTAAAAAGATCTTCCATCACGGACTCTGGTGATAGAGAAGGCTTTCCCTCCAGTCTATAACATGAGTCATCCACTGTATCACAGACAAGTAGGACAGGGAGAGACTCATCCAGATGCACTTCCACCCCAGAAGGACCCTTAAAGGGAGGTCTAGGTCAGAGCCACTAGAGACTCCGCCACCAGGAAGGATGTCGAGGAGCTCGGCACCATGTAAGGAGCCGAGCTACAGAACTAAAAAGTAAAGGGGGAGGACAAGAGGAACTCTGGGTCACCTTGGAGACAGGAATAGCATCACAATCCGCTTTGGGGTTGTATACAGACCCCGTCTCAAGGGGAGGAAATGGACAAGAAAATGATAGAGGGCATTCTCAAAATGGCTGAAAAAGGGGAGATACTGTTGATGGGGGACCTGAATATGCCAGATGTTAACTGGGTGACATGGACTGCAGCCACATCCAAGAGCAGAGTCATTCTCAATGCCCTACAGGGAGCATGCCTTAGACAGCTAGTGGTGGAACCCACTCGGGAGGGAGCAATATTAGACCTGGTACTCTCAAATGGAGAGAGGATCACAAACTTAGAAGTCAGTAGACATCTGGGAACAAGCGACCACTGCACAGTGTGCTTCACAATAAACACAACCATGCAGACAAGCCATACAAAGACAAGGATACTGGATTTTAGAAGGGCTGACTTTGGCATAATGGGTGAATACCTGAGGAATGCATTAGCAAATGGCCAGAAAGGAGGGGTGGAAGAACAATGGAGAAAAATCAAAACTGCCATCATGGAGGCAACAAGCCTTTGTGTGAAACAAATAAAGAAAACAAAGCGGAGTAAAAACCACAATGGCTCTCAAAGAGGTGTCAGGGAAGGTTAAGGAGAAAAGGCTGCATTCAAAAGTATAAGGAATCACAGACGGAGCACGACAGAGGAACTGTATCAATTAAAGCAGAAAGAAGTGGGGAAGGCAGTCAGAAAAGCAAAGGCCCAAACTGAGGAAAAGATAGCCAACTCAGTTAAGAAGGGGGATAAAACCTTTTATAGGTACATTAGGAAGCATAGAAAGGTTAAGGGAGGGATAGTGAAGATTAATAAAGGAGAGGGGAGGTGGGCAGAGGGAGACAGTGAAAAGGCAGAGATACTGAATGAATACTTTTGCTCTGTATTCACAAAAGAAGAGGAGGAGGAGTTACCTAAACCAAACAGTAGAAGCACTCTGGATAATGGGGTTGACACCAGTCCATTTACAGAAGAAAGAGTCCTGAAAGAACTCCTAAAACTCAAGGTGGACAAAGCAATGGGGCCTGACGGGATTCACCCTAGAATCCTAAAAGAGCTAAGGGAGGACCTAGTGACACCACTAACCACACTTTTTAACAAATCAAGGGAAGATGGGGTGGTACCTGAGGACTGAAGGAGGGCAAATGTGATTCCCCTTCACAAAAGTGGGAGCAAGGCAGAAGCAGGAAACTACAGACCTGTTAGTTTAACCTCAGTGGTGGGGAAAATGATGGATTCACTTCTGAAAGAAAGAATTGTTGAGTACCTAGAGGCCAGCGGAACACAGGACCCAAAGCAGCATGGATTCACAGCACGAAGGTCATGTCAGACGAATCTAATCGATTTCTTTGACTGGGTGACCAAAGTAATAGACCAGGGAGGGGCTGTGGATATGGCTTACCTAGACTTTAGCAAGGCATTTGACACAGTCCCACACAAAAGATTAATAATCAAGTTAGCCAGCCAGGGAGTGAGTCCCAGGGTGGTAGCCTGGATAGCAAACTGGCTGCACAACAGGACACAGAAGGTAATAGTGAATGGAACACATTCTGAAGAAAGGGGGGGTTACTAGTGGAGTACCTCAGGGCTCAGTACTGGGTCAGTCCTCTTTATATCTTTATAGGTGACATTGCAGAGGGTCTGAAGGAAAGGTATGCCTCATGGATGACACAACGATCTGTAACAGAGTTGATACACAAGGGGAAGGATGAGAAGGGACTTGGCAAGGTTGGAGGAATGGTCAGACATATGGCAACTTAGATTCAATGCAAAGAAGTGCAAAGTAATGCACCTGGGAAATAAAAATCCAGGAGATGAGTACACAGTAGCAGGGGAGGTACTAACAACAACAATAATGGAAAGGGATCTGGGTGTAGTCATATCAGATGACCTAAAGGTGGGTAAGCAATGTGAGAAGTCAGTAAGGAGAGCCAGGGGGATACTGGGATGCATAGGAAGGGGCATCACAAAGTAGAAAAAAGGAAGTGGTTATCCCTCTATACAGACAGTTGGTGAGACTCCATCTGGAGTACTGCGTGCAGTTTTGGAGACCTCATCTATGCAAGGACATAGACAGGATGATGGAAGCAGTCCAGAGGAGGGCAACTAAAATGGTGCAGGGTCTACATCAGAAACCATATGAAGAGAGACTGAGAGAGCTTAATATGTATACCCTTGATGAAAGGAGGGACAGGGGGGACATGATAGAAACTTTTAAGTACCTCAAGGGAATCAACAAAGTCCAGGAGGTAGCATCTTTCAAAAAGTGATGTGTAAGAACAAGGGCACAATTTAAAGTTAGAGGGGCGGCTCCAGGGGTAATATGAGGAAATTCTTTTTCATGGAGAGAGTGGTGGGCGCATGGAACCGCCTTCCTGGAGAGTTGTGGGGTCTAAAACAGTGGAAATTCAAACATGCATGGGACAGACATAAGGCAATTATAGCGGGGTTGCAGGAAGTAGGCTGTTGGTTAACTAGAATCTGCAGCTTATCCAATAGGTAGGGAAATGGGCAGACTGGGTGGGCCAAGTGGTCCTTATCTGCCGTCAAAGTCTATGTTTCTATGAGAAAGTGCTGAACGGAATGAGGGATTCCACTGGCAGAACAGCACAGAAGAGTTCCATCAGCGGAACACCGGTGGATGTCACAAGATCCCATGCCAGACCACCACTCATTAAGATCTGCGGAAAAATAATCCGTAGAACAGGACTTCATTCTGCGGAAAACATCTCGCCGCAAGCTCCGCGGAAGAAGAGGTCTGCAGAAGGAAAAATCCGGCACTAGTTTTGTCGGTCAGCACCAACTGACACCCACTGTGGCACAAGATGACACCAAGCAGTGCCTATGCCATCCTGGGCAACACCCGACGGCACCCACGGCAGTATCCGCAAACAACCATGGCACCCACAGGCAACCATGGCACTCGGGTGCCCAAGCGCCTGGCGGGTGCCGGGCGCCACCCGCACCATCCACGGGTGCCTGCGGCGTCAACCCTTCAGAAAATTTTTGGCTCCCGTTTGGTCCTAGCGCCTCCAGCGCTATCCCAATAGTGTGAATGAGTGGTGGAGACTTGGGTCCAGGAAGATCAGGGCAATCCAGCTGGTACCTCCATATGAGCAGGAACAGGGAATGTACTCCATTTTCTTTCTCGTTTCCAAAAAGACAGGGGAACTTCACCCCATCCTAGATCTCAAGCACCTCAACAGATACGTAGTCACTCAGACATTCAAAATGGAGACGTTGACATTGACTCGCCCCAGTATTCGGATAGGCGACTGCCTCATTTCTATAGACCTGAAGGACGCGTACTTTCACATCCCAATCAGGTCAAGTCACTGGCAGTACCTCTGGTTCCACATCCTAGGCCAGCATTTCCAATATCAGGCTCTACCCTTTGGACTTACCTCAGCGCCAAGAGTATTCACCAAGGTGTCCATAGTTCTCGTTGCCAGACTGAGAGAGCAGGGAGTGGATATTGTTCCATATCTGGACGACTGGCTGATCTGAGCTCACTCCAAAGAACAGTCACAAAGGGCCACCCACATAGCATTACAGGCACTCGAGCAACATGGGTGGGTAGTGAACCAAGCCAAGAGCTACCTGGTACCCATGCAACAACTGGAACACCTGTGAGCAGAGATAAACACATTCCAAGGGTGGGCCAGGCCATCCCAAAAGAGGGTGGAAACCGTGATAGCCTTAACTTATCAGCTGAAAGCCAACTACCTGCTGACCACTGGCAAATAGCTCAGACGCTGGGCTGCATGGCGTCATGCATCGACCTGGTCCCATGGGCCAGGTGGCACATAAGACCTCTGCAGAACTACATGCTGACCCAGTGGTCTCAGAACGAGTAGAACCTGAAAGTCAGGATACCGTTACCGGCCACTGTGCAGTGGTCCCTAGTCTGGTGGACTGTGAGGCACTTCCTCACACAACGGGTTCCGCTAGAGGTGACCTACAACATCACCATCGAGACAGATGCAAGTCTCCTAGGGTGGGGAGCATGCTTGGGGCCCCAGTCAGTTCACGGCCACTGGACAACTCCAGAGGCCAGGCTGTCCATCAACGTGTTGGAGATGAGGGCAGGCTACCATGCCCTCAGATCCTTCCAAGTGACCATTTCCAGTCAGTCAGTTCTAATTTGCTCCGACAATCAGATCAAGGTGGCCTACATCGCCAAACAAGGGGGCACCAGAAGCAAAGCCATGCAGAGGGAACTGACGAGGGTGTTGAACTGGGCTCAGGCCAACCTTGTACACATTTGTGCGGTCCATTTAGCAGGCAAGCTCAATATACGAGCGGACTGGCTCAGCTGCCAACAGGTGCACCAAGGAGAGTGGCACCTACACACCGACTTGTTCCAGCTGATACAGGAGACATGGGGTCCCATATCCATAGATCTCATGGCAACAGCGGACAACACCCAGGTAAAGAGGTTCTTTTCAAGATACAGGGAGCATTGCTCTCAGGGCATCGATGCTCTGTCCTAGACTTGGTCCCGAGATCGGGCGTAAGTCTTTCCTCCCATTCCCCTTCTGCCGCAAGTCCTATCCAAAATTCGACAATCTCAGAGGACCATTGTCCTGGTGGCACCATACTGGCCACGGAGAGCTTGGTTCTCAGCAGTGGTAGCCATGGCATTGGACAAGTGCAGACTCCCGTAGAGACCAGACATGCTAACACAGGGACCTGTGGTCCACCCCGCACCAGGAACCCTGAAGCTAACGGCTTGGCTCCTGAGAGGCAGAGACTGCTGAGAGCTGGATACTGTGCATCGGTCATATCCACGTTGCTGCAGTCCAGGAGGCATTCAACCACCTCCACCTACGGCAGGCAGTGGTCTATCTTTGCGGCATGGTGCAGAGACAAGGGCAAAGAACCACAACAAGCAGACATGTCCACCATTCTGCTGTATCTACAGCAGGGGGTGGATAAAGGCCTGTCCCATTCATCTCTCGAAGTACAGCTGTCCACCACTGGCGCCACCATTGGCCCCATAGGCCAACATAGCCCAGGGGCTCACCCGGACGCAGTATGCTTCCTCAGAGCAGTAGCAGGGCTACACCCCAGGGTCAGAACTCTAATCTCCCCTTGGGATCTGACCTTAGTCCTAGACTCTCTCAGCACGGTGCCATCCAAGCCATTGCATGAAGTGGACCTATTTTGGGCGGGACTAAAAACCTGATTTCTCATGGCCATATGCTCCGCTTGGAGGATTAGCAAACTGGGGGCTCTTTTGTGCAGGGAGCCCTACACCGTGTTCATCCCACACAGGGTACAGCTATGGACAGTCCCAGCCTTTCAGCCAAAAGTCACGTCCATGTTCCCTAAGGAGCAGCCCATTGAGTTACCCACATTCCCCAACAGGTCACAGACAGGAGAGATGAGAATAGCCCATCATCTGGATGTGGGGGGCACTCTAGCCACGTACATATCTAGAACTCAGCCCATACGTAACACAGAGAGATTGTTCATTGTGTTAAAAGGGCAACGACGGGGTAGGGTAGCATCCAAAACCACAATAGCGAGCTGGCTCAAGAGAACCATTCAGGAGGCCTACAGGGCAAAGAATCTAACATCCCCAGAAGGTATTAGGGCTCACTCTACCAGGGCAGTATCAACCTCCTGGACAGAGAGGGCCAATGTGTTTTCGGAGGACATTTGCAAGGTAGTGACTAGGACTTCCATCCATACCTTTGCCAGACACTATAGGCTGGACTACCTGTACAAACTCCAGACCCCATCTGCCACTCAAGTTCTCTCGGCAGCCAGCTCTTCCTCTTCTCACTCTTAGATCTCACTGTCCCACCTAATTGGGGTTCAGTAATGCTGCTTATCAACCCATGATGTAAGGTCTGGAGTACCATGGATGGCAAACCAATACAATGGGTGTTTACTCACCTGGTAAAGGTGATTGTGCTGGTTAACATCCATAGCACTCCACGGCCCACCCTACAGAGCGATCAGAGTGACTAGAGTATATTCGACAATACAAGGGAGTAGGGAACATAGCAAGACAGACTTAAGGCATCCAGGATGTCTCTCGTCGGCCAATTAGGAGGCCGAGTATTAGCACTGTATTAATAGGAGAATAAAAAGGGACTTGCCGGCCATGTTCAGAAGGCGTCTCAGTATGTGTGTTTAGCTAGAAGCATGTTGTGCTGTTACTGACCTTATTTTCAGCTATGGAAGATTCGAACTGGAGAACAGGGGCTTCTGGGACCTGGGGACTAGAAATCTGATGCTAGGTCATGTGAATATTAGCTTATCAGGTGGGCTAAAACCCATGATGTAAGGTCTGGAGTGCCATGGATGTCAGCCAACACAATCATCTTTACCAGGTGAGTAAACACCCATTCTGCAATTCTGCGGTTGTGGAATGTTCTGCAAAAGCAGAACTCATTATTCTAGGCGAATTTTCATTCAAATATATATTTTTTCCCATTTTGTTTATCCTGAAGCCCCTTAATGTTCAGCCTGTGATGTCATCAATGACATACCATTATATTTTAGCAAACGGTAGGACTGCATTCTGCCACAGAAATGAATAAATCATGCCGCGGAAATCAGAAAATGCTACCCCAGAAGCCAAGACGCCCTGCCACAGAAATCAGGACAAAGTGCCACAGAACACTAGGGGTAGGCCAGCTCTATATTAACCTTATATAAAAACAATTTACTTTTGCATAGTATCTTTTATATAGAGTACAACCAAATACTTAACAGAGACATTCTAATAAATGATGATGTACAGTAAAATGAACAATAAAGCTAAAGACAACAGACAATATGCAAAATAAAAATGTCGGACAAATACTACTAAATAGTCTAATGCATATACCAATAGACTATTACTGATCATATATAAAAAGTGCTACTATAAAATAGACACTATCATAAAATGCAGTGAGACAAAAACAGAGAGAAAGAAAGAAAGGAGGAGAGACTCAAGAGGAAGGCAAATAGGCAAGAGAAAATAAGTATATTTTCAAGTGAAATTTAAAGTGTGGAGCCAAGCCAGTTTGGTGAAGGTGAATTTGTGAGTTATTCCATATAGACAGAGAACTGGAAGAACAACCACTAACAGAGGCAAAGGAGATATGGAATGAAATAAGAAGGGAAGCTGAGAAGGAGCAAACAGATGCCGAGTGTGCTGCCATGTGGCGTCAGCTAGCATCTCCCCTCCCCTTAAGGCACGCCTACTTGCAGCGCCACCTATGGTTACCCATGTGGTACTGCTGTGGTGTCATCACTCTCCTTCCCTTCTTGGAGGACAGTGTCCCTCTGGGATGCTAGATCATTTTTCCTCGGCCAGCCACCGATGACCCAGGCTTGTTCCCAAACCCAGGTCACCAGCATCCAGAGCAACAGCCCTACTGTTGCACCAATGGGCCAGCTGGTTGGGCTTTAGTCATAGCAGAGCTACAGGGCAATTTATTTACTATAGTAGATAAAGACTCCCACAGGCCGTTCTGATATTTAATCTTGTAAGCCAAGTCACTGCGAATACAAAGGTCTAGTAAGGCAGATGCATAAGTCCAGTGCCTAGAACTTTTAATTTTCTGGATTCTTCATCAGGAGAAAAGAGCTCATAACATGGGGAGTCTGAGATCTATCATGAATAGTCATAATGACCTCAGAGTCTCTTTGTTTCATGCTGGGTGGTATAAAAAGCCTTGGTTGGCCGGGGGGGGGGCGGGGAGTTGCTTATCCACCTTGCAAGGCACAGGCAGTAATGTATTGGGTTTTTGCAAGGCAGTCATGGTAACATCATCTAAAGCACTATAAATGGGAGGAACAATCATGGATGGAGATGTGAGGAACTCTAGGAATTCATACAGATTTCTTTTAGTGGAGTCCTCTTGCTCAGCATCAACATCTAGCCTGCTCTACATGTGGCAGAGTAAGCTTGAAATGAGGTATCCTCATGGAGAGTCCTGAGTGCATAGACCACAATGTCATCACTACAGGTGGAGACAGTGGAACTACAGGCAACCCATAGACAGGTCACACTTCCTCAACATCCCATCTTTCACATCCAAGTCTGGATTATATTCATCCTCTTCTTCCTCTGGCTGAGGAATAGTAGGAGGGACCACAGGGGTCACATGCTGCTGAAGCTGCGACAGTGGTGGCACAGAGTCAGGGACCGCAGTCCCACAGTAACCCTCTGCTGACATCAACTTAAACAACTGGAATACCTGAGACATCAAGAGTAATTGTCGTTGGCAGAATGGCAAAAGTCACTGAAATAATTCAGAGACAGTAACCAAAACCATAGCACTAGAGTCGCTGGCGTGAGCCGGTGGAGTAGAGGGAGAGAGCAATGATAAGACAGTACCCGTTGTTGAGGAGCTGGGATCAAGATGTACAACATCAAAAGCTAGACAGCCACAGCCTGTGCCCAACACTGGTGTCTGAATGACTGTACAGAAGGCCAACAAAGTGGCCTGAGATGTATGCCAACAAGGATTCAGGAATGAAGGAATGGGAGAGAGATTAGTATATTTGCAATGACACTCTGCTGAAGAGGCCTTTTCAGAAAAACAAGTCCCTGGACCCAGAAGATTGGAACAGATTTAAGAAAGCTAGAAACAAATTAAGATCTAGTTTAAGAGACACAAAGAGAAATTATTATGCTAACAAAATAAAAGAAACATCTGATCCTAGTCAGTACTGGGCTTTAAAAAGATCATTTGAAGCACCTTCAAATAATAAGCATGAGATCTGAATAGTTAAGGATGGGGTTTTGTAGTCTCTAAGGGCCGAGTATTTCGTTCATTTACTTGCCAGATGTAGATATTCCCCCCCAGTACTCCTGAGACCCAGGATGATGGGTGGAATCAGGAACCTATAGGATGCAGACATAACTTTAGATTCAAAATAATCACATGTGACCAGGTAAAGAGGCATATTTTAAAGTTAAAAGTGAATAAAGCATGTGGATACAATGGTCTGGAATGGAGATTAAAATGCAAAGGATATTACAGTATCTCCCCAATCGTAACTAGATTATTAAATTGGAGTTTATGTGAAAATAGATTTCCTGAGATTTGGAAACATGCTGAAATAATTCTCGTGTAGAAGGGCGAAGAGAAATCAGATCCTGCGAACTAGCACCCAGTTGCTCTCCTGCCCATGATCATGAAGGTATTTGAGGGGTTGGTAATTGGAACAACTGGTGGACTATTGAGATCTGAATGCTATTCTGTCTAGAAATCAGTCTGGTTTTAGACTAGGATTTTCCACGGACATCACACTCGCCGACCTGCTAGATCTGATTTCAACTCCATTGAACGAGGGCAGGGAGGTGGGTGTGGTGTTTGTGGATTTATCAAAAGCATTTGATACTGTGGCCCACAAGATCGTGAGCAGGAGACTACAGGCTACTGGGGTTGATTCTGAAACTTGTCAGTGGTTCCTTTCATATTTACAAAACAGAACTCAGCATGTACAATTGGACAGTGTTATGTCAAATAAGGCTGTCAATGGGAGGAGTGTCACCCAGGGGTCACTACTGGGGCCAACCCTGTTGCTAATTTATGTAAATACAGTTACTAATCATTTGCAAAACACTCAAATTTGTCTTTATGCAGACGATACCATGCTCATTGCATCAGGTACAGATAAACAAGAGATGGAAAGAAGTCCTCATAATCATTTCTCTGCCCCGTCACTGGTTTTATAATTCTCGCCTTGTGCTAAATGAGAAAAAGTCTAAAGTAATAACCTATGGGACGAAACAAGCCCATAAGAAGGGTAAGGAGATCTGTATCAGAACAGCTCAGGGGATAATCCTTGAGCAGGTTTCTGAATACAAATATCTGGGCATCTGGATGGATCAGCGTTTAGACTTTGAATCACATTGGAAAAAAAAAAACATTAACAGAACTGAAATACGTATGGGAGCTTTTAGACGTTCAAAGTGTTGCCTAAATTATAAAATTAAAGAATTGGTGGTTAATGGAACCCATGTTTATGGACTTACAAATAAGTCAAACCTAAAGAAAATAAATAGATTACAAAATAAAATGGCACGCTTTATATTAAAATGCGACTTTCTTACCCACCATTGTGAGACGTATGATAGATTAGGGTGGAAAGATTTTGAGACTGAACAAGACCAGAAATGGACTTGTTTAGTATACAATGTAATATAGTCTGGTACTCCTGAATATTTAACTGAAAAATTACAAGAAAAGGTCCATAAGCATCGGCTCCGAATTTGGGGGGGGGGGGAGCTTTTGTGTGCCCTGAAATACAAAAAAAGTACGGGGAATTGACCTTCTTAAACCAGTTTAACAATGCCTGGAAACTTACTGATCAGGAGGGAAAAGATCTAACGAAGACACCTAAAGTTTTTATGCAGCAAATGAATAAAAAAACAATGGGATGGCTGTAAATGTTTATTTAAGACTGGTAAGGGGTAAATGCCCAAAACAGGGAAGGATGATAATTTATAGGATAGTCCTTTGTAAATGGTTTGATTTTTAGAATATGCTTGTGCTGTGTTTATACATACTGTTTTTATTGAGATGTACTTAAATTGTCTGTACTGTGGTTAAACTAATGTGTGAAGCACTTTAAGAATTGTACACAGGATCATTTTGAGAACAGGTTCTTTAAATCTAATGATGCTGGAAGTCAACTTCCTGTATAAAAATAAATCTTTTACTACTTACTACTACTTCTCCTTTGACAAACTGTGTTTTTCCTGCGACTATGACAGCATGTCTGCCAGGTGAAAAGATGTGCAAGTTACCAGAGGCACATCCGATGGGGGGAGTTTGGAGACCCCAGAGTAAATGCTGATACTGGCTGCTAGGCATTTTCTATTTTCGCTGTGAAATTCTCTAAAGCCTTCCAGCAACATCTACTTATAGCCTCACTGAAGCTTTGACAAATGGTGCAGTTTTTCATATTATGTGAGAGGCCTAGGTAGCAAACACGGAGTATGTGAGTGCCCTCTCTAAACACCTGCATACCACACTGACAGAAGCGAAAAAGTGGAAGCTTCGCTTGAGAAAATTGATGACAGCATGCTATTGCGATAAAAGTAACTAAAATTAAAGAAATTTAACTCCAATTGGCTGAAATTTACAAAGGCATTTTCGAAGATCCAGTGAGTGGTTGACAATGGGAGAAAAACTGAGGATGTATGGGCCAAGCACATTATACAGGTGATGTCAACATATGTTAATGTGGGCAACACCAGCTGGGCGAAAGTTTCCGACTGGACCAGCTGCTGATGATTTACAGTTCCAGTGGTGTTGCTCTATGGAGGAAGATGTCCTCAAAGAAGATCTCAAATCATTGGATTCCTGCTGAGCAACATTCAAGGACAGCAAAAACAAAGTAATTTCTGAAAAACTAAACACAAGAAAGTTACTGTAACTCTAGAGTTTGAAAAATATGTTCTCCATAGGGCAGCACTCTTTACTCTTAGGCCCAGAGGTGCTATGACCCTGCAAACTTTTTTTGGCAGTGCTGTCAATGACCCTGTCAGCACTGGCACATGCACATCACTGCGTGCTGGAGACAATAAGCATCAACAACATCCTAATGGCCTCAGTTCTTCTAGTAAGTAGACGTGATAAATAACATGATAAAGAAAAGGAAAAGGAAACTCTCCTCATAGAGCATATTGGACATACTATTAAAGAGCTACTGATGCGGCAAAGAAAACTATAGTTTATATATTTCTCCTCCCCATTATTCATTACTAAGAAAATTTGCATGAATACATGATATTTATAGACATAGAACCATAGACTTTGACGGCAGATGAGGACCACTTGGCCAACCCAGTCTGCCCATTTCCCTACCTATTGGATAAGCTGCAGATCCCAGTTAACCAACAGCCTACTTCCTCCTACCCCCCCACCAGAACGGCTTTGTCTGTCCCATGCATTCTTGAATTCCCCCACTGTTTTTGACCCCACAACCTCCTCAGGAAGGACGTTCCATGCAAGCATCACCCTCTCCATGAAAAAAATACTTCCTCATGTTGCCCCTGAGACGTCCCCCCAATCTTCAAATTGTGCCCCTTGTTCTTGCACATCTCTTTTTCTGAAAGATGCCACCCTCTTGGACTTTGTTGATTCCCTTGAGATACTTGAAAGTTTCTATCATCTCCCCCCTCTCCCTCCTTTCCTCGAGGGTATATATATTAAGTTCCTTTAGTCTCTCTCTTTGTATGGTTTCTGGTGCAGACCTTGCACCATTTTAGTTGTCCTCCTCTGAACTGCCTCTATCCTAGCTATGTCCTTGCAGAGATGGGGTCTCCAGAACTGCACGCAGTACTCCAGATGGGGTCTCACCAACCATCTGTACAAAGGGATGACAACTGCCTGTTTTCTACTGGTGATGCCTCTCCCAATGCATCCCAGCATCCCCCCAGCCCTCCTTACTGCCAAATCACATTGCCTGCCTACCTTTAGGTCATCTGATATGACTACCCCCAGGTCCCTTTTCCATTTTTGTTGTTGTTAATACCCCCCCCCCAAATTGTGTACTCTTCCCCTGGGTTTTTGTTTCCTAGGTGCATTACTTTGCACTTCTTTGCATTGAATCTAAGCTGCCATACTTCTGACCATTCCTCCAACCTTGCTAAGTCCCTTCTCATTCTTTCCAATCCCCCCTTATGTATCAACCCTGTTGCAGATCTTTGTGTCATCTGCAAAGATGCATACTTCTCCTTCCAGTCCCTTCACAATGTCACTTATAACAACATTAAAGAGGACTGGCCCCAGTACTGAACCCTGCGGTACCCAGCTAGTAACCCCCCTTTCTTTGGAGTGAACTTTGTTTACTATTACCCTCTGCAACCTGTTGTCCAGCCAATTTTTTACCCAGCCTACCATCCTTGAACCCACTTCCAGGCTAGCTAAATTGTTTATTAATCTTTTGTGAGGGACTGTGTCAAATGCGTTGCTAAAGTCTAGCTAGGTCATGTCCACAACCTATCCCTGGTCTACTACTTTGGTCACCCAGTCAAAGAAATCTATTAAGATTCATCTGACATAACCATTCCGCTGTGAATCCAAGCTGCCTTGGGACCTGTGCCCTGCTGGCCTCTAGGTACTCAACAATTCTTTCTTTCAGAAGTGATTTCATCATTTTCCCTACCACTGAGGTCAAACTAACTGGTCTGTAGTTTTCTGCTTCTACTTTGCTCCCACTTTTGTGAAGGGGAATCACATCTGCCCTCCTCCAGTCCTCAGGTACCTCACCATCCTCCCATGATTTGGTAAAAGGGTTGTCAGTGGTGTGACTAGTTCTCCCCTTAGTTGTTTTAGAATTCTGGGGTGAATACCATCAGGCCACATTGCCTTGTCCACCCCAAGTTGTAGGTGTTCTTTCAGGACCCTTTCTTCTGTGAATGGACTGGTATCCCCCCCTTATCCAGAGTGCTTCTATTGTTTGGTTTAGGCACCTCCCCCTCCTCTTCCTTTGTTAATACTGAACAAAAGCATTTGATCAGTATCTCTGCCTTTCACTGCCACCCTCTTCCCACCCCACCCCTCCTTTGTTAAGCCTCACTATCCTTCCTTGGTGCTCTTGGCTCCTAACATACCTATAAGCGGTTTTATCCCCCTCCTTAACTGAATTGACTATCTTTTCCTCGGTTTGGGTCTTTGCTATTCTTACTGCCTTCTCCACTTCCTTCTGCTTTAACTGATACAATTCTCTATCTTGCTCCTTCTGTGATTACTTATACTTCCTGAATGCTATCTTTTTCTTCCTAACTCTTCCCACCACCTCTTTTGAGAACCATAGTGTTTTTTTCCTTTGTTTTATTTGCTTCACACAAAGGCTTGTTGCCTCTGTGATGGCAGTTTTGATTTTTTCTCATTGTTCCTCCACCTCTCCTTCCTACCCTTTTGCTAATACATTCCTTAGGCACTCTCCCATTTTTCCAGAGTCAGCCCTCTTAAAGTCCAGTACCCTTGCTTTTGTATGGCTTGACTATAGGCTGTGTTTATTGTGAACCACACTGTTTGGTGGTCGCTTGTTCCCAGATGGCTACCCACTTCTAAATCTGAGATCCTCTCACTGTCCCCATTTGAGAGTATCAGGTCTAAGATTGCCCCCTCCCGAGTGGGTTCCAACACTAGCCACCTGAGGCACTCCCCCTGTAGGGTATCGAGAATGATCCTGCTCTTGGATGTGGCTGCAGCAAATGTGCTCCAGTTAACATGTGCCATATTCAGGTCCCCCATCAACAATATTTCACCTTTTTCTGTCATTCTAAGGATGCCTACTATCATTTCCTTGTCCATTTCCTCCCCCTGAGACGGCGGTCTGTATACAACCCCCATGCAGATTGTGGTGCCATGTCCAGTCACTAAGGTGACCCATAGTGCCTCCTCTCCTCCCCGTTTACCCTTTAGTTCTGTTGCTTTGATCCCTTCCCTTACGTAGAGGGCTACTCCTCCTCCTCTTTAACCCTCCCTGTCCCTCCTGTAGATTGTGTACCGCTTAAAGTTCCTTTAGAGTCCATCTGCCTCTATAGCTTACTCCCTACTTCAGATCATAATTCTCTGTTGTGACATCACAATCTGTTGCCATGGGAATAACTGTGATATCACAAGCAGTACTCTGTGACTTCAGGTAGGGAGAAAGCAGCAGAAATAGACAAACTTTTCAGAAACAAAGATCCTATTATCATACAGATGACCTCGGTAGTAAGTAATGGGGAGGAGGAATACAGCACTAATGGGAAATACAAGCTGAACTGTGTCTAAATATTAGGTTTTGTTAAAGTTATCCTGAACATGTGACCAGCTCTTTAAGTTACCCATGAACTGATGTATCAGTGATTAATGACATGCACTGTTGCAGTAAAGCTTTAACTTCACTGACATAAAAAACCACTAACTACTGTAACAGCTGTCAGCTTACCAATTAGGCTTAAACAGACAGACAATGCTGAACCTGTCACTTTCAGGCCATTTCTAGTTAGAATAAAGAGGCTGGCTACATGAACCTCACAATACACAATGTAGGTGTGCAAGATTACTTATTATGACATGGATGGTCAAAATTCTCAAATCTGACTGGCTATGATCACATTCAGGTGGGATAACACCTCAGTATATAACCCCAGTCAGAAAGTGGGTCATGCCATCTCTCAAAAAAGTCAAAATGGATCCATTTCATAATTGCAATAATACACTTCAAGGTATGTGAAATCATACAATATCATCCCTTCTCAGGCAGCTGAAGTCACTTGGTCTGTGGCCTCATGCCTCACAATGCACCGGACACTATCCAATCCCATCACACACCTTGTCATGCAATATTGCTAAGTTAGCATACACTTACCTCACAGAACACACTGCATATCTGACATGGTATGAGACCCCCTACACTACTGTTGTCTTATTCATATTCTGCTTGTGCCACTTTGGTATGCGTGATCCTCTGTACTGGTACAGACAATAACATTTACAGTGGTGTAAGGATGGAAACATTCATAAAAGCAGCATTATACAGTAAAAACTGCATTTCAACAAAGATTGCTAGAGATACACAACTGAAACAAAAAGCTGGACCCCACGGGGAAAACTGCATTACTGAAACACTGCAGCTCCCCTGAGTAAATGTGCAAACATTGTAAATTCAGCTCGGTTTTGCTTTCTTTCCAAGACCAGAAGTAATGAATTCTAATAAAACAGAAGTCTAATAACTCAAAATTACCTCACAAAGACTTTAAAAAGTAAGATGTAGGAGGCTAGCTACTGTAGTTGAAAAGAAAACAGTTCAGTGATTCACAATTGCAGTAACAGCCTTATTAAATTCACTGGTTTTTACCACAAGCTAACAGAAAGAAAAGCAGGCCTACATTGCTCTCCTACACTACTCTTCCTAACAAAGCAAAGAATAATGAACATGCATGTAGCTATGGAGTGAGCTACTAATATAAACCAGGCTAAGGGTACCTCAGAGGCCTTGTTTGGAGGCTCCAAGCCAACCATACTAGCTTGTACTAGCTGCTGTAGGAGTTGTACTTGAGCCACACTAAGGAAGAAGTCCAGGCTTGTGGTCATATTCACTTCCAAGGAATGGCCACACACTACTATCTCCTGCAGAGATAAAAATGATATTAAACAGAATCAGCATTTTAACTTCCTGAGTAGTGAAATACAATATAGTATTCCCTGTTGTGAAGTCAAAAAACAAAGAAGAGCTAAAACTGCATGATGTAGATTAAAGAAATTTTGTCAGATATGTACAGTATGTGGGCTACACAGCCCATTACCTTATGTTGGCGTTAGCCTTTTCCAGCAAAAAAAATTGATTAGTGGCTTTCATTTTTCTTCGAGTTTGTTTAATCATTTAGAAACAGGTATCGCAATCCATCCCCACAAACTTGCATGGGGTGTGCCCTCGCACTCTCATTGTTTACACGTCACAAAACGCCTCAGCACGGGGGCAGTGCCGGCGGACCAAGAAGTGGAAGGAATCGCCTGCCGTGGGTTCGGTTTCAGTTACGATCCCTTCCCTTCCACAGAGATCCTCATAAAAAATGTATTTTTTTGCTGGAAAAGGCTAGCATTAAGACAAGGTAATGGGCTGTGAAGCCTATGGAGTTCTATAGGTATATTGAGAGAGATAAGAGTGTGGACTGACATTAAGCTTCCTTGAAGCCGGGCATCCGCCACATTATGGGAGGACTGAGCTGCCAGCAGATAGCAGGAACGCTTCTTGAAACAAAGATAGCAGCACCACCAGCACACTGTTCTGACAGCAATGTGCTGATCCATTTCAGTAAGGAGCACCACTTTCAGCAGGGAAATGAAGAAGCAGATGCACATTGTGGTGACAAGAACGAGGTATGCTCGAGTTTCCCTTTCTTGTATAAGCAGTGCGTGACTCCACTGCTGTCAGAACAGTGTGCTCACGCTGCTAAGTTTCAAGAAGGGTTCCCGTAATAAAGACTGAAAGTTTAAAAAAAAAAAAAAAGAAAGGTTCCTGCTATCTGCCGGCAGCTTAATCCTCCCGTACTATAGCAGACGCGCAGCTTCAAGGAAGCCAGTATCAGTCTGCACTATAGCCTCTCTCAATATACATTCAGAGCTCTATGGTGAAGCCCAAAACAGATGACAAAAATCTGACCAATTTACTTTACAGTACACTATTCTGTTTAAATCATGAGTCATGTGACACCCCACAGAATGTTAAATATGTTAAAAATTATATATTCAGATAACAATAGTTTACCCCTTGTTTTAAATGTACTGTACATGCAGCAATCTGACTTAACGTGTGGGTTATTTTAAAATTACATATATAATTGTAAAATTAGTACTAGTAACCGAGTTCCACAAAAATGTGGAATTTAGGGTGTTAAAGAAAAAAAAAAAAAAAAATAACATGGAAAATGCGCCTTTGCGTAGTTGGGTCCTGATGACTGGAATAAATTGCCCAATTTCCTTAAATTAATACCTAATTTAAGTAATTTTAGGGCACAATTGTGCAAGTTTATAAAAGGGCTATGCTCCTATATTTACCCTCAATTTAGAATAGTTTAATTTATTGCAAATTACTTTTTTTTTTTTTTATTTAGACCACCTCAGCTAAGGGGTGTGCCTATGGTTCCCCCCATCCAGCAGACTCCTAAGTCCCGCACAGGCCGAAGTCAGAGCTCTGACCCCTTATGCCTGTCCATCTCAGGCCACATCACAGTGGGCCCCGCACACTGCGGAAGACCTGGGGGCTGGGCTCAGGGGGAGCTGACTTAAGTGCGTCTGCTTCGGTGCTGCAGGGCCGGCCTTCACTTTGCACATCGGAAGATTAGTTTTTCCCTTTTTGTGATCCCTCCTCATGGCACAGGCGTGCAATGGCATCAAGGACACTGCCATGCACGCTTATGTGCACAGCACACTCGATGTTGGCCTGCGCTGACCCACACTTTCTGCCCCCTGAGCCTGCACAAGCCCCCGGCCGCCACCAGGAGCCAGCAGCTCAGCAGTCATCCCTTCCCACCCTTCCCAGAGGAAGAGAGCAGTCCTTGGGAGCTCAATCCTCCTCACCCACCGGTCAACCCACACAGCACAAGGTCGCTCCCGACCCGGGTGGTCCCGGCGTGACAAGAGGTAAAGGCATAGCGCCTCAGCCCTCTACACCACCGGGCCGGCTCGATTTACTGCAAATTACTACTAGAAGAACAGGGTCAGTGCAGACTGGGGTTGGAATTATGGATTTGGACCAGAGGTTTGAGTGAAATGTTTCTGAAACTATGTATTTAACAAATTTATAAATTATATGTTTATACACATCTACCTGGGAGAACTCTGTTCATGAGCAGACTTGAGTTTCCTTGGGACTGGCACAGACCATGTATATATGGACATAAATACAAATATAAATATATGAATCAGCCAGAAGGAAAAGGCCTTGCAGTCTATCATGTCTCTTTGAGATTGCAGACCCCTCAGTATCTACGGAGGGATCCGCCTCCCTCCCTGTTATCTACTCCTCTCTCCTCACTGAAGTCCTCCCTCCCCCAACTTCCCCTCCGACATGAAACTTTCCCCTTTACTCTGTCCCAACCTCTCTTGAAGCTGTCCGCAGTCTTCAGGGACATTATTTCCTTCGGCAACTCATTCCACTTAGCTACCACCCTGTGTGTGAAAAACTGCCTCATTTCTCTCCTGAATCTTCCCGCAGCAGCTTGAGGCGGCACTTCCTAGTGGTCCTATTTCCACTAAGATTGAAGAGACCCTCAGAACTCACCCTGTTCACTAAACCTTTACAGTAACTGAAGGTTTCAATCATGCAACACCTCTCCCTTCTATCCTCCAGGGAGTACATGCTGAAGTCGCTCTTCACAAGTTCTGCCTTGCTGTCCCTGGATCATTTTGGTTGCCCTTCTCTGGATCGTTTCCAGCAGGCTGATGTCCTTCTTTAGGTAAGGGCACCAATACTGCACACTGTACTCCAGGTGTCGCCAAACTAGAGATCTGTACAGTGGTAGAATGACCTCCGCTTTCCTGCTGGTTAGACCACTGGCAGTGCAGGCTAGCATCCAATTCCCTTTGGCTTCCACGTTCTTACAGTGTGCCAAGTACTCCAGGTCACTCGTGATGATCACTCACCAGTCCTTCTCCTCTCACCTGATAACCTGCGCACAACCCAGCCCATATTTGGTCTCTGGGTTCTTTGCCCCAAGTACATTACTTTACACTTTTTGGCACTAAATCCCAATTGCCAAATAACTGATAATTTCTCTAGCTTAGCCATGTCTTCCTTGAGGTCCTGCTTTCCCTCTTCTGTGTCTACTCTCCCACAAAGCTTTGTGTCATCAGCAAGCAGGCACATTAAACCCTTTATTCCAATAGCAATGTTGCTGATGAAGATGTTAAACACCACCAGACCAAGCACCAAACCCTGTGGGACCCACTAGTGACTGGCCTAGCCTCCAAGAACTCCCCCCACCACTATCCTCTGACTTCTATCCTGCGGTCAGTTTCTGACCCGCATAGCCAGTTTTCCCCTACCCCCAGGTTCTCCAGCTTCCTGATTAATCTCCTTTGGGGAACAGTCAAAGGTCTTACTGAAATCCAGATACAGGCTGTCCACTGACTAGCTCCTGTCCACTGTCCTGATTACCCACAGAAATCAGTCAGGTTAGTCTGGCAGGATCGCCCTGACACAAAATATGCTGCCTTTTGTCCTGCAGACCACTTTCTTCTAGAAAGCTTACCAGTCTTTCTTTCAGTATTGTTTCCATGAGTTTTCCCATTATCAAGGTCAGAATGACTGGATCGTCCACCTGCTCACTTTTGTGTAACATCACATGTGTTGTCATCCAGTCCAGGGGTACATTCCCAGATTCCAGTAAGGTGTTAAACAGGTCCACCAACAGACCCATCAGCACATTCGCCAATTCCATCAACACCTTTGGATGTACACCATCTGATCCTAGGGATCTGTCTATCTTCAGAGCCTTTAAGACTTTTCTCACCCTGACAACTTCAATCTCCCCATCTGTGTCCCCACCTGCCCCATTGTCACCCATCTTCCCATGAGGTACTGGACCATCTTTCTCCTTAGTGAAGATGGAGCAGAAGTACTAGTTAGGTACTTCTGCCTTCTCTTCACTACCCAACCAATTCTTACATGACTATCCCATCCTTCATGTCCCTCTTCTCCCCAGTATACCGGGAAGAAAGCTTTCTCCCCTGTTTTCACCCCTCTGCCACCTTCACATCCTTCTGGATGTGCTTGTACTTCCTGAAGGCTGACTTCTTACCCTTTACCACCTGGGCTACCTCCCTATCATACCAGCTGGGCTTTTTGGTTTTTAGATTTCTTACTCTTGAGCTTTGAACACATATCAGTGATTGCCAATGACCTCTCCTTGATTATGGCCCATTTCTGGTCCACCTCCATCTATTTCCTGATCCCAGTAACATGCCTCCCCAGAATCTCTCCCATCCTACTGTAGTCTGCCCTCCTGAAGTCTAGAACCCTTGTTTTTGTCTTAGTTTTCTCCCTGCTCATGTCCAGGAGGAACCACTCAATGTAGCAGTTGCTTCCTGCAAGGGGTGCCTCCACTTTTACCTCTTGGACATGTGCATTATTAGACAGGATTAGTTCCAGTATGGCCCTCTCCCTGGTGGGCTCCTGGACACACTGTGTCAGGAACCCACTCTGGAATGCATACAGCAGGACCAGAATCCTGGTACAGGTGGCAACAGGGATCTCCCAATCTACCCCAGGCAGACTGAAGTCCCCACAAAAACTACCTCCCCCCGCTGATCATCTCCACAATTTGGGACCCCAGTTCTTTGGCTAACTCCTCATCCCAATTTGGTGGATTCTAAACCACTCCTATCATAAGCATTCTACCTTTCATGTGTTGTACCTGTACCCACAACACCTCTGTCCTTCCATTCGCTTCCTCCTCCATAACACAGGTTATCCCTTCCTTCACATACACAGCCACTTCCCTTCCTCTTCCCACACCCCAGCCCTCCCATGAAGCTTATACCCAGAGATGAAGAGGTCCCAATCATGATTTGGCATGCCCATGTCTCTGTGACAGCTGTCATGTCCACCTCTCCCTCAGTCATCAGTAACTGCAACTTGGACATTTTGTTCCCTAGACTACTTGCATTCAGAGACACTACCTTCCACCATGACTCAAGGCTCCCCCCCTCCCGTCTGCATGCCAACCCCTGTTCCCAGTCCCAACCACATACCCCATCCCTCTGCATCTCATCTGAACCCCCTTCTGCTGTTTTGGCCTCCTCCACCAGGTGACTAAGGGTCCTGTGACCCTTGCTACCTCCCCCTCATCAGTTTAAATTAAGCTGTTAACGCATATATTCCCCAAATCTGGCCTTCAGCACCCTAGCACCCTCTTTACTAAGAGGTAGCCCAACTGATGCATAAAGGGCTTTATACTCCCAGATACTCCACCGCCTTCAACTAGCACGTAGCCCTCTGCACCAGTCCCGAGACAGACATTATATTCCTCAATCCTTTTCTTTCTTGCAGTGCCAGCTATCTGCACCACTAGCAAGTCCAAGAAAGCTACCACCCCTCTGCAGAGGTTTCCCCATCTCCCTGAACCACCCCTACCTCACATGCAGCTAAGTCATTCATTCTCAGGTGAACGATGATGTGAGGCTTCCCCACCCACTTCATTCCTGGGTTCTGGACTATCAGTGGGTCCACCCACCCTGCAGTCATCCCAGGCAAACACTGCACCATTCAGCAGTTTGCTCTAGCTGCCATGTCCCCATCTCACTTCCTTAACTGTAAAGTCTCGCAAGATCATTATTCTTCCCTCTCCATCTGCTTCCTGGGGTCCCTGCCCCCATGCTTACACAGCTGTCCCACCTTGCTTGTCCCCTCCTTCCCCTCTTGTCTGTCCCAATATCCTCCCTGACCCCCTCCACCTTCCTGCCTGATCCCTGTCCTGACCTCATCACATAAGTATGGCACTTGGCAAGAGGGAAGAGAGGCATCTGCTGGCTACCTGGCAACAATGAACCCCCTAATGGCTACCAACACAACAGCACTGGCAGTGAAGGCAGCCACCAGGAGGGTACTGGTGGAAAGGGCAGTTGCGAAAAAAAACTGTGTTCGCTCCATTTTTTCTCAAATTTCACTTTATTCTCCTACTGCCCCTTGCCTCCTTCAGATGGACACTCCAGCCCCAGAACTTTCCACCTCTAGGACTTACCTTTGTTTTTTTATCTCTGGCAAGCACCCATGTTGGGGCATCCAGGCCTCCCACCATATCCATTAGGAGAACAAATTCAGTATTTTTTTTCTCCCATTCCTTAGCCTGCTCTACTTGACTGTCCTCCGCTTTCAGCCCTGTCACTTGTCTTCTCCCAGACTTACTGCCCAACTCCTTGTTCCTCCCCAGTTTACCCATGATAGGGCTGATGGAGCGGGCCTTGCCGCCACCGTAGATCAATGTTCGTTCCAGAGTTGGGGTGCCAAGATCGGTGGTGTGGGTCCTACAGAGCGGAAGTTATGTCATTCTGCTGACTGGAGGGTCTTTCCTTCATTTTCTCCCTGTCCTCAAGATGCCAACTGGTCATGGGCTGCATGACACATGCACCAGAAAAGCATCATTTGTCCAGCTCCATTATGGTCTCCCCTTCCTGATGCTGAACCCCTGCCTGCACCACCATCTGTGGTCACCCGCGTGGCGGTCACAAGACAGCAGCTGTGAACCTCTCACCCTGGAGGAGGAGGAGAATGTCCTCTGGGATGCTTAATCCTCCTCCACCCCCCCCCCAAGCCGGCCCCTGAAGACTACTCAATTTTATTCCCATACTTGGGTCACTGGCGTTGTGAGTGGCAGTACTACTGCTGCACCAACACCAAATATAGTTTCTAACGAAGGAGAGCCCAGTCCCCACTGTGGGGCCTGCAGATATCCCTTGCGTTATCCTGCCGGGTTACAGGGTTTTGCACTGTTCTCCCACGCTGAGATGCCGGCATGAATGTCACCTCATAACTATACACAATGGTCCTGCGCAGAGTAGAACCTCATGTCTCTCCTCTCCCACAACTGTCCAGCTTGCTGCTCCATCTGAGATACCCCAGGTGGTGACAGCACAGCTGGAGCCTCCAACCTCCCCACCCCAAGGAGGCAAGCAACCCCTGGGACACTCAAATATCCTCCACAGACCAGCTCATCAGTGTGTCTGAACTCAGATTGCCACCGCTATGAGCCGTAATGCTCCCGCTGCACACATAGGCCACTTACAAGTGTTCACACAATTATTTTAATTTGTATTTCAATGCACTGCAGCCCCCAACCTTTATGAAAACAGTAGGCAGAATTTTAAGTAAACCAGTAAGGACCCGATCCACAAACTTTTTGCCATAGTAACAGAATGGAAAAAACTAAGAAATGGGATACTGCAACAGTGAAATGCTATAACATGTGCAATAAAAATCCTGTAATCTCTCTGGTTGAAACACATCACTTGACAGTTGATTTATTTTCTGACAACTGCTCACCACACCTGAAATCCCTATTAATTTTTTTTAAACAAAAGCCCATAGCGGCACATTGGAGTGGAGGGCAAAGACACTGTGCGCCTTACCTCTTACCCTACCAGTCTTCGGGTTGCCAAGGGTCGGCCGGGGGGAGATGGGCTGAGAGAGGATCGAGCGGCCACCTGGAAGCACTCCTCTCCCAGATCGCCTCTTTGATGCCACCAGGTGGAGGCCTTGTCATAGCCGTTGGGAGCTCCAGGAGGTAGACGGGGTGGGTGAGGGAGCCACAGTCCGGGGACGCATGTGCACCTCTATGTGCATGCACCTCCCAAGCATGCCCCAGCCGTGGGCAGGGCCAAGGACAAAAAAGGAAGGCAGGGCGGGGAGATATGATGCCTGTGCCTCTACCTGCCACATCATCAAAGAACTTGTCAGTGAATACTGGATAAAGGCATAGGGGAGGAGGACACCCCTCCACCTCCTGACCGCACCTCGGGGGGGGGGGGATCCATGGGGTCCTAAGCCACCAGGTATGCCTGGGGAGATGCTGGATGGTAAAGGGTGGCAGAGCTAGGCAGATAAAAAGCCCATTTTATAAGAAGGATAACACACTCCAGGGTGTGCGGTCATAAGGGAATAATGCACTTTTCAGGTTGTCATGGCACTTGTCTACCTATGTCTTATGCCTAACAACCACCCAAGGCGTGCATTATTTCATTATAACTGTGCAACCTGCCATGTGTTATCCATTACTTAAATCCATCCAAGCATGCCGACATACTATACTAGTGGTCTGCAGGTTATGCCCTGTCTTTTAGGAAGCATGTCATTCATTGTAAAATGTTTCACTTTGAAGAGACCCTGACATCACAAGGGAAACTCTGAAAAACAGAGGTCACTTACTTGTAACCATAGTTCTACTACTAGTATTCAGTTCAAATCCCCACTAAGGCAGTTGTCCACTGAGTATGTTCAGTAATTGGAACAGTCCTCAAGCTTTACGTCTCCTCCCACCCAACCATATGTTCCTCTATCTATACCCTCAATGTACTGAGATCTGCACACACTGGAACATGACTCTGAAGAAAGACTTGCTATGGTAGATCAGGTGGCTCATGTGGATGTGAACTGAATACCAGTAGCAGAACTAGGGTTACAAGTGAGAACCCTCTATTTCTAACTACCCATATTTATTTCACAATCCACACTAAGGCAGACTCCTAAAACTTTTCAAGCGGAGGGAGCAAGGTGCGCATCACAAATCAGGAGAAATAAAACTGGAGGACTGAGGACCCAAAAAGCAGTGTCTTGACTGAGCAAACTGATGCTGTAATGGGTTATGAAAGTGTGTGCTTTTTACCAGGTAGCAGACCTACATATCTTAGAAATGGGAATATACCTGGCAGCAGAGACATCAAACAGGTACGCAGTACTGACTGATGAAACAGAGCAGGAGGTTGGGAAAAGCACCACAGAACAAGAGTCAGGGAATCAGGAGAGAAGGGGGAAATACAGGGTACAAGGTGAAAGGGAAGACTGTAGGGTAGAAGTGGGGAGTGGCAGGGAAGCAGGTCGATTTGGCACGAACACACTAAATAAAAGGGGAGGAAGGTCAAAACATGTTGGGAAGGGGGACTCAAAATGCAAGGGGCAGTGGGAGAAGGTACATGTAGTGGAGGAGGGATTGTGGAAGGGAGCGTGCACAAAAGGGACAGCGGAGGAGGAGAGCAGGTGGAGGTGCAATTGAAGGAGAAGGGAGGGGGGGAAGGGCAGTGGATGGAAGCAGAGGACACTGAGGAAAAGGGGCTCATAGGAGGGCAAACCATGGGGGAAGTGCAGGGGATGAGGGAGCGAGTACTTGTAGTAGAGGATTCTATGCTCAGGGGGGTGAGATGGGGAAGTAAGGGAGCAAGGAAGAGCCGAACCTGGTTGGAGTGTATGCCAGGTGTGACAGTGGGGAGAGTAAGGCAGTGCATTCAGAAATGTGTGAAGAAGGTGGGAGAGAAGCCTCATATCATTGTGCACGTAGAACAAATGACCTAGAGGGCAGTACAGTGGAAGAAGTACTGGAGAGGTTCAGAGGAGGGGGGTATCTGCAGTCAGGTGGGAAGCTCAATGAAGTTCTCCAAGGTACTCCCAGTACCTAGGGCAAGCACGGTGAGGAAGCTAAGAATACAGGTGTTTAATGGATGGATGAAGGGGTGGTGTACAGAAATGGGGTAATAGGGGAGTGGGGTGAGACAAGGAACAATAAAGGGCTTTATGCCAAGGCTAGGCTGCATCTCAGCATCAAGGGTACAGGGGTATTGGGACAGGGGCTACAGAAGTACATTAAAAATAACACAGATTTAAACTGATGAAGGGGGAGGGCTGAGTCGGATAGCGGGGAGGAGGCACCTTGCAGAGGAGACCGGAAGGCCTCTCCCCACAGAAAGGGAGGAGGAGGAGGAGAATGAGGGGAAGTTACCAAGACAAAAGTGGAAGGGGAGAGATGGGAAGAGGAGGAGCAGGGCACAAGCTGGACTGTAGTATCCTTGCATGCAAGGAGCTTAGCAAACAAGGTGGCAGAGTTCCAGGCAATGATGGTAGAGGGAGAGGTAGATATTGCCGCAATCTCAGAGACCTGGGCCACTCAATACCATGGCTGGGATCTTACAATCCCAGGTTACAAGGTGTTCCGCATGGACCGGGAGGGGAGAAAGGGCTGGAGAGGTGGCTATTTATGTCAGGGAGGAGATACTGGGTACCAGGGAGGAGGGGGATGAGGGGAGACCAGAAGCCATATGGGTATTGCTCCAAAGCCCTAAAGGTAAGAAACTCAGGATGGGGGGGGACAGGCCACCCTCACAATGCGAGGAGGAAGGTAGGGAGCTGGGGGAGCAAATCAGGAAGGTCAGTAGCAAGGGAAATACAGTCATAATGGGAGACTTCAACCTACCTGGGGTTGACTGGCAGACGGTAACTATAGCACACACCAGGGAACAGGTGCTGCTGGAGGCTATCCAAGACAGTTACCTAGTGCAAGGGGTGACGGAACCTACCACAAAGGGGAACATACTGGATTTGGTGCCAACAAATGGTGATAAAGACCAGGATGTGGTAGTACAGGACCTTCTAGCAGGAAGCAACCACCGCTCAGTGTGGTTCCTCCTCAACACAGGGAGGGAGTCAGCTAAGACCAGGACAAGAGTGTTAGACTTCAGGAAGGCAGATTTTGCTAGAATGGGCCGCATCCTAGAGGGGTATTTAGCTAAAATTAACCCAGCGATGGATGCTGAACAGAAGTGGGCAATCATTAGGAGGGGGCTGAATGAAGCCACGAACATGTGTGCCAAATCCCAGAATAAGCAGTCCAGGTCCAAAAAACCTAGCTGACTCAGCAAGGAAGTGGAGTGGAAAGTGAGGGCAAAAAGATTGGCCTTCATTAAGTTCAGAAAATCAGGGAGTGAGAAGGATAGAGAGGTGTTCACAATGGCATCTAGGGAGGTGATCAGGTCAGTCAAAGCAGCAAAGGAGCTGAAGTTAGCTCAGGGGATCAGAGAGGGGGAAAAGGGGTTCTTTAAATACATAATGGAGAAGAGGAGTTGTAGAGATGACACTGTTAGTTTCAAGAGGGATGGGGGATGGGCAGAGTAAGGGGAAGAACAGGCAGAGGCACTCAAACAGTACTGCTCGGTGTTCACAAAAGAAAGGGATGGCCCAATACTGTTGGGGAAAGGGGGCAAGGGTGAAGGGGGGGGCAGAGATAACAGATGGTGTCATCCAAGAAGACAGAGTTCTGAAGGGCCTTAAAGCCTTGTGGGTGGACAAGGCACTAGGACCAGACAGTGTACACCCAAAGGTCCTAAAGGAACTGATGGAGGTGTTGACAGGACCTCTGACGGACCTCTTCAACACTTCCTTGGAGACGGGGAAGGTACCCAGGGACTGGAGGATAGCTCAAGTGATGGCCCTTCACAAGAGTAGACCCAAGGACCAACCGGGTAACTACAGACAAGTAAGCTTGACTTCCATAGTGGGGAAGTTGATGAAGACCATTCTAAAGGAGAGGTTGATAACCTTTCTCGATAGTAATGGTCTACAGGGTGAGAGACAGCATGGGTTTGTCTCGGGAAGATCGTGACAAACTAACCTGATCGACTTCTTCGACTGGGTCACTAGGTCGGCTGACGAAGGCCACGCTGTGGATGTCCTGTACCTGGACTTCAGCAAGGCTTTCGACATGGTGCCACACAGGAGGTTAATGAGAAAGCTGAGGGACATGGGGTGGGGGAGAAACTGGTGGGGTGGGTTGAGAGCTGGTTGCATCACAGACAACAGAGGGTAGTTGTAAGGGGGGAGACTTCCAAGCCAGGGCCAGTAACAAGTGGTTTACCGCAGGGTTCAGTGCTAGGCCCTGTTTTGTTCAATGTCTTCACTGGAGACATTGCAGAGGGGGTCATGAGTAAGATCAGCCTGTTCGCAGATGACACTAAGATTTGTGTAAAAGTGGACAATGAGGAAGGGAGGCAGGCAATCAGGGAGGATCTAGCTAAACTCAAACACGGTCTAGAAAGTGGCAGCTGGGGTTTAACGCTAAGAAGTGCAAGGTCATGCATCTCGGAGCAAGAAACCCCAGGACCAGCTACTGGCTGTGGGGAGTGCAGGTAACATCTTCAGAGGAGGAAAGGGACCTCGGGATAACAGTCACAGGGGACATGAAGGTATCAGCACAGTGTAGGAGGGCAGCAGCAAGGGCAAATAGGATGTTGGGGTGCACTGCCAGAGGGATCACCTCTAGAAAGGAGGAGGTCATCCTGCCCTTGTATAGATCACTGGTGAGACCACACTTGGAGTACTGTGTGCAGTACTGGTGCCCATACCTCAAAAAAGATGTAAGATTACTGGAGGGGGTGCAGCTCAGGGCTACAAAAATGATCATGGGACTGAGGGAGTTGCTGTATGAGGAAAGACTGAGTGAGCTCAACATGTATTCGCTGGAAGAGAGAGGGAAAGAGGAGACATGATAGAACCATAGAAACAAAGACTTTGACGGCAGATAAGGACCGCTTGGCCCACCTAGTCTGCCCATTTCCCTACCTATAGGATAGGCCTCAGATCCTAGTTAACCAACAGCCTATTTCTTCCTACCCCCACAAGAACTGCCTTATGTCCGTCCCATGCATTCTTGAATTCTCCCACAGTTTTAGACCCCACAACCTCCTCAGGAAGGCTGTTCCATGCATCCATAGATAGAGACCTTTAAGTACTTGAAAGACAAAGTCAGAGGGGGAGGATTGTTCCACTTAAAGAAGGAAGGGTCACTGGGGGCACAGTCAGAAGTTGGAGGGGGGAAGGTTCAGGAAGGAGGCAATACTTTACAGAGAGAGTGGTGGCGAGATGGAACGCACTGCCGGAGGAGTTAATCGAACTGAGGACAGTGGATAGCTTTAAGCGGGGTTGGGACAGAGTCAAGAGCAGGATTAGTACAGACAAGAACACAAACGGGGGAAGACCAGGAAAGGGGAGGAAGGGAAGGGTTTGGGTGGGGCTGGGGCAGCTGTAGTTATGTGAAACTAAGAGCTGCACAATCGGGCAGACTTGATAGACCTGTGGGCCTTTTTCTGCCAGCAATTTTGTACGTTCGTATGACATTAGTATGTCTGGCAGACTGAGCCTTCAACCCCACAGGTGGGTCCTGCCCAGCCAACCAATAACACAGATCAATGCAGGATGTGATTCACCAGAGTAATGTCAATGTTTCCACGATTTCCGCCTCAGTTCATCAAGGCTGTCACAAGCGGTTACATTTCTCAATAGACATTCTTTGATATATTTATGTCATGGACAGATTTTCTGTGCGTAAAAAAGGGCTCACTTATCCCTCTCAAAAGCTTCTAATATATATAGCACTCCTACAAGGGCACAAGAGATGGTATCCCGATGCAAGCCACTTTTAATTAGAAATACATCTCACGATGGCAATAGTAAAACTTTCCAGACCCTTACCAAATATCGACACTACTGTAGTGGATGTTAAAATCAATAAAAGGACTGCAGTGGTTACTTTATTGGTGTAGTATCACAGGACAGAATAAGTGTTGGAACTCCAAAAGTGGAGCTAGGATGCCCACCATTTTGCACTTGTGCGCTTTGCCAAAAGGCTGGTACAGTATATTACTCTGTCAGCATCTTTGTATAATGCACATTGGTGCTTTTATATTTGCCAGTGTTAACAATTCGCACATTTATTGCATATGTTTGTTTCTTATTTTTATTCGTGGACCATTTCATGGAGTTTCTCTAGCAGCCATCTAGGATCTGAGCAAATTATTACTAATTCCGGATGCTTTTACTTTGTAATTAATCTTACTATTGTAAAATTAACTGTTACTTTAACATAATACTAGAAAAGCAGAATTGTTCACACTCATTTCTGATTCTCCAACCCCTGACAAAGAGGCATTCTGGATTCAAAGTTCTGGGGTAACACACTGCCTCTTGTTGTTAATGCAATAATTTAAAGTGCAATTTAACTTCATTGGCATTTAGCTTTTATTCCTGTGAGTGCAGGAATGTGTGTGTTTGTGGCGCAGATAAAGAAGGGCCTTCCACAGCGCAAGCTGAAAATGGAAATTGCGTACCTACCGTAATTCTTGATCTTCTTGGACAAAGTCTCCACCATTCATTCACACCAGTGGGTCTATGCTGGAGGAACTAGGACAAAGAAGAAATCAAAAATCTTTAGGAGGGCCAGTGCCGAGGTAGGACTGCACATGCACAGCACCATGAGGCTGGCTCGCGCCTGTATGGGCTATCTTCTCATTGACCCTCCAACTGCCTCAGTTCCTTTTCGACCAAGGAAGTGCGACGTACACTAACCTAGGAAACACCTAACCTAATCCAGGCATAAAACAGCCCGGATGACCCATGTAAGAAGGGTCTACTAAACAGCGTCTTCGCAGCCCAAGCCAATGAGGGAGTGAAGACCAGAAGAAGGATGAGAGAGCTTGGGGGATGGTGGTTGGGTGTGTGAATGAATGGTGAAGACTTAGTTCAAGAAGATCAAGAATTACGGTAGGTATGTAATTTCCATATATTCCGGGACTAAAAGTCTTCACCATTCATCCACACTAATGGGAGAGAACCGAGCCAGAAACAATCCCAGTAGGGCGGCAGGAGACAGAGCTTGGTCAGGACAGAAGTCCATCCAGGAAGGAAGTGTGCTGTCTGGCATGGACATCCTGAGTGTAGTGCTTCATAAGGGTGTGCACTGAGCTCCAAGTAGCCGCTTTGCAAATATCTGTGATGGGTATGTTGCGAATTTCTGCTAGGGATGCTGCAACTACTCTGGAGAGTGAGTGTAAACCCAGCCTTCTAACTTGACCTGTGCCACTGAGTAGCAGTGATGGATACATGCCACCAACCATGCAGGAATTCATCTCATGGTAACAGGCTGACCTAGCCAGGCCATGCTAAAAAGATGAAAAGATGCTTGGATTTGCGAAACTCTTTAGGTCTGTCGATGTAGAATCATAGAATCCTCTTGCCATCAAGAGAGTGAAGGGTGCATTCCCCTTCATTCTGGAAGTTGGCAAAATAAGTGAGAAGAACCAGAGGTTGGTTAAGGTGAAATTACAAACTACCTTGGGTAGGAAATTAGGGTGAGCACAAGGTACCATCCTGTCCTTGTGAAGAAAGACAGTATATGAAGGGTCTGTGACCAAGGCATGAATTTCAGAAACTGCAAATGAATGTAACGGCCACTAAGAAGGCAGTCTTCCAGGTCAGAAACTTCAAGTCACAGGTGGCTTGAGGCTCAAAGATTTATGGGTGAGCATATCTAGCATGAGGTTTATATCCCACGTGGCCACTTGGTTCCTGATCGGGGTCTAGTGTGTAGAATACCTTTGAGGAATCTCTTGACTAGCGGTAACTGAGCCAGCGACATGTTCTACACTGGGTCATGGTAGATGAAATCGTGTAGAGGTGTACCTTCACTGTCGAGTGTTGCAGTCCTGCATTTGACAGTTCTAAGAGGTACTCCAACACTTTATTTGGTGGGTAACAAAATGTGTCCAGCGTGGACTTTTTTTTTTTTTGCACACCAAATAGAAAATCGCTTCCACTTAGTTGTACAAATTTCAAAATGGAAAGCTTTGGTTAAGAGGATTTCCGAGATCCTTTGAGAGACTGCAGACCCACCCACTTCTAACTCCTCAGGAGCCAGGCATGGAGATAAAGGGAGCACAGGCTAGGATGGATCAGGAGTCCCTGTGTCAGGAGGTCCATCTGAATAGAAGCTTTCTCGGGGGGACTTCTCACAGTCTGTTGATTAGTGGAAACCATATCTGACGAGGCCAAAGCGGGGCGATGAGGATCATCCTGCCCTCCTGTGCTTTCAGCTTGAGCAGCACCCTCTAAACTAAAGGAAGGCAAGGAAATGTGTACAGAAAGCATCTTGTCCACAGCAATCTGAATGCATCCTGACAGAAAACATCAGGCTCTTGATTTCTGGAGCAGAATAGAGGCAGTTTTGCGTTGAGTGGGGATGCAAAAAAGGTCCAGGTCAGGACTGTCCCGCTCGTCGAATAGTGACTGCACGCCGCTGGGGCAAGCAACCATTCATGGGAACCTGCCTCCAGCCTGCTGATGAGATCCGCTAGGTCATTTTGAATTCCTAGCAGGTAGACTACCAGAGTTAGGGTAATGCACTTGAGACATCACTCCCACCCATTCATAGCCTCCCTGCAGAGAGGGTAGGAGCATGCTCTACCCTACTCATTGATGTAATACATAACAGCCTTATTGTCCGTCTGAAAAAGAATACCTCGTGGTAGTGGACATCCTTCAGGACTCGGAAGCATATAGGACAGTCCTCATCTCTAAGACATTTATGTAAAGATGAGACTCCTCCTGGCTCCACACACTCTGAGTGCAGAGGTCCTGACAGTGAGCTCCCCCACCGATCAGAGATGCACCCGAGGCGATGGTGATCTGAGAAGCCAGTGGGGCAAAGGGTAGACCTTGTAGAAGCTTGTCCTCGAGTCCCAGCATCTGCTACATGGATCGGGATCATACAAGGTTACTCTCTGTGAGGAAAAGAGCCATCTGGACAAAGTGGGTCCCCCTGACCCCCGGGAGGAAGGCCTTCACTAAGAGGCGGCTGAGGAGGGGGCTCCTATGAAGCGAAGCTGAGAAGCTTGAAGCTGTGACTTTTGCAGGGTTGGCAGTGCCTTCATGAAAGCATCCTGTATGTCTAGGGATGCGGACAGTCGTGCCGCTGGAGAGGTGGTAGGAGAGGCCCTAAGGAGACCATCCTGCCCCGAACAAAGACCTATTTTGTTTCTGAGGTCGAGAATAGGGCGCATGCCGGCTGTTCTTTTAGGGACCAGAAAACTATGAAAAAGGCCCTGAATCTCTGAGGTGAGAAGGTCTGACTGTGAAGTAGGGAGACTGTGCCGCCACTTTGGGGGGTGGGGAGACAGTCGGGGGAGTCTCCGATAGGTTGAGAGAGTACCCTTTCCAGAAAATCTGGGGGACCCACTTGCCTATTGTTATAGACTGCCATAGGCTGAAAGTTAGTCAGACAATCTCTCACTGCAGGGTGAAGTTCCACCTCAGGCAATTAAGATGGAACCAGGACTAATGTCTCAGAGTGGCACTTGGTGCTTTCAGGCCCTGTGCCTTGAGCTGCATTTTCTTCGCCGCTGAACTCCATAAAGACCCCTCGGTCCCCACCTCACAGGACTGCTTGTTGTAAAACTGACGACAGCTCCAGCCCCCTTAAGGGGCGGAAGGAGCCGGTCCAGCTGTTTTGAAGGTAGCTACTTGGGTACCGAACAGGGGAGGAGAATAATAAGAAAATCATGATGTTCTAAGTCAGGAGAGTCACCTGACACAGATCCCAGTAGTAGCTGTCCTGGAGGTAGAGTCGTAGGCTCCACAGAGCTTCTGCGGCAGCGACTGCTCATTTCCCCAAGGTGTCAATCTTGCAAGATTCTCTATTGATAGGACGCGCTGTGGACCCCTAGGGGAGAACAGCCTTGTCATTCTGTGCTCTGACAACCACAGTATCTGCAGGGGGTTGTAAGCTAAAAAGTGTCCCTTCCTGGGAGGGGCATCGAAGGAATCAGAGTTGGCCTTCCCCACACCAAGTGCAACAAGATGTCAAGGAGGGTGGGCAGAGGGTGCAATGTTCTTGAACACAGGGAACTCGAGATGCAAAGGCCCCCCCCCTCCAGGTCTACATAGGAGGTCTGCAGAGCCAGTTGAGAACCTATGTCCTAAGGAGAGACTGAAAAGACATGGCGTCAACCAGGGTTCGGTTGGGATGAGGAGTTCACATCCAGGCTCTAAAACCAGTTATCTTACCATTGCCATAATGATGAGGTCCAGATGAGACTCATTGTGCTCCACATCCACCCCACAGAAACAGGAAATGCCCCAGCAAGGCCAACCTGTGCAAGGGATAGACCGGAGAGCACCTGGGTCCGGAAACGAACCCAGCCCAGAAGACACAGATGCCACATGTGGCATTGAAGTTGACGGTGCCACACATGGCACCGAAGTCGACAGCGCTGCCCATGGCACCGAAGTCCACAGCACCGCCTGCAGCACTGAAGTCGACGGCACTGCACATGGCACCGAAATCCATGGCGCTGTCCACAGTACCAAAGTCGGCGGTGCTGCCCACGGCACCAAAGTCAATGGCACCACACACAGCACCAAAGCTGATGGCACTGAAACAGATGGCACCGCACGCGACACGGAAGCCGAGGGTCCCAGATATTGGTCATCCCTGGAAGGAGATGGAGGAGTGGTACCTGTGCTGGCCCCTGCGGGGAAAGTGAGGGGGTTAGGCACATGGGATCAGTGTAGACAGCGTCAGCACCAGAAGAGGCACCGAACATAGATCTCGGACCGAAAACCCTGGCCGTGGCCTAGCAGCGCCAAAGCCTGAAGTCCTGTGCACCAGAACCACCAGCAAGGGCAAACAAGCCAACAGGACAGAGAAGAGCCCCAGTGATGAGAGTCCAGGCTGTCAAGAGCAGAAGCCATTGGGAAACCTGGAGGGCTCTTGACTACCAGCGACTCCCTAACAGACATACCAGAGGGTGACCTTAATGGGTACCGTTTCTTCCTCTTCCGACGGGATGAGGAAGAGGTCAAGCAGTGCCGGGTTCCCGACATGGATCAAGAACAGGCCCACTTCTTTGCCTCTATGGGAGGACTGTCCTTCCCCCTGGACACCAGACTGCCTATGGTCAGACCCCCCCCCCCTCCCTAGAGGGTGGCGGACTGGACACAGCGCCGCTGCAGGAGCAGCTTTCTGAAGAAGAATCCCTATCGTCACCGAGACCGTCCAAAGCTGATTCTGTCAATGGGCAGGGCTGAGAGAAATCTTCTTTCTTCTTCATTTTTTTTTTAAATAATAAATAAGAAAAGCTTTTAAAATTAATGAACTAAACGACTAAAGGCTGCTGTCGTACAGACAAGAAGTTTGACTCCCGACGGATGAGTGATGTCGTCACTGAAGTGCACTCGATGGCGGGAGAAAAGGAACTGAGGCGGTTGGAGGGTCAATGAGGAGATGGCCCATACATGTATGAGCCAGCCATGCATGCATGGTCCTACCTCGGTGTCGTCCCTCCTGAAGGTTTGTGGCTCCCGCTGGATCCTAGCACCTCCAGCGTAGCTCCATTAGTGTGAATGAATGGTGAAGACTTTTAGTCCAGAAAGATCAAGAGATACCTCCATGCTGGAACAGTGCCCTCTATAGACTGACCTGCACAGGAGTTTCGCTCTGTGACCAAAACCCATGCACTCTGCAATCCAGAAAATGTGCACCCCGGCCAATTGCAATGCATCTGTACACTGTGACTGAGGATTCTGCTGAGACAAATTAGATGCACCCTGAAAGGTTTGCTGGGGATAGCTACCAACAGATACTGTCCAACATTAATTGGGTCATCTGGACCACTTGGTTTAGGGCTGCATGCAGCTGGGATCCTTGGCTCCAACTTCCACTGAATGGGTCAACATGCACCAGCAAGCTCATCACACAATGGCCACGGTACAGGCCACGAAGCCAAGAGGAGGCAGGAGGAAATCATAGGCTAAGATGGATGATCCAACCCCAAATGATATGGCAAAGGAAGACAGGTCACCTGCCTTGAAGCAGATGTGCTCTGACTTGGAGGGAGTCCACCTCTGCTTTAATGAACAAGATCACCTACTTTGGGGGTCAGCTTGGACTTGCCAACGCTGACCAATAGTTCATGGTATGTGTTGATGGTCAGATCCCAGGACTGTTCCATGTCCTGCATCGAGCTAGCCATGATGAGTTAATCATTAAGGTACAGAAAGACCTTTGCCATAACAGACAGGCATGTGAGGAACCATCCTGGGTGCCGATGACAGGCCAAATGCATTGGCTTGGAATTGGTATAGGGTTTCAGCCACCAGAAACCAAAACATGGGGGCCACCCGTTAGCACAATTGGTAGCTCTACGTGCTCCCCTGCTGGTGACAGGATTTCAGAAGCGAGCTCAGAAAGACAGCTAGGCGGCCATGGGTTTGGGGAGGTGCTACTGTTCAGCAGTGCTCCCAGCCCGAGTATGGAGGACGTCTGGTTCCGCCACTCTAATAACTCCTGCAGTGGGCCAGGGAGCTCTCCTTTGCAGGGATATCAGGGTGTGACGAGGCCTGCGGGGGCTGTGCCTGATGTCAGGGGAGGTGGGCAGGACACAAAAAAGGGGGAAAAATGTGCAAAAGTGGAATAGGCTTTATGAAACCCTGCTTGCTTACAGCTCACCCGCACCATCAATGAGCCTCCTGCCTACCTGGATTATTCTTCGGGGGGGGCAGCCCTCTCCACCCTGGCCCCACCATGGGAGGAAGGCCACTGGAGATTTATGGCAGGTGAAGTATAGGGAGATGGTGGCCAGTGGTGGGGCAGCAAGGACAGGGCTCAGAAGCCAGCTGGCCGGTAGCGGAGAAATCAAATCTATATGAAGAAGAAAGCAGAGGAACCGTTGGTGAGACAAATGGATAGGAATGTGTAAGCATTCATCTTGGAGGCCCAGGGAGAAAAAACACGCTTCTGGCTCAAGAGATGGAATGATATAATTCAGTGTTATCAAGCAAAACTTCCAACTGTAAACAAACTAATTCCAAATTGGAAGGTGGAGAATGGGGCACCAAACAAACCCACATCCACTTGGGTATAAGAAAATACCATGATGAGAATGAAACAGGCTTTATCACATGCCGCTCCAGGAGAAGATGAACCTCGCTCCATAACTCCACTGACAACTCCAATCCCACCACTTTCCGAATCAACTTGTCCGTAGGAAGAATAATGAACCACTATGGCAGGAAGTGGGACAGCAGGCCCCCTGAGTGGATCTGTGAAGCTGCAGTGGAGGTTAAGGTCGTAAGGGGCCCCATATCCCTGTACACTTTGGCTTTGGAGACTGCTTCCCCCCAAAGACTGGCTTCTAGAGGAACCACCCCCTCCACACCTGTGCTGGCCCTGATCCCCCAGACTTACTGAAGGGTTTAGCTGGGCGTTCCTGCTAGAACTGCTGCCTTAGTTGCTGTTGCAGGCCCTGTCAGTCCCAGTAGGGCACCACAAAAAGAGCCAGAGCCCTGTGGCCAAGGTTTGATTTGCTTCTTTGGGTTAGTGACTGATGTCACTGTATCCAGGGTAACACTTGACTTCTCAATTTGCGCGAAATGCTCCTCAACCCCTGGCCCAAAGAAATCCATTCCACTAAAGAGAAGATCCATCACCTTGTGCAGAATTTCCAGAGTGACACGTGACAGCCGCAACCAAATGCACTGGTCCATGGAGACTGCTGCATTCACTGCTCGATCTAACATATCAGAATCCAAGGTGACCTGCAAATGGTGCCTGGTCACCGCCAACGCAAGATCTCTGATGTCTCAGAGGTTTTATCGGCCCTCTTTTGGAAGACGCAAAGAAAGGCCAGAGAGCTGCTCAAACAGATCATGGCTGTAGGGAGCCATCAGCACCATATAACTTATATCCTTCACACTACTAGATGAACTCCTGGCCCTCTGCCTAATCCCCACCCACAGTCCTACCCCAGTCCTATACACACATGACTCACTTCCCCTCATTTTATGTTCAAAAAGGATGCTTACTTCCTTGGGATCTGCATTCGGTCCTCACTACTCTTTATACGTATGTATGTACAGTCTTTCCTCTTATGGCTTATGTTCACTTATGCTTTTTACACATTTACACCTATCTCAACTACTACTTCAAGTGGGGAATATACAGGTTACTCACCTGTAACAGGAGTTCTAGGAATGGTATATGTTGTTCATCCACACTCATTGGCAGTATCCTTGCCGCTTTAAATCTTGCCGGAAGGTCTTCAAGCTTGCTCCCTCCACCCACCAGGTGGTATAACTCTCGGCTCCGCCCCCATGGCGCCAAGATCTGGCCCGCTGGAAGCTCAGGGTTGTGCGCCGAAGCCGGGAGGTCGGTGGGTCGTGGTGGATGAACACATATACCATTCCTAGAACTCCTGTTACAGGTGAGTAACCTGTATTTCTAGGGACATGGATATGTTGTTCATCCACACTCATTGGCAGACTCTAGCAGTTCTCCGGGAGGAGGGAGGCAAGACGACACCCCCAATACTTACTTGGGAAAGAGAGACTGAGAACCCCAGGCCCCAAAACCAGCATCCCGGCGTGACTCAAGGTCGATGTGGTAATGGGTAATAAAGGTGTTTGCTGACTTCCAGGTAGCAGCCCTGCAGATTTCCTGGATGGGGCGTCCCTGGAAGCAGCCACCGTTGCAGCAGTATGGCGGGTAGAATGAGCTCTTATCCTCTGGGAGGCTCCATGCCCGCTAACTTATAGCAGAGATCTATGCAGGAGGTTACCCACCTGCTTATCGTAAAGCTTGGCTGCAGGTCTGCCAGATGCGGCTTCAGCGTAGGTGACAAACAGCTGGCGAACCTCTCCCGAATTTCAGCCGTGGCCCTTATAATAAGCGAGCGCCTTCAGGGTCCAGAGTATGGAGCCTATATTCGCCCCTCCGAGGTGTGATTGGGGTAGAACACCGCAGAGTCAACACCTGGTTAAGGTGAAACTCCACACCACCTTCGGAAGGAATTTGGGTGGGGCGCGGGACAACCTTGTCCCTGTGGAAGACCAGGTAAGGAGACTCGATGGAAAGCGCCTGGAGCTCTCCCATCCTTCTGGCTGGCGTGATAGCCACCAAGAAGCCGGTCTTCCACGACAGGTGAGAGAGCACACCTGTGCGCCAAGTTCGATAAACTTGCCCATGAGCTGCCGCCAGTACCAGCAGTAGATCCCACGGAGGTGTGGGGTTCCCGCACTGGAGGGAATGTGATCAAGGCCTTTGAAAAAGCCAGACCACCTCTCCCTGCGCCACTGACTGCCTGCCCGCGCCTGCAAGCAGAGATGGCTGCCAGGTGCACCCTTAGGGTCAGCCGACCTGAGCCTTGACTAGAAAGGACCATAAATAGTCCAAGATGCTTGCCAAGGAACAGGAGGAAGGGTCAGAAGCCCTTGCCCTGACGCAAATGGAAAACCTTTTCATTTTGAGGCATAGCATTTTTCTGGTCGACTCATACGGGGCGCCTCAACTACATTGAGGACCTCGTCGGAAAGACCCAAAGCCTGGAACTCTGGCAGCTCAGGAACCAGGCCGTCAGGTGCAGGGATTGAAGGTCCGGATGGAACACCTTCCCTGATTGACTGAGAGCAGGTCCGGCGAGCTGGAAGCTCTGCTGAGTCCTGGAGCTGAGACTGAGAGATCTGGGTACCAGAACTGGCGAGGCCAGTCTGGGGCTATCAGAATCACCTCGCCTTGTCCCTCCTCGCCTTGAGAAGCACCTTGTGGATCAAGGAAATGGGGAAAGTAAAGAGGCCGGGTCCATTGCCCGCAAAGGCATCCCCTGCAGCGAGCCCTGCTGAGGCGGGCATGGAACAGACTCAACCAGCGTTCTCCGTGGAGCAAACAGGTCCACCTGAGGTGTGCCCCAAAGGGAGAACAGATGCTGTACTACCTCCGGCAGGAGAGACCACTCGTGGGATGCAGCCCCTATCCGGCTCAGGGCATCGGCCAGGGTGTTGGAGGCTCCTGCCACGTGAATGGCTAGGAGATCCGCCTCCAGGCTGCGCACGAGTGACCAAATGCGGAGAGCTTCCTTGCATAGAAGCATGGAGCGCGTCCCGCCCTGGCGGTTTAGATAGTACATGGTCGTGGTATTGTCCGTCTGGACTCGGACCACTTGACCCCGGAGGAACGGAGCAAAGGCGGTGAGAGCTAGGCGGACCGCTCGGAGCTCCAGCAGGTTGATGTGGCATCGGGACTCGCGGGGACCAGAGGCCATGAGCCAGTGTTCCCCAGATGGGCACCCCAACCCATCAGAGGCATCGGTCGACAGAGAGCCGTCGGCTCGGGCGGAGAGACAGGATGCCCTCCTGCAATTGATCTGGAGCGGTCCACCACTGGAGAGCATTCCACATCCCTGTGTCACCGCACAAGCTGGTCAAGGGATCGCAGCGTTGTGACCACTGGCTGGCCAGTCCCACTGAGAGCGCATGTTCCAGCGGCCCCAACGGACCACGCTGGTACAGGCCGCCATGAGACCCAGGAGCGCAGGAAGTCCCGGGCAGGGCGCAATTGCCCAACCAGAAATGATCGGGCAAAGGAGGAAAGAACCTCGGCCCTGTCCGCCGGGAGCCGCGCTCTGGCTCGAAGAGAGTCGAGCTGCGCCCCGATGAATAAAATCACCTGCTTCGGCTCGAGTTCCGACTTGGCCTCGTTGACAAGGAGGCCCAGTTGAGAGCAGACCTGGAGGGCCAGATCTCTGGACCACTCCGCCTCCTTCCTGGAGGGAGCTGCTATCAGCCAGTCGTCCAGGTAAGGTACACCGGACCCCTCGGCGCCGAGGAATGCTGTCACCACTGCCATGCATTTGGTGAAGACCCTGGGAGCTGGAGACAAGCCGAAGGGCATGGCTTGGAACTCGAGAGATCCTTCCGCTCGAGGCGAAGGAATCTCTGGTGAGACGGACGGATAGGGACGTGAAAACAGCGTCCTGCAAGTCCAGAGAGCAGAACCACAGCGTTCCAAGGATGGTATTATCTGAGCCAGAGTGACCATCCTGAAGGTTCGAGACCTTAGGAACTTGTTTGGAGTCGTGCAGGTCGAGAATGGGCGCCAACCCCGTCCGTTCGGAACCAGGAAGTACCTGGACACAAACCCTGGGTCTGAAGGAGGGTCCACCACCTCTCTTACCACCTCCTTCTGGAGGAGGAGAGTGATGTCGGCTCGACGAGCCGCCAGTGAGCTGGGATCGAAGCCCCGAGGGGCAGGCTCTGAAGGTGGTGCCTGCTCGAATTCCAGAGGCAGGCCTCTTCCCACCACCTCAAGACCCACCTGTCCGTGGTAACAGCGGACCAGGCGGAACGGAAGTGCGGAGCCGTCCCACGGGGACCGAGAGTAGTGGCGGGGATGGGGCGCCCCCTCAGCCCGTCACTGGGCAGGCTTGGAGGAGGGACCGGCCGAGGGACCTCCTGGGCCCTTCCTCCCTGCCTCCTGTTAGAGGAAGCCGGCTTAGGTTTGGGATGCCAAGGCCGAGCCTGCTGGCCCTGACGTTGCTGGGCAGGCGCCCGGGCACAGAAGGACGAAGGGCTTAGGCTGTGGTTTGCGGCCTTTGTCCTTCTGGCGGAAGAGACCGAGTCCAAGGTGGCATTGGACTTCTCGATCCTCTGCAGGTGACCTTCCACCCCAGGGCCGAAGAGTCAGTCCCAAAAGGAACATCCGCCAACTTGTGCTGGGTATCCGAGTAAAGGTGGATATCCTCAGCCAAGCCCGCCGACGATAGCCACTGCGGCCACCGATCTGGCACATGAGTCCCCTACATCAAGCAGTCTGGAGCTGCTGTTTGGCCACTGCCCTGCCCTGGTCCCGCACCTGCTTAACCGTAGTCTGCAGATCGGGGAAGATGAGGATGACCTCATCCAGGGAGCCCAACAGGGCATGAGAAAATGTGCCATGAGGGCGGCGAACTGGCCTGAGCGAGAGAGGGCCTAGCGTAGGACACTTTCGCCCGACATAGTCCAATTTCTTGGACTCCTTGTCAGGAGGTTTGTCCACATCCTGGCGTTGCCCGTAGCATGGCAGCTGTCGGTAACTCAACCCCTCAGCAGAGGGGTGTTCGAAAAAAAACGGACAAGGAACGGTAGGGACCGCATACTTCCTGGCCATCCTGGCCGGGCGCAGGGGCAGGAAGCAGGCGCTGCCAAAGTTCCAGTGCTGGACCACTATGGCCTCGGCCACCGGAAGGCCTCCGTCGGAATCCCTCGGTCCAGAATCTCCGTGAGGGATACCTGGCCCGTTTGAAGCGGATTCGAGCTCCATCCGGTAGACTCCGAGATGAGCCGAAGCAGTCCTAGGAAGACGACGGGCTATCGTCCATTGGCTGACCTCCTGAAGACTCCAAGTCCAGTCGCTTGGAAGAAGGAGGAATCATCTTCGGACTGGAAGAGTCCTCGAAGAGCTCCTCTGGCCTGAGCCACCCTTCACCTGCGAGGTCGGTCGGGAGTGAGGGTAACTGACAACCGATGGGGTAAACCCTTGCCGACCGAGAATCCTTGGTCGGAGCCCCATGGTGGCTGTGGAGGCGGAGGTTCCACCGCAATCGGTGGAGCAGCTGGTTTTGGCCGAACAACCGGCCTGGGTATAGGCTCCTCGGGCAAGTCGAGGGTTTGTGTCGGCCGTTCCGGTGACAGCCACTTAATGGCCGGGGAAGGCGCCGGAGTCGGCTTATTCCGGCCAGGAGGAGCTGTTGCAACATAGGTCCTCGTACCGTCGGCGTAATTTCTGCGAAGCCTCCCTCATCCGAGGAGGAGGAGCCCGAGGGCAGCCGGCCGCCGCTCACCGCGGTGCCGAGACCGAGACCGCCTATGACGGTGGGAACGGCTGGACCGCGAAGAGGTCCGAGACCGAGACCGAGAGTCCCGGAATTTCCGGGGTCGGTGCAGGGAGGTGTCGGCCGGAACCGACACTCCCTTCGGCTCGGAAGGTCCATCCGAGGGCTCCGGAACCGGAGGCACAGGCGAGCCCACGGGATCCTCAACTCCTCCCGGGGGAACCGGGGAGAGGGGAATCTCGGCTGCTAAAGGCGACAGCCCGTCCAATGGGTCGAGAAAAATCTCGACTTCATCAGTGGGAGTCTCGGTCAACTGACCTGGCGGGGACCACCGTGAGGCCAGTGGCGAGAGCAGTCGACGAAGCCGGCGGTCGGCGGCCCGGGAGAAGGACCTTTCCGCTCCCAAGAGCGTCGGCGGAGGGACACCTGTCCTCTTTTGGACCGAGAAAAAGGTCCAGCAGGCACGAGCCCTTCTCCTTTAGTGGAAGGACAGACAAAGCTCCTTAAAGGAAGCCGTGTAGGAAGAACCCAGAGGCGGGATAAATGCAGCGGCCGAGGAAGACACGGCCAGCGCGCCTCCTCTTCGAGGCGACCATCCGCTCGAGCTGATCCGCCCGAGCCTCGCCGCGGACACCGCCAACCGGGCCTCCTTGGACTTCACCGAAGGGAAACGCTTCTCGGGACGGCCCAGTTGCAATCGGGCAGCACGGTCTTCGAGGACGTAGGCCGAGAAAGATGAGCACAGGTCGCAAGCCTGCGGGTCGTGCTCAAGGCCTAAGCAGTAGACACACGTGGAGTGTGGATCCGTCCGAGACATCTTCTGCCCGCATGGGCATCTCCGAAATCCGGGGAGTCGATTTATCCATCGCAGCCGCGAGGGATCGAAGACTGAAGTCTTTTTGCAAAATATTATTTTTAAATCCGCAAACGGAGAAATAGGAACCAGTCACAAACGCAGAGCGTTAAGGAGGGAACCTGAGCTTCCAAGCGGTAAGGAAGATCTGGCGTCATGGGGCGGAGCCGAGAGTTATACCACCCGGGTGGGTGGGAGGAGCAAGCTTGAAGACCTTCCGGCAAGATTTAAAGCGGCAAGGATACTGCCAATGAGTGTGGATGAACAACATATCCATGTCCCTAGAAATTGAACTTTCCACCAGGCCCACCACTTACCTCTGCCCACTCAATCACACCGCGTTTAAAGGGTATCAGAATCGATCATCTAAACACTCAAAGCCTCTGGCCAAAAAATTGCCGAAATCCAGGCCTGGGTTGCAAAAAATAACCCGGACATCCTTGGAGTAACCGAAACCTGGCTGAAGCCCCATATATGGCAACATGAGGTTGACCTCCACGGTTACTCATATTTTTAGGAAGGACCGTGTTGGGAAAAAGGGTGGTGGTGTTTTATTCTCTGTTAAATCAAATTTTCATGCTGCTGTAATCTCCTCACTGATTGATATACCCTCCTCTGCTGAATCCCTGTTTATTTCACTGATACTTGGCAATGTCAAGAAACTTTTAACAGGCTGTCTCTATCTCCCTCCAAAGGATGCCATCAATGACCTACATTCCCTCACGTTCTCCCTGTCTGATCTTCCCTCTCATGATACAGTAATATGTGGAGATTTTAATAATGACTGGCTGTCACTTCACAAAAACAAAGCACACACTATCGCCTCTTACTTTAATGTTACCCTACATATCGCTGAGCCCACACGTTGCAACTCCAAGACAGGCACCTTGACGCTAATAGATTGGATTGTACCCAATTGTCCTTATAGGATTAAGTCAGTCGGTGTACTGCCAGACTGCGTTAGCGACCACTCTCCTGTCTAATGTGTGTGGCGCAACAACTTTGTTGCCCCCAACCCCCAATTATCCAGGAATCCAGAAACTTGACACAGTTTGACCTCGATGAGTTTTTAACATCAATTAGTAATGCTGATTGGAGCCCCCTTGTTTGCCTTCCACCTTAGACCAAGCCCTAGACTACTTCATTGTTACCTTCATAGACATCATCAACAGGCATGCCCCACCAACAATGCGCAGATCCAAGGGTGTCAAAGCCCCTTGGCTTTCTACTTGAATTCAGGTCCCTTATGAAAAAACTCGATGCTCCCTGGAAATCCTATAAACTCAGCCTACTACATTCCAACTGGTTATCTTATCGGCAGCTGAGAAACCAGTGCAAAAACAGGATTCAGGGTGCTTAGTGTTCCTATTACTGTTCTCTGCAAACTGATACCCTCTGCAAGCCTAAAGAATTCTGGAATCAAATTAATTCTTTGATCAAAGGTAAGTCGAGCCAATGTCCCAGTTTCATTCTGTCCGGGGGCGAACTGTTACAAGATCCCCCCCCCACTGCAGAATGAATCAATCAGTTTTTCACTGACCTTGATAAGTATACGGCTCACCTTAAGCCCACCCGAGTTCTCCATCCCTACTCAGCCCCATGCTGCCCTTGGCCCTCTCCCTGTTTTCCACTTAATGCTCACAACAACAAGGGAAGCGCACAAGTTATTATCAAAACTCAAAGCAGAGAGCTCCCCCAGTCACGACACTAAAATCTAAGTTTCTCAAACTAGGGGCTGCAGTACTTGCAGCACCTATCTGCAGTCTTCTAAATGGGTCCTTCCTCTCCGGAGTTATGCCAAATCTATGGAAAGTGGCTGTTGTAGTCCCCCTCCACAAGGGTGGTACTCATGCCATCAAAAACTATAGGCCCATCTCAATTTTATGTCCCCTGGCTAAGATCCAAGAGATGATTTTGCACACCCAATTACAATCCTACTTAGATATGCACTAGCATCTCACAGATTGCCAGCATGGCTTCAGGAGGGGACGCAGTACTAACGCAGCCCTGGTCAAAGTATCTGCTGATATCCTTAAAGCCAACGATGAAGGCCTAGTGACTGGTGCTGTTTGTTGACCTAAGGCCTTTGATCTTGTCGATCGTCACCTACTTTTAGATAAAACTAAATCAACCTGGCCTTGATTACCTAGCACTTACGTGGTTTAAGGACTATCTCATCGGTAGATCACAAAGGCTAAAGTGGTCTGGAGCTCACTCGTCCCTCAGTCACATTGTGCATGGGGTGCCTCAGGGATCAACACTTGGTCCAATTCTGTTTTCACTCTTCATCAGTGACCTCCCTAACTTCTGTGGCGGTGCGGCAGTGCAACTATACGCGGATGATGCAATTCTGTACTGTTCGTCAAACAATATGGAGTGGTTTAATCAAAATCTTAACTCTGACTTCAATCTGCTTGAAACCTGGTTCTCAGCTAACCACCTAATCTTGAACATGAAAAAAACCAAAGCTATGTTATTTCACAACCTCTCCCATAAAATATTCAATCTGCCCCAAATCTGCTCGCTGGCTGGCGACACAATAGAAGTACTTAAAACTTTCAAATATCTTGGGATGGTCCTCGACGCCTCCTTTTCTCTAGAACCTCCTGTAGCACAGCTTACTAAAGTGATTAACCAAAAGCTAGGTCTCTTATGCCGCCTCCGCCACTACTATCCACAAGCGCGTGTCCAAAAATTGCTTCCACATCCCTTTTCCCTATACTATATGGTGCTCCACTCCTACTCTCTGCTCAACCCTCATCCCTTGCCCTGCTGCGTAAACTCTATTATAGAATTGGGTGATTTGCACTAGGAGCTAACCCTAGACAACATCACTGACACACCCTGCAGTCTCTCCAATGGCCCAATTATGATTCTAGGTTACAATTCTATACACTATGCTTTGTTTTCAAACTAGTCAATCTCTTTAGTCCTCCGTCACTCAGTGGAATCGTGTATCGCAAAGCCTACGCCCGCCCTCTTAGGTCTACTTCTCTTCCCTTATTAGCTATCCGGAAACCGCATTGTTAATTGGGTAAGCGCTCATTTGCCTTCTCAGCCACCTCTGCCTGGAATTCCCTCCCACCTACTTTACTCACCTGCTTCACTCTATCTCTTTTTAAAAAAGAGCTTACTTCTTATCTACTCAAACCTCCCCACTACAGCTATTTTAGCTAATTCACTATCTTCTCTGCACCATCAGCTGCTTGGCTTACTTGTCATTTGATGCTAGAGCACTGTGTTGCTCATGTGTTCTGCAAACATGTACACTCCAATGTATTAAACTGTATATATACTTCAACCTTATTTAATCTTGCTCAATGTAATATTAGGTTACTTATTAAACTATCTTGAAGTCTCTGTATATCCCTTGAATTCATTATCATTTCTTTATATACAATAGTTCCCTGTACTTGTCAAGTTGTTTTGTACTGCAATTGTCTCCTGGGTTGTCACTGAAAAAGGGACTGCATGGTCTCAGTGGGCCTACCCGGTTGCCAAAATTCAAATAAATAATAAAAACTGTCCTAGAGGCTGCTCAGGAATACAGCTGAATTTACTTTACTGTGAAGATGATCCTTTTTCTTGGAATACTTGTCTGGCAGCATGTCTCACTCACTTCGCACCTTTGCCTTACAGAAAATCACATCAGCCACAAGCCCCTCCAGTGTCGAGAGTTCCAAAAACACTCGGATAACCCACTCAAGGGTACTGCCTACCTACAGTCCACATGCCACAGCCAGGTCTAGATGGACACTGTGTTGCCAGATGCAAAGTGCGGGCCTAATACTGCTATGGCAATAAGGAAGGCTACTCCCAGGAAAGAATCCCATTCCAGAATGTCCAAAAGTGAGAAGCTCTCCTTCTTCTGGACCTCTTCCAGAAGACTGCCTACAAACATGGACACATAGTCCAGGAGGGTGGTGGTCAACCAACCAGGGTCTTTTGGTCAGCTAGTTGCAATCTTATTGATGTGGGGTCGATGGGACAGATGACAAAGAAAAATCTGACTCAGGAATAAAACAGCATCAGTCGCTGACACAGGGTGTGGTCAAACTTCTCAACTGGAGTAACCACCACTGACAGGAGATAAGAAAGTCTGGATTCTGGCCTACAGTCCTTCATAGAAATGCCACCAGTAGCTGTAAAAGTGAGGGCTCCACAAGTAAAAGTTGCTGCTGTGCAGCCAGCAGAGCCAGGTGTTGTGCCACACAACACACAACTAGAGTTGATACTAGGATCTATAGCCATGGCTGGAAAGGGTCTATCGGCTTCATCAGTGGACCCTGACCAAACACTACACAGCTACTGTAGCCAGGCTATGCATTCCATCTGCAGGAGCCAAATGATGACAAGTAAGAGCTCAATCTTGACTGGAGATGATGCGGAGGATGACAGTAAGAGGATGACTTTGAGAGTTGACTCAAAGGCAACAAAATGCAGATGCAGCCAGGTCAGGAGGTCCCTGTAGAGGACCCCTGGACACTGGATGGACAGGAAGCTCAACTGCAGTTAGGTGGAGGCTGAACTTGAGGAGGGCTGACAGGGAACTCGGCTGGCCCCACTCTACCCAGCTTGGGCTTGGCCCCAGTCAACACGGAGGGGCTGAGAGAGCAAGGGATTCATCTACCTTGACAGACTTGTCCACAACTTAACAGGGTCACCTGGCTGACTGATTGGTGTTGACAGCTTTGGCTGCCTGGGCAGGAGTTCCATAAGTAGAACAATGGACTCCACATGTGGCTTGACCTCCCTGAAGGGTGAACAACTATGAGGGCCTTCCAGAAGGGGAGAACGTGAGCTGTCTATCAACTGAAAGTGACTCAACAACCAGCATTAACTCCTTTGTTGTGTGCCTGTGGTGCTGAGGTGGAGACTCACTTTCAAGCGAATGGAGGGACAGAAGAAAGTTATGGAACCCTTCATCTTCACAAGGAGTCAGATGATCCATCACATACTCCTTCAGTGTCAATGTGCCCAGGACAAGAACATCTTCAACAGCCTGAAAATCCACCTTTTGGCCTGTAACTGTATCACTGACCATGCAGCCACCAAAGGACCATGCAAAAAAGTAGGCTTGTACTGCAACACCCAGAGCTAGCCCTGTTTGGCACCAGCAGCAATTCTCCACATTGTGGACAATGCCAAGTATAATACACAGGCATCTTGGCTGTCTGTGGCAGACATGGTGAACCTGCACACTGCCCACCTCTTTAACCCAGCTTTCCCTCTGGTTTCAAGGTGAACATCAGTGGATCAGCAAGCCAGAGACCGGGTGGAAATGATGTGTCAAGTAGAAAAGCAAAAACTTTGCAAATACAAGTTAGCCAAGGTGATATAAGGCAGGACTTTATATACTTTTTGCTTTTAAACCTTCTGTTAGTATAGGGATTATTAATTTAAACATGCTGTACTTGGTTAAGGACCCAGGTACCAGGTCAGCATTGTCAATTTCCATGCCCAGTTAGTAATGGGCATTTGATAATGTCTCTCTCCCTACTTTACACCATTTAAATTTGCTATATATTGCTGAACTATCGTAAAAAAATAGACTGCAGACAAGGTCTTAACATATGTTGTGTGTGTGATGCTTGGCCAGCTGGTTATGACTGTTCTATGATATCTGTAAAATAAAAATGTAGTGTGTGATTGTCTCACATAAGGCAGCTGTGCCGTGGGTGCCCCCCCCCCCCAGTTACAGTCAAGTGACATGAAACCAGGAGATAATTAAAAGACCAGAGAGACTTAATTAAGGGTCTCCTGTTTTTCTGTCTTAATTAGAACTGACCCAGCTGCCAGGATATAGGGCTCGTAAAGTTTTATGATTCCTATAGGAAGAAATGGAAATTATGTGACTACCGTAATTCTTGATCTTCTCTTGTATCTTCACCATTCATTACTGTTGGGTGTAAACCGGAAGCGCACACCCGCTACGGGAGTTTTTTTTTTTTTTTTTTGAGGGAGGAGTCGGCGCTGATGGTGCGGCCAACGAGAACAACACACTGCGTGGTGCGCGAGGGGTGGCCATTAGACGCCACAGACTCCTCCTCCACCATCCCAGTTCTGTAAGCCGGAGAGACGAAATAAAAGAGTTAGAAGGATAAGAGCCAGGCAAGAGAGCTGAGGGATAGATAAAGGAGAGGAAACAAAGTGAAAAAGGAATAAGCCGAAAGAGGAGAACCCTACCCTAAGGGACCGCAGGACCTCACTCCTAAGGTGGCTCTGAGGGAGAAACAGAATAGAGAGAGGAAGAAGAAAGAGAGGAGGAATAGAAAGGGGATATTGGGAGGAGGGAAAAACTGCCACAAATTTTGTGAGAATTAGCTTGAAGCTTATCAGCTCAGAACTTAAAAGTCCGGGAGCAAGGATCCCTGCAGGCAAAACTGGTTTAGATGGTTCAACCGAACCCTCTGCAGAAACTGAATGAGAGAGGCATATTTCCCTACACATCCCGCTATCCCATTACCCATTACTTGAGTTGAGAGCTCACAGACTGACAAGGCAAATTCATGTGTTTCGGAGTGGAAGAGCCCCCAACTAGGTCTAGGGAAAAAGCCCCCACCAGCACACAGCCGTGTGTTATTATAAGGGGGGTGGGCAAGCCATAGGAGAGGGCAACCCTTTAGCAACATGGAAAGGGACAGAGACAGAGAAGGAAATCCTTTTGATCCCCAGAGAAGACAAGGGTCAAGCAACCAGAATACCAGAACAAGATGGTGATTTTGGGTTCGGCCAAGAACATACATTGACTAGTCCCAGTCTGGTTTTCACAAGGAAGATTTAGGACACCAGGTAAGTCCGGAGACCAAGGCCTAGAGGACTGTCTCAGACACTAACCTGATGGCTGAAGAGTGACCTAACCTGGCCTGAAGAAAAGGTCCCCGAAGGGAGCCCCGTCCAGGAATCAGAAAGAGTTCCCTCAGACAGATAGAATGAAGTTCCGCTCACTTGCCTCCTTCTTAAAATCCCTTACTGTTCTTTAGAGAAGAACAGGAGGTTTCAAGAAACCAGGGGATTTAGTGCCCAAGAGGGCTCGAGAGAAGGGGAAGACGCCCAAGAAGTGAGGCCCATGATGGGGAAGGTGGGCGGGATTCAGTAATGAATGGTGAAGATACAAGAGAAGATCAAGAATTACGGTAGGTAGGTAATTTCCATATCTTCCCTTGTCAATCTTCACCAGTCATTACTGTTGGGTGAGTACCAAGCTCCCCCAAAGGGGGTTTTACATAACCCTGAGGGAACAATACCCCCAGCTCCCTGCTGGTGAGAAACAGGAAGAAGAGACCCTGGCCATACTAGACTGGTGTCTAAGGCCGAGGAGCGCTAGGAGGTGTCCCCTGAAGACAAGGAGACGGAGGAAGCCCATGCAGAAGCCTCCTAATCCTGGTGGAAAAGAGGTGAGTCCCTCAGAAAATGGAGCGAATCACTCTACGCTGGGCCAGGAGTGACAACCTTGCTAGATGAAGCCATGCCGTCCGCCTGATGCAGATCGCTGTCCCCGCAAGCCACCTCATTGGCATCATAAGATGCCCTCGCATGGTGCCTTGCCAGTTCCAGGCCTATGGCGGAGAGGGCAATGGCCTGTCGAGATTGCTCCGAATCAGGCAATGATGCTAGCACCTGAGCCAGCATCAACCACAAATGCCTGCTACAGGCAGCGTGATGTGCCTGATGTGATGCAATACACAACAACACATCGAAGAACGCACCGCTACCAGTCGAATTTCTTAAGGAATCCGAGCTCGGGTGATCAGTGATGCGCCAGGCACTGGGGCCCGGAAGGGGTCTCTAGGTATACCAAGCTGAGGGGGGTTAGGGAGAGTACCTAGATACTCCAAAGGAGCACAATACCTCCTCCTGCAGTCTGCCGGGCCGGGGGAAGGGGCAGCTGGGGACTGCCAGTTGTGGATAGATGCTTCCTGGTAAGAATAGGCCAGGATGGCACCACTAAATGCTGGGCACTGAATTCACTGAGGAATTCGCGCATCTCCCACTTGGTATTGTCCCATCTAAGGAAGGAAATATGGAGATCCTGAACCATCCTCAATAGGAAGCACTGATATTCAGTGAAATCAGCGTCGGAAGAGAGATAAACAAGAGGCTCCTCTCCCTCCGAGGAGGGTGGGGAACTCGAATGTCCAGAAGACTCTTGCGGCGGAGGGGACAGGCGAAAGACGCGTTCATGCATGTACCTAACATAAGACAGGAAGGCCTCTGCAGAACCTCTGAACATCTCCCCAAGATAAAGGCCCCATAGGGCCCACGTGGCCCGGAAGAAAGGGGAGTGGCTGCAGAGGAATGGGGGAAGGGCACCTACAAGGAGGTAACTATCCTCTGCCAGGGCTCTGGAATCCAGGGAACGGAGCCCGAGCTGGAGGGATCCCTGAAATCAAACCGGGTCGCAAGGTGAATGTGTGGGAGTGCAAACTCCGGAAGAGCCCAGAAGGGTAATCTCCCCTGTGACGCACCTGGGGTTGCATGAGTGCAGAAGGGCAACCCACGGCGATGCCACTGGAGTGGATCCCAGATCCCGAGAAGGCGAGATGGGGTTCAGTGCTATGGCTCCTTCCCGCATCCCGTGGGGTGGCAGAGGGCTGCTGCCGCCCCTCACCACGGCCCCTCAACCTCTCAGACTTCAAGGATGTTCTCCTCCTCAACCCAAACGAAGGAGTCCCGTGATCCAGCGACCCCATAAAGGGGGCCTCCGGAACTTGGGCTTCCAATCCCCACTGAGAGGGCACAGCAGAACCAAGGCCAGGTGCTGCCGCAGCCCCCCCAGAAAGGACCATCCCCTCCCCAAGAGCAAAGCTATCCTCCCCAAAACACCCCAGACCACCCCCGGCCTGAGAATCTTCAGAGGCAGACCGCTGTGGAAACTCAGGGATTGGGGCGCTGGGCCGCCTGATGCCGTGTCCCACAGAGGTCTCTGATTCAGAAAAATTGGGCAACCAATCTAGGCCCACATCTGAGTCGACACCCTCCGAAGAGCAGTCAACCAGCAGGACCTCAACACTGGCTACCCCAACACCACCCTGAGGGGCCGGTGCCTGGCAGCACCAACATCTCCCGCAGCACCAGATGTCTCAACCACAGCACCCATGGTACCGGAGCCCAACATCGACCCCTCAACAGCCCTGGCTGGGACGCTGGCGACACGTGCGGTGCCAGGACCCAAGGCGGTGCTGCAAATGGAGTCACACAGCCACTGGGAGCAAACTGGCACCACAGGCGGCATCACTCCGATCACCGGTGCAGCGAACAACACCATGATCTGAAGTAATGCCACAAAGCAGAGTCGAGGGTCCTCTAGTGCTGGACCCAAAAACTCTGGGCCACGACACTGAGGGAGCCTGCACCTCAGGAGGGGTGACTGCCAAGGCGATGTTGTGACCCCGGGAAGGGCCAAGCCACTCCTCCGACGCCGCAAAAGAGGCCTCCTCAAGGCAAAAAAATGAAGAGAACCCATCCTCCCCAGACCATATAGACCTGAGAGGGGACCTGGAAGAAGAGTCTAAAGATCTGACCTGGGAAACCCGAGAACGACGCCATCCTCCAACAGTCGGTGGGGCCCTGCCAACTTTGAATGCGTGGATTTCCAAAACACGGCGGTCCATGGAAAAACAGGCATCGCATCTATCCATATCATGGTTAGGTCCCACGCAGCGGAGGCAGACATCATGCCGGTCCATCACGGAAAAATGCCGGCCACAAAAGCAGTGACTCATAGGGGCATGGTCCACTTTTGACTTACGTTTAGCTCCCGAACCAGGCATGATGAGACATAAACCAAAAACACAGCAAAAGCTCCCAACACCTGTAAACAAATAAATGGAACGAACTTACCGGCATTGGGATGAGAACCGGGATAGAGAAGTCGTCGACGAACAGGCAGCATCAAAAAGGCCTAATGGCATACTTCATAACATACTCTGAACTCGTGCAGCAGGTGCAGCCTCCAAGGCAGGAGAAACGAACTGGGATGCAAGAGGAGTCTGCAGTGCCTAACAGCTGACACTCATGTACCGCGTGTGTTCTCGTGGGCGGGCGCCAACTCCTCCCAAGCAAACTCCACGTAGCAGGTGTGCACTTCCGGCTACACCCAGGCAATGAATGGTGAAGACTGACAAGGGAAGATCATGTTCTTGTGGGCTGTGCCATCGGCGCAGACCTCTCTCCCAAAAAAAAACCTCAGCAGTGCGCGCTTCCAGCTCACACCCAACAGTATGAATGGTTAAGACTAACAAGGAAGATCATGTTATACCACCAGGGTGCTAAAAATTATAAAACCTTTGATGTCCTTGGGGGGGGGGGGGAGGAACTACACAAGATCAAAGAGAAAAATGCTTAATTAGAGTCATATTTAGGAAATCTCTTTTTCCTGCTGATGTCACCTTATTTTATATGCCTCCTAATTGGACACCATGTTTATATTTTTTTATATTCTAAAAGTAGGAGCTAGATGACTCATCGAAAGGGGTGTGGGGAGGCACAGTTTAAACTATACTGTGTCTGAGCTGTTTGATATATTCCATCTTGGGAGAGAGAAACACAAAACTCTCTTATAAGCACTTAGAGGTGATACATTAGATAGAAAAGTAACTAACTGCATGTTGGTAGGAGTTTGTCTGTAGTTTTCTTTGTTTTCTTGTAAGTGATTGCATGCTTTGTGATATAGTGTTCTGTATTTACATTTTACATATTTTTATCCATTTTTACTAAAAGCAATTTTTGAAAGATACTGCCTGGGTCTTCCAAGTTCTTGTTTTTTTGCATATGACGTCTAGAGGGTTAAGACTGGCAAAAACTGTTCAGAAACTTGATGGTGTTACTAAACTGGGAAAAGGTAAGAATATACCTTTTATAGAGTTTTAAGGGTTCATTTTGGAAGCCTGGCTGGGTGCCACTGGCGTAAGATTGTACCCCCAAAACTTGAGACTAAAGGTGATTCGGACCCACAAGCAGACAAGAGGGTTACCCTGTCTGTTACCTGTTCACATTACTGCGCTCGGAGGTTGGCACTGTGGGAGCAGAGGGCCTGACCCGCTGAGTGCGTTTGTGACAGATTTGGTTGGCAGCGGTGCGGATAAATTTGGTAACACAAGCTTTAACTGTTCAGTGTGTCAGCTTAATACTGTACAGCTCGCTTGCAAAATAAGGCAGCGATTATTTTTAAAAAGGAAACATAACTGTATCAATTTGCTTACAGTCAAGTTCCTACCTGTTTGATTTTTTTTCTAAAGTGCAAGTTAGAGTAGCAGTAGTTAGGGAAGAAGATGGCTTCCAACTAAATCAGGTACACTGCAGACTACTTGAGGCAGTCGTGCCAGGACAGAGGAGTCCTGCACCAGGTGAGAGCCACCAAGCAGAGCCTCGTGGATGCCCTGATGGCAGCAGATGCCCAGTGCATCGCATCACAGACAGTGACCGTAAAGGACCAAACCTTGGGCGTGGAGGGGCCAGCAGCCAGTCCAGTGTCCAGATCCAGTGAGGAGGACAGCAGGGCCAGTGCAAGCCAAGGGCCACAGCAGCAGGGGAAGGTCACCAGCATTCTGGAGTCAGAAGCAGCTGGAGTTCCAGAGAGAAGAGCAGCGAGAGCAGCAAGCTGCAGAGGAGAAGAGGGAGCGAGAACAGCGAGAGGCGGACCGCGAGTGCCAGAGTGGACATGAACTGGAGAAGTTACGACTCCAACCACCAGCACCAGAGCAGGTAAGTGGCATGGGTTTAACTGGAACTACAGGACTGGGTTACAAACTGAATTCCAAATTGATAGCTGAAATTAAAGAGGGGAAGATATGGATGCCTTTTTAAATTCCTTTGAAAAAGTTTGTATTCAGGCTAAAATTCCTAGAGGGTCATGGAGCTTCCAGCTAGCCCCGCTACTTACCGGAAAAGCTCGGGATACTGGGTCAAATGGACAATGAGGACAGTAATGATTACAGCAAACTTGAAGCTGCAGTTTTAAAAAAGTTTGATTTAACTGCAGAAGCATACAGAGCTAAATTCCGTAAGCTCAGGAGAAGACCTGATATGATTTATGAGGAGCTTGCCATGAAAAGTCGTCAGTTTTTAAAACGCTGGTGGGAAGGAATTGAAGCAAACTCTGTAGATAAAACTGAAAATGATATTTGTTATAACAGGTTTTTTGAGCATGCCCAGCAGAGCTGAACACCTCGCTGGAGGACCAAGATCCCCAAACTGTGCAAGAGGCAGCTGAACTCTTGGACCGCTATGCCAAGAACAGACCTGCTCTGAGAGTGAATGGGGTGGACGTGGCAGCGCAGAAAGGGAAAAGCGCGCCTACAGGGCAGCTAAAAAGGAAAATTACGTACCTACCGTAATTCTTGATCTTCTTGGACGAGTCTCCACCACTCATTCACACTAGTGGGATTGGCGGAGGCACTAAGACCCATGGGAGCAAACTTTTGCTGGAGGTGGTAGTGGCGCAGTTTGCAGGCTTGCTGTTTCAGCGGCTCGAGCGGTAATGACCATCTCGGCGAGAGCCTCCAACCGCCTCAGTACCTTTTTACCAAGGAGGTGCAGCGCAACTAACGTAAAGTAAACCCAACATTAAAAACGGACATAAGATAGTCCGTATGACCCGTGTAAGAAGGGTCAGCAAAGAAGTCCTCACGGCCTAAAGATTTGAGGGTGAAGACCAATACAGCAGTGAGCTCGGGGATGGAGGGTGGGCGTGTAGATAAGAGTGGTGGAGCTCGTCAAGAAGATCAAGAATTACAGTGGGCTACTTTTCCTATCTTCCTGGACATAAGTCTCACCACTCATTCACACTAGTGGGAGAGTACCAAGCTGATAATCCCCAAAGGGCGGCAGGAGAGCCAGAGCTCATGCTGCCCAAGATAGAAGCCCATTATGATAGTTCGGCCGGACGCGGAATGTCGCCTGGCATGAACATCCAGTGCATAGTGCTTAATCTAAAGTATGCACTGAGCTCCAGGTGGCGGCGTTGCATATATCTGCAATTGGAACATTGCGACTTCCGCTAGGGATGCCAATGATCACTCTGTAGTAGAGTGAGCGTGACACTCTACCTTCTAATTTAACTTGAGCCATGGAATAGCAATGACGAAGGCATGCCACTAACCATGAAGAGATGCATCTAATAGCGACAGGTTGACCTGCGGTGTCGCTGAAAAAACGAACAGTTGCTGAGTCTTGCGAACATCCTTGGTTCTATCTAAATAGAACCGCAAGGCTCTCTTAACATCCAAGGAATGAAGAGCTCGTTCCCCTTCATTTTGGAAATTAGCGAAGTAAGCGGGAAGTACCAGAGGTTGGTTCAGATGGAATTCTGACACAACCTTGGGAAGAAATTTAGGATGAGTACGGAGAACTACCTTGTCCTTATGGAATACAGTATACGGAGGGTCCGTAACCAGGGCATGTATCTCAGAGACCCTGCGGGCTGAGGTAATGGCCACCAGGAAGGCAGTCTTCCAGGTAAGAAATTTTAGCTCACAGGTAGCTAAGGGTTCGAAAGGCTTCCGAGTGAGCATGTCCAGCACCAGGTTGATGTCCCAGGCTGCAACTGGATGCTTAACAGGGGTCTGGTATGGAGAACTTTAAGAAATCTCTTCACTATAGGTAACTGAGCCAGAGTTAAGGAAGAAACCGGCTCATGGAGCTGAGATGGCACTAAGGTGAACTTTAACTGTGGAGTACTGAAGACCTAAGTTTGATAGGTCCAAAAGATACTCCAGAACCTTGCCAGGAGGACAGGAAAAGGATTCCAAGAGGATTTTGCACACCAGAAAGCATTTCCATTTGGAGCGTGCGTTTTCAGGTGGCTGGCTTCCGAGCAGCCAGAAGGATGTCTGAGACTCTACGAGAGGCGTTGAACGATTCACTTCTATCTCTTCAGGAGCCAAGCATGAAGGTGAAGTGATTTCAGGTTAGGATGGACCAACGAACCCTGAGTCAAAGACTGATTTGCAAAGAAGTGGTCTCGAGAGGCTGCCAACATACTGTTGAGTAGAGAAACCATAGTTGCCGAGGCCAGGAAGGAGCAATGAGAATCATCTTGGTCCCCTGAGACTCGAACTTGAGGAGTACTCTCTGGATTAGAGGAAGAGGTGGAAAGGCGTAAAGAAAGCGTTTTGTCCACCGCAGCCTGAGCGCATCCTGACAGAAAATGCCAGGCCCTGGATTTCTGGAGCAGAAGAGAGGCAGTTTTGCGTTGAGTGGGGATGCAAAAAGGTCCAGGTCTGGAGTCCCCCACTCTTTGAACAGGGACCGAGCTACAGCTGGATCGAGAGACCACTCGTGAGGGTCTGCCTCCGTTCTGCTGAGGTGATCTGCTAGGTCGTTTTGTATACCTGGCAGATAAACCGCTTGAATCAGAGACTTGTGCTCCAAGCACCACTCCCACACTCTCATTGCTTCCCTGCAAAGGGGATAAGAATGAGCACCGCCTTGCTTGTTGATGTAATACATCACTGCTTTGTTGTCCGTTTGAAGGAGAATGTTCTTGTGACAAAGGACATCCTTCAGAGCTCGGATTGCATAGAGGACCGCTCTCATCTCTAGGACATTTATGTGGAGATGAGTTTCGAACTGAGTCCATACACCTTGAGTGTGGAGGGAGAGACAGTGAGCTCCCCATCCCATTAGCGATGCATCTGTGGTGATGGAGATCTGATGATCCGGGGGAGCAAAGGGGAATCCTTCCAGGAGATTGCTCTCTTGAGACCACCAGGTGAGAGACCTTCAAGGGTCTGCCACCTTGATGGGATAAGACTGGGGTGAGAGGTCGGGGACCACTGAGTGGAGAGCATCCATTGGGTGGTTCTCATGTGCAGTCGGGCCAGAGGGACAGTGAAGACCGAGGACGCCATGAGACCCAACATGCGTTGCATCGAGAGCTGTAACGATTGGTTCTCCTGATGTAACGGGCCACACGAAGGATGTCGAGTCTTCTGTCCTCTGGAAGGAAAGCCTTGCTGAAGAGGTGTCTAAAGCGTCCCTATGAAAAGGAGCCTCTGGGAGGGTTGCAGTTGAGATTTTTCAAATTCAGCAGAACTCCCATGGACGTGAGAAGGCAAGAAGTCGCTTGCACACGGCTTCCAAAGTCCCTTGGCCGGAAGGGCTTGCTAGAAGCCAATCGTCCAGGTGAGAAACACTCGAGTCCGACTTTCCTGAGATGCTTGTGCAGAACTGCACAACACTTTGTAAAAATCAGCGCCCGAGGATAGCCCAGCAAGGCAGGACTCTGAACTGATAATGCTGACCCAAAGCTACAAACCTGAGGAATTTGTGTGGGTCGGGTGGATTGAGGATATGCTGGTAAGCATCCTGCATATCCAGAGGGCCAGCCAGTCGTGCTGATGCAGCAAGGGTAACAGGGTACCTAGGAAATCATCTTGAATTTCTCCTGGGAGGAATTTGTTTAACTTTCTGAGGTCTAGAATGGGGCGCATCCCACAGATTTCTTTGGAACCAGAAAGTAATGGAGTAGAACCTGTGTTTACGAGATGCGGGGCACCAGTTCTATTGCCCTGTTGTTCAGAAGGCCCTGGATCTCCAGCGGTGAGGAGGTCTGACTGAAGGCCGACAACCTGGGTTGTCGTATGGGAGGACAATTAGGGGTTTCAAGAAATTGAGAGAATAACCCTGTGAATTATCCGAAGACCCATTGCCGAGTTATGGACTTCCACTGGTTGTGAAAGTACATCAGGCGACACCCACGGAGAGAAAGTTCCACCTCGGGCAGAGTGGATGGAACTTGGGCCAACGACTCATAAAGTGGCGCTGGGAGCTTTAGGTCCCTGCGCTTTCTGCTCTTCTTTTGAGGTTGGGCAGGTTGGCTTTTATGGAAGCTTCCTGCCTCTGCCTCGAAAGGACTGACGACTAAAAACTGACGTCTGTTCACATGCCCCGAGAGGGGACAGGCGGAGGTCTAGCCAACAATGGCCGATCTAGTCTTCTGGTGGCCTCTAAGACTGCTCCACCTGAGGGCCAAAGAGAAAGGAGCCATCAAAGCAGCGCCATCACCTGCTGCTGAGCATCATTCGTGAAGCCAGAAGTATGCAGCCAGGAATGGCGCGAGTACAAATCCTGCGCTGCTGAGGCGAGAAGCAGTGTCGGCGTCCATGCGGCTTGACCTGTTGGTTATTGGACTCAATACCTCTAATAACAGTCAGAAGAAGCTCTGACTTGGAATCCGAATCTGGAAGAGCTTCAACCATTCTTTTCATAGAGTGCCACAGGATATACTCATACTGAGAAAAATAGCCTTGATAACTGTGTCACATACTTAGAGTGGAGGCAGCAAGACTCTCTTACCTAATGTATCAATCTTACGAGACTCTTTGTTAATAGATCGAGCTGTAGTAGTTGAGGAAAACGTGCTGTCATTCTCTGCCAGGACTACAATAGGATCCATAAAGGCTTGGGATGTCAAAATGGGACGATCCTTGGGAGCAGAATACTTCTTATCAATAGATTTAGCCACTGGGGAATAAGAGCAGGATTATTCCATACCATTTGAGACAGCGTCTCGAAGGAAGCTGAATCGGAGGGTCAAATCCGTAGGGATCTCGAAGCATGAAGATACTGGAGTCTTAAAATCTTCCCAGGATCGATGTCTGTAGTCTGGAGAAAGAGTGGATCCCAGGTTCTTCAACAGAGACTTAAAGGACAGGTCCTCGACCACAGGCTCTGTAGCAAAGAAAGATCCTGTTTCCTCCACTTCATCACCAACCGAAGGTCTGGGTCAGGCTCAACATCATCTCCTGATGGTCCAGAAAGGACTGTTTGGACAGGAAAGAGGAAAATTAGGAGAGGAGGAAATGGCAGAAAAACAGGAGAGAGTCCAAAGGGCTGCAGGCGCGGGGCAGCCAAAAGCGGGCTGAAGAGCGGCACCGAGGAGGCGCCACAGGCGCCCGAAGAAACCTGTGACCCCTGGCATGCAACGCCACGCCGAGATGGCGCGTGAGCCTTGACGCCACAGACTGACGCCCGCGAATACCCGCCCGATCAGCAGCTTTCCTGGCGCGCGAACCAGCGCCTCGCCAACGCCCAGCTCCAGCGGCCCAGCCAAGCGCCGACAAGGCCAACAGACCCTACAGAGACGCGAGAAAAACCCAGGAACCTGGAAGCAAGAGAAGGAAAAAACCAGGAGATAAGGGCATCGGTGAGGCCCCTGCGCCCAGCCATGTGAGGGGAACACCTAAGCACGGAGTCGCTAGCACCGAAGAAGGCCCGCGACAGGAAGGTCCAACCGCCCTACCTGATGGCGGAGGAGCCGAGGGCTCCGGTGCCGAGCCAGAGCAGAAGAACCAACCTCGAGCCCATCGGCTCCAAGCGGCCCACTGATGAAACTGCTCATCTGGAGCCCTACCTATAGGCGGGAGGGGCTCCGATGTCGAGGCAGCGATTATCGAGTTGGCGACTCGAAGAAGAGACCGGCAACCTAGCGATAACCGGCGTCGGCGCGAGACATACCAGAGGCGACCTCAGTGATGCCTTCTCTTTTTGACCTGTGGGCGAAGAAGAGCTCGAGGCGGAGTGCGAGAATGCGACCATTTATTTTATGCCAGCGGGGGACTGCCCATCCCAGGACATTGGACTGACCGTTAGTCGAACCCGCTGAGGAAGGAGGCTGACGGACCCGGCTGACTGAACAGCTTTCATCGAAGTCTCCCTACCGTCACCTGACCTGCTCATGGTCGACTCCGTCCAGTAGGCGAGACTTCTTCAAGTAAGTTAATTTAAATATTAGAAAATGTTACAAAAATAGAATAAAACTAAGCGATACTACTATCGTGATAATGTTACAAAAACAAACTGAAAACTATCGCTAGTTTGAAGTTTGACTCCATTTCAGAAAGACGTCGTCACTGAAGCGCACTCGACAGGCGGGAAAAAAGGAACTGAAGCGGTTGGAGGGTCGTCGCCGAGATGGTCATTCTAAGCCGCTGCTTCATGGCGCCGTGTCTCCTGGCGCCGTCTCTCGCGCCGACCCTCCAGCAAAAAGTTTGCTCCCGATGGGTCTTAGTGCCTCCGGCGCCAATCCCACTAGTGTGAATGAGTGGTGGAGACTTATGTCCAGGAAGATCCCTCACTACCTCCACCAAAACCAGTTAGCCCTAGGTTTCAAAGAAAAGAGCTCTCTGAGAAAAGAAACAAATATTGTATCTGTAAAGAAACTGGGCATGTTGCCAGACAGTGCCCCAAAAGGGCGAGCAATACACAGAATGGGGCTAGGAAAGAAGTGGGTTGTTTGTGTGTCCCTGGAAGCATGCCTGTGAACATGAGGGAACACATGCACCCAGTCACGGTGAATGGGGCACAGACACAAGGGTAAGGGACACAGGGGCAACCCTGATGCTTGTAAAAGGGGATCTGGTAGAGCCTGGTCAGCTTATACTCAATGAATTTGTAACTGTGCGAGGGTTTACTGCTGAGGAGACAACACTGCCATTCGCTAGTGTTCTCCTAGACTGGGTTGAAACAGGGGGAACTGTGCAACAGGTGGCTGTAGCCAAAACGTTAGCAATTGACGTCATCCTTGGCAACAATCTCAAACAGGGAATGGTGTGTGCAATGACCCGTAGCCAAGCAGCAAAGGAAAACTGTAGCTCCCTGGACCCCACAGATGCCACTGTGGAAACCACTGGGCGGCTGGTTCCCCAGCCTGTCTCTCCTGACAGGTAGACTAATGAAAAGGGGGTAGAAATTTCCCCAGTAGCAGTTAACTACACAGCTATGGAGGGCTACTACGTAGGAGGAGGGGCAACCTACTGTCAGAGGGTTAGGGATGACAGTGATCCTGAGTGCCCTGACGCTAGTGCTAGGGACCCTAATTTAGAAACTGAAGGGGACCTGTGCCATGCCTTGGGAATGGGTAAGGAGTTTTCAGCTGCTCAGAAAAGTGACCCTAGTCTAGAGAAGCTTAGGGCTTGGGCAGACTCTGACGGAGCACAGGGAGGTGACGGTAAACATAAAGTTTATTGGGAAAATGGACTGATGTATACTCAGGTTGTGAAGACAGAGGGAAGGGTGATAGGCAGGCAGTTTGCCATTCCCCAGGGGTATCGTGAGCAGTTGCTCAAGATTGCACATGATATTCCCTTGTCTGGTCATCTGGGAATCACGCGTGCTATGCAGCGGTTGGCCAAGAATTTCTACTGGCTCAACTTCACCCAGCAGATGAAGAAGTACTGCAGGTCTTGTCACCGCTGCCAAGAAACAGGGAAGGCCAGTAAGAAAACCCAAGCTGCTCTAATTCCATTGCCTACAGTGGAGGAGCCATTCCAGAGGGTGGGAATGGATATTGTGGGGCCTTTAAATACCCCCAGCTCCTCCGGGCAGAGATTCATCCTGACTGTGGTGGATTATGCCACCTGGTATCCAGAGGCAGTCACCCTATCCTCACTGAGGACCGACAAAGTGGCAGATGCCTTACTTGGGATTTTCTACTGTGCTGGGTTTCCGCAGGAGGTTATCACCGATCGAGGGGGTTCCTTCACGTCGGACCTGATGAAATGTTTGTGGGAGAAGTGTGGGGTGTGCAGTGGTGCAAGACACCTTATCACCCGCAAGCCAATGGGCTTATGTAAAGATTTAATGGTACCCTGAAGTCAGTGCTCCAAGCTTTTGCTGAACAGCATGGGAGGGACTGGGAGAAATACCTTCCCCACCTGTTGTTTGCATACAGGGAGGTGCCCCAAGAGTCAACAGGATTTTCCCCCTTCAAACTCTTATATGGACGCTGGGTACATGGGCCCCTACACTTGATTCAGGATGACTGGGAAGGCAAGCACACCACCCAGGGCACTCCCATAGTGGATTATGTCCTTAGTTTTAGGGAAAGGCTGAAGGAGCTTATGGGGACAGCCCAGAGCAACCTGGCAGCTGCCCAACAGAAACAAAAAGTGTGGTACGACCGCAGAGCCAGAGCTTGCTCATACACCGTGGGTCAGGAAGTCGTGGTCCTTATTCTGGTCTGGAAAGAAAAGCTGCAGGCTGAGTGGGCAGGACCGTACAAAGTAGTCAGAAAGGTAAATGACGTGAACTATGTCATAGAGTTACCTGACAGAAGACAGACAGAAAGAATGTACCATGTCAACATGATGAAGCCATATGCTAACAGGGCTGACATGGTGTTTGCAGTATGTAGTCCAGGGGAGGGGACGAACGAAGGAGACCCCCTTCTGGATTTGCTAGAAGAAAGCAAGCAGGAGACCTCTGTGGAGGCAGTTAAATTGTCTTCCCAGCTGGCCCCGGACAAGATCCAGGAAGTAAGGGAGGTTTTAGCAGACTTTGCCCCACTGTTTAGCGCCAAGCCTGGACTAACCCCCTTAGCGATGCATGATGTGGAGACAGGGACACAGACGCCCATACAGCAGTCAGCATATCAGGTGTCAGAGGCTGTCCAAAAAGGACATTAGGAGGGAGCTGGAGGAAATGCTGGATTTAGGGGTAATCCAGAGATCTCACAGCCCCTGGACCTCACCCGTAGTCCTTGTGCCCAAGCCAGATGGCTTTACTCATTCAGTGTGGACTATTGTAGACTGAATGCAGTCACAAAGTCAGACGCCCACCCAATGCCCTGGACGGACGAACTCCTGGACAAGTTGGGAGGGGCGACATACCTTACGACAACTGACCCGATAAAGGGATATTGGCAGGTAGAGTTAACTGACAGAGCTAGGGAAAGGTCAACCTTCATCACTCCGATAGGCTTATTTGAATTTAAAGTAATGCCTTTCGGAATAAAGAACGCCCCGTCCACTTTCCAAAGGTTGGTGAACTAGGTGTTAAATGGTGCTGAGGAGTACGCCGTGGCGTACCTGGATGACACTGCCATCTTTAGTACCAGCTGGGAGGAACACCTGTCCCACCTCAGGGAAGTGCTGGGCAGGATACAGAGGGCCGGGATCACTGTCAAAGCTGAGAAGTACCAGGTGGCCATGGCTGAAGTGGCATACCTCAGGCATGTTGTAGGCCGGGGACAGCTCCGTCCTAACCAAGTAATAATAGAGGTGATTAAGGCATAGCCCAGACCAGAAATGCAGAAGCAGGTCAGGAGTTTTCTACGGACAGCAGGGTACTACAGGAAATTTTTACCCAATTACAGTGCCCTGGCTGCTCCCCTATCTGACCTGGTAAAGAAAAAGATGCATAAGAAAATTACCTGGGAACCAGCCTGTGAAAAAACCTTTACCAGACTGAAGGAGACACTGTGCAGTGCTCCTGTATTGACAAGTCCTGACTTAGCAGACCGTTTATAGTCCAGACTGACACCTCAGACGTGAGTATTGGGGCAGTACTGAGTCAGACATCCAACAAAGGGAAAGATCACCCTGTAGTGTACCTGAGTAAAAAGTTACTTCCCAGGGAGCAGGCTTACTCCACTGTGGAAAAAGAGCATCTTACCATAGTGTGGGGCCCTAAAGAAGTTAGAGCCATACTTATATGGGCAGCATTTTGAGGTACGCACTGACCAGAACCCCTTGGTTTGGCTGACGCAAATGGGAAAAACTAACGGTTGACTATTAAGATGGAGTCTTGCTTTGCAAGGGTATGACATGACAACCTTACATAGGGCTGGAACAACCAATCAGAACACAGATAGTATATCGCGTTTGCTTGAGGAGTGAACTGACTTGGGAGGCTTATCCCATGCAGGAGACAGAGCCCACAAATTCAGTCTATGTGGGGAGGATTGTGACGCCTGGCCAACTGGTTATGATTGTTCTATGATATTTGTAATATAACAATGTAGTGTGTGATTGTCTCACATAAGACAGCTGTGCCATGGGTGTCCCCACAGGTTTCAGTTACAGTCAAGTGACCTGAAACCAGGAGGTAATTAAAAGACCAGAGAGACTTAATTAAGGGTCTCCTGTTTTTCTGTCTTAATTAGAACTGACCCAGCTGCTAGGATATAGGGCTCGTAAAGTTTTATGATTCCTATAGGAAGAACATGTTATACCACCATGGTGCTAAAAGTTATAAAACCTTTGATGTACTTGGGGAAAAAGGAACCACACAAAATCAAAGAGAAAAACGCTTAATTAGGGAGTCATATTTAGGAAATGTCTTTGTCCTGCTGATGTCACCTTATTTAATATACCTCCTGATTGGACATCATGTTCATATATTTTTTTATATTCTAAAAGGAGGAGCTAAATGACTCATCAAAAGGGATGTGGAGAGACAGTTTAAGCTATACTGTGTCTGAGCTGTTTGATATATTCCATCTTGGGAGAGAGAGAAACACACAGCTCTCTGATAAGCACTTAGAGGTAATACATTAGATAGAAAAGTATCTAACTGTATGTTGGTAGGAGTTCGTCTGTAGTTTTCTTTGTTTTCTTGTAAGTGATTGTATGCTGTGTGATACAGTGTTCTGTATTTACATTTTACATATTTTTATCCATTTTTACTAAAATCTATATTTGAAAGATACTGCCTGGGTCTTCCAAGTTTTTTTTTTTTGCATGTGACGTCTAGAGGGTTAAGACTGACAAAAACTGTTCAGAAACTTGATGGTGTTACTAAACTGGGAAAAGTAAGAATATACCTAAGGTTTTTCACAGAGTTTTAAAGGTTCATTTTGGAAGCCTGGCTGGGTGCCCCGTAGTTGTACGCAATCCCCGAAGAAGTGCAGAATCTGCGCTTGTACACTGGGTGCGCTAGCATAAGATTCACAGTTTGAACCCCCCCAGAACTTGAGCCTATAGGTGATTCAGACCCACAAGCAGACAGGAAGGGTACCCTGTCTGTTACCTGTTCACATTACTGCGCTTGGAGGTTGGCACTGTGGAAGCAGAGGGCCTGACCTGTTGAGTGTTTTTGTGACAGTCTGATGTATTAAATCCATATGGGATGTAGATAAAGAACACTTAGGTACTTATCGTAACAGTAGATCTTTGAGAGCATCTCTTTCATCATTCCACACCTATGGAAATATAAGCTGTCAGGCACTGGGACCACATGGAAACTCTTGCAAGCAGTCCACCAGGACCTGCCCATGATGACAACAGTTGCTACATAAATGTGGGTGGCCTCTCCTCTCCTCTCCTCAGTTTCCTGCCAGAAATCATGTTCAGGGGGCCTCTCTATAGGGAACCAGGAGAGAACCTAGGACTCTGCAAACCAGGCAAGGCAGAGAGCCATAGGCAGACCATCATGGAGAAGGAGACAGCACTAATTAGAGTCTCAGGACCCTTTAGGTGAAAGGAGGGTGGGATGGTATGGACTGATGAAAGAGATTCTCTGGAAGATCTACTGTTATGATAAGTATGTAATAGTTCTATATTCTTTGAGGATATCTTTCATCAGGCCACACCTATTTATGTATTTATTTATTTATTTAAAAGTTGGTAACCAGGAAAAGCACCATGAGCCGAGGCTTGTTTCCAGGTGCGACCAAGGGGAGATTAACACAAAAACAGGAGAGGAAGACAGATGGTACAAAGTATATACGATAATATATGATACAAAAAGGCAAAGGAAAAGAATACAAGCATTTACAAACCAAATCATAGGTAAGTAGTCATATAAAAACACAATTTATACAAATAATAGCCCGATATTTACAGAGCATAGTTGGACGAGTGAAAAAGCACTAAGTATGACGAGGCAATTAATCAATTAGGGGGCCATGCCAGAGCTAAGCTAGGGGGTGTGAAACACGGTGGGAGATAAGTAAAAAAATAAAGATTACATGGCTGAGGATGCTGAGACTAGAGGGGAGTGGAGGAGGGGTGAGGTGAAAGGGGGTGGGGCGAAAGGGCAGAGGAAGAGCAGGAGCATGGAGGAACGGGGATGGCTTAAAGCTGCGATTTAAGGGCAGAGAAGGAGGTCACGTGGCGGGTGTTCCAAGGGAGTTGATTCCAGAGGTAAGGAAGACGGTAGGAGAAAGCGGCTTGGCCTCAGCATGTTCGAGGATGCAGAAAGGAGAAAATACAGCATTCCTGTAATGAAGGGAGTATATGGAGGAGTTAATTGGGGATATACAGGAGTTAAGGTAGATGGGGAGGGTCCCAAACCAGAAATTGCCAATGAAGGTAAGGCTGTGTAGCTGTCTCCTAGAGGGTAGAGGCAGAAGAGAGAGACAGAGAGAGAGAGATGAATAGACGGTACAGTGGTGAGTGGGGAAGGGGGGAGAGATGAGGTGGCAAATTGGCAAAATGCGTTTAGAGTGTCGAGTCTTGCAAGAGAGGTAATAGGAGAAGAGCCATAGACAATATCAGCATAATCCAACACAGGGATAACTGTTTTAGTGACTAAGTCTTGACAAGTAGAAAGTGAGAAGCAGTCTCTGTGATAATAAAGGGCACCGAGTTTGGGGCAGAGCTTGGAACAAATGGATTCAATATGGACTGAGAAGTCAACGTTGCTATCTAACCAGACCCCAAGGTATTTGAATGAGTCAACGGTCTGTACAGGTGAACAGATTAGGGTGGTGAAAGTAGGAAGGTTTAGTGATTTGGACCTTCTTTGCCTTCAGCCAAAGAACATTCATACTGTTTCTTTGGCATTTAGCTTAAGCCGGTTTTGAATGAACCACTTCTGTACTTTGTCGAAACTGCACTGAAGGGGCAGTGACGTCGGAGGCACAGTGACCAGAAAGGTATAGCACGGTATCGTCTGCATACAGATGGATGTTTGAGGAGGAACAGACAGAGGGGAGGTTGTTAATGAATAAGGAGAAGAGAATGGTGCCCAATACAGAACCTTAGGGAGACACACCAGCTGTGATAGGGAGTGGGGGGTAGAGGGTGGAGCCTACAAGAATGGACTGCTGTCTCTGGTGAAGATATGAGCTAAACCAATTAACAACAGATGAAGCCAGGTCTGAGGATTGAAGTTTCTGGATGAGGAGGGCGTGAGACATGGAGTCAAAAGCTTTTGTGAGGTCAATGAAAATGGCAGCTGTGACGAGACCCTTGTACACAGCTGACTGGATTGTGTCTGTAACGCGGAGGAGGGAGGAGACTGTGGAGTGCTTTCTAAAGCTGGACTGACAGGGAGAGAGACAGTCATTGGCAGTAAGGTGTTCAAAGAGCCGTGAGTAGATTAGGGACTCCTGGAGCATGGCGAGAGCGGGTAGGAAGGATATTGGTCTGTAGTTACTGGGTGAGGTGAGATTCCCCCCTTGTGCACGGGGACCACCTTAGCCAGTTTCCAAGAAGAGGCGACAGAGCTGGTTGATAGGGAGAAATTTAGGAGGTGGGCGAGGGAGGCAGCTATGGCTAGGGCGGAAATTGGTAGAATCTTTGGGTGGAGACCATCAGGACTGTATTTGGAGGAGTTAAGAGACGTAAGCACCTTATAAACCTCTTGTGGAGAGACGGGAGGGGAGGTGAAACCACCACCAGCTTGGGGGAGGGGGAATGGGATCATCAGGTAAGGCGCAAGTGGAAGAAATTATACAGTCTCAGTGATAGAGGCAGAATCAGAAACTGACAACCAATAACTTTAGGGTTTCAGCTGGGGTCAAGGAGGTTCAGAGAACTTCCAGAAGTTGGCTGGTGTGCTGGATCTAGTTTGGAGTGGAGTTTTAAAATAGTTGGATTTAGCTTTCTGACGGCCTGGGTACAGGTGTTTCTAAGGGACCTGTAAAGCTGAAAGTCTGAGGGCAGGAGAAAGGCCTTGAATTTAGCCCAGAGTTTATCATGGGCTGTGCAGAGGGAGAAGAGGTCAGGGGTAATCCAAGGGAGATGCCAATGCTTTACACAAGCCTTTTTTAGGAGGGCATGAAAGTTCCAGATTTTGGTTAAGGTATCTATGAAAAGCTGGAGAGCAGAATAGACATTTAAGGCTGAGTACAGGGGAGCCCACTCTGCTTCTGATAAGTCCCAGAGTAGAGAGTTTGTCTCCAGGGTATGGAAAGGGTGGAACCAGATGTATTTGGGGACTGACTGGGTGGTAGGGGGTTTTCTTGTGCAGAACGTGATGCAGTGATCACAAAGAGTATTGGGGAGTACCCCAGCAGCAGAGATGCGGTGGGGATGTCCTCTTTCCCAGGGACGGACGAAACAGCTGTGAAGACTTTCTGCAGTCCTCCGTGCAGTGTACAGAGTACTGGAGTATTCCATGTACATCTAAAGTATGGAGCAATGCTTCCCCTGTATTGGCATGCTCAGGAAAATAAACTTGCAGGTGGATGGTTTGATTTAAAGTAAACTCAGACACCACCTTTGGTAGAAATTTAGGATTAGTATGCAGACACCCTGTCTGTGAAAAATCAAATAAGGAGGCTCACACATTACAGCCTGTAGCTCTGAAATCCTTCAAGCAGAAGTGATTGCAACTAGAAAATGGAAATTACGTACTTACCGTAATTATTGATCTTCTTGGACAGTCTCCATCACTCATTCACACTAGTGGGATAGTGCTGGCGGCGCTAGGACCAAGCGGGAGCCACAGATTTTTCTGAAGGGTCGGCCCAGTGGGACTCTTGCATCTTGTGCACACCACGAGACAGCTCACGCCACTGTGTGGGCTATCTCGGCACGGACCCTCACCGCCTCAGTACATTTTCAACTGAGGAGGTGCAGCGTAACCAATGAGAATAACTCATTCTGAGTTTCTGGGCCTGAGAGATCCCAGATGGCCTTTGTAAGAAAGGTCAAAGAACAATGTCTTCACAGGCTGAACCATAGGGCCATGAAGACCAGGAAAGAAAAAAGAGTGAATCCAGGGCATGGTGGGTGGGCGTGTGAATGAGCGATGGAGACTGTCCAAGAACATCAATAATTACGTTAAGTACGTAATTTCCATATCTTCCTGGACTAAGTCTCCATCACTCATTCACACTAGTGGGAGAGTACCGAGCTAAAACCAACAACTCTGAGTAGGGTGGAAGGAGATAGGGTTCACTCAGAAAGGACGGCTAAGGACTGTCCTGCTAATAAAAAGAGCTGTCTTGTAAAGAGCATCTAGAACATAGTGCTTACAAGATAAGCGCTCGAGTTGTAACTCACCACTTTGCAGATGACTGCGATGGGCACAAAATAAAAGTCTACCAGGAAGCCACAACCACTCTAGGAGAGCGGCAAGAACCTGGCATTACAATTTGGTCTATGACCAAAATTAATAGTGTCCAAGACATGTACTAATGTAATGTAAAGGGACCTCAGGAACTGAAAGAGTCGGAGGTAATGTCTACTGATTCAGGGTAGACTAGAAAGTGCAGATGGAATCCCCCACTATCAAGTATGGCTGACCTGTAAACAACAGGTCCAGTAGCACTTGAACCCCTTACTTGGTGAGCAAAGGGGTCCAGGTGGGGTTAATCCATCAAGAGGAATGGTCTCCACTTAGACACTGGAACCTTCCTGATGGAAGGCCAAGCATGACTTAGTGGCCTCATGTGGAGGTCTAGTAGAACCAGATCCTACTTACTGCATTTTCCCAAAAAAAAAAAAAAAAAAAAAAAATCATCCTGCCCCTGTGTGTATAACTGCAGTAGCAGTCTCTGAACTCAGGGAAGAAGGAAAAAGTGTACAGGAGGACGTGCCCACTGCGGAAAAAAACATTCCGACAGAAAAAAACGGGCTGGATTTGTAAGGCAAATAGAGGCAGATGTGTGTCTCGGGAGGACACAGCAGGACCAAATTAGGGCTAACTCAATCGTTGAAGTGACCGAATAGTGGCAGAAGTGGCTCACTGCCGTGAGGCACTATTTACTCCAGCCTCCCTGAAGGGAGTAGGAAGGACTGTAGTTTGCTCTATCGAAAAACAAACATCACAGCTCCGTCATGCAGTCGGAGAGGATAGCTTCGTGTGCGACTGACACGGAACCAGTGTGCAGGAACTGAAGGTGAATATTTGAGAAGCTACCTCAGAAAAAGACCTACTTGACCTGTTGTCAAGAAAGGAGCATGTCGTCTGTTAAGTTGAAACAAGCATGGAAGTAGGAATCTAAGTTCCGACTCACTGAAGAGTCACTTCTGTTGTTGCGAGGCTCTGATCAAGAGAAGAAAGCCTGATAAAAAAAGGGGGACTAACAGACTGGTTAGATGCCTAGGTTTGGGAAATATCTTGGACTAAGAGAAATCTCTCTAGAGAAAAGGGGTGAGCCATACCACTGCTGGATCGGACTGCCCCTAGGGGTAGAAGAAATCAGGTACTCTTTACCAAAGTTTAGAGACGACCACCTCAGGGCTGAGGCGGAACCTGACCAGATCCAAGTGTGGTATCGGGTAATTCTGACTAGGCCCTGTGCTGTGATAATTCTAACCCTTTTTTTTTTATATATATTAGTGCGAGCCTGACAAGGTTGCAGGCTGCTATTTCGCGAGGACTGCCTGACACAGAAATGACAAGGATGTCATTCCTCTGAGGAGCCTGAGGATCCATAACTGAACTCTTGACTGGATTGATAATAATAGCTAGACAGATGTTAACCACCTGTGCCGAAGCAGCCACCAGAGGGGCAGCATCAGAAGGGGGCTGTATACCCCTATCAAAGGAGAGGAAGAGCCTGTGTGGCTCCCGACCATTGAATTAGAATGTTCCACAGAGTGTAATTGGCTTGAGGACTTAAAGAGTCTAGACGCAGAGGTGTATGGTCCACGGATGCAGTCTGAACACTATGGTGGATCCCATTACTGAGGAACTACTGAAAAGAGTTACCATCACGGACTCTGATGATAGAGAGGGCATGTCCTTTAGTATATAAAATGAGTCGTCCGCTGTATCACTGACCAGAAGGACAGGGAGAGACTCATCCAGATGTACTTCTACCCCAGAAAGGCCCCTAAGAGAAGTCTAGGACAGAGCCACTAGAGACTCCGCCACCAGGAAGGGTGTAGAGGAGCGTAGCACCACATAGGGAGCCGAGAAAGTGCTGAGCAGAATAAGAGATTCCACTGGCAGAACAGAACAGAAAAGTCCCATCAGCGGAAAACCGCTGGATGACAAGACCCGAGACAGACCGCCACCCACTAAGATGTGTGGAAAAATATAATCCGTAGAACAGGACTTCATTCTGTGGAAACATCCCGCCACAATTCCCCGTGGAGGAAGAGGTCCGCAAACAGAGACTGTCCCTAGTTCTGTCAGACAGCACCAACTGGCACCCCTGTGGCACCAGCGTCACTCATGGCACAGAAGGGCACCAAGCAGTACCTATGCCAACTTGGGAGACACCCGAGGGCACCCATGGTGGAACCCGCAGGCATCCTCGGCACCCATGGCAGCAATGGCACGCAAGGAAACCCTTGACGCCCATGGCACGCAAGAAACCCATGGCAGTAATGACACCCGGGGGGCACCCATGACACTTATGTCATCCAAGGCACCATGGTACTGATGACACCCATGGACTCATGGTACCAAAGATATCCATGGCACCCAGAGCACCCAAGGCACCCGCGGGTGCCCACGCTGCCTACGGCACCCGCAGGTGACCGCACCACCCATGGCACTGCGAGACACCCACGGCACCACCAGTGGCGCCGGCAACGAAGGCAACAACGACAGCACCCACGGCACCGCACAGAGCCCACAGCGCTGAGCGTGGCACTGAGTGCGGTGTAGAGCCATGCTGCAGACTCCCGGCACTGACCCAACACTAGCAGCACCACCTACGGCACTGATGCCAAACCAGTGGCCATGGCACTGGACCTATGGCACCACCCAGGCATCGGGCACGGCACCAGGAAAAACACCGTGGAAAAAGCCAATGGAGAAGACGGGGAGAAGGAAAAAGGTGGTACCCGTGCAGGCCCCAGCATGGAAAAGGAAGAGGGCGGGTAGGCACGAGGAGTCGACATGATGGCGAAGGCACCAAGAGGGCACCGTGCTCATCCTGATCCAATTGACCCGGCTCGAGTCCAACAGCTCCGGGGCCCAGAGGTCCCGAAAACAGGAACACAGCCAGGAAAAAAGGAAAGTCAAACCCCCCTGCTCCATAGGAGCGGCCCAGAGGTGAAACTGCTCAATGGAACTCCAATGAGGACAGAGATGGAGTCCGGAGTTTGAGAAAGCGGCCGTTAGGAGCGGGGCCAAGGGGAAACCACCAAAGTCGGTTCAGGCCTATCGCCCCTTCCGACGAACAATCCTTGTGCAGGCGTACCAGGCAACCTCGAAGCAGCACCGATTCTTCTTCCCCAAATGAGGAAGAAGGGCTCGAGGCTAAGCGGAGCCGGATCCCGGAACCGCTAGATTCGTGCTTCGGAGGACTGTCCACCCTCCCCGAGCACAGGACTGTCCGTAGTCAGACCCTCCCCCGTTACTTAAGGGCAGCAGACTGGGCACAGACCCTCTGCCATAACAACTTTCAAACAAAGTCTTCCTACTGTCACCGCTACCATCTAAGGACGACTTCGTTGATGGCAGGAAAGAATTTATTTTTCTTCATAATCTTCCTTGTTCGTAAAATAAGAAATTACTACTAAATAGTTAAATTAAACACCAAAAGCTGGTGTCATATAGACAAAAACTTTGACTCCGGCAGACGAGCGACGTCGATATCCAAGTGCACTTTCGGCGGTGGGAGAAAAGGAACTGAGGCGTTGGAGGGTCGATGCAAGAGATAGCTCACAGGCGCTGAGCTAGTCTCAAGGTGCCATTGCTAGTCCCACCGGGCGCCAATCCTTCAGAAAATTCTGGGCTCCCGCTTGGTCCTAGCACCTCTAGCACTATCCCACTAGTGTGAATGAGTGATGGAGACTTAGTCCAGGAAGATCAAAGCTTTCCAAGAAAGAAAGCGTAAGCCACAAGTCACAGCTGGCTCAAAATTAGCCAAAGTAAGCTTTTCCAAAACAAAATTCAGGTCCCAAGCTGGAAATGAATTACAAATGGGAGACTCCAGATGTAGGATGCGGCTTAAGAACATATGGGCCACCTCCAGCTGGGCAACCGTACGACTCTCAATAGGCACATGGAAAGCTGAAATGGCAGCCAAGTGCACTTTGAGGAAAACTGCAGGCCTGCATCTGATAAGAAATGAAAATTACGTATCTACCGTAATTCCAATCTTTCTGTGCATCTTCACCATTCATCACCTTTGGTAATGTGGTCAGAGGGCACAACCCCGTAGGAGTTTTTTTTTAGGATGGTGGTCGTCTCCGCCTGGCGCCGCCTCTTTGAGACCGACGCACTGGCGTGGGCACTGGCGGGTTGGCTGTTAGGTGTCACAACCCCGCCCAGCCAGTTCTGAGTCACAGAGTAAGAAAGGGTTGGGAGGGACATGCAAGTACAAGGAACAGACAAAGGAAAAAATATACAAACTAAAAGGAGAATAAACGACGGAGAGGACAGAAAGAGAGTTGGAAATCTAAGGGGATTAAGAAGGGGCCCCAATCTCTGGAAGCATAAAGAAGAGGGAGGGAGGGAGGGAAAAATTAGAAATAGGGAGGTGGAGGACATACCCTGAACATTTGACCTGCCTCCAGATTGTTTAGGAACTGCGAAGGAGTAGCCAGAAGGCTGCACTGCCAGAATTCAAGGCACAGAATCACTGGCGATAAACTTCAACATAAGCAGAAGTGGCTATTCTGGAAGAAAGACAGGACACAGGGCTGTACTCCCCCTGAAACCAATATATGGAGATAAGAAACAAAAGTTTCTTAAATTAATTTGAGGGATGAGTCCCTAAGGACAAGAACGGAGTAGGATAGAGGAGGAGAGAGAGAAAAGAAGAGATGGCAACCACCAACTCCCACCCCAAAGGGGTGGAGTTGAAGCACTGAGGAGAGAAGTGCCCCTTCCCCTGCTCCCTTCTCCTCTCTTGTCAGGAAGTAAAATTCCCCCTGTGCGCCCAAGGTCACCCCACTCCTGACCATCAGAAAGGAAGGGGGGAAGGAGGGCACACAAGGGAGGGGACCGAGGTGGGATCAGATGAATGGTGAAGATACAGAAAGATCAGGAATTACGCTAGGTACATAATTTTCATATCTTATCCATGTCAATCTTCACCATTCATCACCTTTGGGTGAGTACCGAGCCCCACCGAAGGGGGCCCTAGACCCTAAAGGACTGAGTCCCTTAGCTCTCAGTGGGTGACACACTGAAAGGGAGAACCTTCACGAGTCTGGAAAGGAATGAGACGGGGACCCCCCGGAGGGGGCAAGAGGTTACCCCAACAGACGCATACGGGAGAAAAGAAGGGTTCTCCGGTACGCGGAGGAAATCACTGTACGCCGGGCCAAGGGTGACAACCGGGAAAGACGCAGCCATGCCATATGCCTAGTGTAGATCGCTGTCCCTACAACCTTGGAAGCTACCTCGTTGGTGTCGTAAGATGCCCTCACTTGGTGCCTTGCTAGCGCCAGACCACGTGCAGAGAGTGCAATGGCTTGTCTGATTACCTCCAAATCAGGCATAGAGGCTAGGCGATGATCTAGCCTGGACCACAGAAACCTTTTATAGGTAGCATAGTGAGCCTGATGAGTAGCTATTGAAAGAAGTAACTGTGCCGAGTAGAAAGCCCTCCTCCCCCAGAAGTCAAAATCTATGGAATCTGCATTTGGGGCCGGTCACGGTGGAGGGCGCGAATCCCAACGGGAGTGTCCAGCTGAATCAGTTCTGACTGAGGATGAGGCAAACTACCTGGAGACTCGGGGCACATCGTGGTGCAGATCTCTAGGGGTGGGACTCCCGAAGAGGGTCTTTGCCAGAAATGCAAGATGCCTCCTAGAAGGGAGCAGGCCAGGGGGGCACCACAAGGGTGTCCGCACTGAAATCGCCTAGGAAGTCGCACGTCGAATGCTCCGGATTGTGCAGAGTGGATGGGGTGACATGCAGGTCCTCCATCATCCTCAAGAGGAAACGCTGATACTCTGCGAGATCATCAGCAGGGGAGATGTGCACAGAGGGCTCCTCTCCTCCCGAAGAGGAGGATGAGGAAGTGGAGGACCTTGGAGATTCAGTGGCTGACTGCTCATGGGGAGGTCGGAACACCTGCCTGTCCTTGGCCCTGACATACGAAGAGAAGTGAGCAGCCATACCCCTAAATTGCTCCCAGAACAGAGGTCGGCTAGGACCAAGAATGCCTGGGAAAGCAGCAGAAGGTGACAGAGGAGTGGGGGCTAAGTCGACAACAGGAATCAACTGTCCTCTGTCCGGGCAAGAGAGTGTACCTGGATCCGAAAGGGAAGAGGGAGCTCCGGAAAACAACAGCTGACAGCTGATCAACCAAGCTGGAACTGCCTAGGCTGTGCCCTGAAGATTCCCCCCGTGAGGTGACTGGGAGTGTGGAATTCCAAAAGGACGGTCCCTTCCCTCCAAAGACTAGGACCCTCTAGAGGAGACCGAGAAGGAAGGGCAGGGGTCTGTGCTACGACTCCTTCCTGAACCCGGGTGGGTCCTGGAAAAGGGCCGCCGCATGGCACCCCGACCCCTTGGAATCTGAAAGAGCCCTCCTCCTCGCAAACACCAGCCTAGGCAGCTGACAACTCTGGTCAGTCCCCAAGGGGACTATCCAGGGAGTAGCACCCTTCCCTCCCATGGGTGCTCCGATCGGCCCCAAAGTTGGGCGATCCAGGCACACCACCTGAGGGGGTACCACAACTGAGGGGGCAGAAAACCCTCCGAGCCCAGGCTGCAGAGCAATACTTGCCTGAACCACTGCCTGCTGGTCAACACCCCGACCCTAGGCTCTGGGGCAACTGCCCGCTCCTCAGAGGGGGGCTTGCTCCGGTCAGCCGAGGAAACTACCAGGGTGTCCACATGGGTCACCAAATCCAAAGAGTCGGACAGTCAGTCGGAACCAGACTCAGAGTCCGCCTCAGAGGCGGTAGAGACCGAAGTCTGGTGCCAGCCTGTACGCGGATGCCCACCGCCATCCCGACTGAAGGAGGAACCAGTCTGGGTGTCTGCACCAGAGCCAACGCCGAACTCTCCAACAGCACCACGAATGGTGCCCGAAGAAGACACTGTGCCAAGAATGGTAGCAGAAACGGAGTCGATGCCTGCCACGGCACCATCCCGACCCATGGCACCACGAGTGACACTGAAGTCAGGGACGGCGCCGATGATGGCACTGACAGCTCCCTCCGCACTGCGAGTGGCGTCAAAGTTGATACCTCCCACGGCGCTGTGACTTTGCTGGGCGCCACAAGCGGCACCAGAGCTACACACAGCACCATCCCCAGTCTCGGCATTGCAAACGGCGCAGAGGCGGAAACGGTCGAAGATGATGCCGTAGAACCTCTCACAGTGCCATCAACACCATGAACAGCGTCGACAGCGGAGATGGTGCCGAGCAGGGAACCGGCACCGACCATGGAGCCATCAGGGCCCACACTGCCGCAAATGGCGCCGAGGCCCAAGACGACACTGACGGACGGCATCGAGGACGGTGCCGACCCAGGCTTCCCAGACCAAGGAAACAACACCGGGGGAACCTTCGCTCAAGGGGCGACGACCGGTGTTCTCCCACCTCCACCTCTGTGGGGACAGATCACTTCCTACACGCGGAAGGGGCTTCTGCAATGGCAAGGCTACTAGAAGAGGAAGCCCTCCTCCACAGTCCGTAGAGAACTGGAGGGGACCCACAGGAAAGGCCGAGACCACGGCTTGCCTGACGAAAGTGCTCTGCCCCACGAAGTCGGCGGTTTCGCTCCAACTTCCACGCTGCGGTTGCTCGATGACACAATGGTCCATGGAGAAGTAGGCACCACACAATCCATGCTGTGAAGTGGGCCAAGACATGTGAGGTAATGATCATGCTGGTGGGTGACGGGTACTAGCGGCCGCCTGGGCACCGACGCCTAGGAGGCGGCCCCGTCTTCAACGATTTCTTGCCCCCCCTCCAACCGAGACATGATCCACAGCAAAACAAGTTAAACAAAAGACCTGACGTCACTGACAAATAAAGAAAAGGAACAGTCATACCACATTGGCGTCGACTGGTGGCAAAAATGGAACTGACAGCAAGCATTTGTCGGCGTCTAAGAATTTTTTCGACGTCGACAACACAGAAAACTAGGCCTCTTGATAGTAGCTCCTCACGAGGTGCGACCTCTACGGCGGGAGCCGAAAAACTGGCAGAAGGGAAGGGTCGATGACACCTAACAGCCAACCAGCGAGCGCCGACAATGCGTCGACTCTGCCATCAAAAAAAAAAAAACACTTCCCGTGGGGTCGTGACCTCCGGCCACATTACCAAAGGTGATGAATGGTGAAGACTGACACACATAAGATCAGCACATACTCCAGAACCTGGTTAACTGGATAGGTAAATGGGTCCAAGTGACGAGAAGCGGCCCACAGAATAAAATGCTTCTACTTCGTAGAATAAGTTTATCTGGTGGAAGGCTTTCTGGCAGCCACCAGAACATCAGCCACTGTTTGGGAAACCCCAAACTAAGCAATGGCTATGCTTTCAGGAGCCATGCATGGAGATGAAGTGACCTGAGGTCAGGATGGACCACGGCTCCCTGTTTCTGTGACAGTAGGCCTTTGCACCAGGGTAGAGGCACTCGTGGTTCCACTGCCAGCTGTTGTAGCAGGGGGAACTAGATTTGTCGAGGCCATAGTGGAGCAATGATAATTACAATTGTCCATTCCATCTGGAGCTTGAGTAGCTCCCTCTGAATTATGGGGGAACAGAGGCAAGGCATACAGGAAATGGAAATTATGTACCTACCATAATTCTTGATCTTCTTGGACGAGTCTCCACCACACATTCACACCAATCTGATCTGCGCAGGAGGCACTAGGACCCAGCAGGAGCAAACTTTTTTGCTAGAGGGTCGGCATCAGAGATGGTGCCATGAGGAGCGGCACCGCGAGCCTCCGCTCATGCGGTAATGACTATCCCGGCGTCGACCCTCCAACCGCCTCAGTACCTTTTTTCCCCCGAGGAGGTGCAGCGTAACTAACCTAGAAGGATAGCCTAACAAATACCGGACATAAGATAGTCTGGATGACCCATATAAGAAGGGTCAACAAAGAAGTCTTCACAGCCTAAAGATTGAGGGAGTGAAGACCAATAACAGAGGTGAGCTCAGGGGGTGGTGGGTGGACGTGTGAATGAGTGGTGGAGACTCATCCAAGAAGATCAAGAATTACGGTAGGTACATAATTTCCATATCTTCCTGGACATAAATCTCCACCACTCATTCACACTAATGGAAGAGCACCGAGCTAATAATCCCCGAGAGGCCAAGAGCTCACAATTTAGGACAGAAGTCCATTAAGGATGGTCCTACCAAATGACAGATGTCGTCTGGCATGGACATCTGGGGCATAGTGTTTGACGAAAGTATGCACTGAGTTTCAGATGGCCGCATTGCAAACATCTGCGATGGGCACGTTGCGGATTTCCGCTAGGGAAGCCACGACCGCTCTAATAGAGTGAGAATACACACTGCCCTCCAGCTTAACCTGCATCATGGAATAACAGTGGTGAAGGCATGCAACCAGCCATGCAGAAATGCATCTGATAGCGACAGGCTGACCCAGCCGGGTCTCACTGAAGGAAACAGTTGTTGAGCTTTACGAAAGTCTTTTGTTCTGTCTAGATAGAAATGTAAAGCTCTTTTGACATCCAAGAAATGAAGAAAACCCTCTCCTTCATTTTGGAAGTTTGTAAAGTAAGATGGAAGGACCAGAGGTTGGATTAGATGGAATTCTGAAACAACCTCAGGAAGAAACTTAGGATGGGTCCTAAGAATTACTTTGTCTTTATGAAACACAGTATACGGAGGGTCTGTGACCAAGGCATGTATCTCAGAGACCCTGCGGGCTGAGGTAATGGCTACTAGGAAGGCCATCTTCCAAGTGAGAAATTTTAACTCATAGGCAGCTAGAGGCTCGAAAGGTTTTCGAGTGAGCATGTCTAGCACCAGATTAATGTCCCAGGCTGTGACTGGACGTCTTATAGGAGGTCTGGTATGCAGAATTCCCTTAAGAAACCTCTTAACCACAGGTAACTGAGCCAGTGACAAGGAAAGTACTGGCTCATGATAAGCTGAAATGGCACAAAGGTGGACCTTAACTGTAGAGTATTGCAGGCCTGAATTTGAGAGGTCTAAAAGGTACTCTAGAACTTTATCTGGTGGGCGGGAAAAAGGATTCAAAGAGGATTTTGCACACCAGAGCGAGAAACACTTCCATTTGGCTGTGTAAGTTTCCTAGTGGATGGCTTGCGCGCAGCCAGAAGAATATCTGAAACCCTGCGAGAGACACTGAACCTGTTCACTTCTATCTCTTCAGGAGCCAAGCGTGACGGTGAGGCGACCTCAGATTGGGATGGACCACAGGCCCCTGAGTCAGAAGGTTAGATCTGAAGGGGAAGCGCTGAGGAGTTTCCGCATACTGTTGAGTAGTGGAAACCATATCTGTCGAGGCCAGAAGGGAGCAATGAGGATCATTTTGTCCCCTGGGACTCGAATTTGAGAAGTACTCTGAATTAGAGGAAGAGGCAGAAAGGCGTATAGAAAAAGTTTTGTCCACCGCAGCCTGAACGCATCCTGACAGAAAATGCCAGGCCCTGGATTTCTGGAGTAGAAGAGAGGCAGTTTTGTGTTGAGTGGGGATGCAAAAAGGTCCAGGTCTGGAGTTCCCCACTCTTCGAATAGTGACTGAGCTATGGCTGAGTCGAGAAACCATTCGTAAGGATCTGTCTCTGTTCAGCTGAGACAGTCTGCCAGTTCGTTCTGCACTCCCAGTAAGTAAACCACCTGAATTAGAGCCTTGTGCTCCAAGCACCATTCCCACACTCTCATTGCTTCCCTGCATAAGGGGTAAGAATGAGCACCGCCCTGCTTGTTGATGTAATACATCACTGCTTTGTTGTCTGTTTGAAGGAGAATGTTCTTGTGACAGAGAAAGTCCTTCAAAGCCCGGACTGCATAAAGGACAGCTCCCATTTCTAAGACATTTATGTGAAGCTGAGACTTGTCCTGAGTACACGTACCTTGAGTGTGGAGAGTCTGACAGTGAGCTCCCCACCCCATCAGGGACGCATCCATGGTAATGGAAATCTGATGATCCAGAGGAGCAAAGGGGTATCCTTCCAGAAGATTGTCCTCTTGTGACCACCAGGTGAGTGATCACTTCAGAGGTTCTGTCACCTTGATGAGAAAGGACTGAGGGTGAGTGGTCGGGGACCACTGAGTACTGAGCATCCACTGAGATGTTCTCATGTGGAGGCGTGCTAGGGGTACAGTGAACACCGAGGATGCCATGAGACCTGGCATCCGTTGCATGGAAAGAGCCATCACCGAGCTGCTTTCTCTGATGTATCAGGCCATCTGAAGGATATCATTCCTCCTGTCCTCTGGAAGAAATGCTTTTGCACAGGTGGTGTCCAGGAGAGTTCCTATGAAAAGGAGCCTCTGGGAGAGCTGCAGCTGCGATTTTTTGAGATTTAGCAGGACTCCCATGGACGTAAGAAAGTGTGAAGCCGGGGCTACAGTGTCTAGGGTTCCCTGACTGGAAGGACTTGCTAGAAGCCAATCGTCCAGATATGGGAACACTTGAATGCCGATTTTTCTGAGATGCGCTACGAGAATTGCACAACACTTTGTAAAAACTCGCAGTGGCAAGGATAGCCCAAAGGGCAGGACTCTGAACTGATAATGCGGTCCCAAAGCCATGAACTTTAGGTATTTGTGATGCTTTGTGTGTATAGGAATGTGCTGGTGAGCATCCTGCATATCCAGGGAGGCTAACCAGTCGTGTTGATGAAGCAAAGGTAACAGGGTTCCTAGAGATGATATTCTGAATTTTTCTTTGGGAAGTAATTTGTTTAATTCTCTGAGGTCCAAAATGGGGTGCATGCCTCCAGTTTTCTTTGGAACCAGAAAGTAATGGAAGTAGAACCCTGTGTTCCATTGATCCAGCAGAACTACTTCCACTGCCCTGTTGTTCAGAAGGCCTTGTATCTCAGAGGCGAGAAGTTCTGACTGAAGAACTGACAGCCTGGGTTGTTGTCTGGGGGGACGATCCGGAGGGATCTCCAAAAGATTGAGGGAATACCCCTTGCGGATTATCCGGAGGACCCCTTTGTCTGATGTTATGGACTTCCATTGACTGTAGAAGTGAGTCAGACGACCTCCCACCACTGAGGAAGAGTCCCCCTTGGGCAGCTGAGGTGGGACTTGGGCCAACAACTCAGAAGGCGGCACTAGGCGCTTTGGGTCCTTGGGCCTTCTGCTGCGTTTTCTTCTGAGGCTGGGGGGCTTTGTTTTTATTAAAACTTCCCCTGCCTTTGCCTCGAAAGGACTGACGGTTATGAAACTGGCGTTTGTGAACACCCCCTCGAGAGGGGACGGGAAGAGGTCGAGCTAATTTAATGGCTGACCTAGTCTTTTGTGTGGCTTCTAAGGCCTGTTCTACTTGAGAGCCGAAGAGATACACACCATCGAAAGGCAATGCCATTACCTGTTGCTGGGCATCATTCATGAAACATGAAGTGCGCAGCCAGGAATGACGGCGGGTACAAATGCCCACCACCGTCGCCCGGGAGGCAGTATCGAAGGCGTCCATAGCTGCTTTAACCTGCTGGTTGTTGGACTCGATACCCCGATTATGGTTTGAAGAAGCTCTGAATTAGTGTCCGATTCCGGTAGAGCTTCAACCATTTGTTTGAGCGAATGCCAAAGGATATATTCATATTGAGAGAAATAGCCTTGGTAGCTGGCAATACACATACTAGGTGGAAGCAGCAAAAGACTCTCTTACCTAAAGTGTCATCTTACTAGATTCTTTGTTAATAGGTTGAGCTGTAGTAGTCTGGGGAAGGACGACCTTACCATTCTCTGCCAAGACTACAATAGGATCCGCAAAGGCTTGGGATGCCAAGATGGGTCGATCCTTGGGGGCAGCATATTTTCTATCTATGGACTTAGCCACAGAAGGAATGAGAGCGGGATTATTCCATACCATTTGAGAAAGCATCTCAAAGGAGGGCTGTACCGGAGAAGTCAAATCCATAGGGCTCTCTGGAACATGGAGGTATTGGAGTCTTAATAGTTTCCCAGGATCGATATCTGTAATTTGGAGAGAAAGAGTGGAATTCACGTTCTTCAGCAGAGACTTAAATGACAGGTCCTCGACCACAGGCTCTGCAGCAGGAATAGATCCTGTTCCTTCCACATCGTCACCCAGCCTAAGGTCTGGGTCAGGCTCACTGTCATCTCCTGACAGCCCAGGAGGGACTGTATGAACAGGAAAGGAGTGAAAATCAGAAGGAAATGGGGAAGGAAAAGGATTCAAAGAAGAGGAGCCTTGAAGACTGGATGACGCCCTAACAGGTCCCGGCGCCGAAGAGCACGGCACTGAAAACACGCATGGCGCCAAGGAGCCGCACGGCACTGAGGACGGTGCCAGCGAGGTGCACAGCACCGAGGATAGCGCAGACGGGGCCAAGAAACTCAACGGCGCCGAGGATGGCGCCAACAGATGCATTGGAGCTGAAGATGGTGCTGAGCATGCCATCAACACCGAGGTAGTCGAAAACATCCCAAGACTCCGAAAAACAGGATTTGAGGAAAAAGAAGGATGAATACCAGGAGATAGAGACATCGGTGTGGCCCCCTTCGCCGCAGCCGTGTGAGGGGGGGAACACCTAAGCGCGGAGGCGACGGCACCGAAGACGGCGTCACGCAACTAGGGAGGCTCAACTGCCCTACCTGATCTCCCAGAAAACACGAAGGCCCCTGAGTGACCGGGCCAGGTAGCTGGACCAACCTCCGAGCCCACTGCTTCATAAGAGCAGCCCACTGATGAAACTGCTCATCTGAAGACCTACCAGAGGGTGGGGTAGGGCTCCGATGTCGAAGACGTCGGCTTCGAGAAACAGAAGCCGGCGACTCCAAAGGAGGAGACCGGCAACTAACCCCAATAACTGACCGTTTACGCGCAGACATATCAGAGGGCGACCTCGAGTGAAGCCTTCTCTTTTTTGACCTGTTGGCTGAAGAAGAGCTCGAGGCCGAACAGTGCCGGGAGTGCGACCGTTTACTTTTAAGCTTTTGAGGGGACCGCCCACCCCCTTGGGCACTGGACTGTCCATTGTCAGACCCTCCTTCCGGAGAAGGCGTTGTCCGGACCCAGCCCGGCTGACTGAACAGCTTTCATACAAAGCCTCCCTACCATCACCTGACCCGCTCATGGTCGACTCAGTCAATGTTGGCTGAGACTTCTTCTCTTAAATAAGAATAAATAAACTAAGTGATACTTTATTCGAGATATTACTACAAAACAATAAAAACTGAAAAACTATGCTGCTAGTTTGAAGTTTGACTCACGGCGGGCGAGCGACATCGTCACTGAAGTGCACTCGATGGTGGGAAAAAAGGAACTGAGGCGGTCGGAGGGTCAATGCCGGGATAGTCATTACCACATGAGCAGAGGCTCGCGGTGCCACTCCTCGTGGCACCATCTCCGGTGCCGACCCTCTAGCAAAAGAGTTTGCTCCCGCTGGGTCCTAGTGCCTCCGGCGCAGATCCCATTAGTGTGAATGAGTGGTGCAGACTTATGTCCAGGAAGATCCTCCCTTTCCAAGAGAGTGACAACACATCTTGCCAGAAAGCTCCAGGCCCTGAAACGGGTTAGCAGAAAAATGGCAGTTTTGCATGTGTGGGGATGCAAAATAGTCCCAACTCTGGATGACCCCATATGTCGAACCGATCTTTGACAACTGAGGTCAGCAGTTAACACTTGTGCATTTTGGAGTGCAACCTACTTAGCCTGTCTGCCAAGATGTTTTGGACACCAGGAACATGAACTTCTGACAGCTCAAGACCATGTTTCAAAGCCCAAAACCAAACTCACATCACTTCCCTGCAGAGGGGGTAAGGGTGAGTCCCTCCTTGCTTGCTGATGTAGTGCATCATGCAGACATTGTCCATCTATACTAGCAGAGAACCTGGGAACATATGAGTCTGGAAGGCCTGTAGCTCACACAGAACAGCTTACATTTCTATAACATTTATGTGCAAGTTGCTCTCCACTGGGGTTCATGTACCCTGCGTCTGACAGGGGCCCAGATGTGCACGCCAGCCCATCCCGAGGCATCTGTTGGTAGAATTAGCTGAGGGGGAAGCGATCAGGAAAGGAACCCCCTTTAATAGATTGCTGGGTTCCATCCACCACTTGAGCAGTTTGCATACAGGAGAAGTGACTAGAACCCTTTGTTCTAGATTGTCTGTGAGCTGATCCCATTGAACACTTAGGCTTCACTGGGGTATCCTCATGTGCAGTCTGGCCAAAGGTACTGTGACAATGGTTGCTGCCATCAGGCCCAACAGCTGGAGGAATGTTCTGGCTGAAACATACCAGCTGTTGTACACCATCTGTGCCTGGACAAACAGGCACAGGGCCCTGTCCAGGGGCAGGAAAGCTGAGTTCTGAGCTGTGTCCAAGACTGCTCCTATGTACTGCAGGCGTTGACAAGGCGACAGCACTGATTGGGGCATGCTGACAGTAACCCCCAGAGCATCAAACATCTGCCTGGTTCGAACTAAAGTGTGCAGGAGCTGATCCTTGGAGTGGGCTTTCAACAGCTGGTCATCCAGGTAGGGAAAGACCTAAAGATTTTCCCTGTGAAGGGCTGCTGCCACCACTGCCAAGCATTTGGTAAAGACCTGTGGCGCAGAGGACAAGCCAAAGGGCAATACTCTGAATTGGTAATGTTCCCCAGAACAAGAACCTCAAGTGTTTTCTGTAAGGCTTGCAGATTTTGATATGAAGGTAGGCATCCTTCATGACAAGGGAACAGATCCCATCCCGTCTGCAGCAGTGGGAATAGGCCTTGAAGGGTTGCCATTCTGAACTTTTTGTACTCTATGAAGTAGTTCAGGTCCCTGACATCTAGAGTAGGCTGCAGGTCTCCTGTCCACTTTGAGACTAGGATGTACTGAGAGCAGAACACCGTTTTTCTTTGTTCGACGGCACAGCCCCTATGGTTTTCTTTTGAATTTCCTCCAGGAGCACAGGAAGGTATTCTGCAGAATAGTGAGTTAGCACTGGCAGATAATCTGGAGATGAGTCCAAAAATTCCAAAGCATGTCCTTTTGCTATGATTTCTAGAAACCAGGTATCTGTAGTCACCTCCTCCCACTGTGTCAAGTGAAGGGAGAGACAACCCCCTACAACCACCCTGGGAGGTAACGATGGTTTTGGAGTGTACAAGGAGTCAGGCAGAGGTGGTTATAACGATTCCTCCTACACCACCACCTCTAAGGGCTTTTGAATTGGTGCCTTGGGTGTGCAAGGCTCCTGCTCCCTTTCCCCTACCCTGTTTTCTGGTGGATGGACGGTGCCTGGCACCAGCTGGGCGAAAAGGTACCCTTTTCCTGTCCATTGGTTGGGTATAGTAGAGGGACTGCAGTGACTTTAGGTTCCTGCCTAAGGCTTAAAGGTTAGAAAGAATGTCTTAGACACCAGAATCCAATAGTTTATGTCCTCTAAAAGAGGCACTGATAATAGACTGTTGCACGTCATTCACAAACCCTGCCACCCTGAGCCATTACTACCTCCTCAGACAGATGCCCGAGGCAGCAGCCCTGACCGAAGCATCTGAAACATCATAGATCGTGCAAAGCAAATGCTTGCCCACACTAGCCCCAGCAGTGAGAACCTGAAGAAACTCTTGTTGGGGGTGGGGGGGGGCCTCTAACAAGGCTTGTGCAGCTGCCTAATTTTAACATTTCCTTCGAGGACATATGGGTCGTCAAAACGCACTTGTGAAAAGTGATTACTTTTCTATAAAGCAAAAATAAAACAGCAACTATTGCAGCAGTGTTTCCATCAACGGTCTGAGGAGTACGGTCAACAGCAGGAAAAGAACTGAGGAGAGAAAGGGCCGACCATGTTTATGTAGCAGCCGAAGTCTGATGTCCTTGTAGACAGCCCTTGGTGGACTGCTTGCAAAAGTTTCTGTGTGGTCCTAGTGCCTGGTGTCTTATAGTTCCACAGGTGTGGCCTGATGAAAAAATATCCTTGAAGAAGATCATCTATTTTTATACTCATCTATTTGTATCGCTGTAACACTGTAATTAATGTTTTTAAACTGTCAATGAATAAATGCCTTACTTACAATGCTAGACCTGAAAACTAAGCAGAATCCTAATTTACCAACAGGAGTTGTGAAGGAGGAGACAGTTCCTATCAGTGGAAGAAAAGATAAGAGTGCAATGGTGGCAGAGCTGATGGACCACATGGTTGGTGGTAGGACAAGTCAAGCTTAAAAATGTTCCAGTGACAGCATGCACAGTGGAAGACTGCCTTAGTGCTGATAGTGAACTGAATTTTGGTAGGTTTTTTCCCCTCCAAAAATGTTTCTTTATACTATAGCTGTGAATATTACTGTAAATACAGGTTCACTGTCCCCTTGACTTGCATCTACTCAGGCTACCTGTCTACACGTGATGTCACAAAAACCCTCCGTTTTTGATGATATTATTTGCAAAACAACAATTTATGATAAGCAGAAAATTATGATGTCGGGGCAGGCAAGTAGCATGAGGAGAAGTCTAGGGTTACAGTGATTGTAATGTCATACTCATGTGGACTGCTATTACAAAAAAGGGGATGCTGACTCCACAGGACTGGAAATATACGCTGCCAACTGTCTAAAAATGATGTTTTTCCAAAGTTCCAGCAGTTCTTTAGCATGTCTAGTTGCAAAAATGTTCTTTGCATATGTCAGTCCAGCTTTTCTTAAATTGTTTAGAATAATAATGGGTGGAGGACAGCTATTCATGCATTGCAGAGTGTCATGGATAGCTTTTACATGGCACATTTCTAAACAAATCATTTCTCAGTTTTTAAGGCTTCATCTAATGCACTCAGTTTGCCAGCACTTTGCCCTTTTATTGGTAAATATTACAATGGCCACACATGCAAACCTATTAACTGCTTCAGCATACAGGACTCTGGTTTCTTCAGAATTAAATGTTTTATCTCTGGGTAAAACAAAACCAGACTCGTGATTCAATATATGGTAACTGCAGACGTGTGTGTGTAGCATTACAGTAACATTCTATGTGTCAGGATTGTTCCAGTAACATGTTTCATCCCTACACTGAAAATAATGTTGCATTTGTTTTGCCAGGATACACTACACTGAGCAAGGCTCAATTTTCAAGGAGCTGCTGGGTGCAATACTCTAAACCAAACAGAAATACAGTATGTGTTGGCTTTAATTTCTTTATAAGGAAATGTGACCTGAATGGATCAATCATGTTGATGTGATTAAGACAAAAAAAAAATAGATCATCATTCTATTTAGGGTCTATACGATGCATTATCAAACTAGCACTGTAGCTGGCCCACGGGCAAAGCGGTAGGATTACTGCTTGTGGCAGCAGCGGCTAGGGATCAGGAGCTAGCCCAGGTTGCCAGAGGGTCAGCCGGGGGGGAGGAGGATTGAGTGTCCACGGGACGCTCTCCTCCTCCTCCGGGAGGAGGTTGTTGTCCCGCTTGCAACACCGCCACCTGGGTGGAGGTGCAGCACGGAGCGCCAAGTGGGAGGGGAGGGCGTCGGCTGGGGTCCAGAGAGGCGTCACATCTCTGTGTGCGCTCATCACCATCGACCCCCTCTGCAGCCGATGCTCTCAGGAGGGGACCAGAAGAAAAAAATTACTCACCTTAGTAATCTTGTTTCTTCTAAGGGAATCTTACAGTATTGTGACTTATGCAGTATGGTCTCACCATAGGACTGCCCCGGAGCCAAAATGGTTAATAGAACCTATGCAAATTATGGAATGCTAGGCTCGAGCTCGGTTTTCAAATCACTGTCCCTGGTAAACAACTCTAAACCGTCAGATTCTTACGAAGCATACACTAAGCCATTTCTGGACAATATAATAATATTAATAACAATAAGAATAGGAACAACAACCCTCCCATATAATTTAAAAGGAAAAAGACTTGAGGAATTATTCTTCCTTCTGAAAACTTGCCAAATGGCATCACCAAGACTCAAGTCACAGATGCCCAAAAACAAGATCATCTATACCCCCAGGTTTGCAACAATTCTACCACAGCTGTAGTGCAGTGACCACAGGTTTCTAGCAGGGGAGGAAGGGAGGTAGCTCAGAATACAGTAAGATTCCCTTAGAAGAAACAAGATTACTAAGGTAATTTTTTCTTCAAACCCCAGGAAATCTTACTGTATTCTGACTTATGCAGATTACCAAGCAGTGCCTTTGGAGGTGGGCCTATATCCTATTTAGGAAACACAGGACTACTGTGCCAAACCTGGCATCTCCTCTGGCCTGGATATCCAAACAATAATGCTTGGAGAATGTGTGAACTGTCTTCCAGGTTGCAGCTTTGCAAATGTCCACTAGGGGAATATCTCTAGCAGCTGCCACAGAAGCTGCAGTACCCCTTGTTGAATGGGCCCTGAGGCCTGCAGGTGGTTGCCTACCCACCTTGCTATAACAAAGTTGAATACAAGCCACAATCCATCTTGCAACAGATCGTTTTGTGGCAGGCTTCCCTTTTCCCACCTCTCCGTAAGTAAGGAAGAGTTGGGTCCGATCCTGTCTGTGACCCTTTGTGTGGTCCAGATAATAGCTGACTGCCCTTTTCACGTCTAGGCTATGCAATCTGCATTCGCCTGAGGTGGCATGGTCTGTAAAGAAGACTGGCAAAGTAATGGACTGATTGAGGTGGAACTCTCATACTACCTTGGGAAGAAATGTTCCGTTAGTCCTAAGGACTATCTTGTCTCTATGGACAGCAATGTAACCAGGCTCTGTAGATAATGCCTGGAGCTCACTGATCCTTCTGGCAGAAGTAATAACTACCAGAAGAAAAAATTACTCACCTTAGTAATTGCTTTTCTTCTCATGGAGTCTTGCTATATGAGGACCATTGCAGTCATTCCCCACACTTGAACTGCCCCGGAGAGGAAACAGTTAACTCCAGAGTGATCTGGAGTTCCACAGCGCGAGGGCGCTGTTCAAAGCTCTATCTGGCTAGTTTCAAATGAAACTGCCAGGTTCTTTACGGAGCTAAACTAATATAGCAAGTCTGTGTGGAAAACCCTACACCAGCCATTGGTTACCTACCAGTAGTAGAACTAGAATAAGAACAATCACAGAATAATAACAATATTTATTGTTAGGATCACCCTCACAAGACTAATAGGCCCCTCTCCCAAAAGACTCAAGTCCAGAGAGGGACCATCTACCACTTAACAAAAATAGAAATACCTAGTTCCCCAACCCAAAGGAAACAAGGGGGAACTAGAGAGACTAAAATGGCATGACACAGTGCTTGCACTAATTTGCCAACCCCATACCCAAGTAGGGAGTTCTGAGAGGGGTAGGAGGAGGGGTTGTTCTATATAAGAATTTCATGGAGAAGAAGCAATTACTAAGGTGAGTAATTTTTCTTCAAACACCATGAAGTCTTGCTATTAGGACCACTGCAGATTACACAGCAGTACCTCCATGGAGGAGGGTCAGAACCTACTTAGGAAATAGGCTCTGAAGCACAGCTGTGCTAAACGGGCATCCCTCCTGGATTGAACATCCAGGGAGTAATGTTGGTAAAGGTGTGAACTGTTTTCCAGGTAGCAGCTTGACAAATTTCCAAATGGGAATATCTCTAGCAGCCGCTAGAGATGCAGCTGTACCCCTGGTGGAGTGAGCCCTCAGTCCTGAGGGGGTTCCCTACCAGTTTTTGGTAACAGAATTGATACAAGAGACAATCCACCTTGCAATTGTCCTCTTAGTGGCAGGTCTCCCTGCCAACTCTCTCCATAGGTAAGGAAGAGTTGGAGGGATTCAACCTGTGACCCTTGGTATGTTCCATATAGTAGCTTAGGGCTCTTTTGACGTCCAAGCTGTGTAGTCTCCTTTCACCCGAGGAAGAATGTTCAGTGAAAATACTGGGAGAGAAATGGACTGGTTCAGATGAAAATCTGAAACCACTTTGGGTAAAACTTCTGTTAGTCCTGAGGACTACCTTATCCTGTGAAAGAAATAAAATCCTTTTCCACTGAAAGGGCTTGCAATTCACTTATACATCTGGCAGAAGTGATAGCCACTAGAAAAACAGTTTTCCATGTTAAATACTTGAGATCTGCAGAAGAAAGGGGCTCAAAGGGAGGTTGCATTAACTGAGCAATGCAAACATTCAGGTCCCAGGCAGGGGCTGGTTCCCGAAAGGGAGGGTTAGTGTGAAGTAACCCCTTAAAAAACTTGGAAAACACAGGGTGAGAGGAAAGAGAAACAGGCTTCCTCGTGAAACAAAGGCAGAAACAGCTGCCAGATGAACCTTCAAGGTAGCTGGTCTAAGGCCTAGGGAATTTAGATGGGCCAAATAGTCCAGTAAAGTGGCCAAGTCAGCAGATTCTGGCACAATTTGTTCCTCGAACACCAGAAGGAAAACCTCTTCCACTTAGAATTGTAGTGGCTTCTAGTGGAAGGCTTCCTATAGCCTTTAAAATATCCAGGACCCCTTGAGAAAGGTGCAAATCAGCAATTCTAATTCCTCAAGAACCAAGCCTTGAGGTGGAGGGATTTGAGGTCCGGTACCACACTCTCCCTGTGCACAGGTCACAAGTCGTGGGTCCTGGGCAAGGTCAGGGAGGGTGGATTGTCAGGACAGGAGGAGAGGATACCAGGGCTGTCTGGCCCAGTCTGGAGCAATCAGAACCACTTTGCAGGGCTGAGTTCTGATTTTCACCAATACCCTGAAGAGAGAGGGAAGGGGAAAGCATATAGGAATTTCCTTTCCAATCCAGCAGAAAGGCGTCCAGGGGACTGAGCCCAGCACTGGAGGCCTGCAACAAAACAGAGGAAGTTGATGGTTGTCTAGGGCTGCGAAGAGATCTATCTGAGGGTGCCCCATCTGGCAAAGACCGACCCCAATACCTGAGGATTCAGAGACCATTCGTGATGGCCCTGGGAAATCCTGCTGAGAGCATCCGCCAGGACATTGTCCTTTCCTGGAAGGTGAATTGTATCAGGGAGGTGTTTAGGAGTAAGCCAGAGACCACAACTTCATTGCTTCGTGCACAAGGCTGATGACCGAGTGCCCCTTGCTTGTTGGATGTACCACATTGTTGTGGTGTTGTCTGTCCTGATTTGAACTACTTTGTTCTGGACAACAGTTGCAAAAGCCTGAAGAGCTAAAAGAACAGCTCTGAGTTCCAAAAGATTGATGTGGAGCAGAGATTCCTGGGGGGACCACACTCCTTGAGTGGAAAGGTCGCCCAAGTGAGCCCCCCACCCTAACAGGGAGGCATCCGTGGTGAGGGTGAGGGAGTGAGAAACGGGTATAAAGGGAACCCCTTGAGTAAGATTGCTTTGATCCTGCCACCACTGAAGGGCCAGGATCAGGGTTTTGGTCACCGGGACTAATTTGGTAAGGGGTTCCCTCCTTTGAGACCAATAGGACCTCAAGTGGAACTGGATGTCCCTCATCTGAAATCTTGCTCCTGCACGACAGCTGTGGAAGCAGCCATGTGCCCTAGGAGTTGCAGAAAGTGCCTTGCTGGTCGAGAGACCCGCAGGGAAGGAGGATGCCAGGGCAATGAGCCTGTCCACTCTTTCCGAGGGGAGAAATGCCCTGGCTAACTTTTGTGTTCAATTCTGCACCTATGAAAGTTAGAACCTGAACAGGTTCCAGAACTGACTTTTGTAAGTTCAGCAGGAATCCCAGGGAAGTGAGAAGCTGCTGGGTGACTTGCAAGTGGATTTACCTGATCTGGAGACTGACCCACTATGAGCCAGTCGTCCAGGTAGGGAAACACAGCAATCCCTTGCTTCTTTAAATGAGCCACTACCACAGCTAGACATTTTGTGAATACCCTTGGAGCCGAGGTTAGGTCAAGGGCATTGCTCTGAACTGGTAGTGGCCAGAGAGCAGTTCGAACCTGAGGTACTTTCTGTGAGAAGGCCTGATCATGACATGAAATAGGCGCCCCTGAGGTCCAGGGAAGCTAACCAGTCCTCTGGCCTCAGGGAAGGCAAAATCATTGCTAGAGTTAACATTTTGAACTTTGGTTTCAATAGATGTTTGTTCAGGTACTTTAAGTCTAAGATGGGCCATTCTCCTGTCTTTTTGGGGTAAGAAAATATCTTGAGTACAGTCCTCGCCCTGATGGCAAGGGGGACCTTTCCACTGCTTTGCAATCCAGAAGGAAAGAAACCTCTGCTTCCAAAGCAAGGGCTTCTGAAGAGTTTGCAGGTGGAAATTGCCTGGCTCCCATCTTTGGGAACTGTTTGAAGCTGAGAACCAGGCCCTGGCTTACTACTCCAGAACCCACCTGTCCGAGTTAGGGACAGCCAGTTCTGGCTGAAATAAGCCAACCTGCCCCCACTGGTACAGGAGATCGGCCCTGGCACCCCATCAGGGTGCCTGCTTGGCAGCAGCTTTAGGCTGAGGGGAGGGCGACTGTCTACCTGTGCCCTGCCTACCTCTGCCTCTGAAAAACCCTCTGTGAAAAGCAGAGGAGGCTTGAGATTGGTAAAGGGCCTGTGGAAAGGCCTACCCTTACCCTGGGGCATGCTTTGTGGAGTGGCATGCCTTCCTTAGCTTGGGCACTTTGTAGGTAGTTCTATATTCATCCATCTTTTTCATATAATTTTCCGCTTGATCACCAAACAGAGAATTTCCTCACAGGAAAATCCATAGCCTTTGACTGAGTATCTTGGGACAGATTAGTGCATCTGAGCCATGCCAACTCACGGAAAGCTACAGAAGTGGCCATGACCCTAGAGGAAACATCATTAACATCAACAGCAGTATGAAATTGAACTTTAGAGGCTTCAATGCCATCAGCAGCCACTTGTTCCAACTCACTAGCCAGCTGGCCCTGGGCCTGCTTGGCTAACTGCAATATAGTGTCCCATCTAGATTTCTGATATCTAGCCACAAGCCATATAATTAGCCTGCCTGAGTCCCAAAGAAGCTGCCATATATTGTTTTTCTCCATGGCATCAATCTTCCTGGAATCCTTATCAGGAGGATGTGAGGCCAGGGAATATTAGCCTTGTCACAGGCTGCAGCTTGCACCACACCTACATGACTACACTGCTCAGAGAGGAAGTCTGTATCAGGGCCTGATAAGGTATACCTTCTGTCCATTTTTATCTACAGGAGGGACAGAATGAGGATTTTAAAATCTTTGTTGTTTGCTTCCTAAATGACTTATGCAAAGGAACAGACAACCTCCTAGACTCTGGAATATCCATCATTTCAACATAATCAGGCTCCTCTTGCTCATCCACAGCCTCTTCTAAAGGAAGCTGAGGTTTCTGCAACCTTTGTAAAACATAAAAAGAGAAGGGACTCAGACAGCATAGGGGGAGATTCTAAAGGTCTATCTGGAGAAATGTCCGGTTCAATGGGCATGTCCAGACCTTCCCAGTCACAAACATATTGATCAAATTCCTCCTCCCCCTCATGTGGTTCATAAAAATCCTCAACATCATAATCCTGAACCACTGGGACTGAACGAGCCACCCTTTTCCCAGATGCAGGGGGTTCGACAGATCCCTGAGACAAAGATTGGACAATCTGAATGGCTTTAGTTATCTCTGCAGCAGTTGGAGACAATTTGTACTCCAGACCTGCTGATTTCTTTGTCTTTTTGCTGGGACTGGTTCCTCTGAACCAGCCTTCCTTTGCCCGAGGAAGTCTCGCCCTGGTCAGAGGGCACTCCCTCTGGTCCAGTGGGTACTGGACCGGCTGGCCATCCGGTCAGCGGACTCTTTTGGCTTCTCGCCCTGAGCCGCCCAATCTCTTTCCAGGGTGGCTGCAGGAAATTTTACACACCTGGCAGTCTGACAGGAGGTGGTCAGCCCTCAGACAATAAACACAGTGGTGTGTGGGTCAGCCTTGGCAAAGACTTCCCCACAGACATCACAGTGTTGAAACCCAGTGGGCCCGTTTTTTCTTTTGGGTTTCTCAGACATAATGCCAGCCTAACCAAAAACTTGCCCTTTAGATGGCAGTGCCAGGCAAGACACCCTTATCGGTTCCTAACCGTGTCACGGGTATCTGAAAAAACCCCAAATAAAAGTTAGGTTTTTTTAGAACCGATAAGAACCGGGAACCGCACTCTAAAAGCCCAACCAAACAGTTTGACACATATATTTTAACAAACCGATCGGTTCAAAACCGAACCGATAATGAATTTCCACACAGACTTAATTTCTGTACTTACGGTTTACCAGATAGAGCTTTTAACCGAAATGCGGTAAAATAAATACTTTTTGCCGGTTCCAATGAACCGAAAATACTCGCTTGAACCGAGAAATGAACCGAGCTGAAGGAGCTGATCTCCGGAGCGACTGTTCAGTGAAGCGGAGTAAAGAATCTGACAGTTTCATTTGAAACTAGCCAGATAGAGCTTTGAACAGCGCCTTCGCGCTGTGGAACTCCAGATCACTCTGGAGTTAACTGTTTCCTCTCCGGGGCAGTTCAAGTGTGGGGAATGACTGCAATGGTCCTAATATAGCAAGACTTCATGGTGTTTGAAAGACTGTTTTCCAAGTCACATACCTGAGGTCTGCTGTGGATATGGGCTCAAAGGAGGGCTGCATAAGCTGTGCAATGCAAATATTCAGATCCCACAAGGGGGCAGGTTCCCTATGTGGTGGATGCAAATGTAGTAACCCTTTAAAAAGTTTCTTGAACACTGGTTTTGAAGCACGTCTTACCTGCTGATAGATAAGCTGAGACAGCTGCCAGGTGTACTTTCAAGATGGAAACAGTTAAACCAGTGGAGTGCAAATGAGCCATATAATCCAGGACTATAGAGAGATTAGCCTCAGTGTGATCCACGCCCTTGCCCTGACACCAAAAAGAAAATCTTTTCCATTTAGATGCATGGGTTTGTTTGGTGGAAGCCTTTCTGGAGACTCTCAGTATATCCATGACTGCCTCTGAGAGATGCAAGTTTGCATACTCTAAGTCCTCAAGAACCATGTTTTGAGTCTGAGGGACAACAGGTTGGGGTGCATGATCCTGCCCTGAGAGGATGACAGTAGGTTGTACCTCCTGGGGAGACTGACTGGCTTGGTTACTGACAATGATAGGAGCATGAAGTACCAAGGTTGTCTGGCCCAATCCGGGGCAATGAGGATCACTGAAGCTGGTTGAAGCCCGAGTTTGATTAGTACTTTCAGCAACAGAGGAAAAGGATGCAGGAACCTCCCTGTCCAATCCAGCAAGAGTGCATCCAGAGGAATTGTGCCCCTGAAAGGTGGCCTGCAGCAATACTGAGGGAGCTGGTGATTGTCTGGGGCTGCAAACAGATCCATTTCTGGGGTGCTCCATCTCCTGAAAATGGTCTGTAAGACCTGTTTGTTCAATGACCACTCGTGGTGGTTCTGGTTTATTCTGCTGAGAGCATCCGCCAAGACGCTGTCCTTGCAGGTGGACAGCCGAGAGGAATACACCTAGGGAGTATGCCAAGGTCCAAATTTTCATTGCCTCTGTGCACAGAGGAGTTGACCTTGTGCCCCCTTGTTTATGTAGTACATGGTGGTTATGTTGTCGGTTCTGACTTGTACTACCTTCCCCTTGATCTGAATGGCAAATGACTGGAGAAACAAAAGAACTGCCCTGAGTTCCAATAGGTTGATATGCAGGAGAGATTCCTGCTTTGTCCATAAACCGTGAGCACTGTGGTCCTCCAGATGTGCTCCGCACTCCAGCAGGGATGCATCTGTGGTTAGCACCAGGGAAGGGACCTGTTGCAGAAAGGGTACTCCTTAGCTGAGGTTGCTTCTTTCTTGCCACCACTGCAGGGTTTGAAGAAGAGTGGCTGTCACTGGGAGTAATTTTGAAAAAGAATCCCTCTGTTGGGACCAGTGTTCCCTTAGGTGAAACTGGATGTCTCTCATCTGGAACCTTGAGCCTAACACAGTAGCTGTGGAGGCTGCAGTGTGCCCTAACAACTGTAGGAAGTGCCTTGCTGGCCTGGAGACATGAAGTGTGAAGGAATTGGCTACCTGGATAAGGTTGTCCACCCTGTCTTGGGGTAGGTAAGCCATTCCCTTTATTGTGTCCAGGTCTGACCCTATGAACTTTAGAAGCTGAACTGGTTCTAGTACAGACTTTTTGTGGTTCACTAAGAACCCGAGAGAGGACAGAGTGTTTTGTTGTTATTGACAAAGCCTCTCTCACATGTTGGTTTGAATGGCCTACTATGAGCCAGTCGTCTAGATAGGGTAACACTTTCACCCCTTGACACCTCTACTGCCACAGCCAGGTACTTTGTGAACACCCTTGGAGCAGATATCAGACCGAAAGGCACTGCCCTGAATTGGAAATGGTAGCCTGAATCTGAGGTACTTTCTGTGTGACCTTCTGATTGGAATGTGAAAATAGGCGTCTTTGAGATTTAAGGAAGCTAACCAATCCCCCTGCCTTAGGGTAGGGAGTATGGTAGCTAGGGTGACCATTCTGAATTTTGGTTTTGTCAGATGCTTGTTCAAGTATGTGAGGTCCAGGATGGGTCACCACTCCCATTTTCTTTGTTGTGAGGAAGTATCTGGAATACAGCCCCTTCCCTCTTTGGGAGAGAGGGGCTGATTCCACTGCATTTAACAGCAGTAGGCTTGAAACTTCCATCTCCAGCAAAGCTGTTTCTGAGGGAGGAGGATTTGAAGGCTCTTGACCTCAGCTTTGGCAAGGCCTTGAAGCTGAGAACAAGTCCCTGACCCACCACTTCCAGGACCCACTTGTCTGTGGCAATGTTTTCCCACTCCAGAAAATAATGGGCCAGCCTGCCCCCTACTGGAATTGGGGAGGTGACCCAAGCTGTCCCCTCAGGGAGTCTGCCTGGACTGAGCTACAGGCTGAACAGAGGGGCTAGTGCGGCCATTACCTCTCATACCCCTACCCCTGAAGCATTTCCTGGGCTGGTACTGGGGAAAAACTTGAGACTGGAAGAAAGGCCTGTAAGGATTTCTACTTCTGCCAGCCCTTGCATGGTTCTTTTGGAGGTTGGCAGCCCTCTCCTTAGCTGCTGCACTTTTATAGGCCACCTTGTACTCATCCATTTTTTTCATATATGCCTCTGTTTGGTCCCCAAACAGACATAAAGGGTCACAAGGGAAATCCATTGCCTTGTTCTGAGTAACCTGAGTCAGGTTTGTAGTCCTGAGCCAGGCAAACCTCCTCAAAGATACAGAAGATGCCATGTGTCTGGATGCAATATCGTTAACATTCACTGCCATCCTGAATGGAGTTTGAGAGGCTTCAGTGCCCCTTTTTGCAGCTTCCTCCAGGTCAGCAGCCATGGGAGGAGGGTCTGCCTTGGCAATTTCCAGGACAGTGGCCCACATGTTCTTTTGGTACCTGGCTATGTATGCCATATAAGTAGCTTGTCTTATAGCCAGGGAAGATACTAAATACATTTTCTTTGTGATGGAATCCACCCTCCTACAATCTTTTTCTGGTGGATGGGAAACCAGAGGGATGCCAGCTTTGTCACAAGCTGTAGCCTGTACCACTCCTTCCTGACTGAGATATCCAAAAAGAAAACCAGCCCCAGTCTTGACCACCCAATACTTTCTGTCAGCCTTCCTGTCTGTGGGGGGAACAGAAGTAGGGTTTTGCAGTACCTTCATGGTCTGCTTTTTTAATGATTTGTGAAGAGGGAGAAGTAACCTCTTTGATGGTGGGACATCCATCATTTCTTTATAATCCTCTTCCTCCTCATCCTCAATATTTTCCTGGGATGGGAGGTCGAGGGACTGAGCCACTTGCTTCATGAAAGCAAAATAAGAAGTAAAATCCTCAGTTCCCTTATCAGGGGATTCTGGCCTATGAGGATCAAGGGAAATGGGATTGATATGGTCCCCATAATCCTCATCTTCATCAGGCTCCATGCCAAAACCATCGCCCCCAAAAAGATCCCCACCTTGGTCGGTTAAACCGTGGGTTGACTGTGAACCGAGAGTTTGGGTAACCAGTTGCTTTCCAACCAGGACCGAGGACTGCAAGGACTGAATTATTTTAATCACATTAGTGATCTCCTCAGCTAGAAAGAATCATGGTTTGTTTCAGTTGCGGTTCCTGGTGCTTTTCCTTCCTCTTCCTTTTTACTGCGACGGCTGGTTCAGCAGCCTTTTCAGCAGTACACTTTTTAGCAGAGCTATCGCCCCTGTCACAGGGCAGCCCCTCCGGTTCATCCGGTTGTTCGACGGATGGGTTAGCAGCCTTTTCAGCCATTTTTTCCCCTCAGTCTTTTCGATCTCCTATCAAGAGCAGACCGAGGAAAATTAGAGCAAAGTTCACAATCTGCCTGCAAGTGGTCAGACCCCAGACAGAATAAACACACTAAATTTAGCAAACAGTTCCCCGTACTCGGTACAGTGCTGAAAACCAGTGGATCCTGTTCTCTTTTTTGGCTTCAGTGACATGGCCCAGTTACAGAAGAAAAAAATAAAGAACTAGGTGGGCCAAGCGTTCCTTATCTGCCGTCAAATTCTATGTTTCTTTCTTTTTTTTTGGGGTTGTTAAACCTAACACAGGAAAAAATTAAAATGCTGTACCTACCGTAATTCTTGATCTTTCTGTGTATCTTCACCATTCGTCACAGTTGGGTATGTGGCTGAGGGTCACAACCCTTGAGACTCTTTTTTTTTTTTGGATGGGTGGGCCAGGTGGCGTAGCACTGCCCTCGAGGTCGATGCCACGCGTGGCGCCTGGGTTGGTCGGTAGCTGTCGCTGCCCTGCCCCTCCCGCCAGTGCAGAGTCACCGTACAGTAAGAAAAACAAGAGTGGGATAAGAGAGTCCAAGGGACAGATAAAGGAAAAGATATATTAAACAAAAGGAGAAATAAACAACCAAGAAGACAGACGAGGGAGAAGCTAAAGGGGATTGGGAGGGGCCCCAATCTCTGGAAGAGGAAAAGGAAAGAGAGGTAAAGGGAAGGAGAATTAAGTGGGAGGAGAGAGTACAAACCAGGGCTAGCGGTCTGGTCCCCTGGCTCTAGATGGATGACTGCCCAGGAGTAGTTAGGAGCCTGGTAAGGCTGGCAAGATTTAAGGCACGGAAGTCTGACCAAGCCGTACTCCAGCAAGAATGACTTTTAGAGTCGTAGATTGAAGAGGGGAGGGGTACCAGGAGCCAAGGGATGTCCTCTCCCCTACCAAAAAAAAAAAATAAGAGGAGGGGAGGAAAACCCCACCTCTAAAAGAAGTAAAAGGATTAAAGGGAGAAGAGATGAGGCAATTCTCCACATCCTTCCCCTGAAAGGGGTAGGAGTCAAGGTAATGAGGAAGGACAGCCCCACCTGACTCCCTCCTCCCACCCAAAGGCTGCAGGAAAAAACAACCCCTGCGTGCCCGAGGGTCTCCCCACCCCTCACCAAACAGGAAGGGGGGGGAAGAAAAGGGCACACAGAGGGAGGAGGACCAGAGACCGAAGCCCCAGGGGGATGGAGGGTGGGATTCGTGATGAATGGTGAAGATACAGACAGATCAAGAATTATGGTAGGTACATAATTTTCATAATCTTATCTGTGTCAATCTTCACTATTCATCACAGTTAAGTGAGTACTGAGCCCCCCCCGAAGGGGCCCGAGACCCTAAGGGACTAAGTCCCTTAGCTCCTGGTGGGGGAGTAAACACTGAGAGGGGGAACCCCTACGGGCCCGGTGTGGCCCGAGACTGGGGAGATTGAGACGGGGACCCCGCGGAGGGGGCAGGAGGTTGCGCCGACAGACGCTGCCTCACTCTACGGGAGAAAAGGTGGGTTCTCCAGTAAGCAGAGGAAATCACCCTACGCCGAGTCAAGGGTGACAACCGGGAAAGACGTAGCCATGCCGTCCGCCTAGTGCAGATCGCTGTCCCTATGACCCTAGAAGCTACCTCGCTGGCATCTTAAGATGCCGCCGCTTGGTGCCTTGCTAGCTCCAGGCCACGCGCACAGAGTGCAATGACTTGTCTGGTTACCTTTAAATCAGGCAAGGAGGCTAGGAGTGGACCTAGCCTGAACCACAAGAACCTATCATAGGAAGCATAGTGGGCCTGATGAGCAGAAATTGACAGTAGCAACTGTGCCGGGTAGAAGGTCCTCCTCCCCCAGAAGTCAAAATCTGCAGAATCTTGATCTGGGGGCCAGTCATGGTGGAGGGCTCGAAGCCCATCGGGTGTGTCCAGCTGCGTCAGTCCTGACTGAGGATGAGGCATATGACCTGGAGACTCCAGAGGGGCACAATACCTCTGGCTCAGATCCCTAGGGGCTGGGACTCTGGAAAAGGGTCTTTGCCAAAACCGCAATGACACCTCCTGGAAAGAAGCAGGCCAGGCGGGCACCACAGGGGTGGCCACACTGAAATCGCCTAAAAAGGCACGCGTCAAATGCTCCAGATTGTGCTGAGGGGTGGGTAGGGTGATACACAGGTCTTCCATCATCCTCACGAGGAAACGCTGATACTCAGCAAGATCAGCAGCAGGGGAGATGTGGATGGAAGGTTCCTCTCCCCCAGAAGAAGGATGAGGAAGCGGAAGACCTTGGAGATCCAGAGGTTGGCTGCTCAGGGGGAGGGTGGAACACCCGCTCGTCCATGGCCCTTACATAAGTAGGGAAGCGAGCAGCTGCACCCCTGAACTGCTCCCAGGAGAGAGGTCCCGTAGTACCACAAATGCCTGGGACAGCAGGAGATGGTGACAGAGGAATGGGGGCTAGGGCCACTACAGAAAAGGACCATCCTCTGTCCGGGCAAGAGAGCACACCAGAAGCCTCAAGGGAAGGAGAAATTCCAGGAAGCCGAACAGCCAATCAACCATGCTGGAACTGCCTCGACCGCGCCCAAAAGAATCCCCCCTGTGAGGTGACCAGGACTGTGTAAACCCAGAAGGACGGTCCATTCCCTCCAAAGACCAGGACCCTCGCAAGGAGACTGAGAAGGAAGGGCGGGGGTCCCCGCTCCGACTCCTCCCTGAACAAGGGTTGGTCCCAGAAAAGGGTTGCCATATCGAACCTTGACCCTTCAACCCCTCAGAGTCCAAAAGAGCCCTCCGCCTCGCAAACGGCAGCTGACAACCCTGATCAGTCCCCGAGGAGACCACCCATTGAGTAGCACCCTCCCCTCCCGAGGGCACTCTGGTCGGCCCTAAAGTTGGGTGATCCAGGCACACTACATGAGGAGGTAACCCAACTGAGGGGGCAGAAAACCCTCCAAGCCTAGGCTGCAGGGCAATAGTGGCCTGGACCACTGCCTGCTGGTCAGCACCCCAGACTGGGGGCTACCGCCCGCTCCTCAGAGGGAGGCTGGTTCCGGACAGCCCAAGTAACTACCAGGGTATCCATGTGGGCTGCCAACTCCAAAGAGTCGGACAGCTGGTCCGAACCAGATTCAGAGTCCACCTCCGAAGAGGTAGAGACCGAAGTCTGGTGCCAGATCATATGCAGACGCCTGCTCCTGTCTGGACCGAGGGAGGTGCCAGTCCGGGTGTCCACACCAGAGCCAGCACCAAACTCCCCCATGGCACTGTGAATGGCGCCCAAGGAAGAGATGGCGCCGAGAGTTGCAGCAGAAGCTGAGTTGATGTCCGCCATGGCGCCACCCCCCACAGTGCCGCAACAGCACCGGGTCAGGGACAGCACTGACAGCGGCCACCAACAGCTCCCTCTGCGCCGCCAGCAGTGCCGAGAGGACACCTCCCACAGTCATAGGAGCCTGGCCGCTGCCGCTAGCAGCACCAGAGCTAGACACGGCACCGTCCCCAGCCTCAGTGCCGCCACGGGCGCCGAGATGAGAAACAAGTTAAAGTTGGCACCACAGAACTTCCCATGGTGCCGCAGTGCTATCGGCACCGTGGAATGGCATCGGCAGCAGAGACAGCGCCGAGCGGTAGACCGGCGCCAACCACGGTGCCATCATGGCCCATAGCACCGCCGAATGCCACTTGAGGCCCAAACGCACCAACGGACAGCATCAAGGATGGTGCCAACCCAGGACTTCCAGCCCGAGGAAATGACACCAGGAGCCTTCACCACCCACCCGCCTCCAGGGGAACGGACTTGGCCTCCTGCACTGCAGAAGGTGCTTCTGCCACGGTGAGGCTACAAGAAGTGGAAGCCCCCTCCTCCGCGGTCCGTATAGAACTGGGAGGGGACCCGGAGGAAAGGCCAAGAGACCGCGGCTTGGCCCGTCGAGTGCATGCCCATCCCCTGAAAGTCGTCGGAGCTCATCCAACTTTCCATGCGTGCTGTTCCAGGACACGACGATTCATAGAGAAACAGGCGTCGCACTAATCCATGTTGTGAAGCAGGCCAAGGCATGTAAGGCAACGATCATGCTGGTCGGTAACTGAGTACTTGCGGCTGCACAGGCACCGACGCATGGGAGGCTGCCCCACTTTCAGTGACTTTTTGCCCCCCGACCTAGACATGATCGATGGAAAACAATTAAAAAACAGACTTGATGTCGCTGAAAATAATAAAGGAACAGTCTTACCAAACAGCGGCATCAAGTAGGGTGAAACAGAACCGGCAGGTAGACTCGGTGTCGACAGATGGAGACTAGGCTCAACGTAGTTGCTTGGAGCTCCTCATGAGGTGCAACCTCTCGGCCGGAGACGAAGAACTGGCGGGAGGGCAGGGCATACACTAACTGTTAATCTGTGAGCGCCACACAGCAAGGCCGGCCTTGGAGGGCTGCGTCGGCCCGCCCATCAAAAAAAGAAAAAAAAGAGCTCCTGTGGGGTTGTGACCTCCGGCCACATACCCAACTGTGATGAATGGTGAAAACTGACACACATAAGATCCAGGAGTTACCCTGGGTTTTAAAATTTATGACAAGACCAGGAGTTACCCCGGTAAAATTTCACTATGTAACCGACTATACTGAGTCGGAGGGAAATTTAACAAAATTACGAATAAATGATAAAAATAAAGAAGGGATGTGTCGGGTTTCTCCCAGTTAAGGAACAGGGGAGAAAGAACGACTACTTATCCCAAACACTAAAAATCTAAACAAATACTACCTGAAAACCAAGGACAGTGAAAAGAATATCAAATAAAATAATTTTACTAGTAAAATAACATTTTTCAAGTGATGAAGGAGAGCTGTCTGGAGACGCTCTTATTGAGGCAAGCGGAGTAAAGAATCTGACGGTTTAGAGTTGTTTACCAGGGACAGTGATTTGAAAACCAAGCTCGAGCCTAGCATTCCATAATTTGCATAGGTTCTATTAACCATTTCGGCTCCGGGGCAGTCCTATAGTGAGACCATACTGCATAAGTCAGAATACAGTAAGATTTCTTAGGGTTTGAAATGGAAAAATACCGCACTGCCAAGCCAGACGACGTGACCCTGCGGTGGTCGGGACCGATGGCAGGAGGCCTGACACAATTGGTGATTGGGGGAGTTGACCCCCCTCCCCCTTCCAGGGGGAAATTCCGCGGTAGCATGGGGGCCAAAGACTCCCAGTGACTGGCCGCACTGCGGGGTCCCAAGAGCCAGGTAAGGCAGCGGAGAGGAAGGGGCATAAAATATATATATATATATATATATATATATATATATATATATAAAACTAGCACTGTAAATGATGCCTCCTGATTATCTGAGACCCATCTGAATATTAGGTGTGTGAAGTTAACTTCACGTGAAATAGCTCACTATGCAATTCCTGTAGTGCCAGCAAATTGGCCACTTCGTGCTATGTCACGATTTGCACAGTAATTCAACACTCCATGGTAAAAAGTCATGAAACTAGCAAATTAGTACAATTCATGCAGTACCTCACAGGTGCACACCTTTGCAAAGCAGATTGCTACTCGAAGTTGCAAAGTATGTAAAGCACAACACAAACTGCAAAGTTTTTTGTTTCTTTTATATAGCTATTTGGTCCCTGTCGCCTCCTCCTGCCAACTGGCGACGGGGTTACATATGTATTTTTTTTTTAATTTTCTTCCCTGCCCCCCCCCAGCACACGGCCATGCGAGCATGTGGAGGCATGCTTCACACCCCATGGCACCAACTCAGCCCCTTTCACCTCCCGTTACTTTTCCCGCCCCCTCTCCACCTACGCTACCCACTGGAACTCCACCCGGTGGGAGTTGAACTACAGGGGGGGTGGCATCCCACCCTCACTGCCCTCAGGAGAGGAGAAGAGAGCTTCCCACTGGCATGCTCAATCCTGCTCCACCCTACGGCCCCCCCACACTGGCACCCCGACCACCCGAGGTCAGCATCCAGCGCCTCAACCCTTGGCGCCAGTGGGCCAACCGAAACTGTAGTTTTTAACTATGCAAAGAGCTTGTGAATACTACACAGTATACACACAGGTCTCACACATGAGCCCCTGTCCATTGTTAAGCAGGGTGTGCTCTCATGGTGGTTTGCAAGATTTTTAAAAATGATTTTCAATTAACCATAAAGTGTTTTAAAACATCTTACCACATTTTATAATAGTGATAAGGCTACTCCAAGGAGTGGGTTACAATCAGTAATTTCACATTCATGGCAAATCACACTCACCTTTTCAGCTTGTCTGGTTCTGTGCAAGGGGGACCACTTTTGTTACCCATCTCCATTATCCCTTACCACTTAATTATCTTACATGCACATTGTATTACTATGGAAAATTACATTTACTGAAGGAAAATATGAAAGTTATTGTAGTACACAAACAAAACAAAATTACTTCACTGCACCAACCTCAGTCTGTACATTTTCTGGAGAAATCTGCTTCGTAAAAACAATGGCAGGAGCAGCAATGATTCTTACAGAGAAATCGGTCAGGATTGGGGTTAAAATTGCTCTGCGTTCTTGGTGCCGTCGTATGCTAGAATGGAAGAAACCAATTCAATAAACAGGTAAGGTGAAATAGCAGGAGGCCAACAGTATTGAGCTGGCCAGTCAATGCACATCAAATTTAGCCAGGTGACGCAACCAATGTGTTCAACAGACCCCCTCTCAGCTAATACTACAGATTTGATTTACTTATATGTTGGACTATTTTAACATGTGATTTTATACACATGGGCATACAACCCTTGGTAAAAGACAAAACCTTCACTGAAGGCTCAACAAGGAATAGGTCTTCCCAGTAACAAAGTTCAATATTTATCTTAAAATGCAGATGGCTTCCACTTGTTTCTTCTTGGGAGGAACTGTTTGTAGAGACATTAACGCTTCATCCTCTGCTGAGACATCTGAAGTGGTAGTTGTCATTTTCCCATCTGCAACAAATTGCAGCTGGCTATAGAGCCACTTATGATGTTGTACACTCAAGTAACACTTCTCCTAAGTAAGTGTACTATAAATAATCAACAATAGTCTGTCCCAGTATGTTACAGTAATACTAAATAGAAAACTAAATCATCGGACTGGGTGGTAAGTCTGTGCCACTTTATATTTTGCAGGATAGTGTAGTGTTGGAGGTTCACTAGACAGTCATCTTGTGGGCTGGAAGGATGTAGATTCTCAGTTTAAATAAAATCTTTGTATTAAAGAAGGAATATGGCACATTTCATATAAATGCAAACCAGAAATAGTTGCAGCAAGCAGTCATTAGGCACATAGGGAGGGTAAGTGAGACTGAGGCAAAAGAACAGCCATGGAGATTAAGCACCGGGGAGTTGAGTTTGTACATTGCCTGAAATTATTGACTTTCAACACAAGACAACCGTTACTATTTGTATCAGGTATCATTTTTCTTTCCTATTTGCTAATTAGAAGATTTTCTACCTGACAGTACCAAAGAGTTGAGGAGAAGTTCTCTACCAGAAGGCTCACATGTCTAGTTATAGTCCCCTTACACCTCATTAGCCTTGTGACATCACTGGTGAACAAGAAGAGCCACTCCCTTCAGCCAGACTGTGACGCCAGTGATGTCACAAAGAATGAAGCCACAATGCTGGTGTGATATGAAAAGGAAAACACACTACGAGGTATATCTGAACATGTCAGTCTCGAAAATCACGGAACTCACCCCAGTACATGAAATAACTGCTGTGCACACTCAAAGTAGATGCAATAAATAACAGCAGTTTACTGGGTACAGCAAAATAGAGCAGTGTACCTCATGCAGGAGGCAAAGTGACTAATGTTTCAACCCTTCGGTCTTATTCACACTTTGAAAGCGACCCGAAGGGTTAACGACAATCACTTTGCCTCCTAAGTAGTACACTGCTATTGCTGTGCCAATAAACTACTATTGTTCTACTGTAGTAATACTACAACAATTCGATGCTGAAGGTAATCGTATTTACCCTATTTGCCATAGTTTCACGCTGGAAGTTCACTCTCTGCTGGCGGCTCTTTTCAATTGTGTACACTTGAACATGTGCTGTGGAAGCAAACTATGTTCTGTACATGTTCTAATATATCTCCCTTAGGGCAGCAGGCGAAGTTGTGTGCTGTTAGGAGAGTTTGCTTTGCTCAAATTTCTAAAATGGGGGTCACTTATTCCTAAACATATTACACAAATACGTAATTCTACTGATGCAAACCCCTCATCATGTCTTTGCTCTTTTAAATGGATTATACTGAATGTATATTTTTAATAAGTAAATTTATGCAATGTTTTATTGAAACATTTTGCACTTTGTACCTTAATAACAAGGACTTGCTTGCAAATTAGCTTTGGCTTAATCTGAACTTTCCTGGTAAACTAAAATCTGAATACAGCTGGTTGTAAATTTAGGAAGTATTTGTTTTAAGTTTTAATAATAATCAGTATGGGATTCCTAGCTCAACTGTGGAGTCTAACCAAACCCCCAGTTATTTCTACTGTATCTATCAGTACTTGAAGGTAGTTTGTGACATGGCAATTCTTACAGTTATCTTCTAATTATTCAATTTTTGTTTTGCTCCAAAAAATCATAATCTTTGTTTTATCTAAATTTAGGAGATGTTTGTTTACTGGTTTTCTAATACTGCACAATAAACTAGCCCTATCCTCTCTTTACTTAGTCTCTACATTCCCCACAGTAATTTACTGGGGAGTGGAAACATTTATTTATTTTGCTTTTGATTTCTAGGCATGCTCACTGGTACAAAGTGCCTTGTAGAGCAGCAACCCAGGACAATGGGTACAATGAAAAATTTAACACAGAATTACACAAACTTTCATCATATTAACAAAGCTATATATAGCAGAAAAGTACAGCATAGAGTCAGGTGACACATGAACATACGTTTTCTTTAGACAGGTATTCTTTCAGTTTTGTTCTGAAGTCAGTGGGAGACTTTATTGATCTGGCTTGCATAGGGAAGGATTCCCGTGTGACATGGAAACATGAAACATCCTCCCACTCCACAAAGGAGGTCATCCCCCTCCAGTGGAAATTACCACCCCATCTCCTTCTTCTGCACTGGACAAAGTGCAGGAAAAACATGTGCTTTCTCATCTCAATGCCTATCTTAAAGGCATTGTAACCGCACTCTCAGTCGGGCGGTAGAAAGGCGCGCGACGATTGGCCGAATGGCCACAGCTGACTGAAACCGAACGGGTATTAAGCCAGACATAACGCCCGTTCGGTCAGTACCAGCTGTGGCCATGGAGGCACCGGAGGGTAGCAGCCCGCTGGGTCAGTACCCAGATTGGCCAGGAGGCAGAGGGTGCGCACTGAGCAGGCAAGAAACAGCGCAGAGGTGCCATCGGGAGCGCGCGGGGGAGCAGCGGCAGAGAGGGACAGCAGTGATTGAGCAGCAAGGAAGTGGCCAGTAGAGTCGATGCAGTGCCCCCCTCCGAATCAGAGGATGTGAGACACAGGACGGGGTGAATGGAAACAAATCACGGAAGATCGAAGGCAAGATTGGCACACAGACACAAGGTAGAGTACCCCAGCAGACCGATAATTATTGTCAATATGTAGTACCTGCACTGAATACCTTGCCCATACTGCACTGCTTCAGCGATCGGCATATACTGCCACGGCGAATTCATAGAACAGCTCCTCGAGCACAAAAATGTACCGGTGTTGTGTGTCTCAGAGAGTTGTTGCCTCTTGGCGTCGGGTCCCACATAGGTGCCACAATGTAAAAGAATGTGGAGCATGCATCGGGAACGTGCATCCAGGCACTGTATCACATTGATTACAATGCAGGCAAAAGTAGGATGGGTTTCTAACTGTTCTGTATTTGTGAGCGATCTACGGCTCGCACAATGTCCCCGTCGCGCTTGCCGTGTTACAAGCGCATTAATCACCTCCAGAGTCGGGCTCTACTGGTGATTAATGCCCGCTGGGGGGTGGGAACCCTCAGGCTTCGCCCTCATGCACCAACCCCCCCCCCGGGCATTAATCCACCGGTAGAGCCTCCTCTGTCGGTGATTAATGCTACATAGTCAATACTAAAGAGCCCAACACGCAAGTAGCTGGCCCTACTTTGCATTTATGTGCAAAATATTTTTCCCCTACTGTTTATGCAGATGTGTGACACTGATTCTGCTGACTGACAAGCTGACATTTTCTGTAACTACAAATTCCACAATCATTGTACAAGTTGACTCAGAAGATGACTGCAGCAGTGGAAGATTCAATAGCCATGCGCGTATTATGTAAGCTCTGATCTTTTGTTTGCTAGTCCCACTGTCCTCCCTGTGCCAAGTACAGTCACAGAGGACTGTACTTAGCCCAGAGAGAACAATGGGACTAGCAAACATCTGGTTGAGACTTATAAAAGCTCTAACAGACTGTATCCAGCCCAGGGAGGGCAGCAGGACTATCAAAAGATCAGAGCTGATAAAAACTCTAACATGAACTGCAGGCTATTGAATCTCCCGCTGCTGCAGCCCTCTTCTGATGTCAGCTGCAGGGGATTCTTTTTTTTTTTTTTTCTCTTTAAACTTTCTTTTGAAAGTTTACTGCATTACAGCACAGCACTGAAAACATAGGTAGGCAAATCTAAAGCTGATAGACTCATGAGCATTACAATAGAGCACACTACATACAGTTTAACAGTAAGAAAAACTGTTCTGGGATCGTGGATATGTTGTTCATCCACACTAACTGGCATGTCCTTTCCCTTTAAATATCTTGCTGGAAAGTCTTCAAGCTGGCTCCTCCCACCCACCCACCCAGGTGGTATAACCCTGGAGCTTAGCCCCAAGATGCCAGGTCCTCTTTTCCACTGGAAGATACAAGTTCCCTCCTTCTTGCTCCTGCATGTAGTAGGCCCTGGCACTCCAAAACTCGGTTTTACCAATCAAGATTTACAGAATCTCTCTGAACTATTTTGTTCTTGCGACTGCGATGGAGGACAAGTCCTCATGGTTCCACCGGTGTCCCTCGGGCAGAAAATGTCTAGGACTGACCTGTATGCCACGTCGTGTACTGCCTGGGTCTCGATCAAGACACTGGCCATGTACCTGTGTCGCTTTTTCATCCAAATGTTTTGGATGATCGCCTCGTGTGTCTCCAGCTCGGACATCCAGAAAAACGGCTCCTGCCAGTCAAATCAAAGGATGCCCACCATGCGATCTCCACGGCTGTGGGGTCCACGGAACAACTGGAATAGATGAAGGCCTTCAATGAGGAGGTGGCTTGTGCTGAGATCTCTTCACCCTCGGTTCTCGTTCCTCTAAAACTGGGCTCCTGTTTCTCGGGTTCCTTTAAGGAGCTGGTCCAATCCCTTCCCATTCGTGGGGAAGGCCCTGGATCGCACACCTCCAGATCCCACAAAAAGCAATCTAAGGAACTGAGAGAAACCACGTCTTGCCAATGTCACTCTTGGGACAGGGAGCGATCTTACTCCAGGAGTCTCCTTTTTTGACTTCGGTCAAAATTCTGGTCTTCGCCACTGACCTCACAGTGCCCCATCAGGTCAGTCAGCCAACTTAACAACTTAAGTCCACCAATAACCATTGGTTTATTTAAACTTCTATGTCATGCTTTACGCCCTCTCAGTTCCTTTGTAGGCCCACTTACATGTTTCCCCCGGTGACTTCAGACTGTCAGTCACCTTTCCGACCACTGGCTTGTGGTCTGCCTGACTTAGTAGTTGGAGGGAATCGGTTGGAAAGAAAACTGTGTAACTCTTGGACTGCCTGTTTTGCCAAATGGAACTAGTGTGCACTGCGACTGATTGTTATAATCACTCTCAAGCCATACTGGATTCTGAACTTGATGCTGACAGCATGTAATTTTGATTTAATATCCTTGTAGGCAGTCTGTTTTTAACATGTCAGGGGGGCTCAAATCATTGAACAGAAACAGGCGCTTACCTTCCTATGCAACAGCCTGAATGTCTCTGGCTTTGGAGTGAAGATGGACTTTGTAGGCTGGCCCACCAGCACAGTGGTAGCACTACCGCTTGCGGTGCTGACCTGAGTTCAGGAGTGAACTTGGGCTGTCGGAGGGTCGGCTGGGGGAGAGATTTGGAACCAAGTGGAATACTCTCCTCCTCTGGGGAGAGGGTGGCATGGAGCCCGCGTGTAGCTGGCCTCTGCTAGTGACTGGGGGTAAGGATGCAGGGTTTGCTAGGCAGGGATGAAGCATCAGCCGTCCAATGTGCCATGCACAGGTGCATGCATGGTACCATCACTGACTCATTGCACAGTGCTCAAGTGGGGAGGGACAGAACACCAAGTGAAAAAAATCCCTGGTCAGCAAGATGACTTCCGACCACCTGCAGGCCCCGCAACTAACAATCAGGCAGTGTCAGGGAACTGGATCTATTTCACAGTGGGGGTGGGGTGGGGAACCCCGCCAGGGGATGGGGCCCCTTGAGGAAAGTCCTGGAGATTGCTGGGGTGACAGGGCTGGGTGGTCAACATGAAGGGGGCCATCCATTGCTCAGTGGGTAAAAGAGCACTAACTGCAAGAAAAAGAAGATGGACTTTATTCAAGAAGTTAAGAAATTTGAAAATGATGATTCGGGACCTCCATTCCTATACTGAAGGTGTATGGAGCACTAAGTGTGCGTGATTATGTATATGGGACTGTTCAGTGAAGATCCCTGATTTTCTCACAGCTTCTGTACAAAACTAATGGGGTGGGACCCTCTGATTTTTCTGGTAGGACCACTATTATTAGGTTATCATGTTGACTACAACTCTCCTGGTCATTTCTTTGATTTTCCAGCTTAGCCACCTTGAGTCTCAGTGCAACTAGCTCCATATTCTTTTTCTCAGCTCTGTCCTCCAATGAGCTGATTCTACACTCAGCATCCTTCGCTCACTCTGCTATGTTGCCTATAACTGATTTTGTATTTTGGCATTTCCATGCAAACTCCGGATAGCCGATTTGATCACCGAGAGATCTTCAGCTGAAGTGATCTATCTTGGCCTCCACTGAGAGCTGGTTGGGAGGCTTTGGGCAAATCTGAGGCTTCCAGCACTTGCAGGTCAGGGATCACCGACTGTTGGTGTGCTAAAAGCTGCTTCCTTGAAAAGCTCTTGCAGGACAGACACTTCTGTGCTGTTTTCGACTCTGTTTGGTATCTGAAGCAGGCAGTGCCCAACAGTACTGTTTTGGTTGTTTTGCTGAGTGTGTTTATCTTTAGTTTTAAACGTTCCTGAGTGGACCTCTCTAACCTACTGCTACCTGCCACTGTGCTCCATCACCACACTGCCATCCTACTGATATGCAATTATGCAACTACGGTATACAAGAATTATTCTCAGATAAGCATTTTAACCATCCCCCAGATAAACATTTATTTATTTTCCCTTGATTTTGTCCACTTATTCTAGTCTCTCTTATCACAGTTGCATTTTTCTTCCAGTTGAGAAGGCATACCAACATCAATACTGCTCATTGGCCAGTCATCGGCAGATGCGTGAATACCTCGGAAGCTATCCCATCCCTGTCTAGTAGTTATGCGCTTCACGTTCACAATGCCCTCACAGCTCCCATCCAGCACCAGAATGTTTCCTAGGTGCGCAAAATCTGATTTCTCAGGAGACTGCCACTGTACTGGCACCGGGCACATATACATTTATAATGATAAGGAAAGTGCATATTGACATCAGGTATCTAGTATAGGAAACACGATTGCTACCATAAGCTACTTTTCATAACCCTATAGAGCTGAAATGAACAGTATGACAAATAATCAAACCCCTAAAACTCTGCAAGTTTAATTCTTTTCAAATAAAAACAATCTGTGGGACAGGGGAATTGATCTCATTTCAAGGGGATTTAAAGGAATCAACCCCTGAAATCTGAACTGATGTTTTTGTCCCAAAATCAAATGTTGTATTACAATTCAAGAATTACAGGTCTGAACCAGAAACAAACTCTTTTTGTGTTAATCAAACAGTTGGCAGCCTCAGACTGCCATCATCCTGTAACTCTGCAACTATAAAAAGGTTAACAGCACTGCCTTTCAATTCTCCTAATTGCATTACTACTCTTTCAAATTACCTTATGATCGAATTCCCTGGGATCGTACACATAGGAGGCACAGAGTTCTTCCCAGTACATTTAAATACTAATGAGTCACAAGCAATTATTTGAGAAGTGTTCACAAGCACATATCAGGGTGGTTTAACCTGTAATAATTAATGGCTTCCTCTTTTTTCCTAAAACCGTGGTGTAATTTGGCGTTATAAAGGGCGTTTATAACGGCAAACACACCTTGCATCCGCTCCTCTCGCTGCTTTGCTCAAACTCTTTGCTTGTTTTTACTTCCTCAACTCGCAAACCCAACCTGAAGAGAAACTGCTACAGACACTGGCAGTAAGTAAAATAAAATTTAAATTAATTGTACCACATCGCTACTGGATCGATCCTCCTCACAATACTGTCAGAAAAATAAATGTTTAAATAAGAAAAGCCGACCCGGACTCGGACTGCGTAACTAACTGTAACCTTTTTCTTTATATATAATTGCTGAGGAAAAGAGAAACCAACAATTATATAAAATAAAATATGGGTCTGGGTGTAAACTCAGACATTGACATCCTCGGGTTGATGCTCACACAACCCCTCGAGCTTCGCCTGCGGGTTTGCAAAAATAAACCCCTGTGTTTCAGCAAATTCTTTACACACCCGGACCCATACTTTATCCTATATATTATAACATGGGGTAGGAAAAGCAGATACGGATTGGCTGAAAGAGCACCCTCTGACTGTTCGTTGTGTCTGTTAACAGTCAGAGTAGGCAGTCCTGGTGGCATGATCTCTCTTGCGAAGCGGACTTCTTCACTTTCTACAGAGACCAAGACTGAGTGTCAGCCATATAATTTCCTCGCTAAGAGTGACTAGCGAGAGACAGAGTGTCTGGCAGCCTATGTTCTCATAGCAGCACATCTTGCCATATCTCCACATGATTTGCCACCCAGAAGGCACAGCCGATCATGGAGTGGTGCTTCCTGTCTCTCTGCTCAGCATGCTGACAGCCGGCCCCCCAACACCGTCCCCCACCATGGCAATCAGCGAGAGAGACACGGGTAGTGCAAGTGCTGCTCTGTGCACTGTATTCCCTGTCCTCACTGACTGACTCCAGAGCAGCCACAGTCTCTCTCTCTGTAAGTGTTCCACCAATACTGTGATTGCGGCACTATGTCCTCCCCACCCACCTGACGGATCACCGGGTACTGCACAGTGCTCCTCCTGTGTGCAGACAATAGCAGCCATATCCCCCCAAATGCCACCAGTATCCCTTCCCGACACATACACTGCTCATCGGAAGAAGCTGTTTCTGTGCCATGTACAGCCCCAGCCCCCCCACCGCAACCGTCAGGTCCCAGTACATAACAGGTAGTGGAGTTGGGAGAGAACGAAGACAGTTTGACACTGCATCCTGCACCCGCCCCGATGCTGTGCAGTCCACTTACATTCCCAGTGCATCGCGCCTGCACCAAGCCCTCCTGTCATGGCCCGAGAGACAGACAAAGTGAGGCACAGCTCAGCAGCAGCCTACATGTTGCAGCACTCAGGACAGACAAAGCGTGCTATGTTATCCTGCTGCACAGATGTTGCTTCAGCAGTCAGAAGCCAAGGTCTGTAATGCCTGCAGTTGTCTCTCCGGGCTCAGTAGTTTCCTGTATCTCTCTGGTAAGCATCCAGTGGTAAGGTGCGGCAGTAGGCACTGTACCTGTTGTGCAGGCGTGTTTGTGTGCAGATGTCGGGAGGGGCGGGTGCTGGGGAACGGACGCAGGACTACACTGGTGAGACACACACACACACACACAGAGCAGTGAATGTGCTGCGGGTGAAGAGAGAGAGAGAGGAAACAAGCAGCAAGTAAAGTTGTTGTAGTCAGGCTTAGCATGCATGGGGACCACGAGTCCCAATCTGTATTACACTGTATGTGCCTCTCTCTCTTTTTTTGTCTGCATCCAATTTATCTGCTGGCACCCGTAGTCCTCTCTCTGTATTTCTGAGCAGCGCAATCAACAATGGGCACTGTGTGTGTCTCTCTGCTTGCACTGTGGGTGGTCCCTGAGTGGCACATAACAGGTGCCTTGATATGCACTCGTGGTCAGAGCCTACAATAATCCAGAGATGAGTTGCTGCAAGAGTAGTGTAGAACAGCTCCTGCCATGCAAACAAAAACGGTAGTTATGTTAAAGAGAGAGAGACAGACACACATACAGCAGGTGTGTTGTCTCTTGGGGGCTTCTCACTGGTCTCTGTTAGATATGCCTGCGCAGCTTGTTGTGGAAAAACATGTGACAGATCATGTCAGTATTGCATCTGTCACTTTTCAGGTGGATAAGTAGCAGGATGTGTGTGTTTTTGGTTGGGGATTATTTTACAAGGTGGCAAGATACATTTTTTTGTGGTGTTTTAAGAGGGGAAAAAAAACACATCTTTAGATGGTTTTGCGGGTTTTCTTGCATATCCCATGTTGTACAGTAAGCACAATAACCCACTTCAGGGTGTGCTGTGCCTCACAATGCACCTGGGTGTGCATTAATCCCCAATAACAGCACACCCTGATGTGGGTTATTGCTTACATGTAGTAGAGAAAGCAGACAAATCCTTTTATTTCATTTTTTATTTTATTTTAAAAAAGGTAAGGTGGTTGAGAGAAACTTGCATTTATAATTGCAAACATAAAATAAAAAAGTAGAAGTTACAATTACAATAATAAATGTACACAAGAATTACACACCAGAACATACAGGATTGTGTATGGACATTCATACAAACCAAGGCTGCGTCTGAAATGACAGGCCCCTGTCGAGACCAGAAAGCTCAAGAGCACAGCTCAAGAAGTTTTGGTTGCCATGACAACATCAGAATGCAGACACAGGCTTCTCTGTGAATGGATCACCCACACACAGTCTTTTGTCGTACAGTTCAATACACTGACAAGATTATGAAATAAATAAGATGCTCAGACTCTGGATTCATTTTCATCAATGGCTAACTGTTTATTTTAAACATTTAAACATTCTGCACTGTGGCATCGAACAGATGGTGCTTTTCTGTCTCGAAGGGAATTCTCTGTTTTTTACATTCTGCACTGTTGGTGCCAAACAGCTAGCATTTTTCAGTATCAAAATGTGAAACAGTGAAAAAAAATGAAGTGTCTTTCTTTGCATTTCCAAGCTCACTCCGATCCGATTTGTGATATGCATGGTTTGACAGCAGCAACCGCATGTCGGCATTCCACGTTTGTGCTGCAGCTGTGTTGTCTGCACTACAGCACACCATTTTGACATCACTACCACAGCACAACAAGCCTACTTTAGGATAAAATCCTTCTCAACTGTGCTTCACCATACACTATCACAATTGTATTCATTCCTGTTTATGAAGCCTGGAAAAGGGGGGGGGGGGGCAGATATTATGGACATAGAGTCCGTTTCAATCTTATATTACTACATTACTAAAATCTACATTTTATCTCCTTAAAGTTGAACAAAGTAGCATGTTATCATCCCCGTTGGCGATTCAGACCATATGGCCTAAAAAACCTTAAACAGTATCTTGAACTGCAAGACTGGTCCCCCATTCTCCATGCGCCGGATATAGATACCGCTCTTGCCTTCTTTACCTTCACCTTTAATAAAGCCTGCAATCTTTTGCTCCCCTCTGCCCTCCGATCCAAAAGACCTAACCTGCCCTGGATTACTCCTCTCACAGCTGCTCAGGCACAGGGACAACCTTTGGTACCGTGCCATAGAAACTGGGCGTCCAGCTAATAGACAGGCCTACAATGCTGCTGAATAAGTGTACATGGGCTATCAGGACAGCCAAGCTGACCACTATCAGACCACCCTCACCGCCTCCTGGGAGTGCGCCTGCATCTCTGGGACAAGGTCAAACAACTGAATGGGAACACTCGCCCTCCCCGTCCCAGATTACCACCAACACCACCATCACAGACCCCGCTGACATTGCAAACCTCCTCAACACCGCCTTTACTGACCTTAGCCCTATCCTCCCCAGTAACTTCTTTGATCAGCCACCCTCCCATCCTTCCCCTGCCCTCCATCGCCCATGCTTCCACCTTCGTAGAGTAACTACCCAGGAAGCCAGACTGCACCTGACCCGTGCACTAAAAGGCAACAGTCCCAGTGACATCTCCCTGGATCACAAAATTCTCCGGTTGGTCCTGGATCAAGTCCTCACCCCACTCACCAGCCTTCTTAACAAATCCCTCTGCCTGGGACAATTCCCCTCCTCATGGAAAACTGCAACGGTTACTCCAATCCATAAAGGGGGTGACAGGTCCTTAGCTGGGAACTATCGACCGATCTCCATTCTCCACCCCTTTCCAAGGCGCTGGAAAAACTGAGTCGCTGGACAAATATCCCACAATACCTGACCAAATACAACATCCTCTGCCCCGAACAACCACGGCTTCCGCACAGGACTGAGTACTAGCACTGCTCTTATTGATCGCTTCCTTCCTTCACTCCTCACTGGGCGGCTGGCTCTGGCGGGAGCGTGTTCCCTGACCTATCAAAGGCCTTTGACACGGTCTCCCACCCCCTACTACTGGAAGCCCTCTGTCACGCTGGTTTTGCCTCTGGACCACTTGCTTGGTGCTCCAGCTACCTATCCGCCCGCTCCCAACGTGTCAAAATTGGTGGGACACTTTCTGATCCACGATCAATCCACTCGGGTTCCACAGGGCTCCATCCTGGGGCCCCTTCTCTTCTCGCTATATCTTAACTCCCTGCCCAGTGCTTGCCCTGGGAAAATTCTGCTGTACGGAGATGATACCGTCCTCTTTGCCACTGACCGTAACCCCTCTTCCCTCCAGGTTTCCCTGCAAAGTGCCTATAATGGCGCTGAAACTTGGCT